>CM055118.1:632234389-633474389 GCA_029206835.1 Rana muscosa | reverse complement strand
TGTATATTTGGACACAGGCACAATATTCACACTTTTGGCTCTGTATGCCACCAGAAAAAAAAATAAAAAAACACAACAATCCTACTAAATTTGAAGTTCAGACTTTCAGCTTTAATTCATGGGTTTGAACATGAATATCAAGTACAAATTTTAGGAACTGCAACAATTTTATACACGCCCCCCCCCCCCCCATTTTCAGGGGCTCAAATGCATTTGGACAAATATAAATCATAAATAAAATGTTCAAATTGTAATATTTTGGCAATGACTGCCTGAAGTCTGGAACCCATGGACATTACCAAAGACTGGGTTTCCTCCTTTCTGATGCTTTGCCAGGCTCTAACTGCAGCTGTCTTCAGTTCTTTGTTTGTGGGTCTTTTTGCCTTTAGTTTTTCCTTCAGCAAGTGAAATGCATGCTCAATTGGGTTAAGATCAGGTGATTGACTCAGCCATTGCAGAATATTCCACTTCTTTTCCTTCAAAAGCTCCTGGGATGCTTTTGCAGTGTGTTTTGGATCATTATCCATCTGTACTGTGAAGTGCCATCCAATCAATTTTGCTGCATTTGGCTGAATCTGGGCTGACCGTATATTTCTAAACACTGCAGAATTCATCCGGCTGTTTCTGTCTTCTGTCACATCATCAATAAACACCAGTGACCCAGTGTCACTGGAAGCCATGCATGCCCATGCCATCACACTGCCGTCACCATGTTTTACAGATGACGTTGTGTGCTTTGGATCATGAGCTGTTTCCAAGACTTCTCCACACTTTTTTCTTCCCATCATTTTGGTACAGATTAATTTTAGTTTCATCCGTCCAAAGAATGCTTTTACAGAACTGGTCTGTTTTTTTTAGATGCTTTTTGGCAAAGTCTAATCTGGCTTTTCTATTCTTCAGGCTTATGAATGATTTGCACCTTGTGGTGAGCCCTCTGTATTTGCTCTCATGAAGTCTTCTCTTGATTGTATACTTTGACAATGATACGCCCACCTCCTGGAGAGTGTCCTTTACTTGTCTAGATGTTGTGAATGGGTTTTTCTTTACTAAAGAGAGGATCCAGCAATCATCCACCACTGTCTTCTGTGGATGTCCAGGCCTATGTTGCGGAGCTCACCAGTGTGTTCTTTCCTCAGAATGTACCAAACTGTTAATTTGGCCACTCCCAATGTTGCTGCTATCTCTCTGATGGATTTGTTTTTCATGCCTTACAATGGCCTGTTTCACTTGCAGCTCCTTTGAACGCATTATGTAGGTTCACAGCAATACATTCCAAATGCAAATACCACACTTAGAATCAACTTCAGACATTTAACCTGCTTAATTGATGAAGAAATAACAAAGGAGTAGCCCACACCTATCCATAAAATAACTTTTGATTTAATTGTCCAATTACTTTTGGTCCCTTGAAAAAAGGAGGGGGATAGCTATTCTTAAGAGCGATAATTCCTAAACCCTTCCGATTTGGATGTACATACCCTCAAATTAAACCTCAAAGTGTACACTTTCAGCCCATACCCATTATATATGGTAACTATAGCTTGAATAGGTTTTGGTAAATAAATACCTGGAAAAAAATAAATAAAAATTGTGCAGTGTCCAAATATATATGGACCTAACTGTATATTAACACATTGCACTTTACAGTTTATTCGTTATATGTATTTATAGTGATTTAATACACTACACTATTGTGGATTCATTTAAAACTTGCACTCACTGATGTGAAGTGTGATTCACTTCAGAGGGTCACTCTTCAGTTGAGGGGCAGTGCCACTTTACTATTTTTTCACATCTTTACAGGTTCTCTATTAGTTATGGAGAGCTCTTCATCTTACCTGTACAAGAGGGATGTCTAACGGTCTCTGCAGAATGAATGGCCTAAATTGTGTGCTTGAGAGTACAATCTCACACACTTATGCCAAGACCTCCTTTTATACGTTTTTGTATTTATGTTTATTTGCAATCAGTTTGTGTTTTGGGTTGACAAGCTATTCAAATGTCATCATATAATGGATGGTAACAAATATTTTCACTTTTACGTTAATTTGATACACTTTTAATCTGCTCATAAATATTTAGTGATTTGCTTGTGTTATCCCGTTTAGTTTTACATTAGCATTATCATCCAACTAGCTTTAAAAATGTGTGTACAGCTTTTAAATTATAAGATTCCCACACTAATTTACGGCCAATAATGAAGGATGCCTTTCCTTTCGCCTTAAATATGCCCCTGATTATGTAGGAACTAGGAAGGAAGTTCAATTTGAAACATTCAACACCGTTCTGCATAACCGTGATAAATAGGAAATGCCCATCCTTTCAACTGCTGTTCCTGACATATTTTTTAGATATTAAGGGGATTTTCTTCTACAAGTTAGGTTGCTAAACCTTTTACAAATTTCCCATCTTAAATTTTTTACTTACGTATCCAGTCATTTGCTAGCTTCCACAGATTACACAAATATTTGTTCAAAGCCTGTCTCCAAACAAGTTTTTTTCTTTTAGGAGCCGAGTTCCAAGCACCTTAAAAAAACATACCTACTGTAGCCAATCAATTCAGTTCCCATGCAGTCCTACTTACAAGTTGCAATGTTCAATTAAATATATATACCCTGGTAGAGCCAAGTCCTTGCTTAGTGATTTAACTGGCAAAAGTAGAGCTACACGGCTGCCCGCTTCTTAACAACCAGCTATTCTGAATATACAAAATGAATGCTGAAGATATGAAATTAATTCCGAAGCCGAATTGTTGCAACATGTTTACTGGTGTCATGTGCATCCGAAAAAACAAATGGAACGAAATTTGGATTTGAAGAGCTAGGTATAGATTGGAGGGGGGCTCACCCATGACAGGTGACCCTTCTACCTTTATTTATTTACCATTGGTGGGAACCTGAGTTGTTAAGTCAATTTCGGTTTGGGGTCCCCTTAAAATCCATACCATACCTGAAGGGCCTAGTATGGATATGGATTAATGCTAGCACTTGTTTGAGTCTTGGCTGTTAAGGATGCAGTGGCCACCCACTCCTTAACCAGCTAGTCTTCACAATATGTTTGTTATGTATCGAATGGGACGCCATCTGATTAAAACATTTTTGCATTTGTTTTTTTCATTATAAGTTGATTTGGATACTTTGCCATTCGCTTCTATGCCCATTTGGAGATTCTTTTTTATCCGAATTAAAAAAAAAAAAATTTTTTAGTCCACATAACGTATCTGAACTAAACAAATTGCACACATCTATTAACTGCTGTAAGACCGCTCAGAGAACTTTTACTGTGGGGGGGGGGGGGGCAGCACTGGTTCAGGTACATGCATGTCATCCAGTCTGTTCCAGGTTAGTGACACGTGCTCCCGAGACCGCTGTGTCCACTGGACGCAGTGGATTGCGGATCCTGGTATACAGCCACTTCGGCTATCACATGATGACAAGGTAATCAAACCTATTATGAATGAATTTCATTCATAACAGCTGTGATTCCTATAGTGATCGGTCCACAGCTATCACATGGTACCCGGGCAAATCACAGCACCCTGTACCATGTTTAAAAAAAAGTGTACAAAAAAAATCCCTCACCCCCCAGATTAGTAGTGTCACTATGGAACCATTTTTGCTCCTCACTAGATCCCAGTCCAGTACAATAGTGAACTTCTAGAAACCAATTTACCTGCTGGAAGCATTGCTGTAATCTCTGCAGATCACAAAACTAAATTAAAAGCAAAATATAAATAAAATGTACAAATAGCCTCCAAGTATCTAGATTAGATAACTTCAATTTTTTTTCAAACTATAAAAAATTATAGCAAAACATGTTTTATCATTTCGGTGGTCCCAAATCAAAAATCTATTCCATTAATTCCCTTTGTAGAAGTGAAGGGAGGAAAACTCAATTTCCGGAGAGGTTTCCAGAAGACATGTCCAAGTTTTAGTAGAGCTTATTCCACTGCAGAAAATGTCATCAAAAAAAAAAAAAAAAAAAAGAAGCTGTGATTCAGTGTTTAGTTCAAGCAGAAGACCAGCCAAAAGCCATTTCCCACTACAATCACTCACTGTGTAGGATAGAGCACAGTTATGTACATCAGACTTCAGAAATGACTTATCTATTTTGAATATATACAAGAATAACTCTTAAACTGTTGGTACATAGATTTCTTCCAAGAAATTACAAATTTAGTTTACTTGTAACCCACCTGTGTATTCTTCTGGGTTTTGTTAAAATTTTCACCCAATGTCTAGTGAGATCGCCTGGTATTGGATACAAAATGTAAATCGTTTTCTAAGGGAAGTATACTTTTTTTATGGTCAGGCTGCCAACACTGCAAAACAATGGAGCCAAGGGATAATCTGTAACTATTCTCTGCAAGTAAAGCATTTCCATCATTCATTCCAACTATGCAAGGAGTTCCAAGTCCAGCTGCCACTTTCCGCTCAGAAATGTGCAATGTTTGAATTGTATGCAGTACAGGAAAAGGCTAAGTTTTCTCCATGCAAACAGAATAATTGCAATATTAGCAGCAGATTGTTTTTTTTGTTTGTGCCAAAGACCAATGCTAAACCCAAAAGCAAAAAACATTTATTGATCTCTCGATTGACTTTTGTGCAACCAGCCTGTCTTTTTTTTCCGCTCGATCAGTGCCACCAGCTATAGCCAGCAACACTGATCATTTTATTCTTAAGGCGGGAAACCCTCCCTGCTGTCAAAATAAATTGCCCCATAGGGGACATTCCCCTATCAACACCAAGTAGGTTGATGGGGGAATAAAATCATATTTTTTTAATTCAATCTGTCGGTTGAACAAAAAAACATGCATCTATGGCCTGCCTAACTGCTTGAAGAAGGGAGCCTCTGTATAAGTTTAACTACAGAGTAGTAAGTGCATGTGTTCACACCACAATAGAGAACAAATACAACATCAGAGATCTCTCTCTAGATGTGCATTTCATTTTTCCAAAATAGCCTGGCTGGAATACCTAAAGATGAGAGGATGGGAAGGGTTTGGGTACATTTATGGAAAGGTTACCTGCTTCAAAATTTGCAGTGTTTTTCTTTAGGGATTACATAATTGGGAAGGCAGTACAGAAAACATAATTTATGGTTTTTGCTGTTGAATACACTAAAAAAGCAAGGCGGAGAAGGAATTTTCTGTTGTCAGCACTCATTGTCTGCAATTACAAGGCAGACACAGTCAGGTGGAATGTAAACAAAGTAATGCTTACACTGGCCTGGGCCTTTGATGATGCTTGGAGGGGCAGAGAAAGAAAAGGCAGGGGATTAAAGTGGTATCAAACCCAAACACAAACGCTTATTATATTACAGCTTTAGATGTGGTGGCTGCATAATTTTTTTTCTTTTTTAGGGTTTTCTTTCCCTTTTTTCACCTAGCGATCTGACCAGTAAGTCTGATTTGTCAACTTCCTTCATGGGACCAAGCTGTCCAGCAAAAGTGTCAGAGGGTTGAGACAAACCATGTAACACTGCTGCTTTACATGGTTAGTCTGGTTGATAAAACTTAAGCCTCGTACACACGGTCGGACTTCAAACAAACTTTTCTGTGGATTTTTGTCCGAAGGGAGTTGGCCGGGCACACCCATAGCATACACACGCTCTGACTTTTCTGCAAACTTTCCCAAAACTTTTCCAACATCACGTGGTTTTTCTGCTCTTTTCCGCCACCCTTTGGTCAACTTCTGCTATTGTTGGTTGATTTAAACATTGGTTCTGGGCATGCTTATTTGTCCATCAGACAAAAGTCTGATGGATTTCTGTACACACGGTCAGACTTTGCTCCATCAGACTTTTGTTGGTGAAAAGTTTGTCTGTTTGCAGACCGAACATTTGTCCGATGAAAACCAAAAAAGTTTGTCCGATGGAGCGTACACACGGTCTGATTTTTTGTCAAACTTGCTCAAAATGAAGTTTGTTGGCAAAAAGTCCGACCGTGTGTACGAGGCTATACAAGTCCATCTAGTTCAGCCAATAAAATGGAAAAAATTAATTAAAAAAATGACACACACACACACACACACACACACACATCTATTCCCACAGTCATGGCTGTCTTTAACGTGGGGCAAAAGGGGCAGCTGCCTAGGGCCCAGTCATTGTTAGGGGGCCTAAAGCAGCTGTCCCTTGAGCCCGCCAGAGTTCGGCCACCTCCTGCGCTGGTCACATGCTGGCTGCTTGCTGCTGTCTTTAGTAAATACAAAAGCCCTGCTTCTGTATTTACAAGTGACAGCGCTCCTCTCCCGGCGGTCGCTTTTATCCCTCTCGGGTACCCACCGCCGATCTATGGAGGAGGAAGTGGGCGGGGAATCTGCACAGCAGAAGCTGCTTCTGAGACTGGAAATCCTGTGAGTAGCATTTGGGACAGAGAATAACTCTGTACTGGAATCCAGGGGGGGGGGGGTTTAGGGGTGGTAGGAGAGCCCTGTACTTGGGGGGGGGGGGGGGCGTGGAACTCTGTATTGGGATCTGGGGAGGGGGGGTGGGAGAGCTGTGCATCCCTGCACTATGCACCTAGTGCACCCATGCATGTAGCACACCACGAACCCTGCACTCTGTACATAGTGCACCAATCAACCCTGCATTCTGTACATAGTGCACCCTTCAACTCTGTATGTAGCACACCTTTCAACTATGCACTCTATGTAGCGCACCCCTTAAGTCTGTACATAGTGCACCCCTCAATGCTAGTACAATTTGGCCACCCTCGCAATTTGATGCAAAGGTTAGGATGTGCAGTAACCTCTAGCAACCAATCAGCAAGTTGAAATGATGTGCTGTAACCTCTAGCAACTAATCAGTGAGCGGTAATTATGTGCTGTAACTTCTGGCAGCCAATCACAATCGCTGCCTGATCTTCGTACTAACATTCAAATGAAGTTCTTCTGGTATATGGCCAATTTAACTCCTTCAGATCCACACTATAGCCGAATGACGGCTACAGCGCGGACCTACGGCTCCCCACGCTGTGATCACCGAGTCACTGAGACTCGAATGATCACAGATTGGAGTAAGGGGCCGATCCCGGCCCCTTACCACGTGATCAGCTGTCGGCCAATGACAGCTGATCACGTGATGTAAACAGAAGCTCGGTAATCTTTTTTTTTTTCTCCTCAAGCTGACAGCGTGAGGAGAAAAAAAAAAGCAGATTGCTGGCTTCTGTGCAAGGGACATCGGCCCCGAAGAGGAAGAGACACATCCGCCTCATCTGTGCCAACCAGTACCGCCTGCCAGTGCCCACAATGCCACAAATGAGTGCAAAACAGTGCCACCCATCAATGCCCACCAGTGGTGCCAATCAGTGCCACCTGGCAGTGCTGATCAGTGCCCATCAGTGCAGCATCATCAAAATTTTATAACAAAATATAAAACGGTTTTGTATTTAATTTTTTATTTTTTAAAATTGTCTTTTTTAATTTTAACAAAAAATAAAAAAAAAACTGCAGAGGTGATCAAATACCACCAAAAGAAAGCTCTATTTGTGGGGAAAAAAAGATAAAAATTTCATTTGGGTAGAGTGTTGTATGACCGCGCAATTGTCGTTCAAGGAGTGAGAGCGCTGAAAGCTGAAAATTGGTCTGGGCAGGACGGGGGTTTAAGTGCCCAGTAAGCAAGTGGTTAAAGGATTATATGTAATATATTGCTTGCCTTGCATACATGTTAAAATTGAGAGCAGGTTTAAAATAAAAAAAGTACTTCTTTACCATAACAATCTACTTATCACAATTCTTTTAGTTTTCCTCGCTCAGCCTCAAATCCTGAAACAGAAATGTAACTTGGCGATGTCAGAACGTGGGAAAAATCTGTTATGGAAATATTGCAGACTTCCATGACAACAATACTAACAGCGTCCCACACGTCCTCTGGGGAGAATCTGGCTTTGTCTACACATCTGCTAGAACACACTGGATGTCCATTCATCACTCACGAAAATATTACAGTGTAATGCTTTTACTGAATGCTGAATATCAGGCCATCCATATCATTTGGTTCCTGTTCCAAATGGTACACTCAAGTTATATGATGGATAATGGAAAGTGGCATTTGTATATTGAATGGATGAACTGGCTTCAGATTCTAGCACTGTAAATCGGTTCTGTACACACATATGGGACTTATACATTTTATACATCTGCCTGTCAAAGCAACAAAGTCATAATCATTTATATAAATTTTATCAAATTAACTAACTAATAATGCAAATCACAAAAATATCTAAAAAAGGTTCCCAAAATGTTAAAAATCATCAAGAAACGGAACACCGATCACCAATACATATCTGGTGGGAATTGCATTAGCCAACCTTGGTGTAAGCAACATACTTTTCAAGTTAATAGAATTGGCTTTTTCTCATCTACTCTTCGGCCCCGTTAAATTGCGTAGCGGAAACAAGCGTTCCTGCTACAGGACTTTTAAAAGTGTGATTCCACTTGTCACATAGGGCTAAGCCCATTCACTTGAATGTTCTGCCCTTTGCGTGTACGGAAGTCGATAAAAGCAGCCCGTCTGATTGTTTTTTTTTAGCTCAATCACTGCTGGCAGCCATAGCTGGGCAGCAGGTATAATTTATTCTTCCAGTGGGGAACGCTCCCCACTCTCCCCACCAGCAGAACACAAAAGCGATCTCCCCATCAACACTGACTGTGTTGATTGGGGAATCAAATAATTTTCTTTCCTTTAACCCATGGTTGTATAAATGTATGGCTTGCCTAACACACCTCCTGTAGAAGAGTGCCTCCACTCTGGATGAAGGAGAACAGGAGGAACAGCAGACAACAGCAATGTTAATCTGGAGGTGGGGAAGTGTTAGATGTACTAGCAGATTTAGATGCACTAACAAATTGAAGCCAAACTGCAAATCACACTGCAGTTACACAAGCATTTTCTTTCTTTTGGGATAAAGGTTTTACCTAAATAAATAGAACATGATCTTTGTAAGCACCCCTGACAGTGGTAAATGGTTTGTCTCAGCTCTGTGAATGCTACATCTGTAGAACAGCTTGTTCTGTTGAAAAAAAAGAGACTTACTGGCCAGAACACCAGGTGATAATAAAGGAAAGAAAGTCTAAAAAAAAAAAAAAAAAAAAAAAAAAAATAGGATTTTTATAACAGCTTACCTGTAAAATCCTTTTCTTGGAGTACATCACGGGACACAGAGCGACATAGTCATTACTAATGGGTTATATAGATACCGTCAGGTGCTGGCACTGGCAACTTCCAAAACCGGAAGTACCCTCCCCTATATAAGCCCCTCCCATCCGGGAGCACCTCAGTTTTGTAGCAAAGCAATAAGTGTCCCTAAAGAGGGGCGGGAGCTCTGTGTCCCGTGATGTACTCCAAGAAAAGGATTTTACAGGTAAGCTGTTATAAAAATCCTATTTTCTTTCTCGTACATCACGGGACACAGAGCGACATAGTCATTACTAATGGGATGTCCTAAAGCAATGCCAAATGAGGGGGGAATACACCATATATAAGCTGAGCGCTATCAGACATGAGGATCTTTTGCGGCCTGCAACACACTGCGCCCAAAGGCGACATCCTCCTGACTTCTAACGTCCACCTGGTAGAACCTAGTAAACGTGTGTACCGAAGACCATGTTGCGGCCTTACAGATTTGAGCCAGGGAGGCCTGGTGATGCACTGCCCATGAAGTTCCAACTGCTCTCGTGGAGTGCGCCCTAACTTTGAACGGAGGCGGTCTACTTCTCAAGCCATAGGCTTGTATTATGACCTGTCGAATCCACTTGGCTAAAGTAGATTTTGACGCTGCCTGACCCTTTCTGGGGCCTTCCGGCAGAATAAACAAAGTATCCGTTCTGCGAATCTGAGCAGTGGCTTTTAGATAAGCTTTAACTGCTCTTACTACATCCAAAGAATGCAATAACTTTTCCTCTACCGAAGTAGGTTTGGGGAAAAAAGAAGGAAGAACCACATCTTGGTTCAAATGAAACCTCGATACCACCTTTAGGAAGAAAGGCTGGATGAGGACGTAACACTACTCTGTCCTTATGGATAACCAGATATGGCTCCTTACAGGACATAGCTGCTAATTCCGATACTCTTTTAGCCGAACAAATGGCTACTAGAAAAATCAATTTCCTGGTGAGAAGCACCAAGGAAATATGCTGTAATGGTTCAAATGGTTGTTTCTGTAGAACCGACAGAACCAAGTTTAGATCCCATGGACATATGGGAATATTAACCGGAGGACTAATACGCAACACTCCTTGTATAAAGGCTTTGACTAGTGAATGCGAAGCCAAGGGCCTTTGAAAAAATATTGACAAGGCCGAAATCTGACCCTTGATAGTACTCAAGGCAAGCTTCCTATCTACAGCCCACTGTAGGAAGTCCAGAATCCTACCTATTACGTACTTATGTGGATGCCATTTCTTGGCCTCACACCACGCGATGTATGCCTTCCAGATTCTATAGTAGATCTGCCTGGATACCGGCTTCCTGGCATTGATCATGGTAGATACCACAGCATTAGAGAGCCCTCTCTTTTTTAGAATGTGGGCTTCAATAGCCAGGCCGTCAAACCTAGGGCTGGTAAGGAAGGGTGGTATATCGGTCCTTGCGAAAGCCGGACGACGTGGGAGAGTCCAAGGACTCCCCACTGAAATTTTACAATCTCCGCGTACCACGCTCTTCGGGGCCACGCTGGAGCCACCGGAATCACTGGTTTCTTTTCTACCCTGATTCTGCGGAGTAATCGAGGTAACCATTGGCGGTGTGAATGCATATATCAGCTTGAACTGATCCCAAGGGAACACTAGGGCATCCGAGCCGCAAGCTAGGGGATCCCTTGTCCGAGAGACAAACCTGTCCCCCTTTGCGTTGAATCTGGATGCTAGAAGATCTACATCCGATGTTCCCCACCGCTGACATATTGTCCAGAAAACCTCGGGGTGAAGGGACCCTTCCTCTGGGCCTAATTGCTGGCGACTTAGAAAGTCCGCCTTCCAATTCTCCACTCCTGGAATGAATACCGCAGATATGGCTGGGACATATTTTTCTGCCCATTTCAGGATGTAATTTACTTCCCTCTGGGCTGCACGACTCCTGGTGCCCCCCTGATGATTGATATATGCCACTGCTGTGGCATTGTCTGATTGAATTCTGACAGGGGACCCTTGGAGTTTGGATGTCCATGCTACTAGGGCATACCGGGCTGCTCGTATCTCTAAGAGATTGATGGGCAGGGCCTTTTCTGCATCCAACCATCTGCCCTGGAGAGACTATTGCTCCAGTACTGCTCCCCAGCCTATAAGGCTGGCATCTGTAGTGACCACCTTCCAAGAAATCGGACTGAAGGATTTCCTTTTTTCCAGATTCTGGGGAACCAACCACCAACGGAGGCTCTTGCGAACGGAAGGGGACAAGGACATTGTAAGTCTAGGGCCTGAACTTTTTTGTTCCAGGCTGACAGTATGGCCCCTTGCAAATTCCTTGAATGGAATTGACCGTAGGGTACTGCTTCGAATGATGCCACCATTTTTCCCAGCAGCCTCATATACAGGCGTATGGACGGCTGTCTTTTTTGTACCCACTAAGTGGATCAAATCTTTCAAAGACAACACCTTTCCTCGAGGCAAGAATATTTTTCTCTGGCCTGAATCCAACCTTAGCCCCAAGTATTCCAGACTTTTGACTGGTTTTTAGGGCTGACTTGTCTCGGTTGATAATCCAACCGTGAGATTCCAGATACTTGATCGTCTTGTGAACGACCACGTCTAGTTTTTTCACTGAGTGGTCTATCAGCAACAAGTCATCCAGATATGCCATTATCATTACACCTTGTGTTCTTAGATTGGCCAATAAAGGGCCAGAATTTTTGTAAACACTCGTGGTGCTGTGGCAAAACCGAAGGGTAAGGCTCTGAACTGAAAATGGCGCCCTTCTACTGCAAAGCGTAGAAATTTTTGGTGGACTGGAAAGATGGGAATGTGCAAATAAGCATCTTTGATGTCGATCGTGGCTAACCAATCCTCCCCTTGTAGGGCAGTGGCCACCGATCGGATCGACTCCATCGGAAAGTCCTGATATACAGGAATTTGTATAGCCCTTTTAGAATTAATATGGGCCTCCCGTCCGCGTTTGCTTCGGGACTGTAAAGAGGTTTGAGTAAAACCCGAACCCTCATTCTTCCAGGGGAACCTCCATAATTACTCCTTGGAGCAATAGTTGTTCTAGTGCCAACAGGAGGGACTCTCTCTTCCGGGGATCCCTTGGCACGTTTGACCTCAAAAATGGGAAGGAGGAGAGTCTTTTAACTCCAAACTGTATCCCAAACCTACTGCGGAGAGCACCTATCTGTCTTGATCGTGTCCCGCCAGGTCTCTTGCGAACAACTGGAGTCCTCCCCCCACCCGACTGAGTGGGGGCTTCAATGAATTTAACTTTGGGGGAGGTTTTGTACCTCCCCTGACCCAGGGTTTCTCATTACCCTGCTACTGTCCCTGTTTTTTACCCCCGGGATTTGACCGAGGAGGCCGTCGGAACTGTTACACAGCCGATGCCCCAGGGACTGGAGAAGCAGGCCTCTTAAAGAGGGACCTCTAACTCTGCTTTTAACCGGCAAGAGCGTATTTTTACCACTGGAAATTTTCTGGATATATTTGTCCAGGTTTTCCCTGAATAAGCGTTCACCATGAAATGGGACGCTAACCAGCCATTCTTTACAGGGAGCTTCAGCAGACCAGTTTTTGAGCCATAGGAGCCTACGCATATGTACTATAGACAGCGTAAGGCGGGAGGCCTGATGGACTGAATCCTCTATGGCGTCAACCGCAAAGCCTAAGGCTCTAGGTAGATCAGCTAGGGCAAAGCCTGCTGATCTGTCAAGTCCCTCAAGACCTGTTTCAACTGATCCTTCACTGCTTAGCCGACCCCAATAGCTGCTACTGCTGGTTGTATCACCAAGCAGATTTTCATAAGGACTCCAATCTTTTATCTATTGGGTTCTTGAACATTTGGACATTATCCACTGGACATGTCAGTGATTTATACATACAAGAGATGGCTGCGTCCACTGTAGGGACCTTCCATTTTTTTTAATTTTTTTTTTTGATGAACTTATCCTCCATGGGATAGACCACCGGAAATCTCTTGGGGGAATAAATATTTTCTCAGGACGCTCCCAATCCTGGTAAATGAGCCCTTTCAGTAAAGGGTGAAGTGGAAAAGAACAAACAGTCTGGGGGCTTCTAGCGACCCCAACGAGGATACAGTAGTGGTTGATGGTTCCGCAAGGTGCATTTTTAAATGCTGATTGGACCATGTTAGTCAGAGACTGAACCCATAATCTTTCAGCTTGAGATGCTGAGAAAAGGTTCCCCCACTGTTGATTCCTCTATAACAGAATCAACCTCATCCTGATCCCCTTCAGGCAGGTCGATCCCTGTATGGGACTGTTGCTCTGCTAACAGGCACTCTGAAGGAGGAGACGGAGATCGGGCGTGCTTTCCCTGACAGGGAGGCAGCGATAAATGTTGACAATCTCTCTCTAATCCTCCCAGAGCTGAGGAAAAAACCTCCTCTGTTACATACACAGGAGCAGGTGAACTGAGGACAGCCACAGTACCAAGTACCCCTGCGGGGTCTCTACGGTCACTTACCTCTGAACTTCAGGGGAGACTGGTGCAGCAGGAGTATGCCCAAGATCCTCCGAGCCCGATGAGACCCCCTTCGCTTCCTGGAAGATTCAGTTCCGGAGCTTCTGGACGGCATATTCCTAAGCCTAAAGCTGAGGTATTCCAGCCGTAATACACCACTTTTACTGAGAATAGTCTAGCACAATTGCTGCTATATCACAGTTGGTGTCTACTAATGTGCCTTTCTAGGGGATGCCTGTATCAACCGCTTGCTGTATGCCTTTAAATGTTGCCAGCTCTGTCTCTGTACTTCATAGCCAGCTCACTACAATATTGTGTTTTTTTTAAACTGCTGGGACGCCCGCACATGCGCAGAAGCGCTGCGGCGCGCACAGAGCGTCATCCCCCAGGCTCCGCCCCCTTTCCCGGCTCACCTCTATATATAGAGGCGCGTGCACGCGCACGCGCGTGGCCACGTGCGCCTTCGGCGCTAATTTCAAATATGGTAACAAGGGACAGGAGCCAGGGCCCCTCTTTGCCGCAGGCCGGGGGATGGACGAGCACTGCAACATGGCAGAGGAAGCAGTTTCCTATAAGAGAACTCACCATCTGCCTGGACTTTGCTCTGCTGAGAAGAAGCTAGTCCACATGACAAGAAAACATTCCACAGCGGCCTCTAGTGGACAAACACAGGTACCGCAGTCTAATATATTAAATATATATATAAAAAAATTTTTTTTTTTTTTTCTTGACCACCATTAAAAATTATTACATTTTTTTAGTAGTTACAGGCATGCACAGAATTTTGCGGGAATACCATTAGGTAACAGACAGAAAGACAAATTAGGCTTGGGGGTCCCCCAATAGAACCAAGTTCCTGGGGGCCCCCACTTACCTGTTCCCCGCCGCAGGACTTTGTTTGGTCCACAAAAGCCCAAACTTCACCTATCACGGCAGGCATTGTAATCAAACCTTCAGGGACCGGGTTCCCAAGGATTCCACTCCCCTGGACCTGTATAGCACCCTGCACAGAAAACATCTTGGTCGTGGGTATGACCAGAGCTCTGGATCCCAGGGTCCAGCTCTCCTAAGAGAAGCATTACAGGCAAAACCTTGCTCTTCTCTGCAAGGCCCGGGTACCGACCGTTTAGCTATGAAGCTTTTTTGGTCGGATCCGGAATAGCTTACTGAGGCCCAAAAGAACCTGTACGCAAGCTCAGTGAAAAACACATGTTTCTTCTTGGCCAACACCTTAGACACTGGCAAAAAACTGAGGTGCTCCCGGATGGGAGGGGCTTATATAGGGGAGGGTACTTCCGGTTTTGGAAGTTGCCAGTGCCAGCACCTGACGGTATCTATATAACCCATTAGTAATGACTATGTCGCTCTGTGTCCCGTGATGTACGAGAAAGAAAAACACGTTATGCAGCCATCACATCTAAGAATTGGGAAGTTAAAATGTAATAAAATGTTTGCTTTGGGGTTTAATACGGCTTTAAAATCCACCTCTACCAAAAACGAATACTTCATGTCTATATGCCAAAAAACAAGTCGTCACAGTTTTTCATCTGGTATTCTCAAATTCTTGCCGTGTATATACTCGAGTATAAGACGACCCGAATATAAGCCGAGGCACCTAATTTTACCACAAAAAACTGGGAAACGTATTGACTCGAGTATAAGCCTAGGGTGTCCATCTGCATGCCTCACTGTGCCTCACTTTGCCTCACTGTGCCCATGCCTCACTGTGCCCATGCCTAGACTGACGTTTAACATGGGAGTCTATGGAAGGGGTGGCCGACATTAAAAAAATCTGTGCTCCCCGGCCGTAGGTCCCCCAGACAACAAACTTTGCACACATGTAGAGAAAGAGTGGGGCTACATGTGTGCAAAATTTAGGGTCCAGGGGACCTACGAGCGGCCGGTACCTGGGCCCCAAACTCACCAGAGAAATTACCGTTTAACATGGGAGTCTATGGAAGGGGTGCCCGGCTTTGAAAAATGGGTCTTTCCTGGCCTTAGGTCCACCAGACAACAAACTTTGCACACTTGTAGAGAAAGAGTGGGGCTGGTACCGGGTCCCCAAAGTTCGGGAGATCAGGCGCAAAAAGGTGACTCGAATATAAGCCGAGGAGGCCATTTTCAGCACAAAAAAATGTGCTGAAAAACTCGGCTTATACTCGAGTATATACGGTATTTGGTCTGCGTTATTGTAAAATCCATCATTTAACTCTGTGGTGATTGAGAAAATTGTGTGGGGTGAAATATACGGCGTTAACCGGTAATCAACCCAAAAAACGAATATCAATTTTGGGTGGAACGGACATTTATCCCCAAAAAAAAAAAAAAAAAATTAAAAAAAAAAAAATGTACATGCATTGCATTCTAAAAATTAGGAAGCACATAGAAAAATGTAATACATATGTGCACATGTAAGGACTTGGTTCACATGGATGTACCATAGTGCGAGGGCCGTGTTTACTCGCATGGGGATGCAGAGGTGTTCTGTGCATCGCTGTGCAGGAAATCCTATTCATGTCAATCAGGATGCAGCAGCTGCAGGGACAGGTTGACATCTGTATAGATGCATGGCCCGATCACAGACAGAGTGCATTCAGGGCCTGCATTAAATAAAACAATAATAAGTGTTTCCATGCAGCTGCTGTGTCTCAATTGACATGAATGGGACTTCTTGCACAGGGATACACAAAACCCCTATGCAACCCCGTGCTGTTAAACACACCCCTAGTATGGGAGTACACTGTACTGTAGTATGCCCGTGTAAAAGAGGACTATGTAATGTAACTTAAATCATTCACTGCCTGCCAGGAAAGGAGGAGAGGTGTTGGAGAAATGTAGATAAAGTGGGAGCAATCTGCCCCCAGCATAGGAAATGTATATACACAGCTGCCATTGCCAGGCTTTTCTGCCAACAGGGTCAGATACACAGGGAATGTTATATGTGTGGATGTGTATCCAGTGTGCATTTGTATGTGGGTGTATAAAATATTATGTACATTACCAACCCCAAGACCACTGCACTATGTAGGTTACCTACCTGGATCCCTGCATTATGCATGTTGCTCACCCTGGACACCTGTACTATAAGGTGACCAGATTTTAAAAATGAAATCCGGGGACATATTTTTTTTTTTACTAGCAATCAGCAACTCTCTGCCCGTCGCCGCCGCCGCCGCAAGACTCACAGCCTCTCAAGTCTCACTCTCCGGGCCCCCGGCTACTACTGGGTGGGGAGCAGAGGAAGATCACTCCGCGAGGGGAGGCAAGGAGATAAGCAGGCAGGTGGCTGGCCGGGACTTGAGCTAAGGCAGAAGAACATGTGAGCGGAGCTGAATGGGCATGCACCCGAAACTGAAGAAATATTCCCTCCGCTCCGACCAGCACATGATCATCAGAAAGGGGCACGCATAATGGCAAAAAATACACCCCCTAAGCTAGTAGGATCGGGGGGGTGCAATTTAGACTTTTTTTTTTTATTCTGCACTGACTGTCTTTGAAATTGCCCCGAGGACAGATTTGGTCCGGGGACTGTCCCCAGAAACCAGGGATGTCTCGTCACCCTACTGTACTATGTACATTACCCACACTGTACCACTGCAGTAAGTGCATTAAAAATATTCCTGACCTCTGCACTTATGTACTCTCAAATTTTAAGCCACTCCCACTGTTAACACAATATTGTCACACCCATCTGTCACCGTGTGGCACTATTAGTCCTGCCCACGACTCCACCCCCATTTTTAGGAATTATGATTTTCATAAGTTTACAGGTATGGTTATCACTGCACCTTTTTCAAAGGTAATAAAACTTGATTTGCAAAGGTGTATGTGGATTTATATGCTTTGTGGCAATAGATGGATATATTTCAAAAAAAGGTGTTCAGCTTTAGGCCTCATTTACTTTTGCGTCAAAATGTGGCATTTGACCCAACTTTTTAAAGCATTCTGAATGCCAATCAAAGCAGCCATCACTAAAGAAAATGGTTACCTTACAGGCCTGTACACACTGTTGAGTTTGCGCTACTGTGAGGAGCTGAAAAGACATCTATTGCCAATTGTCATCCATCTGCCAAGTATCAAAATGTAAGAGCCATAGTAGTGCACAAAAGTAAGTCCATCTTCTATCACTGGCTCACAAATTAAACATTTGTCTTAGGAGTAGCATGGCTGGAGCTTTCAGATACAACTTAATGCATGCAATTTAAATGAACAGATTAAATAGGAACACAGTACATGAAAATGTAAGCGTACTCTATGTAATACTCAGTTTTAATCCATGGGCAATATTAATAAGGAACCATGTCGCCCTCTTGTGTACAAGTTGGGAAAGGACATTACGCAGACGGTTATGCACACAAAAAATGTATTCTTCCTAAAAATGTGTTCCCAAAAATATCAAAAGTTACTGAACTAATAACACCCATGGCCGATTGCACTAAAATTACTGTGCAATTGTAACTTCAGCGTAACATAGCAGAACAGCATTAATAATGCAATTCAAAAAAGGTACCATAACACAGATGTCGGAGGATAAGCACAACAAAAAACTGACATCAAAAAAATAAAAATAAAATACTAATAGTTACATTCTTACCGTATACACCAAACACCAATAATGTGTACTGTTGACGCTCCACAATGAGTGACACAAATTTCACACTCAGCCAAATCACCAGCATTCCAAGTGTGGCGTCTAGCAGAAAATGCATAAAGTACCTGTACAGAGATATAAAAATGTGTTTTACAATTGCCTCAGTGCACTTTTATATATCTAAAGCCCTGTACACACGATCGGATTTCCTATGGTTTTTAAACCGATGGATTTTTCCATCGGAAATCCGATGAAGCCGACTTCCATCAGTCTTGCCTACACACCATCAGTCAAAAATTCGACTGTCCCAAACGCTGTGACGTAAAACACTCCGACGAGTCGAGAAAAATTAAGTTCAATACTTCTGAGCATGTGTCGACTTGATTCTGAGCATGCGTGGGTTTTTTCTCCGATGGAGTTCCACACAGACGATCGGATTTTGCCATCGTTTTTTTCCCCCATCGGATAAATTTAAAACAGGTTCTATTTTTTCACACCGATGGGAAAAAAGACCGATGGGGCCCATACACGATCGGTTCGTCTGATGAAAACAGTCCATCGGACTGTTTTCATCAGTAAAACCGATCGTGTGTACACGGCTTTAGAGTCCTGTATATGGTTTTTATGCGCGTTAGCCCAGGTTCACACTGCTCAGACATGAAAGTCGCACGATATCTGATCCGACTTTGCCCTGCAACTTCAGTCTGACTTTGATCTGACTTATTGTGACTTGTTTACACTCTCTGGCATTGAAGTTGTGTCAAAGTAGGACCAAAGTAGTGCAGGAACCTTTACTAAAGTCGGAGCAACTTGTGACAGATCAGTTAAGACGGCTCTCAGAGAAACATTGAATTTCACATGGCATGCAACTTGTGCTCTCATAAGTCAGATTCCATGTCGCACCAGTGTGAACCAGGCCCTAATGATTACCCTTGGCGATTTTAGTCGTTTTAAGGATGAACAAGAAAAAAACTACAATATTCACCAAAAATAGAGCACACATGGCAATAAATTCTCCGCACTTACAAAGAACAGGGATCCACTTCCGTCAGATTTGAAAGGAATACATTGGTAAAGTGGATGAAGAGAGCTCCGATGGCTTGTTTAGAAGTGTCAAAAAACCTAAAATAAAAATATAATATTTTTATATAGATAGGCAAGGTATGTACTTGTAAAATTAAGCAAACATCAACAAAATGTTCTGGCAGTTTTGAGAGATGGGGGGGAAAGTCTACACTTGACAGATGTCACCCAAGAGGATGTCCCCCCATAAATCCTGTTCTGGAGACAGCTAGAGAATTTTAGATTTCCCTTTGCCACCAGTTCCAGTAATTTCGATCACCAGTATAGAAAGTGGTAGTCAATCTTCTCAACAGAGAAGAGACAACAAGCTTTAACTACCCTTCCCAGAACGCTAGAAAAAGGTTCCCAGTATACACAGGCAGGGACCACAGGATCCCTTCTCTTTCATACTGTAGCTTTCAGCTAAGAAGCTGTAGAGGTACGACTGGGAAAGGTTTCAAAAAGGTAAAAGCAAACTGTATGGAGGTATGGAGGTTACTCTGTGGGGTTTCTGGCTTTTAACACCGATTGTTACATGGATCTATTATTGTAATGGGCAACCTCAGTGATCACCAGGGAGGCACTTAAAAGCATTGTACACTTTCAAAAATTTTTGGCGTTTTAACAAGGCATTAGTGTAGTTATACTCCCTGTGTTGTTTGTTATCCCTACCTTGTAATGATGGGGTGCACATGTTGTGGCTGTTTAATTCCCCCCCCCCCCCCCATCTCCATCCATTCATCCCCTTACCTTGTCCCTATTCTTCAGAGGGTCAAACTTCTTCTTCTGGGTCACATATGCCTAGCTTTGCATTGCATCACAAGTGTGTGCCAATTTTATAAACAAACACAATTTTTCCAGTATGGCAAGCTCTATTAAAATGCTTTCACCCACCAGAATCAGACTGAGAGACCAAGGGATTGTGGGATTTATAGTTTCCTCACAGGAAGTGTCAGTTCTTAGACTACAGGCAGAGGACACGCAGTAACCTGTGCAGTGCCATGCCGCATGTCCCATGTTTCAAACTGACAGCAACTTCTGACATCAAAATGTGAAGATTACTCTTCTAAAGGATGTTTATACAGGGCAACAAAAAACACCATGACTACAGACAATGCACATTGTATGCAGGTGAAAAACATAAAAGGTGTCGGTGGGAAGGTTTGGAACATCTTTAAAGTGTATTTCCTGTAGCAAAATCACCCCAATAGAGCAACCCTTGACATTTTTTCTTTTACTTTGTGTTCCTGTAGTGAGAAACAGCATTATTTGCTGTGACGTCATCATGCATGCAAAATTCTTTCAGGGGTAGATGTTTAGAGGTCAGTTCCACTTCATATAGGCATGCCCTCAGAACTAAACCTCTCAACAGTGGTTTCCCCGCTGTGGACAGCATTGTCTAACTGGGAAAGAGATCAATATTTACATGCAGGGTGAGACCAAGAGGGGTGAGATGGGCAACAAGCAGTGCTGACAAAAGCTGGTTGGGATTTCAGTGAAGCAAGGGCACTGTGTTGTCGGCCTATAACAAAGTTAGAAGCTCCACTTTTAAGGGAGAAGTTGAGATTAATACATCATTTCAGATGCCAATTGTTGGACAAATCCCACTTTTTGCCTGAAAACTTTCCACCTGGCTCCTTCAAATTTTTCAATAGAGGGATGTTATACAGGAAGTGGCTGACAGGGCCACTCACTGATCTGACACAGTGGGTACAATACATGCAGTGCTTTCTTTTTTAGCGCAGCACATTTTGAGGAAATTCACGGCCTCGTACTGCGCAGCAGGCAATTGCGATCCCAGGAAAACCCACTGCTTAACCTGGATAACCTGCTTTGGGTGAAAATGGTAGTGCATGGAGGCTCCTGTCAGCCAAGCCTTCAGTGGAATCACATAATACCCACTCTGGAGTTACATGCAATGCTTTATTAAAACAGGATAAAACAATACATATGGTCCTCCACACTGAAGCATTTCTGCACTATGCAGGACTTAGTCATAGCTATGACCAAGGCCCACATAGCGCAGAAACGTGTGAGCACAGAGAATAATATGTATTGTTGTATCCTGTTCTAATATAGCATCGTATGCAACTCCAGGAGCGGGTGCCAATATTATGTGTTTCCGCAGAAAGCAATTAAACTGTTTAATAACGCCTGTCATTTTTTTCCCCATTGTAAAAAAAAAAAAAAAAAAAAAGAATACCGATATCAGCGTATAGGGACTGCGCTGATCCCACCGGACCACACATCTGCTGCTGGTGTGCTTGGCCTCTAAGACATGTGGTTTCATATGCCCAATCTGAATTGGCGAAATTTGTGAAATGTTTAGCTCTGCCTCTGTTAGAATTCAACATATTGGAGGAGGAGGCATGTATATTCTGTGTGGCAGAACTGGATACTTTAATTACTATTACAGATGTATTTATTAGCTGGAGACCGGACACAGACTAAACTATTAACCAAGGGTTTTTTTTTTTTTAAGAGACGGTGCTTAAAAACTGTTGCAAAAGAAAAAAAAATGTCTTTAACCACTTAAGCCCCGGACCATTTGGTAGCTAAAGGACCAGAGGTGATTTCAGAATTTTGCACTGCGCTGCTTTAACTGTAAATTGTGCGGACATGCAATGTTGTACCCAAACGAAATTTGCGTCCTTTTCTTCCCACAAATAGAGCTTTCTTTTAATGGTATTTGATTGCCTCTGCAATTTTTATTTTTTGCAATATAAACGGAAAAAGACCGAAAATTTTGAAAAAAAAATGATATTTTCTACTTTTTGTTATAAGAAAAAATCGAATAAACTCAATTTTATAGTCATACATTTAGGCCAAAATGTATTCAGCCACACGTCTTTAGTAAAAAAAATGTCAATAAGCGTATATTTATTGGTTTGCGCAAAAGTTATAGCGTCTACAAACTAGGGTACATTTTCTGGAATTTACACAGCTTTAAATTTATGACTGCCTATCTCATTTCTTGAGGTGCTAAAATGGCAGGGCAGTACAAACCCCCCCAAATGACCCCATTTTGGAAAGTAGACACCCCAAGGAAATTGCTGAGAGGCATGTTGAGCCCATTGAATATTTTTTTTTTTGTCCCAAGTGATTGAATAATGACAAAAAAAAAAAAAAAGTTGTCACTAAATGATATATTGCTCACACATGCCATGGTTATATGTGGAATTGCACCCCAAAATACATTCTGCTGCTTCTCCTGAGTACGGGGATACCACATGTGTGGGACTTTTTAGGAGCCTAGCCACGTACGGGACCCCGGAAACCAAGCACCGCCTTCAGGATTTCTAAGGGCGCAAATTTTTGATTTCACTCCTCACTACCTATCACAGTTTCAAAGGCCATAAAATGCCAAAATAGCACAAAACCCCCCCAAATGACCCCATTTTGGAAAGTAGACACCCCAAGCTGTTTGCTGAGAGGCATGGTGAGTATTTTACAGCTCTCATTTGTTTTTGAAAATGAAGAAAGACTTTTTTTTTTTTCAATTTTCAAAACTTTGCGACAAAAAGCGAGATCTGCAAAATACTCAATACCTCTCAAATAGCTTGGGGTGTCTACTTTCCAAAATGGGGTCATTTGGGGGGGTTTTGTGCCATCTGGGCATTCCATGGCCTCCGAAACTGTGATAGGCAGTGAGAAGTGAAATCAAAAATTTACACCCTTAGAAAGCCTGAAGGCGGTGATTGGTTTTTGGGGTCCCGTACGCGGCTAGGCTCCCAAAAAGTCTCACACATGTGGTTTCCCCGTACTCAGGAGAAGCAACAGAATGTATTTTGGGGTGTAATTCCACATATGCCCATGGCATGTTTGAGCAATATATCATTTAGTGACAACTTTGTGCAAAAAAAAATAAAAAAAAAAATGTCTTTTTTCCGCAACTTGTGTCAACATATAAAATATTCCATGGACTCGACATGCCCCTCAGTATATAGCTTGGGGTGTCTACTTTCCAAAATGGGGTCATTTGGGGGGGTTTTGAACTGTTCTGGCATTTTATACACAACATTAGGAAGCTTACATCCACTCTTCTAACCACTTGAAGACAAAGCCCTTTTTGACACTTTTTGTTTACATGAAAACATTTTTTTTGCAAGAAAATTATGTTGAACCCCCAAACATTATATATATTTTTAAAGCAAAGGCCCTACAGAATAAAATGGTGGGTGTTGCATTTTTTTTCTACACAGTATTTGCGCAGCGATTTTTCAAACGCATTTTTTGGGGAAAAAATACACTTTTTTTAATTTTAATGCACTAAAACACACTATATTGCCCAAATGTTTGATGAAATAAAAAAGATGATCTTAGGCCGAGTACATAGATACCAAACACGACATGCTTTAAAATTTCGCACAAACGCGCATTGGCGACAAACTACATACATTTTTAAAAGCCTTTACAGGTTACCCCGTTAGATTTACAGAGGAGGTCTACTGCTAAAATTACTGCCCTCGATCTGACCTTCGCGGTGATACCTCACATGCATGGTGCAATTGCTGTTTACATATGACGCCAGACCGACGCTTGCGTTCGCCATTGGGCAAGAGCAGGGCAGGACAGGGGTGCTTTTTTTTTTATTATTAATTTTGCTTTTTTATTTTATTTTTAAATTGTTCCTTCCATTTTTTTTTTTTAATCATTTTTATTGTTATCTCAGGGAATGTAAATATCCCCTATGATAGCAATAGGTAGTGACAGGTACTCTTTTTTTTGAAAAAACTGGGGTCTAGACCCTAGATCTTTCCTCTGCCCTCAAAGCATCTGACCACAGCAAGATCGGTGTGATAAAATGCTTTCCCAATTTCCCAATGGCGCTTTTTATATCCGGGAGGGGGGACATTCCCTCCCACTGCTTGTAAAAGCAGTCCAGAGGCTAATTAGCCACTAGGATTGCTTTTACATGAAAGCCGGCTGCTGGCTGAAAAGAATGATACCAAGATGATGCCTAAACCCGCAGGCATCAATCTGGTATAACCATTCAAAGTCCGGCAACATACCAGTACGTTGCTGGTCCTTGTTGGACATGTATTGTAATCTTTTTTTTCATGCAGCCAGTTGGCTGAACGAAAAAAGAGATTGATCGGTGGGTATGCCCACCATTAGAATACCGCCCTTCATCCACCCACTTCTAATGATGGGCATACATGCACCATTTATATATGTCGAAGCATGGGGGCATCCTCCCGCAAAAAAGTTATGCCGCACACACATGGTCGGACTTTTCCACGGGCAAGCCTCCATCGGAATTTCGACCGTATGTACGCGGCATTAGGAGAAAAATCGCTCCTCCGCCCCTGCTGCCCCAATGCTTCGGCATATTTGCTTTTTTTTTTAACTGTCGTGGTGAAATCAGCTCCTACAGCACTGGAGTCGCAGGGATCAGGCCTGTCTCTGCGAACGCTGCAGTTATGTGTGTTGTGTTTTGCAAGTGACAGTGATCGATCGACACTGCACTTGGGTGGCCTGGGCTGGACAGAGGGGCAAAATGCAGGTGCTAGCAGGTATCTGGGCTGATCCCGCTAACACTGCGTTTTTGGGAACCCTAAACTGCTGGGGACGCTAGTATAGATCTGATCAGATATTGATCTGTTCAGATACTATACCACTAAGGAGGGTGTATGCTTCACGCGTGGGTGTTAGCGTTACTGGCACTAACCTGACGCTGCCTGGGGTGTGACACAGACCCTCTCTGACGCTAAAACCTAATTGATATCACCCGCCGGGCGATCAGGGGGTTAAACCTTTATTGGGTTATATACGGCGGGTGCAATGACACTATAAAAAGCAAACTAACTAACCAGCGTCACCCGTAACACTTATATGATGATCACTGGTGAAAGGGTTAACTAGGGGCAATTAGGGGGTTAAAACCTTTATTAGATAATATATGGGGGTACCTGACGCTATAAAAACCTGCGGCGAACCTAAAAAAAATTACTGGCTACCGATCTGCATCACCGACGCTAAGACAGCGATCAGAAAAATGATCGCTTAGCGATAGGGGGTGAAAGGGTTACCTGGGGGGCGATCAAGGGGGTTAAACCTTTATTAGATAATTTATGGGGGTACCTGACGCTATAAAAACCTGCGGCAAACCTAAAAAAAAAAATACTGGCTACCGATCTGCATCACCGACACTAAGACAGCGATCAGAAAAATGATCGCTTAGCGACAGTGGTGATAGGGGGTGAAAGGGTTACCTGGGGGGCGATCAAGGGGGTTAAACCTTTATTAGATAATTTATGGGGGTACCCGACGCTATAAAAACCTGCGGCGAACCTAAAAAAAAAAAATACTGGCTACCGATCTGCATCACCGACGCTAAGACAGCGATCAGAAAAATGATCACTTAGCGACGGCGGTGCTAGGGGGTGAAAGGGTTATCTGGGGGGTGATCAAGGGGTTAAACCTTTATTAGGGGGGGGTTAGGGGGCTACACTGGACCTAAAACTAAACTGTAGTGACACTTTTACAGTCACAAATGTCACTGATTGCAGTGATCAGTAAATAAATGGTCACTGCAATCAGTGACACTGTGACTGGGGGCTGGGGGGTGATCTGGGGGGGCGATTTATGTGCCTATGTGTGCTGGTGTTAGTGTAGTGTTTGTGCACTAACCTTGATGTCTTCTCTTGTACGGCGCTCGGTATATGTGAGCGCCGCACAAGAGATGACATCATTTCCTCCTGCTTCCTCTGCCTGTGTTTACATTGCACAGGCAGAGGGGGCATTCTCATTCGCCGGGAGCGATCGCGGTGGGGTGGCCGAAATCGAACGGCCGCCCCCCCCCATCTCGGATCGCTCCCAGACGAATTCCGACCGCTCACTGTACAGAAGGGGGGTCCGATTTGACCCCCCAACTGTACAAAGGCAATCACGTACACTGTACGTGATTGTGCCTGTCGGTGCCATTGTGCCGACGTATATGTACAGTGAGCGGTCGTTAAGTGGTTAACCCTTTCACACCTAAGGGTAAAACAAAGGTAATGCCCAAGCACAATTTTGCAACTTTGTCATGGGTTAGTAAAACTGTACATACTGTCACAACTACTTTGTGTATCCAGGTGGATTATACGTGTAGCACACAGACCCCTATTCCTCACCTTTGGCTCACTTGTAGGAAAGGGGGCACACCATGCCACATGCCCGTACCCTCCTGTGTGAAGAGGTTAAGCGGTGTAATGTACCTGGGTCTCTATGGTCAGGTTCTCCAGAGAATGGTTCCTGTCTTCACTGCAATAAAGACAAGTCTCTATTCCCCAATAACTCCAAGGTCCACACCAATTGCAACTCCAACGTAGAGAGTTTATTTTTCCTGTCTCTTATGCATAGTCATTTAAACAGGAAAGGTTGGAGGAAGATCAGGACAGCAAGAGGTGTTGGAGTAGGTCCAGGCACAAACGAATACTTATTCACTATCCATATCTTCAGGTAGTCTCAGCTAATCCGGATAGTCTCCCATTAGAGTGGATCCTAGAAGCCGGAGTGATGCTCGAATTAGATTTACACACAGTCTCTGCACAAACTCTGCCACAGATCTGATGAACGTTAGATCCCTGCCACAGACCTGATGGACATTAGGTCTCTGCCACAGACCTGGTGAACGATGGTTCTGGAATTAGGCCTCCAACAGGAAGATGACATCCCTCCAGAGAGTTACCGGGCCCCTTCCTTCACTGTGATCTCTCACCAGTCCCTCGGAACAGTCAACCCTGGCCTCCACTTCCAGATACGGGTCTCTTCGCAAGGCAGCACCCTGGGATTCCTCCTCCCTCCGTGGGCTCCAGCCGAAGGTGCTGGACCCAAGGCCTTCAGTTGCAGCCCCAGGACTAAAAGGTGCCTGGGACTGATCCACCAGTGTACCGGACCAGGAACTCCACCCCAGGGCTAAAGGTGCCTGGGGTGGCCACGAACAGGACAAACACACTCCCGGGGTCGGACCCCCGGGAGCCCACCTTACAGACAGGGTCTGCCCCTTTTATATCCTCCCCCGGCATGCACAGCAGGCCAACACGCCCACCATACCACCACTGGGAGGGGACATCCAAGGCGCAGCACTGTACCAGCGGTTCAACCCTGGCCTCCGATGGCAGCGCCATCAACAGGCCACAGGGAACCATACACCAGCATCCCACCTGTAGTAAAAGAATGGTTTACAGAACCCTATCAAATAGTGTGTTTGAGTACAACTACCACTCAAACATTCCCTTAGATTTTAAACCCCCGCTACATACCTTTTGTTTTTTTCCAGGACAAATTGGGCTTTCTTTTGGTGGTAAATGATGATGGATATCTCTTGATTTTTAATTTTTTTTTATTTATTCAAATGTGGACTGGCCTAAAATAGTAAAAAAATTATTTTTTGTTTTTCAAATTTAGCTTGAGAATTTATTGCCATTATCATAATTTACCACCAAAGAACAGCCCTAAATATGTTCTCCTGCTCCTGACGATTGCAGCGATACCATATATGTGTATGTTAGTTGTTTGTACCTGTAGTAAAGCCCAGAAACAATAGTGCGCATTTTTAATTTTTTTTATCCGGTCTAAAAACACACTGACACTGATCCTAATTTAAAACATTTTTTATTAAAATTCTACCCAAAATATGCTGACCGTGACTGTGAACCCTGACCTTGACCCCAACACTAACCCTGGCAAACCTTAATCTTTTTCTCTCTTTATTTTTAATAGTTTCTCCCTCTTCATTCAGAAAAGTAAGTAAAACACAGAAACGGGCTCACAGTAACTTATCACTGTGATAGCCAATCAGAGGTCATCACAGCGATCAGGTGACCCAGAACCGAGTCCCCTTTCCCGATCGTTAGTACGAGACCCGGGGCAAATCGGTGAGAGCCCAAGCTCTGTGCTGGGAGCGGCTTGGGAGATACGCATATATGCGACCCCACAGAAAAAAGCCCACTTCCGTGAGGTCGCGTATGTGTGTGCCGTCTTTATATTCTTCTGCTGCTGCACCGTCACGCTGTCATAGAGGAGACTACAAGTGATGCACATTGCACAGGCATTTTTCATCATCAACAATCTAAGAAATCCCGTGCAGCCTTTTCTTGGGCATCTGCATGTGGGCAAGAAGTGGTTGCAACGAGTCTGCAGGAGATCAACAACAGAGAGAGAGAGAGTTAAACAGGGAGGGAGGTTCAGGCACGCGGCACTTTTTTACTCTCGTCGCCACTCAAGCCTGAGTGGGTTTTGCTCACCCGGATAGTTCCCTCTCACGGTCCTAGCAGCCGGAGTGGAGCACAAAACATTAACTTTAGATTTGTTTCTCCTAGGGACGTGTTAAGAAGATCCTCTGCCACAGAACCCTTTTAGCTCCTAAGTCCCGAACTTTTCAGCACTTGTAACTTTAAAAGACCATAGGTACCAATGGGGCACATTACAAGGGCTTCTTAGCGGGTCACGGAATCCTTCCCTCTGACAGGTAACCAGGCCTCTGCCGAGACGGCGACATCCTTCACCGATCCCCTTAGAAAGGTCCTCCCCTGGTTGCCTCTCCTTCAGAGCGGGTCACCCTCCCACGGGCACCCTGGGATTCCGCTGGTTGGTTGTAGGCCTCAGTTAAAATGTACTGGGCCTACCTGGAATGATGGGGCCTCGGGCTAAAGGTGCCCGGGACCCAGCACATTCACACGCACCCCTGGTCATGAGGGCCACCGAAGGTGGGGTACGTGCCGAGGATGAAGACCCCGCACCAATCGCGTCTGCCCCTTAAGTACCCTCTCCCAGCATGCACCGCAGGTAGACCACACCCACTGCACGGCTGCCGAGAGAGGACACCCAATCACGCTGCAATGTTTCCTGTGGTTCAACCTGGTCAACATCGCCACCTGCAGGTCAAAGGGAACTGTACAACCAGACAACATCACAGCAGAGCAGAGTCCAATTTAAAGAAAACAAACAGCCTGAGCCAAACTAATGCTCAGGCTACCCCCTAACTTTCAAACATAGCGGCCCCCAAATATGGGGACCCCGCTACATATGTATATTAAAAAAAAAGTACAACTGCTAGTATTACAGAGTTTTTTTAGCAAACAAATGACCATTTGCTTGAGGTTTACATCAATCTTCATGGCTGTATTGAATTTTAAAAAGGTACAATGTAAAAAAAAAAAGGTATAAAACGGGATTCCCGTAGTGCCGTATGCATGCAGGGTGCGTAGTAACGTGTGACTAGGCCCATTTAATTTCCATTGCCTTTTTCACACTAAACTAGATAGATGTGAACCAACCACATAGGAAAGAATAAGATTTCTACTTGTAATCTTAGAGTTTTGCTGCTTGAAAACAGGCAAGTGTAAAATCATCCACAATTTGACAAGTGAAATCTGTCAAACTTTAAGAATTCATGCCTATTTAGCACCTAAATGTTGACACACAAAGCATGCACCGAAGCCAGAGATTTGTATTGAATATGAATGTTAATACTTTAGAAATCACAATCTCAAAAGCACAAACCACATTTTCATGTCCTCTTCCTATTACTGAAATTGCCTCATAGAACTATTTTGCTTTGGCAGAAATAACCCCCCCCCCCCCTTTTTTTTTCAAACGAATAAAACCTGAAATTGGATAGCTTGATGCGAGTTATTGTACAACACTGTTCTTTGTATTTTATTTCAGTAATCAACATGTCATTCTTTATGAAAGTTCAGATGAAATACATATATAAAAAGGGAGCTGTTCTACTTGCCAAGGGAGTTCTATTTCTGCCCATCCATTCACTAGATTTACACAGTCCTGCCAGACAGCAGAGCCAGGCTGGCCACTTGACTTTTCTCTATTGCAGTTGGTGTTACTAGACCCAAAACAGAAAAATCAGTCTGTATATGCCGTAAAGCATGCTTGTTATACTCACTGTGGAAGCTAAGGGGTTGATTCTCTGCATTGTGCAAAAAGGCTGTTTGATCCTGTCTTCTCTGATCCTCCCCTTCTTCCACAGTCCCCAAAGCATCTCCTGATAGAGCAGAGGATAGGGGACAAGCTGCACATGCTCAGTTTGGTATGCTAGAGCGTTTTTTTTTTTCTCTTGGGAGGGTGCATGTGATCGGCACAAAGCCAATCATCACTCTCCAGATAGAGGGTCAGGGGTCCTGCAGCCTTATCAGTCAGAGCAGATTGAAAACTCCTTCTACAAGCTTTAACCAGATGACGATAGAAGTCACAAGACTGCTCTAACTGCTGATATAAAAAAAAAAAAAAGAAGGTATTTAGCAGTTTAGATTTACTAAAACTATTGCATTTCCATGTTCTGTGTACTGTGGGAGACAAGATACAGTTAATGCAGGGTCCTGGGTTTAGTAACACCATAGCTCCCAACTGTCCGATTTAGAGGGACTGTCCCTGATTTGGAGCAATGTCCCTCTTTCCCCCTCATTTTGGTCTGATCTATAGAGTTGTATATAAAATGCACTTTTTATCTTTCAATAGGTGTTTTCCAGCCCTAAACCTTTCATCTGATTTCTAAATTGCTGCATTTGTAAATTCCAAAAGCCAATATAAAGGAATAGTAGTGGTAAAAAAAAAAAAAAAAAAAGTTGTGGGTTTAACCACTTGCTTCCCGCAGGACGACTATAAACGTTCTGTCTTTGAGAGGAATACCATTGTTATGGTAGCAGCTAGCTACCATAACCCAGGTATCCTCTTCAAGAGCCGGCGGTTCTCTTTCAGATAAAAAGTGGTCTCTGTGGCGGATTCGCCGCAAGATCACTTTTATCGAAGTTTAGTCAATGTTTTATAAACTAAATTCAACATAAGTTAAGATGCCTGCCTATAGACAGGGCTATTTTCAATGTAGTACATTACATAAGAACTAGTGCTTTTAGGCTGGGTTCACACTTGTACGACACGACAGTCATACAACTTTCATCCTACTTTGCTCTGCGACATCAGTCCTACATCAGTCCTACATCGGTCCTACATCCATCCGACTTTCATGAACAGGATACTACTTTGATCCAACTTTGTGATGGTCTGACTTGTTCTTTGACCACTCAAAACAATCCCAGTGTGAGATAAATTCCTTTTACTGCTGCTGTAATCACCATGTCAGATGTCACAAGTCGGATGGTTAGGACAAGGATCCTACTTTGATCCGACTTCAATGATATTTAATGGGCTGAAGTAGGATCAAAGTCGGAGCAAAGTAGTACAGGGAGCATTCTCAAAGTCGCACCGACTTGTCTCGGACCAGTTAAGACGGCTCCCATAGGGAAACATTGATTTTCACATGTCATGCGACATAAGCTCCCAATGTCGGAGCGTTTGTCACCCCAGTGTGAACCCAGCCTGAGGCTTTTTATTTAGTATTTTATCGAATGGTTACATTAACTAAAAAAACAAACAAATAAAAAACGCTGCACTTTCTTCGGGATTTCTGGAGTACAAGATGATTGGCAATGGACAGATATTTTTGGCTTGTGTATTTGCATGTGCTGCTGATGTTTTTGGAAAGTTAGTACAGAACACAATGCGTTCTTGCGTAGTTAATGTCTAACAAGGTGTCCCTTCTGTGTACTCCAGACAGTCAACTGACACTTAACACACCTGATTCCATGCAACAAATTCATAGTCACAAACACCAATTTGTGGCTCCAGAGCATAACATTCACACTCTGTGCTTGTCAGGAATGTGTGCAAAAATCACACGTTCTCAGGACAAAACATTTTTCTTAAGGGTACTCCCATACATTTGCTAATGCAGTTCAGTGTGGTGTGATTTTGCAAAGGGGTCAGGGACGCATTTCTCACCTGTAGTAGGGCAGCCAATTTGTGCACAGTGCGAACAGAGCCTTTATTAAACCAAAACTTGTTGCTTGAAGTACTGTATATCGAAGGTCAAAACTGTGGGGTAGGTTAGCAACTCTAAAGCCTCGTACACATGGCCGAGAATCTCATCAGTAAAAACACGTAGTTTTTCCTGACGAGATTCTTGACAAGAATCTTGTCCCGGCCGAGTGTACACGCGCTCGATTCAAAAGAACCGCCGTTCTTTTGAATGGAACGAACGCGGTGACGTCATCGACTACGACAAGCGTGCGCTCGTCACATTCGATGCCGCCGCCATCTTGCTACACCCTACCTATGCCTAGGAAGCTACCGCGCATGCGTCAAAATCATTTCGAGCATGCGCGGGTTTCCACGGCGACAGGTAAGCATACACACTCTCGGGTTTCTTGTCGGGAAACAGGCCGATGAGAAAATAGAGAGCAGGTGCTCTATTTTTCTCGTCGAGATTTCTTGACGAGAAACCTGAAAGCCTCGTACACACGGCCGGTTTTCTCGGCAAGAAAGCTCTCCCGGCAGTTTTCTTGACGTTTTATGACGAGAAAACCGGCCGTGTGTACGAGGCTTTAGATTTTTAATGTGTATGTTACACCAACATTTCATATTTCTGATATGTGTCTGTTGTACCATGTATAAAAAAGTATCCTGTTCTCTTCCCATTGCTTCCTTTGTGTGAAATCGCTGGTGATTCCGCCAGTCCCCTTGCTTTCTTATTTTCAGACTGATCACATCCATCCCAGTGTGGTCAGTTTTCTTCTTTGCATTCTATTTGCGAGCACAAAAATGGCAAGGAAGGAGAGGGAAACCAGCACAAACAATATAAAAAGTCCAAGGAAAAGTCCATATATAATAAGTGGATGGCTGCCAGTTGAAGGAGTAACGAGCAACTATGTGGATCAATGGCATGAGCTGCTTGTGCTCATGCTTTGATCCACATAGTTGCTTGTTACTCCTTCAACCATCCAATTGTAGTAAATCATTAAAAAAATTAAAATATTCAGAAAGTAAGCAACTCACATTTAAAAGTGTTTGTTGATACGCAGTACATAAGCTTTTTTAAAATGTGAGCTGCTTACTTTAGGAATAAATAGATTTTAATATTTTACTACACTTAGATGGCGCCGCTTGTCTTCTTGCTCTGTTTTTATTTGGGAGCACAGCTTGCCTGTACTTCAATGGTTAGACTTGTGCTGACACAGCCCCCCTACACAGTTCTTCACTGGGAAGGACAATGTACTGCTGTTTCTCTGCCTCCTGCTGATATGGTCCCCCTGTAGTCTCCACCCCACCCCCACCAATCCAAGCCCTTTATGTAGCTGAGAACATAAGTCATGCGTTCACTTAAAAATAAAAAAAAGTATTTTCAAATTTACATATAATTTTGCTTTGCATTTCTATCTTAAGCTGAATGGGTTATACCAGGTAGGGGTTCACATATACCGGTACTTTAATTGCATCTGTGGTCAAAAACTTTACTTTGCTGGCACTGAAAAAAGTCTTCCAATGGGGACACGGGCAAGTGTGTGCGTGTGCGATACCTGTTGGATCCCTGTGGAAGCTGAAAATCATTGTAGTAGGCTCTTCTATTAAAAGTTGATCGCTGCAAACTTCCAGGTCCTGTGCCGGCTGGCTGCCCTACTGCTTAGTGAACCCAGGAGGTGTCTCGCTCTGCAAAAGTGTCATTTACAGAACACTTTGTATTTTCTCAATGAATACAAAGTGTTCTCTGATAGAATGAGGTAGAGCAGGGACATCATATTCTTTACCTCAATCAATCAGAGAACACTTTGCATTTATTTAGAAAATAAAAAAATGTTCTCCAAATGGCACCCATACTCGTATGCACTTACCAAATGGTTTTGTACCCTGTATGGAGTTTGTGTACTGAGAATCACTGGTGAAGATCAAAACATTGAAAAAATTTAAGCAATACATGAAAAGGGATTAGATCTGGAGAGATTACAAAGCATGATTACCTTTTTATACCAGAGCAGTCATTAAAAAAAGTGAGGCTTTGTTCAAGAGTAGGAATAAACTCAGGCATGTTTGGACACAAATTCCAACCATACACCATCTAATTGTACAATCTCTGTACAGTCTACTTTATATTCACCAAAACTATGTAATATGGATTCAAGCCTAAACAATCTATTCAATTTGTAACAAGGAGTGCCTTTGCATTACGTACAGTAGCTGATGGTAGGAAGATCGTAAAATTAGACTGTATTGTGTATGGTCACCATAATGTGAATCCGAAGTAAAAATTATTTAGGGTTTGCTATGTTTTAGGGAACATCAAGATATTTTAACTAGGGATGCACCGATACCGATACTAGGCATTTTCGTGAGTATCGGTACTCGCGAAAAGGCTCCGATACCGAAAACCGATACCGGAAGTGACGTCAGCTGGGGGTGGGGCACCTCCTCCTCCCCTCTGACAGTGGGGTTCAGAGCAGTATGTGCCTTACGGCGCCAGGACAGGAGAGGGGGCGGGGAAATCCACAGCACAGTGAGAACAGGCTGACAGCTGGCCACACTGACACTCCTGCTCCCGCCTCTTTTTTTCCCCATTATGCAGCGCTGCTACGATCCTCCCCTGCCTCTGCAAGCAAGAGGGTGGGTGATGTCATGACTCCTCCCATCCTTTTCCTGCACAGAGAGAGAGCTGGCTGGATGGCTGGCTGCTATCCAATAACAGAGAGCGGGAGGGTCGCCAAGGTCAAGGGGCTGGACAGCATCAGCATGTGTGTTTCTGTGAGGCATCTGTGGAAGTCCCTGGAAGCAGAACCGAGTAAAAGAGGAGAGCAAGTCCTGCAAACAGGTTAGTGTAGTATGTACAGGACAGTGTCAGCAGGGTACAGACTAGTCTTATACACTAGCACCATACAGTATATACAGACCAATCTGTACCCCAACACTGTACTGTATATGTTTTTTACACACACACACACCAGTCTGTATATGATGTACAGTACGGTGTCAGTGTACAAACTGATCTGTACCCAACACCCTCCCAACGCCCTGTACTGGGCCCTCCCAACGCCCTCCTAACACCCTCTTAATGTCCTCTACTGCGCCCTCCTAATGCCCTGTACTGTGCCCTCCCTGTGTTGCCTCCTCCTTCCCCCACCAGCTGTCAACTCTGCCCTCATGACCCTCCCATTCTTTTCCCCCAGCCATCACAGCCTTTTTCTTCTCAATTCTCCCACCCCACAATCCCCATTTCACCCCACCCTCAACTACCCTGCCCTCACTTACCCCTCTATCCTCACCCCAGCCTCGCCCAACTCCCTAACAACCCCCCCCCCCTCCCAAACCACCTCCCTACCTATGCGATAGGTATCGGTAATTGGTATCGGCAAGTACTTGCAAAAAAGTATCGGTATTCGTACTTGGTGTTAAAAAAGTGGTATCGGTGCATTTTTTCTTCTCTCTCTGGAATTCCTCTTTTCTTTTTTTTTAGGAGTTCCTTTCCTAGAATGCAAGTGCACCTAGGCACTCCTGTACTTTACAAGCTCATAGCTATTGGGGATGAGCCCGATGTTCGAGTCGAACTTTCGAGACCCCAAAGCATCCTCCCCATGTTGAGGGCATGTGGCCTGGTACGGTTCAGAAAGGGGGGGGGCGCTCTCTCTTCCCCCCTCTTTTCCTGCGGCCTGCCAGGTTGCGTGCTCTGATAAGGGTCTGGTATGGATTTTTGGGGGGGAACCCTTCGCCATTTTTTTTAAATTTTGGTGCAGGGTTCCCCTCAAAATCCATACCAGACCTGAAGGGTCTGGTATGGATTTTGAGGCAGACCCCATGCCATTTAAAAAAAAAAAAAAAAAATTGATGCAGGGTTCCCCTTAATATCCATACCAGACCTGAAGGGCCTGGTATGGAATTTGGAGGGACCCCCACGGACTTTTATTCATTTTGGTTCGGGTTTACCCTTAATATTCATACCAGACCCAAAGGGCCTGGTAATGGACTGGGGGGGGAACCCATGCCGTTTTTTTCAATGAGTTTTATATATTGCCGAGACCCGACAATTCATCACAGCCGCGAGTCACTTTAAGCATTATTAAAATCACTGCTCCAGAAAAAACGTTTAAAACTTTTTTTTACATCTATACATGTCCCCTGGGGCAGGACCCAGGTCCCCAAACACTTTTTATGACAATACCATGCATATAAGCCTTTAAAATGAGCACTTTTGGTTTTTCATGTTTGTGTCCCATAGACTTTAAGGCCCCATGCACACGAGTCGCTGTTATTTGCTGTTAAACGCGAGTTCAGAGGCAGTTGGACACTTTTTTCAACTGCTCCTGAACCCATTCAATGTTATCCTATGTGTCCATGCACTCAGGCCTCGTACACACGGCCGAGATTCTCGTTGAAAAAAAAATGTTGTTTTTTTCGACGAGATTCTTGGACAAGAAACTTGTCCCGGCCGAGTGTACACACGCTCGTTTCAAAGAACCCGCGGTTCTTTGAAAGGAGTGTACGCGGTGACGTCATCGACTACGTCGAGCATGCGCTCGTCACATTCGATGCCGTCGCCGCCATCTTGGTATACCCTACGTATGCCTAGGAAGCTACCGCGCATGCGTCAAATTCATTTCGAACATGCGCGGGCTTCCGGGCGGACAGGTAAGTGTACACACACTCACTTTTCTCGTCGAGAAACACGCCGAGGAGAATCTCGACGAGAAAATAGAGAGCAGGTTCTCTATTTTCTCGTCAAGGTTTCTTGTCGGTTTTCTCGACGAGAAACCAGCTAGCAGCATACACACGACCGATTTACTTGGCAAGACCTCTCTGCCAGCAAGTTTCTTGCTGGTTCTTGCCGAGAAAATCGGTCGTGTGTACGAGGCCACAGTCTCGTTTATTGCCGTTTTTAGGCAGTTGCGTTTAACCTCGTTTTTCCAGAAGCAAAAAAATGGGTTCAGACGCAAAAGTTTTCCACGTTTCAGACGCAAAACGCGGCTAAACGCCGCTAAACGCGGCAAAACGCGGTACCGGCGTTTTGCCGCGATTTCGTTTATTAGCGTTTTTAAAGGTGACCTATTTTTTTACATTAGAAATCTCAAAAATGATGGCAAATGATGAAAAACCATAAAAAAAATATGAAAAAAAACTGTAATTGCTTGCATTGCACTGTAGACAATCCACAACTTGTGGCAGGTGACGTGGCAAGTGGACAATCCACAACTTGTGGCAGGTGATGTTGCCAGGTGACGTGGCAGGTGGAAATCCACAAATTGTGGCAGGTGACGTGGCCAGGTGACGTGGCAAGTGGACAATCCACAACTTGTGGCAGGTAACGTGGCCAGGTGACGTGGCCAGGTGACGTGGCAGGTGGACAATCCACAAATTGTGGCAGGTGACGTGGCAGGTGACGTGGCAAGTGGACAATCCAAAACTTGTGGCAGGTAACGTGGCCAGGTGACATGGCAGGTGAGGTGGCAGGTGGACAATCCACAAATTGTGGCAGGTGATGTGGCAGGTGACGTGGCAAGTGGACAATCCACAACTTGTGGCAGATGACGTGGCCAGGTGACGTGGCAAGTGGACAATGCACAACTTGTGGCAGATGACGTGGCCAGGTGACGTGGCAGGTGACGTAGCAAGTGAACATTCCACAACTTGTGGCAGGTGACGTGGCCAGGTGACGTGGCAGGTGACGTGGCAAGTGGACAATCCACAAATTGTGGCAGGTGACGTGGCCAGATGACGTGGCCAGGTGACGTGGCAAGTGGACAATCCACAAATTGTGGCAGGTGACGTGGCCAGATGACGTGGCCAGGTGACGTGGCAAGTGGACAATCCACAAATTGTGGCAGGTGACGTGGCCAGGTGACGTGGCAGGTGGACAATCCACAAATTGTGGCAGGTGACGTGGCAGGTGACGTGGCAGGTGACGTGGCAAGTGGACAATCCACAACTTGTGGCAGGTGACGTGGCAGGTGACGTGGCAAGTGGACAATGCACAACTTGTGGCAGGTGACGTGGCAGGTGACGTGGCCAGGTGACGTGGCCAGGTGATGTGGCAAGTGGACAATCCACAACTTGTGGACAGGTGACGTGGCAGGTGACGTGGCAAGTGGACAATGCACAACTTGTGGCAGGTGACGTGGCCAGGTGACGTGGCCAGGTGATGTGGCAAGTGAACATTCCACAACTTGTGGCAGGTGACGTGGCAGGTGACGTGGCCAGGTGACGTGGCCAGGTGACGTGGCAAGTGGACAATCCACAACTTGTGGACAGGTGACGTGGCAGGTGACGTGGCAAGTGGACAATGCACAACTTGTGGCAGGTGACGTGGCCAGGTGACGTGGCCAGGTGATGTGGCAAGTGAACATTCCACAACTTGTGGCAGGTGACGTGGCAGGTGACGTGGCCAGGTGACGTGGCCAGGTGACGTGGCAAGTGGACAATCCACAACTTGTGGCCAGGTGACGTGGCAGGTGACGTGGCAAGTGGACAATTCACAACTTGTGGCAGGTGACGTGGCCAGGTGACGTATCAGGTGACGTGGCAAGTGGACAATCCACAGCTTGTGGCAGATGATGTGGCAAGTGATACGCTAAATACAAGTACACTGCTGCTCTCTCAGCTGCTGGTCTCCCAAAATGGCTGAAATGGTTAAATAATAATGTTTTTTGAGCTTAGGGACGGTAAAACGCAGCTAAAATCGCGGAAAAACGGGCGTTTTTAAACGCCGGTTTTAGCCTTTACACGTGTGTTCAGCAGAGTTTGCACCGGCGTCTCGTGTGCATGGGGCCTAACTGTTTGCGAACAAATTTTTTGCCTGTTCGCAAGTTCTGGTGTGAACCGAACCGGTGTTCGGCTCAGGCTCATCCTTAATAGCTATATATCTAGTGTGAGACCCAAGGCACTGCTGTCTCTGACTCAGCTAGTCTCACCAGAGATTTGGTGATATCAATACTGTGCTGCTCGATCTTTGCTGGAGGCTCTGACATGAAGAAGCAAAGCTCTGTCTATACACAGATAGCCACCTCCACACAAAGACACCCTAAAGAACAAGGCACGGTAAGCAGTGGTGGCCCGTCCATAGGGGGCGCCCGGGCGCCGCACCCCCCCCCCCCCCACCTCCTGTAGTCACAAAAAAAAAGAATTTTTTTTTTTTAAAACTGCCCCTTTAAGAAAAAAAAAATAAAAAAATGTTCTTTAACCACTTAAGCCCCGGACCATTTCGGGCCATTAGGACCAGGCCTGTTTTTGGGATTCGGCACTGCGCTGCTTTAACTGTAAATTGTGCAGACATGCAATGTTGTACCCAAATGAAATTTGCGTCCTTTTCTTCCCACAAATAGAGCTTTCTTTTAATGGTATTTGATTGCCTCTGCGATTTTTATTTTTTGCGATATAAACAGAAAAAGACCGAAAATTTTGAAAAAAAAATGATATTTTCTACTTTTTGTTATAAGAAAAATCGAATAAACTCAATTTTAGTCATACATTTAGGCCAAAATGTATTCAGCCACATGTCTTTAGTAAAAAAAATGTCAATAAGCGTATATTTATTGGTTTGCGCAAAAGTTATAGCGTTTACAAACTAGGGTACATTTTCTGAAATTTACACAGCTTTAAATTTATGACTGCCTATCTCATTTCTTGAGGTGCTAAAATGGCAGGGCAGTACAAAACCCCCCCAAATGACCCCATTTTGGAAAGTAGACACCCCAAGGAAATTGCTGAGAGGCATGGTGAGTATTTTACAGCTCTCATTTGTTTTTGAAAATTAAGAAAGACATTTTTTTTTCTTTTTTTTTTTCTTTTTTTACATTTTCAAAACTTTGTGACAAAAAGCGAGATCTGCAAAATACTCAACATACGTCTCAGCAAATAGCTTGGGGTGTCTACTTTCCAAAATGGGGTCATTTGGGGGGGTTTTGTGCCATCTGGGCATTCCATGGCCTCCGAAACTGTGATAGGCAGTGAGGAGTGAAATCAAAAATTTACACCCATAGAAATCCTGAAGGCGGTGCTTGGTTTTTGGGGTCCCGTACGCGACTAGGCTCCCAAAAAGTCCCACACATGTGGTATCCCCGTACTCAGGAGAAGCAACAGAATGTATTTTGGGGTGTAATTCCACATATGCCCATGGCATGTTTGAGCAATATATAATTTAGTGACAACTTTTTGTACATTTTTTTTTTTTTTTTGGTCATTATTCAATCACTTGGGACAAAAAAAAAAAAAATATTCAATGGGCTCAACATGGCTCTCAGCAAATAGCTTGAGGTGTCTACTTTACAAAATGGGGTCATTTGGGGGGGTTTTGAACTGTCCTGGCATTTTATGCACAACATTAGGAAGCTTATGTCACACATCATCCACTCTTCTAACCACTTGAAGACAAAGCCCTTTCTGACACTTTTTGTTTACATGAAAAAAAATTTTTTTTTGCAAGAAAATTATGTTGAACCCCCAAACATTATATATTTTTTTAAAGCAAAGGCCCTACAGATTAAAATAGTGGGTGTTGCATTTTTTTTTTCCACACAGTATTTGCGCAGCGATTTTTCAAACGCATTTTTTGGGGGAAAAACACACTTTTTTTATTTTTAATGCACTAAAAAACACTAAATTGCCCAAATGTTTGATGGAATAAAAAAGATGATCATAGGCCGAGTACATGGATACCAAACACGACATGCTTTAAAATTGCGCACAAACACGCAGCGGCGACAAACTACATTCATTTTTAAAAGCATTTAAAAGCCTTTACAGGTTACCACGTTAGATTTACAGAGGAGGTCTACTGCTAAAATGACTGCCCTCGATCTGACCTTCGCAGTGATACCTCACATGCATGATGCAATTGCTGTTTACATATGACGCTAGACCGACGCTTGGTTCGCCTTTGCGCAAGAGCAGGGGGGGACAGTGGTGCTTTTTTTTTTTTTTTATTATTTATTTGGCTTTTTTATTTTATTTTTAAACTGTGCCTTCCATATTTTATTTTTTTACCATTTTTATCGTTATCTTAGGGAATGTAAATATCCCCTATGATAGCAATAAGTAGTGACAGGTACTCTTTTTTTGAAAAAAATTGGGGGGTTAGACCCTAGATCTTTCCTCTGCCCTCAAAGCATCTGACCACACCAAGATCGGTGTGATAAAATGCTTTCCCAATTTCCCAATGGCGCTTTTTATATCCGGGGGGGGGAAATTCCCTCCCACTGCTTGTAAAAGTAGTCTAGAGGCTAATTATCTGCTAGAATTGCTTTTACATGAAAGCCGGCTGCTGGCTGAAAAGAATGATACCAAGATGATACCTAAACCCGCAGGCATCATTCTGGTATAAACATTCAAAGTCCAGCAACATACCAGTACGTTGCTGGTCCTTGTTGGACATGTATTGTAATCTTTTTTTTCATACAGCCTATTGGCTGAACGAAAAAAAGAGATTGATTGGTGGGTATGCCCACCATTAGAATACCTCCCTTCATCCACCCACTTCTAATGATGGGCATATATGCCGAAGCATGGGGGCATCCTCCCGCAAAAAAGTTATGCCGCGTACACACGGTCAAGCCTTCGTCGGAATTTCGACCGTATGTACGCGGCATAAAAGGTTATGCCGCGTACACACGGTCGGACTTTTCCACGGGCAAGCCTCCGTTGGAATTTCGACCGTATATACGCGGCATTAGGAGCAAAATCGCTCCTCCGCCCCTGCTGCCCCCATGCTTCGGCATATATGCTCTTTTTTTTAACTGTGGTGGTGAAATCACCTCCTACAGCGTTGGAGTCACGGCTTTATGTATCGTGGGAGCAAACGCTGTTGCTGTCAAGATAAATAGATCCGCGCTGCAACTGAATGGCGTACCTGCTAAGCAAATGGTGGTTAACATTAAAACAAAGTAACATTACAGTACAACAGTAAGACCTTACCATGCCATACCTGCAAAGCAAATACCAAAACAAAACCTAGTAAAAAATAAAAAAATGTTTTAAACGCAACCTGTGCCTAAAATATATATATGCCGAAGCATGGGGGCATCCTCCCGCAAAAAAGTTATGCCGCGTACACACGGTCTGAATTTTCCACGGGCAGGCCTCCGTCGGAATTTCGACCGTATGTACGCGGCATTAGGAGCAAAATCGCTCCTCCGCCCCTGCTGCCCCCATGCTTCGGCATATATGCTCTTTTTTTTAACTGTGGTGGTGAAATCACCTCCTACAGCACTGGAGTCACGGCTTTATGTATCGTGGGAGCAAACGCTGTTGCTGTCAAGATAAATAATTCCGCGCTGCAGTTGAATGGCGCACCTGAAAACAAAAAATTACATACCTGAAAAGCAAGCATGATAAAACATTGCAGAATAGAATACAGTAAAAAAGAGCAGAACAATAGAGAGAAAAGAGAGAGAGAGAACAATAAAAACGACAACTATTTTTGGTTTTTTTATTTTATATTTTTTTTGTGTTTTGTTTTTTACGTTTTTTTTTTCTTTTTTACACTTTTTTTTGTAACTTTACAACTGTAATGGTTCGGGTCTCTCAAAATGTAATGGCATCTTGGGAGACCCTGTGTAAGTGTGTCCTTGTCTGTGAAATGCTGTACCCTACGCTAAAACTTCACTTTTGAGTGGTAGCGTTCAAAACATTCACCTTGGCAAAGACCAGGCTTGTCAGGACAGAGTGGACAAAAACTACGGGTGTCACGCCTAAATCCGCGCTTGCTACAGACACGACATCTTTTTTGGGGGTGGCTTTGGGTAGGGGTACTCGGGAGGACATACGAATAATGCCTCTCATGCAGCCGGCTTACTGCATTTGGTAGGGGATGGTGAGGTGCAGAACCGCCTGGATACAGGAGTTCTGTGACTATCTCATTCTGGAATTTTAGAAGAGATAACGTCCCGCCTGAAGCTCTGTATAGCACCTGAGCGTTCAGCAAAGCCAATTGGAATAATGATAGAGACACTTTTTTGTACCAGCGTCTCGCCTTACGGTGAATTAGATACGGCGCCATCAACTGGTCGTTGAGGTCCACCCCTCCCATATTTGGTTATATTCGTGGACACAGAGGGGTTTCTCCACAACACCAGTCGCCGTACGAATTTGGACTGTCGTGTCTGCATGAAGGGAGGTAAGAAGGAAAACATTCTTATTGTCCCTCCACTTCATAGCGAGCAAGTTATTACACTTCAAGCAGGCTCTCTCCCCCAGCCTAAGACGGGCATCTACAAGCCGCTGGGGAAAGCCCCGGCGATTAGGTCGCACGGTGCCACATGCTCCAATCTGATGATCAAACAAGTGACTAAACAGTGGCACGCTCGTGTAATAATTGTCCACATACAAGTGGTACCCCTTTCCGAATAAGGGTGACACCAAGTTCCACACTATCTTGCCAGCGCTCCCTATGTAATCCGGGCAGTTGACCGACTCAATCTGACTGTCTTTTCCCTCATAAACCGTAAAGTTCACTACATAGCCTGTTGCCCTGTCACAGAACTTGTAGAGCTTGACCCCCGTATCTGGCACGCTTGCTGGGAAGGTACTGCTTGAAAGACAAGCGGCCAGAAAATTTAATCAGGGACTCATCAACGCAGACAACTTGATCGGGAGTAAACAAGGCTGCAAAACGTTCGTTGAAGTGGTTTATGAGGGGCCGAATTTTATAGAGCCGGTCGTATTCAGGGTCCCCACGTGGACGACAAAGTTCATTGTCGTTGAAGTGTATGAACCGCAAAATCTGCTCATATCGTGCCCTGGACATGGAGGCAGAGAACACGGGCATGCGGTCAATTGGGTGCGTGGACCAATAAGCACGCAATGACGGAAATTTATGTGTGCCCATGTTGAGGGAAAGGCCCAGAAAGGTCTTAAATTCGGAAACCGTAATTGGTTTCCAATTTCTGGCAATTTTAGGCAACTGGGGGTTAGCGGCGATAAATTGACCAGCATATAAATTACTCTGGTCCACAATAGATCTATAGAGATCTTCCGTGAAAAACAGCGAATAAAAATCAATTGGAATAAAATCAGCTGTTTCCACCTGAATACCGGGTTGGGCAGTGAATGGGGGAAGTACGGGTTCTGCAGAAGTGGTGGGGACCCAATCAGGATAGGCGAATTCTGCAGGAAGGGCAGTATGGGCACGACGGGCCTGCCTTTGTCTTCTTGGTGGCAGCGGGACACTACTTGTGCTTGCCACCTCGCCAGCTTGAACTGCACTTATGGGACTCGCCACGTCACCAAGTGTTACTGCAGTGCTGGATGTACGTCCAGGCTGTACTAGGCCGCTGGTGCTTGCCAGTTCACCAGAAGGAATAGCGGCGCTAGTACTACTCTGCTCCATGATACGAGAGACCTGCGGTTCTTGCTCCTCAACAACCTCAGAAGATCGGGATCGGGTACACCTGACCTTAGCAGGGACCTCAACTTCGTCGTCAGAGCTATCTGACGTGGGGCCGCTGACGTCACTGTCTTCTACGGGAAGATATTCTGAGCCTGAATCTGACAGATACGTGACCTCCTCTTCACTATCTGTCATGCTCAGAATCTCGTAGGCCTCTTTACTAGTGTACCTTCGTCTTGCCATTTTGGGCTCTAAATTTAGGGGTACACTAGTAAGATTCACAGGAAAAAAAGCACCTGACTGTCGTCAGCAAATATATCAAACGCCACAAAAAAACTGTTAGCGATCGCAGGGATCAGGCCTGTCTCTGCGAACGCTGCAGTTGTGTGTTGTGTTTGGTAAGTGACAGTGATCGATCGATACTGCACTTGGGTGGGCTGGACTGGGCTGGGCTGGGCGGAGGGGCTAAACGCAGGCGCTAGCAGGTATCTGGGCTGATCCCGCTAACACTGCGTTTTTGGGAACCCTAAACCGCTGGGGATGCTAGTATAGATCTGATCAGATACTATACCACTAAGGGGGGTGTATGCTTTGCGCGTGGGTGTTAGCGTTACTGGCACTAACCTAACACTGCCTGGGGCGACGCAGACCCTCTCTGGCGCTAAAACCTAATTGATCTCACCCGCCGGGCGATCAGGGGGGTTAAACCTTTATTGGGTTATATACGGCGGGTGCCCTGATGCTATAAAAAGCAAACTAATCAACCAGCGTCACCCGTAACCTTTATATGGTGATCACTGGTGAAAGGGTTAACTAGGGGCAATCAGGGGGTTAAAACCTTTATTAGGTTAAATATGGGGGTACCTGATACTATATAAAAACCTGACGGGTAACCTAAATAACTAAATAACTTACTGGCTAACCAGTGACACCAGTGACGCTTATACGGCGATCACTGGTGAAAGGGTTAACTCTAGGGGCAATCAGGGGGTTAAAATAATATATGGGGGTACCTGACACTAATAAAAACCTGCGGCGAACCGAAAAAAAAATAACTGCCTATCTAAAACACCAGCGACACGAATACAGCGATCGGAAAAACAATCGCTTAGTGACGCTGAAGTTAGGGGGTGAAAGGGTTACCTGGGGGGTGATCAAGGGGTTAAACCTTTATTAGGGGGGGTTAGGGGGCTACCCTGGACCTAAAGGGGCCTAATCCTAACTGCCCTGCAACTTTTTACAATCACAGATGACACTAAATGCAGTGATCAGTAAAATAAATGATCACTGCAATCAGTGACACTGTGATTGGGGGCTTTGGGGTGACCTGGGGGGTGATCTGGGGGTGACTGGGGGGTGATTTGTGTGCCTATGTGTACCTACGTGTCAGTGGACTGTTGGTGCACTAACCTGCTTCTTCTCTCCTCGGCGCCGGGAACGAAAAGACCGCGGCGAGGGAGATGACATCACTTCCTCCAGCCTGTGTTTACATTTCAGGCAGGAGGAAGCAATTTCATTCGCCGGGAGCGATCGCGAGGGGGGGGGCGGAATCGAGCGGCCGCCCCCTCATGCCTGATCGCTCCCGAACACTTAACGGCCGCTCACTGCAGTGAAGGGGGGTCCGGATGGAACCCCCAACTGCACAAAGGCGATCACGTAGATCTACGTGATTCTGCCTGTCGGTGCCATTCTGCCGACGTAAATCGGCGGTGGGCGGTCGTTAAGTGGTTAACTCAGTGTTTCTCAACTCCAGTCCTCAAGGCGCACCAACAGGTCATGTTTTCAAGATTTACCTTAGATAAAACAGCTATGGTAATTACTTAAGCAGTGAAACTGATCAAATCACCTGTGCAAAATAATGGAAATCCTGAAAACATGACCTGTTGGTGCGCCTTGAGGACTGGAGTTGAGAAACACTGCTTTAACTAACTGTGCTATGTATGGGCGCCGGCCACGTGCATTATGGGAAGCGCCACGTCAATGCAATCACAAGATTGCAGACGTGGCGCTTCATTTGCGGGCTTTTAACCCGCCTTGCGGCGCAATCCAAAGCGCTGATAAGCTTCCGGGTGGGAGCATTGATGTTTAGAACTGAGAGATTACTTCCGGGTTTCGTGGAATACACGAAAACCGGAAGTGACGTCAGCAGCTCCGTTCTGTGCATAGCCCGAGCGGAGCTAAGAAGCAAGGTAAGAGAGAGAGAGAGAGACAAAGACAATGCTGTCTTTCCTTGCTAAACCCGGCCCCTCAATTACTATCCAGGCAGTCCTCCAGAGTCCACATACTTCCCTGCTCGCCTCTCACGCTTTCTCCAGTCTCCCACTCAGACAGCACACTGCAGACTGGGCAACATGAAGCACATAAAAAAAGGATTCACCTCGGGGCTGAGGAGAGGCTGTAAGATCTGCTGATTCCACTCACATGGCACACAGGACACTGAGGATGATGGTCAGCTCACATTATCACTGTCCTGCACATATATGCATGATGGATCTCTTGTTTTTTTTTTTTTACTTGGCCAGGCACTGTGAACACATGGGCTTACTTTATTTATTTATTTAGTCTTTGCTGACTGTTGCCGTGACCAGAGGTCTGCCTTTCACATTGCTAATGTATTGGTGGGGGAGGGAGGGAGGATAGATATGAGGCACTGCTCTCCACCTGTGGAGCCTGTTTCCCCTAATAGTGTAATGTGAACTCTCTCATGGTTGAGGGAATGTCAGGTGTTACACAGGGCAGTAATAAAAAAAAAAGGAATGTGTGCTGTGGTGGTGCTTTGCAGATGCTGAAGTGTGGAGGATTGTGAACAGTGGCGGCCCGGGCGCCGCCCCCCCTCCTGTAGTCACCAAAAAAAAAAAAAAAACGGGCCCTTTTAAGAGTTTTTTTTTTTCTAAATGTCCTTTTTTTCACAGTTCAGTGGTGGTGCGTCCATAGTGGGCGCAGAAGCGCCGCCCCGCTCGCTTCTGCGCCCGTCACTCACAACAATACATAGGTTCATGCATTGCATGAACCTATGTATTGTCGCCGCGGCTGCCGCCCACTATTCAGATGGCCGGCCCCTTGAGCGCCGGCCATCTGAATAACAGCGTCTGGTTGGCCTTTAGAAGTGCCTATCAGAGCCAGCGGCTCTGATAGGCTTCCCAACTACAGCCTGAGGGCTGTAATCGGCTTCTAAATAGCTAACGAGAGGACGCACGGGGGTGCGTTCCCTGGTTGCCTTTCAGCCAATCAAGTTCACCGGGTCTGGTTACCGGTAACCTGATTGGCTGAAGCGACATTGAGGGCAGGAGAAGACATCGAGGACGGAAGAAGGACGGCGCTGACCCGAGGAAGGTAAGTACAGGGCGGGGGACAAACTGGCTGTATTATGGGGGACAAACTGGCTGTATTATGGGGGACAAACTGGCTGTATTATGGGGACAAACTGGCTGTATTATGGGGGACAAACTGGCTGCATATGGGGGACAAACTGGCTGCATATGGGGGACAAACTGGCTGCATATGGGGGACAAACTGGCTGCATATGGGGGACAAACTGGCTGCATATGGGGGACAAACTGGCTGCATATGGGGGACAAACTGGCTGCATATGGGGGACAAACTGGCTGCATATGGGGGGAAACTAGTGGCGTTTGGGCACAGTGGCTGCATTTAATGGGCACAGTGGCGGCAATTGATGTTTTTTTTTTTTTCAGTTTGTTTGCGCCCCCCCAAAAAATTTGAGCACCAGCCGCCACTGACGGTAAGTCAGTAAGGGGGAAAAGTTTAGCGGCAGGGAGTCCACAGGAGATAGACCTTTGCTTTCTGCTTGCCTTTCTCTGGGAACAGTTTAGAGTTCAGTGCTTTAAACTTCACCCTCCAGTGTCTTTAGTTCCCTGGGCTCTCGCTACACATTCCACAATGTAATGTGCCACTTTATGGTTCATTCAATTATTATTTTTTTTAGGCGAGAATGACGTGTACCTGGTCCCACAACCTCCTGGGATTTTCTGTAAGGAACAGGGACATAAAACAGCCAATGGGCAGAGCTGGATTGTGTCATTGGAGGCCTGCCACCTGATCCCAGAGGAGGAAACGGACTCTTGCTGATCGAGAAAGATCATGGAGACATGGGGCTGTGGTACCTGATCAGTGGACCACAGCAGGACAGTGCTGGATCCCCTGGGTAGATGAGCAGCTGAACTGATAACAATGTTGCCCAACAGGTGGGGGGGGGGGGGACCCATTGACAATATGATGCACTTTTCTATAGAATGCATAATATGTGTTTTTGTATGCGCCTACTAAGTTACTAGTAACAATGGATTACTTACAGGGCCTCATTCGATCTCATAGTGGATACATAGCATGCAACGAGCACAATTTATGGGGAGGAGGAGGGTGAAGAGTAAACATGACAACCCTGAAATATTTTTGCAAACTTCAGGTGCAGATCTCTGGGTTGTAAAAGCACAGAAAGAGCAGCAACACATTTGTACCTCACAAGCATACAGCAAGTAACACAGCAAACACCAGACAACAGATACACATTTGAGGCAGCGGCAAGTTTTCCATAGCCAAGGTTCTTGCATGCTTGACTTTAAAGACTTTAGGACATAAAAGGTAAAGTTGGCTGTGGACCACAGTACTTTCTTCTCAGCTGGCCAGTTCACCACCATATAACTCAACGGGCAGCAAAACAATTCCTTTCATAAGGATCCAAGAGGTACCCCCAAGGAAAAAAACTCCACAGGGGGCTCTCTAGAAACAATAGGCCTTAAAGCCTTTTAGTCCCCAAGCATATCCAACTTGGCAAATCTCATGATGACAGGCCTGGCTAATAAATATTCTGAATTCATGGTGTAACCTCTTTAACAGAGGCTGCTGGAAAAATCAATAGCAACTGGTAAAAGCAATGAACACTATGTGCTTAGAGCAGGGTTTATCAACCTTTTTCCAGTCAAGGCACCCTTCAAAATTCTGCATACCATTCTGAAATGTAAAAAAATAAACTAATAGTTTTATGCATTGCAACAGCATCCATACACATAGGACACCCAACATTAGAGGTGATTTATTCTATGAAAGCAAATACACTTTTGCACACTGGTACTGACTAGTATTCTGGCATTTATGTTTCTTCATTATCTCTGCCCCACACATCTAACCTGACCCAATGCTGACATAGAGAAGCATGGGGGGGGGGGGGGGGGTCAAACAAGGATGGTGTGCTGGTGCCGAATATACATTTTTTTTCCCCCAATATAGTTCCTTATTGGAGTTTAAAAAAAAAAAAAAAAAAAAAAAAAAGGTACATACATGTTATGGCCATAACAGTAATAACAGAAACAGATGTTCCAACTAGAAACAGCTCACCTAACAAGCATTATCGTGTTACGGCAAACAATGAGATTCTAAATAGGGCGGGTGAACCTAGGTAGTCGATTAAGAGGTTCTAGATGGGGAAGGGATAGGGGTAGAAGGAAGGAGGAGGAAGAGGGCACCAGCGAACCTGAGATAAAGACATAGATAAGTAATGAGCATTTCATATTGGCATAGTTATACTTGAACAGTACATTTTGGATGGTGTAACCAGAGTGACCACATAGGAAAATTTATGGCTAAGTGCAAGTTTTTCCTAGCTACAATTCGTTCCATTTCGCACTGGAAGTTGAGATCGGCGATAGTGCTTGAAATGGAGGGGATTGTAGTAGTTTTCCATAACCTGGTAATGTTCAATTTGGCAGCATAAAGTAAGTGGAGGACTGCATATCTAGATTGGGGTGGAAATTTTTCTATGCCAGTATGTAGCAGGGCTAGTGCAGGAGTCGGGGACCAAGATATCCCAGTAATGGAGGAGACTAAAGTGAAAACTTGTTTCCAGAAGGAAGTCAAGGATTTGCAGAACCAAAAGGGTATGTGCGATAGAGCCTATACTGCCGCAGTTTCTCCAGCAGGATGGTGGGTGACCTGAATCAATATACTCCTTTTCAACCAATGATGTCAGTGCAGTGTCCAAAGTTGTAATGCTGCACAATGAAAACCTGTGGCTTTGTGCATCAAAAAAAAAAGGCAGACTGATCTCTCTTGTATAACATTTTGGTGGCAATGTAGGGCAATTTTTTGGCATTTTGCCAAGGCACCCCTGAAGAACCTAGAAGGCACCCTGGTTGAAAAAGGCTGGCTTAGATTAACCTAAATACTCTCAGAGCACAGTACCACATGTCCAAAAAAGAGATCAGTGGGCACTTTCATCAAGTTAGCCAGTATAAAGTTCTAAAAAAAAAAAAAAGACAAATATACTCACCAAATTCTCCAGGGGCGCCTCCATTCCTTTGGCTCCCTCCAGCGTTTTACTGAAAAAAGAACACAATAAATCGTATATTAAAAATGCTGGCTTTACCCATCTAACATAATTTCTTTATACAACTCAACCCCAGGGCTGTCTTTTTTTTTTGTGTGTGCGTGTGCGTGTGTGTGTGTGTGTTAAGCCCCGTACACACGGTCGGACTTTTTGCCAACAAACTTCATTTTGAGCAAGTTTGCCAAAAAATCCGACCGTGTGTACGCTCCATCGGACAAACTTTTTTGGTTTTCATCGGACAAAAGTTCGGTCTGCAAACGGACAAACTGTTGGCCAACAAAAGTCAGATGGAGCAAAGTCCGACCGTGTGTACAGAAAACCATCGGACTTTTGTCCGATGGACAAAACAAATAATGTTAAAATCAACCAACAATAGCAGAAGTTGACCAAAGAGTGGCGGTAAATAGCAGAAAAACCATGTGATGTTGGAAAAAGTTTGCAGAAAGCCTTGTGGTGTGTATGCTATGGGTGTGCCCGGCCAACTCCGTTCGGACAAAAATCCACGGAAAAGTCCGATGGAAGTCCGACTGTGTGTACGAGGCTTCAGAGAGATTCAAACACTTGTTGGCAGCCAACTCTTTGTATCCCTCTAAGATCAGTGTGCGAGCCCATTCACACAGGGGCGGCACAACTTGTCCCACGACTGTGCTGGGCGTCTTCAAGACGACTTCAAAGGTGACTTCAAAAATGACTTCCGTATTGAAGTCAATGGAAGTCGTGCTAAGGAGATGCTCCGTAACAAGTGGTTACTTTTTTGGTTTTGGTTTTTTGATATTACAAATACCAGATGCAATTCATATTAAAAACCAGCACTATGAGCACAGCTATTAACTACATAAAAAATATCAGGAATAAAAGCCCTACTTTAGGATTTGTTCATACCAATGCACACACTAAAAACCCATTCAGGCTGGTGCCCACTGTGCAAGAGCTGTGTTTTGCTTACTTTTTTAAAGTGTCACACAACACCACTTCAGTTAAGTCTATTCACCACAACTCATTGCAGCATGCTGAGGTGTGTTTTGCTACATAAAAAATTAACCATGTCTACATTTTTATGCAACGCAATGTCCAAATTAACATAGTGTTGTAATGTGAACAGGGCACACAAAAAACAACAAACAAAAAAAACAGATCCCCCCCATCCACACAAGCGATGTGGATGGAGGAATTCTCTATGCTGTGCTATTGTATTCTGACAGCGGGGACTGTTCCACTGCCAGAATACACTGATTAGTGCTGCAGGCAATTTCGATGGAATCAAAATTTTGCAACTTCCCGTTTGACAAAGTCAATTTAATAAGATCAAACCTAAAGCCCCGTAAACACGGTCGGACTTTTGCCCAACAAACTTCGTTTTAAGCAAGTTGGACCAACAATCCGACCGTGTGTACGCTCCATCAGACAAACTTTTTTCGTTTGGTTTTGGATTTCATCGGACAAAAGTTGGGTCTGCAAACGGACAAACTTTTGCCCAACAAAAGTCTGATGGAGCAAAGTCCGACCGCGTGTACAGATAACCATCGGACTTTAGTCCGATGGACAAAACAGCTAATGTTAAAATCAACCAACAATAGCAGAAGTTGACCAAAGGGTGGCAGTAAAGATCAGAAAACAGCAGAAAAAACACGTGATGTTGTAAGAAGTTTTAAGAAAGTTTGCAGAAAAGTCCGAGTGTGTGTATGCTATGGGTGTTCCCAACCAACTCCGTTCGGACAAAAATCCACGGAAAAGTCCGATGGAAGTCCGACCGTGTGTACGAGGCTTAAGGCAAACAGGAGAAAAGCAAGAGACAACACTATTTAGCTGCCCATAGATGTATAGAAATTTTGATCCATCTTTGGCATTTCAGGCTTGACAGAAGTCTATCAAATAGATGTCGAATGGGACTAGAGAAAATCTTTCAATCGATCAGTGGCTGCAGCATTGATCAGTGTATTATGACAGTGGAGACGTCCCACTGTCAGAATGTAAGGAAAAGGGGGGAATACAGTTTAAGCCCCCCTTGCCTCATGGGATTGCGGCAGCGGGGTTTTCTATTTTCCCCTCAGATCAGAAATGGAGGGAAAGGTTCCCCATTGGATCTTGGACAGCTGGAGAGGAGGGGTAGCTGTAGCTAGGCAGTTTGAGGGGTTGCTAGCTTATTATTGGGCAACCCCCTCAAGACTAAAAAGTGTGGGAAGCTTTCCCATTGGACCTTGGCTGCCCGAGATGGTCAGGTGACCACTGTATCTGGGCAGATAAGGGGGTTTCTGTGAGGGATTTTGAAATAAAATGGGGATTCAGAGCCCTAAAGGCTCAGTCGCCTCAGTAGCATCAGCTGTGGTGTTCCCTCCCTTTGTCGCAGGCTTTCAACTTTATTATGTGGCTAGTGTCACCTGTAAAAGGGGGACAGTTTTTTGTATACAAGTTAAACAAAGTTGAGTTTTGTTATGTGGGGAGTTTCCCTTTATTTTGATGATACAGCTTGAGCCGAAGTGGCTGAGCTGTTATTTACGTGTTTTTTTTTAAAAGTTTAACTTATTATTATTTATTAAAGCCAATAATAAAAGGTCGCGGCCAAACATTTTTCCAAGTAAGGTAGTAGTGGTTTTATTATTTATGTGTTATACCATACCTAACCATGCCCTCAACATGGAGGGGTGCTTTGGGGTATGGGGCCACCCCAAAGCACCTTGTGAAAACGGTGTTTAACCAGTTGTCAACCGGCCGCCATCAAATGACGGCGGCAGGAAGACACTGTTATTCTGGGCGGACGTCATATGACGTTGCGCCTTTAAAATCCACTAGGGGGCGCGCTGTGTCACTGGGCACCCGATACGCATGCCCGGCGGCCGTGATGGCCGCTGGGCACCCGCGATTGCCCAGTAACTGAGCAGGACCATGGATCTGTGTGTGTAAACACACAGATCCACGTCCTGTCAGGGAGAGGAGACCGATGGTGTGTCCCTTGTACATAGGGACACAGATCGGTCTCCTCCCCCAGTCAGTCCCCTCCCCCCACAGTAAGAATCACTAATAGGGAACACATTTAACCCCTTCCTCGCCCCCTAGTGTTAACCCCTTCCCTGCCAGTCATGTTTATACAGTAATCAATGCATTTTTATAGCACAGATCGCTGTATAAATGTGAATGGCCCCAAAAATGTGTCAAAAGTGTCCGCAATATCGCAGTCACGATAAAAATCGCTGATCACCGCCATTACAAGTAAAAAAAAAAAAAAAAAAAAAAAAAAATTTAAAAAATGCTTTAAATCTATCCCCCATTTTGTAGACGCTATAACTTTTGCGCAAACCAATCAATATACTCTTATTGCAATTTTTTTTACCAAAAATATGTAGAAGAATACGTATTGGCCTAAACTGAGGGAAAAAAAAATGGATATTTATTATAGCAAAAAGTAAAACAGTGTTTTCAAACGTGTCGCTCTTCTTTTGTTTACAGCGCAAAAAATAAATACCGCAGGAGGTGATCGAGTACCACCAAAAGAAAGCTCTGTTTGTGGGGGAATAAGTACGCAAATTTTGTTTGAATGACAATTGCGCGGTCGTGCAGCGCTGTACCCAAAGTGTGACATCGCTGAAAGCGGAAAAATGGCTTGGGCAGGAAGGAGGTTTAAGTGCCCAGTAGAGAAGTGGTTAAACTACACGTGAGGTATCGCCACGATCGTTCGAGCAAGAGCAATTATTCTAGCACTAGACCTCCTCTGTAACTCAAAACTGGTAACCTGTAGAGATTTTTAAACGCCGCCTATGGAGATTTTTAAGGGTCAAAGTTTAATCGCCATTCCACGAGCGGGCGCAATTTTGAAGCGTGACATGTTGGGTATCAATTTACACAGCTTAACATTATCTTTCACAATATAAAAAAAAAAAAAAGTGGGCCAACTTTACTGATGTCTTATTAATTATAAAAAAAGTGTATTTTTTCCCCCAAAAAATATTGTGCTTGTGAGACCGCTGTGCAAATACGGTGCGACAAAGTATTGCAACGACTTCCATTTTATTCTCTCGGCTGTCTAAAAAAAAAAAATTTGTTCGGGGGGGGGGGGGGGGGCTCCAAGTAACTTTCTAGCAAAAAAAAAACATGATTTTAACTTGTAAAACACCAAATCTCAAAAACAAAGCTCTGTCCTTAAGTGGTTAAGGATGTCGGTGACCGCCGTTCCTAAAATGTGTAGCGGACTTGCCAGTTCCCATCAGAACTGTATTTAAGTTGCAGCTAAACTGCTACTTTGGAAATTTACACTGAAAAAACGGACCTGGAAAGAAGATAGATAAATAAAATCGCACTGCACATGTGCGAATCCAGTCGCTCTGGCAAATGCTCTACCGCTACACCACACTAAAAATAGATATCGGTAATTGGTATCGGTTGGTGCTCGGTCTTTAAAAACTGGTATCGGTGCATTCCTAATTTATACATATTTTTTCTTAAGATGGTTATCATGATAATTTATTTAGGGTATAATACCCTTTAGTTCTTTTAATAAAAGGGGGTTAATTTGCTGTACCTTTTTAGATTGCAAGCTCTTTAGTGAATAAATCTTATACATGTTTTATTAATTTAGGATGTTGCAATAACCTGCTTGGCCTCATGTTCATGTGGCAGGATTTATATACGGGTTCTTTTTTGTAAAATTTTGGTATTAGAACTATAATTATTAAACAGTAAAAAGCTGCAAGAAAGACAATAAAATTTGTGGATTCTCATCGGCATGGTTTAGCTATTACTGCTCAAGCTGGGAAAAGTTTTTTCTTGCTGTATTGAGATTAATACTCATTTGTTACTTTGAATTTTTTGCCATCAAAAATCACAGCATTGCATCATTTGTGAAAACTGAACAGTGCAAGCCAGTATTCTTTTTGAACCTTGTGCATATTATGATTTGCAATTACATCAGTATATTATTTTCAATGTGCTTTTAAGCAGTAGAACCCCTTCTAAAAACTGCACAGTATGCATTCAGTTCAGTCATCAGTGCATTGCATAATGTATGTTTTCCATGTCAATGTATGCATAACCTTAGTCACCCTGGATTTTTGACCTAGAAAAGGTTTTGTTTTTCTTTACATGACCTTGTTCTAATCCTTAAACATTTTAAAAAGGCACACTAAATCTAGGTCTATTTCATGCACAACGTGTAAATTGGCAGGTCAATAATTCCCTATCTACCTAAAACTGTCTTTTTTTTCTTTTTTTAGGAGTCTGTTTATTACCAAAAATTCAATGGCTGGTTAAACTTTCACACAGCAAGTTTAAAATGTCAAGCCAAAATGGGAACAGTGACATGGATGGTGCAAGGTGGCCACAGACACATGTTTTATCCATGATGACCTCCATGTTTCTAGGAACCTGAGGTCCGCCCCACATCGATCTCTGTTGTGTGATCTCTTCAGCTGTGGTTATAAAGTTCAGAAAATTGGTAGTTTTAAGCTTCTAAATGTAAGAAAATGTGAGGGGTGCCTTCCAGTGCTTCCCCTCTTTCTTTCACAGGTATAACCATTAGGGATAAGCCCGATGTTCGCAGCAAATTTGAAAGCCGCGGAACCCCGTTAAAGTCTATGGGGCACTAACATAAATAACCAAAAGTGCCAATTTTAAAGGCTTATATGTAATTTATTTTCATAAAAAAGTGTTTAGGGACCTGGGTCCTGCCCCAGGGGACATGTATCAATGCAAAAAAAAAAAAGTTTTTAAAAACGGACGTTTTTTCAGGAGCAGTAATTTTAATAATGCTTAAAGCGAAACAATACTAATCAAATATTCCTTTAAATATCGTGCCGGGGGGGGGGGGGGTGTCTATAGTTTGCCTGTAAAGTGGCACACTTTTCCCGTGTTTAGAATAATACCACGGCAAAATTACATTTCTGAAGAAAAAAAAAAAAAAAGGCATTTAAAACTGATCGCGGCTGTAATGAATTGTCGGGTCTCTGCAATATAGATAAAACATTGAAAAAAAACAGTCAGGCCGCAGGAAAAGAGGGGGGGACGAGAGAGTGCCCCCCCCTTCTGAACCATGCCAAGCCACATGCCCCCAACATGGGGGGGTGCTTTGGAGTCACCCCCAAAGCACCTTGTCCCTATGTTAATGGAGACATGGGTCTCATCCCCACAACCCTTGCCCAGTGGTTGTGGGGGTCTGTGGACGGGGGGGGCTTATCGGAATCTGGAAGCCCCCCTTAACAAGAGGATCCCTAGATCCCGCCCCCCCATGTGAATTGGTATTGGGTGCTGTAACGGCACCAAGTATGAAAGGGGTTAACGCCGCTAGGATATTCCCTTTCCAACCACACGACACTCCAACCAGCCGAATAAGACCCCATACAAATACTTCTCCCTCCACAGACGAGACAACCACTCTGTTTAGGTTTCCAAAATCTGACAAACTTTAAAATGACAAACTCCAAGTTTTATACACACAGAGAGGAGGTTCTTACATTCTTCTCATTTTCTTCTCACAATACACCTTTGACCAGACCTAATTTACATGAGCCAATTAACTACAGCTGATGACTCAGACACATGACCTTTAGGCTAGCCTCACTGTCTCCCAATACACATCTGACATCTTAGGAGACAACAGGTGAGTTCATTAGCTAATCCCTTTACATCTTAAATGACTATGCATAACCTTTATGTTCCCCAGACTGTGTCTGTTATTTTACAATACACACAAGTACAGAGTTAATTATCACAATGAAAGATCCTCAGAAGCCATCCTAGATTCATTTACATCACACAGGCAGGGGGGCTGGAGGTGGTAACATTAGCATCGAACAGTATGTGTCCCAACATCATGAAGGAGTCACTTTTCAGTTAACCTGTTGAGTTCATAATCAAACAGTAAATAGTTCTTTACAGATATCCTGGGGAATATTGTGGAAAAATATCACTGTCCCATTTTAAAGCAATCCAAGACATATTCTTAATGTCCATTATTTTCTTGCTCACCCTGTGGCCAAAGTGACCCCTGTCACAGGTGCATTGTACCCATAGCAATTCACTTAAAAAAAAGTGTCAAAAATAGTAAAAAAAAAAAAAAAAAAAAAAAAAAAGAAGAAGGACAGGACACACTTCGGGAAAAGTCCTTTATTAAAAAATAAAACAAACTGTCCTGTGTTGTCCATTCATCTTCTATCATGCCGCCCGACGAGCCAAAAAAATAAAAATGAAACCGCAACAGCTCCACCTCCATGGGAGGCTCCTGCCGAGCGATGCTTCTTCTCAGCTGTTATATAGCTGAGGGCAGGGCAACTAGGTGATGTTAACGGGTGACCCCGCCTTCCTCTGATGTCACGTGGCATCAGAGGGGGTTGGGGTCATCAGTTTACCTCACTGGATGGCCCCGTCCTCAGCTGTCATCGAAAAGAAGCGTCACTCAGCGGGAGCCTCCCATTCAGGCGCAGCTGTTGCGTTTTTTTTCTTTTTTCGGTTCGTCGGGCAGCGTGATAGAAGATGAATGGACATCGCAGGACAGTTTTATTTTTTAATAAAGGACTTGTACCAAAGTGTTTCTTTTTTACTATTTTTTAAACTTTTTTTTGTGAATTGGTAGGGGTACAATGTACCCGTTACCAATTCACATGGGGGGGCGGGATCTGGGGGTCCCCTTGTTAAAAGGGGTTTCCAGATTCCGGTAACACCCCGCCCGCAGACACCCACAACCACCGGGCAAGGGTTGTGAGGATGAGACACTTGTTCCCATCAACATGGGGACAAGGTGCTTTGGGGGGCGCTCTCTTGTCCCCCCCTCTTTTCCTGCGGCCTGCCAGGTTGCATGCTCGGATAAGGGTTTTATCTATATTGCCGAGAACCGACAATACATTACAGCCACGAGCAGTTTTAAATGACTTTTTCCTTTAGAAATTTTAATTTTGCTGTGGTACTGTTCTCTGTATGCCTTTTTCCATACAATCAGTGGTTCCATGCACCCTCGCCTATTCCTAGGGCAAGAGGGGTTACAATTGCAGTACATAAACAATGTCCCTTAATACCTATAGAAATACAAGAAGACCCTGAAGGCCGTTATCTTTTTGTTAAGGGAAAGATCCAGGGTCAGTTCTACACCATTGCCACGATTTATGCCCCGAATAGCCATACTGTTAAATTCCTAATCAAAACTTTAGATATATTGGAGAAATTCAGGGAAGGTTTATCGATTATGGGAGGGGATTTCAATATTACCCTGGACCCTAGCTTAGACACCTCTTCGGGGAATACTTTTCTGTTGCATAAGGCGTTAAGATGCATTTGGTGGACAGCTGGAGAGTACTACATGAACGGGACAGGGATTACAGCTACTATTCTAAAACACATAATGTCTATTCAAGGATTGATATTGTTGATCGATCAATATTTAAGTCATTTGGACTCATCGACCATCGAATCGATCACTATATCAGACCACGCCCCAATAAGCCGATCGATGAATCCGGTATTGATTGGGAACATGGAAAGAACTTGGCGAATAAATGAATCCACTTTGGATGACAAACAGAATATGGAATCCCTGTACCGTACATTGGTATCATATTTTGAGACGAATATGTTAGAAGGGGTGTCTGACCAAGTGATATGGGAAGCACATGAGGCGGCATTAGAGGGGAGTTAATCTCAATGGGATCACGTATTAAAAAAAAAAAAAAAGATAGACAGAAGGAAACGGTGGCGCTCTTAGAAGATATACATGAAATAGAAATGAAACAAAGCCCATTTAAAGCCAGGCGATGCGCAGAGATTAGAGAAGTTGCCGATAGATTTAAAACAGCTTCTCAATCGGAAAGTCCAAAACAAACAGATTTTTTGCCCACCGCTTCTATGAACAGGGGAATAAGAGTGGGTGATTAATGGCTAGACAACTAAAGAAACAACAGTATGTACGCCTTGTACATACAATAAAGATGGGCAATAAGCAGATCGTAGACTCCCAGGCAATAGCAGCCGAATTCCTTTGCTTTTGCTCGTCTTTATATAATATAGATCCGGACTCTAGGAGGGTTGTGGAGGGTGGGCAGGAGGACAAGATTAGGGAAAATCTTGAAGCCTCAGGGTTACAGGCTATATCATCTGGGGCTCTGGAGCAAATGGAAAAAGCTATCTCCACCGAAGAGTTAGGTGAAGTGATTTCGGTTTCATCATTGGGTAAAAAGTCCAGGACCGGATGGTTTTACAAATATGTACTACAAGAAGTTTTCCTCAATATTGTTGGTCCCTCTCTGCAGATATCTTAATTCTGTCTCAGCCTCTAACCCGTTGCCCCCAGAGGCTCTACTGGCATGCGACAGTTCTCCCAAAGGTGGGGGAAGGACCCGCAGTGTTGTGCTAGCTACAGGCCCATCTCCCTCTTGAACTCCGATACAAAGTTCCTTGCTAAGATTTTGACCTTAAGGTTACAAGACCATATAGATAAAAATCGATCCACCCAGATCAAATAGGGATTATGAAAGGCCGAGAGGCTAAAGATAATACCATTCGGGCCCTTCATGTATTACATTGGATGCATAAAGGTCCAAACCAGAGCCCGGGTGTAGTAATTTCAATGGATGCTGAAAAAGCATTCGATAGAGTGGGATGGGAATTTATGGTCGGAGTTCTGAGGGAGATGGGTCTGAGGGAACGGATGATGGGATGGGTAACGGCATTATATGCAGATCCGAGAGCAAGGGTCAAAGTCAAATGGTAGATTATCAGATTATTTTGAAATACGGCACTAGACAGGGGTGCCTATGGTCCCCATTGTTATTTGCTATGGTGTTGGAACCTTTTCTGCGTATAATCAAGGGAAATCGGAAGATCAAGGGGATTGTTATTGGATCAACGGAACATAAATTATCAGCTTATGCAGATGATCTATTGTTATACCTTTCCTCAAGAGTCCCTGATGGAATTGATGCTGGAGATAGATACAAGACCAAATCTCTCTAACTTTAAAATAAATATAGAAAAGTCGGTGTTAATGCCAAGTCATGTGCCCTTGAAGATGAGGAAAAAGTTGCAAAGATCTTTCCCCTTTGTATGGCGCCTTGATTCCATATTTTAACCTAGGGACTCATATAACCCCAGATGTAAAACACCTATATGATCTAAACCAGGGATATGCAATTAGCGGACCTCCAGCTGTTGAAAAACTACAAGTCCCATCATGCCTCTGCCTCTGGGTGTATGCTTGTTGCTGTCAGAGTCTTGCTATGCCTCATGGGACTTGAAGTTCTGCAACAGCTGGAGGTCCGCTAATTGCATATCCCTGATCTAAACTATGGACCCTAGGTTGTATCTATATTAAAAGATTTGCAGAAGTGGAGAATCCACACCTTGACGTGGTTCGGCAGGGTAAATGCACCTAAAATGAGTGTAATCCCTAGGCTTATCCATCTTCTGCATGCCATTCCCATAACTCTCCCACAGATATTTTTTTAAACAAATAAGGAGGGCCTTTATAAACTTTGTTTGGGGAGACAAGCATCCCAGGCTGGCATATGAGATTTTTAGTAGACCAAAGGGGGAAGGGGGGTAGGCCTTCCAGACATAGCATCCTATTATAGAGCCATAGCCCTGGTTCGCATTATGAACTGGTGCCACGACTCTGCTAGTAAACTTTGGGTACCCCTGGAGAAAACATTAGCAGGAAGGAACTTGGCGGGAGCACCCTGGATTCCGGCCTCATATAGGGGGTTGTCGGAATATACATCACCATTGACAAAGAGAACGCTATCCACTTGGGATAGAACAAACAAGACAGGAAGGTATGCCCACCCAATATCGCCCATAACACCTCTGGAGGGATTCCCCTGGTTTCCCCCGGGGGAGGAGAAGGGAAGTTTAGGAGGGTTGGGGAAGGGATGGAGAGGGAAATTGTGCTGGAGTGGCCCCACAAGGTAAATTGCTATCACTGGGAGACCTGGTACAAAAGTTAGGGGAAGTATCAATGGCCGAGTGGAAATACCGCCAGCTGGCGGACTGGTTTAACCACTTAGGGACCGCCGCCTGTACATATACGTCGGCAGAGCGACACGGACAGGCATAACCACGTACCTGTACGTCCCCTTTAAGATGCCGCCGTGTGGTCGCACCGGCCTGTGTCAAAAGTGTCAAAAGTGTCCGCCATGTCGCAGTCATGATAAAAATCACTGATCGCCGCCATAACTAGTAAAAAAATATATATATATATTAATAAAAATGCCATAGAAGCTATAACTTTTGTGCAAACCAATCAATAAGCGCTTATTGCAATATTTTTTACGAAAAATATGTAGAAGAATACGTATCGGCCTAAACTGAGGAAAAAATTATTTTTTTATATATTTTTTGGGGATATTTATTACAGCAAAAAAAGTTAAAAATATTGAATTTATTTCAAAATTGTCGCTCTATTTTTGTTTATAGCGCAAAAAATAAAAACCGCAGAGGTGATCAAATACCACCAAAAGAAAGCTCTATTTGAGGGGAAAAAAGGACGTCAATTTTGTTTGGGAGCCACGTCCACGCAATTGTCAGTTAAAGCGACGCAGTGCCGAATCGCAAAAAGTGGCCTGGTCTTTGCCAAGCAAAATGGTCTGGGGCTGAAGTGGTTAATAAGTGGAAATATCAGATAAAACCAGCAAACCCTTTGAGTATTTTTGAGGAGTGGTGTGTTGATTTATCAGAGCCAGGGCACATGTTATCTCGAATGTACAGGCTGGTCCTGAGTGCCCAAAGTCTGAACTCCTCATTTCATCCGTGAATGGGAAAGGGAGTTGGGCCATAACTTTACATCAGAGCAAGTCAAAAGGCTGATGGAAACAACAACACACCACTCCTCAATAAGTTCCTATATACAAGAGATGTTTTACAAGTTTTTAACCAGATGAAATTGCACACCGACCCGATTGGCTCAGATATATCCATCGATGCATGCCAATTGTTGGAGGGGGTGTAACCAAAGGGGCTCTTTTCTCCACCTGTGGTGGTATTGTCCCAAGATTAAGACATTCTGGAAAGAGCTAGCCCCCTGGATTAAAAAAAAAAAATTACACTCAGACCCATAGAACTATCTCCACTACATTTCCTGTTCCCTGGGATGCCATCATCCATTAAAGTTTTATAAAAGAAGTGTTACCCCACATTTGTTAAATGCAACAAAGGCATTGATTCTGGAAACAATCCAAATGCCCCACTATAATGGACTGGAAAAAAGAGGTGGAGAGGATAATGGAGGCAGAGAGATGGGTACATACGGTCAAGGACCAAACAGAATAAATGTAAAGATACATGCGGGATGGCTATACTATTCCTATGAAATAGGGAGAGATTAAACCCCCTGGGCTGAATGGCTTGGGGGATGAAGAGGAGACAGGCCCCCTTTTTTATGGGGTGATATCTTGGCACTTTATACACTGGGAATTACCTAGTCTTTTCCTCCCCCCCTTTTTGTTTTTTTTCCCTACTTAAATGGGGTGACATTTTTTTTTTTTTTTTTAACATTTTACATTTTTATTAAAATTAGTTTTTTTTTTTTAAACACGTAATAAGGCGCTAGTAAGCTCTAGACATGTGCGCTGCTGAAAAATTAGTTTCAGTTTTTTTGCTTTTTTCAGAAATTCGGAATTCCGAATTTTCTAATTCCGAATTTCCAAAAAAACGAAACAAATTTTTCGAATTTCCGAAAAAAGCAAAAAAACGAATTTCCGATTTTCGGAAATTCTAAAAATTCGGAAATTCAACTTTCCAAATTTCCCAAATTTAGATTTTTGAATTTTCGAGTCTCGAATTTTCCAATTTTGGAAATTCCGAATCCGAAAATTTGTAAATTGAAAAATTCGGAAATCCGAAATGTCGGAAATCTGAGCTGGAGCTCCCTCCCCTGTCACCATTTTTCTCTTGGTGTCAGGAAAACTTGTCAGAAATTACTAATGCTTAAAACAGCGGAATGAGGCAGCAGACAGAAACGACACTTGGTGCTCTGGATTGAGACAAATACACACACACACACTATAGATGGATATGCTTTGTTCATATTTCATGTCTGAAGTTTACAACTACTTTAATGGTTTTAAAGAAGCTGCTCAAAGCTTGCTAGAAGCTTTACAAATAAATACTTGGCAAAAGATTGCTGTACACAAACTAAACTCCTTTTGAACAGGGCTTGACAGGGGACTGATATTTGTGCTTGGAGCAATTCTAGTGGGGAGCATGAGCTGTTTAATAAAGACATTAAATATCTGGTAATATAAGAGAATATACAGAGAACAACTTTATAATAAAATGTCAGGTTACCACATCAACGTTTTTTCTTTTTAAACTTTTAAAGGATTGCTTTGCTTGGTAAATTCCCTCAATAATGTAGCATTTCCTTATGTTCCAGTATAGGGATGAGTGGAACACGGGTGGTCAGAGAACTAGCTCTCTTTGGTTAAGATCCACTATAAGGCTGCTAGTAGAGCTTGCAATAATAATACTTAAGGAACAAGATTTCCCATGGGTTCCCAATCGTGGTACCCTACAATGTTTGAAAGAAAAAGTAGGTAGGACAAAATAGCTATTTTATTGTTAGGTAGAAGTCAATGGGTTCCTTATAAACTGACCACGAAGTAAAGAACTATTGTTTTTTCAACTATTGGTTTTATATAGCATTATCCTTGTAGAGAATTTCTGTGTTTCAGACTACTTTTCATAAAAAAGAAACTCATTGTACATGGCTTAAGAACTAAATCAGTGTAAAAACATGTTAAACTGACTGATAAGTTGCAGACTCCAGGGTGAAGCGTACAAATAAGCGCTTGATGCAGATAAATGAACTCATCCAAAGAAGCATCGGCAGAGTCAGCCAATCTTCAGCTCAATACTGACATCTAGTGATAAGTTAGGGAACTTAAATAGTTATTACTACACGTTATACTTTGTTACTTTTATGGCCCATACACACGATCAGAAAATCATACGAAAAATACCGCTTTTGAAGCGATCATATGATAATTTGATCGTTTGTACACAAATTTTGAGAGCCGATCCTGACAATTCATGCAAAAATTTGCCTATTGGACAAGCACAGAAATTTTTCTCATACGATACCAGATTCTACGATTTTCATTTAATCAGTACAGTCGTCGTTCAAAAATACATCACAAATACACTACTTCCGAATTTTTATTCGGTCGTACGAGAAGATTTGTAACTTTAGAAAACTCATTTTCGATGGGAGATTAGCATGCAAAAAAAAAAAAAAATGGGACGATCGTTCGTCCGATAATTTCATTGCGTGTACCAGGTTTTAGTCAAAATAAACCAGAACTGTTGTAAAAGCAAAGAAAAAATAGAAATAGCAGTTGTACTCATTTTTTTTTTTAAAGCAGAACCGTTTACAATTTATAACAGAGCAAGTTACTCCAAAATTGTGTGTTTGGTCACTGTACTAACTCATTACAATTACCACGTAGATATATTGAGTGGGGGATAACCTACTGTGTATAAAGCGGGGTTCAGCAACCCGTAGATCTCGATCTACCAGTAGATCGCAGCCAGGTGACTGGTAGATCACGGTCCGGGCTTGCTGACCCTCCATTCCAGAGCATCAGAGCCGATGCCTCCTCTGTAGTGCTGTCTCCTGTCCCATGCGGAGTGATACTAACTGCACTCCACCTCTTACCCTGGCTAGCGGTCTCCAGAGTGGTGCCAGCTGCAGGAAGGGAGAGACCTTTAGAGAAGTGTGAAGCAATACATATGGAATAATAGTATAGGGCTGCTTTCACACTGATGCGCTGCTGTTTACCCACAATTTGGGTGCAGTGTACCTGCGGGTTTGCCGTGCTTAGCCATAGACTTCTATTATATCCTGCGGGTTTGTGAACCACCCGATTTAAACCCATGATTGCCACACGGTAGTTAGTACGGCAATTAGAAGTTTAAATCCGGTGTGAGGAGGCGACACTGTGCCCGGTGATCTGACTTCTCTCATGTTGTTCAGATAGATCTCCATCTCTTTAAGGTTGTCTACCCCTCGTATAAAGGCAGTTGCAATAGTTGGGAGTGAGAAACAAGAGTTAAGCCTGGTCCACGATACTAGTTTTTTGTTTGACCCAGCAGGGCTGAGCAAAAAAAAAAAAAAAACTGACAGCTCAGAAGGAGTTGCTGTACTAACTATGCAATGTTAGTACAACAATCTCCCCTGCTGAGCCATTGTGTTCTGAAAAGGGAGGACTGCCCCCCTGCCAGAATACTCCTGTGGCTGAGAGCGCTGACCAAAAGCTGAAATCGGCAGCCCTTTTTCAGTCATGCCCCTGTTTGGCCGGCTTCTGTCGGACTGGCTGCAGGACACACGGGCCAAATGTCGGTCGGTTTCTATTGAACCTTTCAATGCTGCCCAACATTCAACCCGTGTGTACTAGGCTTAAGTAGCTTTGCAGTATCGTTGGTTAAAAAAGGGGCGTATTTTGGAGAGGTTTACCAACAGTTCGGAATGGAGAGCGAATCACTACAAATTGCTCACTATACGAACTGTTGAAAGAACAACAGCAAGTAAAGTTTCTTTAATAAACAGACAATACTGTATGCATTATACCCATCTATGCAGCAGGTGGCGCTGTGGTATTATAGTTTATAGTTCTTATATTCTATGATGTAACAGGATGTATTGTCTATCTATGCTCAATGCACTTATTTGTGTTCTTTCGGTTTCTGTCTACTAGGGATGAGCCTGATGTTAGAGTCGAATTACCCCTGATGACCCTGCCCCCCCCCGTTGCGTCAGAGGGGGCGGGATCATCCGTGCATGCCACTGGGTAACCCCCGGGGGATTTCCCCGTTGTGTCAGAGGGGGGCGGGGTAACCCGCGCACGTGACGGGCGGCCCCGCCCTCAGCTATTTAAGAGCTGTCACGACGGGTCTCGCGTCATTCGGCGGCGCTCCCATGGAGGCGGATCGGATCGTGGCAGTTTTTTTTTGCATCGTCGGGTCGTGGAAGGATTACATCGCTAGACTTTTTTAATAAAGGACTTGTCTCAAGGGGTGTGTGTGTGTGTGTGTGTGTGTGTGTGTGTGTGTGTGTTGTATATTTTACCATTTTTGTCACTTTTTGGGTGAAATGGTAGGGGTACAATATACCCGTTACCAATTCACATTAGGGGGGGCGGGATCTGGGGGTCCCCTTTGTTAAAGGGGACTTCCAGATGCCGATAAGCCCCCTGCCCGCAGACCTGGTATGGCATTTGGGGGGCCACCCACGCATTATTATTTTTTTTGGTTCGGGATTCCCCTTAATATTCATACCAGACCCTTAAGTATCCCCTCCCAGCAGGCACAGCGGGTTCACCACTCCCACTATACCACTGCCGAGAAGGGCCACTCAATGTACCATGATCTGCCCCTGTACCAACAGGTGCCTGAGGTGGTAACGCCACCTACAGGCATAAAGGGAAATCACTACCAGGCAAACCATAACTGAGACCGAGGCGAATTTAAATGTAATTATCAACCAACTGAGCCCAACTACTGGCTCAGACATCCCTCTAAAATTTGAATAGCGTCCCGTCCCAACCATTTGGGATGGGCGCTACAACTTTAATTTGTATTGCCGGGACCCGACAATTCATTATAGCCGCAAGTAGTTTTAAATTACTTTTTTTTCCTTAAGAAAATGTCATTTTGTGCAGGGACTGTTCTAAACACGGGAAACATGCACCACTTTACAGGCATACTTTAGACACCCCCCAGGTACGAAATTTAAAGGAATATTTCACTTTTATTGTTTCACTTTAAGCATTATTAAATTCACTGCTCCCGAAAAAACAGCAGTTTAAAACTTTTTTTTGCATTGATACATGTCCCCTGGGGCAGGAGAAAGCGATCCAAGCAGGAGAACAGAGCCATAGAGGGTATTCTAGTACGCTACAGCGAGCAAACTAAGGGTTACAGAATCCTACACCCAAAGACTGACAGACAGAGTGACAATAAGCAATAGTGTTTATTTTGATGAGAGCCCATCACCGATCCCTGAAAGCTGTGAAGTGAATATGCCAAGCAAACCAGAAGAAAGGGTCGACCAAAGCTATCTTATGCAGGAGTCAGAACAAGAGGTGGAACTCACAATGCCTGAATCAAGTTCCCCACCAGATACTGCTGAACTGCCTGAGGTCAGAAGATCCACTCAGACTACAAAGGGGATTCCATCCCGCAAGATGTCATACACGGTCAAAAAACACACAGCCTACTTGAACCAACATCCTGGGAAGATATAGAAAAACTGCCAAAATGTAAAGCCAATTAATGGAGAAAGGCAGCAGAAGAACTAAAGTCACTTCAAGAAAATAAAACCTGGATACTCACAGAGCTCCCTCCTAACCACAAAACTATAGGAAGTAAGTGGACTTTCAAAGTAAAATCAGATGCAGAAGGGAATATCCACAAATACAAAGCCAGACTAGTTGTCAAGGGTTACTCCCAGAAAATCGGTGAAGATTACGATAAAACATTGGTTCCCATCGTAAAGCATGCCACCATCAGAGCGCTTCTTAGTGTTGCAGCCGGGAAGGGCATGCAAGTGAAACACCTAGACCTCTACATGGAGCAACCACCAGAGTTTGAGCAATCAGACAACCTTGTGTGTAAACTTCAGAAGAGCATCTACGGTCCTAAAGTGGAAGTAAACCCTCCTATCATTTTCAGGAAAGGAAGCCGTCATCTTGGCCTCTGTTTAATCTTCAGCTGCCATGATGCTGCACATGTGATCAGTTATGACACCAGCCATTGGATGATTTGACAGTTTGGTTGAGAGCACAACCAATGTGACAGTTGGCATTCCCGGCATGCCGGGAATGTAACTGCTTTTTGAAACGGTTAAATCGATGGGTTTACTTCCGCTTTAAGCAATCTGCAAGGATGTGGAATGAGAAAGTGGATGAAATATTTACCAGAGAGGGATTCTCAAGAAGTAAAGCAGACAGACCCCTGTCTCTGCTCCAGGAATCAAGACGATAGATGGATATACATCCTTATTAGGGGTGCAACGGATCAAAAAACTCACGGATCGGATCGATCCTCAGATTAGAGCCACGGATCGGATCATTTTTCGGATCGGAAAAAAAAACACACACACACACAACACCGCAACAAATCTGGTTACACCCACCGGAGTTTTAGATTTCACAGTTATTTATTTTCAAACACAAACAGAGCTTATATGCTTAAATACAGTATTTGGAAATCCAACGGACTGTTTACATGTTAAATTTTAAAAGCAGCAGCAAACCTGCTGACCTTACATGGTTGCTAATGTGACAGAACACCTCTGATTTTCACATTTAACTAAATGTTAAATGTGAAAATCAGAGGTATTCCATCACATTAGCAAGCATGTAAGGTTTGCTGCTACTTTTAAAATTTAACATGTAAAAACAGTCCGTTGGATTTACAAATAATGTATTTAAGCATGTAAGCTCAGTTTTGTGTGAAAATAACTGAAATCTAAAACTCAGTTGGGTGTAACAAGATGTCCGCTTGGCCCCTGCACAGTAATGATAGTGAGGAGTGTGGGGTGGAGCAAGATGGCGGCGGCAAAACGTCACTACAGCGGCCGCCGCCGGGTATACAAAGATGGCCGCCGCTCCGGAGCTAGGCCGAAGCCGCGGCCTTTCTTATGGCCGAGGCTCCGGAGCGCTCCGCGGATCGCGTGGTGATCCGAACAGGGTGACCCCGTTCGGATCACGGATCACCACCAATCCGTTGCACCACTAATCCTTATCTATGTTGATGACAGTATAACTTGTTTTGAAAAAAAAAAAAAAAAAAAAATAGATTACAATCAGATAGTTCACAAGCTGAAAAAAAGTTTTTTAATCAAAGAGCTAGGGAACATTAGCTACTATTTGGGAATCCAAGTAGAGAGAGAAGATGTAAGTTATCTTCTCAACCAATCTCAGAAAAATCGCTAAAATCTTGGAACAATTCCATATGCAAAATGCAAAAGTAAAAACTCCTATGGAACCAGGCCATCAAAAGAGCAATGAAGCAGAAAACTTGCTACCCAACAATGACATTTATCACAGAGCAATCAGTAAGCTGCTATATGTTGCCACTGTGACAAGACCAGACATAGGTCGCAGCAGTAGGCATGCTATGCAGGAAAGTCGCAGATCCCTGTACGCGTGACTGGAACGCAGTAAAAAGAGTGATGCAGTACTTCAAAGGAACAATTCAAATGAAGCTACGGTTACCGGCAACATCCAATCCAAAACTGGTCGGCTATGTGGATGCTGATTGGGCCAGGACAGCACAGACTGCAAATCCACAAGTGAATTCACCTTCCAGTATGGGGAAAGAACCATAAGTTGGTCTGGTTGGAAGGAAGCAACTGTCGCTGTATCTTCAACTCAAGTACATTGCAGCAGCATACGCATGTCAAGAAGCTATATGGATTTGTCAACTTTTTATAGACATTGGGATAGACATGTCAAAAACAAGTCCCATTTTTGAAACAATTCCCATTTTTCAAGACAACCAGGGATGTATTAAGCTTATGCAATCAGAAAGGGTCAATCCTAGAACCAAAACACATTGATGTCAAGTATCACCTACTGAGGGACAATCAAGAGCAAGGTTTTATTGACATTCAATACTGCCCGTCAGAGATGACTGCTGATGCACTCACCAAGTCTTTGTTGAAGGAACGTCAGTTATTTCCAGAAGAACCTAAATATAAATTTGACAAAGCACATGCTGTTGAGAAGGGGTGTTGAAAGAACAGCAGCAAGTAAAGTTGCTTTAACCACTTAAGCCCCGGACCATTTTGTAGCTAAAGGACCAGAGGTGTTTTCAGAATTTTGCACTGCGCTGCTTTAACTGTAAATTGTGCAGACATGCAATGTTGTACCCAAACAAAATTTGCGTCCTTTTATTCCCACAAATAGAGCTTTCTTTTAATGGTATTTGATTGCCTCTGCGATTTTAATTTTTTGCAATATAAACAGAAAAAGACTGAATTTAAAAAAAAAAAAAAAAAAAAGATATTCTCTACTTTTTGTTATAAGAAAAATCGAATAAACTCAATTTTAGTCATACATTTAGGCCAAAATGTATTCAGCCATATGTCTTTAGTAAAAAAAAAATGTCAATAAGCGTATATTTATTGGTTTGCGCAAAAGTTATAGCGTCTACAAACTAGGGTACATTTTCTGGAATTTACACAGCTTTTAATTTATGACTGCCTATCTAATTTCTTGAGGTGCTAAAATGGCAGGGCAGTACAAAACCCCCACAAATGACCCCATTTTGGAAAGTAGACATCCCAAGGAAATTGCTGAGAGGCATGTTGAGCCCATTGAATTTTTTATTTTTTTTGTCTTAAGTGATTGAATAATGACAAAAAAAAATAAAAAATTACAAAAAGTTGTCACTAAATGATATATTGCTCACACATGCCATGGTTATATGTGGAATTGCACCCCAAAAGAAATTTTGCTGCTTCTCCTGAGTACGGGGATACCACATGTGTGGGACTTTGAGAGCCTAGCCGCGTACGGGCCCCCGAAAACCAAGCACCGCCTTCAGGATTTCTAAGGGCGCAAATTTTTGATTTCACTCCTCACTACCTATCACAGTTTCGAAGGCCATAAAATGCCAAAATAGCACAAAACCCCCCCAAATGACCCCATTTTGGAAAGTAGACACCCCAAGCTATTTGCTGAGAGGCATGTTGAGTATTTTACAGCTCTCATTTGTTTTTGAAAATGAAGAAAGAAAATAATATATTTTTTTTTTTTCAATTTTCAAAACTTTGTGACAGAAAGCGAGATCTGCAACATACTCACCATACCTCTCAGCAAATAGCTTGGGGTGTCTACTTTCCAAAATTGGTTCAATTGGGGGGGTTTTGTGTCATCTGGGCAATCCATGGCCTCCGAAACTGTGATAGGCAGTGAGAAGTGAAATCAAAAATTTACACCCTTAGAAAGCCTGAAGGCGGTGATTGGTTTTTGGGGTCCCGCACGCGGCTAGGCTCCCAAAAAAAGTCTCACACATGTGGTATCCCCGTACTCAGGAGAAGCAACAGAATGTATTTTGGGGTGTAATTCCACATATGCCCATGGCATGTTTGAGCAATATATCATTTAGTAACAACTTTGTGCAAAAAAAATTAAAAAATTAAATAAATTGTCTTTTTTCCGCAACTTGTGTCAACATATAAAATATTCCATGGACTCGACATGCCTCTCAGTATATAGCTTGGGGTGTCTACTTTCCAAAATGGGGTCATTTGGGGGGAGTTTGAACTGTTCTGGCATTTTATACACAACATTAGGAAGCTTACATCCACTCTTCTAACCACTTGAAGACAAAGCCCTTTCTGACACTTTTTGTTTACATGAAAACTAGGGTTGTCCCGATACCGATACTAGTATCGGTATCGGCACCGATACCGAGCATTTCCCCAAGTACTTGTACTCGGGGGAAATGCTCCGATGCTTCACCCGATACCTGGGCAGTCAGGGATGATCGGTGCGGCGGGGGGAATTACAAGCACTGATCTGCCTGTATACATTTCAATAAAGCCTGACAGCTTCTCCCCCCGGACCCCCCCCCCTTTTTAGCTGCTTTAGTGAAATTTATACAGCGGTGATCGGTGCTTGTAACTCCCCCCCAACACGCACTGATCACCGCTGACTGTCACTGTATCTTTCTCCGTGCTGCTGCTATACTCCTCCACGCTCTGTGTCCCCCTGTGTGCTGTTCTCCCCCTCCGTGCTCTGTGTCCCACTCGGCGCTGCTCTCCCTCTCAGGTTCGTTGTCCCCCTCTGTGCTGCTCTCCCCCTCCGTGCTCCCCTTGGTGCTGCTCTCCTTCTCCGGGTGTCCTTGTACCCCACTCCGTGCTGCTGCTGTCGGCGCTCCGTGTCCCGTGTCACCCTCTGCGCTCCGAGTCCCCCCACCATGTCCTCCTCCACCCCCTCTGTCCTCGGTATCTCAGGATGGAGAGCGGAGGTAGGAGCCGCTAAAGCCGGCTCCTTCCTTTTCGAATGAACAGAGTCAGTGATCACCGACTCTGTTCATTCATATAACTGAAACATCGTAACCTGTGTTTACGATGCTTCAGTTTATGAATGGAGAGGAGCCTCCTGTCCATTCATTTTAGCTGAGGCTGCAGAGAAAGGGACTGGGGAATCTGTGTCCTCAGTCCCTTTCTCTGTCTCATAGGGGAGATGTCAGGGGTCTGTTAAGACCCCTGAAATCTCACCAAAGCCCCCCAACAGCGCAAAAAAAATAAAATAATAAAAAATAATAATATGGGAAAAAAAATGAATTGTAAAAAATAAATAAAAAAATAAAATAAAATAAATAAAAAAAAAACACACTGACACAATCCACTCCCCCCCCCCCCTAAAAAAAAGAAAGCACTGTAAAAAAAAAAAAAATACTGACACATGACATTAAAAAAATGTATCGGTAATCGGTATCTGCGAGTACTTGAAAAAAAGTATCGGTACTTGTACTCGGTCTTAAAAAAGTGGTATCGGGACAACCCTAATGAAAAAATTTTTTTTTTTTTGCAAGAAAATTATGTTGAACCCACAAACATTATATATTTTTTTAAAGCAAAGGCCCTACAGATTAAAATGGTGGGTGTTGCATTTTTTTTCCCCCACACAGTATTTGCGCAACGATTTTTCAAACACATTTTTTGGGGAAAAAATACACTTTTTTTAATTTTAATACACTAAAACACACTATATTGGCCAAATGTTTGATGAAATAAAAAAGATGATCTTAGGCCGAGTACATAGATACCAAACACGACATGCTTTAAAATTTCGCACAAACGCGCATTGGCGACAAACTACATACATTTTTAAAAGCCTTTACAGGTTACCACATTAGATTTACAGAGGAGGTCTACTGCTAAAATGACTGCCCTCGATCTGACCTTCGCGGTGATACCTCACATGCATGGTGCAATTGCTGTTTACATACGACGCCAGACCGACGCTTGTGTTCGCCATTGCGCAAGAGCAGGGCAGGACAGGGGTGCGCTTTTTTTTTTTATTATTAATTTTGCTTTTTTATTTTAATTTTTAAACTGTTCCTTCCATATTTTTTTTTTTTTTTAATCATTTTTATTGTTATCTCAGGGAATGTAAATATCCCCTATGATAGCAATAGGTAATGACAGGTACTCTTTTTTTGAAAAAACTGGGGTCTATTAGACCCTAGATCTTTCCTCTGCCCTCAAAGCATCTGACCACACCAAGATCGGTGTAATAAAATGCTTTCCCAATTGCGCTTTTTATATCCGGGGGGGGGGGGAAATTCCCTCCCACTGCTTGTAAAAGCAGTCCAGAGGCCAATTAGCCGCTAGGATTGCTTTTACATGAAAGCCGGCCGCTGGCTGAAAAGAATGATACCAAGATGATACCTAAACCCGCAGGCATCAATCTGGTATAAACATTCAAAGTCCAGCAACATACCAGTACGTTGCTGGTCCTTGTTGGACATGTATTGTAATCTTTTTTTTCATGCAGCCTGTTGACTGAAAAAAAAAAAAAGAAAAAAAAAGAGAGATTGATCGGTGGGTATGCCCACCATTAGAATACCGCCATTCATCCACCCACTTCTAATGATGGGCATACATGCACCATTTATATATGCTGAAGCATTAGGGCATCCTCCCGCAAAAATTATGCCGCACACACATGGTCAGACTTTTCCACGGGCAAGCCTCCGTCGGAATTTCGACCGTATGTACGCGGCATTAGGAGCAAAATCGCTCCTCCGCCCCTGCTGCCCCAATGCTTCGGCATATATGCTTTTTTTTTTTTAACTGTGGTGGTGAAATCACCTCCTACAGCACTGGAGTCGCAGGGATCAGGCCTGTCTCTGCGAACACTGCAGTTATGTGTGTTTTTGTTTTGTAAGTGACAGTGATCGATCGATACTGCACTTGGGTGGCCTGGGCTGGACGGAGGGGCAAAACACAGGTGCTAGCAGGTATCTGGGCTGATCCCGCTAACACTGCATTTTTGGGAACCCTAAACTGCTGGGGACACTAGTATAGATCTGATCAGATCAGATATTGATCTGTTCAGATACTATACCACTAAGGGAGGTGTATGCTTCACGCGTGGGTGTTAGCGTTACTGGCACTAACCTGACGCTGCCTGGGGTGTGACGCAGGGTTAACTAGGGGCAATTAGGGGGTTAAAACCTTTATTAGATAATATATGGGGGTACCTGACGCTATAAAAACCTGCGGCGAACCTAAAAAAAAATAACTGGCTATCGGCACCAGCATAAATAATACAGCGATCAGAAAAACGATCGCTTAGAGACACTGGCAAAAGGGGGTGAAAGGGTTACCTGGGGGGCGATCAAGGGGTTAAACCTTTATTAGTTAATATATGGGGGTACCTGACGCTATAAAAACCTGCGGCGAACCTAAAAAAAATAACTGGCTACCTATCGGCATCACCGACAATAATACAGCGATCAGAAAAACGATCGCTTAGCGACAGTGGTGATAGGGGGTGAAAGGGTTACCTGGGGGGTGATCAGGGGGTTAAACCTTTATTAGGGGGGGGTTAGGGGGCTACACTGGACCTACACTAACTGTAGTGACACTTTTACAGTCACAAATGTCACTGATTGCAGTGATCAGTAAATAAATGGTCACTGCAATCAGGGACACTGACTGGGGGTGATCTGGGGGGGCCGATTTATGTTCCTATGTGTCCTGGTGTCAGTGTACTGTTTGTGCACTAACCTGTGTGTCTTCTCTTGTACGGCGCTCGGTATATGTGAGCGCCGCATGAGAGATGACATCACTTCCTCTGCCTGTAAACATTACACAGCAGAGGAAGCTTTCTCATTCGCCGGGGCGATTGCGGGGGGTGGCCGGAATCGAACGGCCGTCCCCTCATCCCGGATCGCTCCCCAACGGATAACGACCGCTCACTGTATAGAAGGGGGGTCCGACTGGACCCCCCAACTATACAAAGACACTGTACGTGATTGTGCCTGTCGGTGCCATTCTGCCGACGTATATATACAGTGAGCGGTCGTTAAGTGGTTAATAAACTGACAATACTATATGCATTATACCCATCTATGCAGCAAGTGGCGCTGTGGTATAGTGTATAGTTCTTCTATTCTATGATATAACAGGATGTATTGTCTATCTATGCTCAATGCACTTGTTTGTGTTCTCTTCCTGTTTTTCTGTCTACATGATGTAAAGCCATTATAAAGATGTCCTCCATGAAAGTAAAGGTGCTCTGTTGCATACAACAAGCTTTTAGCACTTGACTGCAATACTCTGCACAATACTAACTCATTACATTTAAACATGAAAGTCAGATAACTACTCAAACACTGCTACAATAATAAAAATACATTCTCACTGAAAATACACCACTTACATCCAACATTGGATCTTTTTTTTTTTAATCAAAAATATATGTAGAATACGTATCGGCCTAAACTGAGGGAAAAAAAAAATGTAATATATTTTTTGGGGATATTATAGCAAAGAGTAAATATTGCATTTTTTCCAAAATTGTCGCTCTATTTTTGTTTATAGCGCAAAAAATAAAAACCGCAGAGGTGATCAAATACCACCAAAAGAAAGCTCTATTTGTGGGAAAAAAAGTACAATTTTGTTTGGGAGCCACGTCGCGCAATTGTCAGTTAAAGCGACGCAGTGCCGAATCGCAAAAAGTGGCCTGGTCCTTAACCAGACAAAATGGTCCGGGGCTTAAGTGGTTAATACACAAAGCTAATGTCCTAGAATATGGATTTTTTTTTTTCAAGACATGAGTTATTTTCATACAAGTCAATGAGAAATGAAAGTTACAGTTGCATGGCTAAATTAAAGCTCTATAACCTTGTGTTAATGAGAATAAAATATTAAACAACTTGCTTATTGGGCACTTATACCCTTTTCCTGACCAGGCCAATTCTCAGCGCTATCGCACTTTGAATGACAATTGTGCGGTCGTGCAACACTGTACGCATATGACATTTTATCATTTTTTGAGACAGTCAGAGCTTTCTTTTGGTAGCATTTATTCATCACTGGGTTTATTTTTTGCAAAAAAAAATAATAAGTTTACCTTCACTGATGAGGCTGCACTGATGGCCACCGATAGGCGGCACTGATGGACAGCATTGTTATGCAGCACTGATGGGGACTGGTAGGCAGTGCAAACATATGGCCACTGCCCTCACCTATAACTGGCCTTTGCAGCAAGAAGCACATGGAAGGGCAACGCATGCAAAAACAAAGCCTAAGAAATTCTCAGTTCAACTTAATGACCAGCTCGCAACCATCCAAATTATCCTGTCCAACAGTATGCATTAAAAACAGGGGTTTAGTTTGTAGCTTATGCATGCATTTGCAAATGTGTACAAAGTCCCATCAAGGCACCCCAGTATTTTCTGTAGTCCCAAATCTACATTGAGAGCCTCCACAGTGGAAGCACATGCATTATATTGGATAGGCAGAGGGCAGGTGAGCCAGGAAGGGAGCACACCCCTCCTTAAAAAGGCACAGGGGCGCACAGGACACCCAGCATATAGCAGCAAAGATGTCCAGTATGTCCCCTCACCAATATTTTAACAAATTGTTGAAATATTGGTGAGGGGGCGCACTGGACACCTTTGGTGCCATGGTGCTATATGCTGTATTTGCAAATGTGCGCAAAATAAAACCCTCGTTTTTAATCCACACTCTTGGACAAGATATTTCAGTTGGTTGCAAACTGGTTGGTAAGTTGAGCTGGGAATTTTTTATTTTTTGCATGCATTGCCATTCCATGTTCTCCTTGCTGTAAAAGCCTGTTATAGGTGGTGCAGTTTGTTTGTACTGTTGAAATATTGGTGAAGGGATGCACTGGTCACCTTTGCCTTGTGCGCCCCTGTGTCTTTAAGGAGGGGTGGGCTCCCTTCCGGCTCACCTGCCCTGTGCCTACCCATTATAATGCATGTCCTTTTACTGTAGAGGCTCTCAAAATTTTGAGTTAAGACTACAGAAAATACTGGGGTTCCTTGACGGGGCAATGTTGCTTATGCATGTATTGGCAAACGTGTGCAAACTAAAACCCTGTGTTTAACGCTTACTGCTGGACAGGATAATTTGGTTGGTTGCAGGCTGGTCGGTAAGTTGAGCTGGGAATTTCCTTGGTTTCGTTTTGGACTGATAGGCAGCACTGGTAATCAGGGCACTGATCATCTGTGTACATGTTCAATGTCAGGATTGAGGATTACCGGCTCTCCTCTTCTCACGCTGTGACAGCGCACGAGGATAGGAGAGTCAATAACTGGCAACACTGTTTACATTGCCATGCCATGCAACGAGGAAGGGGACTGTGGTAGGGAACTGACTCTCCTGGAGAATCACTTTTCTGTATATTTTTAAGTTGGCGACAGTCAAAACAAAAACAGTCAACCAACGAGTAAAACCTTCCAAACACTGGTTAATTATTTATAACGCTGTGCGTTTATCATATGAAAGCTCAGTTCTAAATTTTCACAGTTTCTCCAAGGGCTGACCGGGCATCTCAAGCTCTGAATCTTGAGTTCACAAATTAACAAGATTCAAGTTTTTAAAAAAAAAAAACTCCAAAAAAAAAGGAAAAATTAAAATCAAATTTCAAAAGTCAACAAAAAACACAAACTGTCACCATGAAAGATGACACTTAAGATACACAGCTATTCATTCAAATAAGAGGATTCTACTGTCTGACAGTGCCCAGATTTATGTTACATTGCAATACAAAATTCACTTACACTTAGTTTTTTGTATGGTTGAAAACTTTGACTACTACTTCCATGCAGTTTTCCAGCAGGATACTGAACCAGCATCAAGATGATGATCAAGAGAGGCTCTAAATATTTATTTTATTCGAGGTGCAGTGCTGGTGCTAAAAGTATAAAATGCGGCAGCCTAGGCCATGCCTCCAAATCCTAAGTTAGAATATAAGCAAACATAATGATACATGCTTAGTCAGAACATGAAATAGTTAATGATATATAGAAACCATTCACGGTGTAATAAGAACACAAATTATGTCCCCTTTTGAGCATATTGTGAGTGTGCAGTGGTCAGAAGTATGTAGCAATGGCCGCTGCTCAGCGAGTGAAAAAGTCAGTTCCATAATTCATGTAATTGGGCATAAAAATTAAATATAATTAGAAAAGAATTAGGAAGAATTTGAAGGGATTCATTAAAAAAAATACAATAAAAAAAATGTGGTGTGCTGCGTGAGCCATCTGTTCCCCACCTTGAAGGGATTGAGAAGAAGAATGCAGACATTTAGTGTGCCGCCCGCCATGCATTTTATAGAAATGTGTTGATATGATTTAGACATAATAGGGCCTTGGGGTACACTGAAGATATTGTGGGTGTAAAATAAGCCTCATTGCTTGCATCATGGCAACCCTCTCCATGCATCAGGAGCAGCAATAGTAATTCCCAGTAAGTGTCAGGGTAAGCAATAATATTCCAGCACAAAAACAACTTCCAGCAGCAATAACACACACTGATACCAGCAATAACAGCAGTAACAGCATGTCCATAGCAGTAAAAAAGCCCCAACAGCAACAGTAGACCCTCTCTGGCCCAGGCAATGATAGACCCCCAGCACTGGTTTTTAATAGTTTTACTTACCTGAGCACCCAGTCCCAGAGAGTACCCTCCCTCCCAGGATGCTGCTGGTCTTACGATTCATCTGCTGTTAGGAGACCAAACCACCAAACTAAGCATGGTTCTGGCAGCACCTGCAGGCAGTCTGTTAGGAAACACATGGTTGGATTTATTAAAGCCAAATAAACTGTGAATTTTGGAAGTGCAGATACTCCACAGCTTAGTAAATGAGGGGACGCTCTGCTGACTTCCCTCATCCAATCATGTGCAAGCAAAAATGCTTTTTTTTTTTCCCTTGCATGTGTAGCGGGGTATCGTTTTCACCCACAAAACTACAGTTCCCAGCACGCCTTGAGGCACCCAGGGTGCATTTCCCCGCACAAGGACTGCTGGGGTGGACTTTAAAAAAGGGGAGGAGGGGCCTCGCTCTCTCTTGGTACGCCGCCCTCCCTGCAAGAGGACCCCTGCAATCACCTGTTGCGCGTGCAAGGCCTAAAGCCTGGGCCTCGCACTTTGTTCCAGAGAGCCTTCCGTTCCACCGAGGAGCATCCGATCTACCTGAGGTGCCACCATCTTCTGGAGGACCGAAGACCCGGTGCATCGTGGGCACGGTGAAGCAACTCACTGTAGCGGAGGTACCGGACAGGAGTCGGTCTGGTCTGGGTGAGAGAGCGCCAGCTCAGAACCACATCTAAGTAACTTTGTTGCCTATTAACTTTGCCTAGGCCCATCATTGACCACAGTTATACTTTGGAGAGACTGTCTGCTGAACTGAGTTTATCAGTCTCTCCAGTTTTATCAAGTTAGCGATTATTTGCTACCCCTACTGGATTACAGTTTGTTTCCTTATGTGCACCACCGAGAGTTGCTAGCGAAGATTCTTCTACAAAACTATACCCCAAGTTATAGTCAGGCCTGACTGGGTAGTATAGGACATTGCTGGGCGCCATTTTTGCTCATGGAGGGAGGATAGCTGCAGCAGGGATATTTTATTGTTACTGTATTATTGAATGTTATACTCTTTTCATGCATGCACCTATATTGCAGGGATCTGCATGAGATATTGTATGCAAATTACCTTTTATACTTTTACCAATAGTAAAAAGTTATAGTTAAGTAATTTGGTGGTCAGTGTCAATTATTGTGCTGGGACACGGAAAGGGAGTTGTACTATATAACAGTATAGATATATTGCAGTTGTGCCATCTTTCCCCCTTTCCTAACTGTGCCACGAGAGGTTAGAGCCAATTGCCAGGGGTTGATAGTGGTGCATTACAAGGCCCAAAACAAACAAGCAGCCCTCTTAAACTGAGGGTATCGCTATACATGTGTAGCGGACCGCCCAATAATAGGGGTCGCTATGCCTAAATTTAGAGGGTAGCCTGAGCTAATAGTTGGGCTCAGGCTGTTGAATTCCTCAAACTGGCTTCTGCTCTAAGGTAATGTTACCTGGTAGTGCAGTTCCCTGTGGCCTGTGGGTGGCACTGTTGACCGGGGCTCGGGTTGAACCACGGGTAGCATTGCAGCACTATTGGGTGTCCTCTCTCGGCGGCTGTTCAGTGGGAGTGGTCTACCCACTGTGCATGCCATTAGGCGTGGAGTTCGGAGGTGATCCAGAGAACCCCTTGGTCCTAGGCGCGTACCCCTCCTTCGGTGGCCCTCATGGCCAGGGGTACGTGCGTGTGTATTCAGTCCCGGGCACTTTTAGCCCGAGGTTGCATCGTTCCAGGTAGACCCAGCACCTTTAGCTGAGGCCTGCATTAGAAGAGGAGTCCCAGGGTGCTCAAGTAGGGGTAACCCGCTCTGAAGGAGAGGAAAGCAGGGGAGGACCTATCCAAGGGGACCGGTGAAGGAAGTCACTGTCTCGGGAAAGGCCTGGTTACCTATCAGAGGGAAGGACTCCATAATCCGCCACAAGCCTTGTAATGTGCCCCATTGGCACCTAAAGACTTAGATATTACAACTGCTGGGAAGTTCAAGATTTGGAAGCTGTCTCTTGATAGTATCCCTAGGAAATTACAAGTGAATGTTCCGTGCTCCACACCGGCTTCTAGAACCGTGAGAGGGGACTATCCGGGTGAGCAAATCTCACTCAGGCCTGAGTGGCGATGATTGATAGTTAAGTGCCGCGTGCCTGAACCTACCTCCCTGGTCATTTTTCTCTATCTCCAACTTTCCTGTCAAGTTATCAAGCAAGCAAAATAAACCTTTTATTGGGTTTAATACTGTTTGGACAATGGCCTTCTTGAAATAAAGAGATAGAGAATAAACTCTTCTCTACACTCTAGGGAAGAGAACCAACGGAAAGAGGTAACTCGCTTCAGGGTCCAAATCAGATAATACCGCTCACCCTCTTCAACAAGGAGGACACTGGGCATGTGGCATGGTGTGTCCCACCTGCTAGCGGAGGTAGGTAAGGAAGGGATCTGTATGCTACACATGTGATTGGGTATTCTTTGTAAAGCAAAGCTTCATCTCATTTACTAAGCTCTGGCGCAACTCTATTCCAAATTGCAGTGTCTATATGCCCTTAGTAACTCTACCCCCCATAGTGTTCTCTGCATTTTTTTTTTCCTGGAAAAAAAATGCAACAGGGGCCCATGAATGGAGGTACCAAAGCATACCCAGCAAGATCCCAGTTACGCCACTGACAATACATGTACCTTTACAGTTGCACCCGTGTTCCGTTAATCTTATTGTCCAAACATTTTTTCAAAAGTTTTGCTTCTAAAACAAATTTTGGTGATGATAGATCCTTTCAAACTGAACACAAATTTTTATATTATTATTATTATACAGGATTTATATAGTGTCAACAGTTTGTGCAGGGTTTAAAATATAAAGGGAGACAGTGCAGTTACAATAAAATAAAATACAATACAATAAATACAATACAAGAGAGTTAAGAGGGGCCTGCTCATAGGAGCTTACAATCTAATAGGGTGGGGCAAGTGGTACAAAAAGGTTATAACTGTAGGGGGATGAGCTGATGGAAGTGATAAAAGTTCAGTTAGTTGGAGGTGTGATATCTCTTCAGGGAAGCCTGAGTTTTCAGGAATCGCCTAAAAAGGTAGCCAAAGTAGGAGATAGCCAGACAGATTGAGGTAGAGAGTTCCAAAGGACTGAAAAGATAGGTCAGAGTCTAGGATTACACCTAGTACCCTGGCGTGAGGGGAGGGACTGATAGTTGCATTAATGATCTTGATGGAAAAGTCATTAAGTGGGGCATGGGCGGGGAGGGAATATTATCAGCTCAGTTTTAGAGAGATTTTAAGGAAGTGGTGCAACATCCATTCTGAAATGTCAGTAAGTTAGTTATGCAAGACTAGACTGAAGAAGGAGTAAGGAGTAGAGAGATACTGTAGATTTGGGTGTCATTGGCGTAGAGGTGGTATTCAGAATTACATCACTTTGCCATGTCATGTGAATGGCACAGCAGAGGGATGGGATGAAGACACAGGGCTTTTTTTCAGGGGGAAAGCAGTTCCGGCACATCTAGCAATGAATGTATGTAATAGCAAGGAGTGCTGGGGGTGTGCTGGAGGGTCTATTGATGCTGGCTGCTGGGGAATCTATTTTTTTATGGAGGTCTATTGTTGCTGGGTAGCTTTATTGTTGGTGATGGGGGGTGTTATGTTGCTGGGGGGTCAATTGTTGCTGGGAGGAATCTACTGTTGAGGGAGAGGTCTATTGTTGCTGGCTCCTGGAGGGTCTATTGATTCTGGCTGCTGGGGGTCTATTGTTGCTGGGGTGGTATTTTGTTGCAGGGGGTCCATCGTTGCTGGCGGGAAGTCTATTGTTGCTGGATTGAGGTCTATAGTTGCTGGGGGGTCTATTGTTGCTAACTGCACTCTATTTTACTGTCTTTCTTGTTATTAATAAATTCAGTGCAAATCACTTTGTAGCACAAGATGATACTTGGTTCTGTATTCTCTAAAAGGGTTGGTACTGGGAGGTGGAAGGAAGGGACAATGCTCAGGTGCGTAAGGAGCGGAAATGAAGGGCAACTCAGAAGGGGGGAGTTCCTGCACCTATTCTCTGAGAAAAAAAGCCCTGTGAAGACACAACACTGGTATGGGTGTATATCAAAGACACCGTTCTGCAGAACTTAGCGGAGCTTACAGAGAACTCCTGAAGTAGGAAAAAAATTATGGGTTTTAGCCCGAGTATTAAAAAAGGTAGAAAAACAAAAAACAAAGTGTAAAATGCCTGCAGTTGGGCTATAAGTAATCTTTAGAAACTCCAAAAAGTCTGACAAACTGTAAAATATAGCAATAAATTCTGTCTAAACAATCACCTGCATTTTAACAGGTTTGAAACTATTAATGTCACTTGGAAAACTATGTATGACCCTCATTGTGCCAACAAAATGATACATAAAAATGAGGTCCTAACAAACACAAAGAACTCACACACAATAGAACATGCTGCATCTGAAGTGACAAGAATGTCTCTGTATTTTAATTTTACAATTACAGGTATGATTAGGTGGTGGCAAACGCCTACTCTTTTAAATTCTCATACATTCTTTCACACAAAGACTGTGGGATGGACTGGTTTAGATCAAAATTAGAAAAACACCCCAGTGAATCAAATGCTTATCTCTGCCATCAACCACTGGTATAGTTCCCATGACATCCAGACTTCATGCTCCAGTTTTATTCATAAGATTACTCAGAAAACAACATCATGTGCTGCTGTTTTTCCTATTACTGTGTGCTACAATTACAGTTTGTACATCCTCCTTACATATGAATGCTTAAAGTAGACCTTTCAATAAAATTGACACTTATGCCTAGTACACACGACCAGTTTTCCTGTCGGAAAAAAAAAAAAAACAATGTTTTTTCCCGCCGGGATTTCGGCCAAGCTTGTCTTGCATACACACGCTCAGGCTAAAGTCCAACCAACACTCTGGAACATGTGTACTCCTTGGACGAAATAAAGAGAAATTGTATTTATCCTCACCTGGTTTCCAACTTTATCTACATGGAAGGACTCTTGTGTAGCGGGGTGGAGACCGCAAGTCAGGCACGGCGAGTGGAAACAGAGAGCTCTTGCCAGCCCTGATTGCATGATTGGGTTACAGTGCCATTATGTGTGTGTGTGTTGCCATGTAGTTTTATGAAAACGTATCCTGTTCTTTGCCTTCCTACCCTTGTGTGAAATACCTGGTGATCCTGCCAGTGCCCCTGCTTTCCCATTTCAAATCTGATGATGCCAGGGTATGGAAACACATCCACCCCAGTGTGGTCAGTTTGCTTCTTTGCATATTACTTGGGAGCATAGTCTGCCTGTACTGCATTAATCAGACTTGTGCTGACACGCCCCCCCACAGCTAATCAAGGCGAAGATCGGTGTATTGCGGTTTCTCTGCCTCCTGCTGGCACATCCCTCTGCAAAGCTCTTCACAGTGTATTTCTATCTCTGCATTTTACACGGTACTGTGACTGTGCTCTGTTCAAGCTGCTGTTGCTACACTCATTCCTCAAAAGGAGCCTCCAACCCCATCTTTCCAAGCACCTCATGCATCTGAGAACAGAGGTGATGGGATCACTTATAAAAAAAAAAGGCATTTGGAAAAAAAATAAATAAATAAATAAATAAATAAATAAATAAATATATATATATATATATATATATATATATATATATATATATATATAATATTATATTATATACACACACATTATATATATATATATATATATATATATATATATATATATATATATATATATACACACACACACACACACACTTCTATTTTACGCTGAATGCATTTATTTTATTTTTTAAAAGGATAAAAAGGTTCACATACACTTTAAAACTGAACAAAATCCGACCCTTGTAGTGACTGACTGCAAGGGTTAAGTGCTTGTTTAGACCACGGATGCAGGGATAAGCTGTAACACTTACCTTATTTTTGGCTCCAGCAGACAACAGATCTATAGCATTTAACCCTCGCAGTTGGGGGGGCACTGCAAGGGTAGATTTTAGCGAACAACTCTGCTCCGCACTGGTTCAGTAGTGGGCTCTTTGGATCCCTTTGCCACACCTCACCGTAAGAAAATGTGGTTATGTATACTTTTGAATATTTAAAAAGGCTACAGCTCCACTTTATGGATGAAAATTTTAAATGTGGTGGTTAATGGTTCACATACACCTTGAATCTGAACACAATTCTACCCTTGCAGTGACTGACTGCAAGGGTTAAAAAGGGGTTGTAAAGCTTCAATTTTTTTTAAAAAACAAAGCTGTTATACTTACCTCCACTGTGCAGCTCATTTTGCACAGAGTGGTCCAGATCCACGTCTTCTGCAGCTGTTCATCATCGCTTGCTGTTCATCATCGTTCGATGCACTACTAGACCCATTGGGATCCATTTATGAGGTGAGAGGTTAGCACTACTGGGGGAGGATACAAGGAATTTTTCTGGGATATCTACATACCTCTGCAGATCTTGACTCCCACACCCATCCCTCTCCCCCTCTCTCTACCTTGTTTACATTTGAAATCATCCTGCTGTGTTAAAGACTGATTTTCTTGGATCATCAGACTTTGTGGATGCACTTTACACATGGACTTGTTTACAGTTTATTATATTATCTTTATTTACATGGATTTTATTGCTTATTATCCGATTATTAATTTGTTGTGCTGCACCATATACTAGATTTGTTTATCCATTATTATATTCACTTAGCACTTTATTAACAGAGTAATTAGCGCTACTTCAATATTTTTACACAATTCTACGGGTGTTGGCAACACTATAGAAGTTTAGCTGCTGTTTACACCTTCACTTTAGCACTTTATCATTATTAGTTTAATCATTTGTTGAACACTTTGGTAGCGCATTAGTATTTTATTGTTTATTAGCAAATTAATACTCCCTATTGTCTTCTTGATTCTCCTCCCAGCCAATCAGGAAGCGGGCCCAGAGGAGAAGTGATTCTATTGGCCGCCTGGGAGGAGGAAGGAGAAGCAAGGGAAGCCGCCGCACGTGAAACCTAGATGGGGTAAGTGCGGGGCTGGTGATGTTGCGGATGACCTGACCAACCAGGGGGTGGCTGTAGGTGAATTGTTTTTTTTTTAGGATTTTTAATGTAAAGATTTTTTCAGGGTGGACCTCCGCTAAGCCTGTAAAAAAAAAAAAAGAGTCAATTTTTTTTATTTATTTTTTCAAAACTAGAGCCTCCATCAATGCACAGTCAGTCAGTTTAAGCACTTCGCCTCTCACACCTGTATACCCCCCTATTTTATATTTTGACCAGAGGCCTACTGATTGAGCAGTAACTTTGTCAGTACAGTATATACAATTGTTTGGTATAAGGTTTGAAAATTTAATCCAAAAATGTATATATTTTCTATACATAGCGATTTTTTTCTAGCTTGACCAGTATTTGTTTTAAAAGAAATGTTTGTCGATTAAAAGTACATATTTTTTTCGTATACATTGTTCTGTTTATAATAGGACACTAAAATTATATTCCTATTACAAAGAATGACAAAGCTATTTGAGAAATAAAAATGTTCTTATATTTCAATTCTGTGTTTTTTTAAAATGTGTCACTAAAAAAATCCAAAGGAAAATTAGATTTAACTATAGCGGATGTATATATGGGGATTGTTGGACGATTTCCAGAGACAACACTATATCCTCAAATCCCTGGTGAAGATAAAAAGAGAAAAAAGTAGGAGCGTGAGACCAGGCTCCCCCTGAAATTGTGGGATTTTAGTTGAGGATATGGGGTCTGTAACCAAGGTAAGCACGCTAGTGCTCAGATATAAAGAAAAAATATAATTATATAATATCAATTAAAAACCATAGTCATAATAGTTTGTTGACCATGATAAGTTACTTAATACAGGAAACAAGATGCTTGGATGATCATTAGACTGACTTCCTATCCTCCTGCGATTAGTGATAGTAAGTGGAGATGTTTGTGCACCCCTGCTGGGAGGAGGATTGTCCCTCCTCGTCCCCTTCCGCGCTACTTCTCAGCGTGGAATACTTGGCGCCTGCGCACTTTGGACCTGCTGGCCCTTCGGCGCATGCGCACTTGCAGGGGCGCCCGGACGGGAAGCGATGTCAGGGGTCAGTATTGACCCATTGCTTCCGGTGGGATCGTGCGCTTTTAAGATGGCGGTGTTGGCTTCAATGCCGACAGACGCATCTTTACATCACTTGTGACGGTGCTCGTACCATCAGCAACTTATAATCCAGGACTCTGCGGCGTCTTCTAAGCAGACTATAACAGCACACCAAGTAAGTAAGAGAGACATTATGTGTGGGTAGGGGGTACTGCATAGACTCCAGTAAGCGGTAAGGCATACATATGGATCATATTACTATCTTTTCACAGCCAGTGGCGTAACGTGGGTTGTCAGCGCAAGAGATTTGCGCCGTTAGGGGGGTGCGCTGTGTGCAGCGTGCAGGGTTGAGGGGGTGTGCTGTGTGTGGCGTGCAGGGTTGAGGGAGTGTGCTGTGTGTGGCGTGCAGGGTTGAGGGGGGGTGCGCTGTGTGTGGCTTGCATGGTTGAGGGGGGGGGTGCGCTGTGTGTGGCGTGCAGGGTTGAGGGGGGGTGCGCTGTGTGTGGCGTGCATGGTTGAGGGGGGGGTGCGCTGTGTGTGGCGTGCATGGTTGAGGGGGGGTGCGCTGTGTGTGGCGTGCATGGTTGAGGGGGGGGTGCACAGACTAAGAAAACAGCAGTTTAAATAATCCATCGTGTTGCCTTGCATGGGCAAAGCACAGGTTCACTTTGATGGATTAAACACTGTATATAACACATTGCTAGGATCAATGCCAAGAGGCCAACAGCTGATGGACAAAATGTGAACAGATAACAAAATGTTAGATTTCCATGCAATAAACTGGGTTGGGCGATGACACTAGCAGAGCAAAGGCTACTTTTGTGGATGAAAGGACAATACATGTGACACACATCCATTTTTAGGCGTGAACATCAAATTTAAACTACATCCACTGGATGAATCCTTCTGTGTATCATGTGTTTAGAACGGGGGACGTTTTTTTTTTTCCCCTTTCTCATTTTTTGGAGGAAAATTCTGCAGGTAGGAGTTAGTGCTTGCAACGCACCGGAGCTCACTGCTTATTTCCACTGCAGTGCAAAGAAATTATTGAAATTTGTAACTTTAACAATTCACGAAAGTCTAAAAATAGGTAAACCATTGTAACAATCCAAAGCACTGCCCCCCCCCCCCCCCCCCAGTGATGTCTGATGTTAATACATAACTACTTTCTGCAAGTACCCATTCTGTTCTGGGCTAGTGTATGTTGTCTCACACAAATCTGTACTCTTTTGCAGTCTCTGGCCTTGGAGTTGCTACAAACTCACAATATTACAGTAATCACCAGGGAAGGGAAGAGCTAGTAAATGTTACAACCCATCTTCATCAGGTTTATGTCATTATTCTCCCAGATGGCACCCCTCTACCCAAGCACAGTGACCTGCATGAAACTCAAGGGCTGTTTTGGTTTTTTTTTTACAAAAAAGGTAGAGATTTTCAAAAATTATATGTTGCTGTATATTGTGACAGGTCAGGAATGTATTCATGCATAGCAGCCTGGGCTTTGTTTACACCTGTCAGTTTTCAGGTAAAAGCAGACAGTCGACCAATCACTTCCACTCACTCCCCAAGTGTGAGGTTTCCCTAATGATAACCTGTCATATACAGTATGAGATCACATAGGGGGCACTTTTGTTATGTGAAAAAATGTAACATACTTAAAAAAAAAAAAAAAAAAAAATTACCATGGTAATGTACAGTACGTAAATGCCATGCATCAGGGATGTATACATATGAATATGACAAGTGCATTACACGTTACCGCACACGGTAGAGAAAGAATAATAATTTTAGCACCAATAAAGTGGATGTAAACCCTCACATATACCCAGTGAAATGAATAGCCTCATAATACACAGAGATGAAACAAATCTCCCTACATAAATTTTACATGTATATTTGCTGTCTTCATCTTTATATACCCTCCCTGACAATTTTTTTAGCCCATGTTATCTCATGTCGGAGAACTTCTCAGTAGTGACTCTGCTGAAAACAGAACAGCAGAAAGATTAGAGCTTTGGAGAGAGATATATGTGCTTTGCTCAAATTTCATGAATGGGGTTTACAACCACTTTAATCACTGTTAACTCTAAACATATGACCTGTAAGAGCTTTTATGGGTCCCAAAGTTTCCCCCACTGTTTCAAAGCCTTCACATTTATTTACTTGACACAACCCCATCTGTTATATTGTGCCATAAAAAAAAAGAAGAAAAACAATATAGGCCTCATGCCCACGGACGTTTTTACAGCCACGTTTTTGAGCGTTTTTTACAGCTTAAAAACGCCTGTCCATGTTAGTCTATAGCTTCATGCCCACCTAGACGTTTTTGAGCTGCAAATAGCATAGACAATTTTAAGCTGTAAAAAAAACCCAGGACCAGTGCGTTCCTCAGCGTCAGAATTAGGCAGAAAAAAACGCGAGCGTCAAAAAACGCTCAAAAACGCGCACTAACGCGCAAAAACGCGCACTAACGCGCGGTCGCGTTTTTAGCTCCGACGTTTTTTTTTTGTTTTTTTTTCAAAAAAAAAAAATATTTACAATAACATGGACAGGCGTTTTTAAGCTGCAAAAAATGCAGCTGTAAAAACGCCAGTGGGCATGAGGCCTAATATAGTGTGTGTGTGTTTGTTTTAACTGAAAATAAAGGGTTTGGTAAACGTGTGCCAAAAAAAAAAAAAAATTACAATTACTAACATTGTGTGGGGGTTTTAAACTTCAGGCGTACATTGTCCTTTAAACATGCAAGTATGACGTCACAGTCCCATCATTCCCCGGGACTGTGACGTCATACGGGGCGGGGTCACCGGGTGGCATCACTCAGTGACCACGCCCCATGCCTATATAAGTCGTTGTGCTCCGCGCACACGTAATTATAGCGGCAGAGAGCGTTGAGTCAACATTGGGAGGAGAGAAGAGGGAAGAAGACGACGATGAAGACCGGGCCCCCACTAGCAAAAGAGCTGGGAGAAGATAGCGGAGGCACCCGGTAGAAGGAAGAAGGCACCGGAGAGGGGGAGAAGAACCAGATGAGCGCGGAGACAACACCGGAGAGCAGAAGAAGAGAACCCCCCCCAAGTCAGAAGAGAATCCCCGAAGTCGGAAGAAGACCCCCCGGAGCTGCCTAATAAAATTACTTTAACCACTTCCCGCCCAGTCAATAGCAAATTGACGTCCGGGAAGTGGTTGCAATATCGATACTGGACGTCATATGACGTCCTGCAGGATATTGCCTTGCGCGCGCCCGCGGGGGCGCGCAGCGCGGTGATCGGGGACGGCATGTGTCCCTCGGACACAGCGCTTCCCCGATCACGGTAAACAGCCAATTTCATTGGCTGTTTACCATGTGATCGGCTGTGTCAAAGTCACAGCCGATCACCTGTCAAAACAAACTCGGCGGCGCGCGCCGCCACAGGCTTGCAGAGCGGGGATCGGGGAAGGCGAGTGTCCCTTGGACACAGCGCGTCCCCGATCAGAGTAAACAGCCAATGAATTGGCTGTTTACCACGTGACCGGCTGTGTCCAATCACAGCCGGTCACAAATGTAAACAAACTCCACAGGAGTTACTACCTGATCCCTGCTCTCTCCTCACACACCGATCTGTGAGGAGAGAGAAGAGATCAGTAAGTTAGCTCAGTGTAGTTTGTCTACATAAGTTTACAGTGCACAACACGCCCCCCCCCCATAAAGAGTCACACAGCCCAGCACATCAATCAGCCCACCTGTCAATCAGCCCACCTGTCAATCAGCCCACCTGTCAATCAGCCCACCTGTCAATCAGCCCACCTGTCAATCAGCCCACCTGTCAATCAGCCCACCTGTCAATCAATCACCCCACCTGTCAATCAATCAATCAGCCCATCTGTCACAGGCCCACCTCCATCGGTACCGCCATTGGCACCGCCACACAGGCTACCAGTACCGCCATCGGTACCAGTACCACCACCAGTACCGCCACCAGGCCCAGCATCTATACTGCCACACAGGCCCGCTACCAGTATCACCACTAGTGCCGCCATCGGTACCACCACCAGTACCACCACCCGTACCATCACCACCCATACCACCATCGCTACCACCACCACCCGTACCACCACCTGTACCGCCATCGGTACCGCCGCCACCACCACCACCCGTACCGCCATCGGTACCACCACCTCCTGTACCGCCATTGGTACCACCACCACCCGTACCGCCATCGGTACCACCACACAGGCCCACCACTAATACCTCCATCGGTACTACCACACAGACCGCCACCACTACCACCAGCAGTACCATTACACAGGCCCACCAATAAGCACTGCCATAATGTCCCAAAGGGTTTACACACCTGAGGAGGCATATGCCATTCTTGCCATGTCGGATGATGAGAGCAGCGGGGAGCTCCCATTATCCGATTCTGGTTCGGAATACGAGCCAGTGGAGGATAGTGGCTCAGAGTCCGAGTCCCCGGAGGAAACCGTCCCTCCCAAAAGAATGCGATCGGCACCAAGATCAGCACCAAGATCAGGAGAACTGCCCACCACCAGCAGCGCCATACCCCAGGAAGAGGAGCCCAGTACAAGCAATGGAAATGCACGCCCAACCCGAAGAATCCAGCCCCAATCCTACCTTCCCGATGCCCTGGCAAACCCCTTATGGTTGCCTGCCAACTCAGGATCCGCTATCATCCCCCCTTTCACCGCACAGCCAGGTGTGCAGCCCGACACTACAAATTTTTCTAAATTTGATTATTTTTGTTTATTTTTCCCACAAGATTTGCTGCAGAATATAGTGGATCAAACGAATCTGTATGCATCCCAATTTATTGCTGACAACCCCGATTCTTCCTACGCCCGCATGTTCCAGTGGCGGCGTCTAACATTGGAGGAATTTAAATTATTTTTGGGCCTTATGTTCAATATGGGGCTTACAAAAAAGAACGAAGTCCATTCATATTGGTCCAAACGCCCCATCCAACACATGCCCATATATTCCGCTGTCATGTCCAGGAAAAGATACGACATGATTATGCGCTTTCTCCACTTCAATGACAATTCACAGTGCCCTCCCCGATATCATCCCAACTACGACAAATTGTACAAGATACGCCCCCTAATCAATGCCTTTTCCCAGCGATTTGAAGAAGTTTTCATCCCAGACCAAAAAATGTGTGTGGACGAGTCCCTCGTACATTTCACCGGCCGACTGCAGTTCAAGCAGTACATACCAAGCAAGAGAGCCAGGTATGGGTTAAAATTAAATAAATTATGTGATCGAGCCACTGGATACGTCTGCAAATTCAGGATCTACGAAGGCAAAGACTCCCAGCTCCAGCCCCGTGATTGCCCCACATATAATGGAACCAGTGGGAAAATTGTCTGGGAGTTGGCATACCCCCTGTTCGGAAAAGGTTACCATTTATATGTTGATAATTATTATACCAGCCTGCCCCTTTTTCGCCACCTTTACAGTAAACAAACCCCGGCCTGCGGTACCTTAAAAAAAAAACCGGAAGGGATTCCCACAAAATTTATTGACAAAAAAATTGCGACCTGGAGAATCGGCATCCATGAGGAACGAGGAGGTGTTGGCCATGAAGTGGAGGGACAAGAAAGATGTCCACATCCTCTCTACGATCCACAATGACACCATGGTGGAGATCCCAAGAAGACGCGGCTCCATTGTAAAGCCTGAATGTGTCCACGACTACAATTTGTACATGGGGGGGGGGGTGGATTTAAACGACCAGATGCTACAGCCCTACTTATCAACCAGAAAGTCCCATTATTGGCACAAAAAAGTTGCGTTTCACCTGTTTCACATGGCCCTTTTTAATTCGTTTGTCTGCTACCAAAAAGCAACTCAAAATCACTGACTCCACTACCTCCAATATATCGAAGATATCATCGATAGGATAGGATAGGATAGGACACCTCTGCCTGCTACCTGGACCTGTGCTTTGGCTGTGCTCTGGCTGTGCTGACAGTATCTCTGCCTGTGCGAACTATGGACAGTATTCCTGCCTGCTGCCTGGATGATTGCTTTTGCTGTCGCTGACCTCATCCCTGCCTGCTGCCTGGACCGATGCTCTCCTCTGTGGACCACTGCACTTCTAAAACCACAGGTAATCTTTTGTTATTTGGTATGTACCTGCTATGTGTTAGATATATGAAGGGCCTTCAAAAATGCGATCGGTAGTCAGAAAATGATATGTGCAATTAATGCTGCTAGAATGCCTGGAGGTGCTACTTGGATGTTGGGCCTCTGTATGTGGCCAGGCTGTGTAAAAGTCTCAAACATGTGGTATCGCCATACTCAGGAGGAGTAGCAGAATGCATTTTGGGGTGTAATTTTTGCTATGTACATATTATGTGTTAGAAATATCTTATAAAATTGACAACTTTGTGTAAAAAAAAATGCATTTTAATTTTTTCTCCACATTTTCCAAAACCTTCTGGAAAAAAATGAACCGTTCAAAAGACTCATAATGCCTCATAGATTATACGTTGGGGTGTGTGCTTTCAAAAATGGGGTCATTTTGTGGAAAATTCTATTGTCCTGGTGCTCCAGGGCCTTCAAAATTGTAATAGGTGGTTGAGAAAGGATATGTGCGATTTATGCTTGTAGAACGCCTGAAAGTGCTACTTCAATGTTGGGCCTCTGTATATGGCCAGGCTGTGTAAAAGTCTCACACATGTGGTATCGCTATACTCAGGAGGAGTAGCAGAATGCATTTTGGGGTGTCATTTTTGCTATGTATATGCTATGCGTTAGAAATATCTTATAAATGGACAACTTTGTGTAAAAAAAATGCATTTTCATTTTTTCTCCACATTTTCCAAAACCTTCTGGAAAAAAATGAACCGTTCAAAAGACTCATAATGCTTCATAGATTATACGTTGGGGTGTGTGCTTTCCAAAATGGGGTCATTTTGTGGAAAATTCCATTGTCCTGGTGCTCCAGGGCCTTCAAAAGTGTAATAGGTGGTTGAGAAAGGATATGTGCGATTTATGCTTGTAGAACGCCTGAAAGTGCTACTTCAATGTTGGGCCTCTGTATGTGGCCAGGCTGTGTAAAAGTCTCACACATGTGGTATCGCTACACTCAGGAGGAGTAGCAGAATGTATTTTGGGGTGTAGTTGCAATTATGCATATGCTGTGTGAGAGAAAAAAAACTGTTAATATGACCAGTTTGTGTAAAAAAAAAAAATATTAAATTTTCCCAAGAATTGTGGGAAAAAAATACAACTTCAAAAAACTCACCACGCCTCTTAGTAAATACCTTGGACTGTCTACTTTCCAAAAAGGGGTAATTTTGGGGTATTTGTACTTTCCTCGCTTGTTAGTGTCTCAAGAAATGAGATATCCCTTCAGTACATCAGGCGTGATCAGATGTGATACATTTTCAGTGATTGCCACCATAGTTTGTAGACTCTATAACTTTCACAAACACCAAATAATATACACTAATTTGGGTTCATTTTACCAAAGATATGTAGCAGTATACATTTTGGCACAAATTTATGAAGAAAAATTACTTATTTGCAAAATTTTACAATAGAAACTAAAAAAAAGTGTTTTTTTTTTTAAAAATTGCTGTTTTTTTTGCTTAGATCGCAAAAAATAAAAAACCCAGTGGCGATTAAATACCACCAAAAGAAAGCTCTATTTGTGAGAAGAAAATGATAAAAATTTTGTTTGGATACAGTGTAGCATGACTAAGTAATTGTCATTCAAAGTGTGAGAGTACTGAAAGCTGAAAATTGGTCTGGGCGGGAAGGTGCATAAGTGCATGGTATTGAAGTGGTTAAAAACCTGTGCAGTGTGTTTTTTTATTGACTTTTTTTCCCACCAGGTGAAACAATGTACCCCATACTCATTCACATAGGGTGGGGGGCCGGGATCTGGGGGCCCCCTTATTAAAGGTGGCTCCCGGATTCCAATAAGCCCCCCGCCCGCAGACCCCGACAACCAACGGCCAGGGTTGTCGGGTAGAGGCCCTTGTCCCCCCTGTTTCTTTCCTCCAATGTCTAATTTCCTTTAGTCTTATATCTTGCACAGATGCTGCATATTTTTATATAATTGTTTCATGATATTTAACTTAATGCTCTGTACGAATGAAACCTTTTTCACCAAGCACGGGACTTTGTATCACATTTTCTGTTCCTTTAATTAATTTCCTTCTGGGCGGTTACTCTGGGTGGCGCTGTGCCATAAAAAGGAACCACCAGAGAACCGCACGTACGTCCAGATGAAGCTACGCGGAATCCCCCCTTGCGAAACGCATTGACGTCACCCTCTTACGTCACCTGACGCCCTTGTCTAACAACCCGTAAGCTCGCCCGTGGTGGACGCGGCGAACACGGAAGGACTGCATTCCCCTATAGCGGGAACAGAGTGGTAGTGTACTGCCGCACTACACATCACTATTGCGGCTCTCCTTTGGGACGTATCCACCCCGACGGTATCCACCTGTCCTCTGCACTTCAAGCAAGCCCCTTCTGCATGCGGCCACTGCATATGGAATGGAACTGATCTGCACCGTCCCTCTGACCAGGCTCCCTCACTACCGGGTATCGTATGCCTCATCATGAGCTTCTGTTACACCCACTTGGCTCTGAGCAATATATGATCATTCTATCATCATCTTGGCTTGCAGTATCTGTATCCAATACAGTGCATTATTTTTGACTTTTCTTGTTTTGTTACCAGTATTTACCACTCTCCACATCAACATATATGCTTGGCACCTCCTTTCAGTGTGGTACATCATTTGGATCATTCCTTTATGATTAGCTTTAGTGCCAGTGGATACGGTTACTTCACACAGAACCGATTTGATCAGCATTGCCTCTATGTTCAGGTCCCCTTATTATTGGGTATCGTATGCTTTATCATGAGCTTCTGATATATTCACCGGACTTTGTGCTACACATGATTATTGACTTGCAGTGTCTGCAACCATACAGCGTGTCATCTTTCGCTGTCTTTTGGTTATCAATATTCATTTCTCTTCATATCAGAATTTTTGCTGACCATCTCCACACAGTGTGCCGCAGCACTTGGAATACCTCTCCATAACCAGCTACCGTGCCAGTGGATACTTTGCTTGGACTTCCATGATACAGGGAACCTTCCCTCACTTGTTGTTCTCCTGCAGAACCTCGATTTTCCCATCCTTCCCCACCCTCCCCTCCCCCTTCCCTTTGCCCACGGGCTATAGCCTTCCTGGGTTCTCTGTGTGGTTTTCCTGCTTAGTTTATATATATTTTTATTGTTTTTACTTGCAAATTTTCGCAGCAGGCTACCTACACAGATACATCAGGCGTCCGGACGTTTTTTGTCATTGTTTTATGTGGTGTGATCTTTGTCCTGTAGTTGTCTATTTTTGTTTGTGGTTTCCATGGATGGTAATTTTTACATTCCATGTTTTTTTTGTCAGTGTGTGCCCATTACATTCTGTCCATGAGGAATGTTTTCATTGCTTACTTTCCAATTATTGATTAAACTTTTACCTTTTGTACCTACCTTCTGACTTTGGAGTCTCTCATTTTGGTCTTTGGTTCCCCCATTTATTTGGTTGGAAACCCTCCCCCTTTTTTGTTTTCTTATATGACTTTTTTGACTAGTGAGACCCCGCCCACATTGGGTTTACAGTTTAGGTTAGGATCTTTATAGTGTACTCATTGTACATATATGCCCTATGCGCTTCCCCCTTTTTGTATACCTTGTCCCCATCAACATGGAGTTAGGGTGCTTTGGGGTGGGGGGGCCACAGGGCGCCCCCCTGCCCTAAGGCACCTCCCCATGTTGAGGGCATGTGGCCTGGTACGGTTCAGGAGAGGGGGCGCTCGCTCGTCCCCACCCCCTTTCCTGACCGGTCGGGCTTCGTGCTCGGATAAGGGTCTGGTATGGATTTTGGGGGGACCCCCACGCCGTTTTTTCGGTGTAGGGGGTTCCCCTTAAAATCCATACCAGACCTAAGGGCCTGGTATGCTCCTGGAGTGGAACCCATGCCGTTTTTTTTATTTAAAATTTGGCGTGGAGTTCCCCCTCATGATAACAGCGGCGAGATCGCGGTCAGTCACTGTACACTTCCCTCTCCTCTGGTATCGTCCTGAGGGGGAACCTCAAGCAAATTTTTTTAAAATTTTCACTGGGTTCCCCTTCAAGATTTTCCACACACGAGTCGCCCCGCAAGTCGGATCATCTTGATCCGACTTCTGGTGCGACCTCTATTCAAATCAATGGGCTCCCATAGGGAACCACTGATTTGGAATAGAGAAAGAAAAAATGCGGCTGAAAGCTAGCACGGGGAAACGTGCATTGAATTCAATGCAAAACGCAGATAAAAATCGCGTTAAAAACGCCACTTTTTTTCCTGGCGTCTGTACTAGCTTTACAGCCCGTTTTTTTTAAAACGTCTGTGGGCATGAGGCCTACGTTTTATTTTAAGAAGGGTCAAGAAAGGTTAAACCCTCTTTTTTTTTAGCGTCCCTGTTAGTAGATTTACCTCACCTTCCTTGTGGTCACTGGATCAGGAAGGAGATGAAGATCATTACAATAATGACCTGACATCAATTTTAAACCTTTCAAATCCTCGTTCACATGGGCATACTTGTAAAAACAACCCATTCAGTTTGAAATGGAAATGAAAAGGCAAAACATTGGTGCATAGCTGTGGTCTGCAAACTGCACCCTAGGGGGGCCCTTTGCTTGCTTTTACAGTATCTGCCACTATTTTCATCCACTGTTAACAATGGGGCATAATTCCTCCCAATGACACCAACAATGGGCTCACTGACACAAAAAGATTAGCCCTTTTTTCAGTCACACTGACATCAGGACTTTTTCAACTCCTAATGGCCGCAGTTCATCTCCCCTTTAATTCAGAAGGACGGTAAATTGGCCCTTGGTTTAATTGCTTGCCGACCAGCGCACGACGATATACGTTGGCACGATGGCATAGCTGCACAAATGGGTGTACAGGTACGTCCTTTAAATTGCGGCTTAGTGGGCGTGCGCCCGCCGTGTACTGCGTGATCGCGGGTCCCACGGACTCGATGTCCCGCGGTGGAACTCCGCTTTAAGAAACTCTTTTTTGCTATCTGCATTTGTAACATTGTCACCTCATGTTTGGATACCATGCACACCAGGAGTTTATATGAAAAAAAAAAACCCATTTTTTTTTGCATTCAGCTGTCAGTGGGGAAGCGGATGACTCATCGGTTGTCAAGGATGTGCCGGTTGGCTTCCCTGCCGGCTCTTTAGCAACCAGCTATATACAGTGAATGAAAAAATAATAAAATTGCAGAAACGCATATCGCGGCAAACTTGCGTTTTGGATGCGGGTCCATTGAAATCTATTACATGCAAAACGCTGCATTTTGCGGGAAAAAGTCCCCGATCCTTCCCAAAAACACAGAGGCACAAAAATGCATTGATGTGAACGTGTTCCATAGAAACCCATGTTAAGATTCCCTGCATTTATGCAAAAAGCATCAAAAAAACGCATTAGTGTGAATCGAGCCTTAGGCCCCTTTCACACGTATGTCCGTTTTTCAGCCATCCGTTTTCGGATAAAAAACGGACATACATGTATCCCTATGGGATAGCGGATGAACATCCGATAACATCCATCTCCGCTATGGTCCGTTTAGCATGACGGAGGAAAATCCTATTTTTCCATCCGTCTGCGGATCGGATGAAAACGGACAGACGGTCCGTTTTCATCCGATCCCCCTATAGAGGAGAGCAGCGATCTGACCGGTCCGTTTCTGCACAGTGTGCAGAGACGGACAAGTCATCCGCCGGCTCAGCGGGGCGATCCGCGCTGAGCAAGCGGATGTTCCTGGGGCGGATCATGACGGGATCCGCCCGTGTGAAAGAGCCCTTAGGCCTCATTCAGACTTGCTGCAGCTGGAAAGCGCACCTGAGCCATACTGAAAATCATACAGGACTCTTATTTATTTATTTTTATCGCACTGCGGCCGACAGCACATACGGGAACTGGCTCCATAGAAAGACAGTTTGGTCACATGTCACGTAAATCAAAACACATTGCATTTATGTGAACCAGGGCTTATAGTGTATCTAAACCCAAAATGTTATATATTGCAGCTTACCAGTCCTTAGATGTACCAACTACATTAGCTTTCCTTTTGTTTCAGGCTGATTTTTCCCCTATCCTGCACATATCCCCTTTCCTGTCTTTACCCTCCTCCACTATATCTATTCTTTGTTCACCTCTGTTACATGGGGGTGGGGAGATTAGTAGCCAATAGTACTTTACTATCTGTTTACTAATGCCGGCAGCATAAGGATTAAAAGTAAATGTTGATTGAGAGAGAGAAGTTCTGCTTTGATCGATCAACTTGGGTAGAATCAGCCTGGCAAATTCACTTGCAATTATCGCCAGCAGGGGAAGCCGTCGGTGGTGGCTTCCCCTTGCCCCCCCCCCTCCTCCCTGGGAACAGACAATCGCTCGGCAGGAGGGTTCCCCCTGTCAGCACTGTCTGTGTTGATGGGGTAATCATGCATATTTCTTTCCTGCAACCCATGGTTGCAGGAAAGAAATTTGCACCATCTATGGCCTGCCTAAAGCCTGGTACACACTACTAGTTTCTTTTTCGTTCAACCCAACGGCCCATAGTGTTTGATGACCTCCAGTTGCATATCAGCACTCTCTTATCATATCTTGTAGCAAGCCCATTGTCTTTGACCCTTTCCTGTTCCATGCCTGTAATCTCTGACCATTTATTGTACCAAAGCTGGTCATAGATGGTTCAAATCTCGAATCATGTATGGGCAGGCTGAATGTACCCAAGTTAAATGGATCAACCAGCCTGTGTGATTATCACTAGCAGCTGATTAAAGCCACTAGCAGTAAGGGTCCTTTCACACGGGGCGGATCCGTGCAGATCCGCCCCGTGAAGCTCCCGCTTGCTCAGCGGGGATCGCTCCGTTGATCCCCGCTGAGCCGACGGATGACTGGGCGGTCCCCGCACACTGTGCAGGGACCGCCCTGTCAGAGCGCCGCTCTCCCCTATGGGGAATCGGATGACGACGGACCGTAGAGTCCGTTGTCATCCGATCCGCTCCGCCGACGGAAGGAAAAATAGGGTTTTCCTCCGTCACACTTTGGCGGAGCGGAGCAGAGCGGATGTCAGCGGACATGTCTCCGCTGACATCCGTGCCTCCATAGGGGTACATGGAGGATCCGTTTCAGGTCCGCCTAAAAAACTGACAGGCGGACCTGAACGGACCTCCGTGTGAAAGGGGCCTTATCACTGTGTTCTCCCAGACGGACAATGGCTCCACGGGAGGGGATTCCCCCATCAACACTGACTGTTTGATGGCGAAATAGAGTCATTTTCTTTCCTGCTACCTGTGGTTACAGGAAAGGAAATCGCTCCATCTATGGCTAGCTTAAAGAGGAAGTAAACCCTAAATTTGTTCCCTGCAAAGTAAAAGCATAATGGGCTAGTATGCATCGCATACTAGCCCATTATGTGCCACTTACCTGTAGAAGAAGCCCGCAATGTCAGAGCTGTCCCCGCTGTCTAATCGCATCCATCTTCAACCCCTCTTCCTTCTGGGGCTGTGGACTCCGGCCCTGCTATTGGTCGGAGTCGCATGGCTTCACTCCCGTGAGGGAGCTGACGGTCACGGCACAAGCACTATAGAAACAGCATGGATCTTGCCCTTTCTTTAGTGCGCATGCGCAGATTATGTCGGCGTCCATGGCAAATATCTCCTAAACCGTAGAGGTTTAGGAGATATTTTCAGTACCTACAGGTAAGCCTCATTACAGGCTTACCTGTAGGGAAAAGTGGTTGTACAGGGTTTACAACCACTAAGCCCACCATCTTTGACCATCTCTACTCTTTTTTGTCTATTCCTTGTAGCAATCCCACAGTCTTTTACAATCTCCTATTACATGTCTACAGCCTTCAACCATCTCTTGTAGCATGCCCTTATGCCGCGTTCGGAATTTCTAATGGTAAAAGTCTGACAGAATTTTTTCATTGGATATTCCTACCGTTTGTATGCCCCATCGGACTTTTTCCGTCGGAAATTCCAACAGACTTAGAAAGAGAACATGTTCTCTTTCCCCCCCCCGACGGAAAAAATTTCTAACAGAAATTCCGTCTGTCTGTATGGAACTCCCACGGAGAAAAAAAACCATGCATGCTCAGAATCAAGTCGACGCATGCTCGGAAGCATTGAATTTCATTTTTCTCGGCTCGTCGTAGTGTTGTACGTCACTGTGTTCTTGAAGGTCGGAATTTGGTGCGACAGTGTGTATGCAAGCCAGCTTGAACGGAATTTCGTCAGAAAAACCCGTTGGAAATTCCGACCAGGTGTACAAGGCATCTATCTGTCTTTGACCATCTCCTGTTGCAGATCTGCAGCCTCTAACAACTTCCTATAGTATGACATTAACTGAATATTATGTGTGGCCCTTAGGTGATACATCTATGGCTGCTCTCATTGGAGAGGAACTAACCTGGTCATTACCTCCTCTTGAATGGGAATGTTAGAAAATCTTTGTTGGATCAGCACATGTAGCCAATCGGCTGCAGCATTGACAAGTGTATTCTGGCAGCGGAGAAGTCCCACTGTCAGAATACAATAGCACAACGTAGTGGATTCCTTCATTCTCCTCCAATAAGGATGAGCTCCGGCGTGTTCGCAAACCCCACGTGCAGAGCCCGCCAGAAAGTCGGCGCTGCGCTAATCACAGGCAGTGAGACATTTCCCGATCTCTGCAGCCGCGCATCGGGACAATGTCCCACTGCCTGTGATTAGCGCAGCACAGTACCGACTTCCTGGCGGGCTCTGCGAACACGCCGGAGCTCATCCTTCTCCTCCAACCTACAGTTAGCTAGGATAGGTTCACACTTGTGTGAGGGCGATGGGGCCCGCGTTTGCATGGACATAACAGCCAATTCATTGGAATGGCCATGAAACACAGGAAAGAAGTCCCTGCACTACTTTGGAAATAGTACAGCGCGGTTCCCAGTGTAGGTGGCATGCTATTAGGATTAATGGCACCCGCCTGTGGGTCCTGTGTTTCACTGTGCGAGGGGTTGCAGCTACGGGAATTTGTGGGGGTCTCACAGCGGCACCACCTGCACAGGCGTAAATCTAGATTAAGGCCTCATGCCCACGGGCGTTTTTTCAGCCGCGTTTTTGAGCGTTTTTTACAGCTTAAAAACGCCTGTCCATGTTAGTCTATAGCTTCATGCCCACCTAGGCGTTTTTGAGCTGTAAAGAGCATAGGCGTTTGTAAGCTGTAAAAAAAACCCAGGACCAGTGCGTTCCTCAGCGGCAGAATTAGGCAGAAAAAAACCCGAGCGTCAAAAAACGCGCACTAACGCGCAAAAACGCGCACTAATGCGCAAAAACGCGTGGTCGCGTTTTTAGCTCCGACGTTTTGTTTGTTTTTTTGTTTGTTTGTTTTTTTTTATATTTACAATAACATGGACAGGCGTTTTTAAGCTGCAAAAAACGCAGCTGTAAAAACGCCAGTGGGCATAGTTAAAAAAACGCAGATTTTTTTTGTTTGCTGGTGGGTTCCTTTGCTCAGTTGTGATTGATTGCTGGTGGAAAGAATCTGAAATATGGGCAGTACTAGGGTGAGGAAGTATCCGGGATACTCAAAGGGTATTTAGAATACTTAGTGTGAAATGCACATTAGTTTTTGCCATCAAAAGTCCAGCAATAAAATGTACTGTGCTGGGATCACAGAGCTGAACAAACTTACCAAAATCATAAACAACAACAATGGCTCACCTGACAATATTATCTGCTTACACCTTGATTGCACCAGCCTACAACACACTATAATGTGTGCATTGCCTTGTTACAACTAACTGTTTAATATGATAACAAAATGACACAAAAATGGGGACTTGCTGTGGTTTTATACACAATACACTTGAAAGGCTTTTAGATTTTATATATAAATAAAAAATAAAACTCAAACAAATAAACATTACAATCATCATCTCACATCCTGTACTGAAAGTAACAATGTTACATTTCCTGCTACAATTATACTTGTAAACAGCACATGCCTCCGTGATCCACTGTATAACAAACACTGCCCCCCTCCCCCTAGACTCGTATACAGGGCATGCTGACACTTCTAGTCCCACTACCGCTGCACACAGTCAGGAGTACACAATGCACACGTGTGGAGGAGCTGTGATACTCACACATCAAAGTACTGAAAGCCACCACAGCCAACACCGCCTGGAGGAGGACCCCGAAATGATCCATCAGCGCCCCAATATTACAGCCCTGAGGATCTCCTCTCACCACATCGCTACTATTCATTAGCGCATCTTGTACGGTCAGTCTGTCCATGTCTGAGGAGTCCGGGGTGTGTGATCATCCCAGGAGGAGAGAGGGCAGAGCTACTACACAATGGAGGAGACCAGAGCCCGACTACTCCTACTCTCCGATCATCATCAGTGAGGACAAAGGGTTCCCACACTCTGTGTGCTCTATGTTCCTACTGAGAGCACTAACTCTACCTACTTACTACCTCCACACACCCTTACCACTACCACTATTCACTGCTTCCACTCACTCCCTACTCACTGCCTCCACCCACTCACTCCCTACTCACTGCCTCCACTCACTCACTCCCTACTCACTGCCTCCACCCACTCACTCCCTACTCACTGCCTCCACTCACTCCCTACTCACTGCCTCCACCCACTCCCTACTCACTGCCTCCACTCACTCCCTACTCACTGCCTCCACTCACTCACTCCCTACTCACTGCCTCCACTCACTCACTCCCTACTCACTGCCTCCACCCACTCACTCCCTACTCACTGCCTCCACCCACTCACTCCCTACTCACTGCCTCCACCCACTCACTCCCTACTCACTGCCTCCACTCATTCCCCACTCACTCCCTACTCACTGCCTCCACCCACTCACTCCCTACTCACTGCCTCCACTCATTCCCTACTCACTGCCTCCACTCACTCCCTACTCACTGCCTCCACCCACTCACTCCCTACTCACTGCCTCCACCCACTCACTCCCTACTCACTGCCTCCACCCACTCACTCCCTACTCACTGCCTCCACCCACTCACTCCCTACTCACTGCCTCCACTCACTCACTCCCTACTCACCTCCTCCACTCACTCCCTACTCACTGCCTCCACCCACTCACTCCCTACTCACTGCCTCCACCCACTCACTCCCTACTCACTGCCTCCACCCACTCACTCCCTACTCACTGCCTCCACTCACTCCCTACTCACTGCCTCCACCCACTCACTCCCTACTCACTGCCTCCACTCACTCCCTACTCACTGCCTCCACCCACTCACTCCCTACTCACTGCCTCCACCCACTCACTCCCTACTCACTGCCTCCACCCACTCACTCCCTACTCACTGCCTCCACCCACTCACTCCCTACTCACTGCCTCCACTCACTCCCTACTCACTGCCTCCACTCACTCCCTACTCACTGCCTCCACCCACTCACTCCCTACTCACTGCCTCCACTCACTCACTCCCTACTCACCTCCTCCACTCACTCCCTACTCACTGCCTCCACCCACTCACTCCCTACTCACTGCCTCCACTCACTCACTCCCTACTCACTGCCTCCACCCACTCACTCCCTACTCACTGCCTCCACCCACTCACTCCCTACTCACTGCCTCCACCACTCACTCCCTACTCACTGCCTCCACCCACTCACTCCCTACTCACTGCCTCCACCCACTCACTCCCTACTCACTGCCTCCACCCACTCACTCCCTACTCACTGCCTCCACCCACTCACTCCCTACTCACTGCCTCCACCCACTCACTGCCTCCACTCACTCCCTACCCACTGCCTCCACCCACTCACTCCCTACTCACTGCCTCCACCCACTCACTGCCTCCACTCACTCCCTACTCACTGCCTCCACCCACTCACTGCCTCCACTCACTCCCTACTCACTGCCTCCACCCACTCACTGCCTCCACTCACTCCCTACTCACTGCCTCCACTCACTCACTCCCTACTCACTGCCTCCACTCACTCCCTACTCACTGCCTCCACCCACTCACTCCCTACTCACTGCCTCCACCCACTCACTCCCTACTCACTGCCTCCACCCACTCACTCCCTACTCACTGCCTCCACCCACTCACTCCCTACTCACTGCCTCCACTCATTCCCTACTCACTGCCTCCACTCACTCCCTACTCACTGCCTCCACCCACTCACTCCCTACTCACTGCCTCCACCCACTCACTCCCTACTCACTGCCTCCACTCACTCCCTACTCACTGCCTCCACTCACTCCCTACTCACTGCCTCCACCCACTCACTCCCTACTCACTGCCTCCACTCACTGCCTCCACTCACTCACTCCCTACTCACTGCCTCCACCCACTCACTCCCTACTCACTGCCTCCACCCACTCACTCCCTACTCACTGCCTCCACCCACTCACTCCCTACTCACTGCCTCCACCCACTCACTCCCTACTCACTGCCTCCACCCACTCACTGCCTCCACTCACTCCCTACCCACTGCCTCCACCCACTCACTCCCTACTCACTGCCTCCACCCACTCACTGCCTCCACTCACTCCCTACTCACTGCCTCCACCCACTCACTGCCTCCACTCACTCCCTACTCACTGCCTCCACTCACTCCCTACTCACTGCCTCCACTCACTCACTCCCTACTCACTGCCTCCACCCACTCACTCCCTACTCACTGCCTCCACCCACTCACTCCCTACTCACTGCCTCCACCCACTCACTCCCTACTCACTGCCTCCACCCACTCACTCCCTACTCACTGCCTCCACTCACTCCCTACTCACTGCCTCCACTCACTCCCTACTCACTGCCTCCACCCACTCACTCCCTACTCACTGCCTCCACTCACTCACTCCCTACTCACTGCCTCCACCCACTCACTCCCTACTCACTGCCTCCACCCACTCACTCCCTACTCACTGCCTCCACCCACTCACTCCCTACTCACTGCCTCCACCCACTCACTGCCTCCACTCACTCCCTACCCACTGCCTCCACCCACTCACTCCCTACTCACTGCCTCCACCCACTCACTGCCTCCACTCACTCCCTACTCACTGCCTCCACCCACTCACTCCCTACTCACTGCCTCCACTCATTCCCTACTCACTGCCTCCACTCACTCCCTACTCACTGCCTCCACCCACTCACTCCCTACTCACTGCCTCCACCCACTCACTCCCTACTCACTGCCTCCACTCACTCCCTACTCACTGCCTCCACTCACTCCCTACTCACTGCCTCCACCCACTCACTCCCTACTCACTGCCTCCACTCACTGCCTCCACTCACTCACTCCCTACTCACTGCCTCCACCCACTCACTCCCTACTCACTGCCTCCACCCACTCACTCCCTACTCACTGCCTCCACCCACTCACTCCCTACTCACTGCCTCCACCCACTCACTCCCTACTCACTGCCTCCACCCACTCACTGCCTCCACTCACTCCCTACCCACTGCCTCCACCCACTCACTCCCTACTCACTGCCTCCACCCACTCACTGCCTCCACTCACTCCCTACTCACTGCCTCCACCCACTCACTGCCTCCACTCACTCCCTACTCACTGCCTCCACCCACTCACTGCCTCCACTCACTCCCTACTCACTGCCTCCACTCACTCCCTACTCACTGCCTCCACTCACTCCCTACTCACTGCCTCCACCCACTCACTGCCTCCACTCACTCCCTACTCACTGCCTCCACCCACTCACTGCCTCCACTCACTCCCTACTCACTGCCTCCACCCACTCACTGCCTCTACTCACTGCCTCCACCCACTCACTGCCTCCACCCACTCACTGCCTCCACTCACTGCCTCCACCCACTCACTGCCTCTACTCACTGCCTCCACCCACTCACTCCCTACTTACTACCTCCACTCACTCCCTAGTCACTGCCTCCACCCACTCACTCCCTACCTCCACTCACTCACTCCCTACTCACTGCCTCCACTCACTCCCTACTCACTGCCTCCACCCACTCACTGCCTCTACTCACTGCCTCCACCCACTCACTGCCTCCACCCACTCACTGCCTCCACTCACTCCCTACTCACTGCCTCCACCCACTCACTGCCTCTACTCACTGCCTCCACCCACTCACTCCCTACTTACTACCTCCACTCACTCCCTAGTCACTGCCTCCACCCACTCACTCCCTACCTCCACTCACTCACTCCCTACTCACTGCCTCCACTCACTCACTCCCTACTCACTGCCTCCACTCACTCACTCCCTACTCACTGCCTCCACCCACTCACTGCCTCTACTCACTGCCTCCACCCACTCACTCCCTACTCACTGCCTCCACCCACTCACTCCCTACTCACTGCCTCCACTCACTCACTCCCTACTCACTGCCTCCACTCACTCACTCCCTACTCACTGCCTCCACTCACTCACTCCCTACTCACTGCCTCCACTCACTCACTCCCTACTCACTGCCTCCACTCACTCACTCCCTACTCACTGCCTCCACCCACTCACTGCCTCTACTCACTGCCTCCACCCACTCACTGCCTCCACCCACTCACTGCCTCCACTCACTCCCTACTCACTGCCTCCACCCACTCACTGCCTCTACTCACTGCCTCCACCCACTCACTCCCTACTTACTACCTCCACTCACTCCCTAGTCACTGCCTCCACCCACTCACTCCCTACCTCCACTCACTCACTCCCTACTCACTGCCTCCACTCACTCACTCCCTACTCACTGCCTCCACTCACTCACTCCCTACTCACTGCCTCCACCCACTCACTGCCTCTACTCACTGCCTCCACCCACTCACTCCCTACTCACTGCCTCCACCCACTCACTCCCTACTCACTGCCTCCACTCACTCACTCCCTACTCACTGCCTCCACTCACTCACTCCCTACTCACTGCCTCCACTCACTCACTCCCTACTCACTGCCTCCACTCACTCACTCCCTACTCACTGCCTCCACCCACTCACTGCCTCTACTCACTGCCTCCACCCACTCACTCCCTACTCACTGCCTCCACCCACTCACTCCCTACTCACTGCCTCCACCCACTCACTCCCTACTCACTGCCTCCACCCACTCACTCCCTACTCACTGCCTCCACTCACTCCCTACTCACTGCCTCCACTCACTCCCTACTCACTGCCTCCACCCACTCACTCCCTACTCACTGCCTCCACTCACTGCCTCCACTCACTCACTCCCTACTCACTGCCTCCACCCACTCACTCCCTACTCACTGCCTCCACCCACTCACTCCCTACTCACTGCCTCCACCCACTCACTCCCTACTCACTGCCTCCACCCACTCACTCCCTACTCACTGCCTCCACCCACTCACTGCCTCCACTCACTCCCTACCCACTGCCTCCACCCACTCACTCCCTACTCACTGCCTCCACCCACTCACTGCCTCCACTCACTCCCTACTCACTGCCTCCACCCACTCACTGCCTCCACTCACTCCCTACTCACTGCCTCCACCCACTCACTGCCTCCACTCACTCCCTACTCACTGCCTCCACTCACTCCCTACTCACTGCCTCCACTCACTCCCTACTCACTGCCTCCACCCACTCACTGCCTCCACTCACTCCCTACTCACTGCCTCCACCCACTCACTGCCTCCACTCACTCCCTACTCACTGCCTCCACCCACTCACTGCCTCTACTCACTGCCTCCACCCACTCACTGCCTCCACCCACTCACTGCCTCCACTCACTGCCTCCACCCACTCACTGCCTCTACTCACTGCCTCCACCCACTCACTCCCTACTTACTACCTCCACTCACTCCCTAGTCACTGCCTCCACCCACTCACTCCCTACCTCCACTCACTCACTCCCTACTCACTGCCTCCACTCACTCCCTACTCACTGCCTCCACCCACTCACTGCCTCTACTCACTGCCTCCACCCACTCACTGCCTCCACCCACTCACTGCCTCCACTCACTCCCTACTCACTGCCTCCACCCACTCACTGCCTCTACTCACTGCCTCCACCCACTCACTCCCTACTTACTACCTCCACTCACTCCCTAGTCACTGCCTCCACCCACTCACTCCCTACCTCCACTCACTCACTCCCTACTCACTGCCTCCACTCACTCACTCCCTACTCACTGCCTCCACTCACTCACTCCCTACTCACTGCCTCCACCCACTCACTGCCTCTACTCACTGCCTCCACCCACTCACTCCCTACTCACTGCCTCCACCCACTCACTCCCTACTCACTGCCTCCACTCACTCACTCCCTACTCACTGCCTCCACTCACTCACTCCCTACTCACTGCCTCCACTCACTCACTCCCTACTCACTGCCTCCACTCACTCACTCCCTACTCACTGCCTCCACTCACTCACTCCCTACTCACTGCCTCCACCCACTCACTGCCTCTACTCACTGCCTCCACCCACTCACTGCCTCCACCCACTCACTGCCTCCACTCACTCCCTACTCACTGCCTCCACCCACTCACTGCCTCTACTCACTGCCTCCACCCACTCACTCCCTACTTACTACCTCCACTCACTCCCTAGTCACTGCCTCCACCCACTCACTCCCTACCTCCACTCACTCACTCCCTACTCACTGCCTCCACTCACTCACTCCCTACTCACTGCCTCCACTCACTCACTCCCTACTCACTGCCTCCACCCACTCACTGCCTCTACTCACTGCCTCCACCCACTCACTCCCTACTCACTGCCTCCACCCACTCACTCCCTACTCACTGCCTCCACTCACTCACTCCCTACTCACTGCCTCCACTCACTCACTCCCTACTCACTGCCTCCACTCACTCACTCCCTACTCACTGCCTCCACTCACTCACTCCCTACTCACTGCCTCCACCCACTCACTGCCTCTACTCACTGCCTCCACCCACTCACTCCCTACTCACTGCCTCCACCCACTCACTCCCTACTCACTGCCTCCACCCACTCACTCCCTACTCACTGCCTCCACCCACTCACTCCCTACTCACTGCCTCCACTCACTCCCTACTCACTGCCTCCACTCACTCCCTACTCACTGCCTCCACCCACTCACTCCCTACTCACTGCCTCCACTCACTGCCTCCACTCACTCACTCCCTACTCACTGCCTCCACCCACTCACTCCCTACTCACTGCCTCCACCCACTCACTCCCTACTCACTGCCTCCACCCACTCACTCCCTACTCACTGCCTCCACCCACTCACTCCCTACTCACTGCCTCCACCCACTCACTGCCTCCACTCACTCCCTACCCACTGCCTCCACCCACTCACTCCCTACTCACTGCCTCCACCCACTCACTGCCTCCACTCACTCCCTACTCACTGCCTCCACCCACTCACTGCCTCCACTCACTCCCTACTCACTGCCTCCACTCACTCCCTACTCACTGCCTCCACTCACTCCCTACTCACTGCCTCCACCCACTCACTGCCTCCACTCACTCCCTACTCTCTGCCTCCACCCACTCACTGCCTCCACTCACTCCCTACTCACTGCCTCCACCCACTCACTGCCTCTACTCACTGCCTCCACCCACTCACTGCCTCCACCCACTCACTGCCTCCACTCACTGCCTCCACCCACTCACTGCCTCTACTCACTGCCTCCACCCACTCACTCCCTACTTACTACCTCCACTCACTCCCTAGTCACTGCCTCCACCCACTCACTCCCTACCTCCACTCACTCACTCCCTACTCACTGCCTCCACTCACTCCCTACTCACTGCCTCCACCCACTCACTGCCTCTACTCACTGCCTCCACCCACTCACTGCCTCCACCCACTCACTGCCTCCACTCACTCCCTACTCACTGCCTCCACCCACTCACTGCCTCTACTCACTGCCTCCACCCACTCACTCCCTACTTACTACCTCCACTCACTCCCTAGTCACTGCCTCCACCCACTCACTCCCTACCTCCACTCACTCACTCCCTACTCACTGCCTCCACTCACTCACTCCCTACTCACTGCCTCCACTCACTCACTCCCTACTCACTGCCTCCACCCACTCACTGCCTCTACTCACTGCCTCCACCCACTCACTCCCTACTCACTGCCTCCACCCACTCACTCCCTACTCACTGCCTCCACTCACTCACTCCCTACTCACTGCCTCCACTCACTCACTCCCTACTCACTGCCTCCACTCACTCACTCCCTACTCACTGCCTCCACTCACTCACTCCCTACTCACTGCCTCCACTCACTCACTCCCTACTCACTGCCTCCACCCACTCACTGCCTCTACTCACTGCCTCCACCCACTCACTGCCTCCACCCACTCACTGCCTCCACTCACTCCCTACTCACTGCCTCCACCCACTCACTGCCTCTACTCACTGCCTCCACCCACTCACTCCCTACTTACTACCTCCACTCACTCCCTAGTCACTGCCTCCACCCACTCAGTCCCTACCTCCACTCACTCACTCCCTACTCACTGCCTCCACTCACTCACTCCCTACTCACTGCCTCCACTCACTCACTCCCTACTCACTGCCTCCACCCACTCACTGCCTCTACTCACTGCCTCCACCCACTCACTCCCTACTCACTGCCTCCACCCACTCACTCCCTACTCACTGCCTCCACTCACTCACTCCCTACTCACTGCCTCCACTCACTCACTCCCTACTCACTGCCTCCACTCACTCACTCCCTACTCACTGCCTCCACTCACTCACTCCCTACTCACTGCCTCCACCCACTCACTGCCTCTACTCACTGCCTCCACCCACTCACTCCCTACTCACTGCCTCCACCCACTCACTCCCTACTCACTGCCTCCACCCACTCACTCCCTACTCACTGCCTCCACTCACTCACTCCCTACTCACTGCCTCCACTCACTCACTCCCTACTCACTGCCTCCACTCACTCACTCCCTACTCACTGCCTCCACCCACTCACTCCCTACTCACTGCCTCCACTCACTCACTCCCTACTCACCTCCTCCACTCACTCACTCCCTACTCACTGCCTCCACTCACTCCCTACTCACTGCCTCCACTCACTCCCTACTCACTGCCTCCACTCACTCACTCCCTACTCACTGCCTCCACTCACTCCCTACTCACTGCCTCCACTCACTCCCTACTCACTGCCTCCACTCACTCCCTACTCGCTGCCTCCACCCACTCACTCCCTACTCGCTGCCTCCACTCACTCCCTACTCACTGCCTCCACCCACTCACTGCCTCCACTCACTCACTCCCTACTCACTGCCTCCACTCACTCACTCCCTACTCACTGCCTCCACCCACTCACTCCCTACTCACTCCCTACTCACTGCCTCCACCCACTCACTGCCTCCACTCACTCCCTACTCACTGCCTCCACCCACTCACTCCCTACTCACTGCCTCCACCCACTCACTCCCTACTCACTGCCTCCACTCACTCACTCCCTACTCACTGCCTCCACCCACTCACTCCCTACTCACTGCCTCCACTCACTCCCTACTCACTGCCTCCACCCACTCCCTACTCACTGCCTCCACTCACTCCCTACTCACTGCCTCCACTCACTCACTCCCTACTCACTGCCTCCACTCACTCACTCCCTACTCACTGCCTCCACCCACTCACTCCCTACTCACTGCCTCCACCCACTCACTCCCTACTCACTGCCTCCACCCACTCACTCCCTACTCACTGCCTCCACTCATTCCCCACTCACTCCCTACTCACTGCCTCCACCCACTCACTCCCTACTCACTGCCTCCACTCATTCCCTACTCACTGCCTCCACTCACTCCCTACTCACTGCCTCCACCCACTCACTCCCTACTCACTGCCTCCACCCACTCACTCCCTACTCACTGCCTCCACCCACTCACTCCCTACTCACTGCCTCCACCCACTCACTCCCTACTCACTGCCTCCACTCACTCACTCCCTACTCACCTCCTCCACTCACTCCCTACTCACTGCCTCCACCCACTCACTCCCTACTCACTGCCTCCACCCACTCACTCCCTACTCACTGCCTCCACCCACTCACTCCCTACTCACTGCCTCCACTCACTCCCTACTCACTGCCTCCACCCACTCACTCCCTACTCACTGCCTCCACTCACTCCCTACTCACTGCCTCCACCCACTCACTCCCTACTCACTGCCTCCACCCACTCACTCCCTACTCACTGCCTCCACCCACTCACTCCCTACTCACTGCCTCCACCCACTCACTCCCTACTCACTGCCTCCACTCACTCCCTACTCACTGCCTCCACTCACTCCCTACTCACTGCCTCCACCCACTCACTCCCTACTCACTGCCTCCACTCACTCACTCCCTACTCACCTCCTCCACTCACTCCCTACTCACTGCCTCCACCCACTCACTCCCTACTCACTGCCTCCACTCACTCACTCCCTACTCACTGCCTCCACCCACTCACTCCCTACTCACTGCCTCCACCCACTCACTCCCTACTCACTGCCTCCACCACTCACTCCCTACTCACTGCCTCCACCCACTCACTCCCTACTCACTGCCTCCACCCACTCACTCCCTACTCACTGCCTCCACCCACTCACTCCCTACTCACTGCCTCCACCCACTCACTCCCTACTCACTGCCTCCACCCACTCACTGCCTCCACTCACTCCCTACCCACTGCCTCCACCCACTCACTCCCTACTCACTGCCTCCACCCACTCACTGCCTCCACTCACTCCCTACTCACTGCCTCCACCCACTCACTGCCTCCACTCACTCCCTACTCACTGCCTCCACCCACTCACTGCCTCCACTCACTCCCTACTCACTGCCTCCACTCACTCACTCCCTACTCACTGCCTCCACTCACTCCCTACTCACTGCCTCCACCCACTCACTCCCTACTCACTGCCTCCACCCACTCACTCCCTACTCACTGCCTCCACCCACTCACTCCCTACTCACTGCCTCCACCCACTCACTCCCTACTCACTGCCTCCACTCATTCCCTACTCACTGCCTCCACTCACTCCCTACTCACTGCCTCCACCCACTCACTCCCTACTCACTGCCTCCACCCACTCACTCCCTACTCACTGCCTCCACTCACTCCCTACTCACTGCCTCCACTCACTCCCTACTCACTGCCTCCACCCACTCACTCCCTACTCACTGCCTCCACTCACTGCCTCCACTCACTCACTCCCTACTCACTGCCTCCACCCACTCACTCCCTACTCACTGCCTCCACCCACTCACTCCCTACTCACTGCCTCCACCCACTCACTCCCTACTCACTGCCTCCACCCACTCACTCCCTACTCACTGCCTCCACCCACTCACTGCCTCCACTCACTCCCTACCCACTGCCTCCACCCACTCACTCCCTACTCACTGCCTCCACCCACTCACTGCCTCCACTCACTCCCTACTCACTGCCTCCACCCACTCACTGCCTCCACTCACTCCCTACTCACTGCCTCCACTCACTCCCTACTCACTGCCTCCACTCACTCACTCCCTACTCACTGCCTCCACCCACTCACTCCCTACTCACTGCCTCCACCCACTCACTCCCTACTCACTGCCTCCACCCACTCACTCCCTACTCACTGCCTCCACCCACTCACTCCCTACTCACTGCCTCCACTCACTCCCTACTCACTGCCTCCACTCACTCCCTACTCACTGCCTCCACCCACTCACTCCCTACTCACTGCCTCCACTCACTCACTCCCTACTCACTGCCTCCACCCACTCACTCCCTACTCACTGCCTCCACCCACTCACTCCCTACTCACTGCCTCCACCCACTCACTCCCTACTCACTGCCTCCACCCACTCACTGCCTCCACTCACTCCCTACCCACTGCCTCCACCCACTCACTCCCTACTCACTGCCTCCACCCACTCACTGCCTCCACTCACTCCCTACTCACTGCCTCCACCCACTCACTCCCTACTCACTGCCTCCACTCATTCCCTACTCACTGCCTCCACTCACTCCCTACTCACTGCCTCCACCCACTCACTCCCTACTCACTGCCTCCACCCACTCACTCCCTACTCACTGCCTCCACTCACTCCCTACTCACTGCCTCCACTCACTCCCTACTCACTGCCTCCACCCACTCACTCCCTACTCACTGCCTCCACTCACTGCCTCCACTCACTCACTCCCTACTCACTGCCTCCACCCACTCACTCCCTACTCACTGCCTCCACCCACTCACTCCCTACTCACTGCCTCCACCCACTCACTCCCTACTCACTGCCTCCACCCACTCACTCCCTACTCACTGCCTCCACCCACTCACTGCCTCCACTCACTCCCTACCCACTGCCTCCACCCACTCACTCCCTACTCACTGCCTCCACCCACTCACTGCCTCCACTCACTCCCTACTCACTGCCTCCACCCACTCACTGCCTCCACTCACTCCCTACTCACTGCCTCCACCCACTCACTGCCTCCACTCACTCCCTACTCACTGCCTCCACTCACTCCCTACTCACTGCCTCCACTCACTCCCTACTCACTGCCTCCACCCACTCACTGCCTCCACTCACTCCCTACTCACTGCCTCCACCCACTCACTGCCTCCACTCACTCCCTACTCACTGCCTCCACCCACTCACTGCCTCTACTCACTGCCTCCACCCACTCACTGCCTCCACCCACTCACTGCCTCCACTCACTGCCTCCACCCACTCACTGCCTCTACTCACTGCCTCCACCCACTCACTCCCTACTTACTACCTCCACTCACTCCCTAGTCACTGCCTCCACCCACTCACTCCCTACCTCCACTCACTCACTCCCTACTCACTGCCTCCACTCACTCCCTACTCACTGCCTCCACCCACTCACTGCCTCTACTCACTGCCTCCACCCACTCACTGCCTCCACCCACTCACTGCCTCCACTCACTCCCTACTCACTGCCTCCACCCACTCACTGCCTCTACTCACTGCCTCCACCCACTCACTCCCTACTTACTACCTCCACTCACTCCCTAGTCACTGCCTCCACCCACTCACTCCCTACCTCCACTCACTCACTCCCTACTCACTGCCTCCACTCACTCACTCCCTACTCACTGCCTCCACTCACTCACTCCCTACTCACTGCCTCCACCCACTCACTGCCTCTACTCACTGCCTCCACCCACTCACTCCCTACTCACTGCCTCCACCCACTCACTCCCTACTCACTGCCTCCACTCACTCACTCCCTACTCACTGCCTCCACTCACTCACTCCCTACTCACTGCCTCCACTCACTCACTCCCTACTCACTGCCTCCACTCACTCACTCCCTACTCACTGCCTCCACTCACTCACTCCCTACTCACTGCCTCCACCCACTCACTGCCTCTACTCACTGCCTCCACCCACTCACTGCCTCCACCCACTCACTGCCTCCACTCACTCCCTACTCACTGCCTCCACCCACTCACTGCCTCTACTCACTGCCTCCACCCACTCACTCCCTACTTACTACCTCCACTCACTCCCTAGTCACTGCCTCCACCCACTCACTCCCTACCTCCACTCACTCACTCCCTACTCACTGCCTCCACTCACTCACTCCCTACTCACTGCCTCCACTCACTCACTCCCTACTCACTGCCTCCACCCACTCACTGCCTCTACTCACTGCCTCCACCCACTCACTCCCTACTCACTGCCTCCACCCACTCACTCCCTACTCACTGCCTCCACTCACTCACTCCCTACTCACTGCCTCCACTCACTCACTCCCTACTCACTGCCTCCACTCACTCACTCCCTACTCACTGCCTCCACTCACTCACTCCCTACTCACTGCCTCCACCCACTCACTGCCTCTACTCACTGCCTCCACCCACTCACTCCCTACTCACTGCCTCCACCCACTCACTCCCTACTCACTGCCTCCACCCACTCACTCCCTACTCACTGCCTCCACCCACTCACTCCCTACTCACTGCCTCCACTCACTCCCTACTCACTGCCTCCACTCACTCCCTACTCACTGCCTCCACCCACTCACTCCCTACTCACTGCCTCCACTCACTGCCTCCACTCACTCACTCCCTACTCACTGCCTCCACCCACTCACTCCCTACTCACTGCCTCCACCCACTCACTCCCTACTCACTGCCTCCACCCACTCACTCCCTACTCACTGCCTCCACCCACTCACTCCCTACTCACTGCCTCCACCCACTCACTGCCTCCACTCACTCCCTACCCACTGCCTCCACCCACTCACTCCCTACTCACTGCCTCCACCCACTCACTGCCTCCACTCACTCCCTACTCACTGCCTCCACCCACTCACTGCCTCCACTCACTCCCTACTCACTGCCTCCACCCACTCACTGCCTCCACTCACTCCCTACTCACTGCCTCCACTCACTCCCTACTCACTGCCTCCACTCACTCCCTACTCACTGCCTCCACCCACTCACTGCCTCCACTCACTCCCTACTCACTGCCTCCACCCACTCACTGCCTCCACTCACTCCCTACTCACTGCCTCCACCCACTCACTGCCTCTACTCACTGCCTCCACCCACTCACTGCCTCCACCCACTCACTGCCTCCACTCACTGCCTCCACCCACTCACTGCCTCTACTCACTGCCTCCACCCACTCACTCCCTACTTACTACCTCCACTCACTCCCTAGTCACTGCCTCCACCCACTCACTCCCTACCTCCACTCACTCACTCCCTACTCACTGCCTCCACTCACTCCCTACTCACTGCCTCCACCCACTCACTGCCTCTACTCACTGCCTCCACCCACTCACTGCCTCCACCCACTCACTGCCTCCACTCACTCCCTACTCACTGCCTCCACCCACTCACTGCCTCTACTCACTGCCTCCACCCACTCACTCCCTACTTACTACCTCCACTCACTCCCTAGTCACTGCCTCCACCCACTCACTCCCTACCTCCACTCACTCACTCCCTACTCACTGCCTCCACTCACTCACTCCCTACTCACTGCCTCCACTCACTCACTCCCTACTCACTGCCTCCACCCACTCACTGCCTCTACTCACTGCCTCCACCCACTCACTCCCTACTCACTGCCTCCACCCACTCACTCCCTACTCACTGCCTCCACTCACTCACTCCCTACTCACTGCCTCCACTCACTCACTCCCTACTCACTGCCTCCACTCACTCACTCCCTACTCACTGCCTCCACTCACTCACTCCCTACTCACTGCCTCCACTCACTCACTCCCTACTCACTGCCTCCACCCACTCACTGCCTCTACTCACTGCCTCCACCCACTCACTGCCTCCACCCACTCACTGCCTCCACTCACTCCCTACTCACTGCCTCCACCCACTCACTGCCTCTACTCACTGCCTCCACCCACTCACTCCCTACTTACTACCTCCACTCACTCCCTAGTCACTGCCTCCACCCACTCACTCCCTACCTCCACTCACTCACTCCCTACTCACTGCCTCCACTCACTCACTCCCTACTCACTGCCTCCACTCACTCACTCCCTACTCACTGCCTCCACCCACTCACTGCCTCTACTCACTGCCTCCACCCACTCACTCCCTACTCACTGCCTCCACCCACTCACTCCCTACTCACTGCCTCCACTCACTCACTCCCTACTCACTGCCTCCACTCACTCACTCCCTACTCACTGCCTCCACTCACTCACTCCCTACTCACTGCCTCCACTCACTCACTCCCTACTCACTGCCTCCACCCACTCACTGCCTCTACTCACTGCCTCCACCCACTCACTCCCTACTCACTGCCTCCACCCACTCACTCCCTACTCACTGCCTCCACCCACTCACTCCCTACTCACTGCCTCCACCCACTCACTCCCTACTCACTGCCTCCACTCACTCCCTACTCACTGCCTCCACTCACTCCCTACTCACTGCCTCCACCCACTCACTCCCTACTCACTGCCTCCACTCACTGCCTCCACTCACTCACTCCCTACTCACTGCCTCCACCCACTCACTCCCTACTCACTGCCTCCACCCACTCACTCCCTACTCACTGCCTCCACCCACTCACTCCCTACTCACTGCCTCCACCCACTCACTCCCTACTCACTGCCTCCACCCACTCACTGCCTCCACTCACTCCCTACCCACTGCCTCCACCCACTCACTCCCTACTCACTGCCTCCACCCACTCACTGCCTCCACTCACTCCCTACTCACTGCCTCCACCCACTCACTGCCTCCACTCACTCCCTACTCACTGCCTCCACTCACTCCCTACTCACTGCCTCCACTCACTCCCTACTCACTGCCTCCACCCACTCACTGCCTCCACTCACTCCCTACTCTCTGCCTCCACCCACTCACTGCCTCCACTCACTCCCTACTCACTGCCTCCACCCACTCACTGCCTCTACTCACTGCCTCCACCCACTCACTGCCTCCACCCACTCACTGCCTCCACTCACTGCCTCCACCCACTCACTGCCTCTACTCACTGCCTCCACCCACTCACTCCCTACTTACTACCTCCACTCACTCCCTAGTCACTGCCTCCACCCACTCACTCCCTACCTCCACTCACTCACTCCCTACTCACTGCCTCCACTCACTCCCTACTCACTGCCTCCACCCACTCACTGCCTCTACTCACTGCCTCCACCCACTCACTGCCTCCACCCACTCACTGCCTCCACTCACTCCCTACTCACTGCCTCCACCCACTCACTGCCTCTACTCACTGCCTCCACCCACTCACTCCCTACTTACTACCTCCACTCACTCCCTAGTCACTGCCTCCACCCACTCACTCCCTACCTCCACTCACTCACTCCCTACTCACTGCCTCCACTCACTCACTCCCTACTCACTGCCTCCACTCACTCACTCCCTACTCACTGCCTCCACCCACTCACTGCCTCTACTCACTGCCTCCACCCACTCACTCCCTACTCACTGCCTCCACCCACTCACTCCCTACTCACTGCCTCCACTCACTCACTCCCTACTCACTGCCTCCACTCACTCACTCCCTACTCACTGCCTCCACTCACTCACTCCCTACTCACTGCCTCCACTCACTCACTCCCTACTCACTGCCTCCACTCACTCACTCCCTACTCACTGCCTCCACCCACTCACTGCCTCTACTCACTGCCTCCACCCACTCACTGCCTCCACCCACTCACTGCCTCCACTCACTCCCTACTCACTGCCTCCACCCACTCACTGCCTCTACTCACTGCCTCCACCCACTCACTCCCTACTTACTACCTCCACTCACTCCCTAGTCACTGCCTCCACCCACTCAGTCCCTACCTCCACTCACTCACTCCCTACTCACTGCCTCCACTCACTCACTCCCTACTCACTGCCTCCACTCACTCACTCCCTACTCACTGCCTCCACCCACTCACTGCCTCTACTCACTGCCTCCACCCACTCACTCCCTACTCACTGCCTCCACCCACTCACTCCCTACTCACTGCCTCCACTCACTCACTCCCTACTCACTGCCTCCACTCACTCACTCCCTACTCACTGCCTCCACTCACTCACTCCCTACTCACTGCCTCCACTCACTCACTCCCTACTCACTGCCTCCACCCACTCACTGCCTCTACTCACTGCCTCCACCCACTCACTCCCTACTCACTGCCTCCACCCACTCACTCCCTACTCACTGCCTCCACCCACTCACTCCCTACTCACTGCCTCCACTCACTCACTCCCTACTCACTGCCTCCACTCACTCACTCCCTACTCACTGCCTCCACTCACTCACTCCCTACTCACTGCCTCCACCCACTCACTCCCTACTCACTGCCTCCACTCACTCACTCCCTACTCACCTCCTCCACTCACTCACTCCCTACTCACTGCCTCCACTCACTCCCTACTCACTGCCTCCACTCACTCCCTACTCACTGCCTCCACTCACTCACTCCCTACTCACTGCCTCCACTCACTCCCTACTCACTGCCTCCACTCACTCCCTACTCACTGCCTCCACTCACTCCCTACTCGCTGCCTCCACCCACTCACTCCCTACTCGCTGCCTCCACTCACTCCCTACTCACTGCCTCCACCCACTCACTGCCTCCACTCACTCACTCCCTACTCACTGCCTCCACTCACTCACTCCCTACTCACTGCCTCCACCCACTCACTCCCTACTCACTCCCTACTCACTGCCTCCACCCACTCACTGCCTCCACTCACTCCCTACTCACTGCCTCCACCCACTCACTCCCTACTCACTGCCTCCACCCACTCACTCCCTACTCACTGCCTCCACTCACTCACTCCCTACTCACTGCCTCCACTCACTCACTCCCTACTCACTGCCTCCACTCACTCACTCCCTACTCACTGCCTCCACCCACTCACTCCCTACTCACTGCCTCCACCCACTCACTCCCTACTCACTGCCTCCACCCACTCACTCCCTACTCACTGCCTCCACTCATTCCCTACTCACTGCCTCCACTCACTCCCTACTCACTGCCTCCACCCACTCACTCCCTACTCACTGCCTCCACTCATTCCCTACTCACTGCCTCCACTCACTCCCTACTCACTGCCTCCACCCACTCACTCCCTACTCACTGCCTCCACCCACTCACTCCCTACTCACTGCCTCCACCCACTCACTCCCTACTCACTGCCTCCACCCACTCACTCCCTACTCACTGCCTCCACTCACTCACTCCCTACTCACCTCCTCCACTCACTCCCTACTCACTGCCTCCACCCACTCACTCCCTACTCACTGCCTCCACCCACTCACTCCCTACTCACTGCCTCCACCCACTCACTCCCTACTCACTGCCTCCACTCACTCCCTACTCACTGCCTCCACCCACTCACTCCCTACTCACTGCCTCCACTCACTCCCTACTCACTGCCTCCACCCACTCACTCCCTACTCACTGCCTCCACCCACTCACTCCCTACTCACTGCCTCCACCCACTCACTCCCTACTCACTGCCTCCACCCACTCACTCCCTACTCACTGCCTCCACTCACTCCCTACTCACTGCCTCCACTCACTCCCTACTCACTGCCTCCACCCACTCACTCCCTACTCACTGCCTCCACTCACTCACTCCCTACTCACCTCCTCCACTCACTCCCTACTCACTGCCTCCACCCACTCACTCCCTACTCACTGCCTCCACTCACTCACTCCCTACTCACTGCCTCCACCCACTCACTCCCTACTCACTGCCTCCACCCACTCACTCCCTACTCACTGCCTCCACCACTCACTCCCTACTCACTGCCTCCACCCACTCACTCCCTACTCACTGCCTCCACCCACTCACTCCCTCCTCACTGCCTCCACCCACTCACTCCCTACTCACTGCCTCCACCCACTCACTCCCTACTCACTGCCTCCACCCACTCACTGCCTCCACTCACTCCCTACCCACTGCCTCCACCCACTCACTCCCTACTCACTGCCTCCACCCACTCACTGCCTCCACTCACTCCCTACTCACTGCCTCCACCCACTCACTGCCTCCACTCACTCCCTACTCACTGCCTCCACCCACTCACTGCCTCCACTCACTCCCTACTCACTGCCTCCACTCACTCACTCCCTACTCACTGCCTCCACTCACTCCCTACTCACTGCCTCCACCCACTCACTCCCTACTCACTGCCTCCACCCACTCACTCCCTACTCACTGCCTCCACCCACTCACTCCCTACTCACTGCCTCCACCCACTCACTCCCTACTCACTGCCTCCACTCATTCCCTACTCACTGCCTCCACTCACTCCCTACTCACTGCCTCCACCCACTCACTCCCTACTCACTGCCTCCACCCACTCACTCCCTACTCACTGCCTCCACTCACTCCCTACTCACTGCCTCCACTCACTCCCTACTCACTGCCTCCACCCACTCACTCCCTACTCACTGCCTCCACTCACTGCCTCCACTCACTCACTCCCTACTCACTGCCTCCACCCACTCACTCCCTACTCACTGCCTCCACACACTCACTCCCTACTCACTGCCTCCACCCACTCACTCCCTACTCACTGCCTCCACCCACTCACTCCCTACTCACTGCCTCCACCCACTCACTGCCTCCACTCACTCCCTACCCACTGCCTCCACCCACTCACTCCCTACTCACTGCCTCCACCCACTCACTGCCTCCACTCACTCCCTACTCACTGCCTCCACCCACTCACTGCCTCCACTCACTCCCTACTCACTGCCTCCACTCACTCCCTACTCACTGCCTCCACTCACTCACTCCCTACTCACTGCCTCCACCCACTCACTCCCTACTCACTGCCTCCACCCACTCACTCCCTACTCACTGCCTCCACCCACTCACTCCCTACTCACTGCCTCCACCCACTCACTCCCTACTCACTGCCTCCACTCACTCCCTACTCACTGCCTCCACTCACTCCCTACTCACTGCCTCCACCCACTCACTCCCTACTCACTGCCTCCACTCACTCACTCCCTACTCACTGCCTCCACCCACTCACTCCCTACTCACTGCCTCCACCCACTCACTCCCTACTCACTGCCTCCACCCACTCACTCCCTACTCACTGCCTCCACCCACTCACTCCCTACTCACTGCCTCCACCCACTCACTGCCTCCACTCACTCCCTACCCACTGCCTCCACCCACTCACTCCCTACTCACTGCCTCCACCCACTCACTGCCTCCACTCACTCCCTACTCACTGCCTCCACCCACTCACTCCCTACTCACTGCCTCCACTCATTCCCTACTCACTGCCTCCACTCACTCCCTACTCACTGCCTCCACCCACTCACTCCCTACTCACTGCCTCCACCCACTCACTCCCTACTCACTGCCTCCACTCACTCCCTACTCACTGCCTCCACTCACTCCCTACTCACTGCCTCCACCCACTCACTCCCTACTCACTGCCTCCACTCACTGCCTCCACTCACTCACTCCCTACTCACTGCCTCCACCCACTCACTCCCTACTCACTGCCTCCACCCACTCACTCCCTACTCACTGCCTCCACCCACTCACTCCCTACTCACTGCCTCCACCCACTCACTCCCTACTCACTGCCTCCACCCACTCACTGCCTCCACTCACTCCCTACCCACTGCCTCCACCCACTCACTCCCTACTCACTGCCTCCACCCACTCACTGCCTCCACTCACTCCCTACTCACTGCCTCCACCCACTCACTGCCTCCACTCACTCCCTACTCACTGCCTCCACCCACTCACTGCCTCCACTCACTCCCTACTCACTGCCTCCACTCACTCCCTACTCACTGCCTCCACTCACTCCCTACTCACTGCCTCCACCCACTCACTGCCTCCACTCACTCCCTACTCACTGCCTCCACCCACTCACTGCCTCCACTCACTCCCTACTCACTGCCTCCACCCACTCACTGCCTCTACTCACTGCCTCCACCCACTCACTGCCTCCACCCACTCACTGCCTCCACTCACTGCCTCCACCCACTCACTGCCTCTACTCACTGCCTCCACCCACTCACTCCCTACTTACTACCTCCACTCACTCCCTAGTCACTGCCTCCACCCACTCACTCCCTACCTCCACTCACTCACTCCCTACTCACTGCCTCCACTCACTCCCTACTCACTGCCTCCACCCACTCACTGCCTCTACTCACTGCCTCCACCCACTCACTGCCTCCACCCACTCACTGCCTCCACTCACTCCCTACTCACTGCCTCCACCCACTCACTGCCTCTACTCACTGCCTCCACCCACTCACTCCCTACTTACTACCTCCACTCACTCCCTAGTCACTGCCTCCACCCACTCACTCCCTACCTCCACTCACTCACTCCCTACTCACTGCCTCCACTCACTCACTCCCTACTCACTGCCTCCACTCACTCACTCCCTACTCACTGCCTCCACCCACTCACTGCCTCTACTCACTGCCTCCACCCACTCACTCCCTACTCACTGCCTCCACCCACTCACTCCCTACTCACTGCCTCCACTCACTCACTCCCTACTCACTGCCTCCACTCACTCACTCCCTACTCACTGCCTCCACTCACTCACTCCCTACTCACTGCCTCCACTCACTCACTCCCTACTCACTGCCTCCACTCACTCACTCCCTACTCACTGCCTCCACCCACTCACTGCCTCTACTCACTGCCTCCACCCACTCACTGCCTCCACCCACTCACTGCCTCCACTCACTCCCTACTCACTGCCTCCACCCACTCACTGCCTCTACTCACTGCCTCCACCCACTCACTCCCTACTTACTACCTCCACTCACTCCCTAGTCACTGCCTCCACCCACTCACTCCCTACCTCCACTCACTCACTCCCTACTCACTGCCTCCACTCACTCACTCCCTACTCACTGCCTCCACTCACTCACTCCCTACTCACTGCCTCCACCCACTCACTGCCTCTACTCACTGCCTCCACCCACTCACTCCCTACTCACTGCCTCCACCCACTCACTCCCTACTCACTGCCTCCACTCACTCACTCCCTACTCACTGCCTCCACTCACTCACTCCCTACTCACTGCCTCCACTCACTCACTCCCTACTCACTGCCTCCACTCACTCACTCCCTACTCACTGCCTCCACCCACTCACTGCCTCTACTCACTGCCTCCACCCACTCACTCCCTACTCACTGCCTCCACCCACTCACTCCCTACTCACTGCCTCCACCCACTCACTCCCTACTCACTGCCTCCACCCACTCACTCCCTACTCACTGCCTCCACTCACTCCCTACTCACTGCCTCCACTCACTCCCTACTCACTGCCTCCACCCACTCACTCCCTACTCACTGCCTCCACTCACTGCCTCCACTCACTCACTCCCTACTCACTGCCTCCACCCACTCACTCCCTACTCACTGCCTCCACCCACTCACTCCCTACTCACTGCCTCCACCCACTCACTCCCTACTCACTGCCTCCACCCACTCACTCCCTACTCACTGCCTCCACCCACTCACTGCCTCCACTCACTCCCTACCCACTGCCTCCACCCACTCACTCCCTACTCACTGCCTCCACCCACTCACTGCCTCCACTCACTCCCTACTCACTGCCTCCACCCACTCACTGCCTCCACTCACTCCCTACTCACTGCCTCCACCCACTCACTGCCTCCACTCACTCCCTACTCACTGCCTCCACTCACTCCCTACTCACTGCCTCCACTCACTCCCTACTCACTGCCTCCACCCACTCACTGCCTCCACTCACTCCCTACTCACTGCCTCCACCCACTCACTGCCTCCACTCACTCCCTACTCACTGCCTCCACCCACTCACTGCCTCTACTCACTGCCTCCACCCACTCACTGCCTCCACCCACTCACTGCCTCCACTCACTGCCTCCACCCACTCACTGCCTCTACTCACTGCCTCCACCCACTCACTCCCTACTTACTACCTCCACTCACTCCCTAGTCACTGCCTCCACCCACTCACTCCCTACCTCCACTCACTCACTCCCTACTCACTGCCTCCACTCACTCCCTACTCACTGCCTCCACCCACTCACTGCCTCTACTCACTGCCTCCACCCACTCACTGCCTCCACCCACTCACTGCCTCCACTCACTCCCTACTCACTGCCTCCACCCACTCACTGCCTCTACTCACTGCCTCCACCCACTCACTCCCTACTTACTACCTCCACTCACTCCCTAGTCACTGCCTCCACCCACTCACTCCCTACCTCCACTCACTCACTCCCTACTCACTGCCTCCACTCACTCACTCCCTACTCACTGCCTCCACTCACTCACTCCCTACTCACTGCCTCCACCCACTCACTGCCTCTACTCACTGCCTCCACCCACTCACTCCCTACTCACTGCCTCCACCCACTCACTCCCTACTCACTGCCTCCACTCACTCACTCCCTACTCACTGCCTCCACTCACTCACTCCCTACTCACTGCCTCCACTCACTCACTCCCTACTCACTGCCTCCACTCACTCACTCCCTACTCACTGCCTCCACTCACTCACTCCCTACTCACTGCCTCCACCCACTCACTGCCTCTACTCACTGCCTCCACCCACTCACTGCCTCCACCCACTCACTGCCTCCACTCACTCCCTACTCACTGCCTCCACCCACTCACTGCCTCTACTCACTGCCTCCACCCACTCACTCCCTACTTACTACCTCCACTCACTCCCTAGTCACTGCCTCCACCCACTCACTCCCTACCTCCACTCACTCACTCCCTACTCACTGCCTCCACTCACTCACTCCCTACTCACTGCCTCCACTCACTCACTCCCTACTCACTGCCTCCACCCACTCACTGCCTCTACTCACTGCCTCCACCCACTCACTCCCTACTCACTGCCTCCACCCACTCACTCCCTACTCACTGCCTCCACTCACTCACTCCCTACTCACTGCCTCCACTCACTCACTCCCTACTCACTGCCTCCACTCACTCACTCCCTACTCACTGCCTCCACTCACTCACTCCCTACTCACTGCCTCCACCCACTCACTGCCTCTACTCACTGCCTCCACCCACTCACTCCCTACTCACTGCCTCCACCCACTCACTCCCTACTCACTGCCTCCACCCACTCACTCCCTACTCACTGCCTCCACCCACTCACTCCCTACTCACTGCCTCCACTCACTCCCTACTCACTGCCTCCACTCACTCCCTACTCACTGCCTCCACCCACTCACTCCCTACTCACTGCCTCCACTCACTGCCTCCACTCACTCACTCCCTACTCACTGCCTCCACCCACTCACTCCCTACTCACTGCCTCCACCCACTCACTCCCTACTCACTGCCTCCACCCACTCACTCCCTACTCACTGCCTCCACCCACTCACTCCCTACTCACTGCCTCCACCCACTCACTGCCTCCACTCACTCCCTACCCACTGCCTCCACCCACTCACTCCCTACTCACTGCCTCCACCCACTCACTGCCTCCACTCACTCCCTACTCACTGCCTCCACCCACTCACTGCCTCCACTCACTCCCTACTCACTGCCTCCACCCACTCACTGCCTCCACTCACTCCCTACTCACTGCCTCCACTCACTCCCTACTCACTGCCTCCACTCACTCCCTACTCACTGCCTCCACCCACTCACTGCCTCCACTCACTCCCTACTCTCTGCCTCCACCCACTCACTGCCTCCACTCACTCCCTACTCACTGCCTCCACCCACTCACTGCCTCTACTCACTGCCTCCACCCACTCACTGCCTCCACCCACTCACTGCCTCCACTCACTGCCTCCACCCACTCACTGCCTCTACTCACTGCCTCCACCCACTCACTCCCTACTTACTACCTCCACTCACTCCCTAGTCACTGCCTCCACCCACTCACTCCCTACCTCCACTCACTCACTCCCTACTCACTGCCTCCACTCACTCCCTACTCACTGCCTCCACCCACTCACTGCCTCTACTCACTGCCTCCACCCACTCACTGCCTCCACCCACTCACTGCCTCCACTCACTCCCTACTCACTGCCTCCACCCACTCACTGCCTCTACTCACTGCCTCCACCCACTCACTCCCTACTTACTACCTCCACTCACTCCCTAGTCACTGCCTCCACCCACTCACTCCCTACCTCCACTCACTCACTCCCTACTCACTGCCTCCACTCACTCACTCCCTACTCACTGCCTCCACTCACTCACTCCCTACTCACTGCCTCCACCCACTCACTGCCTCTACTCACTGCCTCCACCCACTCACTCCCTACTCACTGCCTCCACCCACTCACTCCCTACTCACTGCCTCCACTCACTCACTCCCTACTCACTGCCTCCACTCACTCACTCCCTACTCACTGCCTCCACTCACTCACTCCCTACTCACTGCCTCCACTCACTCACTCCCTACTCACTGCCTCCACTCACTCACTCCCTACTCACTGCCTCCACCCACTCACTGCCTCTACTCACTGCCTCCACCCACTCACTGCCTCCACCCACTCACTGCCTCCACTCACTCCCTACTCACTGCCTCCACCCACTCACTGCCTCTACTCACTGCCTCCACCCACTCACTCCCTACTTACTACCTCCACTCACTCCCTAGTCACTGCCTCCACCCACTCAGTCCCTACCTCCACTCACTCACTCCCTACTCACTGCCTCCACTCACTCACTCCCTACTCACTGCCTCCACTCACTCACTCCCTACTCACTGCCTCCACCCACTCACTGCCTCTACTCACTGCCTCCACCCACTCACTCCCTACTCACTGCCTCCACCCACTCACTCCCTACTCACTGCCTCCACTCACTCACTCCCTACTCACTGCCTCCACTCACTCACTCCCTACTCACTGCCTCCACTCACTCACTCCCTACTCACTGCCTCCACTCACTCACTCCCTACTCACTGCCTCCACCCACTCACTGCCTCTACTCACTGCCTCCACCCACTCACTCCCTACTCACTGCCTCCACCCACTCACTCCCTACTCACTGCCTCCACCCACTCACTCCCTACTCACTGCCTCCACTCACTCACTCCCTACTCACTGCCTCCACTCACTCACTCCCTACTCACTGCCTCCACTCACTCACTCCCTACTCACTGCCTCCACCCACTCACTCCCTACTCACTGCCTCCACTCACTCACTCCCTACTCACCTCCTCCACTCACTCACTCCCTACTCACTGCCTCCACTCACTCCCTACTCACTGCCTCCACTCACTCCCTACTCACTGCCTCCACTCACTCACTCCCTACTCACTGCCTCCACTCACTCCCTACTCACTGCCTCCACTCACTCCCTACTCACTGCCTCCACTCACTCCCTACTCGCTGCCTCCACCCACTCACTCCCTACTCGCTGCCTCCACTCACTCCCTACTCACTGCCTCCACCCACTCACTGCCTCCACTCACTCACTCCCTACTCACTGCCTCCACTCACTCACTCCCTACTCACTGCCTCCACCCACTCACTCCCTACTCACTCCCTACTCACTGCCTCCACCCACTCACTGCCTCCACTCACTCCCTACTCACTGCCTCCACCCACTCACTCCCTACTCACTGCCTCCACCCACTCACTCCCTACTCACTGCCTCCACTCACTCACTCCCTACTCACTGCCTCCACTCACTCACTCCCTACTCACTGCCTCCACCCACTCACTCCCTACTCACTGCCTCCACTCACTCACTCCCTACTCACTGCCTCCACCCACTCACTGCCTCCACTCACTCCCTACTCACTGCCTCCACCCACTCACTCCCTACTTACTACCTCCACTCACTCCCTAGTCACTGCCTCCATCCACTCACTCCCTACTCACTGCCTCCACTCACTCACTCCCTACTCACTGCCTCCACTCACTCCCTACTCACTGCCTCCACTCACTCCCTACTCATTGCCTCCACTCACTCCCTACTCACTGCCTCCACTCACTCCCTACTCACTGCCCCCACCTACTCACTGCCTCCACCTACTTACTCCCTACTCACTACCTCCACCCACTAACTTCCTACTCACTGCTTCCACCTACTTACTACCTACTCACTGTCTGCACACTCCTTACTCACTGCCCCCACCTACTCACTGCACACTCCCTAGTCACTGCCTCCACCCACTCACTCCCTACTCACTGCCTCCACTCACTCACTCCCTACTCACTGCCTCCACCCACTCACTCCCTACTCACTGCCTCCACTCACTCACTCCCTACTCACTGCCTCCACTCACTCACTCCCTACTCACTGCCTCCACTCACTCCCTACTCACTGCCTCCACTCACTCCCTACTCACTGCCTCCACTCACTCACTCCCTACTCACTGCCTCCACTCACTCACTCCCTACTCACTGCCTCCACTCACTCACTCCCTACTCACTGCCTCCACTCACTCACTCCCTACTCACTGCCTCCACTCACTCACTCCCTACTCACTGCCTCCACTCACTCACTCCCTACTCACTGCCTCCACCCACTCACTCCCTACTCACTGCCTCCACTCACTCACTCCCTACTCACTGCCTCCACTCACTCACTCCCTACTCACCTCCTCCACTCACTCACTCCCTACTCACTGCCTCCACTCACTCCCTACTCACTGCCTCCACTCACTCCCTACTCACTGCCTCCACTCACTCACTCCCTACTCACTGCCTCCACTCACTCCCTACTCACTGCCTCCACTCACTCCCTACTCACTGCCTCCACTCACTCCCTACTCGCTGCCTCCACCCACTCACTCCCTACTCACTGCCTCCACTCACTCCCTACTCACTGCCTCCACCCACTCACTGCCTCCACTCACTCACTCCCTACTCACTGCCTCCACTCACTCACTCCCTACTCACTGCCTCCACCCACTCACTCCCTACTCACTCCCTACTCACTGCCTCCACCCACTCACTGCCTCCACTCACTCCCTACTCACTGCCTCCACCCACTCACTCCCTACTCACTGCCTCCACCCACTCACTCCCTACTCACTGCCTCCACTCACTCACTCCCTACTCACTGCCTCCACTCACTCACTCCCTACTCACTGCCTCCACCCACTCACTCCCTACTCACTGCCTCCACTCACTCACTCACTCCCTACTCACTGCCTCCACCCACTCACTGCCTCCACTCACTCCCTACTCACTGCCTCCACCCACTCACTCCCTACTTACTACCTCCACTCACTCCCTAGTCACTGCCTCCATCCACTCACTCCCTACTCACTGCCTCCACACACTCACTCCCTACTCACTGCCTACACCCACTCACTCCCTGCACCCACTCACTCCCTACTCACTGCCTCCACTCACTCACTCCCTACTCACTGCCTCCACCCACTCACTGCCTCCACTCACTCCCTACTCACTGCCTCCACCCACTCACTCCCTACTCAGTGCTACCACCCACTCACTCCCTACTCACTGCCTCCACTCACTCACTCCCTACTCACTGCCTCCACTCACTCACTCCCTACTCACTGCCTCCACTCACTCACTCCCTACTCACTGCCTCCACCCACTCACTCCCTACTCACTGCCTCCACTCACTCACTCCCTACGCACTGCCTCCACCCACTCACTGCCTCCACTCACTCCCTACTCACTGCCTCCACCCACTCACTGCCTCCAGTCACTCACTCCCTACTCACTGCCTCCACTCACTCACTCCCTACTCACTGCCTCCACCCACTCACTCCCTACTCACTCCCTACTCACTGCCTCCACCCACTCACTGCCTCCACTCACTCCCTACTCACTGCCTCCACCCACTCACTCCCTACTCACTGCCTCCACCCACTCACTGCCTCCACTCACTCCCTACTCACTGCCTCCACCCACTCACTGCCTCCACTCACTCCCTACTCACTGCCTCCACTCACTCCCTACTCACTGCCTCCACTCACTCCCTACTCACTGCCTCCACCCACTCACTGCCTCCACTCACTCCCTACTCACTGCCTCCACTCACTCCCTACTCACTGCCTCCACTCACTCACTCCCTACTCACTGCCTCCACCCACTCACTCCCTACTCACTGCCTCCACCCACTCACTCCCTACTCACTGCCTCCACCCACTCACTCCCTACTCACTGCCTCCACCCACTCACTCCCTACTCACTGCCTCCACTCACTCCCTACTCACTGCCTCCACTCACTCCCTACTCACTGCCTCCACCCACTCACTCCCTACTCACTGCCTCCACTCACTCACTCCCTACTCACTGCCTCCACCCACTCACTCCCTACTCACTGCCTCCACCCACTCACTCCCTACTCACTGCCTCCACCCACTCACTCCCTACTCACTGCCTCCACCCACTCACTCCCTACTCACTGCCTCCACCCACTCACTGCCTCCACTCACTCCCTACCCACTGCCTCCACCCACTCACTCCCTACTCACTGCCTCCACCCACTCACTGCCTCCACTCACTCCCTACTCACTGCCTCCACCCACTCACTGCCTCCACTCACTCCCTACTCACTGCCTCCACCCACTCACTGCCTCCACTCACTCCCTACTCACTGCCTCCACTCACTCACTGCCTCCACTCACTCCCTACTCACTGCCTCCACCCACTCACTGCCTCCACTCACTCCCTACTCACTGCCTCCACCCACTCACTGCCTCCACTCACTCCCTACTCACTGCCTCCACCCACTCACTGCCTCTACTCACTGCCTCCACCCACTCACTGCCTCCACCCACTCACTGCCTCCACTCACTGTCTCCACCCACTCACTGCCTCTACTCACTGCCTCCACCCACTCACTCCCTACTTACTACCTCCACTCACTCCCTAGTCACTGCCTCCACCCACTCACTCCCTACCTCCACTCACTCACTCCCTACTCACTGCCTCCACTCACTCCCTACTCACTGCCTCCACCCACTCACTGCCTCTACTCACTGCCTCCACCCACTCACTGCCTCCACCCACTCACTGCCTCCACTCACTCCCTACTCACTGCCTCCACCCACTCACTGCCTCTACTCACTGCCTCCACCCACTCACTCCCTACTTACTACCTCCACTCACTCCCTAGTCACTGCCTCCACCCACTCACTCCCTACCTCCACTCACTCACTCCCTACTCACTGCCTCCACTCACTCACTCCCTACTCACTGCCTCCACTCACTCACTCCCTACTCACTGCCTCCACCCACTCACTGCCTCTACTCACTGCCTCCACCCACTCACTCCCTACTCACTGCCTCCACCCACTCACTCCCTACTCACTGCCTCCACTCACTCACTCCCTACTCACTGCCTCCACTCACTCACTCCCTACTCACTGCCTCCACTCACTCACTCCCTACTCACTGCCTCCACTCACTCACTCCCTACTCACTGCCTCCACTCACTCACTCCCTACTCACTGCCTCCACCCACTCACTGCCTCTACTCACTGCCTCCACCCACTCACTGCCTCCACCCACTCACTGCCTCCACTCACTCCCTACTCACTGCCTCCACCCACTCACTGCCTCTACTCACTGCCTCCACCCACTCACTCCCTACTTACTACCTCCACTCACTCCCTAGTCACTGCCTCCACCCACTCACTCCCTACCTCCACTCACTCACTCCCTACTCACTGCCTCCACTCACTCACTCCCTACTCACTGCCTCCACTCACTCACTCCCTCCCTACTCACAGCCTCCACCCACTCACTGCCTCTACTCACTGCCTCCACCCACTCACTCCCTACTCACTGCCTCCACCCACTCACTCCCTACTCACTGCCTCCACTCACTCACTCCCTACTCACTGCCTCCACTCACTCACTCCCTACTCACTGCCCACTCACTCACTCCCTACTCACTGCCTCCACTCACTCACTCCCTACTCACTGCCTCCACCCACTCACTGCCTCTACTCACTGCCTCCACCCACTCACTCCCTACTCACTGCCTCCACCCACTCACTCCCTACTCACTGCCTCCACTCACTCACTCCCTACTCACTGCCTCCACTCACTCACTCCCTACTCACTGCCTCCACCCACTCACTCCCTACTCACTGCCTCCACCCACTCACTCCCTACTCACTGCCTCCACTCACTCACTCCCTACTCACCTCCTCCACTCACTCCCTACTCACTGCCTCCACCCACTCACTCCCTACTCACTGCCTCCACCCACTCACTCCCTACTCACTGCCTCCACCCACTCACTCCCTACTCACTGCCTCCACTCACTCCCTACTCACTGCCTCCACCCACTCACTCCCTACTCACTGCCTCCACTCACTCCCTACTCACTGCCTCCACCCACTCACTCCCTACTCACTGCCTCCACCCACTCACTCCCTACTCACTGCCTCCACCCACTCACTCCCTACTCACTGCCTCCACCCACTCACTCCCTACTCACTGCCTCCACTCACTCCCTACTCACTGCCTCCACTCACTCCCTACTCACTGCCTCCACCCACTCACTCCCTACTCACTGCCTCCACTCACTCACTCCCTACTCACCTCCTCCACTCACTCCCTACTCACTGCCTCCACCCACTCACTCCCTACTCACTGCCTCCACTCACTCACTCCCTACTCACTGCCTCCACCCACTCACTCCCTACTCACTGCCTCCACCCACTCACTCCCTACTCACTGCCTCCACCACTCACTCCCTACTCACTGCCTCCACCCACTCACTCCCTACTCACTGCCTCCACCCACTCACTCCCTACTCACTGCCTCCACCCACTCACTCCCTACTCACTGCCTCCACCCACTCACTCCCTACTCACTGCCTCCACCCACTCACTGCCTCCACTCACTCCCTACCCACTGCCTCCACCCACTCACTCCCTACTCACTGCCTCCACCCACTCACTGCCTCCACTCACTCCCTACTCACTGCCTCCACCCACTCACTGCCTCCACTCACTCCCTACTCACTGCCTCCACCCACTCACTGCCTCCACTCACTCCCTACTCACTGCCTCCACTCACTCACTCCCTACTCACTGCCTCCACTCACTCCCTACTCACTGCCTCCACCCACTCACTCCCTACTCACTGCCTCCACCCACTCACTCCCTACTCACTGCCTCCACCCACTCACTCCCTACTCACTGCCTCCACCCACTCACTCCCTACTCACTGCCTCCACTCATTCCCTACTCACTGCCTCCACTCACTCCCTACTCACTGCCTCCACCCACTCACTCCCTACTCACTGCCTCCACCCACTCACTCCCTACTCACTGCCTCCACTCACTCCCTACTCACTGCCTCCACTCACTCCCTACTCACTGCCTCCACCCACTCACTCCCTACTCACTGCCTCCACTCACTGCCTCCACTCACTCACTCCCTACTCACTGCCTCCACCCACTCACTCCCTACTCACTGCCTCCACCCACTCACTCCCTACTCACTGCCTCCACCCACTCACTCCCTACTCACTGCCTCCACCCACTCACTCCCTACTCACTGCCTCCACCCACTCACTGCCTCCACTCACTCCCTACCCACTGCCTCCACCCACTCACTCCCTACTCACTGCCTCCACCCACTCACTGCCTCCACTCACTCCCTACTCACTGCCTCCACCCACTCACTGCCTCCACTCACTCCCTACTCACTGCCTCCACCCACTCACTGCCTCCACTCACTCCCTACTCACTGCCTCCACTCACTCCCTACTCACTGCCTCCACTCACTCACTCCCTACTCACTGCCTCCACCCACTCACTCCCTACTCACTGCCTCCACCCACTCACTCCCTACTCACTGCCTCCACCCACTCACTCCCTACTCACTGCCTCCACCCACTCACTCCCTACTCACTGCCTCCACTCACTCCCTACTCACTGCCTCCACTCACTCCCTACTCACTGCCTCCACCCACTCACTCCCTACTCACTGCCTCCACTCACTCACTCCCTACTCACTGCCTCCACCCACTCACTCCCTACTCACTGCCTCCACCCACTCACTCCCTACTCACTGCCTCCACCCACTCACTCCCTACTCACTGCCTCCACCCACTCACTCCCTACTCACTGCCTCCACCCACTCACTGCCTCCACTCACTCCCTACCCACTGCCTCCACCCACTCACTCCCTACTCACTGCCTCCACCCACTCACTGCCTCCACTCACTCCCTACTCACTGCCTCCACCCACTCACTCCCTACTCACTGCCTCCACTCATTCCCTACTCACTGCCTCCACTCACTCCCTACTCACTGCCTCCACCCACTCACTCCCTACTCACTGCCTCCACCCACTCACTCCCTACTCACTGCCTCCACTCACTCCCTACTCACTGCCTCCACTCACTCCCTACTCACTGCCTCCACCCACTCACTCCCTACTCACTGCCTCCACTCACTGCCTCCACTCACTCACTCCCTACTCACTGCCTCCACCCACTCACTCCCTACTCACTGCCTCCACCCACTCACTCCCTACTCACTGCCTCCACCCACTCACTCCCTACTCACTGCCTCCACCCACTCACTCCCTACTCACTGCCTCCACCCACTCACTGCCTCCACTCACTCCCTACCCACTGCCTCCACCCACTCACTCCCTACTCACTGCCTCCACCCACTCACTGCCTCCACTCACTCCCTACTCACTGCCTCCACCCACTCACTGCCTCCACTCACTCCCTACTCACTGCCTCCACCCACTCACTGCCTCCACTCACTCCCTACTCACTGCCTCCACTCACTCCCTACTCACTGCCTCCACTCACTCCCTACTCACTGCCTCCACCCACTCACTGCCTCCACTCACTCCCTACTCACTGCCTCCACCCACTCACTGCCTCCACTCACTCCCTACTCACTGCCTCCACCCACTCACTGCCTCTACTCACTGCCTCCACCCACTCACTGCCTCCACCCACTCACTGCCTCCACTCACTGCCTCCACCCACTCACTGCCTCTACTCACTGCCTCCACCCACTCACTCCCTACTTACTACCTCCACTCACTCCCTAGTCACTGCCTCCACCCACTCACTCCCTACCTCCACTCACTCACTCCCTACTCACTGCCTCCACTCACTCCCTACTCACTGCCTCCACCCACTCACTGCCTCTACTCACTGCCTCCACCCACTCACTGCCTCCACCCACTCACTGCCTCCACTCACTCCCTACTCACTGCCTCCACCCACTCACTGCCTCTACTCACTGCCTCCACCCACTCACTCCCTACTTACTACCTCCACTCACTCCCTAGTCACTGCCTCCACCCACTCACTCCCTACCTCCACTCACTCACTCCCTACTCACTGCCTCCACTCACTCACTCCCTACTCACTGCCTCCACTCACTCACTCCCTACTCACTGCCTCCACCCACTCACTGCCTCTACTCACTGCCTCCACCCACTCACTCCCTACTCACTGCCTCCACCCACTCACTCCCTACTCACTGCCTCCACTCACTCACTCCCTACTCACTGCCTCCACTCACTCACTCCCTACTCACTGCCTCCACTCACTCACTCCCTACTCACTGCCTCCACTCACTCACTCCCTACTCACTGCCTCCACTCACTCACTCCCTACTCACTGCCTCCACCCACTCACTGCCTCTACTCACTGCCTCCACCCACTCACTGCCTCCACCCACTCACTGCCTCCACTCACTCCCTACTCACTGCCTCCACCCACTCACTGCCTCTACTCACTGCCTCCACCCACTCACTCCCTACTTACTACCTCCACTCACTCCCTAGTCACTGCCTCCACCCACTCACTCCCTACCTCCACTCACTCACTCCCTACTCACTGCCTCCACTCACTCACTCCCTACTCACTGCCTCCACTCACTCACTCCCTACTCACTGCCTCCACCCACTCACTGCCTCTACTCACTGCCTCCACCCACTCACTCCCTACTCACTGCCTCCACCCACTCACTCCCTACTCACTGCCTCCACTCACTCACTCCCTACTCACTGCCTCCACTCACTCACTCCCTACTCACTGCCTCCACTCACTCACTCCCTACTCACTGCCTCCACTCACTCACTCCCTACTCACTGCCTCCACCCACTCACTGCCTCTACTCACTGCCTCCACCCACTCACTCCCTACTCACTGCCTCCACCCACTCACTCCCTACTCACTGCCTCCACCCACTCACTCCCTACTCACTGCCTCCACCCACTCACTCCCTACTCACTGCCTCCACTCACTCCCTACTCACTGCCTCCACTCACTCCCTACTCACTGCCTCCACCCACTCACTCCCTACTCACTGCCTCCACTCACTGCCTCCACTCACTCACTCCCTACTCACTGCCTCCACCCACTCACTCCCTACTCACTGCCTCCACCCACTCACTCCCTACTCACTGCCTCCACCCACTCACTCCCTACTCACTGCCTCCACCCACTCACTCCCTACTCACTGCCTCCACCCACTCACTGCCTCCACTCACTCCCTACCCACTGCCTCCACCCACTCACTCCCTACTCACTGCCTCCACCCACTCACTGCCTCCACTCACTCCCTACTCACTGCCTCCACCCACTCACTGCCTCCACTCACTCCCTACTCACTGCCTCCACCCACTCACTGCCTCCACTCACTCCCTACTCACTGCCTCCACTCACTCCCTACTCACTGCCTCCACTCACTCCCTACTCACTGCCTCCACCCACTCACTGCCTCCACTCACTCCCTACTCACTGCCTCCACCCACTCACTGCCTCCACTCACTCCCTACTCACTGCCTCCACCCACTCACTGCCTCTACTCACTGCCTCCACCCACTCACTGCCTCCACCCACTCACTGCCTCCACTCACTGCCTCCACCCACTCACTGCCTCTACTCACTGCCTCCACCCACTCACTCCCTACTTACTACCTCCACTCACTCCCTAGTCACTGCCTCCACCCACTCACTCCCTACCTCCACTCACTCACTCCCTACTCACTGCCTCCACTCACTCCCTACTCACTGCCTCCACCCACTCACTGCCTCTACTCACTGCCTCCACCCACTCACTGCCTCCACCCACTCACTGCCTCCACTCACTCCCTACTCACTGCCTCCACCCACTCACTGCCTCTACTCACTGCCTCCACCCACTCACTCCCTACTTACTACCTCCACTCACTCCCTAGTCACTGCCTCCACCCACTCACTCCCTACCTCCACTCACTCACTCCCTACTCACTGCCTCCACTCACTCACTCCCTACTCACTGCCTCCACTCACTCACTCCCTACTCACTGCCTCCACCCACTCACTGCCTCTACTCACTGCCTCCACCCACTCACTCCCTACTCACTGCCTCCACCCACTCACTCCCTACTCACTGCCTCCACTCACTCACTCCCTACTCACTGCCTCCACTCACTCACTCCCTACTCACTGCCTCCACTCACTCACTCCCTACTCACTGCCTCCACTCACTCACTCCCTACTCACTGCCTCCACTCACTCACTCCCTACTCACTGCCTCCACCCACTCACTGCCTCTACTCACTGCCTCCACCCACTCACTGCCTCCACCCACTCACTGCCTCCACTCACTCCCTACTCACTGCCTCCACCCACTCACTGCCTCTACTCACTGCCTCCACCCACTCACTCCCTACTTACTACCTCCACTCACTCCCTAGTCACTGCCTCCACCCACTCACTCCCTACCTCCACTCACTCACTCCCTACTCACTGCCTCCACTCACTCACTCCCTACTCACTGCCTCCACTCACTCACTCCCTACTCACTGCCTCCTCCCACTCACTCCCTACTCACTGCCTCCACCCACTCACTCCCTACTCACTGCCTCCACTCACTCACTCCCTACTCACTGCCTCCACTCACTCACTCCCTACTCACTGCCTCCACTCACTCACTCCCTACTCACTGCCTCCACTCACTCACTCCCTACTCACTGCCTCCACCCACTCACTGCCTCTACTCACTGCCTCCACCCACTCACTCCCTACTCACTGCCTCCACCCACTCACTCCCTACTCACTGCCTCCACCCACTCACTCCCTACTCACTGCCTCCACCCACTCACTCCCTACTCACTGCCTCCACTCACTCCCTACTCACTGCCTCCACTCACTCCCTACTCACTGCCTCCACCCACTCACTCCCTACTCACTGCCTCCACTCACTGCCTCCACTCACTCACTCCCTACTCACTGCCTCCACCCACTCACTCCCTACTCACTGCCTCCACCCACTCACTCCCTACTCACTGCCTCCACCCACTCACTCCCTACTCACTGCCTCCACCCACTCACTCCCTACTCACTGCCTCCACCCACTCACTGCCTCCACTCACTCCCTACCCACTGCCTCCACCCACTCACTCCCTACTCACTGCCTCCACCCACTCACTGCCTCCACTCACTCCCTACTCACTGCCTCCACCCACTCACTGCCTCCACTCACTCCCTACTCACTGCCTCCACCCACTCACTGCCTCCACTCACTCCCTACTCACTGCCTCCACTCACTCCCTACTCACTGCCTCCACTCACTCCCTACTCACTGCCTCCACCCACTCACTGCCTCCACTCACTCCCTACTCTCTGCCTCCACCCACTCACTGCCTCCACTCACTCCCTACTCACTGCCTCCACCCACTCACTGCCTCTACTCACTGCCTCCACCCACTCACTGCCTCCACCCACTCACTGCCTCCACTCACTGCCTCCACCCACTCACTGCCTCTACTCACTGCCTCCACCCACTCACTCCCTACTTACTACCTCCACTCACTCCCTAGTCACTGCCTCCACCCACTCACTCCCTACCTCCACTCACTCACTCCCTACTCACTGCCTCCACTCACTCCCTACTCACTGCCTCCACCCACTCACTGCCTCTACTCACTGCCTCCACCCACTCACTGCCTCCACCCACTCACTGCCTCCACTCACTCCCTACTCACTGCCTCCACCCACTCACTGCCTCTACTCACTGCCTCCACCCACTCACTCCCTACTTACTACCTCCACTCACTCCCTAGTCACTGCCTCCACCCACTCACTCCCTACCTCCACTCACTCACTCCCTACTCACTGCCTCCACTCACTCACTCCCTACTCACTGCCTCCACTCACTCACTCCCTACTCACTGCCTCCACCCACTCACTGCCTCTACTCACTGCCTCCACCCACTCACTCCCTACTCACTGCCTCCACCCACTCACTCCCTACTCACTGCCTCCACTCACTCACTCCCTACTCACTGCCTCCACTCACTCACTCCCTACTCACTGCCTCCACTCACTCACTCCCTACTCACTGCCTCCACTCACTCACTCCCTACTCACTGCCTCCACTCACTCACTCCCTACTCACTGCCTCCACCCACTCACTGCCTCTACTCACTGCCTCCACCCACTCACTGCCTCCACCCACTCACTGCCTCCACTCACTCCCTACTCACTGCCTCCACCCACTCACTGCCTCTACTCACTGCCTCCACCCACTCACTCCCTACTTACTACCTCCACTCACTCCCTAGTCACTGCCTCCACCCACTCAGTCCCTACCTCCACTCACTCACTCCCTACTCACTGCCTCCACTCACTCACTCCCTACTCACTGCCTCCACTCACTCACTCCCTACTCACTGCCTCCACCCACTCACTGCCTCTACTCACTGCCTCCACCCACTCACTCCCTACTCACTGCCTCCACCCACTCACTCCCTACTCACTGCCTCCACTCACTCACTCCCTACTCACTGCCTCCACTCACTCACTCCCTACTCACTGCCTCCACTCACTCACTCCCTACTCACTGCCTCCACTCACTCACTCCCTACTCACTGCCTCCACTCACTCACTCCCTACTCACTGCCTCCACCCACTCACTGCCTCTACTCACTGCCTCCACCCACTCACTGCCTCCACCCACTCACTGCCTCCACTCACTCCCTACTCACTGCCTCCACCCACTCACTGCCTCTACTCACTGCCTCCACCCACTCACTCCCTACTTACTACCTCCACTCACTCCCTAGTCACTGCCTCCACCCACTCACTCCCTACCTCCACTCACTCACTCCCTACTCACTGCCTCCACTCACTCACTCCCTACTCACTGCCTCCACTCACTCACTCCCTACTCACAGCCTCCACCCACTCACTGCCTCTACTCACTGCCTCCACCCACTCACTCCCTACTCACTGCCTCCACCCACTCACTCCCTACTCACTGCCTCCACTCACTCACTCCCTACTCACTGCCTCCACTCACTCACTCCCTACTCACTGCCCACTCACTCACTCCCTACTCACTGCCTCCACTCACTCACTCCCTACTCACTGCCTCCACCCACTCACTGCCTCTACTCACTGCCTCCACCCACTCACTCCCTACTCACTGCCTCCACCCACTCACTCCCTACTCACTGCCTCCACTCACTCACTCCCTACTCACTGCCTCCACTCACTCACTCCCTACTCACTGCCTCCACTCACTCACTCCCTACTCACTGCCTCCACTCACTCACTCCCTACTCACTGCCTCCACCCACTCACTCCCTACTCACTGCCTCCACTCACTCACTCCCTACTCACTGCCTCCACTCACTCACTCCCTACTCACTGCCTCCACCCACTCACTCCCTACTCACTGCCTCCACTCACTCACTCCCTACTCACCTCCTCCACTCACTCACTCCCTACTCACTGCCTCCACTCACTCCCTACTCACTGCCTCCACTCACTCCCTACTCACTGCCTCCACTCACTCACTCCCTACTCACTGCCTCCACTCACTCCCTACTCACTGCCTCCACTCACTCCCTACTCACTGCCTCCACTCACTCCCTACTCACTGCCTCCACCCACTCACTGCCTCCACTCACTCACTCCCTACTCACTGCCTCCACTCACTCACTCCCTACTCACTGCCTCCACCCACTCACTCCCTACTCACTCCCTACTCACTGCCTCCACCCACTCACTGCCTCCACTCACTCCCTACTCACTGCCTCCACCCACTCACTCCCTACTCACTGCCTCCACCCACTCACTCCCTACTCACTGCCTCCACTCACTCACTCCCTACTCACTGCCTCCACTCACTCACTCCCTACTCACTGCCTCCACCCACTCACTCCCTACTCACTGCCTCCACTCACTCACTCCCTACTCACTGCCTCCACCCACTCACTGCCTCCACTCACTCCCTACTCACTGCCTCCACCCACTCACTCCCTACTTACTACCTCCACTCACTCCCTAGTCACTGCCTCCATCCACTCACTCCCTACTCACTGCCTCCACTCACTCACTCCCTACTCACTGCCTCCACTCACTCCCTACTCACTGCCTCCACTCACTCCCTACTCATTGCCTCCACTCACTCCCTACTCACTGCCTCCACTCACTCCCTACTCACTGCCCCCACCTACTCACTGCCTCCACCTACTTACTCCCTACTCACTACCTCCACCCACTAACTTCCTACTCACTGCTTCCACCTACTTACTACCTACTCACTGTCTGCACACTCCTTACTCACTGCCCCCACCTACTCACTGCACACTCCCTAGTCACTGCCTCCACCCACTCACTCCCTACTCACTGCCTCCACTCACTCACTCCCTACTCACTGCCTCCACCCACTCACTCCCTACTCACTGCCTCCACTCACTCACTCCCTACTCACTGCCTCCACTCACTCACTCCCTACTCACTGCCTCCACTCACTCCCTACTCACTGCCTCCACTCACTCCCTACTCACTGCCTCCACTCACTCACTCCCTACTCACTGCCTCCACTCACTCACTCCCTACTCACTGCCTCCACTCACTCACTCCCTACTCACTGCCTCCACTCACTCACTCCCTACTCACTGCCTCCACTCACTCACTCCCTACTCACTGCCTCCACTCACTCACTCCCTACTCACTGCCTCCACCCACTCACTCCCTACTCACTGCCTCCACTCACTCACTCCCTACTCACTGCCTCCACTCACTCACTCCCTACTCACCTCCTCCACTCACTCACTCCCTACTCACTGCCTCCACTCACTCCCTACTCACTGCCTCCACTCACTCCCTACTCACTGCCTCCACTCACTCACTCCCTACTCACTGCCTCCACTCACTCCCTACTCACTGCCTCCACTCACTCCCTACTCACTGCCTCCACTCACTCCCTACTCGCTGCCTCCACCCACTCACTCCCTACTCACTGCCTCCACTCACTCCCTACTCACTGCCTCCACCCACTCACTGCCTCCACTCACTCACTCCCTACTCACTGCCTCCACTCACTCACTCCCTACTCACTGCCTCCACCCACTCACTCCCTACTCACTCCCTACTCACTGCCTCCACCCACTCACTGCCTCCACTCACTCCCTACTCACTGCCTCCACCCACTCACTCCCTACTCACTGCCTCCACCCACTCACTCCCTACTCACTGCCTCCACTCACTCACTCCCTACTCACTGCCTCCACTCACTCACTCCCTACTCACTGCCTCCACCCACTCACTCCCTACTCACTGCCTCCACTCACTCACTCACTCCCTACTCACTGCCTCCACCCACTCACTGCCTCCACTCACTCCCTACTCACTGCCTCCACCCACTCACTCCCTACTTACTACCTCCACTCACTCCCTAGTCACTGCCTCCATCCACTCACTCCCTACTCACTGCCTCCACACACTCACTCCCTACTCACTGCCTACACCCACTCACTCCCTGCACCCACTCACTCCCTACTCACTGCCTCCACTCACTCACTCCCTACTCACTGCCTCCACCCACTCACTGCCTCCACTCACTCCCTACTCACTGCCTCCACCCACTCACTCCCTACTCAGTGCTACCACCCACTCACTCCCTACTCACTGCCTCCACTCACTCACTCCCTACTCACTGCCTCCACTCACTCACTCCCTACTCACTGCCTCCACTCACTCACTCCCTACTCACTGCCTCCACCCACTCACTCCCTACTCACTGCCTCCACTCACTCACTCCCTACGCACTGCCTCCACCCACTCACTGCCTCCACTCACTCCCTACTCACTGCCTCCACCCACTCACTGCCTCCAGTCACTCACTCCCTACTCACTGCCTCCACTCACTCACTCCCTACTCACTGCCTCCACCCACTCACTCCCTACTCACTCCCTACTCACTGCCTCCACCCACTCACTGCCTCCACTCACTCCCTACTCACTGCCTCCACCCACTCACTCCCTACTCACTGCCTCCACCCACTCACTGCCTCCACTCACTCCCTACTCACTGCCTCCACCCACTCACTGCCTCCACTCACTCCCTACTCACTGCCTCCACTCACTCCCTACTCACTGCCTCCACTCACTCCCTACTCACTGCCTCCACCCACTCACTGCCTCCACTCACTCCCTACTCACTGCCTCCACTCACTCCCTACTCACTGCCTCCACTCACTCACTCCCTACTCAATGCCTCCACCCACTCACTCCCTACTCACTGCCTCCACCCACTCACTCCCTACTCACTGCCTCCACCCACTCACTCCCTACTCACTGCCTCCACCCACTCACTCCCTACTCACTGCCTCCACTCACTCCCTACTCACTGCCTCCACTCACTCCCTACTCACTGCCTCCACCCACTCACTCCCTACTCACTGCCTCCACTCACTCACTCCCTACTCACTGCCTCCACCCACTCACTCCCTACTCACTGCCTCCACCCACTCACTCCCTACTCACTGCCTCCACCCACTCACTCCCTACTCACTGCCTCCACCCACTCACTCCCTACTCACTGCCTCCACCCACTCACTGCCTCCACTCACTCCCTACCCACTGCCTCCACCCACTCACTCCCTACTCACTGCCTCCACCCACTCACTGCCTCCACTCACTCCCTACTCACTGCCTCCACCCACTCACTGCCTCCACTCACTCCCTACTCACTGCCTCCACCCACTCACTGCCTCCACTCACTCCCTACTCACTGCCTCCACTCACTCACTGCCTCCACTCACTCCCTACTCACTGCCTCCACCCACTCACTGCCTCCACTCACTCCCTACTCACTGCCTCCACCCACTCACTGCCTCCACTCACTCCCTACTCACTGCCTCCACCCACTCACTGCCTCTACTCACTGCCTCCACCCACTCACTGCCTCCACCCACTCACTGCCTCCACTCACTGTCTCCACCCACTCACTGCCTCTACTCACTGCCTCCACCCACTCACTCCCTACTTACTACCTCCACTCACTCCCTAGTCACTGCCTCCACCCACTCACTCCCTACCTCCACTCACTCACTCCCTACTCACTGCCTCCACTCACTCCCTACTCACTGCCTCCACCCACTCACTGCCTCTACTCACTGCCTCCACCCACTCACTGCCTCCACCCACTCACTGCCTCCACTCACTCCCTACTCACTGCCTCCACCCACTCACTGCCTCTACTCACTGCCTCCACCCACTCACTCCCTACTTACTACCTCCACTCACTCCCTAGTCACTGCCTCCACCCACTCACTCCCTACCTCCACTCACTCACTCCCTACTCACTGCCTCCACTCACTCACTCCCTACTCACTGCCTCCACTCACTCACTCCCTACTCACTGCCTCCACCCACTCACTGCCTCTACTCACTGCCTCCACCCACTCACTCCCTACTCACTGCCTCCACCCACTCACTCCCTACTCACTGCCTCCACTCACTCACTCCCTACTCACTGCCTCCACTCACTCACTCCCTACTCACTGCCTCCACTCACTCACTCCCTACTCACTGCCTCCACTCACTCACTCCCTACTCACTGCCTCCACTCACTCACTCCCTACTCACTGCCTCCACCCACTCACTGCCTCTACTCACTGCCTCCACCCACTCACTGCCTCCACCCACTCACTGCCTCCACTCACTCCCTACTCACTGCCTCCACCCACTCACTGCCTCTACTCACTGCCTCCACCCACTCACTCCCTACTTACTACCTCCACTCACTCCCTAGTCACTGCCTCCACCCACTCACTCCCTACCTCCACTCACTCACTCCCTACTCACTGCCTCCACTCACTCACTCCCTACTCACTGCCTCCACTCACTCACTCCCTACTCACAGCCTCCACCCACTCACTGCCTCTACTCACTGCCTCCACCCACTCACTCCCTACTCACTGCCTCCACCCACTCACTCCCTACTCACTGCCTCCACTCACTCACTCCCTACTCACTGCCTCCACTCACTCACTCCCTACTCACTGCCCACTCACTCACTCCCTACTCACTGCCTCCACTCACTCACTCCCTACTCACTGCCTCCACCCACTCACTGCCTCTACTCACTGCCTCCACCCACTCACTCCCTACTCACTGCCTCCACCCACTCACTCCCTACTCACTGCCTCCACTCACTCACTCCCTACTCACTGCCTCCACTCACTCACTCCCTACTCACTGCCTCCACTCACTCACTCCCTACTCACTGCCTCCACTCACTCACTCCCTACTCACTGCCTCCACCCACTCACTCCCTACTCACTGCCTCCACTCACTCACTCCCTACTCACTGCCTCCACTCACTCACTCCCTACTCACTGCCTCCACCCACTCACTCCCTACTCACTGCCTCCACTCACTCACTCCCTACTCACCTCCTCCACTCACTCACTCCCTACTCACTGCCTCCACTCACTCCCTACTCACTGCCTCCACTCACTCCCTACTCACTGCCTCCACTCACTCACTCCCTACTCACTGCCTCCACTCACTCCCTACTCACTGCCTCCACTCACTCCCTACTCACTGCCTCCACTCACTCCCTACTCACTGCCTCCACCCACTCACTGCCTCCACTCACTCACTCCCTACTCACTGCCTCCACTCACTCACTCCCTACTCACTGCCTCCACCCACTCACTCCCTACTCACTCCCTACTCACTGCCTCCACCCACTCACTGCCTCCACTCACTCCCTACTCACTGCCTCCACCCACTCACTCCCTACTCACTGCCTCCACCCACTCACTCCCTACTCACTGCCTCCACTCACTCACTCCCTACTCACTGCCTCCACTCACTCACTCCCTACTCACTGCCTCCACCCACTCACTCCCTACTCACTGCCTCCACTCACTCACTCCCTACTCACTGCCTCCACCCACTCACTGCCTCCACTCACTCCCTACTCACTGCCTCCACCCACTCACTCCCTACTTACTACCTCCACTCACTCCCTAGTCACTGCCTCCATCCACTCACTCCCTACTCACTGCCTCCACTCACTCACTCCCTACTCACTGCCTCCACTCACTCCCTACTCACTGCCTCCACTCACTCCCTACTCATTGCCTCCACTCACTCCCTACTCACTGCCTCCACTCACTCCCTACTCACTGCCCCCACCTACTCACTGCCTCCACCTACTTACTCCCTACTCACTACCTCCACCCACTAACTTCCTACTCACTGCTTCCACCTACTTACTACCTACTCACTGTCTGCACACTCCTTACTCACTGCCCCCACCTACTCACTGCACACTCCCTAGTCACTGCCTCCACCCACTCACTCCCTACTCACTGCCTCCACTCACTCACTCCCTACTCACTGCCTCCACCCACTCACTCCCTACTCACTGCCTCCACTCACTCACTCCCTACTCACTGCCTCCACTCACTCACTCCCTACTCACTGCCTCCACTCACTCCCTACTCACTGCCTCCACTCACTCCCTACTCACTGCCTCCACTCACTCACTCCCTACTCACTGCCTCCACTCACTCACTCCCTACTCACTGCCTCCACTCACTCACTCCCTACTCACTGCCTCCACTCACTCACTCCCTACTCACTGCCTCCACTCACTCACTCCCTACTCACTGCCTCCACTCACTCACTCCCTACTCACTGCCTCCACCCACTCACTCCCTACTCACTGCCTCCACTCACTCACTCCCTACTCACTGCCTCCACTCACTCACTCCCTACTCACCTCCTCCACTCACTCACTCCCTACTCACTGCCTCCACTCACTCCCTACTCACTGCCTCCACTCACTCCCTACTCACTGCCTCCACTCACTCACTCCCTACTCACTGCCTCCACTCACTCCCTACTCACTGCCTCCACTCACTCCCTACTCACTGCCTCCACTCACTCCCTACTCGCTGCCTCCACCCACTCACTCCCTACTCGCTGCCTCCACTCACTCCCTACTCACTGCCTCCACCCACTCACTGCCTCCACTCACTCACTCCCTACTCACTGCCTCCACTCACTCACTCCCTACTCACTGCCTCCACCCACTCACTCCCTACTCACTCCCTACTCACTGCCTCCACCCACTCACTGCCTCCACTCACTCCCTACTCACTGCCTCCACCCACTCACTCCCTACTCACTGCCTCCACCCACTCACTCCCTACTCACTGCCTCCACTCACTCACTCCCTACTCACTGCCTCCACTCACTCACTCCCTACTCACTGCCTCCACCCACTCACTCCCTACTCACTGCCTCCACTCACTCACTCCCTACTCGCTGCCTCCACCCACTCACTGCCTCCACTCACTCCCTACTCACTGCCTCCACCCACTCACTCCCTACTTACTACCTCCACTCACTCCCTAGTCACTGCCTCCATCCACTCACTCCCTACTCACTGCCTCCACACACTCACTCCCTACTCACTGCCTACACCCACTCACTCCCTGCACCCACTCACTCCCTACTCACTGCCTCCACTCACTCACTCCCTACTCACTGCCTCCACCCACTCACTGCCTCCACTCACTCCCTACTCACTGCCTCCACCCACTCACTCCCTACTCACTGCTACCACCCACTCACTCCCTACTCACTGCCTCCACTCACTCACTCCCTACTCACTGCCTCCACTCACTCACTCCCTACTCACTGCCTCCACTCACTCACTCCCTACTCACTGCCTCCACCCACTCACTCCCTACTCACTGCCTCCACTCACTCACTCCCTACGCACTGCCTCCACCCACTCACTGCCTCCACTCACTCCCTACTCACTGCCTCCACCCACTCACTGCCTCCAGTCACTCACTCCCTACTCACTGCCTCCACTCACTCACTCCCTACTCACTGCCTCCACCCACTCACTCCCTACTCACTCCCTACTCACTGCCTCCACCCACTCACTGCCTCCACTCACTCCCTACTCACTGCCTCCACCCACTCACTCCCTACTCACTGCCTCCACCCACTCACTGCCTCCACTCACTCCCTACTCACTGCCTCCACCCACTCACTGCCTCCACTCACTCCCTACTCACTGCCTCCACTCACTCCCTACTCACTGCCTCCACTCACTCCCTACTCACTGCCTCCACCCACTCACTGCCTCCACTCACTCCCTACTCACTGCCTCCACTCACTCCCTACTCACTGCCTCCACTCACTCACTCCCTACTCACTGCCTCCACCCACTCACTCCCTACTCACTGCCTCCACCCACTCACTCCCTACTCACTGCCTCCACCCACTCACTCCCTACTCACTGCCTCCACCCACTCACTCCCTACTCACTGCCTCCACTCACTCCCTACTCACTGCCTCCACTCACTCCCTACTCACTGCCTCCACCCACTCACTCCCTACTCACTGCCTCCACTCACTCACTCCCTACTCACTGCCTCCACCCACTCACTCCCTACTCACTGCCTCCACCCACTCACTCCCTACTCACTGCCTCCACCACTCACTCCCTACTCACTGCCTCCACCCACTCACTCCCTACTCACTGCCTCCACCCACTCACTGCCTCCACTCACTCCCTACCCACTGCCTCCACCCACTCACTCCCTACTCACTGCCTCCACCCACTCACTGCCTCCACTCACTCCCTACTCACTGCCTCCACCCACTCACTGCCTCCACTCACTCCCTACTCACTGCCTCCACCCACTCACTGCCTCCACCCACTCACTGCCTCCACTCACTCCCTACTCACTGCCTCCACTCACTCACTGCCTCCACTCACTCCCTACTCACTGCCTCCACCCACTCACTGCCTCCACTCACTCCCTACTCACTGCCTCCACCCACTCACTGCCTCCACTCACTCCCTACTCACTGCCTCCACCCACTCACTGCCTCTACTCACTGCCTCCACCCACTCACTGCCTCCACCCACTCACTGCCTCCACTCACTCCCTACTCACTGCCTCCACCCACTCACTGCCTCTACTCACTGCCTCCACCCACTCACTCCCTACTTACTACCTCCACTCACTCCCTAGTCACTGCCTCCACCCACTCACTCCCTACCTCCACTCACTCACTCCCTACTCACTGCCTCCACTCACTCACTCCCTACTCACTGCCTCCACTCACTCACTCCCTACTCACTGCCTCCACCCACTCACTGCCTCTACTCACTGCCTCCACCCACTCACTCCCTACTCACTGCCTCCACCCACTCACTCCCTACTCACTGCCTCCACTCACTCACTCCCTACTCACTGCCTCCACTCACTCACTCCCTACTCACTGCCTCCACTCACTCACTCCCTACTCACTGCCTCCACTCACTCACTCCCTACTCACTGCCTCCACTCACTCACTCCCTACTCACTGCCTCCACCCACTCACTGCCTCTACTCACTGCCTCCACCCACTCACTGCCTCCACCCACTCACTGCCTCCACTCACTCCCTAATCACTGCCTCCACCCACTCACTGCCTCTACTCACTGCCTCCACCCACTCACTCCCTACTTACTACCTCCACTCACTCCCTAGTCACTGCCTCCACCCACTCACTCCCTACCTCCACTCACTCACTCCCTACTCACTGCCTCCACTCACTCACTCCCTACTCACTGCCTCCACTCACTCACTCCCTACTCACTGCCTCCACCCACTCACTGCCTCTACTCACTGCCTCCACCCACTCACTCCCTACTCACTGCCTCCACCCACTCACTCCCTACTCACTGCCTCCACTCACTCACTCCCTACTCACTGCCTCCACTCACTCACTCCCTACTCACTGCCTCCACTCACTCACTCCCTACTCACTGCCTCCACTCACTCACTCCCTACTCACTGCCTCCACCCACTCACTGCCTCTACTCACTGCCTCCACCCACTCACTCCCTACTCACTGCCTCCACCCACTCACTCCCTACTCACTGCCTCCACTCACTCACTCCCTACTCACTGCCTCCACTCACTCACTCCCTACTCACTGCCTCCACTCACTCACTCCCTACTCACTGCCTCCACTCACTCACTCCCTACTCACTGCCTCCACCCACTCACTCCCTACTCACTGCCTCCACTCACTCACTCCCTACTCACTGCCTCCACTCACTCACTCCCTACTCACTGCCTCCACCCACTCACTCCCTACTCACTGCCTCCACTCACTCACTCCCTACTCACCTCCTCCACTCACTCACTCCCTACTCACTGCCTCCACTCACTCCCTACTCACTGCCTCCACTCACTCCCTACTCACTGCCTCCACTCACTCACTCCCTACTCACTGCCTCCACTCACTCCCTACTCACTGCCTCCACTCACTCCCTACTCACTGCCTCCACTCACTCCCCACTCGCTGCCTCCACCCACTCACTCCCTACTCGCTGCCTCCACTCACTCCCTACTCACTGCCTCCACCCACTCACTGCCTCCACTCACTCACTCCCTACTCACTGCCTCCACTCACTCACTCCCTACTCACTGCCTCCACCCACTCACTCCCTACTCACTCCCTACTCACTGTCTCCACCCACTCACTGCCTCCACTCACTCCCTACTCACTGCCTCCACCCACTCACTCCCTACTCACTGCCTCCACTCACTCACTCCCTACTCACTGCCTCCACTCACTCACTCCCTACTCACTGCCTCCACCCACTCACTCCCTACTCACTGCCTCCACTCACTCACTCCCTACTCACTGCCTCCACCCACTCACTGCCTCCACTCACTCCCTACTCACTGCCTCCACCCACTCACTCCCTACTTACTACCTCCACTCACTCCCTAGTCACTGCCTCCATCCACTCACTCCCTACTCACTGCCTCCACTCACTCACTCCCTACTCACTGCCTCCACTCACTCCCTACTCACTGCCTCCACTCACTCCCTACTCATTGCCTCCACTCACTCCCTACTCACTGCCTCCACTCACTCCCTACTCACTGCCCCCACCTACTCACTGCCTCCACCTACTTACTCCCTACTCACTACCTCCACCCACTAACTTCCTACTCACTGCTTCCACCTACTTACTACCTACTCACTGTCTGCACACTCCTTACTCACTGCCCCCACCTACTCACTGCACACTCCCTAGTCACTGCCTCCACCCACTCACTCCCTACTCACTGCCTCCACTCACTCACTCCCTACTCACTGCCTCCACCCACTCACTCCCTACTCACTGCCTCCACTCACTCACTCCCTACTCACTGCCTCCACTCACTCACTCCCTACTCACTGCCTCCACTCACTCCCTACTCACTGCCTCCACTCACTCCCTACTCACTGCCTCCACTCACTCACTCCCTACTCACTGCCTCCACTCACTCACTCCCTACTCACTGCCTCCACTCACTCACTCCCTACTCACTGCCTCCACTCACTCACTCCCTACTCACTGCCTCCACTCACTCACTCCCTACTCACTGCCTCCACTCACTCACTCCCTACTCACTGCCTCCACCCACTCACTCCCTACTCACTGCCTCCACTCACTCACTCCCTACTCACTGCCTCCACTCACTCACTCCCTACTCACCTCCTCCACTCACTCACTCCCTACTCACTGCCTCCACTCACTCCCTACTCACTGCCTCCACTCACTCCCTACTCACTGCCTCCACTCACTCACTCCCTACTCACTGCCTCCACTCACTCCCTACTCACTGCCTCCACTCACTCCCTACTCACTGCCTCCACTCACTCCCTACTCGCTGCCTCCACCCACTCACTCCCTACTCGCTGCCTCCACTCACTCCCTACTCACTGCCTCCACCCACTCACTGCCTCCACTCACTCACTCCCTACTCACTGCCTCCACTCACTCACTCCCTACTCACTGCCTCCACCCACTCACTCCCTACTCACTCCCTACTCACTGCCTCCACCCACTCACTGCCTCCACTCACTCCCTACTCACTGCCTCCACCCACTCACTCCCTACTCACTGCCTCCACCCACTCACTCCCTACTCACTGCCTCCACTCACTCACTCCCTACTCACTGCCTCCACTCACTCACTCCCTACTCACTGCCTCCACCCACTCACTCCCTACTCACTGCCTCCACTCACTCACTCACTCCCTACTCACTGCCTCCACCCACTCACTGCCTCCACTCACTCCCTACTCACTGCCTCCACCCACTCACTCCCTACTTACTACCTCCACTCACTCCCTAGTCACTGCCTCCATCCACTCACTCCCTACTCACTGCCTCCACACACTCACTCCCTACTCACTGCCTACACCCACTCACTCCCTGCACCCACTCACTCCCTACTCACTGCCTCCACTCACTCACTCCCTACTCACTGCCTCCACCCACTCACTGCCTCCACTCACTCCCTACTCACTGCCTCCACCCACTCACTCCCTACTCACTGCTACCACCCACTCACTCCCTACTCACTGCCTCCACTCACTCACTCCCTACTCACTGCCTCCACTCACTCACTCCCTACTCACTGCCTCCACTCACTCACTCCCTACTCACTGCCTCCACCCACTCACTCCCTACTCACTGCCTCCACTCACTCACTCCCTACGCACTGCCTCCACCCACTCACTGCCTCCACTCACTCCCTACTCACTGCCTCCACCCACTCACTGCCTCCAGTCACTCACTCCCTACTCACTGCCTCCACTCACTCACTCCCTACTCACTGCCTCCACCCACTCACTCCCTACTCACTCCCTACTCACTGCCTCCACCCACTCACTGCCTCCACTCACTCCCTACTCACTGCCTCCACCCACTCACTCCCTACTCACTGCCTCCACCCACTCACTGCCTCCACTCACTCCCTACTCACTGCCTCCACCCACTCACTGCCTCCACTCACTCCCTACTCACTGCCTCCACTCACTCCCTACTCACTGCCTCCACTCACTCCCTACTCACTGCCTCCACCCACTCATTGCCTCCACTCACTCCCTACTCACTGCCTCCACTCACTCCCTACTCACTGCCTCCACCCACTCACTCCCTACTCACTGCCTCCACTCACTCACTCCCTACTCACTGCCTCCACCCACTCACTCCCTACTCACTGCCTCCACCCACTCACTCCCTACTCACTGCCTCCACCCACTCACTCCCTACTCACTGCCTCCACCCACTCACTCCCTACTCACTGCCTCCACCCACTCACTGCCTCCACTCACTCCCTACCCACTGCCTCCACCCACTCACTCCCTACTCACTGCCTCCACCCACTCACTGCCTCCACTCACTCCCTACTCACTGCCTCCACCCACTCACTGCCTCCACTCACTCCCTACTCACTGCCTCCACCCACTCACTGCCTCCACTCACTCCCTACTCACTGCCTCCACTCACTCCCTACTCACTGCCTCCACTCACTCCCTACTCACTGCCTCCACCCACTCACTGCCTCCACTCACTCCCTACTCACTGCCTCCACCCACTCACTGCCTCCACTCACTCCCTACTCACTGCCTCCACCCACTCACTGCCTCTACTCACTGCCTCCACCCACTCACTGCCTCCACCCACTCACTGCCTCCACTCACTGCCTCCACCCACTCACTGCCTCTACTCACTGCCTCCACCCACTCACTCCCTACTTACTACCTCCACTCACTCCCTAGTCACTGCCTCCACCCACTCACTCCCTACCTCCACTCACTCACTCCCTACTCACTGCCTCCACTCACTCCCTACTCACTGCCTCCACCCACTCACTGCCTCTACTCACTGCCTCCACCCACTCACTGCCTCCACCCACTCACTGCCTCCACTCACTCCCTACTCACTGCCTCCACCCACTCACTGCCTCTACTCACTGCCTCCACCCACTCACTCCCTACTTACTACCTCCACTCACTCCCTAGTCACTGCCTCCACCCACTCACTCCCTACCTCCACTCACTCACTCCCTACTCACTGCCTCCACTCACTCACTCCCTACTCACTGCCTCCACTCACTCACTCCCTACTCACTGCCTCCACCCACTCACTGCCTCTACTCACTGCCTCCACCCACTCACTCCCTACTCACTGCCTCCACCCACTCACTCCCTACTCACTGCCTCCACTCACTCACTCCCTACTCACTGCCTCCACTCACTCACTCCCTACTCACTGCCTCCACTCACTCACTCCCTACTCACTGCCTCCACTCACTCACTCCCTACTAACTGCCTCCACCCACTCACTGCCTCTACTCACTGCCTCCACCCACTCACTGCCTCCACCCACTCACTGCCTCCACTCACTCCCTACTCACTGCCTCCACCCACTCACTGCCTCTACTCACTGCCTCCACCCACTCACTCCCTACTTACTACCTCCACTCACTCCCTAGTCACTGCCTCCACCCACTCACTCCCTACCTCCACTCACTCACTCCCTACTCACTGCCTCCACTCACTCACTCCCTACTCACTGCCTCCACTCACTCACTCCCTACTCACTGCCTCCACCCACTCACTGCCTCTACTCACTGCCTCCACCCACTCACTCCCTACTCACTGCCTCCACCCACTCACTCCCTACTCACTGCCTCCACTCACTCACTCCCTACTCACTGCCTCCACTCACTCACTCCCTACTCACTGCCTCCACTCACTCACTCCCTACTCACTGCCTCCACTCACTCACTCCCTACTCACTGCCTCCACCCACTCACTGCCTCTACTCACTGCCTCCACCCACTCACTCCCTACTCACTGCCTCCACCCACTCACTCCCTACTCACTGCCTCCACTCACTCACTCCCTACTCACTGCCTCCACTCACTCACTCCCTACTCACTGCCTCCACTCACTCACTCCCTACTCACTGCCTCCACTCACTCACTCCCTACTCACTGCCTCCACCCACTCACTCCCTACTCACTGCCTCCACTCACTCACTCCCTACTCACTGCCTCCACTCACTCACTCCCTACTCACTGCCTCCACCCACTCACTCCCTACTCACTGCCTCCACTCACTCACTCCCTACTCACCTCCTCCACTCACTCACTCCCTACTCACTGCCTCCACTCACTCCCTACTCACTGCCTCCACTCACTCCCTACTCACTGCCTCCACTCACTCACTCCCTACTCACTGCCTCCACTCACTCCCTACTCACTGCCTCCACTCACTCCCTACTCACTGCCTCCACTCACTCCCTACTCGCTGCCTCCACCCACTCACTCCCTACTCGCTGCCTCCACTCACTCCCTACTCACTGCCTCCACCCACTCACTGCCTCCACTCACTCACTCCCTACTCACTGCCTCCACTCACTCACTCCCTACTCACTGCCTCCACCCACTCACTCCCTACTCACTCCCTACTCACTGCCTCCACCCACTCACTGCCTCCACTCACTCCCTACTCACTGCCTCCACCCACTCACTCCCTACTCACTGCCTCCACCCACTCACTCCCTACTCACTGCCTCCACTCACTCACTCCCTACTCACTGCCTCCACTCACTCACTCCCTACTCACTGCCTCCACCCACTCACTCCCTACTCACTGCCTCCACTCACTCACTCCCTACTCACTGCCTCCACCCACTCACTGCCTCCACTCACTCCCTACTCACTGCCTCCACCCACTCACTCCCTACTTACTACCTCCACTCACTCCCTAGTCACTGCCTCCATCCACTCACTCCCTACTCACTGCCTCCACTCACTCACTCCCTACTCACTGCCTCCACTCACTCCCTACTCACTGCCTCCACTCACTCCCTACTCACTGCCTCCACTCACTCCCTACTCATTGCCTCCACTCACTCCCTACTCACTGCCTCCACTCACTCCCTACTCACTGCCCCCACCTACTCACTGCCTCCACCTACTTACTCCCTACTCACTACCTCCACCCACTAACTTCCTACTCACTGCTTCCACCTACTTACTACCTACTCACTGTCTGCACACTCCTTACTCACTGCCCCCACCTACTCACTGCACACTCCCTAGTCACTGCCTCCACCCACTCACTCCCTACTCACTGCCTCCACTCACTCACTCCCTACTCACTGCCTCCACCCACTCACTCCCTACTCACTGCCTCCACTCACTCACTCCCTACTCACTGCCTCCACTCACTCACTCCCTACTCACTGCCTCCACTCACTCCCTACTCACTGCCTCCACTCACTCCCTACTCACTGCCTCCACTCACTCACTCCCTACTCACTGCCTCCACTCACTCACTCCCTACTCACTGCCTCCACTCACTCACTCCCTACTCACTGCCTCCACTCACTCACTCCCTACTCACTGCCTCCACTCACTCACTCCCTACTCACTGCCTCCACCCACTCACTCCCTACTCACTGCCTCCACTCACTCACTCCCTACTCACTGCCTCCACTCACTCACTCCCTACTCACCTCCTCCACTCACTCACTCCCTACTCACTGCCTCCACTCACTCCCTACTCACTGCCTCCACTCACTCCCTACTCACTGCCTCCACTCACTCACTCCCTACTCACTGCCTCCACTCACTCCCTACTCACTGCCTCCACTCACTCCCTACTCACTGCCTCCACTCACTCCCTACTCGCTGCCTCCACCCACTCACTCCCTACTCGCTGCCTCCACTCACTCCCTACTCACTGCCTCCACCCACTCACTGCCTCCACTCACTCACTCCCTACTCACTGCCTCCACTCACTCACTCCCTACTCACTGCCTCCACCCACTCACTCCCTACTCACTCCCTACTCACTGCCTCCACCCACTCACTGCCTCCACTCACTCCCTACTCACTGCCTCCACCCACTCACTCCCTACTCACTGCCTCCACCCACTCACTCCCTACTCACTGCCTCCACTCACTCACTCCCTACTCACTGCCTCCACTCACTCACTCCCTACTCACTGCCTCCACCCACTCACTCCCTACTCACTGCCTCCACTCACTCACTCACTCCCTACTCACTGCCTCCACCCACTCACTGCCTCCACTCACTCCCTACTCACTGCCTCCACCCACTCACTCCCTACTTACTACCTCCACTCACTCCCTAGTCACTGCCTCCATCCACTCACTCCCTACTCACTGCCTCCACACACTCACTCCCTACTCACTGCCTACACCCACTCACTCCCTGCACCCACTCACTCCCTACTCACTGCCTCCACTCACTCACTCCCTACTCACTGCCTCCACCCACTCACTGCCTCCACTCACTCCCTACTCACTGCCTCCACCCACTCACTCCCTACTCACTGCTACCACCCACTCACTCCCTACTCACTGCCTCCACTCACTCACTCCCTACTCACTGCCTCCACTCACTCACTCCCTACTCACTGCCTCCACTCACTCACTCCCTACTCACTGCCTCCACCCACTCACTCCCTACTCACTGCCTCCACTCACTCACTCCCTACGCACTGCCTCCACCCACTCACTGCCTCCACTCACTCCCTACTCACTGCCTCCACCCACTCACTGCCTCCAGTCACTCACTCCCTACTCACTGCCTCCACTCACTCACTCCCTACTCACTGCCTCCACCCACTCACTCCCTACTCACTCCCTACTCACTGCCTCCACCCACTCACTGCCTCCACTCACGCCCTACTCACTGCCTCCACCCACTCACTCCCTACTCACTGCCTCCACCCACTCACTCCCTACTCACTGCCTCCACTCACTCACTCCCTACTCACTGCCTCCACTCACTCACTCCCTACTCACTGCCTCCACTCACTCACTCCCTACTCACTGCCTCCACTCACTCACTCCCTACTCACTGCCTCCACCCACTCACTCCCTACTCACTGCCTCCACCCACTCACTCCCTACTCACTGCCTCCACCCACTCACTCCCTACTCACTGCTTCCACCCACTCACTCCCTACTCACTGCCTCCACTCATTCCCTACTCACTGCCTCCACTCACTCCCTACTCACTGCCTCCACCCACTCACTCCCTACTCACTGCCTCCACCCACTCACTCCCTACTCACTGCCTCCACTCACTCCCTACTCACTGCCTCCACTCACTCCCTACTCACTGCCTCCACCCACTCACTCCCTACTCACTGCCTCCACTCACTGCCTCCACTCACTCACTCCCTACTCACTGCCTCCACCCACTCACTCCCTACTCACTGCCTCCACCCACTCACTCCCTACTCACTGCCTCCACCCACTCACTCCCTACTCACTGCCTCCACCCACTCACTCCCTACTCACTGCCTCCACCCACTCACTGCCTCCACTCACTCCCTACCCACTGCCTCCACCCACTCACTCCCTACTCACTGCCTCCACCCACTCACTGCCTCCACTCACTCCCTACTCACTGCCTCCACCCACTCACTGCCTCCACTCACTCCCTACTCACTGCCTCCACCCACTCACTGCCTCCACTCACTCCCTACTCACTGCCTCCACTCACTCCCTACTCACTGCCTCCACTCACTCCCTACTCACTGCCTCCACCCACTCACTGCCTCCACTCACTCCCTACTCACTGCCTCCACCCACTCACTGCCTCCACTCACTCCCTACTCACTGCCTCCACCCACTCACTGCCTCTACTCACTGCCTCCACCCACTCACTGCCTCCACCCACTCACTGCCTCCACTCACTGCCTCCACCCACTCACTGCCTCTACTCACTGCCTCCACCCACTCACTCCCTACTTACTACCTCCACTCACTCCCTAGTCACTGCCTCCACCCACTCACTCCCTACCTCCACTCACTCACTCCCTACTCACTGCCTCCACTCACTCCCTACTCACTGCCTCCACCCACTCACTGCCTCTACTCACTGCCTCCACCCACTCACTGCCTCCACCCACTCACTGCCTCCACTCACTCCCTACTCACTGCCTCCACCCACTCACTGCCTCTACTCACTGCCTCCACCCACTCACTCCCTACTTACTACCTCCACTCACTCCCTAGTCACTGCCTCCACCCACTCACTCCCTACCTCCACTCACTCACTCCCTACTCACTGCCTCCACTCACTCACTCCCTACTCACTGCCTCCACTCACTCACTCCCTACTCACTGCCTCCACCCACTCACTGCCTCTACTCACTGCCTCCACCCACTCACTCCCTACTCACTGCCTCCACCCACTCACTCCCTACTCACTGCCTCCACTCACTCACTCCCTACTCACTGCCTCCACTCACTCACTCCCTACTCACTGCCTCCACTCACTCACTCCCTACTCACTGCCTCCACTCACTCACTCCCTACTCACTGCCTCCACTCACTCACTCCCTACTCACTGCCTCCACCCACTCACTGCCTCTACTCACTGCCTCCACCCACTCACTGCCTCCACCCACTCACTGCCTCCACTCACTCCCTACTCACTGCCTCCACCCACTCACTGCCTCTACTCACTGCCTCCACCCACTCACTCCCTACTTACTACCTCCACTCACTCCCTAGTCACTGCCTCCACCCACTCACTCCCTACCTCCACTCACTCACTCCCTACTCACTGCCTCCACTCACTCACTCCCTACTCACTGCCTCCACTCACTCACTCCCTACTCACTGCCTCCACCCACTCACTGCCTCTACTCACTGCCTCCACCCACTCACTCCCTACTCACTGCCTCCACCCACTCACTCCCTACTCACTGCCTCCACTCACTCACTCCCTACTCACTGCCTCCACTCACTCACTCCCTACTCACTGCCTCCACTCACTCACTCCCTACTCACTGCCTCCACTCACTCACTCCCTACTCACTGCCTCCACCCACTCACTGCCTCTACTCACTGCCTCCACCCACTCACTCCCTACTCACTGCCTCCACCCACTCACTCCCTACTCACTGCCTCCACCCACTCACTCCCTACTCACTGCCTCCACTCACTCACTCCCTACTCACTGCCTCCACTCACTCACTCCCTACTCACTGCCTCCACTCACTCACTCCCTACTCACTGCCTCCACCCACTCACTCCCTACTCACTGCCTCCACTCACTCACTCCCTACTCACCTCCTCCACTCACTCACTCCCTACTCACTGCCTCCACTCACTCCCTACTCACTGCCTCCACTCACTCCCTACTCACTGCCTCCACTCACTCACTCCCTACTCACTGCCTCCACTCACTCCCTACTCACTGCCTCCACTCACTCCCTACTCGCTGCCTCCACCCACTCACTCCCTACTCGCTGCCTCCACTCACTCCCTACTCACTGCCTCCACCCACTCACTGCCTCCACTCACTCACTCCCTACTCACTGCCTCCACTCACTCACTCCCTACTCACTGCCTCCACCCACTCACTCCCTACTCACTCCCTACTCACTGCCTCCACCCACTCACTGCCTCCACTCACTCCCTACTCACTGCCTCCACCCACTCACTCCCTACTCACTGCCTCCACCCACTCACTCCCTACTCACTGCCTCCACTCACTCACTCCCTACTCACTGCCTCCACTCACTCACTCCCTACTCACTGCCTCCACCCACTCACTCCCTACTCACTGCCTCCACTCACTCACTCCCTACTCACTGCCTCCACCCACTCACTGCCTCCACTCACTCCCTACTCACTGCCTCCACCCACTCACTCCCTACTTACTACCTCCACTCACTCCCTAGTCACTGCCTCCATCCACTCACTCCCTACTCACTGCCTCCACTCACTCACTCCCTACTCACTGCCTCCACTCACTCCCTACTCACTGCCTCCACTCACTCCCTACTCATTGCCTCCACTCACTCCCTACTCACTGCCTCCACTCACTCCCTACTCACTGCCCCCACCTACTCACTGCCTCCACCTACTTACTCCCTACTCACTACCTCCACCCACTAACTTCCTACTCACTGCTTCCACCTACTTACTACCTACTCACTGTCTGCACACTCCTTACTCACTGCCCCCACCTACTCACTGCACACTCCCTAGTCACTGCCTCCACCCACTCACTCCCTACTCACTGCCTCCACTCACTCACTCCCTACTCACTGCCTCCACCCACTCACTCCCTACTCACTGCCTCCACTCACTCACTCCCTACTCACTGCCTCCACTCACTCACTCCCTACTCACTGCCTCCACTCACTCCCTACTCACTGCCTCCACTCACTCCCTACTCACTGCCTCCACTCACTCACTCCCTACTCACTGCCTCCACTCACTCACTCCCTACTCACTGCCTCCACTCACTCACTCCCTACTCACTGCCTCCACTCACTCACTCCCTACTCACTGCCTCCACTCACTCACTCCCTACTCACTGCCTCCACCCACTCACTCCCTACTCACTGCCTCCACTCACTCACTCCCTACTCACTGCCTCCACTCACTCACTCCCTACTCACCTCCTCCACTCACTCACTCCCTACTCACTGCCTCCACTCACTCCCTACTCACTGCCTCCACTCACTCCCTACTCACTGCCTCCACTCACTCACTCCCTACTCACTGCCTCCACTCACTCCCTACTCACTGCCTCCACTCACTCCCTACTCACTGCCTCCACTCACTCCCTACTCGCTGCCTCCACCCACTCACTCCCTACTCGCTGCCTCCACTCACTCCCTACTCACTGCCTCCACCCACTCACTGCCTCCACTCACTCACTCCCTACTCACTGCCTCCACTCACTCACTCCCTACTCACTGCCTCCACCCACTCACTCCCTACTCACTCCCTACTCACTGCCTCCACCCACTCACTGCCTCCACTCACTCCCTACTCACTGCCTCCACCCACTCACTCCCTACTCACTGCCTCCACCCACTCACTCCCTACTCACTGCCTCCACTCACTCACTCCCTACTCACTGCCTCCACTCACTCACTCCCTACTCACTGCCTCCACCCACTCACTCCCTACTCACTGCCTCCACTCACTCACTCACTCCCTACTCACTGCCTCCACCCACTCACTGCCTCCACTCACTCCCTACTCACTGCCTCCACCCACTCACTCCCTACTTACTACCTCCACTCACTCCCTAGTCACTGCCTCCATCCACTCACTCCCTACTCACTGCCTCCACACACTCACTCCCTACTCACTGCCTACACCCACTCACTCCCTGCACCCACTCACTCCCTACTCACTGCCTCCACTCACTCACTCCCTACTCACTGCCTCCACCCACTCACTGCCTCCACTCACTCCCTACTCACTGCCTCCACCCACTCACTCCCTACTCAGTGCTACCACCCACTCACTCCCTACTCACTGCCTCCACTCACTCACTCCCTACTCACTGCCTCCACTCACTCACTCCCTACTCACTGCCTCCACTCACTCACTCCCTACTCACTGCCTCCACCCACTCACTCCCTACTCACTGCCTCCACTCACTCACTCCCTACGCACTGCCTCCACCCACTCACTGCCTCCACTCACTCCCTACTCACTGCCTCCACCCACTCACTGCCTCCAGTCACTCACTCCCTACTCACTGCCTCCACTCACTCACTCCCTACTCACTGCCTCCACCCACTCACTCCCTACTCACTCCCTACTCACTGCCTCCACCCACTCACTGCCTCCACTCACTCCCTACTCACTGCCTCCACCCACTCACTCCCTACTCACTGCCTCCACCCACTCACTGCCTCCACTCACTCCCTACTCACTGCCTCCACCCACTCACTGCCTCCACTCACTCCCTACTCACTGCCTCCACTCACTCCCTACTCACTGCCTCCACTCACTCCCTACTCACTGCCTCCACCCACTCACTGCCTCCACTCACTCCCTACTCACTGCCTCCACTCACTCCCTACTCACTGCCTCCACTCACTCACTCCCTACTCACTGCCTCCACCCACTCACTCCCTACTCACTGCCTCCACCCACTCACTCCCTACTCACTGCCTCCACCCACTCACTCCCTACTCACTGCCTCCACCCACTCACTCCCTACTCACTGCCTCCACTCACTCCCTACTCACTGCCTCCACTCACTCCCTACTCACTGCCTCCACCCACTCACTCCCTACTCACTGCCTCCACTCACTCACTCCCTACTCACTGCCTCCACCCACTCACTCCCTACTCACTGCCTCCACCCACTCACTCCCTACTCACTGCCTCCACCCACTCACTCCCTACTCACTGCCTCCACCCACTCACTGCCTCCACTCACTCCCTACCCACTGCCTCCACCCACTCACTCCCTACTCACTGCCTCCACCCACTCACTGCCTCCACTCACTCCCTACTCACTGCCTCCACCCACTCACTGCCTCCACTCACTCCCTACTCACTGCCTCCACCCACTCACTGCCTCCACTCACTCCCTACTCACTGCCTCCACTCAATCACTGCCTCCACTCACTCCCTACTCACTGCCTCCACCCACTCACTGCCTCCACTCACTCCCTACTCACTGCCTCCACCCACTCACTGCCTCCACTCACTCCCTACTCACTGCCTCCACCCACTCACTGCCTCTACTCACTGCCTCCACCCACTCACTGCCTCCACCCACTCACTGCCTCCACTCACTGTCTCCACCCACTCACTGCCTCTACTCACTGCCTCCACCCACTCACTCCCTACTTACTACCTCCACTCACTCCCTAGTCACTGCCTCCACCCACTCACTCCCTACCTCCACTCACTCACTCCCTACTCACTGCCTCCACTCACTCCCTACTCACTGCCTCCACCCACTCACTGCCTCTACTCACTGCCTCCACCCACTCACTGCCTCCACCCACTCACTGCCTCCACTCACTCCCTACTCACTCCCTACTCACTGCCTCCACCCACTCACTGCCTCCACTCACTCCCTACTCACTGCCTCCACCCACTCACTCCCTACTCACTGCCTCCACCCACTCACTGCCTCCACTCACTCCCTACTCACTGCCTCCACCCACTCACTGCCTCCACTCACTCCCTACTCACTGCCTCCACTCACTCCCTACTCACTGCCTCCACTCACTCCCTACTCACTGCCTCCACCCACTCACTGCCTCCACTCACTCCCTACTCACTGCCTCCACTCACTCCCTACTCACTGCCTCCACTCACTCACTCCCTACTCACTGCCTCCACCCACTCACTCCCTACTCACTGCCTCCACCCACTCACTCCCTACTCACTGCCTCCACCCACTCACTCCCTACTCACTGCCTCCACCCACTCACTCCCTACTCACTGCCTCCACTCACTCCCTACTCACTGCCTCCACTCACTCCCTACTCACTGCCTCCACCCACTCACTCCCTACTCACTGCCTCCACTCACTCACTCCCTACTCACTGCCTCCACCCACTCACTCCCTACTCACTGCCTCCACCCACTCACTCCCTACTCACTGCCTCCACCCACTCACTCCCTACTCACTGCCTCCACCCACTCACTGCCTCCACTCACTCCCTACCCACTGCCTCCACCCACTCACTCCCTACTCACTGCCTCCACCCACTCACTGCCTCCACTCACTCCCTACTCACTGCCTCCACCCACTCACTGCCTCCACTCACTCCCTACTCACTGCCTCCACCCACTCACTGCCTCCACTCACTCCCTACTCACTGCCTCCACTCAATCACTGCCTCCACTCACTCCCTACTCACTGCCTCCACCCACTCACTGCCTCCACTCACTCCCTACTCACTGCCTCCACCCACTCACTGCCTCCACTCACTCCCTACTCACTGCCTCCACCCACTCACTGCCTCTACTCACTGCCTCCACCCACTCACTGCCTCCACCCACTCACTGCCTCCACTCACTGTCTCCACCCACTCACTGCCTCTACTCACTGCCTCCACCCACTCACTCCCTACTTACTACCTCCACTCACTCCCTAGTCACTGCCTCCACCCACTCACTCCCTACCTCCACTCACTCACTCCCTACTCACTGCCTCCACTCACTCCCTACTCACTGCCTCCACCCACTCACTGCCTCTACTCACTGCCTCCACCCACTCACTGCCTCCACCCACTCACTGCCTCCACTCACTCCCTACTCACTGCCTCCACCCACTCACTGCCTCTACTCACTGCCTCCACCCACTCACTCCCTACTTACTACCTCCACTCACTCCCTAGTCACTGCCTCCACCCACTCACTCCCTACCTCCACTCACTCACTCCCTACTCACTGCCTCCACTCACTCACTCCCTACTCACTGCCTCCACTCACTCACTCCCTACTCACTGCCTGCACCCACTCACTGCCTCTACTCACTGCCTCCACCCACTCACTCCCTACTCACTGCCTCCACCCACTCACTCCCTACTCACTGCCTCCACTCACTCACTCCCTACTCACTGCCTCCACTCACTCACTCCCTACTCACTGCCTCCACTCACTCACTCCCTACTCACTGCCTCCACTCACTCACTCCCTACTCACTGCCTCCACTCACTCACTCCCTACTCACTGCCTCCACCCACTCACTGCCTCTACTCACTGCCTCCACCCACTCACTGCCTCCACCCACTCACTGCCTCCACTCACTCCCTACTCACTGCCTCCACCCACTCACTGCCTCTACTCACTGCCTCCACCCACTCACTCCCTACTTACTACCTCCACTCACTCCCTAGTCACTGCCTCCACCCACTCACTCCCTACCTCCACTCACTCACTCCCTACTCACTGCCTCCACTCACTCACTCCCTACTCACTGCCTCCACTCACTCACTCGCTACTCACTGCCTCCACCCACTCACTGCCTCTACTCACTGCCTCCACCCACTCACTCCCTACTCACTGCCTCCACCCACTCACTCCCTACTCACTGCCTCCACTCACTCACTCCCTACTCACTGCCTCCACTCACTCACTCCCTACTCACTGCCTCCACTCACTCACTCCCTACTCACTGCCTCCACTCACTCACTCCCTACTCACTGCCTCCACCCACTCACTGCCTCTACTCACTGCCTCCACCCACTCACTCCCTACTCACTGCCTCCACCCACTCACTCCCTACTCACTGCCTCCACTCACTCACTCCCTACTCACTGCCTCCACTCACTCACTCCCTACTCACTGCCTCCACTCACTCACTCCCTACTCACTGCCTCCACTCACTCACTCCCTACTCACTGCCTCCACCCACTCACTCCCTACTCACTGCCTCCACTCACTCACTCCCTACTCACTGCCTCCACTCACTCACTCCCTACTCACTGCCTCCACCCACTCACTCCCTACTCACTGCCTCCACTCACTCACTCCCTACTCACCTCCTCCACTCACTCACTCCCTACTCACTGCCTCCACTCACTCCCTACTCACTGCCTCCACTCACTCCCTACTCACTGCCTCCACTCACTCACTCCCTACTCACTGCCTCCACTCACTCCCTACTCACTGCCTCCACTCACTCCCTACTCACTGCCTCCACTCACTCCCTACTCACTGCCTCCACCCACTCACTGCCTCCACTCACTCACTCCCTACTCACTGCCTCCACTCACTCACTCCCTACTCACTGCCTCCACCCACTCACTCCCTACTCACTCCCTACTCACTGCCTCCACCCACTCACTGCCTCCACTCACTCCCTACTCACTGCCTCCACCCACTCACTCCCTACTCACTGCCTCCACCCACTCACTCCCTACTCACTGCCTCCACTCACTCACTCCCTACTCACTGCCTCCACTCACTCACTCCCTACTCACTGCCTCCACCCACTCACTCCCTACTCACTGCCTCCACTCACTCACTCCCTACTCACTGCCTCCACCCACTCACTGCCTCCACTCACTCCCTACTCACTGCCTCCACCCACTCACTCCCTACTTACTACCTCCACTCACTCCCTAGTCACTGCCTCCATCCACTCACTCCCTACTCACTGCCTCCACTCACTCACTCCCTACTCACTGCCTCCACTCACTCCCTACTCACTGCCTCCACTCACTCCCTACTCATTGCCTCCACTCACTCCCTACTCACTGCCTCCACTCACTCCCTACTCACTGCCCCCACCTACTCACTGCCTCCACCTACTTACTCCCTACTCACTACCTCCACCCACTAACTTCCTACTCACTGCTTCCACCTACTTACTACCTACTCACTGTCTGCACACTCCTTACTCACTGCCCCCACCTACTCACTGCACACTCCCTAGTCACTGCCTCCACCCACTCACTCCCTACTCACTGCCTCCACTCACTCACTCCCTACTCACTGCCTCCACCCACTCACTCCCTACTCACTGCCTCCACTCACTCACTCCCTACTCACTGCCTCCACTCACTCACTCCCTACTCACTGCCTCCACTCACTCCCTACTCACTGCCTCCACTCACTCCCTACTCACTGCCTCCACTCACTCACTCCCTACTCACTGCCTCCACTCACTCACTCCCTACTCACTGCCTCCACTCACTCACTCCCTACTCACTGCCTCCACTCACTCACTCCCTACTCACTGCCTCCACTCACTCACTCCCTACTCACTGCCTCCACTCACTCACTCCCTACTCACTGCCTCCACCCACTCACTCCCTACTCACTGCCTCCACTCACTCACTCCCTACTCACTGCCTCCACTCACTCACTCCCTACTCACCTCCTCCACTCACTCACTCCCTACTCACTGCCTCCACTCACTCCCTACTCACTGCCTCCACTCACTCCCTACTCACTGCCTCCACTCACTCACTCCCTACTCACTGCCTCCACTCACTCCCTACTCACTGCCTCCACTCACTCCCTACTCACTGCCTCCACTCACTCCCTACTCGCTGCCTCCACCCACTCACTCCCTACTCGCTGCCTCCACTCACTCCCTACTCACTGCCTCCACCCACTCACTGCCTCCACTCACTCACTCCCTACTCACTGCCTCCACTCACTCACTCCCTACTCACTGCCTCCACCCACTCACTCCCTACTCACTCCCTACTCACTGCCTCCACCCACTCACTGCCTCCACTCACTCCCTACTCACTGCCTCCACCCACTCACTCCCTACTCACTGCCTCCACCCACTCACTCCCTACTCACTGCCTCCACTCACTCACTCCCTACTCACTGCCTCCACTCACTCACTCCCTACTCACTGCCTCCACCCACTCACTCCCTACTCACTGCCTCCACTCACTCACTCCCTACTCGCTGCCTCCACCCACTCACTGCCTCCACTCACTCCCTACTCACTGCCTCCACCCACTCACTCCCTACTTACTACCTCCACTCACTCCCTAGTCACTGCCTCCATCCACTCACTCCCTACTCACTGCCTCCACACACTCACTCCCTACTCACTGCCTACACCCACTCACTCCCTGCACCCACTCACTCCCTACTCACTGCCTCCACTCACTCACTCCCTACTCACTGCCTCCACCCACTCACTGCCTCCACTCACTCCCTACTCACTGCCTCCACCCACTCACTCCCTACTCACTGCTACCACCCACTCACTCCCTACTCACTGCCTCCACTCACTCACTCCCTACTCACTGCCTCCACTCACTCACTCCCTACTCACTGCCTCCACTCACTCACTCCCTACTCACTGCCTCCACCCACTCACTCCCTACTCACTGCCTCCACTCACTCACTCCCTACGCACTGCCTCCACCCACTCACTGCCTCCACTCACTCCCTACTCACTGCCTCCACCCACTCACTGCCTCCATTCACTCACTCCCTACTCACTGCCTCCACTCACTCACTCCCTACTCACTGCCTCCACCCACTCACTCCCTACTCACTCCCTACTCACTGCCTCCACCCACTCACTGCCTCCACTCACTCCCTACTCACTGCCTCCACCCACTCACTCCCTACTCACTGCCTCCACCCACTCACTGCCTCCACTCACTCCCTACTCACTGCCTCCACCCACTCACTGCCTCCACTCACTCCCTACTCACTGCCTCCACTCACTCCCTACTCACTGCCTCCACTCACTCCCTACTCACTGCCTCCACCCACTCACTGCCTCCACTCACTCCCTACTCACTGCCTCCACTCACTCCCTACTCACTGCCTCCACTCACTCACTCCCTACTCACTGCCTCCACCCACTCACTCCCTACTCACTGCCTCCACCCACTCACTCCCTACTCACTGCCTCCACCCACTCACTCCCTACTCACTGCCTCCACCCACTCACTCCCTACTCACTGCCTCCACTCACTCCCTACTCACTGCCTCCACTCACTCCCTACTCACTGCCTCCACCCACTCACTCCCTACTCACTGCCTCCACTCACTCACTCCCTACTCACTGCCTCCACCCACTCACTCCCTACTCACTGCCTCCACCCACTCACTCCCTACTCACTGCCTCCACCACTCACTCCCTACTCACTGCCTCCACCCACTCACTCCCTACTCACTGCCTCCACCCACTCACTGCCTCCACTCACTCCCTACCCACTGCCTCCACCCACTCACTCCCTACTCACTGCCTCCACCCACTCACTGCCTCCACTCACTCCCTACTCACTGCCTCCACCCACTCACTGCCTCCACTCACTCCCTACTCACTGCCTCCACCCACTCACTGCCTCCACTCACTCCCTACTCACTGCCTCCACTCACTCACTGCCTCCACTCACTCCCTACTCACTGCCTCCACCCACTCACTGCCTCCACTCACTCCCTACTCACTGCCTCCACCCACTCACTGCCTCCACTCACTCCCTACTCACTGCCTCCACCCACTCACTGCCTCTACTCACTGCCTCCACCCACTCACTGCCTCCACCCACTCACTGCCTCCACTCACTGTCTCCACCCACTCACTGCCTCTACTCACTGCCTCCACCCACTCACTCCCTACTTACTACCTCCACTCACTCCCTAGTCACTGCCTCCACCCACTCACTCCCTACCTCCACTCACTCACTCCCTACTCACTGCCTCCACTCACTCCCTACTCACTGCCTCCACCCACTCACTGCCTCTACTCACTGCCTCCACCCACTCACTGCCTCCACCCACTCACTGCCTCCACTCACTCCCTACTCACTGCCTCCACCCACTCACTGCCTCTACTCACTGCCTCCACCCACTCACTCCCTACTTACTACCTCCACTCACTCCCTAGTCACTGCCTCCACCCACTCACTCCCTACCTCCACTCACTCACTCCCTACTCACTGCCTCCACTCACTCACTCCCTACTCACTGCCTCCACTCACTCACTCCCTACTCACTGCCTCCACCCACTCACTGCCTCTACTCACTGCCTCCACCCACTCACTCCCTACTCACTGCCTCCACCCACTCACTCCCTACTCACTGCCTCCACTCACTCACTCCCTACTCACTGCCTCCACTCACTCACTCCCTACTCACTGCCTCCACTCACTCACTCCCTACTCACTGCCTCCACTCACTCACTCCCTACTCACTGCCTCCACTCACTCACTCCCTACTCACTGCCTCCACCCACTCACTGCCTCTACTCACTGCCTCCACCCACTCACTGCCTCCACCCACTCACTGCCTCCACTCACTCCCTACTCACTGCCTCCACCCACTCACTGCCTCTACTCACTGCCTCCACCCACTCACTCCCTACTTACTACCTCCACTCACTCCCTAGTCACTGCCTCCACCCACTCACTCCCTACCTCCACTCACTCACTCCCTACTCACTGCCTCCACTCACTCACTCCCTACTCACTGCCTCCACTCACTCACTCCCTACTCACTGCCTCCACCCACTCACTGCCTCTACTCACTGCCTCCACCCACTCACTCCCTACTCACTGCCTCCACCCACTCACTCCCTACTCACTGCCTCCACTCACTCACTCCCTACTCACTGCCTCCACTCACTCACTCCCTACTCACTGCCTCCACTCACTCACTCCCTACTCACTGCCTCCACCCACTCACTGCCTCTACTCACTGCCTCCACCCACTCACTCCCTACTCACTGCCTCCACCCACTCACTCCCTACTCACTGCCTCCACTCACTCACTCCCTACTCACTGCCTCCACTCACTCACTCCCTACTCACTGCCTCCACTCACTCACTCCCTACTCACTGCCTCCACTCACTCACTCCCTACTCACTGCCTCCACCCACTCACTCCCTACTCACTGCCTCCACTCACTCACTCCCTACTCACTGCCTCCACTCACTCACTCCCTACTCACTGCCTCCACCCACTCACTCCCTACTCACTGCCTCCACTCACTCACTCCCTACTCACCTCCTCCACTCACTCACTCCCTACTCACTGCCTCCACTCACTCCCTACTCACTGCCTCCACTCACTCCCTACTCACTGCCTCCACTCACTCAGTCCCTACTCACTGCCTCCACTCACTCCCTACTCACTGCCTCCACTCACTCCCTACTCACTGCCTCCACTCACTCCCTACTCGCTGCCTCCACCCACTCACTCCCTACTCGCTGCCTCCACTCACTCCCTACTCACTGCCTCCACCTACTCACTGCCTCCACTCACTCACTCCCTACTCACTGCCTCCACTCACTCACTCCCTACTCACTGCCTCCACCCACTCACTCCCTACTCACTCCCTACTCACTGCCTCCACCCACTCACTGCCTCCACTCACTCCCTACTCACTGCCTCCACCCACTCACTCCCTACTCACTGCCTCCACTCACTCACTCCCTACTCACTGCCTCCACTCACTCACTCCCTACTCGCTGCCTCCACCCACTCACTCCCTACTCACTGCCTCCACTCACTCACTCCCTACTCACTGCCTCCACCCACTCACTGCCTCCACTCACTCCCTACTCACTGCCTCCACCCACTCACTCCCTACTTACTACCTCCACTCACTCCCTAGTCACTGCCTCCATCCACTCACTCCCTACTCACTGCCTCCACTCACTCACTCCCTACTCACTGCCTCCACTCACTCCCTACTCACTGCCTCCACTCACTCCCTACTCATTGCCTCCACTCACTCCCTACTCACTGCCTCCACTCACTCCCTACTCACTGCCCCCACCTACTCACTGCCTCCACCTACTTACTCCCTACTCACTACCTCCACCCACTAACTTCCTACTCACTGCTTCCACCTACTTACTACCTACTCACTGTCTGCACACTCCTTACTCACTGCCCCCACCTACTCACTGCACACTCCCTAGTCACTGCCTCCACCCACTCACTCCCTACTCACTGCCTCCACTCACTCACTCCCTACTCACTGCCTCCACCCACTCACTCCCTACTCACTGCCTCCACTCACTCACTCCCTACTCACTGCCTCCACTCACTCACTCCCTACTCACTGCCTCCACTCACTCCCTACTCACTGCCTCCACTCACTCCCTACTCACTGCCTCCACTCACTCACTCCCTACTCACTGCCTCCACTCACTCACTCCCTACTCACTGCCTCCACTCACTCACTCCCTACTCACTGCCTCCACTCACTCACTCCCTACTCACTGCCTCCACTCACTCACTCCCTACTCACTGCCTCCACTCACTCACTCCCTACTCACTGCCTCCACCCACTCACTCCCTACTCACTGCCTCCACTCACTCACTCCCTACTCACTGCCTCCACTCACTCACTCCCTACTCACCTCCTCCACTCACTCACTCCCTACTCACTGCCTCCACTCACTCCCTACTCACTGCCTCCACTCACTCCCTACTCACTGCCTCCACTCACTCACTCCCTACTCACTGCCTCCACTCACTCCCTACTCACTGCCTCCACTCACTCCCTACTCACTGCCTCCACTCACTCCCTACTCGCTGCCTCCACCCACTCACTCCCTACTCGCTGCCTCCACTCACTCCCTACTCACTGCCTCCACCCACTCACTGCCTCCACTCACTCACTCCCTACTCACTGCCTCCACTCACTCACTCCCTACTCACTGCCTCCACCCACTCACTCCCTACTCACTCCCTACTCACTGCCTCCACCCACTCACTGCCTCCACTCACTCCCTACTCACTGCCTCCACCCACTCACTCCCTACTCACTGCCTCCACCCACTCACTCCCTACTCACTGCCTCCACTCACTCACTCCCTACTCACTGCCTCCACTCACTCACTCCCTACTCACTGCCTCCACCCACTCACTCCCTACTCACTGCCTCCACTCACTCACTCACTCCCTACTCACTGCCTCCACCCACTCACTGCCTCCACTCACTCCCTACTCACTGCCTCCACCCACTCACTCCCTACTTACTACCTCCACTCACTCCCTAGTCACTGCCTCCATCCACTCACTCCCTACTCACTGCCTCCACACACTCACTCCCTACTCACTGCCTACACCCACTCACTCCCTGCACCCACTCACTCCCTACTCACTGCCTCCACTCACTCACTCCCTACTCACTGCCTCCACCCACTCACTGCCTCCACTCACTCCCTACTCACTGCCTCCACCCACTCACTCCCTACTCACTGCTACCACCCACTCACTCCCTACTCACTGCCTCCACTCACTCACTCCCTACTCACTGCCTCCACTCACTCACTCCCTACTCACTGCCTCCACTCACTCACTCCCTACTCACTGCCTCCACCCACTCACTCCCTACTCACTGCCTCCACTCACTCACTCCCTACGCACTGCCTCCACCCACTCACTGCCTCCACTCACTCCCTACTCACTGCCTCCACCCACTCACTGCCTCCAGTCACTCACTCCCTACTCACTGCCTCCACTCACTCACTCCCTACTCACTGCCTCCACCCACTCACTCCCTACTCACTCCCTACTCACTGCCTCCACCCACTCACTGCCTCCACTCACTCCCTACTCACTGCCTCCACCCACTCACTCCCTACTCACTGCCTCCACCCACTCACTGCCTCCACTCACTCCCTACTCACTGCCTCCACCCACTCACTGCCTCCACTCACTCCCTACTCACTGCCTCCACTCACTCCCTACTCACTGCCTCCACTCACTCCCTACTCACTGCCTCCACCCACTCATTGCCTCCACTCACTCCCTACACTCACTCCCTACTCACTGCCTCCACCCACTCACTCCCTACTCACTGCCTCCACTCACTCACTCCCTACTCACTGCCTCCACCCACTCACTCCCTACTCACTGCCTCCACCCACTCACTCCCTACTCACTGCCTCCACCCACTCACTCCCTACTCACTGCCTCCACCCACTCACTCCCTACTCACTGCCTCCACCCACTCACTGCCTCCACTCACTCCCTACCCACTGCCTCCACCCACTCACTCCCTACTCACTGCCTCCACCCACTCACTGCCTCCACTCACTCCCTACTCACTGCCTCCACCCACTCACTGCCTCCACTCACTCCCTACTCACTGCCTCCACCCACTCACTGCCTCCACTCACTCCCTACTCACTGCCTCCACTCACTCCCTACTCACTGCCTCCACTCACTCCCTACTCACTGCCTCCACCCACTCACTGCCTCCACTCACTCCCTACTCACTGCCTCCACCCACTCACTGCCTCCACTCACTCCCTACTCACTGCCTCCACCCACTCACTGCCTCTACTCACTGCCTCCACCCACTCACTGCCTCCACCCACTCACTGCCTCCACTCACTGCCTCCACCCACTCACTGCCTCTACTCACTGCCTCCACCCACTCACTCCCTACTTACTACCTCCACTCACTCCCTAGTCACTGCCTCCACCCACTCACTCCCTACCTCCACTCACTCACTCCCTACTCACTGCCTCCACTCACTCCCTACTCACTGCCTCCACCCACTCACTGCCTCTACTCACTGCCTCCACCCACTCACTGCCTCCACCCACTCACTGCCTCCACTCACTCCCTACTCACTGCCTCCACCCACTCACTGCCTCTACTCACTGCCTCCACCCACTCACTCCCTACTTACTACCTCCACTCACTCCCTAGTCACTGCCTCCACCCACTCACTCCCTACCTCCACTCACTCACTCCCTACTCACTGCCTCCACTCACTCACTCCCTACTCACTGCCTCCACTCACTCACTCCCTACTCACTGCCTCCACCCACTCACTGCCTCTACTCACTGCCTCCACCCACTCACTCCCTACTCACTGCCTCCACCCACTCACTCCCTACTCACTGCCTCCACTCACTCACTCCCTACTCACTGCCTCCACTCACTCACTCCCTACTCACTGCCTCCACTCACTCACTCCCTACTCACTGCCTCCACTCACTCACTCCCTACTAACTGCCTCCACCCACTCACTGCCTCTACTCACTGCCTCCACCCACTCACTGCCTCCACCCACTCACTGCCTCCACTCACTCCCTACTCACTGCCTCCACCCACTCACTGCCTCTACTCACTGCCTCCACCCACTCACTCCTTACTTACTACCTCCACTCACTCCCTAGTCACTGCCTCCACCCACTCACTCCCTACCTCCACTCACTCACTCCCTACTCACTGCCTCCACTCACTCACTCCCTACTCACTGCCTCCACTCACTCACTCCCTACTCACTGCCTCCACCCACTCACTGCCTCTACTCACTGCCTCCACCCACTCACTCCCTACTCACTGCCTCCACCCACTCACTCCCTACTCACTGCCTCCACTCACTCACTCCCTACTCACTGCCTCCACTCACTCACTCCCTACTCACTGCCTCCACTCACTCACTCCCTACTCACTGCCTCCACTCACTCACTCCCTACTCACTGCCTCCACCCACTCACTGCCTCTACTCACTGCCTCCACCCACTCACTCCCTACTCACTGCCTCCACCCACTCACTCCCTACTCACTGCCTCCACCCACTCACTCCCTACTCACTGCCTCCACTCACTCACTCCCTACTCACTGCCTCCACTCACTCACTCCCTACTCACTGCCTCCACTCACTCACTCCCTACTCACTGCCTCCACTCACTCACTCCCTACTCACTGCCTCCACCCACTCACTCCCTACTCACTGCCTCCACTCACTCACTCCCTACTCACTGCCTCCACTCACTCACTCCCTACTCACTGCCTCCACCCACTCACTCCCTACTCACTGCCTCCACTCACTCACTCCCTACTCACCTCCTCCACTCACTCACTCCCTACTCACTGCCTCCACTCACTCCCTACTCACTGCCTCCACTCACTCCCTACTCACTGCCTCCACTCACTCACTCCCTACTCACTGCCTCCACTCACTCCCTACTCACTGCCTCCACTCACTCCCTACTCACTGCCTCCACTCACTCCCTACTCGCTGCCTCCACCCACTCACTCCCTACTCGCTGCCTCCACTCACTCCCTACTCACTGCCTCCACCCACTCACTGCCTCCACTCACTCACTCCCTACTCACTGCCTCCACTCACTCACTCCCTACTCACTGCCTCCACCCACTCACTCCCTACTCACTCCCTACTCACTGCCTCCACCCACTCACTGCCTCCACTCACTCCCTACTCACTGCCTCCACCCACTCACTCCCTACTCACTGCCTCCACCCACTCACTCCCTACTCACTGCCTCCACTCACTCACTCCCTACTCACTGCCTCCACTCACTCACTCCCTACTCACTGCCTCCACCCACTCACTCCCTACTCACTGCCTCCACTCACTCACTCCCTACTCACTGCCTCCACCCACTCACTGCCTCCACTCACTCCCTACTCACTGCCTCCACCCACTCACTCCCTACTTACTACCTCCACTCACTCCCTAGTCACTGCCTCCATCCACTCACTCCCTACTCACTGCCTCCACTCACTCACTCCCTACTCACTGCCTCCACTCACTCCCTACTCACTGCCTCCACTCACTCCCTACTCACTGCCTCCACTCACTCCCTACTCATTGCCTCCACTCACTCCCTACTCACTGCCTCCACTCACTCCCTACTCACTGCCCCCACCTACTCACTGCCTCCACCTACTTACTCCCTACTCACTACCTCCACCCACTAACTTCCTACTCACTGCTTCCACCTACTTACTACCTACTCACTGTCTGCACACTCCTTACTCACTGCCCCCACCTACTCACTGCACACTCCCTAGTCACTGCCTCCACCCACTCACTCCCTACTCACTGCCTCCACTCACTCACTCCCTACTCACTGCCTCCACCCACTCACTCCCTACTCACTGCCTCCACTCACTCACTCCCTACTCACTGCCTCCACTCACTCACTCCCTACTCACTGCCTCCACTCACTCCCTACTCACTGCCTCCACTCACTCCCTACTCACTGCCTCCACTCACTCACTCCCTACTCACTGCCTCCACTCACTCACTCCCTACTCACTGCCTCCACTCACTCACTCCCTACTCACTGCCTCCACTCACTCACTCCCTACTCACTGCCTCCACTCACTCACTCCCTACTCACTGCCTCCACCCACTCACTCCCTACTCACTGCCTCCACTCACTCACTCCCTACTCACTGCCTCCACTCACTCACTCCCTACTCACCTCCTCCACTCACTCACTCCCTACTCACTGCCTCCACTCACTCCCTACTCACTGCCTCCACTCACTCCCTACTCACTGCCTCCACTCACTCACTCCCTACTCACTGCCTCCACTCACTCCCTACTCACTGCCTCCACTCACTCCCTACTCACTGCCTCCACTCACTCCCTACTCGCTGCCTCCACCCACTCACTCCCTACTCGCTGCCTCCACTCACTCCCTACTCACTGCCTCCACCCACTCACTGCCTCCACTCACTCACTCCCTACTCACTGCCTCCACTCACTCACTCCCTACTCACTGCCTCCACCCACTCACTCCCTACTCACTCCCTACTCACTGCCTCCACCCACTCACTGCCTCCACTCACTCCCTACTCACTGCCTCCACCCACTCACTCCCTACTCACTGCCTCCACCCACTCACTCCCTACTCACTGCCTCCACTCACTCACTCCCTACTCACTGCCTCCACTCACTCACTCCCTACTCACTGCCTCCACCCACTCACTCCCTACTCACTGCCTCCACTCACTCACTCACTCCCTACTCACTGCCTCCACCCACTCACTGCCTCCACTCACTCCCTACTCACTGCCTCCACCCACTCACTCCCTACTTACTACCTCCACTCACTCCCTAGTCACTGCCTCCATCCACTCACTCCCTACTCACTGCCTCCACACACTCACTCCCTACTCACTGCCTACACCCACTCACTCCCTGCACCCACTCACTCCCTACTCACTGCCTCCACTCACTCACTCCCTACTCACTGCCTCCACCCACTCACTGCCTCCACTCACTCCCTACTCACTGCCTCCACCCACTCACTCCCTACTCACTGCTACCACCCACTCACTCCCTACTCACTGACTCCACTCACTCACTCCCTACTCACTGCCTCCACTCACTCACTCCCTACTCACTGCCTCCACTCACTCACTCCCTACTCACTGCCTCCACCCACTCACTCCCTACTCACTGCCTCCACTCACTCACTCCCTACGCACTGCCTCCACCCACTCACTGCCTCCACTCACTCCCTACTCACTGCCTCCACCCACTCACTGCCTCCAGTCACTCACTCCCTACTCACTGCCTCCACTCACTCACTCCCTACTCACTGCCTCCACCCACTCACTCCCTACTCACTCCCTACTCACTGCCTCCACCCACTCACTGCCTCCACTCACTCCCTACTCACTGCCTCCACCCACTCACTCCCTACTCACTGCCTCCACCCACTCACTCCCTACTCACTGCCTCCACTCACTCACTCCCTACTCACTGCCTCCACTCACTCACTCCCTACTCACTGCCTCCACTCACTCACTCCCTACTCACTGCCTCCACTCACTCACTCCCTACTCACTGCCTCCACCCACTCACTCCCTACTCACTGCCTCCACCCACTCACTCCCTACTCACTGCCTCCACTCACTCACTCCCTACTCACTGCCTCCACCCACTCACTGCCTCCACTCACTCCCTACTCACTGCCTCCACCCACTCACTCCCTACTTACTACCTCCACTCACTTCCTAGTCACTGCCTCCATCCACTCACTCCCTACTCACTGCCTCCACTCACTCACTCCCTACTCACTGCCTCCACTCACTCACTCCCTACTCACTGCCTCCACTCACTCACTCCTTACTCACTGCCTCCACCCACTCACTCCCTGCACCCACTCACTCCCTACTCACTGCCTCCACCCACTCACTGCCTCCACTCACTCCCTACTCACTGCCTCCACCCACTCACTCCCTACTCACTGCCTCCACCCACTCACTCCCTACTCACTGCCTCCACTCACTCACTCCCTACTCACTGCCTCCACCCACTCACTCCCTACTCACTGCCTCCACTCACTCACTCCCTACTCACTGCCTCCACCCACTCACTGCCTCCACTCACTCCCTACTCACTGCCTCCACCCACTCCCTCCCTACTTACTACCTCCACTCACTCCCTAGTCACTGCCTCCATCCACTCACTCCCTACTCACTGCCTCCACTCACTCACTCCCTACTCACTGCCTCCACCCACTCACTCCCTGCACCCACTCACTCCCTACTCACTGCCTCCACTCACTCACTCCCTACTCACTGCCTCCACCCACTTACTGCCTCCACTCACTCCCTACTCACTGCCTCCACCCACTCACTCCCTACTTACTGCCTCCACTCACTCCCTAGTCACTGCCTCCATCCACTCACTCCCTACTCACTGCCTCCACTCACTCACTCCCTACTCACTGCCTCCACCCACTCACTCCCTACTTACTGCCTCCACCCACTCACTCCCTAGTCACTGCCTCCACCCACTTACTTCCTACTCACTCACCTCCACCCCCACTCACTCCCTCCACCCACTCACTACCTCCACCCCCACTCCCTCCCTCCACCCACTCACTCACTCCCTACTCACTGCCTCCACCCACTCACTCCCTACTCACTGCCTTCACCTACTCACTGCCCGTACCTACACCTTGCCTCCACACTTCCTACTTACTGTCTGCACACTCCCTACTCACTGCCTTTACCTACTCGCTGCCTCCACCTACTCACTGTCTGCACACTCTCTACTCACTCCCTACTCACTGACTCCACCTACTCACTGTCTGCACACTCCCTACTCACTGTCTCCTCCTACTCACTGCCTCCACATATTCACTGCCTGCTCACTGCCTCCACCTACTCACTGCCTGCTCACTCCCTACTCACTGATTCCACCTACTCACTGACTGCTCATTGCCACAACCTACTCGCTGACTGCACACTCCCTACACACTGCCTCCACCTACTCACTGCCTGCTCACTGCCTCCACCTACTCACTGACTGCACATTCTCTACTCACTGACTACACACTCTCTACTCACTGACTGCTCCCACCTACTCAATGCCTGCACACTCCCCAATCACTGCCTCCATCTACTCCATGCCTGTACACTCCCTACTCACTGCCTGCATACTATCTACACACTGACTGCTCACTGCTCTCACCTACTCACTGCATCCACCTTATCTTTCTGCACACTCCCTACTCTCCACCTCCACCTACTCACTGCCTGCTGCTCACTTCCTGCACACTGCCTCCACCTACTCACTGCCTACACACTCCCTACTCCCTGCCTCCACGTACTCACTGCCTGGACACTGCTTGCTTCCTGCCTGCTCACTGTCTACTACAGAGGAACACGAAAGAACCGTGGTTGCTTTACAAAGGATTAATAATTACAGTACATTTTAGCCAACATTTGCATTTGGGCATTCATCCATTCCACTGGCCAAAATAATAATTTATTCTAGCCATTGAAATGGATGAACGCTCAAGTGCCTACATACACACTGCTTGCCTATCTGCGGGCTGGGGCAGACATGGTGGGTGCCAGCAGGTGGAATGGAGGTAGAACAGCAGACTTACGTCCCCTATTTTCCCCTTCTTGTTGGTGCCCCAGAAAGCAATGTGTATGGCACGTGGTGAAGCTAGGCATTCTTTCACCTGGGCAAAGACTCAGTTTGGCACCCCCACCCGAGAGAGAGAGGTTCTCGATCCACACACACCCAACCCCCAAATCCACAGGGTTGCCAATCCCCCCACAACTTTTTTTTTAATGACAAAACGGGATATATATATATACTAACACAGAGCATTTTTTACTGATGTTCTCAAATATGATGGAAACTCCTATTAGAAACTAGGGATGAGCCGAACACCCCCCGGTTCGGTTCACACCAGAACCTGCGAACGGACCGAAAGTTTGCCCAAACTTTAGAGCCCTATTAAATACAATGCATGCGAACGTTCGAAATCAAAAGTGCTAATTATCAAGGCTAATATGCAAGTTATTGTCCTAAAAAGTGTTTGGGGACCCGGCATAGGCGTGCGCACAGGGTGTGCCAGGTGTGCCCAGGCACACCCTAATCATCCTTTACAGCACAGATTCCCCCTACTTCCCTGGCTCCCTCCTTCCCCCTGCAGTTCTACCAGCTTCCCTCCTCTCCTGCCAGCTGTTGCTGCAAGGATGTTTCAGAATGAGTGGAGGAAGGGGGCGAGTAAATATGTAATTGACCATCCCCTTCTCTTTCTCAATGAACATCATGAGTGATCAGTAGTGTGTGTTTGAGCTTTGGGGTGCACACCCTAATGCAATAGGCTGCGCACACCTATGGGACCCGGGTCCTGCCCCAGGGGACATGTATCAATGCATACATTTTTTTTTTTAAAACGGCCGTTTTTTTGGGAGCAGTGATTTTAATGATGCTTAAAGTGAAAACAAAAAAGTGAAATATTCCTTTAAATATCGTACCTGGGGGGTGTCTATAGTATGCCTGTGAAGTAGCGTGTGTTTCCCATTTTTAGAACAGTCCCTGCACAAAATGACATATCTAAAGGAAAAAAAGTCATTTAAAAATCATTGAAAAAATGGCATGGGTACCCCCCCCCCAGCCCATTACCAGCCCATTACCAGCCCCTTTGGGTATTTGTATTCAGGTAAGCTTTAGAGCCCATTCACACAGGGGCGGCATGACTTGTGCCGCGACTGTGCTGGGCGATCTCCACACGACTTCAAAGCAGACTTCCAAAATTACTTCTGTACTTCTGTATTGAAGTCAATGGAAGTCGCCTTGAAGTCGTCTTGAAGTAGTACAGGAACCTTTTTCTAAGTCGGAGCGACTTCAGTCGCTCTGCTTAGAACGGTTCCATTGTACAGAATGGGACGCGACTCGTCAGGCGGCTGAGACGCCTCACGAGTCGCCCCTGTGTGAATGGGGTCTTAGGTGCACACTGTGCAAAGAACACTAAAACAAAATACTGGAAGTCCCTGCCTCACTGCCTGTATTTGTATGAGAACACCAGCAATTGTATTCAGGTAAGCTTTAGGTGAACGCTATGCAAAGCACACAGTACACTAAGTGAAACACTGACTGCAGCTAGCACAATCACCTGCCTGCCTGTCACAGTATAGAGAATAACAGGAACGGATCTAGCTAAACTGAATACAGTGTATAAATATTTATACAACACCTAGGATGCATATATATTCTCTACACACTGTAACTGAAGTTAACTGACTCGCCTGCCTGCTCTATCTAACTCAATATAAATTACACTGTCTCTCTCTCTCTCTAACTGTCTTTAACCATCACAACACAGTACACAAGGCCGCCACGGAGGCGGCCTTATATAGTGTGGGGCGTGTACTAAACCCCCTGAGACATAATTGGCCAAAGCCACCCTGGCTTTGGCCAATTATGGCTCTCCGTTTTTTCCGCGCTGTGATTGGCCAAAGCATGCGGGTCATAGTGCATGCTTGGCCAATCATCAGCCAGCAATGCACTGTGATGCCCCAGTGAATTATGGACCGTGACGCGCCGCTCGAATTTGGCGCGAACGTCCCATTATGTTCGCAATTGGGTGAACGATCGAACAGCCGATGTTCGAGTTGAACATGGGAGAGAGAGAGAGAGAGAGAGAGAGAGGGAAGAGAAAGAGAGAGAGAGAGGGGAAAGAGAAAGAGACAGAAAGAGGGGGGCAGAGAAAGAGAGGGAGAAAGAGACAGGGAGAGAGGCAGCGAAGGAGAGAGAGGCAGAGAAAGAGACAGAGGAAGCAAAGGGGCAGAGAAAGAGACAGCTAGCGAGGGGCAGAGACAGAGAGAGAAGGGCAGAGATAGAGAGAGAGGGGGCAGAAAAAGACAGAGAGAGAGAAAGGGGGCAGAAAAGGAGAGGGAGAGAGGCAAATAAAGAGACAAAGAGGGGCAGAGAAAGAGACAGAAGAAATTTGAGGCCCCACATATATGCACGTACACGCACACTTCGGGACTGCCTACATGTGAACATATTGATTGCGATACACATGTTACATATCGTGGTGCACTCTAGAGTGAGAGCAATAATTCTAGCACCAGACCTCCTCCATAACACTAAACAGATAACCTATATGGGGCTTTTGAAGCGTCACCTATAAAAAATATACAGTGCATCCAGAAAGTATTTACAGCCTTATTCCAAAATGGAATAAATTCATTATTTTCCTAAAAATTCCACAAACAATACCTCATAATGACAGCGTGAAAGAGGTTGTTTTTTTTTTGTTTGTTTTTTGAGTTTTTTTTAAAGAAGTTTGCTTGAAATCTTTGCAAATTTATTTAAAAAAAAAATCACATAAGTATTCACAGCCTTTGCCACGACACTCAAAATTTAGCTCAGGTGCATCCTGTTTCCACTGATCATCCTTGAGATATTTATACAACTTGATTGGAGTCCACCTGTGGTAAATTCAGTTGATTGGACATGATTTGGAAAGGCACACACCTGCCTATATAAGGTCCCACAGTTAACAGTGCATGTCAGAGCACAAACCAAGCCATGAAGTCCAAGGAATTGTATTAAGGCACAGATCTGGGGAAGGGTACAAAAAAATGTCTGCAGCATTGAAGGTCCCAATGAGCACAGTGGCCCCCATCACCCATAAATGGAAGACATTTGGAATCACCAGGTTTCAGAGTAGGCGGCCCGGCCAAACTAAGCAATCGAGGGAGAAGGGCCTTAGTCAGGGAGGTGACCAAAAACCCGATGGTCACTCTGACAGAGCTCCAGCGTTTCTCTGTGGAGAGAGGAGAACCTTCCAGAAGAATAACCATCTCTGCAGCACTCCACCAATCAGGCTTGTATGGTAGAGTGGTCAGACAGAAGCCACTCCTCAGTAAAAGGCTTCTTAATGGCAAGCGTCATGTCTGGAGGAAACCAGGCATCACCTGTCCATTACCATACCTACAGTGAAGCATGGTGGTGGCAGCATCATGCTGTGTTTTTCAGCGGCAGGAACTGGGAGACTAGTCAGGATCAAGTGAAAGATTAATGCAGCAATGTACAGAGACATCCTTGATGAAAACCTGCTCCAGAGCACTCTGGACCTCAGACTGGGACGAACGTTCAGGGACAAAGACCCTATGCACACAGTCAAGATAACAAAGGAGTGGCTACGGGACAACTCTGTGAATGTCCTTGAGTGGCCCAGCCAGAGCCCAGACTTAAACCCGATTGAACACAGACGCTCCCCATCCAACCTGATGGAGCTTGAGAGGTCCTGCAAAGAAGAATGGGAGAAACTTCCCAAAAATAGGTGTGCCAAGCTTGTACCATCATACTCAAAAAGACTTGAGGCTGTAATTGGTGCCAAAGGAGCTTCAAAAAAGTATTGAGCAAAGGCTGTGAATGTACATGTGATTTTTTTTCATTTTTTGTTCTTAATAAATTTGCAAAGATATCAAACAATGTTATCATTATCGGGTACTGTTTGTAGAATTTTGAGGAAAATACTGAATTTAATCCATTTAGGAATAAGGCTGTATCATAACTAAATATGGAAAAAGTGAAGCGATGTACCAAACACTTTCCGGATGCAATGTAGGGTACTAAAGTATGTTGCCATTTTCCGGGTGCACGCAGATTTAAGGTTTGACATGTTGGATATCTATTTACTCGGTTCAATCTCGTCTTTTATATTTTACCAAAAATCGGGTCGTTTATTGCCTTTGTTTGCCCTAAATTTCACTTTAGTGTGTTTTTCACTTTTGCGGTAATTTATCAGGAAAACAAAAGTCGTCTTACAGGGTGGCAGAATTCTCTGCTTATAGGCTCCTAAAATGTAAATTTGGCCTTGCCCCTCCCACTTCCATCATCATGTAAATTACAGCTGGATCATCAGCAACATCATTAGAATGACACATTGGGGCTGATTTACGAACCATTTGCGCCATGAGTATCGGCGCATCGGCGTGCGCAACAACAGCTTTGGTATTTACTAAACATTTGCGCCGGTAACGCAGCGCTATTACCCATTTACAATAGTGTTCTCGGCGCACGGGAGGAGGCGCTCAGTGCGCCACTATGGACCTGGCGCACGGCATCTTCAAATCAAAATTATAGGAAGCTGGAAGTGCCAATATAATGGGGTTATGTGGGGTGATGTGAAGAAGTATAGTGACAACTGCCCAAGTAACAAATATGCCCAAAATAGAATGAGAAGGTAAATTTTTCTGAACCAGCCTGCTGCGCCTGCAAGTACGTTTATAACTGCGAGAGGTCTATCTGTGCACTGCGCGGCATTTGCGCTCCTTCAAATGCGTCGGTTCACCGCGCCGGCAAAATCTTAGTAAATGTCAAGTCACTTAAATGCATTTGCATAAGTTGAACAGGCGCTCCTCTAAACTTGGCATTATATAACAGTCTCTGCACAAAATGACATTTCTAAAGGAAAAAAAAAGTAATTTAAAAGCTCTCGCGGCTATAGTGAATTGCCGGTTCCTGTCAATACAGAGAAAAGTCATTGAAAGTCTTTGAAAAAAAAAAAATGCGTGGGCGTCCCCCCAAATTCCATTACCAGGCCCTTCAGGTCTGGTATGGATATTAAGGGGAACTCCTCGCCAAATAAAAGAAAAAATGGCGTGGGGGTCCCCCTCAAAATCCGTACCAGGCCCTTCAGGTCTGGTATGGATTTTAAGGGAACCCCCGTGCCAAACTTAAAAAAAATGGCATGGGGGTCCCCTGAAAATCCACACCAGACCCTTATCTGAGCACACAACCTGGCAGGCCGCAGGAAAATAGGGGGGGACGAGAGAGCACCCCCCCTCCTGAACCGTACCAGGTCTCATGCCCTCAACATGGGGAGGATGCTTTGGGGGTCTGTGATCCCTCAAAGCACCATGTGCCCATGTTGATGGGGACAAGGGCCTCATCCCCACAACCCTTGATGGTGGTTGTGGGGGTCTGCGGGCGGGGGCTTATCGGAATCTGGAAGCCCCCTTTAACAAAGGGGTCCCCCAGATCCCGCCCCCCCTGTGTGAAATGGTAATGGGGTACAAATGTACCCCTACCATTTCACCAAAAAAGTGTCAAAAATGTTAAAAATGACAATAGCCGGTTTTTGACAATTCCTTTATTAATGTCTTCTCCTTTCTTCCATCTTCTTCTTCCATCTTCTTCTTTTCTCCATTCTGGTTTCTTCCTCCATCTTGTTCTTCCTCTTCATCTTCCTCTTCCTTCTTCCTTCGGTGTTCTCGTCCGCATCTTGCTTCGGCTTCTTGTTCCCCGCTTATTTCTCCGGACGATCTGCTTGCATTCGAGGTTCCCGCTGTGTGACGCTTCAGTTCTTCTGACAGTTCTCCTCTGAGTCCGGGGCCACCCGGTGACCCCGCCCCCCTCTGACAACACAGGGAAAGCCATAGGGCAGTCCCCGTGAAGTCCATGTGCGTCAGAGGGGGGTGAGGTCACCGGGTGGCCCTGGACTCAGAGGAGAACTGTCAGAAGAACTGAAACGTCACACAGCGGGAACTTCGAATGCAAGTGGATCGTCCGTAGAAAGAAGCGGGGAAACAACAAGCCGGAGCAAGATGCAGACGAGAACACCGAAGGAAGAAGGAAGAGGAAGATGAAGAGGAATAACAAGATGGAGGAAGAAACCCGAATGGAGAAAAGAAGAAGATGGAAGAAGAAGATGGAAGAAAGGAGAAGACATTAATAAAGGAATTGTCAAAAACCGGCTATTGTCATTTTTACAATTTTTGACACTTTTTTTTGTGAGATGGTAGGGGTACATTTGTACCCCATTACCATTTCACACAGGGGGGGTGAGATCTGGGGGTCCCCTTTGTTAAAGGGGGCTTCCAGATTCCGATAAGCCCCCCGCCCGCAGACCCCCACAACCACCGGGCAAGGGTTGTGGGGATGAGGCCCTTGTCCCCATCAACATGGGGACATGGTGATTTGGGGTCCAGACCCCACAGCATCCTCCCCATGTTGAGAGCATGTGGCCTGGTACAGTTCAGGAGGGGGGGCGCTCTCTCATCCCCCCCTCTTTTCCTGCGGCCTGCCAGGTTGTGTGCTCGGATAAGGGTCTGGTGTGGATTTTTAGGAGGACCCCCACGCCAATTTTTTTTAAGGTTGGCGTGGGGTTCCCCTTAAAATCCATACCAGACCTGAAGGGCCTGGTACGGATTTTGAGGGGGATCCCCACGCCATTTTTTTTCAATTTGGTGCGGAGTTCCCCTTACTATCCATACCAGACCTGAAGGGCCTGGTAATGGAATTTTGGGGGACCCCCACACATTTTTTTTTTCAAAGACTTTCAATGACTTTTATCTGTATTGACGGGAACTGGCAATTCATTACAGCTAGTACTTTTAAATGACTATTATTTTACTTTAGAAATGTAATTTTGCTCTCGGACTGTTATAAACAAGGAAAACATGCGCTACTTTACAGGCATACTATAGACACCCCCCAGGTATGATATTTAGGGCCAGTTCACACCAGATGCAGTGCAGTGCGTTTTTTTGATGCATGAAAAACGCAAAGAAAGTTGCTCACATTAATGCCAATGGCATAGTTCACACCACTGCAGTCCGTTCAAGTGCGTTTCAGAAAGGAAAAAAAAAATTGGTCATGCTGCATTTTTTATGTACAGAACTGTACTGGACCGCAGTAAAACGCATCAAAAATGCACCGGAACGTACCAAAAACGCACTGGAACGCACCGGAGCGCACCTAAATGCACCAAAGACACCCCCCAGGTATGATATTTAGGGCCAGTTCACACCAGACGCAGTTCCGTATGCTTTTTTTCTGCAAAAAATGCATACACAGTATTTTCCATGTATTCCAATGGCTCTAGTTGGCAACAAGAGACATTGGAATACATGGAAAACACTGTGCATGCATTTTTAGTGCAGAAAAAATGCGAACGGAACTGCGTCTGGTGTGAACTGGCCCCTAGGGTTAAGTGAAAAGAGGGGGGACTGCATCAAAAACGCAGCAAAAACGCATCAAAAATGAACTGGAATGCATCAAAAACGCACATGCAGAAAAGCACCTGGAACGCATCCAGACTGCGTTTCTATGGTGTGAACTGGCCCTTAGGACCAGTTCAAAATAGAAACGCAATCCTCATGCGTTCCAGGTGCTTTTTTGCAATGCGCGTTTTTGATGCGTTCCAGTGCATTTTTGGTACGTTTTTGATGCAGTCCAGTGGTTTTTTTTCCACCCCTATTTTTTATTAACCATAGATAAGGACAAGTGTGTTCCAGTGCATTTTTGGTGCATTTAGGTGCGTTCCGGTGCGTTTTTGATGTGTTTTGGAGCGTTCCAGTACAGTCCAGTGCAGGTAAAATGCAGCATGTTAAACGTTTTTTGTGGAACTGGAATGCACTGGAACAAACACTGCCATTTAGAACTATTTAGAACTATATAACCAACTTTCCATGCATTTTTGATGCATAAAAAACGCAATGGACTGAATGTGGTGTGAAATGGCCCTTAAGCAATTTGGCATATTTAAAGGCACTTCTCCTTGTTTTGTTTTTGGTGTTGTCCAAATTGGTGACATTGATATATGTCCCTTAGGGTGGGACCTGGGCCCCCATACCCATTTTAAGGCCAATAACTAGAAGATAAGCCAGCCAAGTGGGGACTAGAAAAATGAACAAGTCAGTTACCATAGACTGCAATGGTATTTGTTGTATAACTTTTGCCCATGTTAGGCTCTTTGTTTGCCCCCCGGACCGGGGGGTGTTTGTCCCATCTCTAATTTTGTAGCATGCTGGATGATGTGCTTAATTTTGGACGGGGGGGGGGGGGGGGCTTATTTTCTGCTAGCTGCATTTGTGTTGGTCTGAGCATGCTCAGAGACTTCGTTTTTTTTTTTTGGTCCTTCTTGTATGTGAACAGCACCTGGATGTTCCTGGGCATGCTCAGAGAGTGTGTTTTTTGGGTTAGTAATTGAAGGACATCCTTAACAGGTATACCCACTTTGAAGTTCAGTCTCTACATTGCATGAACTTGCATTTTGGGTGTTTCATGGACTTTGCATGTGTTTTCAATTGCCTCATTAGCACACAAACCTATGTTATATAAAGCTTGCAGATAGCATTCTCTCTTGCCCTGAAAAGAGGCAAGATTGTGTGTGAGAGTGTAAGTGTAAGTGTAAGTGTAAGTGTAGGTGTAAGTGTAAGTGTAAGTGTAAGTGTAGGTGTAAGTGTAGGTGTAGGTGTAAGTGTAAGTGTAGGTGTAGGTGTAGGTGTAGGTGTAGGTGTAGGTGTAGGTGTAGGTGTAGGTGTAGGTGTAGGTGTAAGTGTAAGTGTATGTATTGGTGTCCTTATCGAGTTTGTAACACATGCATTTTATTTGTTATGTCTTTGCAAAACAGATGTTTGTTTTACTTTTGATGATTGTATTTTTTTGTGTGGGGGATATGTTTCCCTGAAATATTTTTGATGTTGTTAATGTGTGTCGTCTGTTCATTTTGATTTAATTGTCTGTGCTGCATTATTTTGCTAAATCTTTCTCAAGATGTTGTGATTAATGTTTCAAATTTACCTTCATGGTTTTTTTTTTGCTTCCCTTTCTTTTTTCCAAGTCCTGTTTTGTTGACCAATAAAATTTGATGCAAAGTTTGACGTTTGTTTTTTGTTTTCTATGCAACAAATGTGACAGCTGCAGCTTAACTATGCTGATTGGCATGTCAAAACAAAACAGGTGTGATTTATCTAAGCTGGTGCCTTCATGCTAGCATATGCATGTATTGTGTGCTGCCATGGATAGTCACCAGGAAATTAAAAATACAGAGCGGTAAGTATTCAATTTTCCTATTTACTGCAGTGGTTCTCAGCCTCAGTCCTCAAGTACCCCCAACAGGACATGTTTTGTGAATTTATCTTATCGAATTGCTGTCCAAAATACCAAACCATTGACTGTGATTTAAAGCACATGTGCAAGATGAAGGAAAACCTGCAAACATGGCCTGTTGGGGGTACTTGAGAAGCACTGATTTAGAGCACTGCACTTAAAAATAGCTCAAGGCCATACAATTCTAATTGTGGGCATTTTGAGGGAAACCAAGTTAGAACCCCTGCTTGTTTTTTTTAGGTTGGGCTTTGTGTCCCTTTTAGTAAAATTGGCTTCACTTCCTGTCACACAGCTAAACAGGAAGTGAAGGTAAAACCCTACCAATGTCTTTTCTAGGGGACACACAGATCAATCCAACTAGTGTCCCATTAAGCAAATTGCACTCTAGCACTTTGTTGTGTACACCCCAAATCATTAGGTAGTTTGTGGTTTAGTAAAGGCAAATCCACTTTGCAGTACAAGTCTAGTTGCTGAAAATCTGAGGGGAAGCACTGGTGATTTTAACATCCAATCATGTAGAAGCAAAGATGGTGTTTTTTTTTTTTGTTTCCTTGCATGTCCTCCTCGGATATCCAGCAAGTGCACTTGTAGTGCAAAGTGGATTTGCCTTTAGTAAATAAACCCCAAAGTCCAAGATACCTAATAATTTGGGGTGTACCCAGCAAAATGCTGAAGTGCAATTGACATAATGGGGAAACTATTTAGATTGACCTGTGTGTCCCCAAGGAAAGACATTGGTAGGGATTTATCCTCACTTCCTGTGTGGCTATGTGACAGGAAGTGAATTATTTGGGAGTTGTCTTCACCCTATCGGGGGTGCAGACATCCCCAAAAACTGTCCAGACTTCTAATCCCTCTGCACTCTATCCCCAAGCAAAAATAGGAAAGGATTTAATTTAGTTTAACTTTGCAAAGACACATTCCTAAGTTTAATTGTGATGCATGTCAATGGCCCATTTAGACCCTCTTTAACCACTTGAGATCAGCGCTATAGCTGATCGACAGCCACAGCACGGTCTTCAATTGCCGGGAGCCCGTCAATAGACGTCCTTCCCTTCGCGCGCGCGCTGTGGTCACTGAGACTCGGGTGATGGCCGATCCCTGCCCCTTACCACGTGATCAGCTGTCAGCCAATGACAGCTGATCACGTGATGTAAACAAAAGCTTGTGTAGCGGGGTCTCTAAATTTAGGTAGGACACTTAGGTGTGTAAGTATGGGAATAGTGGACCATTTGTGTTCGTGGAGGATTAGACGGTGTAATAATCTCCTTGGCCTCTGGGTGGCGGGGTACCTGGAGGCTCAAGGTAGATTGGCCGTCACAGTGCTACCCTTTTTGTCCCTTTCCGGAGATGGTACGGCGAGGGCGGGGAACCTGCCGTGGTGTCGATGGGAGGAGATAAAAGGGGGAGACGCCCTAACCACGAGGTCTTCAGGAGGATCTTCTTCACGCGCCCAGGCACCTTAGGCCTGGGTGCGGGCGGTTCCGGATTCCGGCCCAGGCACCCTAGGCCTGACCGGAATGGAGTTGGAGTCCATCCCAGGCACCTTCAGCCTGGGGTGAGGTACTAAACTAGGAGGCCTGGGGTCCAGTGACTTCGACTGGGTCCCGTGAGGGTGAAGAAGTCCGAGGGTCCCTGAGGTGGATGGGGCCCATGTCTGAGGTGAGGAGGCCGGGGAGGTTACCCATTCGGAGAGTCTGAAGCAGCATCAACCCAGTGACGGATGGGCCTCTGGTAACTCCCTTGGAGGGACATCTTCCCCTGACAGGGGCCACAACGCAGCGAAGGTACTCCTATCTATGTTCTCTTGAGTCGCTGGTAGAGACTCTCAAGTTCTAAATCCTTTCTAGCTAATGCTATAGTAACCGCTGGCGAGATCGCAGTGGTTTAGCTGATAATCAGGATAGTGCCTCGACCTGCTCATTCCCCGTATCAAAATGTTATCAAGTCGCAACCAGTTGGCTACTGAAGCACTGTTTATTGTGAGATATACAATAAAACAAGAGTTGGACTGTGATCGGTGTGTGGAACTCTGGTTAATGGGAGCAGAGGGAAGTGTTGACACAGCGGGACTTGATTCTAGACAAAAGCACATAGGCCCAAGGAAATATCTGGTACTGGCCTTCACCTCACCCACAGCTACGGGGAGGACATGGGCCGTAGCGCATCTCACCCTGTCGTGTGACATACCCCTAGACAAAGGAGATGGGGTGAGGCCGCTACACATGGGGGCTCGTCCGGGATGATATGTGTTTTGATTTTGGAAGAAAGAGTGGCTGTGTCTGGACTTTGCTGCCCGGAGGAGTTCCGAGCAGGTCGGCCATGTGATTGGCCAAAGTGCATCCCTGCTCAAAGTCGTGGAAATGACCCTAGGACGGGAAAGGCCCATGCAGAGGAGCGAGAAGAGGGAGGAGTCCAGCCGTGTGAAGTACTACATGTGGGGGCTTTTACTGCACTGCGCCATGAGGCACCCCGTGACTACACAGTTCGTGGGCGGAGCTTGATGGAAGCCCGCAAAAGCGTGCAAGTCATGGGAGGAGTCTGGCCATGTGGAGTAACTCACATGGAGACTTCGGCGCGTGGTCAGTGCTTGATGGAGCAGCAGACAGTCGGGATGGCCTCAAGCTCCCCGTGGATTCCGGTTCCCTACCCCACGAAGATGACTACGTTCGCTGCTCCCCTTACAGACACGGGGATAAGACTCAGGCCCCGAGGACAGTTGGCTTTGTACTCATGCAGAGACACGGAAGCCCTCGGCGTGATCTGTCCTGGATGCTCGGGACTGGTGGTCCACCTGAAGCCATTCGGGCGTTACGAGGCATGCAAAGAGTTCTTGTTCGAGGTGGAGCCATCCACAGTAAGGCCCCGGACCCTTCGCCTCAACAGCCTCACAGGTACCGCTACTCTGGAAGGGGAGATCCAGGCCTTTGTGGAGGTTCCCGTACGCACTGACCAGGGCGATGTGACTGCCCAATCAGAGACTGAGAGAGAAAAATCCGAGGATGCTGCTTCGGTCACCACAGATTCTCTGCTCCCACCTCCGAAGAGGAAAGTCGGCCTGGTGCAGGCCTCCTGTGGTCGTGGTCGAGCTTCACCCCGTCGCTTGCCTGGCCTGGATGGATCCGGTTGGAAGAGTCCTGGACATCCCAGTTCTACAAAAGGTCAAGGTGAGCCAGGGGCTGGGACTGTGCTGGTGGTTGGAGGTTTCGGGGGTCCACAGTCGGTGGAGCCCGCAAGGGAGGGTAGTACCACGTCTACCAGAGACTACCTTCCTGCTGAGATGTATGACACTTCCGACCTAGAGTCACTGTCAGATTGTGGAGATGACGGTGAGATTGATGAACTGTTTCACCAGAAGGGCTGGGACAAACGCCCATTACCTATGTTACGTGCACCACAGGATTCCCCTATGTCAATAGGAGACAGCACGCCCCGGGTACAAGCCCCGGAATCTACGAGGAAGTCTAGTCCTCAAATTACCTTCCCACAATCTACATCGCCCATCTTGGTGGCGGGGATGCTACACGCATCACTACGAGCACCGAGAGAAAAGCCATCAGAGGTAGTGAAAGTACCTCGGCACCCGGAGGCCATCGTTCAACCTGGAGAAGGTGAGCGGGAAGCCATGCCTCCTTTGGCCAGATTGCAACGACTTTTCTCACAGAGAGTCGCCCGTGAGTATGGGTGGGAATATCCCTACTTGCCTCGGGACTTACTTTTTGAAGTTGAGGTCATACGCCAGAGATGGTATGACGAATTTGTTTGGGAAAAACTCAAAGTACCCCATGCACGAAGATATTTGTCCTGTTCGCCACCCGTGTCGAAAAAGTTTAGGGACTGCAGAGCAAGACTGGATGTGGGGCCCCAATATACACGCAGACAAGGTGCGCATCTGCAGGAAAGATGGAGAGGATGCTGACTATTCGATTGAGGTTTTTGATAAACATCTGAAGCCCTTGTTCTTGCCTGACCCGAAGTTCTATTTGTGAGAAGAGACTCACTTGTTGTTTCCTTTCCTACAATCTTCTAGAAGTGTTCCTGCCAGAGCATCCGAACTGTGCCCTAGTTTTTTATTTGGGCTTTTGTTTTCTACTCTTTGGAGGAATGAGAGCAGTTTTTGTTTGTTCTCTCTTCCTCACAGCTCAAAGACAGACTTTGGGGGTAGAATTAGTGTAGGGAGGCATGAAGAATGAAGATTGCACCAAGTGTCATTACCGCGGCACTGTCACCAGGTGGCAGGGTTGTGCAACGGCTGTTTGTTTTGTGTGCCTCCTGATCATATTACACCTGAAGTTAGCCTGTATTGCTGTGTTTTCCTGGTGTGTTACACCAACAGGCATTTGCAGCACTTACAGCTGGCGTAGTGTGATTCCTGCAAAATATACTCCTGAAGCTAGGCCTTATTGCTGGTTTTCCCATCTCCCTGCAGGCCATTAGAATGTCTGGAAGGCAAACAAGGAGAGGCAGACAGTCAGGAGCCAATAAAAGAGGGCAAGCAAGCTCTGTGTCTAGAGACAACATTGCTGGTCGTGGACGCGGTGCATCGCCATCAGCACGTGGCCATGGGACACACTTGTCCTTCTTTTCGGCAGCTGGACGTGTTGAGCCGCATCATGACGAAGACTTGGTAGAGTGGATGACCAAGCCCTCCTCATCCTCCTCATCCTCTCTCACCCAGGCTCAGGGTACTGGCAAAGCAGCTGCCAAAGCGTCCTCTTCCCTGGTATCAATGTCATCATCAGTCACTCCTTCCCTAGACCAACCATGTCCTCCTGAGGAGTCCCCCGAACTGTTTGAGCACAGTGTTGGGTACATGCTCCAGGAGGATGCCCAGCGTTTCGAAGGGTCTGATGATGATACCCAGCTAGAGGAAGGCAGTAGCGTGAGAGCAGAGAGAGGGGATGCTCAAGAAGGACACCAATCTGGCAGTCATGTTCCAGCAGCTGCAGCATACTGCCAGATTGGCTCCAGTGATGAGGAGGGAGGGGATGATGAGGTCACTGACTCCACGTGGGTGCCTAATAGGAGAGAGGAGGAGGAGGAGGAGGATGAGGAGGAGGCACATCTCCAACGAGGCAGGATGCCCTCAGGGGGCCAGTGTAAGGGCAGCACACCGACGGAATCACACCGCAGAGCTCCGCCTGTGCAGGGCGCTGCCTCTGCCCGTTATTCAAAAAGTTCTTTGGTGTGGGCCTTTTTTGAGTCGAGTGCATCAGATCGCACAGCTGCTGTTTGCAACATATGTCTCAAGCGTATATCGTGTGGCCAAAACATCACCCGCTTGGGCACCACATGCTTGACCAGACATATGTTGACCTGCCATGCAGCTCGTTGGCAAGCCTACCTTAAAGACCCACACCAAAGCACAAAGCGGACCTCTCCTTGCATCACATCAGCTGGGATCTCCAACCCCACTATACTTTCAGTCCTCTCTGAAACCTGCACTGAGAGGAATGAAGGTGTAGAATTAGGTGTGTCACAGCCAAGTACTTGCGGGCACTCTGCTAGCAGTACACCGACATCCGATTCTAGCAGGCAAATTTCCCTGCCCCAGCTGCTGGACCGTCGAAAGAAGTTCACTCCCAGCCATCCACATGCCCAGTGGTTGAATGCTAGCTTGGCTAAATTGCTAGCGCTTCAACTGCTGCCTTTTCAGTTGGTAGACTCGGCCCCCTTCCGTGAATTTGTGCAATGTGCGGTTCCTCAGTGGCAGGTTCCCAAACGCCACTTTTTCTCATGGAAGGCGATTCCGGCTCTCTACCGGCATGTGGAAGGCAATGTCTTGGCCTCGCTGGACAGGGCGGTCAGCGTTAAGGTGCATATTACCGCTGACTCATGGTCCAGCAGGCATGGACAGGGACGTTACCTTTCTTTCACGGCCCATTGGGTCACTCTTTTGGCAGCTGGGAAGGATGCAGGACAAGGTGCAGTAGTGTTGGAGGTTGTTCCGCTGCCACGCCTCCAAAATGCTACTTCTGGTTGTGACACACCTCTCTCCTCCACCCCCTCCTCTTCTTCTTCCTCCATGGCCTCTTCCTGTGCTTTGTCCTTGGAACCAGCGGTACTCCGTAGGTGTTCAAGGGGCTACGCAAGTACGCAGGCAAAAAGATGCCATGCCGTGCTTGCGCTGGTGTGTTTGGGGGACAGGAGCCACACTGGGGCAGAGGTTCTGTCTGCTCTGCAGGGGCAGGCCGAGAGGTGGTTGACGCCACGCCAGCTTAAGCCAGGAATGGTGGTTTGCGACAATGGCACCAACCTCCTCTCCGCCCTCTGACAGGGACAACTGACCCATGTGCCCTGTGTGGCTCACGTCCTTAACCTGGTGGTGCAGCGGTTCTTGGGCAGGTACCCGGGCTTACAGGATGTCCTGAGGCAGGCCAGGAAAGTCTGTGTGCATTTCCGCAGATCTTATAATGCCAGTGCTCGCCTGGCTGAGCTGCAAAAGGAGTTGAACCTGACCAAGAACCGCCTTATATGTGACATGCCCACCAGGTGGAACTCAACGTTGGCCATGCTGCAGCGGCTGCACACGCAGCAGAGGGCCATCAATGAGTACCTGTGCGACTACGGCACCAGGACAGGGTCAGGGGAGCTTGGTTTTTTTTCACCACGCCAGTGGGGCATGATCAGGGATGCATGCACTGTCCTGGCACCATTTGAGGAGGCCACGAGGATGGTGAGCAGTGACAGTGCATGCATCAGTGACACTGTACCTCTTGTCCACCTGTTGGAAGATACGCTGCATGGAATAATGGACAGGGCACTTGAGGCAGAACAGAGGCAGGAAGAGGAGGACTTCCTTGCCTCTCAAGGCCCCCTTTACCCAGACAGTGTTCCTTCTGTCCCACCCATCGCACAGGAAGAGGAGGAGGAGGAGGAGGATTGTGTCAGCATGGAGGTGGAGCCTGGCACTCAGCATCATCAGCAGCAGTCTTTTAGGGATGATTTACAGTCCCAAGAAACCAGTGGACTTGTACGTGGCTGGGAGGAGGTGGCTGCGGATCATGTCGTCCTTAGTGACCCAGAGGACTCCGGACCGAATGCCTCAGCTAACCTACGCTGCATGGCCTCCCTGATCCTGCAAAGTCTGCGGAAGGATCCTCGTATTCTTCGGATCAAGGAGAGGGACCATTACTGGCTGGCCACTCTCCTTGATCCACGGTACAAGGGTAAGGTTGCGGACCTTATCTTACCGTCGCAGAGGGAGCAGAGGATGAGACAACTCCGGGAGGCCTTGCAGAAAGGTCTGTGCAACGCGTTCCCAGAGACTGGGAGGTTACAAACTCCTGGTCCTGGACAACGAGTTGCTGAGGCTTCGGTCAGTCAAAGAAGGAGCGGTGGGGAAGGTGGCCGTCTGACCGATGCATTCAGACAATTCTTTAGTCCGCAGCCCCAAGGTATGATCGGTTCCAGCAACCATCGCCAGCGTCTGATATACATGGTGCAGGAATACCTAGGGGCAAGGTCAGACTTGGACACCTTCCCCACCGAAAATCCTCTGGCTTACTGGGTCTTGATGATGGATCACTGGCCAGAGCTTGCACAGTATGCAATTGAGCTACTGGCCTGTCCTGCATCCAGCGTTCTTTCAGAACGCACATTCAGTGCTGCTGGAGGATTTGTCACGGATCACAGGGTGCGCCCGTCCACCGACTCGGTTGATCGACTGACCTTCATAAAGATGAACCAGTCTTGGATCACCACCAGCTACCAAACACCTGAAGCTGATATAACAGACTAATTTATTTTCAAATGTCACATCCCTTCAAGACTGATGCTGATGCTGAGAGACTGTCCTGTTATGTTGACTGACTATCCTCCTCCTCCTCAATGATCCGATTGATGATGATAGCTTGGAAGAACATTTTAGTTTCTGGGTGCCGCCACCAGTGGCTAAGGCCCAATTTTTCAGCCCCTGTTTAACAGGGGCGTGTTATTACAATTTTTTATGCAATGCTTTGCAGCAGGGCTCATTCCTGCACTCCAACTAGAGTATCTGGGATAGGTTGCAGTGTCGTGGCACCAGCACCAGTGGCTAAGGCCCAATTTTTCAGCCCCTGTTTAACAGGGGCGTGTAATTACAATTTTTGATGCAATACTTTGCAACAGGGCTCATTGCTGTGCTCCAAGTACAGTATCTGTGAGGGGTTGCAGTGTTGTGGCACCAGTGCCTAAGGCCCAATTTTTCTGCCCCTGTTTAACAGGGGCATGTAATTACAATTCTTGATCTAATAATTCACAGCAGGGCCCATTCCTGCGCCCACCAAGAGTAACTGTGAGGCCTTACAGTGTTGTGTCAACACCACCACCACCACCACCAAAGGCCCAATTTGGGTTGCAGTGTTGTGGCACCAGTGCCAAAGGCCCAATTTTTCAGCCCCTGTTCAACAGGGGCATGCAATTACAATTCTTGATCTAATAATTCACAGCAGGGCCCATTCATGCGCCCACCAAGAGTAACTGTGAGGGCTCACAGTGTTGTGGCAACACCAACATGTAAGGGGCAAATTTCAGCTGAGTATATACGGCAGGCCCCTACTTTCAAACATCCAACTTTCAAACGACTCCTCCTTGCAAACGGAAGGATACAACAGGAAGACAAATTCTCTCCTGTAAGAGTTAATATGGGAAAAAAAGTGTCTCCTCTCCACTGATGCTTTATCACCAATTCTTGTTTCAATAAAAAACCCAAATTTTCAAAAAACATTTGTCATTAGGACGGAAAGTGAGGTGAACTGTTCTGGACAGGTGCACACTGCACAGACAGCAAAACAAATGTTACAGGGGTGATAACCCTTCCCTATGTTTTCCAAAAAGCTTAAAAATAGATTTTTGGGCTGGAGCTACACTTAAAAAATGTACCTGTTCAAAATTACAAACAGATTCTACATAAGAACAAACCTACAGTCCCTGTCTTGTATGCACCGCCTGTATACGGCTGTTCAGAGTATATAGGGCCTTTTTTATTTTGTGTGCGGGGTTCCCCTTAATATCCATACAAGACCCAAAGGGGCTGGTAATGGGCTGGGGTGGGGGGGGGGGGTGTGATGGGGTAGCTATGCCATTTTTCTTAAAGATTTTCATCCATATTACCGGGACCAGACATTACATTAAAGCCGCAAGCAGTTTTAAATGGCTTTTTTTCCTTTAGAAATGTAATTTTGTGCAGGGACAGTTCTAAACACGGAAAACACGTGGCACTTCACAGGCATACTTTAGACACCCCCCAGGTACGATATTTAAAGGAATATTTGACTTTTTTTTTTTCACTTTATGCATCATTAAAATGACTGCTCCCGAAAAACGGCCGTTTTTAAAACTTCTTTTTGCATTGATACATGTCCCCTGGTGCAGAACCCGGATTCCTAAACCCTTTTTAGGACAATAACATGCATAATAGTTGTTATAATTAGCACTTTAGATTTCGAACGTTCGCATCCATTGTATTTAATAGGGTTCTAAAGTTCGTGCGAACTTTCGGTCCGTTCGCGGGTTCTGGTGCGAACCGAACCCGGGGGTGTTCGGCTCATCACTAATTGTGAGATATACAATAAAACAAGAGTTGGACTGTGATCGGTGTGTGGAACTCTGGTTAATGGGAGCAGAGGGAAGTGTTGACACAGCGGGACTTGATTCTAGACAAAAGCACATAGGCCCGAGAAAATATCTGGTACTGGCCTTCACCTCACCCACAGCTACCGGGAGGACATGGGCCGTAGCGCATCTCACCCTGTCGTGTGACAAACCCCTAGACAAAGGAGATGGGGTGAGGCCGCTACACTCGGTAATGGTTTTTGTTTTCTCCTTGTGCTGACAGCGTGAGCATAAAAAAAGGCAATCACCGGCTTATGTGCAAGGGACATTGGGCCCGAAGAGGAAGAGGCAATTCTGCGTCATCTGTGACAAACCGTAGCCCCTGCCAGCGCCACCTATCAATGCCCACCACTGGTGCCAATCAGTACCACCTAGCAGTGCCACTTCTCAGTGCCAACTAGCAATGCCACCTCTCAGTGCCCACCCTTGCCACCTTATCAGTGCCCATCAGTGCAGTCTCATCAATACATCAATGAAGGAGACAAATTACCTTTTTTCAAAATTTTCGAACTAAATATTTAAATATCCTAATTTTTTTTTTTTTATTCTGTCTTTTGTATTTATAGAAAAAAACAAAAAACAAAACAATGCAGAGGTGATCAAATAGCACCAAAAGAAAGCTCTATTTGTGTGAAAAAAATGATTAAAATAAAATTTTGGTTACAGTGTTGTATGACCGCGCAATTGTCATTCAAAGTGCATCAGCGCTGAAAGTTGAAAATTGGTCTGGGCAGGAAGGGGGTTTAAGTGCCCAGTAAGCAAGTGGTTAATATAAGGCTACATGCACACGGACGTTTTTCCAGCCGCTTGTTTGAGCGTTTTTTGCAGCTTAAAAATGTCTCTCCATGTTAGCCTATGGCCTCATGCCCACCATGGGGTTTTTGAGCTGTAAATGGCATAGCCGTTTTTAGGCCCCATGTTCATGGGACGCTGGTGTAAAGTCTTCTGAACTAAGGTTGAAACCGGCGTTTATAAACGCGCATTTTGCCGCGTTTGCATGCCGCGTTTTCGTCTATAAGCGTTTAGTTAGGAAACATCATTAGGACCCTCCCTAAGCTAAAAAAACTGTATTATTAATCATTTCAGCCAGTTTGTGAGACCAGAGTGAGTAGCAGCAGCTGAGAGAGCAGCAGTGTACATGTATTTAGCGTGTCACTTGCCACATCACTTGCCACAAGTTGTGGATTGTCCACTTGCCACGTCACCTGGCCACGTCACCTGCCACAAGTTGTGGATTGTCCACTTGCCACGTCACCTGGCCACGACACCTGCCACGTCACCTGGCCACGTCACCTGCCACAAGTTGTGTATTGTCCACAATGCAATGCAAGCAATTACATTTTTTTTTAAATATATTTTTAATGGTTTTTCATCATTTGCCATCATTTTTGAGTTTTTCAAAGTAAAAAAATAGGTCACCTTTAAAAACGCTTATAAACGAAAACGCAGCTAAACGCCGGTACCGTCTTTGGCGTCTGAAACTTGGAAATCTTTGGCGTCTGAATGCATTTTTTTGCTTTGTGAAAAATGAAGTTAAACGCAACTTAGAAGACATCAACACTAGAGGGATAGCACCCCCAGCCCCCCCTTCTAAAATCATCCCCACTCTCCCCCCCTCCCCTCCCCCCCTTTTTTTTTTTTTTTAGGCACAGGTGACGATAACTTTACCTCTCACTTTTCTTTTTATATACATGTTCTGTCACTTTATCAGTATAGTTACTCATAAATTCATCCCCTAGTCCTTTATACTGTCTACTCTTAGATTTTAACACTTGTTTTTTAGTTCGTAGTCGTTTTTTGAAACCACTTTCTGTCTCCCTTTATTATTTAATTCCACTTTAGAAGACATGAACACTAGAGTGATAGCACATAATATATTTGGGGGAGAGTATGGGGGACTGTATTCCCCCATCCCCCCCCCTTCCAAAATCATCCCCACTCCCTTCCCCCCCCCTTTTTTTTTTTTTTTCTTCTCTCTCTCTCTCTCTCTCCATTTCCCTATTTCTCCCTCTTTTTTTCCCCCCCTTCTTTTTTTTTTTTTATTTTGTAATGGGAAATATTGAGACTGTAAATGTGTTTCATGTATTGTAATGTGTGTTATATATGTTTTTGGAAAATTAAGAAAAAAGATAATAAACAAAAAAAAAAACGCAACTGGGCCAGTTCACACCTTGGAAACGCAGTCCGGATGCGTTCCAGGTGCTTTTCTGTATGCGCGTTTTTGATGCAGTCCAGTGCTTTTTTCCCCCTTTTTTCTTAGGCCTCATGCTCACAGGCGTTTTAAAAAACGGGTTGTAAAGCTAGTACAGACACCAGGAAAAAAAGCAGCGTTTTTAACGTGATTTTTTCCGCGTTTTGCATTGAATTCAATGCACGTTTCCCCGTGCTAGCTTTCAGACGCGTTTTTCTCTCTATTCAAAATGAATGGTTCCCTATGGGAGCCCATTGATTTGAATAGAGGTCGCACCAGAAGTCGGATCAAGATGATCCGACTTGCGGGGCGACTCGTGTGCGGAGAACCTTGAAGGGGAACCCCGCGAAAAATGTTAAAAAAAAATTGCATGAGGTTTCCCCCAGGACGATACCAGACCCTTCGGTCTGGTATGGATCTTGAGGGGAAGCCCCCCACACCAAAAAAAAGGGCGTGGGGGTTCCCCCAGGATCCATACCAGACCCTTATACGAGCACGCAGCCCGGCAGGTCAGGAAAGGGGGGCGAGCGAGCGCCCCCCCCTCCTAGACCATTCCAAGCCACATGCCCTCAACATGGGGGGGTTGGTGCTTTGGAGAAGGGGGCACTGCGTCCCCCACCCCAAAGCACCCTGCCCCCGTGTTGGTGGGGACAAGGGCCTCTTCCCGACAACCATGGCCATTGGTTGTCGGGGTCTGCGGGCGGGGGGCTTATCGGAATCCAGGAGCCCCCTTTAATAAGGGGGCCCCCAGATCCCGGCCCCCTACCCTATGTGAATGAGTATGGGGTACATCGTACCCCTACCCATTCACCTGGTGGAAAAAAAAGTCAATAAAAAAACACTACACAGGTTTTTAAAGTAATTTATTAGGCAGCTCCGGGGGTCTTCTTCCAACTTTGGGGGTCTCTTCTGACTTCGGGGGTCTCTTCTTCTGCTCTCCGGTGTCGTCTCCGCGCTCTCTGGTTCTTCTCCCGCTCTCTGGTGCCTTCTCCACGCTCTCCGGTTCTTTCTGCCTTCTACCGGGTGCCTCCACTATGTTCTTCCAGCTCTTTTGCTAGTGGGGGCCCGGTCTTCATTGTCATCTTCTTCCCTCTTCTCTCCGCCCGATGTTGACTCGATGCTCTCTGCCGCTATAAAGCCGTGTGCACGGAGCGCAACTACTTATATGGGCATGGGGCATGGTATAACACCCGGTGACCCCACCCCCATATGACGTCACAGTCCCATCATTCCCCGGGACCGGTGCGCCCAATTAATGATTTATCCGGCGCACCAATTAAGGTATGAACCGGCGCAGAGCAGTGTTGTTAGTAAATCACCCCCATAGCCACAAGTTTGAGTACCCATCCACATTTAAGTGCTAGAGATAGGTGAACTGAATAGCTGGCTGTCAGTGGCGGTGCCGCCCCCTCTCTCCTGCACCTGTCTATCACCAATAGATAGATTCATGCATTGCATGAATCTATCTATTGTCGCCGCTGCCGCCCCCTATTCAGGTGTCCAGCCCCTTGTCGGGTGCCGGGCATCTGAATTACAGCGGCAGGGGTGTTTTTGGAAGTGCCTGATTAGAGCCGTCGGCTCTAATAGGTGTCCTGATTAGAGCCATAGGCTCTAATAGGCTTACAATTTGGTAAACAGCGGGTGCAATGCTGTGCATTCGCTGTTTACGAAGTGTTGTGTTAGGGAAGTGAATAAATCGCTTCCCTAACACTGACCCACCTCTCAGCAAATCAGGTGCTCGGGTCAGGTTACCCTGTCACCTGATTGGCTGCAGCGACAGGCGCAGCGATTGGGTGCCTATCAGGCGTCCAATCACAGCAGAGGACGTAAAGAGGACGGGAGAAGACATGGAGGACTCAGAGCGTGGAGGACAGCGCCAAGACAGGTAATTGCCGGGCAGGAGGGGCACACTGGCAGCATTTGATGGGGCACAGTAGCGGCAATTGATAGGGCACACTGGCGGCAATTGATGGGGCACACTGGCAGCAATTGATGGGCACAGTGGTGGCAATTGATGGGCACAGTGGCGGCAATTAATGGGCACACTGGCAGCAATTGATGGGTACAGTAGCTGCGTTTGATGGCACAGTGGTGGCAGTTTATTGGTACAGTGGCCGCCACTTCTGGCTGTTGAGGAAACATGGAGTAAAGTAATACTGTGTGCACTCCCTTCCACTAGGAAAAAAAGCATTAAATACTTTCTTGAAAGGAGAAAGAATTCAGAATTTCTGGTGAGCCTCAAGTCTGTGTTCTACAAAGCCTCAGGATATGTTAGTATCATATAAGCAAAATAAGTATATTTTTTCACAGAAAAAAAGATATTTTTTTAAAGCCTAACCAGTCAAATATTTTTGTCAATTCTGGGTAGCAAGAGTGAAGCCTCGTACACACGAACGAGTTTCTCGGCAAGAAACGACAAGAAAACTGCCGAGATAGCTTTCTTGCCGAGAAAATCGTTCGTGTGTATGGTTTCTCGTCGAGAAAACTGACCAGAATCTCGACGAGAAAAATAGAGAACCAGCTCTCTATTTTCTCGTCGAGATTCTCGTTGGCATGTTTCTCGATGAGAAAAGTGTGTGTGTGTACACTTACCTGTCGCCGTGGAAACCCGCGCATGCTCGAATTGACTTTGACGCATGAGCGGTAGCTTCCTAGGCATAGGTAGGGTGTAGCAAGATGGCGGCGACGGCATCGAATGTGACAAGCGCACGCTCGTCGTAGTCGATGACGTCACCGCGTTCGCTCCATTCAAAGAACCGCGGGTTCTTTGAATGGAGCGTGTGTACACTCGGCCGGGACAAATTTCTTGTCCAAGAATCTCATCAAGAAAAACGACATGTTTTTTCCTGACGAGATTCTCGGCCGTGTGTACGAGGCCGAAGAGTATAAAATTTTTCAAGTTTCTTATTTCTGCCTGTGACCTTATTGCGGAGATTTTCCCCCACTTCCCATCCCTGAGAGGCCTGTACCAGAAATGGAGGAAGGATCATAGTGGTTCTTTCAACTACAAGTTGAAGGAATAAAAAAATTGCTTGGTTTCCCCATCAAAACAGTGATTATGGGGGAATCCCTCTCATAGTGCTATTGTGTTATGCAGAAAGGGCAGGGAGCCTTCCCCACAGTCAGAATACAATGATCACTGGTGGAGGCTAAACCCGCCGAAACTGGACAAAAAACCCAACAGGCTGGTTGTACTGAAGTTGATCAATGGATCGAAATTCAGCCAGTCCCTGCTGAATTCATTTTAATCTGCCTATGACTTTCTTTTTTGGGAGAAATGGTTTTATATAACCCTGCCAGTGTTAAATGGATTGTCTCATCTCTGTAATTGACACATTCTACTGAAGAGCTGGTTCTTTTGAAAAAAACAACAACAGACTTACTGGTTGGATCACCAGGTAAAAATAGAAGAAGGAAAGCCTAAAAAAGATACTGAATGCAGCCATCACATTTAAGAATTGGTAAGTTGCAATATAATAAAATGTTTACTTTTGAGTTTATTACCACTTTAAATTCACTATTTGTATTTTAGTCAATCACATTGTGTTTGCTTCTAGATATATGTTTTACCCACTGGAACAGAGGTTGGTTTTACTGATATCATCTAAAGAAAACAATTCAGTTTATTGTGTTCAGCTTTTCTGTGAGCTGTCTGCCTTTGATTTATCAGAAGGAGAATAGAAAGTAGTAAGACACATAGATAGTGATCGTTTGTCAGGTCATCTGAACAGTGTAGTGATAAGAACTATTGTCAAAGACAATGGCTATACAGTGTGTGTATCAGAAAGGACTTGGCAGAGGTAAACTTTAAGCATTTTCAGCAGTGTTTTTTGCTGTTGAAATGATTAATCTTCAGTCTATCAAAAATAAATGTAGCGCCCTCACCTCTCTTTCTTACTTCATCGGTTATATGGCTGTTGTCTAAGGGTACCTGGGAGAGAGAGATGAAACACACCACGGCCCATGTCCTCCCGTAGCTAGGAGGTGAAGGCCAGAGATTGGGCTTTTGTGTAGGTATCCTAGAGCCAAGTCCAGTCCTTCGTCCCTGACTCCTTTGCTTAGTAACCCAAGTTCCACACAGTGAATAGGTACAACTCAGTTTTATTCTTCTTGCCAAGCAATAAAACAACTTTATCCTTTTGAATAATGGGGAAACAGATTGAGGCACATTCCTTTCCCTTCTTGATGCTGCCCACTGTGCTGTCACCAGTGGTGAATAGTCACTGCCACTGACTAGGTAATAGAACGTGAATTTACCTTCGCTCGCTTTGCCCCTGTCAGGGGAAGAAATCCGTCCAAGGGAGAAATGGAGGCCTCTCCGTCACCAGCGATGCTGCGCAGGACTCTTCGGAGAAGTTACTGCGCACCAGTCCTCACGAACTCAGACACGGGCACCCAAGGAGTTAGGGCCCCCTCGGATTCCTCACCCTCGCGGAACTCAGTCGAAGGTACTGAGCCCCAGGCATCCGCCATAGTACCTCACCCCAGGCTAAAGGTGCCTGGAATGGACTCCATCTCTGCTCCGGCCAGGCCAAGGGCGCCTAGGCCTGAAACACCGGAACGCCAGCACCCAAGCTGAAGGTGCCTGGGTGCTACCACGTCCTCCGACTCTCTTTCTAAAATCAGGGCCTCCGCCCCTTTTATGACCTCTCCCTTCGCATCACAGCGGGTTCCCCGTCCCGCTGTACCAGCTCCAGGGCAGGACAAAAAGGCACGGTTCGCGGTGTATGTTCAACTCGGGCCCAAGGCAACAGCGCCACCCAGAGACCCCAGGGAACTTCACACCACCAGAGTCCTTACAAATTCAAATACCCGCTACACTCTCCCCCTGGTGATTTGACACTGGTCCCCAGTGCCTGGTACAAACTCACACCCCACAAAAGGTGGTGTCATAAGTTCAGCCCAGAAACCAACTACACAATTTAACCCTGAATTGTGCCACGACCTGAATGGGAAAGGAATACAACTATAAAACTTTTAAATAAAACACTTTAAACATCTCACATATTTACATTCCTCCCACTGACTATCTGAAGACCACCCACTCTCAATAGTCTTGACAGACGAATCTCCTGCAGAGGGAAAGAAAAGAAACATACATCCTACCATCATGTGTGTTTGCTTGAAATGAATGAGTCTATCCTAGAAGAAACCCATTCACTCCAATAAGTGCTGCATAATGTAAAAAAAAAAAAAACAATCGTTGCGCAACACTGCCACCTGGTGACAGTGCCGCGGTCAAGACACTCAATACTTCCAGATGAACTTTCCGCTTGAACATCTTCTCTGTGACCCTACACTATCTAAAACCCAAAGTCACTGATTCTTGTGAGTGTCAGGAGAAGAAAAAGGGAGAACAAACAAAAACAGCTCCCATATCTCCAAAGAGTAGGATTGCCCAAATACAAAAAAAAAACTAGGGCACAGTCTCTGCGTTCTGGAAAGGGCACTCTGGAAAGTTCAACCAGGAATGAAAAGAAACAAACGAGAGTCCTTTTTCTCTCTTCTTCTCTCACAGGTAAAACCTTGGATGAGGCAATGATATAGGCTTCAAACGATCGTTAAAAGCCTCCACATGGTACTCAACACTCTTTCCTTCTTTGCGACAGATCACCACTTTGTCCGCATGAATGTGTCTTCCCAGCATCCCCTTAGCTTTACAGTCCTGAAACTTCTTGGTGACCGTTGGTGAACAGGAAAGGTACCGCCGTGCTTGCTGTACTTTCAGTTTGTCCCATACAAAGGCATCATACCATTTTTGCCGAAAGACCTCCACCTCATAGAGCAGTTCCCGAGGCAGATACGGGTATTCCCACCCATATTCCTGAGCAACCTTCTGGCCAAAGAGACGTTGCAGCCTTGACAAAGGTGGCATAGTAGCTCGGTCTCCTTCTCCGGGTAGAACAATCGCTTCTGGATGGCGAGGTGCGTTCACCACCTCGGTAGACCTGGGCCTAGGAGCCCGCAGTGATTGGCGTTGCACTCCCGCAACAGGAGCAGGTGAAATGGAAGTTGAATCAAGAAGGGGAACTCCAGACAGAGGACTAGCTTCCTCCCTCAGCGCCGGGGCCTCCGCCCGGGGTGTACTTTCTCTAGTAGACATAGGCAGGTCCCTCGTAACACGGGCCAAGGGTAGCTTCATCCTGTCTCATCCCTTCTGTTGGAAGATCTCGTCTATCTCCCCATCATCGCAATTGTCAGACAATGAATCCAGGTCAGAGGTGTCGTAGCACTCAGCGGGCAGATAATTCCCAGTCACGGAACTATCCCCCTTGACGGCCTCTACCGACTGTGGACTACCGCCACTTTCAACCACACAGACAGTCCCAACCCCTGGCTCACCTGGGCCTTTTGAAGAACAGGGATGTCCAGGACTTTTCCTACCGGAGCCATTCAGGCCAGGCAAGCAGGGGGGCGAAGCTCTTCCACGACCACACAAGGCTATCACTAGGTTGACTTTCCTCTTAGGTGGCCGGAGAAGGGAGCTGCTGGTGACCGAGGCAGCCTCCTCGGATTTTTCTCTTTTCACCTCTGTTTGGGCAGTCCCTTTGCCCGGATCAGTGCGCACGGGGAACGCACCAGCATCGATCTCTCCCTCCGGAGTGGCAGTCCCTGTGAGGTAGTTCAGGTGAAAAGCCCGAGGCTTTTCTGTGAATGGTTCCACCTCGAAGAGGAATTCTTTGCAGACCTCACAGCGCCCAAACGGCTTCAGCTGGACCACCAGTCCCGAACAGCCGGGACAGATCACACCGAGGGCTTCCATGTCTCTACAGGTAAGGAGAGCCAATCGCCCCCGGGGCCTTAGTCTTATCCCCGTATCCATGATCGGAGCAGCCAGAGAAGACATATCTGCAAAGGAAGGAACGGAAATCCACGAAGCACTTGAAGTCATCCTCTCTCTTTGCTGCTCCATTGCGCACTGACCCACCTGCGCCAGAATCTCCTCATGCGTACCTCCACGTGGCCAGACTCCTCCCACGTTCTGCACTTGTTCGTGGGCTTTTCCCTTGCCCCGCCCACGAACTCCGCAGTTGTGAGTTGCCTCGTGGCGCGTTGGCCAATATGGCCGACCTACTCGGAATTCCTCTGGGCAGCAAAGTTCAAATTCAGACACCATACACATATCCCGGATACGATGCCCCCACGTGTAGTGCCCTCACCTCTCTCTCTTACTTCATCGGTTATATGGCTGTTGTGTAGGGGTACCTGGGAGAGAGAGATGAAAAACACCACGGCCCATGTCCTCCCGTAGCTAGGAGGTGAAGGCCAGAGATTGGGCTTTTGTGTAGGTGTCCTAGAGCCAAGTCCAGTCCTTCGTCCCTGGTAGGGATGAGCTTCGAGTTCGAGTCAAACTCATGTTCGACTCAAACATTGCCTGTTCGCCCGTTCGCCGAACAGCGAACAAATTGGGGTGTTCGCGGCAAATTCGAAAAATCTATGGGAGAAATCTAAAGTGCTAATTATAAAGGCTTATATGCAAGTTATTGTCCTAAAAAGTGTTTGGGGACCCGGGTCCTGCCCCAGGGGACATGTATCAATGCAAAAAGAAGTTTTAAAAACGGCCGTTTTTTCGGGAGCAGTGATTTTAATAATGCTTAAAATGAAAAAATAAAAGTGAAATATTCCTTTAAATTTCGTACCTGGGGGGTGTGTATGATATGCATGTGAAGTGGCGCATGTTTCCCGTGCTTAGAACTGTCCCTGCAAAAAATGTCATTTTTGAAAGAAAAAAAGTCTTTTAAAACTGACTCGCGGCTATTAATGAATTGTCGGCTCCCGGCAATACATACAAAAGTCATTGATAAAAAAAAATAAAATAAAGCGTGGGGGTTCCCCAGAATTCAATTACCAGGCCCTTCAGGTCTGGAATGGATATTAAGGGGAACCCCGCCGCAAATTTAAAAAAAAATTGACGTGGGGTTCCCCCAAATATCCATTCCAGGCCCTTCAGATCTGGCATGGATTTTAAGGGGAACTCCACCCCAAATTTTAAAAAAATGGCGTGGAGTCCCCCTAAAAATCCATACCAGACCCCTTATCCGAGCACGCAACCTGGCCGGCGGCAGGGGAAAAGGGGGGGACGAGAGAGCGCCCCCCCTCCCTCCTGAACCGTACCAAGCCACATGCCCTCAACATGGGGAGGATTTCCCCATGTTGATGGGGACAAGGGCCTCATCCCCACAACCCTTGCCCGGTGGTTGTGGGGGTCTGCGGGCGGGGGGCTTATCGGAATCTGGAAGACCCCTTTAACAAAGGGGACCCCCAGATCCCGCCCCCCCCTATGTGAATTGGTAAGGGGTACATTGTACCCCTACCATTTCACGAAGAAAGCGTAAAAAAATGTTTAAAAAAAACACACAAACACCTTGAAAAAGTCCTTTATTTAAAATAATAAAAAAAAACAAAAACATTCCAGCGCTGAAATCCAGTGTCCCGCGGCGATCCCGATGTCCAGCGCTGTCCGTCATTGGTTGTGCCTGACCGGACCTGATGGGGAACTCCCTCTCAGTATTTTAAATGTATAGACCCGCCCCTTCTAAAGTTCCCCATCAGGTCCGCTCCCTCGGTATGTCGGACCCGCCTACGTCATTGGCCTGAGCGGGGAACTTCCTTCACTGTGTAATTTAAATTTACATAGTGAAGGAAGTTCCCCGCTCAAGCCAATGACGTAGGCGGGTCCGACATACCGAGGGGGCGGACCTGATGGGGAACTGCTCTCACTTTGGCAATACATGTATAGACCCGCCCCTTCTCATGTTCCGCATCTGGTCCGCTGAGCGGACCTGATGGGGAACTTTAGAAGGGGCGGGTCTATACATTTAAAATACTGAGAGGGAGTTCCCCATCAGGTCCGCTCAGGCACAACCAATGAAGGACAGCGCTGGACATCGGGATCGCCGCGGGACACTGGATATTACCGCTGGAATGTTTTTTTTTTTTTTTTTTAAATAAAGGACTTTTTCAAGGTGTTTGTGTGTTTTTTTTAAACATTTTTTTACACTTTCTTTGTGAAATGGTAGGGGTACAATGTACCCCTTACCAATTCACATAGGGGGGGGCGGGATCTGGGGGTCCCCTTTGTTAAAGGGGTCTTCCAGATTCCGATAAGCCCCCCGCCCGCAGACCCCCACAACCACCGGGCAAGGGTTGTGGGGATGAGGCCCTTGTCCCCATCAACATGGGGACATCCTCCCCATGTTGAGGGCATGTGGCTTGGTACGGTTCAGGAGGGAGGGGGGGCGCTCTCTCGTCCCCCCCTTTTCCCCTGCGGCCGGCCAGGTTGCGTGCTCGGATAAGGGGTCTGGTATGGATTTTTAGGGGGACTCCACGCCATTTTTTTAAAATTTGGGGTGGAGTTCCCCTTAAAATCCATGCCAGATCTGAAGGGCCTGGAATGGATATTTGGGGGAACCCCACGTCAATTTTTTTTTAAATTTGCGGTGGGGTTCCCCTTAATATCCATTCCAGACCTGAAGGGCCTGGTAATTGAATTCTGGGGGACCCCCACGCTTTTTTTTTTTTTTTTATCAATGACTTTTGTATGTATTGCCGGGAGCCGACAATTCATTAATAGCCGCGAGTCAGTTTTAAAAGACTTTTTTTCTTTCAAAAATGACATTTTTTGCAGGGACAGTTCTAAGCACGGGAAACATGCGCCACTTCACATGCATATCATACACACCCCCCAGGTACGAAATTTAAAGGAATATTTCACTTTTATTTTTTCATTTTAAGCATTATTAAAATCACTGCTCCCGAAAAAACGGCCGTTTTTAAAACTTCTTTTTGCATTGATACATGTCCCCTGGGGCAGGACCCGGGTCCCCAAACACTTTTTAGGACAATAACTTGCATATCAGCCTTTATAATTAACACTTTAGATTTCGAACGTTCGAGTCCATTGTATTTAATAGGGTTCTAAAGTTTACACAAACATTTTGTCTGTTCGCAGGTTCTGGTGCGAACCGAACAGGGGGGTGTTCGGCTCATCCCTGGTCCCTGGCTCCTTTGCTTAGTAACCCAAGTTCCACACAGTAAATAGGTACAACTCAGTTTTATTCTTCTTGCCAAGCAATAAAACAACTTTATCCTTTTGAATAATGGAGAAACAGATCGAGGCACAATCCTTTCCCTTCTTGATGCTGCCCACTGTGCTGTCACCAGTGGTGAATAGTCACTGCCACTGACTAGGTAATAGAACGTGAATTTACCTTCGCTCGCTTTGCCCCTGTCAGGGGAAGAAATCCATCCAAGGGAGAAATGGAGGCCTCTCCGTCACCAGCGATGCTGCGTTGGACTCTTCGGAGAAGTTACTGCGCACCAGTCCTCACGAACTCAGACACGGGCACCCAAGGAGTTAGGGCCCACTCCGATTCCTCACCCTCGCGGAACTCAGTCGAAGGTACTGAGCCCCAGGCATCCGCCATAGTACCTCACCCCAGGCTAAAGGTGCCTGGAATGGACTCCATCTCTGCTCCGGCCAGGCCAAGGGCGCCTAGGCCTGAAACACCGGAACGCCAGCACCCAAGCTGAAGGTGCCTGGGTGCGGCCACGTCCTCCGACTCTCTTTCTAAAATCAGGGACTCTGCCCCTTTTATGACCTCTCCCTTTGCATCACAGCGGGTTCCCCGCCCCGCTGTACCAGCTCCAGGGGAGGACAAAAAAGCACAGTTCGCGGTGTATGTTCAACTTGGGCCCAAGGCAACAGTGCCACCCAGAGACCCCAGGGAACTTCACACCACCAGAGTCCTTACAAATTCAAATACCCGCTACATAAACAATGCCTGAGATTGTATTGAATGAGTATTAAAGCGGAGTTCCGACTTAAAAAAAATAATTAAAAGCCAGCATCCACAAATACTGCAGCTGCTGACTTTTAATAATCGGACATTTACCTGTCCCACGGTCCAGCAATGCGGGTAAACAAAGCCCAGCTCCTCTCCCCCTCCTCTCCGTGGCGCCGGCATCACTACTGTGGGCGCCCGGCACTGTGGATGCACGAGCTGCGCTGCGCACTGTGACTGGCCGGGCAAACATCTGGGACCTGTGATGTGTCTCAGATGATTGCCGAGAGGGAGGGAGGCGAGATGAACTTCCTTTCCGGCGCCGCAGTGCCCCGGGAGGAATTGGGAGCTGGAACCCTCTAAAAAGAGGGTTTCCACTGCACCCCCAAAAAAAATTACATGCCAAATGTGGCATGTCAGGTGGTCACCTTCCCTTAAAGTGGAAGTTCCATTTTTGGGTGGAACGTCGCTTTAAATACCTTCTTCTTATGTATGCTTTGTTTATACTTTTCAAATTTACACTACATTACCAAAAATATTTAAATGCACATGAACTTTGAGTGGTGTCCTTAACGTTCTACATTTGGAGTGAACCCCTGACAGTGTCAAAAAGTAATAAAAACAGAGAGACAGTTTTTGACAATTATTTTATTAACCATTTAAGGACTTCCGCCTGTACATCATACGTTAGGGGTTAGGGGTTTAGGGGTAGGGTTAGGGGTTAGGGTTAGGGGTTAGGGTTAGGGGTTAGGGTTAGGGTTGGGGTTAGGGGTTAGGGTCAGGGTTAGGGTTAGGGGTTAGGGTTTTCCCTTTAAGAACAAGGCTAGGACCCAGGCTCTTGAACAGGGACCTCCCCCAGAGGTCAAAGGTCAGAGGGCGGGTCCCCAGAGGTCAAAGGTCACTGGGCGTGGCTGACCCCCACCAAAGTGTACCGCCTACCCCAACTAAGTCGGGAAATGAACAAGTCGGGAGAAGGGCACGGACAGGCATATCAACGTACCTATACGTCCCCTTTAAATGCCTGTCCGTGTGGTCGCACGCGCTCACGACCCTGCTGCCATCCCCGTGAGTCGGACCGCGGGTCCTACGGACTTGATCGCAGCGGGGATCACTGCGATCGTCTCACGGAGGTATAGAGCGGGGAGATGCTTGTATAAACAAGAATCTCCCCGCTCTGCCTAGTGACAATGACACTGATCTCGGCTCCGTGTACTCAGAGCGGAGATCAGTGTCATGTGACACAGAGCCCATCCTCCCTTACAGTAAGAAACACTATGCAGGGAACACTTAACCCCTACAGCGCCACCTAGTGGTTAACCCCTTCACTGCCAGTGTCATTTTCACAGTAATCAGTGCATTTTTATAGCACTGATCGCTGTGAAAATGACAATGGTCCCAAAAATGTGTCAAAAGTGTCCGATGTGTCCGCCATAATGTCGCAGTCATGAAAAAAATCACTGATCGCCGCCATTACTAGTAGAAAAAAAATAATTAATAAAAATGCCATAAAACTGTCCCCTATTTTGTAAACGCTATAACTTTTGCGCAAACCAATCAATAAACGCTTATTGCGATTTTTTTTACCAAAAATATGTAGAAGAATACGTATCGGACTAAACTGAGGGAAAAAAACGTTTTTTTATATATTTTTTGGGGATATTTATTATAGCAAAAAGTAAAAAATATAGAATTTTTTTCAAAATTGTCGCTAAATTTTTGTTTATATTGCAAAAAATAAAAGCCGCAGAGGTCTATTTGTGGGAAAAAAAGGACGTCAATTTTGTTTGGAAGCCACGTCGCACGACTACGCAATTGTCAGTTAAAGCGACGCAGTGCCGAATCGCAAAAAGTGGCCTGGTCCTTTAGATGCAAAATTGTCCGGGGCTGAAGTGGTTAAAAAATAAAAAAAACAGTGTCCCCTGATGTAAATCCATTGTCAATCATGATGTCTGCTGCACCCGATGAAAAAAATAAATGCTCTGCACAAATTGATGGCTGACCGCCACCTTGTGATGTCACCAGCCCAGCGTGCACCAGTCCGTGACAACACAAGGGGGGGCGATGTCGCCAGATGGCCCCACCCTTACCTATATAAGAACTGTCAAATGGAGAAGGAGGCATTCGGCGGTTGGCTTGCAAAGAAGGCGGACCATTTTTTATTTTATTTTTGGGTGCGGCGGGCGGTGTTTTTTAATAAAAGAATTGTCAAAAACTGTCTGTGTTTTCTTTACTTTTTGACACTTTTTGGTGAATGGGTAAGGGTACATAGTACCCCATACTCATTCACATAGGAAGGATGGGATCTGGGGGCGCCCTTGTTAAAGGGGGCTTCCATATTCTAATAAGCCCCCCACAAGCAGACCCCTACAACCACAGCCCAGGGCTGTAAGGAAGAGACCCTTGTCCCCATCAACATGGGCACAAGGTGCTTGGGGCAGGGGGGAACCCACCTGCCTCAAAGAACTCAGAACTCCTCCCATGTTGAGAGCATGTGGCCTGGTACGGTTCAGGAGGGGTGGTGCTTGCTCGTCCCCCCTTTCCTGACCTGCCAGGCTGCGTCTTCAGGTAAGGGTCTGGCATGGATTTTGGCGGAGACACCATGCTGTTTTTTTTATTTTAACGTGAGGTTCCCCTTAAAATTCATACCAGATCCAAAGGGTTACCGGCAATTGCAAGTCAATTTAAATGTGATTTGACTCCTTTTTTGTTCTTTAGAAATGTCATTTTTGCTGCAGTATGTTCTATACATGCTACAGATGCATCATTTTACAGGCAGAATAAGCGAACCCCCAGGCACGATATTTAAAGGTTTTTTTTCATTTTTATTGTTGCACTTTAAGCATCATTAAAATCACCGCTCCTGAAAAAACGATCATTTAAAAAAATATTTTTGCATTGATACATGTCCTGCAGGGAAGTACCCAGACCCCCCATACCCCTTTAATGGCCAATTACTTGCAGATAAGCCTTCAAAATGGGCACTTTTGATTTCTCCTGTTCGGCTCCCATAGACTTTAATGGGGTTCGCCTTTTGGGTTAGAACTTTTCCCCTGTTCGGGAGATTTGCTGTGAACTGAACAGGGGGGTGTTCGGCCCATCTCTATTCATAACCAGTGTTTTGAAACCTAGATGCCCAGACCTAATTTATCTGCATCAATATGTATTGGTTTACCTGGCAATAGCTCTATAACTGATTTGCTTACCTAGGTACATCATTTAGAATGCCCTCACATTTTAATTGTCGTCAGAGTCTTCGAGTGTGACAGCGATAACCCTAATGAACCAAGGCCTGAGGTGTGGCTTGGCCTAGCTGGTCAGTATGCCTGAAAAGTGGGCATACCCTGAATGTAAGAATAAGAATAAGGAAAATAGAATGAGTATGCATGAATCTGGGGGAAACGGGTGAGTGGGAGCCCAGAAACGACTGCAACCCAGACCCAACAGGGGAGGAGGCTTAAGTAGCCCTCTCAGCCTCCTCCCACAAATAGCCAGCCTTACACTTTTCGTCAGAGTCTTCGAGTGTGACAGCGATAACCCTAATGAACCAAGGCCTGAGGTGTGCCTTGGCCTAGCTGGTCAGTATGCCTGAAAAGTGGGCAAAAAGAGACAACTGTAGGTGAAGAAGGGAAGGTAACAAATCGTCAGTGAAGTAGCACGCACCCGGATGGCAACAGTATCTGAACCCGGTCCCATGCAAGAATGGAATAAGCCTGATGCCCGGCACAACCCAGACATGAGAATGACCTGCTAGTAAATGAGAGGATACGTGGGGGAAAGGAAGCAAAGGCTGGCCCGAGGAGCCTCTGCAACCGATGGGCGAGAAGATTGTGCTACTTCAACCCGACATCAGAGATGTGCCCCCGGCCTACCCAAACTAGGTATGGGGAAGAGAGAGGGAGAGGGCAAAAATGGACAACTGGCAGGAGTTGTAGGGCTGGATACCTGATGGATGGGTTGCAGGAGTCGGCGGATAAGGCCAAAGCGCTATGGCAATGAGCATCATCAAGCATGGAGAAACATGTCAGACACAGAACACTGGTCCCACCTGACTCGATCGGGTCGTGCCACCGCCTGTGACCTGACAACCGAGTCTGAATCCTGCACCGAGGAAGGAGGGTCAGACTCCATTTCAGGCAAGAAAGTCTCCTGGCATGATGCAGACATGCCCAAACAAGAGATCAGAGCCGCTAGCGGAACCCGGAAACATGACGACGTTGCCCAAACCCACCCCTGTGGCCGACAAGGGGCCGTGGCTCAGCACACACCCTGAGAGAGACTGTGAAACCCTGGGTGGTGACCAGGGCCTCAGCAACAGAACGACAACTGAAAGAAAATGAAGACTGCTTCCTACCCAAGGGTGAGCCCAGTGGTGAATGACATCCGCACCAATCAACTAGCTCTGGCAACGGGCAGGACTGATGGAAGCGAGTGCAAGCATGGTTGATAATGGCGAAGATGCCAGCGCAGCCCAACCTGAGAACACAAACTAGAGAAAATGACAGACAACCAAACATGAGAACAACAACAAGCCTAAGAAAGAGAACATGCAGAAGTGAAAAGACCACCGCGCGTACATGAACATAATGACGGATGACCCCCCCTCACCCTTGTGTGAGTGGCGAGTGAGCCCGAGTAACCTGTAGTGCAGAGACAGGTAATTAAACTGCACACTCAGGGTTGGTGTACCCACGGACCGTGGTGGGTGATCGTATAGGTGTATTGAATGAATGTGCATCGTATGACGTATGGTATACGGGTCGAGAAGATTGTGGTCATCAATCATTTAACAAACAAAACCTCAGCCCGTATGGATCTGTAGACGTGACAGATCCCAAAATGTGAGCCCTAGCTAACTAACCCAGGCACAAACATGAACGAAGATACAATGATACATGGTAACCAACGAAGATGAGAACAGCTACCGGAGCATGCCGTGACTGAACCACAACACCCCTCTGAAAACGCTAAGACTGAAACGTTGCAACGGAAATGCTGAGACTGAACGCTGAGGCGGAAGCGCTACGACAGAAATCTTGGGGGCAGAACGCTGAGCAGAAACGCCATGACAGAAAACCCGAGGCAGATACGCTATGATGGAAATTCTGAGACTGGACGCGGAGACAGAAATACTGGGGCAGAATGCTACAACGGACACGCAACAACAGAAAGCCCGGGGCAGAAAAACGCAGACAGAAATCCTGGGGCAGAAAACACCAGGACAGAAATGCTGAGACCGAAACGTTTGAGGCAGAAAAGTGAAGACGGAAAAGCTGAGACTGCAATGCTGAGGCAGAAACGCAATGACAGAAATCCTGGGGGCAGAACGCTGAGCAGAAACGCCATGACAGAAAACCCGAGGCAGATACGCTATGATGGAAATTCTGAGACTGGACGCGGAGACAGAAATACTGGGGCAGAATGCTACAACGGACACGCAACAACAGAAAGCCCGGGGCAGAAAAACGCAGACAGAAATCCTGGGGCAGAAAAAACACAGACAGAAATCCTGGGGCAGGAAATGCAGACACAAATCCTGGGGTATAAAACTCAGACAGAAATCCTGGGGCAGGAAACGCAGACAGAAATCCTGGGGCAGGAAACGCAGACAGAAATCCTGGGGCAGAAAACAGAGACAGAAAACCTGGGGCAGAAAACGCAGACAGAAATCCTGGGGCAGAAAACGCAGACAGAAATCCTGGGGCAGAAAATGCAGACAGAAATCCTGGGGCAGAAAACGCAGGCAGAAATCCTGGAGAGAAATGCTGGGGAAGAATGCTACAACGGACACGCAACAACAGAAAGCCCGGGGCAGAAAAACGCAGACAGAAATCCTGGGGCAGAAAAAACACAGACAGAAATCCTGGGGCAGGAAATGCAGACACAAATCCTGGGGCAGAAAACTCAGACAGAAATCCTGGGGCAGGAAATGCAGACAGAAATCCTGGGGCAGGAAACGCAGACAGAAATCCTGGGGCAGAAAACACAGACAGAAAACCTGGGGCAGAAAACGCAGACAGAAATCCTGGGGCAGAAAACGCAGACAGAAATCCTGGGGCAGAAAACGCAGACAGAAATGCTGAGGCAGAAAACGCAGACAGAAATACTTGGGCAGAAAAGCTATGACAGGAACGCCGGGGCAGAACGCTATGACAGGAACGCCGGGGCAGAACGCTATGACAGAAATGCTGGGGCAGAAATGCAATGACAGAAAAGCTGGGGCAGAAACGCAATGACAGAAATGCTGGGGCAGAAACGCAATGACAGAAATGCTGGGGCAGAAACGCAATGACAGAAATGCTGGGGCAGAAACGCAATGACAGAAATGCTGGGGCAGAAAACACAATGACAGAAATGCTGGGGCAGAAACGCAATGACAGAAATGCTGGGGCAGAAACGCAATGACAGAAATGCTGGGGCAGAAACGCAATGACAGAAATGCTGGGGCAGAAAAAACACAGACAGAAATCCTGGGGCAGGAAATGCAGACACAAATCCTGGGGCAGAAAACGCAGACAGAAATCCTGGGGCAGGAAACGCAGACAGAAATCCTGGGGCAGAAAACGCAGACAGAAAACCTGGGGCAGAAAACGCAGACAGAAATCCTGGGGCAGAAAACGCAGACAGAAATCCTGGGGCAGAAAACGCAGACAGAAATCCTGGAGCAGAAATGCTGAGGCAGAAAACGCAGACAGAAATACTTGGGCAGAAAAGCTATGACAGGAACGTCGGGGCAGAACGCTATGACAGGAATGCCGGGGCAGAACGCTATGACAGGAACGCCGGGGCAGAACGCTATGACAGAAATGCTGGGGCAGAAACGCAATGACAGAAAAGCTGGGGCAGAAACGCAATGACAGAAATGCTGGGGCAGAAACGCAATGACAGAAATGCTGGGGCAGAAACGCAATGACAGAAATGCTGGGGCAGAAAACGCAATGACAGAAATGCTGGGGCAGAAACGCAATGACAGAAATGCTGGGGCAGAAGCGCAATGACAGAAATGCCGGACACCAACACGGACGCCCCCCCCCCCCCTCTTGACACCAGCATGGACAGCCCCCATCTCTTGACACCAGCTTGGACAGCCCCCATCTCTTGACACCAGCATGGAAAGCCCCCAACTCTTGAAACCAGCATGGACGCCCCCCCCCCTCTATACCAGCATGGACGCCCCCCTCTCTATACCAGCATGGACGCCCCCCTCTCTATACCAGCATGGACGGCCCCCCCTCACTATACCAGCATGGACGCCCCCCCTCTCTATACCAGCATGGACGGCCCCCCTCACTATACCAGCATAGACGCCCCCCGCTCAGCGTGAGCCCGGGAAAAACAGACAGGGTGGAGGAGCGGGCGGCCCTGCAAAAGATGGCGGTGTGCGCCCGGAGGAGGGGGTGGGTGGAGGGTGGGCGGCCTGCGTGAGTCCCAACGCGTGTGGATGGACGGATGAGCGAGCGGGTGACCCCCCCCACGAGAGCAACGTGGAAAGCAGGTGGCGACACCCAGATGCCAGACGGAGCCCTGGGGAAATGGGTGGGTGGGGAGAGGATGGCCAGCAAGGGAAGGTGGACGCTGGAAGGACAAACAAGACCCCCCCCAGCGCCGGGAGAAGCGGACGGGCGGCCCCCACGAAACGGGCGGGCGGTCCCCCGATGGTGCCCGGGAGAAGAACGATACCAAGCAGCGGCCGACCGCCGTGCTGTAGGAGGCAGGAAATGACGTGGGGTGTCCGTGACCGCGTCACCCAGAAACGACGGCAACCCAGACCCAACAGGGGAGGAGGCTTAAGTAGCCCTCTCAGCCTCCTCCCACAAATACAGGCTGGCTTGCAGCCAGCCTTACACTTGTTAGCTGTCAAATTGGCAATAATGTTTAAAAGTGCATTGTTATTTATTTTACGATGAATAGTTCCAAACAAATTTTGAGAAGTGTTTACATTTTTTTTTCTTCTACACACTGTATTGTATTATGACAGAGGCAAACTGCTGGATTTAGCTGTTACTGTGCCTTTGGTGCATTGAACAGGGACAGCTGAAGCTAGTGGGTTCGTTTGTAAACAAACATCATGTGATCACTATGTTCAACTGTCATGGAGATTACATGGTCAAGGACAACACTGACTGGTTCTACATCCTTATGCTTAGTACACATAATCAGAAAATCGGAATGAAAAATATTGCTCTGGATGCGATTTTACGATCGTTAGTACACAGCTTTCGAGAGCCGATCACCACAGGTGATCCAAAGGAACAAACGCAAAAAAAATTCTAGAATACATTACAACACAACACATTACATCACTTCCGAAGTTGTATTCTGTAGTACGAGAATCTGAAAATAAATCTATAAAAGAATAATTTATTAAATGAAACAAAGACATTGGAGAATGAGGCTTAAGCCTGACAGAAGGAGAAACTGGGAAGGTTTCCAAACTCTTCATTTATGGAGCAAAGCTAGGGAAAAAAACAATCTTCAGCACATGCAGTTCCAGGCTTTATGAGCGTTACCAAACTTTTCTTGACCTTTTAATACACTTTTTCCATGCCATATGACTTCTATATTATATCAGATTAACAGTTCTGGAACAGGGCAGAAACAGATGGGAACAATGCTTTACCTTTTACTCTATGGTAAATTATCAGTACCTGATCCAGCCAGGCCTCTGACTAAGAAAGGCATACACACATATTTCTTTATTTTGTAGCAGCCTATGAAAAACTGAAACGTCATATGTGAATCAGAATAAATATGTCATAATGTTCCTTAACCACTTCAATACAGGGCATTTTCACCCCCTGACTGCCAAGGCCAATTTTCAGTTTTCAGCGCTGTCGCACTTTGAATGACAATTGCGCGGTCATGCTACACTGTACCTAAATAATTTTTTTCCCCACAAATAGAGCTTTCTTTTGGTGGTATTTGATCACCTCTTCGGTTTTTATTTTTTACGCTATAAACAAAAGAAGAGCGACAAGTTTGAAAAAAACACAATATTTTTTACATTTTGCTATAATAAATATACCAATTAAAAGAAAAAAAAAGAAACATTTCCTCAGTTCAGGCCGATATGTATTCTTCTACGTATTTTTGCTAAAAAAAAAATTGCAATAAGCGTATATTTATTGGTTTGCGCAAAAAATTATAGTGTCTACAAAATAGGGGATAGATTTATGTCATTTTTTTTTTTTTTTTTTTTACTGGTAATGGCCGCGATCTGCGATTTTTATCGTGACTGTGACTTTGCGGTGGACACTTTAGACACTATTTTGGGACCATTCACATTTATACATCGATTACTGCTATAAAAAAGGAACTGATTACTGTATAAATGTCACTGGCAGGGAAGGGGTTAACTCTGGGGGCCAATCAAGGGGTTAAATATGTTACCTAGGGAGTGATTCCAACTGAAGGGGGAGGGGACTCACAAGGGGAGGAGACCGATCTGTGTTCCTCTGTACTTCCATCAGTCTGCTCTCACCTGACAGGATGTGGATCTGTGTGTTTATGGTCCTGCCCTGTTATCGGGGAAATCGCGAGTGCCCGGCAGGTCATCACGGCCGCCAGGCATGCGCATGGGCTACCGAGTGACGCGGCGGGCGTGTGCCCCCTAGACGGCCAGGAAGCCCAGGACGTCATAGGATGCCCGCCCAGGATGGGAGATCCCTTCTTTGGACGTCATATGTCTATGGGCGGGAAGGAAGTGGTTAAATACTACTTTGTGAAGTCTAATTAAAGCCTTAAATAATAATAAGACAGAATTTTCATCTGATGGTCAAGAATCATTTACAGTCAGAACACAAAAAAACAGCAGGTGAGATCGCTGTACTAGTACACCAGATAGTTAGTACAGTGGCTGCTCCAATAGAAACATTCGGTCCGTGTGTACTGCAGTCCGTGTTCTGTCAAAGGGGCATGATCAAAAAAAGCCGATTGCTAAAAAGCACTGACCGGAGTGTTCTGGTGGGGGGGGCACACACACAATAATATAGCAGGGGAGATCGCTGTGCTAACATCAGATAGTTAGTACAGTGGCTCATAATGAGCTGTCAGTTTTTTTTTTCGTCCAGCCCTGCTGGGTTGTATGGGAAAAAAGCTAGTAGTGTGTACTAGGCTTTCCCATAATTTTGTTAGCTTTTTCTGTTGCAATAATCACTGTCTTATCACTGTTATAGCCTTATGCCCCATACACACGATCGTTTTTCATGCCGTTAAAAATGCCATTCTTAAAAATGGGCATTAAAACCGATCGTGTGTATGCTCCAGAGCATTTTTAACGGCGTGAAAAACGGCCATTAAAAATTTCGAACATGCTCTATTTTTTCACGTAGTTTTTCATGTCGTTTTTTTTAACAACGTGAAAAACTGTAGTGTTTATGCTTTTACGAGGTGAAAAAAAACACGCATGCTCAGAATCAAGTATGAGACGGGAGCGTTCGTTCTGGTAAAACTAGCGTTCGTAATGGAGATAGCACATTCGTCATGCTGTAACAGACTGAAAAGCACGAGGCTGAAAAGCGCGAATCGTCGCTCAACAAACTTTACTAACATGAAGGGTGGCGCCATCCGAACGGAACTTCCCCTTTATAGTGCCGTCGTACGTGTTGTACGTCACTGCGCTTTGCTTGAACGTTTTTTTTAATGATCGTGTGTACGCAAGACAGGCTTGAGAGGAAACATGAAAAAAAAAATGACGAGAAAAACGTCGGTTTAAAAAATGGCATGAAAAACGATCGTGTGTACGCTGCATTAGGCAGATATACCTATCATCTATTTGGTCTTTGCTACATAACACTCCATTGGAAATACTGCCATGTGACCCTAGGGTCTGTTACCTGCCTAATTTTGTCATATTCACCAGGGTTAAGCTCACACAAGGCAGGACCTGGCACCTGTATACCAGGCGTAGAGAAGGAAGAACTATATGTGTGCACATATTTGCTGTTTCAGAACAAGGGAATATCACCTGTCATCTGTATATTGGGTCCTAGTAGAGACTGCCCTTTTGCATAGAACGAACTACAGCTGTGTCTTCTCCTGCAGCAGGTCATTTGGGGTTCAAGCATGACATCTGAGGGGGGAACTTGGGGTTTAGGAGGGATAGTTAAGAGCTGAGTGTGGTTTCAGGGAGGGTTTGGAGTGGGGTTTGTTGTGGGATTTTGGGGTGTTGGGGGAGGTGGGGGGACATCCCATGGTGGGTTTGCAGATTTACACCATCATGTTATGATTTTTTACATCCACATATTTAATAAAACTGTGTTTTTGGTAGCCTAAGGCCCGGTTCTCACAGGGGCGGCACGACTTCAGGGGTGACTCGGCGGCGCAATCTCAAGACGACTTGAGGCGATTTGCATAATGACTTCTGTATAGAAGTCAATGCAAGTCACCCTGAGTCGCCCCCCCAAAAGAAGTACAGGAACCTTTTTCTAAGTCGGAGCGACTCAGGTTGCTCCTATTAGAACGGTTCCATAGTACAGAGCGGGACGCGACTCCTCAGGCGACCAAGTCGCCTGAGGAGTCACCCCTATGTGAACCGGGCCTTAGAGGTGCTTTACCCTTGTGGCGTGTTGTTTGTGATACTTACTGACCCCTGAACTCAGCATCACTTACTACTGACCCGTGAACTCTGTCACTTACTTCTGAACTCTGAACCATTTACTACTGATTTCTAACTATGCACCAATTACTACTGACCTCTGAACTCCACACCACTTACTATTAATGCCTGAACTCTGCATCACTTACTAATGACCTCTGAACTCTGTGCCACTTACTACTGACCCCTGAACTCTGTTTCGCGTACTCCTGACCTCTGATCTCTGCATCATTTACAACTGACCGGTGAACTACTAACCTCTGAACTTTGCTCCACTTACTACTGACTTCTATACTCTCTGCCACTTACTGTTGACCTCTGATCCTCTGCCTCACTTACTCCTGACCCTTGAACTATGTGTCATCTACTCCTGACCTCTGATCTCTGCCTCACGTACCACTGACCTCTAGACTGCATACCCCCCAACCCGCACGGATTCTGCGGGTTTCTCCCGCAGGGACAGCATTTTCCCGAGTTCCCGCGCGGGACACTGTATTCCCACATAGACCCACAGGGTGGAGGAGGTCAAGGGTCAGCCCGCCAGCGCGCCAGGCAGGGATAGCCAGGCGAGACCCAGAGCGGCAGCGACAACCAGGTATGTCGGGCGGGCGGGCAGCTGTATCTGTGTTTGCCGTCCCCTCTGCACGTCGACAGCCCCCCCCCCCCTCTGCACGTTGACAGCCCCCCCCCCCCCCCCGCTCAACAAATTAGAAACCCACGTCCCTTAAAAAAAAAATGAAATGTCCCGCGGCACCCCCCCTCCCCCCCACCCGCTCAACAACTGTGAGATGAGAGGGGAAAAAATATGAATGAATGTCCCGCAGAGGACATTAGAAAAGTTGGGAGGTATGAGACTGAACTCTGCATCATCTACTACTGATCTCTGAACTCTGCGTCACTTACTACTGACCCTTGAACTTTATATCACTTACTCCTGACACTTAAACTCTGCAACATCTACTCCTGATTTCAGATCTCTGCATCATTTACTCCTGACCCCTGAACTCTGCCTTACTTACTGCTGATCTGTAAACTCTGCCTCACTTACTATTATACTCTGAACTCTGCATCACTTGCTACTGATGCCTGAACTCTGCATCGCTTACTACTAAACTTTTGTGTCACTTACTACAGAACCCCTGCACTCTTTGCTCCTTTAAGCCACAGTCTATTTTCAGCAGAGTAAAAAACATTTAACATTTTTGCTGTGGTGTGCTACACTTTTTTTTCAGACAGGAGGGTCCAATTTAAGATCTTGCACACAGGCCCACTGCTTTCAGAAAATTTTCCTGTTCTATAGTGCATCATTATGCCGCGTACACACGACCGTTTTTCATGACGAGAAAAATGCAATTTTTTAAACTGGTCATTAAACCCGATTGTGTGTGGGCTCCAGAGCATTTTTCTCGACGAGAAAAATGTCCATTAAAAATTTAGAACATGCTCTATTTTTTCTCGTCGTTTTTCACGTCGTCGTTTTTCTCGTTGTGAAAAAACAGCCGTGTGTACGCTTTAATGACGGGCAAAAAACGCGCATGCTCAGGAGCAACTTATGAGACGGGAGCGCTCGTTATGGTAAAACTAGCGTTCAGAATGGAGATAGCACATTCGTCACGCTGTAACGGACTGAAGAGCACGAGGCTGAAAATCGCGAATCGTCTCTCACCAAACTTTACTAACACGAGGGTGTGGCCATCCGAATGGAACTTCCCCTTTATAGTGCCGTCGTACGTGTTGTCGAACATGTTGTACGTCACCGCAGATTTTTTTTCACGATAGTGTGTAGGCAAGGCAGGCTTGAGAAGAATCACGTAGAGAAAAACGTCGTTTTTTTCAATGACATTAAAAACGCCCATGTGTACGTGGCAATACAATCTCGTGAACATGAAAATCAAGGGTTTTTGACCCCCTTTCACACTGAGGAGTTTTTCAAGTGCCTTTGCGTTAAAAAAAGTGCCTTAAAAGCTTACGAAAACGGCTTTCCATTAAAATCAATGAATGTTTTCACACTGGGGCGGTGCGCTGGCGGGGAGGTGAAAAATCTCCTGCAAGCAGCATCTTTGGAGCATGTTTGGAGCGCTAAAAAAAAGCGCCTGAAAAGCGCCCCTCTCCATTGAAATGAATAGGAAGCACCTGAAAAGCTCTTTAAAAGCACCTCAAAATGGATTTGCAGCAGTTTTTTGAGTCATATGACCTTAAAAAAAAAAGCACCGCTAACTCGCCATTTTATAGGCAGTTTTCAAGCACCTCAGTGTAAAAGGGGTCTTAGATTCTTGCATTGACTATTAGCATTGAGGTTTTTGTTAATTTTGTTTTTAAATATATGACTACTTTTGAGGAAGCCAAATGGACACCATGGGGGGTTATTTACGAAAGGCAAATACACTTTGCACTACAAATGCAAACTACAGGTGCAAAGTGCACTTGAAATTGCACTGAAAGTGCACTTGGAAGTGCAGTCGCTGTAAATCTGAGGGAAGCTCTGCTGATTTTATCATCCAATCACGTGCAAGCTAAAATACTGGGGTTTTTTTTGCTTGCATGTCCCCCTCGGATCTACAGCAACTGCACTCCCAACCCCCCCATATCTGATTAAATTTTTTTTTAATAAACTATAATAGATTTAATCAAGTAAAAGGCTGATAGACAAGTACTTAGGAGGATATTTAAAAATAAATAAATACTGCAGTATAAATGTACAGTGACAATAGAGATTGTTAGAACTATCCCAGGATATGCAGTGTGTAAAATGCTTCAAAACCATTGACAGAGCCAAGCTAAATGCTAAGCAGATATTAAAAAAAAATATTCAATACAAGTATTTACTCCTTTTAAAAATGATTAAAAAAAAAATACGTGCAACTAGCATAAATAAGTCAATCTGTCACTTGTACAGTAGCACTCTGGAAGATTACTAAGAACCAGACAGCAGTACTTAACTACCGTACTTTCTTCTTGCTCTGTTTCCCCAGTCTCTATGCTTTGTCTCTGCCACCGATTGGAAACCTGCAAAGCTATTTGGAAAAAAAAAAAAAAGTCATCTGTGGCAGTCTTCTTCAGTCTACTCTGGTGACCCACTGATGATGTTTACGCCTCATCCCATGCATGTGCCGCAATGCATTTACTGAAGTAAAAAAAGTATTTCTGCCTAGATTACAGGGAAGGGCCTTTTTTCAGCAGATGCATTACAGCGTATGCACTATATGAGGTGAAAACATAATGAGACTGATCTCGTACATGCGCGGTGCGACATTACACTCATCTTTTGAAAAAAAAAAAAAAAAGCTTTTTTTCCAGCATCTCACAGTTTTAAGACTAGATCAACCAGGAAGGCATTGGTGACGTAGCCTTACCAGGGTGCATCTGTGAGGTCCTGGCTTTGGCACCAGTGCCTCAAGACGACTAGGAAGTTGGGTAGGTTTTTTATTCCTGCAAAATGGAGTGGACTCCTGCAGAATTATAAATCCTTTAGCAGATAAGTATTTAAAGCATAACTCCACTTTTGTTGAGAAAAAAACATTCCCCTCTGGGTGATCTGTGTACAATTGCAAGGATTATAACAATCTTTGTTGCAGATTCTGAAGAAATCCATGTGTGATTGTCTGTACCTCTGCGCGGAGTAGGTCTAATAGGAGTGGTTTCATAATTAACTGTCAGGTGTGCAGCTGCAGGAAGAAATCTGCTGGGCCTGCATCCCTTTAGATGTGTTCCTATTGAAAGTATCTCTCCAAAAATGAAATTTTTGTTGCCTGAAATCTGACTTTTGGAAAAATTGGTGAGCCAATCACACAAACAGGAAATTATGTTTCTGGGAAGTCGTCAGTACACATTCTGTGTACAGAACAACTCCAGGTGGCCATATTGTAATACATTCTCAGAAAAGTACAGTGGCTGCAGATTTTTGATAACATTCAATTACAATATGATTAGCGTCGCAATTATATGTGCTATATGATTTTTTCTTTATTTCCATTTTTTTCACCACGAAAGTGGAGTTACCCTTTAATCATTTGCCTGAAGTTTGGATTTAAACACCCATCTTTCTCAGCCCCCTGCTGTCTCCTAAATGGATTAGCTAAAATGGTCTGTCCCATAGTTATTTAGCAGTAGCACCACCTTCCCTCATTTGGTCTGGGCACAGATACTGAGGCAGGGAATTGAATCTGTGTGCAGGTAGAAGCACTCAATGACTAGTTAGGCACAGGCCGCCCATTCCGTGGCCCTGCCTGCTCAAAGGTCCACACAATAAAAGCACTCGCATGACCTCCCCAGCCACTGTTCTGTATAGGACTCTGCAGTCACAAGGAGGCCATGGTGCTTGAGTATTAGCGACGTCAGTTTATCAAATTTTAATAGAGGATAATGGAGGGAGTGTCAGGAACTTTTAAAAGTCTTTTCCTGTAGGGTTTTTTCCAGGGCCATTCTTGTGCAATCAGTTACAGGGCAGAGTAAAGCGGTAACGCTAACGTAAATTGAGTCTTGAGTGATTTTCTTCCAAAGCCCATCACAGGAGCAAATAATGAGAAATTGTTATTCCCTTCTGTTTTCAATTATTACTGCTGGCATGCAACAGAGGAAAATGTTCCTGCTGTCAGACTGAGTAGTTATAAGGGAGAAATAAAGATACAGACAGTTATGAGAAAGAGAATCTTTACCTGGTGGTAGCTGATCTTGATTTAAATTGCCTTTCTACTATTAGATCTCGTACTGTAAACTGAAATCGGTTTGCAGATCTCAGTTAGCAATTAAACTCTTTAATTCAGGCAAGTTAAATTGAATATATAACAGTGAGCTGAATTGAGTGAAATAAATCTTCAAAGGGTAGCATTATTTCTACTGAGGGCCAAACCTATTTAATTCCAGGAAAGATTATAGCACATTGGTACTTAACATTATGGTAACAAGTGCAATTTACAACACTGTATTCCAGAGAAATGAGCTGTAAAACATTTCCTGAAGTATTTCGCTGGAAAAAGTATATATATGAAAATTTTGGCCTTTATTAACTGGAGAACAGCTGGGGCCCCATTCAAGCTAAATTCTTAACCACTTCCATACCGCGCGAATTCCAGCACTCCTCTCCTACATGTAATAATATTTCTTTGCTAGAAAATTACTTGGAACTCCCAAACATTATATAAATAAATATATATATATATATATATATATTGTGACAGCAGGAAGGTAAAGTCACCTGGTTGCATCCAGGGGGGTAGGTATATTTCTCCCAGATTCAGGCTTTATGCCGACTTATACAACTAGGGAGAGAGTTGATGAAGCCCAGCTGAGGCTAGTGGGCTCATGGATGATTCATACCTCTAGGGAGAGGGCTGGGCGTCGTGCAGGCAGGGAGTTGATGAGACCAGCTGAAGCTTGTCAGCTCGTTTAAGGCCTCTATAAAAACTCCCAGATTCATTAGGTGTTTGCTCATGCCTGGACCCAGACCTGTGTGGACTGTCTAGGGAGAGTGAACCCCTGTGCGGTGAGACAAAGCCTGTGTGGCTATTTGTTTGGACATTTACTAAACCAGGGACTTAGGGACTAGGACAGCACCAGGCTGATCCCAGTTGTTAGTTAGGAAACCTGCATGTTTAGTCAGAGGTCAAGCTGACCAGGGTTTATTTTGTTTATGTTCCTTTTTGCTTTGCTGTGTTTTTTGTCACTGTAAATAGAGAAATAAACCACACCTTTTTGATCTTGAAAACCACAACCTCCGTCTGCTGGGCCTGTTTTTGTGTGGGGAGCCCATCCAGGGGATCACACACACCCGCTGCCGAGCTAACCCCCCCACAGTTGGTGGAGAACCAGTGGCAGTTTTTTTTTAAGCCAGCATGGAGGAGATACTGAAACAGCTGGCTCTAGCAAATGCCAATCAACAGCAGACAAATGCAGGTTTGCAAAAGAGCCTTGCAGCTCAACAACAGAGCTTCGCAGCCCAGCAGCAAGCTCATCAACAGAGCCTTGCAGCCCAGCAGCAATCTGAGGCCCGCTTCATAGACCTGTTACAGAAGCAAGAGCAGAGACTACAACAAATGGAAGCAGTAATGCAGCAACGTCCGCAGACCAGTGAGGAAAGCCGTCCCACTAATACCGCGTCCTTTGGGGTGAGTCGTTTATTGACAAAAATGACTGGAGAGGATGATCCAGAGGTATTTTTGACCACATTTGAAAGGACTGCTGAAAGAGAAAAGTGGCCTGAGGAGCAGTGGGCTGGACTGGTGGCTCCTCTGTTAACTGGTGAATCGCAGAAGGCTTACTATGACCTAGAGCCTGACCAAGCAAAAGACTATGTGATGCTAAAAGCTGAAATATTGGCAAGGCTGGGTGTCACCCTGGCTGTCCGGGCTCAGCGTGTGCATGACTGGACTTTCCAGCTTGGAAAACCCCCCAGGTCTCAAATGTATGATCTCATTCACCTGAGCAGGAAGTGGCTACAGCCAGAGACTTTGTCCGCACCAGAGATTGTGGAACGTGTTGTAATGGATCGGTTTTTGAGAGCTCTTCCTACTGCCATCCAAAAGTGGGTAAGCCATGGAGACCCAGAGACGGCCGGTGGTCTTGTGGATCGTGTAGAGAAATACTTGGCTACAGAGAACCTGACGGCCTCTTCTAGAGACTCTCGGACTTTCCACCCTAAGACCAGACCATCCCCAGGGGCGGATAAGAGGATTCCAAGGGGTGAGGGTGGAGAGAGTGAGAGGGTGGGAGCTCTACCCAAAGTTTGGCGAGAACAGCCTGGGAAGTCAGGGGCTCAAGAGGCAGCCAAAAGGATTGTTTGCTACCGCTGCCGGCAAGCGGGACATATTGCAGCAAATTGCCCGGTTGTGGAGGAACCCATGCAATGTGACTTTCTGACGGACCGACGTCAGTCGCTGTGTGCGACAGTCGCATGCACTGCCATTCGGGGAACTGAGAAACATTTATGCAAAATGTGTATTAATGGTAGAAATGTTGTGGTATTGCTGGATTCAGGTAGCCTTGTGACCCTGATAAAGGCTGAATTAGTTAAAACAGAGGTCTCTGGGAATAGCAAGGTAGCTGTTATTTGTGTGCATGGGGACACCCGAGAGTATCCAGTGACTACAGTGTGTTTCGAGACCCCCAAAGGTACCCTCTCTCATCCAGTGGGGTTAGTATCTCAATTACCGCATGATGCCATTGTGGGAAGGGATTTTCCGAAGTTCTGGGAACTGTGGGATGATCCTGAGCCCCCCACTGGTGCCCCTATGTACCAGGAATGTGATAGCCAGAACTCCTCTGAGAGTGGTGAGGACTCTCCAGAATTTCCCTTGTCAGTATTGGCAGGGGAGACTCAAGAAACTGGAGAGGAGCCCACCTCCTCAGACGAAAACCTACCGTCTGTGGAGTTTTCTGATCTTGAGGTTCACAGGGAAAATTTTGCCACAGAACAGTTAAAAGACCCCGCCCTAATAAAGGCACGGGAAAACGTAGTGGAAATAGATGGCGAGTTAGTGAACCCAGATAATACCTGCACTTACCCATACTTCAGCGTAGAGAAGGACCTACTGTATCGGGTGGCAAAAAGGGCAGAAGAAACCGTTGAGCAGCTTGTGGTGCCCAAACCTTACAGGAAGTTGGTGTTGGAGTTGGCCCATGGGCACATTCTTGGAGGTCATCTGGGGACAGAGAAAACCCGAGAGAGGGTATTACAGAGATTCTATTGGCCTGGGGTGATGAAGGACATAGAAAATTATTGTTCCTCCTGCCCTGTGTGTCAGAGGTCGGCCCCAATGCCACATTTCCGTAGCCCGCTGGTCCCTCTACCCATCATTGAGGTCCCGTTTGAGAGAATCACGATGGATTTGGTAGGTCCTATAATCAAGTCCGCTAGGGGGCACCAGTACATATTGGTTATAATGGACTATGCCACCCGTTATCCAGAAGCGATCCCTCTCAGAAATACCTCGGCCAAAACCATAGCCAAAGAGCTATCTCTTGTTTTTAGCCGGGTGGGTATTTGTAAAGAACTGCTTACGGACCAAGGTACACCCTTTATGTCCCGGGTTATGAAAGAGCTGTGTAAATTGTTCAAAGTGACGCAATTGCGTACATCTGTGTATCACCCCCAAACCGATGGGCTGGTTGAAAGATTCAACAAAACCCTAAAACAAATGTTGAAGAAAGTGGTGGATAGAGATGGAAAGGATTGGGACTGTCTACTTCCTTATTTGATGTTTGCTATTAGGGAGGTGCCCCAATCCTCTACGGGATTCTCCCCCTTTGAGTTACTGTATGGGAGACACCCAAGAGGGCTGTTGGATATTGCCAAGGAAACTTGGGAAAGTGAGAGTTCTCCCCACAGGAGTGTGATTGAGCATGTCGCCCTGATGCAAGATCGAATTGCACAGGTAATGCCCATCGTGAAGGAACATTTGGCCCAAGCGCAGTTGGCACAGCAGAGAGTGTACAACCGTGGAGCCAAGACCCGTACCTTTTCCCCGGGGGATAGGATATTGGTACTTGTCCCTACGGTTGAAAGTAAATTCCTTGCCAAATGGCAAGGCCCCTACGAGATAATGGAAAAAGTGAGCGAAGTGAATTACAAGGTCAGACAACCAGGAAGGCGAAAGCCCGAACAGATCTATCACGTTAATCTGTTGAAAGCCTGGAGGGATAGAGAGTCCCTAGTCGCAGAAACTTGGTCACCAGCTCAAACTGGTTGCGTGATTCCGGAGGTTGGAATAGCAGCCACCTTGTCACAACCCCAACAACAGGAAGTTAAGGAGTTTGTGCTTCGCAACAAGGAGGTGTTCTCTGAGCTGCCGGGACAAACATCTGGGGTAGAGGATGATATTATTACCCCGCCCGGTGAAAGGGTGAAGTTAAAACCCTATCGGATCCCAGAGGCCCGACGGGAGGCAATACGGGAGGAAGTACAGAAAATGCTGAACTTAGGGGTGATAGAGGAGTCCCAAAGTGATTGGTCTAGTCCCATTGTGCTGGTGCCTAAACCGGATGGGAGCTGGCGATTTTGTAACGATTTTCGTCAGTTGAACAAAGTTACAAAATTTGACACCTACCCCATGCCACGTATAGATGAGTTGATCGACCGGCTGGGAACAGCCCGATACATGACGACTCTTGACCTCACAAAAGGGTATTGGCAAATTCCCCTGGCCAAGTCGGCCAAAGAGAAAACCGCATTTGTAACCCCAGACGGGGCGTTCCAATATAAGAGAATGCCGTTCGGGTTACAGAATGCGCCGGCCACATTCCAGCGGAAAATGGACCAGATACTGAGGCCCCATCGGAAGTATGCTGCGGCTTACCTGGATGACGTAATTGTCCATAGCACAGATTGGGCCTCACATCTGCCAAAAGTGCAAGCAGTCCTGGACTCTGTTCGGGAAGCGGGGTTTACGGCTAACCCCAAGAAGTGTACCATTGGGCAGGAGGAGGCCAAATATCTTGGGTACACCATTGGGAGGGGAGTAATAAAACCCCAACTCAACAAAGTCGAGGCCATCCAGAGTTGGCCACGTCCCAACAGCAAGAAGCAGGTACGAGCCTTTCTGGGAATAGCGGGGTATTATCGGCGCTTCATTCCCCACTTTGCTTCTAAGGCTGTGCCCCTAACCAACCTGACGAAAGGGAAAGGGTCGGTCATGATTAAATGGACCCCCGAGGCTGAGGCAGCATTCCAATTCTTGAAACAAGCCTTATGTAGCCAGCCAGTGTTGTACTCACCCGACTTCTCTAAAGACTTTGTCGTACAAAGTGATGCGTCAGATGTGGGGTTAGGAGCAGTATTGTCCCAGGTCTGGAACGGGGAAGAGCACCCAGTCATTTACCTCAGCAGGAAGTTGAAGTCCCATGAGGTAAATTACGCCACGGTTGAAAAGGAGTGTTTAGCGGTGAAGTGGGCTCTAGATTCCCTTCGGTACTATCTGCTAGGTAGGCACTTTGACATGGTTACGGATCACGCTCCGTTAAAGTGGATGGCTCAAAACAAGGAGACAAATAGAAGAGTGAATAGGTGGTTCCTGGCCCTACAGGAATTCAACTTCACAGTAAAGCATCGCCCTGGCATTCAAATGGGGAATGTGGATGCTTTGTCTCGAGTACATGAATGCCTGATTGCTGGTGTTCCAACCCCAAGGTTAAAACAAGAGGGGGGGGTATGTGACAGCAGGAAGGTAAAGTCACCTGGTTGCATCCAGGGGGGTAGGTATATTTCTCCCAGATTCAGGCTTTATGCCGACTTATACAACTAGGGAGAGAGTTGATGAAGCCCAGCTGAGGCTAGTGGGCTCATGGATGATTCATACCTCTAGGGAGAGGGCTGGGCGTCGTGCAGGCAGGGAGTTGATGAGACCAGCTGAAGCTTGTCAGCTCGTTTAAGGCCTCTATAAAAACTACCAGATTCATTAGGTGTTTGCTCATGCCTGGACCCAGACCTGTGTGGACTGTCTAGGGAGAGTGAACCCCTGTGCGGTGAGACAAAGCCTGTGTGGCTATTTGTTTGGACATTTACTAAACCAGGGACTTAGGGACTAGGACAGCACCAGGCTGATCCCAGTTGTTAGTTAGGAAACCTGCATGTTTAGTCAGAGGTCAAGCTGACCAGGGTTTATTTTGTTTATGTTCCTTTTTGCTTTGCTGTGTTTTTTGTCACTGTAAATAGAGAAATAAACCGCACCTTTTTGATCTTGAAAACCACAACCTCCGTCTGCTGGGCCTGTTTTTGTGTGGGGAGCCCATCCAGGGGATCACACACACCCGCTGCCGAGCTAACCCCCCCACAATATATATATATAAAACAAAACAGTGTTGCACTTCCCAAATACAAAATAACTCGCCATAATCCTTAAATGAGAATAAATGATTAACTTGCAATATAGCAAGATACTGAGTGCACAATCAAATATTTGTGTTCCCTGACTGGGAATAGTAAACCAAAAATGAAAAATAGGTGTTCCCTGAATGGGAATAGTGAACAATAAAACAAAACAATAAAGTCCACACACTAAAAAGAAATTAAGAGTCCAAATGCACAAGTATAGTCCTCAGAGTCTTCTGCATAAAAACGCACAACACACCACTAGTGCCTGAATGTTGAAAATGCAAGTGCTCTCCTCCACCTCTATATCCTAGCCGCTCACCTCATGTTCTGACCCTTGTTTCACCAGCAGGTCAGAAAAAGCAGGTTCCCTCTCAGGGATATAAACGGATCAACTGGTCATGGAGCTCCTATTCCTTCCGTGCTGCCTCCGGCTGATTAGATGGATACTAGCCAGTACAGATTCCCTCAATGGGGTCCGGTGCACATAGGAATAGAAAAGGCAAAATCTAGTGCTCTCTGATTATAAAAACGGTTCATTTGCTCATCAAAACTTTAAAACGTTACTCACAAACGCAGCACTTAAGCAGTGCGGGCTCAGGATGCATAGAAACGACAAGATGCTTGTGGGATGACGTAGCCAGTGCGACTCCTTCCCCCCTATACGCGTTACGTCGAATGTCTTCTTCAGCAAGGGGTCATATATATATATATATATATTTCTCCGGTTTTTGTACTGGCATTAGTAAGAATCCACTGTAAGTTTTCTAATAAGAATAACAAACAGTTTGTGTCAATGGCCTCAGATTGACACCAGTATGAGATTCAGATCATCCTGAATGAATTGACAGGTGCATCTGACCTGCAGTTCACCTGCTTTAAGGTTTTGCATTCATCTAGATTTATATGGGAATTCAAAACCTGCTTGAAACAAACAAAAGTCCATCAACACAGGCTGTCGCTACAGGCTTTTATTGAATTAAACTTATGCTTATAAGCTCCTCTAATGCTGCGTACACACGATCGGACCTTTGTCCGACCAAACCCACAACGGAATTCCGACGGAATTCCATCGGAGAAAAATAGAACATGTTCTATATTTAAACTCCAATGAAATTCATCAGAATTACTCGGATGGGGCCCACACACAACGGTAGGAATTGTTTCCATCTGGCTTTTTCGATCGGAAATTCCTATCGTGTGTACAAGGCATTAGAGATATTTCATTAAAGGTTCAGTTACTTTAAGTAGTTTATTTGGCTTATAGGATAAATTACTTGCCTATTAGCATGTGACTGGTGCCTTTCAGAAACATGTTTCTGCTTTACATAATCAACCCCAGAGTAGTGGGATGCTATATACATTGACAAAAACAAAAAACAGTCCAATGGGGTGGGCCCTGCTGTTGGCCAAAATACCACCACACTGTGAAAAAAATAAAACATTTATTAGCCTAGCGTCTATTAGTTTGGGCGTACAAATTTCCTCCTGGAGATCCTTGGTCCTTTGATTTTCCTTCAAGAAAATTGGCTGCGTGACAAGCTGGATAATATAGATTATGGTAGCCTCCCCAGTTGCAGCCACTGAACACATGCAGTTATTTGACAGGCCGGCTGAATGGACATTTACCATGTCCTCTGTAGGGGCCTGGAAGCCCCTTAGCTTTGGCCAGTGGTTACCTATCAATGTCTGGGGTGGATGATCAGGATTGTGGACAGAGCTTTGCCATAATGTGGTAAGTAGGGAGTTTTCCCCTCTCGTCCTCCCTCTTTTCTTGCCTACCACTCTTCCCTCCTGTCTTCAGAGTGGAATTTTTTTTATTTATTGGGGATATTAGGAGGCTTCAGAGTCACTCCTAGGTGGGATTACCACTGGAGCTGGAAGATAGTCTGTTTGGCTGTGGGGGTGTGACGGAACCACTTGAAACCCCTGACTAGATGCTTTCTTCCACCAACCAGTGCTTCCTGCCCTCCAAACCCTTTCCGAGCAGATTCAGAGCTAATACCAGCCCTTTTTAGTCAATGCATCGTACACAGACAAGATGCTAGGTAAACTCCAAAGGAATGACTTTTATTGAAACTCAGACACATACTTTATACCCTACAGGAGGACAGCCCCCTCCTGATCATGTTACCCTAACATACAAACTGTACACAGGAATATAATTATCATATTAAACCATATATTATAAACATTAAGCTAATTAAGCAACTAGCCACCTGGACAATGTTGTAATTATCAGAGATCTCATTCCAGACTGGCTGGCACCGAGCTCACAAAGTACAGTACACATTATCATAAGTTGAACATCCCCACATTAGTTTGCTAGCAGACAATAGGTGAGTTAATCATGTCCCTTTTTTTTTAACATGCCCTGAAACAACTGTGGTCACAGACTTTTGGAACAAGAGACAGAAATTCAACATATACTGTAAAACAAAATATGTCTTGAGCATCATGAGCAAAGAAATTATGTGCTGCACATAGCATGTCACAATGAATTGTGGGTGTGGCCAAATTGTGTTAACAGTGGGAGAAGCTTAAAGGGGTATGGTTAAATAAAATCTTACAGCTTTTTTTTGTTTTCTTAGTTTATGTTAGAAAATTGAGGACCAGAATACAGTTATTCATCAACTGTATACTGGTCTTCACGTTTCTACCTGAACTAAGAAAACGCTAAAGCTGTACATTGATTTGTTGCTACAAACAACCCATAGTCCAGGAGCTTGTTTTTGCAGCAAAAATGTTTACTCTATTTTCGATTAGTTTACTGCAAGTAGTAACCATATATTTAGTTTATTTACCCAGAATCACTCATGGACTAGAGAGATCACTCTTGATGATCCATGCTCAATTAGCTACAGAGTCTAGAAGTGCCATTTTGGAAAGGCCTAAGGTGCCTGTGCAGTGTATTTTTTTACACTGCATCATTAGACAGCTGGGGACATACGAGAATGCTTATTTCTTGGGGAAAAACCCCTCAAAATAAAAACTGTCCCCAAAAAACAGGGACCAATGTTTAGCGGGCCATTGATTAATCAAGATTCTATCCATCTATGGACAGGCTGATTGTACCCAAGTCGATCCGTTGATACAACCAGAATATTGGATTATTAGGATGTGACTATTGCCAGTGGCTACAGCCGATAGCAATAATCATTGTGTTCTCCCAGCAGGAATAGTTCCCCGCGCTCCCTTGCCAGAAGAACACAATAGCTCTGCTGGAGAGATTCCCCAATCAATACTCACTTTGTTGATGGGGCCTGCCTTGCTCTTTTTAAGCAATGCAATTTGATAACATGTTATGTCTCTTTAGTCAGCAGAGAACAATAGTAAATCTGTCAACATTTTTCAATTTATCCAATAATACTTGGACTACCAAGGTCCTTTTTTAATAAGTAGGTGTGCTTCATATGCTTATTGTGCTTCAAATTCTCCAGTATTGTGCATGGCTTACTATACCTTCTGCGATTAGAACATATTTATTCCAGTGAATTCTTTAATAGGTGTCATATCTTTTTCTGTTGGGCAAAAATTAGAAATCCTACAAATTTCCGTTATTATTGGATTTCATAATCTGCAGTTCCACATACAAACATACAAGCAGGGCATCATGAGATCCCAAAGATAGCAACTGAGTTATAATTAACTGTTGACTATTAGGGATGAGCTTCGTGTTCGAATCGAACATACGTTCGACTCGAACATCGGCTGTTCGATCGTTCGACGAAGATCGAACGATTTGGGCCGTTCGCGCCAAATTCGAGTGACGCGAACGGCCCACAATGCACTACGCCATCGCAGTGTCATCCAGGCGCTGTGATTGGCCAAGCATGCACTGTGACCCCGCATGCTTGGCCAATCACAGCGTCGGCAGCGAGGAGAGCAATGATTGGCCACAGGCAGGATGCCTGTGGCCAATTATTGCTGAGGGTGTTTAGTACACGCCCCACACTATAAAAGGCCGCCAGCACGGCGGCCTAGTGTAGTGTGTTCCGGAGCAGGGATAGAGCAGCATAGGCAGGGACAGTGACTTTTATTTCTTTCTTGCTTAACCTGGATTCCTTTAGTTTAGGGAAAGAGAAGAATAGGTAGGGAGAGTGTCAGTGTGTTTTGTGCTTGTGCTATAGTGTGCTTAAAAAAAACATTTTTTCTAGGGACAGAAAACTGTAGGTAGGGAGAGTGTCAGTTTCTTTCACTGTGTAAGTCCTTGTTTCCAGGGACCTGGAAGGACAGTGAGTGAATTCTCCTTGTGCTATATTGTGCTTAAAAAAAACATTTTTTCTAGGGACAGAAAACTGTAGGTAGGGAGAGTGTCAGTTTCTTTCACTGTGCAAGTCCTTGTTTCTAGGGACTGGGAAGGACAGTGAGTGAATTCTCCTTGTGCAATAGTGTGCTTAAAAAAAACATTTTTTCTAGGGACAGAAAACTGTAGGTAGGGAGAGTGTCAGTTTCTTTCACTGTGCAAGTCCTTGTTTCTAGGGACCTGGAAGGACAGTGAGTGAATTCTCCTTGTGCTATATTGTGCTTAAAAAAAACATTTTTTCTAGGGACAGAAAACTGTAGGTAGGGAGAGTGTCAGTTTCTTTCACTGTGCAAGTCCTTGTTTCTAGGGACCTGGAAGGACAGTGAGTGAATTCTCCTTGTGCTATATTGTGCTTAAAAAAAACATTTTTTCTAGGGACAGAAAACTGTAGGTAGGGAGAGTGTCAGTTTCTTTCACTGTGTAAGTCCTTGTTTCTAGGGACCTGGAAGGACAGTGAGTGAATTCTCCTTGTGCTATATTGTGCTTAAAAAAAACATTTTTTCTAGGGACAGAAAACTGTAGGTAGGGAGAGTGTCAGTTTCTTTCACTGTGCAAGTCCTTGTTTCCAGGGACCTGGAAGGACAGTGAGTGAATTCTCCTTGTGCTATATTGTGCTTAAAAAAAAACATTTTTTCTAGGGACAGAAAACTGTAGGTAGGGAGAGTGTCAGTTTCTTTCACTGTGCAAGTCCTTGTTTCTAGGGACTGGGAAGGACAGTGAGTGAATTCTCCTTGTGCTATAGTGTGCTTAAAAAAAACATTTTTTCTAGGGACAGAAAACTGTAGGTAGGGAGAGTGTCAGTTTCTTTCACTGTGTAAGTCCTTGTTTCTAGGGACCTGGAAGGACAGTGAGTGAATTCTCCTTGTGCTTTATTGTGCTTAAAAAAAACATTTTTTCTAGGGACAGAAAACTGTAGGTAGGGAGAGTGTCAGTTTCTTTCACTGTGCAAGTCCTTGTTTCCAGGGACCTGGAAGGACAGTGAGTGAATTCTCCTTGTGCTATATTGTGCTTAAAAAAAACATTTTTTCTAGGGACAGAAAACTGTAGGTAGGGAGAGTGTCAGTTTCTTTCACTGTGTAAGTCCTTGTTTCTAGGGACCTGGAAGGACAGTGAGTGAATTCTCCTTGTGCTATATTGTGCTTAAAAAAAACATTTTTTCTAGGGACAGAAAACTGTAGGTAGGGAGAGTGTCAGTTTCTTTCACTGTGCAAGTCCTTGTTTCTAGGGACTGGGAAGGACAGTGAGTGAATTCTCCTTGTGCTATAGTGTGCTTAAAAAAAACATTTTTTCTAGGGACAGAAAACTGTAGGTAGGGAGAGTGTCAGTTTCTTTCACTGTGCAAGTCCTTGTTTCTAGGGACCTGGAAGGACAGTGAGTGAATTCTCCTTGTGCTATATTGTGCTTAAAAAAAACATTTTTTCTAGGGACAGAAAACTGTAGGTAGGGAGAGTGTCAGTTTCTTTCACTGTGCAAGTCCTTGTTTCTAGGGACCTGGAAGGACAGTGAGTGAATTCTCCTTGTGCTATATTGTGCTTAAAAAAAACATTTTTTCTAGGGACAGAAAACTGTAGGTAGGGAGAGTGTCAGTTTCTTTCACTGTGTAAGTCCTTGTTTCTAGCGACCTGGAAGGACAGTGAGTGAATTCTCCTTGTGCTATATTGTGCTTAAAAAAAACATTTTTTCTAGGGACAGAAAACTGTAGGTAGGGAGAGTGTCAGTTTCTTTCACTGTGCAAGTCCTTGTTTCCAGGGACCTGGAAGGACAGTGAGTGAATTCTCCTTGTGCTATATTGTGCTTAAAAAAAACATTTTTTCTAGGGACAGAAAACTGTAGGTAGGGAGAGTGTCAGTTTCTTTCACTGTGCAAGTCCTTGTTTCTAGGGACTGGGAAGGACAGTGAGTGAATTCTCCTTGTGCTATAGTGTGCTTAAAAAAAACATTTTTTCTAGGGACAGAAAACTGTAGGTAGGGAGAGTGTCAGTTTCTTTCACTGTGCAAGTCCTTGTTTCTAGGGACCTGGAAGGACAGTGAGTGAATTCTCCTTGTGCTATATTGTGCTTAAAAAAAACATTTTTTCTAGGGACAGAAAACTGTAGGTAGGGAGAGTGTCAGTTTCTTTCACTGTGTAAGTCCTTGTTTCTAGGGACCTGGAAGGACAGTGAGTGAATTCTCCTTGTGCTTTATTGTGCTTAAAAAAAACATTTTTTCTAGGGACAGAAAACTGTAGGTAGGGAGAGTGTCAGTTTCTTTCACTGTGCAAGTCCTTGTTTCCAGGGACCTGGAAGGACAGTGAGTGAATTCTCCTTGTGCTATATTGTGCTTAAAAAAAACATTTTTTCTAGGGACAGAAAACTGTAGGTAGGGAGAGTGTCAGTTTCTTTCACTGTGCAAGTCCTTGTTTCTAGGGACCTGGAAGGACAGTGAGTGAATTCTCCTTGTGCTATATTGTGCTTAAAAAAAACATTTTTTCTAGGGACAGAAAACTGTAGGTAGGGAGAGTGTCAGTTTCTTTCACTGTGCAAGTCCTTGTTTCTAGGGACCTGGAAGGACAGTGAGTGAATTCTCCTTGTGCTATATTGTGCTTAAAAAAAACATTTTTTCTAGGGACAGAAAACTGTAGGTAGGGAGAGTGTCAGTTTCTTTCACTGTGTAAGTCCTTGTTTCTAGGGACCTGGAAGGACAGTGAGTGAATTCTCCTTGTGCTTTATTGTGCTTAAAAAAACATTTTTTCTAGGGACAGAAAACTGTAGGTAGGGAGAGTGTCAGTTTCTTTCACTGTGCAAGTCCTTGTTTCCAGGGACCTGGAAGGACAGTGAGTGAATTCTCCTTGTGCTATATTGTGCTTAAAAAAAACATTTTTTCTAGGGACAGAAAACTGTAGGTAGGGAGAGTGTCAGTTTCTTTCACTGTGCAAGTCCTTGTTTCTAGGGACCTGGAAGGACAGTGAGTGAATTCTCCTTGTGCTATATTGTGCTTAAAAAAAACATTTTTTCTAGGGACAGAAAACTGTAGGTAGGGAGAGTGTCAGTTTCTTTCACTGTGCAAGTCCTTGTTTCAAGGGACAGAGAAGGACACCTGAAGGTAGCCCTTATTGCTTTTTTCCCATCTCCCTGCAGGCCATCTATTAGAATGTCTGGAAGGCAAACAAGGAGAGGCAGACAGTCAGGAGGCAATAAAAGAGGGCAAGCAGGCTCTGTGTCTGGGGGCAACAGTGCTGGTCGTGGACGCGGTGCATTGTCATCAGCACATGGCCATGGGACACGCTTGTCCTTCTTTTCCGCAGCTGGACATGTTGAGCCACATCATGCCGAAGACTTGGTAGAGTGGATGACCAAGCCCTCCTCCTCCTCCTCATCCTCTCTCACCCAGGCTCAGGGTACTGGCAAAGCAGCTGCCAAAGCGTCCTCTTCCCTGGTATCAATGTCAGACTCATCATCAGTCACTCCTTCCCTAGACCCACCATGTCCTCCTCCTGAGGAGTCCCCCGAACTGTTTGAGCACAGTGTTGGGTACATGCTCCAGGAGGATGCCCAGCGTTTCGAAGGGTTTGATGATGAAACCCAGCTACAGGAAGGCAGTAGGGTGAGAGCAGACAGAGGGGATGCTCAAGAAGGACACCAATCTGGCAGTCATGTTCCAGCAGCTGCAGCATACTGCCAGATTGGCTCCAGTGATGAGGAGGGAGGGGATGATGAGGTCACTGACTCCACGTGGGTGCCTAATAGGAGAGAGGAGGAGGAGGATGAGGAGGAGGCACATCTCCAACGAGACAGGATGCCCTTTGGTGGCCAGCGTAAGGGCAGTACACCGACGGAATCACACCGCAGAGCTCCGCCTGTGCAGGGCGCTGCCTCTGCCCGTCATTCAAAAAGTTCCTTGGTGTGGGCCTTTTTTGAGGCTAGTGCATCAGATCGCACAGCTGCTGTTTGCAACATATGTCTCAAGCGTATATCGCGTGGCCAAAACATCAGCCGCTTGGGTACCACATGCCTGACCAGACATATGTTGACCTGCCATGCAGCTCGTTGGCAAGCCTACCTCAAAGACCCACACCAAAGAACAAAGCGGACCTCTCCTTGCACCGCATCAGCTGGGATTTCCAACCCCACTATAACTTCAGTCCTCTCTGAAACATGCACTGAGAGGAATGAAGGTGTAGAATTAGGTGTGTCACAGCCAAGTACTTGCGGCCACTCTGCTAGCAGTACACCGACGTCCGATTCTAGCAGGCAAATTTCCCTGCCCCAGCTGCTGGACCGTCGAAAGAAGTTCACTCCCAGCCATCCACATGCCCAGCGGTTGAATGCTAGCTTGGCTAAATTGCTAGCGCTTCAACTGCTGCCTTTTCAGTTGGTAGACTCGGCCCCCTTCCGTGAGTTTGTGCAATGTGCGGTTCCTCAGTGGCAGGTTCCCAAACGCCACTTTTTCTCACGGAAGGCTATTCCGGCTCTCTACCGGCATGTGGAAGGCAATGTCTTGGCCTCGCTGGACAGGGCGGTCAGCGGTAAGGTGCATATTACCGCTGACTCATGGTCCAGCAGGCATGGACAGGGACGTTACCTTTCTTTCACGGCCCATTGGGTCACTCTTTTGGCAGCTGGGAAGGATGCAGGACAAGGTGCAGTAGTGTTGGAGGTTGTCCCACCGCCACGCCTCCAAAATGCTACTACTGGTTGTGACACACCTCTCTCCTCCACCCCCTCCTCTTCTTCTTCCTCCATGGCCTCTTCCTGTGGTTTGTCCTATGAACCAGCGGTGCTCCGTAGCCGTTCACGGGGCTACGCAAGTACGCAGGCAAAAAGATGCCATGCCGTGCTTGCGCTGGTGTGTTTGGGGGACAGAAGCCACACTGGGGCAGAGGTCCTGTCTGCTCTGCAGGGCCAGGCCGAGAGGTGGTTGACGCCACGCCAGCTTAAGCCAGGAATGGTGGTTTGCGACAATGGCACCAACCTCCTCTCCGCCCTCCGACAGGGACAACTGACCCATGTGCCCTGTGTGGCTCACGTCCTTAACCTGGTGGTGCAGCGGTTCTTGGGCAGGTACCCGGGCTTACAGGATGTCCTGAGGCAGGCCAGGAAAGTCTGTGTGCATTTCCGCAGATCTTATAATGCCAGTGCTCGCCTGGCTGAGCTGCAAAAGGAGTTGAACCTGCCCAAGAACCGCCTTATATGTGACATGCCCACCAGGTGGAACTCAACGTTGGCCATGCTGCAGCGGCTGCACACGCAGCAGAGGGCCATCAATGAGTACCTGTGCGACTACGGCACCAGGACAGGGTCAGGGGAGCTTGGTTTTTTTTCTCCACGCCAGTGGGGCATGATCAGGGATACATGCACTGTCCTGGCACCATTTGAGGAGGCCACGAGGATGGTGAGCAGTGACAGTGCATGCATCAGTGACACTGTACCTCTTGTCCACCTGTTGGAGCACACGCTGCGTGGAATAATGGACAGGGCACTTGAGGCAGAACAGAGGCAGGAAGAGGAGGACTTCCTTGCCTCTCAAGGCCCCCTTTACCCAGACAGTGTTCCTTCTGTCCCACCCATCGCACAGGAAGAGGAAGAGGAGGAGGAGGAGGAGGAGGATTGTGTCAGCATGGAGGTGGAGGCTGGCACTCAGCATCATCAGCAGCAGTCTTTTAGGGATGATTTACAGTCCCAAGAAACCAGTGGACTTGTACGTGGCTGGGAGGAGGTGACTGCGGATCATGTCGTCCTTAGTGACCCAGAGGACTCCGGAGCGAATGCCTCAGCAAACCTACGCTGCATGGCCTCCCTGATCCTGCAAAGTCTGCGGAAGGATCCTCGTATTCTTCGGATCAAGGAGAGGGACCATTACTGGCTGGCCACTCTCCTTGATCCACGGTACAAGGGTAAGGTTGCGGACCTTATGTTACCGTCGCAGAGGGAGCAGAGGATGAGACAACTCCGGGAGGCCTTGCAGAAAGGTCTGTGCAACGCGTTCCCAGAGACTGGGAGGTTACAAACTCCTGGTCCTGGACAACGAGTTGCTGAGGCTTCGGCCAGTCAAAGAAGGAGCGGTGGGGAAGGTGGCCGTCTGACCGATGCGTTCAGACAATTCTTTAGTCCGCAGCCCCAAAGTATGATTGGTTCCAGCAACCATCGCCAGCGTCTGATAAACATGGTGCAGGAATATCTAGGGGCAAGGTCAGACTTGGACACCTTCCCCACCGAAAATCCTCTGGCTTACTGGGTCTTGAGGATGGATCACTGGCCAGAGCTTGCACAGTATGCAATTGAGCTACTGGCCTGTCCTGCATCCAGCGTTCTTTCGGAACGCACATTCAGTGCTGCTGGAGGATTTGTCACGGATCACAGGGTGCGCCTGTCCACCGACTCGGTTGATCGACTGACTTTCATCAAGATGAACCAGTCTTGGATCACCACCAGCTACCACACACCTGATGCTGATATAACAGACTAATTGATTTTAACATGTCACATCCCTTCAAGACTGATGCTGATGCTGAGTGTCTGTGCTGTTATGTTGACTGGCTATCCTCCTCCTCCGAGTCCTCAATGATACGATTGATGATGATAGCTTGGAAGATCATTTTTGTTTATGGGTGCCGCCACCAGTGGCTAAGGCCCAATTTTTCAGCCCCTGTTTTACAGGGGCGTGTAATTACAATTTTTTTAGCAATAATTTGCCATAGGGCTCATTGCTGTGCTCCAAGTACAGTATCTGTGAGGGGTTGGAGTGTTGTGGCACCAGTGCCTAAGGCCCAATTTTTCAGCCCCTGTTTAACAGGGGCGTGTCATTACAATTTTTGAAGCAATACTTTGCAACAGGGCTCATTGCTGTGCTCCAAGTACAGTATCTGTGAGGGGTTGTAGTGTTGTGCCACCAGTGCCTAAGGCCCAATTTTTCAGCCCCTGTTCAACAGGGGCATGTAATTACAATTCTTGATCTAATAATTCACAGCAGGGCCCATTCCTGCACCCACCAAGAGTAACTCTGAGGGCTTACAGTGTTGTGTCAACACCACCACCACCACCAAAGGCCCAATTTTTCAGCCCCTGTTCAACAGGGGCATGCAATTACAATTCTTGATCTAATAATTCACAGCAGGGCCCATTGCTGCACCCACCAAGAGTAACTGTCAGGGCTTACAGTGTTGTGGCACCAGCACCACCATCAAAGGCCCAATTTTTACTACCACTGTTCAACAATTATATGTAATTACAATTCCTGATATAATAGTTGACAGCAGGGCGTTCCAGCACCAACCAAGAGTAACTGTGAGTGCTTACAGTGTTGTGCCAACACCAACAACTAAGGGGCCTATTTCTGCAGAGTATCTACGGCAGGTCCCTACTTTCAAACATCCAACTTACAAACGACTCCTACTTGCAAACGCAAGAAGACAACAGGAAGTGAGAGGAAATCTACCCCTAGGAAGGAAAATTCTCTCCTGTAAGAATTAATATGGGAGAAAGGTGTCTCCTCTGTACTGATGCTTTATCAGCATTCCTTGTTTCAGGAAAAACACCACATTTCAAAAACAGTTGTCGTTGGGACGGAAAGTGAGGTGAAATGTTCTGAACAGGGGCACAGACAGCAAAACAAATGTTACAGGGGTGATAACCCTTACCTATGTTTTCCAAAAAGTTTAAAAATAGATTTTTGGGCTGGAGCTACACTTAAACAATGTACCTGTTCAAAATTACAAACAGATTCTACATAAGAACAAACCTACAGTCCCTGTCTTGTATGCACCGCCTGTATACGGCTGTTCAGAGTATATAGGGCCTTTTTTATTTTATGTGCGGGGTTCCCCTTAATATCCATACAAGACCCAAAGGGGCTGGTAATGGGCTGGGGTAGGGGGGGGGGGGTCATGGGGTAGCTATGCCATTTTTCTTAAAGATTTTCATCCATATTACCGGGACCAGACATTACATTAAAGCCGCAAGCAGTTTTAAATGGCTTTTTTTTCCTTTAGAAGTGTCATTTTGTGCAGGGACAGTTCTAAACACGGGAAACACGTGGCACTTCACAGGCATACTTTAGACACCCCCCAGGTACGATATTTAAAGGAATATTTGACTTTTTTTTTTTCACTTTATGCATCATTAAAATGACTGCTCCCGAAAAACGACCGTTTTTAAAACTTCTTTTTGCATTGATACATGTCCCCTGGTGCAGAACCCGGGTTCCCAAACCCTTTTTAGGACAATAACATGCATAATAGTTGTTATAATTAGCACTTTAGAATTCGAACGTTCGCATCCATTGTATTTAATAGGGTTCTAATGTTCGTACGAACTTTCGGTCCGTTCGCGGGTTCTGGTGCGAACCGAACCCGGGGGTGTTCGGCTCATCACTATTGACTATACATTTAGCATATCATGTATCATTTATTTTCACATAGGAAATTACTATTTTCCTGGATTTTTAAGAGAGTATAGCTACACTTTAAGTCATATATCAATCAGTATATTCCAGAAAAAAATAAAATATTTATCAAGATTTTGAAACAGTGCTACCAAAACAACTTCAGAATTTAAAATGTTAAAAAGAACAAGATATTTGCTATTTTTAAATCAAATAAAATATTCAATAATGCGTGTGCACTGAACTTAATTATAATTATTTTTGAATATTTATTAAAAGCAATCCGACCATAAACTTCTTTTTGCTCCCTAAGTGTTTTCTCCTTGGTTTTAAAATATGCAGTGATCTCTTTCGCTTTTCAAACTTGGAGAGCATTGCAAAATAAAATGAAATATCAAAAAAAAATATGCTAAGCCATAAGGAAAATATTACTTTGGGAGAAAATGGGAAAAAAAACCTGTTCAAATCACTGCGTGCTTGCAAAGCTAATCCAACTAGTGCAGAAAGCTGAAATTTATTGAGGTTTATTTTCTGTAATTCTTGAAATATAATAATAATCAACAGTAGGAGATTAAGGAGTTGATAAAAACTAAGTACAATTAGGTGGGGGTCAACAAGGGGTTAAATATTTATTTGTTTTATTTAAAAATAAAAACAACACTTTTTTTTTGACCGTTTACACATAACACTAATTTAGAGCAAAAATCAACTGCCACACTGACACCCCCGCTGAAAGTAAATTATACATTAACACAAGAGGAGCTTCCACTCCAGCTACACCACCATAGCACCAGAAGCAACCTTGTAGAAGGCTGGTTGTGTCTAAAGCTGGCTATTCAGTATTCACTAGTAGAATTTGTTTCAACATTTTTTGTTTTAGAAACATTTCATTTTCTATTCCTTAGTGGGGTCAAATCAACATTAATTTTCAACCACAATGATGAGAAAATTCAAAGGAGTGCGGTGGGATTTTTTTTCTTGAATAAACACATTTATGTATGTTTTTTTCATTTGGGAAATTGCACTTATTCCAAAACTAAATGTTAAAAGCAAACTTTGCAGTACTTTCAAATGACATGCATCAAGTCATGAAATGTACTGAGAATTTTCTTACGGATGTTCCTAAGTTTGTTCGAAAATGTACTCGTGTGTAGCCAGCTTTAGCCTCCATAACTTGGGAAGCTCTTGCCATCCTTTGGTAATGTCAATCTATAGTGAAAAGTGGAGAAAGTCAAATTAACCACTTCATATCCGGGCTAGTTCTGATAGTTTGTACAAATCTATTTTTTTTTTGCTAAAAAATTACTTAGAACCCCCAAGCATTCTATATATTTTTTAGTAGAGGCCCTATAGAATAAAATGACGGGTGTTGAAATTTTTATGTCACACGGTATTTGCGCAGTGTTTTTTCAAATGCAATTTTTTGGGAAAAAATACACTTTAATAAAAATTTTTTTTTTTAAAAACTCAATATTTACCCCAATTTTTGTATATTGTGAAAGATGATGTTATGCTGAGTAAATAGATACTTAACATGTCACACTTTAAAATTGCATCTGCCCATGGAATGGCGGCAAACTATGGTGCTTAAAATTCTTCATAGGTGACACTTTAAACGTCTTTACAGGTTACTAGACATGTGCGATTAGTTTCGTACGAATTGGAAATTCGTACGAATTTTTCGAAATTCGTACATTTTTACGAATCCGAATTACGAATATTTACGAATACGAATTCTGTACGAAATTTCGTTTACGAATTTCGGCTCCAAATTATCCGAATCCAAACTACCAAATAAGGAATTTCAACTAATATGAAAGAAATTATAGCGGATATAACGAATGATTCGAATGAATTTCAGATTCAGTATAACGAATATCGACACTCTACGAATAATAACAAATTTGTTTTCGGTCCAAATTTCTTTACTACAGAAACATGTGACTGTTGGTTGACCAATCAGAGGTTTTCTTCTGATGCTGAGGCCTACAGGGCAGGCCCGATCATGTGACTTCCCTTTGTGGGTTAGTTAGTGTAGTGGAGCAGATCACACAATTATTTGTCTGTGCATCTGAGCGAATATCTTTGCAATCCTTTGATTTTCGTTGTTCATTTTAGTTTATATCTCTTGTAGTGTGCGAGTGTATCATCTGTTAGTGTTTAGTTTCTGGTTTTATTAGTTTTTTGGTTGGTTTTGAGAGATAATTTTCTTTTTTTATTTCTTATTTTCTGTTGGTCTACTTATTTTTTTTGTACATTTGCTGATTTTGGTGTTGGTTTGCTGCGATCAAGATCAAGAGTGCTGCTGGGAGAGGGAGAGCTATGAGCAGTGTACATGAGCAGCAGGTGGGACGTTCTGTCTCTGTGCCATGACATACAGGGGCGGAGACTATAGCCAGTGCCACATGTCAAAAACGAAAGTAAAAAAATCGAGATTTCGAATAGTTACGAATAACCGCAATGTATTAGAAAAGTATGAATCCATTCGAAGCACGCAGCGCCACTGTCAGACATGTAAATTTACGAGTAAACGAAAAAAAGTTACGAATGTACGAATCCATTCGAAGCACGTTAGACAGCGCCATTGTAAGAGACACGGAAAATTACGAATCAACAAACAAAAAAAAAAGTTACGAAAGTAGGAGTTGTGTCCAGAATCAACGAAAACAATGTACTCTACCGAAATTACGAATTATAAATCAACGAAAAATAAGGCTTTCAGAAATTCTGAATCATTTGTTATTATTCGTTATTATTCGTAGAGTGTCGCTATTCGTTATCAAAATTAACGATTCGCACGAAATTCGTATTTCGTATAAATCCAAATTAAATTCCGTACACGAATTACGAATTACGAATTTTTTTAAATACGAAACGGAACAGAACGAAACAAAACAAATTTTTTGACAGCTCCCATGTCTAATGACTACCAAATAATGTGAATGAACTTTCTGCACACTGCTGTACACTGCTTAATCCTTTCTAGCAAACTGCACATAGACAGGGATTTTTGGTTCACATGCATTGTAATACATGCTTAAGCTGGCCAACTGCGTCAAAGTAATCCCTTTCTGGCCAGACCTAACTACTCTATACTATCCTATACTACACTACACTACACAACACTAACTAATCTATCCTACTCTACACTACACCCTACACTATGCTGTACTTACCTGCACTGCACCCTACACTACACAACAGCACTTTCTACATTCTACATTACATTAGGTGTTCCTAGAGGTCCTGAGCGCTGTTTTTATTTAAAAAAAATTATGTTCGCTTTTCCAAGTACAGTTTACATCGCTCCCAACTGTCCCTGATTTCGAGGGACTGTGGCTGATTTGGAACAAAGTCCCTCTGACCCTCATTTGTCCCTCCTTTTGGTCTGATCTATATAGTTGTATATAAAATACACTATTTATCTTTCAAAAAGTGTTTCCCAGTGCTAAACTATTCATCCATTTTTTTAAATTGGTGCATTTGTAAATTTCTAAAGCCAATTTAAAGGAATAATAGTGGCAAAAAAAGCACTTAACTAATCATTTTTTATGTGGAATTCACCTTTAGTAGGGCGTGGCAGGAGGTGTGGCTTATGCCTACATACTTTTGCTAATAGGTGTCCCTCGTTCTTATTTCAAAAAGTTGGGAGGTATGGGTCTATAGCAGCTGGGACCGCCATGTACCCCTTTAATAACAATACATTGCGGTGATACTATGGACTTAGCGCCTGATTTTTGGGATATTTCTACACTAAACAACATTACTCTTTGGGGTTGATTTCCTAAAGGCAAATAGACTGTGCACTCTGCAAGCGCTGTTACTCCAGAGCTTAGAATATGAGGCGAAGCTTCACTTTACAAAAAAAAAACAATCATGTGCAAGGAAAATGTAAAAAGAAATTGCATTTTTGCTTAGACATGATTGGGTGATGGAAGTCAGCAGAGCTTCCCCTCATTTACTAAGCTCTGGAGCAACTGCACTTGCAAAGTACACAGTCTATTTGCTTTTATTAAATCAACCCCCATGTGTTTGATAAAAAGCTGTGCAAATATCATGTGCCATAAAAAATTGCAACAGCCACCATGGTATTCTCCAGGGCTTCTGCATTCCTAAAATATCTCTTGTTTGGGGGTTCTAACTAATTTTCTATCTAAAAATGCTGATTTCAACATGTGTGTGAAAAATGTAAAAAAAAATGCCCTGGACAGCAAGTGGGTAAAAAAATACTAATCTGAAAAAATGTCCCTCGTTGGACCTCCATTCTCAGTCACATCCTCCAGCCAAGCAGATGGACGTCCAGCAATGCAGGGGTGATGAAGTTTGGGGAATCTTTAGATCTTATTGCCCAATTCCTGCAATAACAATGGATAAATTCATAGAAACAGAGAAACAAAGAAAACAGCTATATTTATTTTTTTATTTTTTTATAAATTCTTGAATGGGCGCCAGTCTTGTCTTCCAGGGATCCAGAAGATCAGCTCTAGATGTTGATGCCCAATCAATGCCTGCAATAAAAAACAATATATTTATAGGAACATAGAAAACAGGAGAGAGAGAGAGAAAAAGAGAGAAATATTTTTTTTTTGTTTTTTGTTTTTGTATTTTTTTTTTTTTTTTTTTTTCGTGGGGGGGGGGGGGGGATGCAGACGTTCAGGGACGCTGTAGATCCAATCTGCCGTTCCATCTGTACCTGCAAAAAAATTGATGCGTTAATATTGTCTGAATGGGTAATGCTGAAAACATATGATAGGACACTTTATCTAAGCATAGGTTTTCTCATCATTTATAAATGATGGTGGTGATCTTGGGACAATAGTCCTCAGCAGCACAGAATGTCCAACAGTTATGTTCTCTATAATATAAAATACATTCTGCTTCCTATAATTGCTCCTCTGTAATTGGTGTCATAGATGTGCAGACCAGGGAACTCCATTGCAGAGGTCCCCCTCACACCCGTAGATATTTGGCCATGAGGATCAGCAGAGAGTGGAAACATCGAGATACATTTCTGTGTTTTGTTTGCACAATTGTTTGTGACTTGTGGGTCTGTTCACAGCGTGTTTATTCCAGTATCAATAGTGCCATGCATGGTAGGTGTGCTGATGCCATTCGTTCTTTCTGAATGGCACCCCAATACACCTTCTGATGGAGGTGCATTGTAGCACAACAACACACTAACATGCATTGTGGTGTTTTGTGAAATATGGAGCATGCATTGACCATTATTTGGCAGCACACCACACATTATGGGGTTGTGCTTTTGGCACATTACTGAGCTGCCCCGCATTGTACTGCTACACACATTCATATGAAGGTGCATTACTCCCTAACAAGGAGATCTTTGTACCCAAGCAGTATATAGACTGTGATAACATGGGCATCTTATATCTAATGTCATGGACCTGCGGAACATTTTACGTTGGCTAAATTATTAGACATTTAAGGCAAAGGATTGGAGATCATTTATACTTTGCCAGTAATAGTAAAATGATAACGCCCATCAATGGGCACATTGGCACACAACTCAATTTTGACGCATCACATATGGGATTTTAGCTTTGGAGCCGGCCTTCTAAGACCCTTGTGGTGGTGATTTTGATAAGGAAGAGCTTCAGAGAGAAACACAACAGATTCAGATTTGAAGGCCCCCCTCCCCCAGGTCTGAAGGAGAATTTGAGCTATAAACCGTTTTTATCATTCTTACAATTTTAGTTCCTATATGATTTAGAAAAATGGGGACAACACCGGTACAGCTGCACTATTTAATGTTGCAAATTATTTGATTGTTTATTATTTGGTTGTTTTTTGTATCAAACTAGTGTAGCAACCGGCACCCTCTCTCTCCACTATCCTTGGCTCGATCACAGGAGAAAAAGGCGCACCATGCCACCATGCCCATACCCCCTGGTTTGCAGAGGTTGTTTTAACTTACGGGTCTTACAACAAGGTTCCCCTCAAAGCTGGTTTCTGTCCCTAGAATGTAAGGACCAAGTCTCTATACCCCAAGTAACTCCAAGGTCCACACCAGTGTCAACTCCAACGTAGAGTTTATATTCCTTATGCATGATCATCCACAAAGTTGAGAAGAGAGAAAGGTGTTAAGAAGACAGATTAATTCAGGCACTCCTGGCTTCTTCGCCACTCAATCCCGAGTGGGTATAGCTCACCCGGATAGTCACCCAAGGGCACTAGCAGCCGGCATGTAGCTCGAACAGTCTATCAGATTCCCTAATGGATGCGTTCAGGAGATCCTCTGCCACAGAATCTATAGTGTCCCAAACCTCCTGCAGCCCCAAACTTGCATGGAGCCTCATCAGTCCTAAGCACCTTCTACCATTTATCTGCACCCCAGTTCCTATGTTTAATGCATGGTTGAGTTGCTTAGCCTTATTTCCACAACCTCTGCATGAAAACAGGATCCGGGGTGCAGAAAAATGGTAGAAGGTGCTCTAGACTGATAAAATGTGAAATATTTGGGTGTAGCAGGAGGCAGTTTGTCCCCGAAGGGCTAGAGAGCGGTACAATAATGAGTGTCTGCAGGGAAGAGTGAAGTGGAGGTTCCTTGCAGGTTTGGGGTTGCATTTCTGAAAATGGATTTGGAGATTTGGTCGGGATCAATGGTATCCTCAATGCTGAGAAATACAGACAGATACTTATCCATCATGCAAAACCATCAGGGAGGCCTGTGATTGGCCCCAAATGTATTCTGCAGCTGGACACCCACCCCAAACATACAGGCAATGTCAATAAGAACTAGCTTCAGTGTACATAAGAACAAGGAGTCCTGGAAGTGATGGTTTGGTCCCCACAGAGCCCTGATCTCAACATCATGGGGTCTGTCTGGGATTACACGAAGAGACGGAAGGATTCGAGGCACATTACATCCACAGAAGATCTGTGCTTAGTTTGGAACAACCTACCTGCTGATGGTCCTTCAAAAACGGTGTGTAAGTGTAGCTAGAAGAATTGATGAATTGAATTTTTCGAAAAAAAAAAGTTTTTTTTTAGTTTCTGTCATAAACTTTTGTTTTCCCCTTCACTGATGGCCAATGATGAGGTGGCACTGATGGGCACTGATGAGACGGCACTGATGGGCACTGATGAGTTGGCGCTGATAAAGTGGCACTGATGGGCACTGATGAGGAGGCACTGATATGTTGAATTGATGGACACTGATAGGCGGCACTAATATGCAGCACTGATGGGCACTGATAAGCGGCACTGATGGGCATTGATAGGTGGCACTGATGGGCACTGACAGGCGGCTGTGATGGGCACTGACAGGCGTCACTGATTGGCACTGATAGGCGGTACTGATGGGCAGCACTGACGGTGAGGTACTGACAGGTGTTACTGCCGGGCAGTGATTGGCACTGTGGTGGGCAGTGATTGGCACTGTGGTGGGCACTTGCAGAGTTTATTATTGGGGCACTGCTGGGCACTGGTTTGCATGTGATTTGCACAATTGAGGGGGCTGTGCTGATAATCAATGTGCTGATTATCAGCACACACTTCCCCCTCTGACAGGGAGAGACGCCGTTCGTCTCTCCCTGTCAGCGCGAACCGAGAAATGGCGTCTACCGGCACTTCCTGGTTCACGCGATGATCAGCTGTGACAGAGGCTTCTTATCACGATCGGAGATGCCGGGTGTCAGACTTACACGCCACACTCGCTATCACCGTGATGCGCGCCCCCACGGGCACGCGCCGGCTTGTTATCCTGCTGGACGTCATATGACGCCCAGTCAGGATAACAGAACCACTTCCCGGACGTCAATATGCTATTGACCGGGCGGGAAGTGGTTAAACAGGTTTAAACTCAACCTTCAGAGGACTTTTGTTTTGCATGGTGTGCACTTTTCAGAGGACCTTTTGTGTTATTGAATACTGATCTTATATTTATAGTGGTCACTGAGCTGGCACTTCAGAGTGATGGATTCACCCTTCAGAGGGATATTAGTTATTTGTTCACTATTGAGCTAGATTTTTAGAGTGTCATTTCACTTTTCAGAGTTTTATTTTATTTTTCATATTTCCATTGAATATTGTATTTGTATTCACAATGCTGTAATGCTAAATGGTTGTGCAGAGGAGCTCATTCCCATTCCACATTTATTGAGAGCGCTGCTTATATGTTTTTTTATATAACGAAAAAAAATTGCTTGATTCCCCTATCTATACATTTAGTGTTGGGGGGGAATAACTCCTGTGGAGTTATAGTATTCTGACAATGGGAAGTTTTCTAGCCGTCAGCATACAATGATCACTGCTGTCATTTATATCTTCCGGCAGTAATCACATGACAAAACGTCGGACAGGCTGGTTCTACTGAAGGCGATGGATGGATCAACTTCAGTACAACCAGCCTGCCCATACATGGATAAAAATGTGGCGAGTTCCTGCTGATCCGGCTGAATTACCATATGGCCAGATTAAACGGTGTTATCAGTGGAAAAACAAGAAATTTTCAGGCAGCACACATGTTGTTAGTTTGAAATTTTATTGAAATAGAAAATTAAGACTTACTGATCAATCTGGTGGTGCGGGACCTCATGGTGACTCCTCTTCAAGCATATAAGGTTGAATATTGACCACCCCTCCGACAAAGGTGATATGATAATGAGGCTGTTGGGAAAATAAATGACATTTAATAAAGGGTTTCCTACAGAAAAATACAGATCCAAAACATTGAGGAATCTTCTACTTACCCATTGAGTCAGAGGGACAAAAGCCCGGCAGATCGGACACTGGGGCCAACGCGTTTCGTTCATTTGTCTATACAGCCACTGCGCGATGCAGGGGGAATGAAATCTGTGGGAACAGAAAAGACAGTAAGTTTCTTCTCCCTCCTCCAGATCCTCCAAACAGATGGTGCAGATGTCCGGACGGGCCGGAGAACGGCTTCTATCCCTCTGTCTGGCCTCAGGGATCCGATGTCTCCTGGATCTCGCCGGCAGCTGGTCCGGTGCACGACCCACCAGAGAGTATCGAGACCTGGTTCTCGAGGCAATTGGACCTGTAATAATGAGGATACATTCATATCAATACATTCTGATCAATGCAAACCATATTTTCATAGTTACATTGGCTCAGTTTACTTCAGTAAACCTCTTTATCTTCCAGATCCTAAGCTGAGGGGCTGCCCTGCTGGATAGTAACCACAGGGGGTCGCCTGCTCTGTGTGGGCATCATTCAGAGAATGCCTTGCATTTTTCTCAGTGAATACAAAGCATTCTGTGATTGGACAAGACGGAGATTGTGACATTTCTGCCCCCCTCTTCACCCCATCCAATCAGAGAACACTTTGCAGGAACTGAGAAAACACAAAGCGTTTTCAGAATGGTGCGACACCCGGAAGACGAGGGTCTCTGTAGTAGCGGCAGATCTCAAAATTGAAAACAGACCTTGTCCTTAAAGAGGGTCTAATGTGTATTTTGTGAGGGGCACATTCGAAAAAAAGTGTAGGGTTCCCCAAAACACATATCAGACCCTTGTCCTCGATGGGGGCCGGGTATGGATATTGAGGGTGACCCCTGTGAAAGAAAAATGCTCAGGGTCCCTGCCAAACCAGACCCTTTGGGTCTGATGTGGATTTTAAGGGGGACTCTATGCCAAAAATTAAAAAAAAGAATGGGGTCACCCCCAAATCCAAACCAGAGCCTTACCTGAGCATGGAGCCTGGTAGGCCAAGAAAGGGGGGGTGCACCTCCTGAACCATACCAGGCCATCTGCCCTCAACATGGGGGGATACTCTGCTAGGGGGGTCCCTGGCAAGATATCTTGTCCCCATAATGATGCAGACAAGGGCCTTCCTCCCCCCATCCCTGGTCCGGTGCATGTGGGGGTCTGTGGGGGGGGAGGTAACTTATCAGAATCTGGAAAATTTGAAAAAAAGGGGTCCCTCATATATCTGGCCTCCCCCGTGCTTAATAAGTATGGGGTACATAGTACTCCTTGTTATCCACTCACCAAAAATGTGAAGTATAAATAAAGACACGCACACCATTAAACTATAAAACACTTGATAAAGCACTTTAAGAAAAAAGTATTATTTCAAATGAAGAATTTTAAAACCAAATTACATTTTGTCCCACACAGCCAACCAATGATGAAAAATCCCCAACACACCAAAAACAATTACACACATATATATATATATATATATATACAGACATGATGTCCATATATCAGATATCAGAAGTCTGCCTGGCGTCCTGTTGCTATGGAAACGCCACCAAACAACAGGCAAAGAAGTCTCTCACTTCTGGATCAGTTCCCCCCCCCACATCATTGTACCCCCTAATATTACTACCCCCCTGCCATACATCACCCCCCCCGCCATTCAATAATACACCCCCCCATACATCACCCCCCTCATACATCACCCCCTCATACATCTTCCCCCTGCCATACAATACTACACCTCCCCCATACACCACTGCCCTCCCCCATGCATCACTACACCCCCCCCCCATACATTACCACATCCCCCATTCATCACTGCCTTTCCCCATACATCATTGTACCCCCTAATATTATTACCCCCCATACATTACCCCCCCTTACCGAACACAGCAGGGTTGTAGGGTCAGGCTGGGATCTGGAAGGATGAATGGGGGAAGTTCTCTCCTCTCTGAAATCAAGGGGGGGGGAGACAAGCACCTAATATCATTGGTTGTTAGGATACCAGTGGCCCTAGCAACCAGTGACAGCTGGGGGAGGAGTCTCAGAGCACTGCCCTGGGCTCTGTGATTGGTCTGGAGTAGAAGGGGGGAATGTATACAGGGGCAGACAGGACAGGAGGACAGCATTACCCCCCCATGTGTGCAGTGTGTGAGGGGGGCCCCATCCCTCTTAGGGGCCCCTATACCCTGCACACATGGAGGACACCCCACTGATCAGACATGACACCTACCTGCTGGAATGGCGTCTCTGTCTCCATCAAGGTGGATGCGATGGTCCTGACGCCCAGATCCAGAGGCTGCCATCCTGGTGGTATTGGATGCCTATAGGAGAAAACTAACACAAAATGTGATTAATAATCACAATAATCGCAACAATAGTGATAATAATACTAATAAAAGTTTTATTAGTTGTAGATATCAGTAGAAATCGCAGAAATCCTCCGTAATCAGCCGATCACAAGGAGAGAGGCGTTGGAGCTGTCACACGCTTTGAAAACTCCTCAGCTAGTGACAGCTACAGCCACAGCCAGGGACACCTGCACTGCCTCCAACTGTCACTTTTGATTGACAGCTCAGCCAGCCAATGACAGGAAGTAAAAAAAAAAAAAAAAAGTCTATTGGCAGGATCAATATGGAGGGCTCAGCAAAACACAATTACTATGAGAAAGTTATTGATAATCTGCATTATACAGCTGATAGATTCTGTTCATATTTCCAATATTTTCTGTATTGCCCATTCTAATTAGTAAACACTTTTGAAAATGACATTTGTGGTTGAATTCCTATTTTATGACTACAGAGAGCAGACATCCCAACCTGCAAAAGCTAATTTCATCGGGGTGACACCGTCCACTGGTATGTGGCAGTGGACGGTGTCAGTAGTTTTTTTATTTTTAATAAAAAATTTTTTACAATTAAATTTTTTTCTTACATTTTTTTCACAATACTTTTAGGGGGGAGGGGGTTGGGGCAGCGAACAGTGTTGGTAGGGCAGGGGAGTTTTTTTTTATACTTTTAAATTTTTTTAAATTTTTTAAAAAAAAAATTATATTTTTTTGGGGGGGTTTTGGTGAGATGGCAGCATATACACTTTTTTTTACTTCAAAGCAGGATATATATATATATATATATATATATATATATATATATATATATATATATATCTGCTCTGAATAAAAGTAAAAAACATAACAAATAAACAAACAGTGTGTATATATATATATATATATATATATATATATATTTATTTTTGTCCTATGTTGTAAAGAGGCGTTTCAGAATTCTCCCATTAAAATCAATGCAATTTGGTCCACCACAAAATGGCCGCCAGGCAGAGCCCTAATTACAAGGACAGATTGTTTAGTGTTGTAGGGGATGCTAGGAGTGGAAGCTGTGTTGCAGAGATGTCTGCGAGGACAAAGTCAGTCTTCACAGCTGTTCCCCGCTGCTCCGATCATTCCCGGGAGATCGGAAGGCGCTTGCGGGAGTCTCCTGCACCTCGCGGGAGACTTGAGATGTCTGAGAGAGGCACCTAATTCAAACTAAACGTCTGATTTTCAGTTATGGGGGAACCAATGGGATGAATATTGTTTCATAGTTTTCATGTTTGCACTATTTGGAGCATTTTCATTCAGTAATGGGTGGAGTTGGAAGGATTATCGCCATAGAAACGCTGTAATCCCGGATCTAATTAGTGACCACTTTGAAAATGACATTTATGTTTGATATTCTAAATAATCTATGACTACAAAGCTGCACCGATTCAAGATAAATGTATGATTTTCAGGTATGGGGGGAACCAGGAGGATGAATATTGTTTCCTATATATATGGGAATCAGACGGTGACGGCGAATCAGAAATGGTGTCAGACTTTAGTACTCTATATTTTCCATAGGCAACAATATCATCACCCCCTATAGGTAATCTGTTTATTGTTACAGAGAAGGTCTGGTGCTAGTAATATCGCTTTCACTCCGGCGTGCGCAGCGATATGTAACATGTGTATCGCAATTGGCGCTTTCATACATACATGCGTTTACGTTCGTATGTGTGTATATGTGTGGGGGGGCCTCAAAAATTTAGGGGGGGGTTATGTGCTTGGAGTAACTTTCATTTTTTAGTATTTAAAAAAAATATTAATTCGATTTTTATTTAACCACTTCAGCTCTGGAAGATTTACCCCCTTCCTGACCAGACAATATGGCACTGCGTTATTTTAACTGGCAATTGCGCAGTCATGCAACACTGTACCCAAATAAAATGTTTGTCCTTTTTTCCCACAAATAGAGCTTTCTTTTGGTGGTATTTGATCGCCTCTGTGTTTTTTTTTTTTTTGCGTTATAAACAGAAAAAAACAAATTGTTTTGAAAAAATATATATATATTTTGCTTTTTGCTATAAAACATATCCAATAAAAAAAATAAAAAATTTAATTTCTTCATCAATTTAGGCCAATATGTATTCTGCTACATGTTTTTGGTAAAACAAAAAAAAAAATGATGTAATTTTTTTCCCAGAAATAGAACTTACTTTTGGTGGTAGTTGATCATCTCTGCGTTTTTTCTTTCTTGTGTTATAAACAAAAAGAGACCGAAAATTTTAGGAAAAAAACAAAACAATATATTTTATTTTCTGCTACAAAACCTATCCAATAAAATTTTAAAAAAAATCGAATTTCTTCATCAGTTTAGACCAATATGTATCCTGCTACATATTTTTGGTAAAAAAAATCCCAATAAGTGTATGTTGCTTGGTTTGCGCAAAAGTTATAGCATCTACAAACTATGGGATATTTCTATTTTTTTATTTTTTTTTACAAGTAATGAGGGCGATCAGCAACTTGTAGCTGGACTGCGATATTGTGGCAGCCAATCGGACACTAACTGACACTTTTTGGGGACCAGTGACACTAATACAGTGATCAGTGCTAAACATATATGCTGCCACTGTACTAATGGCACTGGCTTGGAAGGGGTTAACATCTGGGGCGATCAAAGGGTTAAATGTGTGCCTAACATTGGTGTGTGCAGTCTATTGCATTAGGGTGTGCACACCAGAGGACAGTGTCAGTAAAGCAAAGATTAGTGTCAGTAGGGCAGTGGGTGGTGTCAGTAGTTTTAACTTTTATTCTTTTTTAGATTATTTTTAACAATTTTATTTGTTTAATTATTTTTTATAATATTATTTTTTTAGTAATGTTTATTTTTATTTTTTTAGGAGCTCCATTGGGGGGCTTTGGTGAAATATTAAGGGTTTAAACAGAGAGAAAGGGACTGAGGACAGAGCTTCCGAAGCCCTTTCTCTGCAGCCTCAGCTGCACTGGACAGTGAACAGTGTTCTGTGCTGGGCGGCTTCCCATTTAATCACAAATTGAAGCATAGTAAACATAGTGTACAATGCTTCAGTTAACAATGAACACAGGAACGATTGGTACAGATTACACGATTGGTACACACACTGTTTTCTTTTATTCATCCATCCTGAATCATCTCCCACAGCAGCAGGCAGGAGAGAAGAGGAGGGAATCTGCTAGCACTGCTGAAGGGGGGACAGGGGGCACAAGGAAGCAGAGGGAATCTGCACCACACAGGGTGATTAGGGTGTGCCCAGGCACATCCAGTGTACCCTGTGCACATGCCTATGGTGCCTAACCAGTGTTTTATTACAGAGTGGGAGGTCCTTTTACTAGGGGAAGACATGGATCCCTGTCCATGCTTTCCATGCCTTCCCTTCTGTCAGAACAGTCTTATGTAGCGCCCTGCTCCCAATGAGTGGGCGCTATATGTTGAAATTTAGTTGTCTGGGCATTAGTTTAGCCCAGAGAGATTGTTTATTTAAATTGTGGCATGTTTCAGTTCGATTGGTTGCATGATTTTCCCCCCACCGGTGGGTGTCGCTGTCACCGCTGGTCAGGGTTGGAAAGGCAACAGGCTGGACGTATTGGGTACCTCTTTCCCAGCAGCAGCCCAGGGGGCGTGGTGAACCCACTGTGCATGCTGGGAGAGGGTACTTAAGTGACAGATGCCATTAGGGTGAAAGAGAGTTGGGGTCATCTTCTTCGATCCTCACCTGAGGGCCCTCCTGGCCTCAGGGATGTGTTGGCAGTTCCCGCCTCGGGGCCACGTTGGCCCAAGGCCTCGCAACTGAGATGTAGGCCCAGGAGTTGCTGGGACCTACTGAGCTGGGGAAGATCCTGTGTCGCCTTGCCTGATGGAAGGGACCGAGCAATTGAGGATTCAATTGGAGGATGCACCTGGTTCCCAAAATCTACCTCACAGTGCTGCTGGAGCGGCTGAAAGATCCTGGCACTGAGAGCCGTGTTCTTTCTGAGGGAGCTAACCCAGTGAGGGGTTATACAGGTCTGTGGCAGAGACTATTCTATTAACCACTTAAGCCCCGGACCATTTGGTAGCTAAAGGACCAGAGGTGAATTCAGAATTTTGCACTGCGCTGCTTTAACTGTAAATTGTGCGGACATGCAATGTTGTACTCAAACGAAATTTGCGTCCTTTTCTTCCCACAAATAGAGCTTTCTTTTAATGGTATTTGATTGCCTCTGCGATTTTTATTTTTTGCGATATAAACGGAAAAAGACCGAAAATTTTGAAAAAAAATGATATTTTCTACTTTTTGTTATAAGAAAAATCGAATAAACTCAATTTTAGTCATACATTTAGGCCAAAATGTATTCAGCCACATGTCTTTAGTAAAAAAAATGACAATAAGCGTATATTTATTGGTTTGCGCAAAAGTTATAGCGTCTACAAACTAGGGTACATTTTCTGGAATTTACACAGCTTTTAATTTATGACTGCCTATCTCATTTCTTGAGGTGCTAAAATGGCAGGGCAGTACAAAACCCCCCAAAATGACCCCATTTTGGAAAGTAGACACCCCGAGGAAATTGCTGAGAGGCATGTTGAGCCCATTGAATATTTTTATTTTTTGTCCCAAGTGATTGAATAATGACAAAAAAAATAAAAAATTACAAAAAGTTGTCACTAAATGATATATTGCTCACACATGCCATGGTTATATGTGGAATTGCACCCCAAAATACATTCTGCTGCTTCTCCTGAGTACGGGGATACCACATGTGTGGGACATTTTAGGAGCCTAGCCATGCACGGGACCCCGGAAACCAAGCACCGCCTTCAGGATTTCTAAGGGCGCAAATTTTTGATTTCACTCCTCACTACCTATCACAGTTTCGAAGGCCATAAAATGCCAAAATAGCACAAAACCCCCCCAAATGACCCCATTTTGGAAAGTAGACACCCCAAGCTATTTACTGAGAGGCATTATTAGTCCATGGAATATTTTATATTTTGCCACAAGTTGCGGGAATATGACAAGCTTTATTTTTTTTGCACAAAGTTGTCACTAAATGATATATTGCTCACACATGCCATGGGCATATGTGAAATTACACCCCAAAATACATTCTGCTGCTTCTCCTGAGTACGGGGATACCACATGTGTGGGACTTTTTGGGAGCCTAGTCGCATACAGGACCCCAAAAACCAAGCACCGCCTTCAGGATTTCTAAGGGCATAAATTTTTGATTTCACTCCTCGCTACCTATCACTACCTATCACAGTTTTGAAGGCCATAAAATGCCAAGATGGCACAAACCCCCCCAAATGACCCCATTTTGGAAAGTAGACACCCCAAGCTATTTGCTGAGAGGCATGTTGAGCCCATTGAATATTTTTTTTTTTTTGTCCCAAATGATTGAATAATGATAAAAAGAAAAAAAAATGTACAAAAAGTTGTCACTAAATGATATACTGCTCAAACATGCCATGGTTATATGCGGAGTTGCACCCCAAAATACATTTGGCTGCTTCTCCTGAGTACGGGGATACCACATGTGTGGGACTTTTTGAGAGCCTAGCCGCGTACGGGACCCCGAAAACCAAGCACCGCCTTCAGGATTTCTAAGGGCACAAATTTTTGATTTCACTCCTCACTACCTATCACAGTTTTGAAGGCCATAAAATGCCAAGATAGCCCAAAACCCCCACAAATGACCCCATTTTGGAAAGTAGACACCCCAAGCTATTTGCCGAGAGGCATGGTGAGTTTTTTACAGCTCTCATTTGTTTTTGAAAATGAAGAAAGACATATTTTTTTTTCTTTTTTCAATTTTTAAAACATTGTGACAAAAAGCGAGATCTGCAAAATACTCAACATACCTCTCAGCAAATAGCTTGGGGTGTCTACTTTCCAAAATGGGGTCATTTGGGGGGGTTTTGTGCCATCTGGGCATTCCATGGCCTCCGAAACTGTGATAGGCAGTGAGGAGTGAAATCAAAAATTTACACCCATAGAAATCCTGAAGGCGGTGCTTGGTTTTCGGGGTCCTGTACGCGGCTAGGCTCCCAAAATGTCTCACACATGTGGTATCCCCGTACTCAGGAGAAGCAACAGAATGTATTTTGGGGTGCAATTCCACATATAACCATGGCATGTTTGAGCAATATATAATTTAGTGACAACTTTTTGTACATTTTTTTTTCTTTTTGTCATTATTCAATCACTTGGGACAAAAAAAAAAAAAAAATATTCAATGGGCTCAACATGCCTCTCAGCAAATAGCTTGAGGTGTCTACTTTCCAAAATGGGGTCATTTGGGGGGGTTTTGAACTGTCCTGGCATTTTATGCACAACATTAGGAAGCTTATGTCACACATCATCCACTCTTCTAACCACTTGAAGACAAAGCCCTTTCTGACACTTTTTGTTTACATGAAAACATTTATTTTTTTTGCAAGAAAATTATGTTGAACCCCCAAACATTATATATTTTTTTAAAGAAAAGGCCCTACAGATTAAAATAGTGGGTGTTGCATTTTTTTTTCCACACAGTATTTGCGCAGCGATTTCTCAAACGCATTTTTTGGGGGAAAAACACACTTTTTTTATTTTTAAAGCACTAAAAAAACACTATATTGGCCAAATGTTTCATGAAATAAAAAAGATGATCTTAGGCCGAGTACATGGATACCAAACACGACATGCTTTAAAATTGCGCACAAACGCGCAGCGGCGAGAAACTACATTCATTTTTAAAGGCATTTAAAAGCCTTTACAGGTTACCACAATAGATTTACAGAGGTCTACTGCTAAAATTACTGCCCTCGATCTGACCTTCGCGGTGATACCTCACATGCATGATGCAATTGCTGTTTACATATGACGCTAGACCGACGCTTGCGTTCGCCTTTGCGCAAGAGCAGGGGGGGACAGCGGTGCTTTTTTTTTTTATTATTTATTTTGTTTTTTTATTTTATTTTTAAACTGTTCCTTCCATATTTTTTTTTTTTTATCATTTTTATTGTTATCTCAGGGAATGTAAATATCCCCTATGATAGCAATAAGTAGTGACAGGTACTCTTTTTTTGAAAAAAATTGGGGGGTTAGACCCTAGATCTTTCCTCTGCCCTCAAAGCATCTGACCACACCAAGATCGGTGTGATAAAATGCTTTCCCAATTTCCCAATGGCGCTGTTTATATCCGGGGGGGGGGCATTCCTTCCCACTGCTTGTAAAAGCAGTCTAGAGGCTAATTATCTGCTAGAATTGCTTTTACATGAAAGCCGGCCACTGGCTGAAAAGAATGATACCAAGATGATACCTAAACCTGCAGGCATCATTCTGGTATAAACATTCAAAGTCCAGCAACATACCAGTACGTTGCTGGTCCTTGTTGGACATGTATTGTAATCTTTTTTTTCATGCAGCCTGTTGGCTGAACGAAAAAAAGAGATTGATCGGTGGGTATGCCCACCATTAGAATACCTCCCTTCATCCACCCACTTCTAATGATGGGCATATATGCCGAAGCATGGGGGCATCCTCCCGCAAAAAAGTTATGCCGCGTACACACGGTCGGACTTTTCCACGGGCAAGCCTTCGTCGGAATTTCGACCGTATGTACGCGGCATAAAAGGTTATGCCGCGTACACACGGTTGAAATTTTCCACGGGCAAGCCTCCGTCGGAATTTCGACCATATATACGCGGCATTAGGAGCAAAATCGCTCCTCCGCCCCTGCTGCCCCCATGCTTCGGCATATATGCTCTTTTTTTAACTGTGGTGGTGAAATCACCTCCTACAGCGTTGGAGTCACGGCTTTATGTATCGTGGGAGCAAACGCTGTTGCTGTCAAGATAAATAAATCCGCGATGCAACTGAATGGCGTACCTGCTACGCAAATGATGGTTAACATTAAAACAAAGTAACATTACAGTACAACAGTAAGACCTTACCATACCATACCTGCAAAGCAAATACCAAAACAAAACCTAGTAAAAAATAAAACATTTTTTTAACGCAACCTGTGCCTAAAATATATATATGCCGAAGCATGGGGGCATCCTCCCGCAAAAAAGTTATGCCGCGTACACACGGTCGGACTTTTCCACGGGCAAGCCTCCGTCGGAATTTCGACCGTATATACGCGGCATTAGGAGCAAAATCGCTCCTCCGCCCCTGCTGCCCCCATGCTTTGGCATATATGCTCTTTTTTTTTAACTGTGGTGGTGAAATCACCTCCTACAGCACTGGAGTCACGGCTTTATGTATCGTGGGAGCAAACGCTGTTGCTGTCAAGATAAATAATTCCGCGCTGCAGTTGAATGGCGCACCTGAAAACAAAAAATTACATACCTGAAAAGCAAGCATGATAAAACATTGCAGAATGGAATACAGTAAAAAAGAGCAGAACAATAGAGAGAAAATAGAGAGAGAGAGAGAGAACAATAAAACGACAACTATTTTTGGTTTTTTTATTTTATATTTTTTTTGTGTTTTGTTTTTTACGTTTTTTTTTCTTTTTTACACTTTTTTTTTAAAACTTTAACAACTGTAATGGTTCGGGTCTCTCAAAATGTAATGGCATCTTGGGAGACCCTGTGTAAGTGTGTCCTAGTCTGTGAAATGCTGTACCCTACGCTAAAACTTCACTTTTGAGTGGTAGCGTTCAAAACATTCACCAAGGCAAAGACCAGGTTTGTCAGGACAGAGTGGACAATAATAACGGGTGTCACGCCTAAATCCGCGCTTGCTACAGACACGACATCTTTTTTGGGGGGCTCGTTGGGTAGGGGTACTCGGGAGGAGATGCGTATAATGCCTCTCATGCAGCCGGTTTACTGCATTTGGTAGGGGATGGTGAGGTGCAGAACCGCCTGGATACAGGAGTTCTGTGACTATCTCATTCTGGAATTTTAGAAGAGATAAAGTCCCGCCTGAAGCTCTGTATAGCACATGAGCGTTCAGCAAAGCCAATTGGAATAAGGATAGAGACACTTTTTTGTACCAGCGTCTCGCCTTACGGTCAATTAGATACGGCGCCATCAACTGGTCGTTGAGGTCCACCCCTCCCATATTTTTGTTATATTCGTGGACACAGAGGGGTTTCTCCACAACACCAGTCGCCGTAGGAATTTGGACTGTCGTGTCTGCATGAAGGGAGGTAAGAAGGAAAACATTCTTATTGTCCCTCCACTTCATAGCGAGCAAGTTATTACACTTTACGCAGGCTCTCTCCCCCAGCCTAAGACGGGCATCTACAAGCCGCTGGGGAAAGCCCCGGCGATTAGGTCGCACGGTGCCACATGCTCCAATCTGATGATCAAACAAGTGACTAAACAGTGGCACGCTCGTGTAATAATTGTCCACATACAAGTGGTACCCCTTTCCGAATAAGGGTGACACCAAGTTCCACACTATCTTGCCAGCGTTCCCTATGTAATCCGGGCAGTTGACCGGCTCAACCTGACTATCTTTTCCCTCATAAACCATAAAGCTCCATACATAGCCTTTTGCCCTGTCACAGCACTTATAGAGCTTGACCCCGTATCTGGCACGCTTGCTGGGAAGGTACTGCTTGAAAGCCAAGCAGCCAGAAAATTTAATCAGGGACTCATCAACGTAGACAGCTTGATCGGGAATAAACAAGGCTGCAAAACGTTCGTTGAAGTGGTTTATGAGGGGCCGAATTTTATAGAGCCGTTCGTATTCATGGTCCCCACGTGGACGACAAAGTTCATTGTCGTTGAAGTGCATGAACCGCAAAATCTGCTCGTATCATTTCCTGGGCATGGAGGCAGAGAACACGGGCATGTGGTCAATTGGGTGCGTGGACCAATAAGCACGCAATGACGGGAATTTATGTGTGCCCATGTTGAGGGAAAGGCCCAGAAAGGTCTTAAATTCGGAAACCGTAATTGGTTTCCAATCTTTGGCAATGGAAGGCAACTGGGGATTAGCGGCGATGAATTGACCAGCATATAAATTACTCTGGTCCACAATAGATCTATAGAGATCTTCTGTGAAAAACAGTGAATAATAATCGATTGGCATAAAATCAGCTGTTTCCACCTGAATACCAGGTTGGGCAGTGAATGGGGGAAGTACGGGTTCTGCAGAAGTGGTGGGGACCCAATCAGGATAGGCGAATTCTGCAGGAAGAGCACTATGGGTACGACGGGCCTGCCTTTGTCTTCTTGGTGGCAGCGGGACACTACTTGTGCTTGCCACCTCGCCAGCTTGAACTGCACTTATGGGACTCGCCACGTCACCACGTGATACTGCAGTGCTGGATGTACGCCCAGGCTGTACTAGGCCGCTGGTGCTTGCCAATTCACCAGAAGGAATAGCGGCGCTAGTACTCCTCTGCTCCATGATACGAGAGCCCTGCGGTTCTTGCTCCTCAACAACCTCAGAAGATCGGGATCGGGTACGCCTGACCTTAGCAGGGACCTCAACTTCGTCGTCAGACCTATCTGACGTGGGGCCGCTGACGTCACTGTCTTCTACGGGAAGATATTCTGAGCCTGAATCTGACAGATACGTGACCTCCTCTTCACTATCTGTCATGCTCAGAATCTCGTAGGCCTCTTTACTAGTGTACCTTCGACTTGCCATTTTGGGCTCTAAATTTAGGGGTACACTAGTAAGATTCACAGGAAAAAAAGCACCCGACTGTCGTCAGCAAATATATCAAACGCTACAAAAAAAACTGTTAGCGGTCGCAGGGATCAGGACTGTCTCTGCGAACGCTGCAGTTATGTGTTTTGTGTTTTGTAAGTGACAGTGATCGATCGATACTGCACTTGGGTGGGCTGGGCTGGGCTGGGCGGAGGGGCTAAACACAGGTGCTAGCAGGTATCTGGGCTGATTACGCTAACACTGCGTTTTTGGGAACCCTAAACCGCTGGGGACGCTAGTATAGATCTGATCAGATACTATACCACTAAGGGAGGTGTATGCTTTGCGCGTGGGTGTTAGCGTTACTGGCACTAGCCTAACGCTGCCTGGGGCGACGCAGACCCTCTCTGGCGCTAAAACCTAATTGATCTCACCCGCCGGGCGATCAGGGGGTTAAACCTTTATTGGGTTATATACGGCGGGTGCCCTGATGCTATAAAAAGCAAACTAACCAACCAGTGTCACCCGTAACCTTTATATGGTGATCACTGGTGAAAGGGTTAACTAGGGGCAATCAGGGGGTTAAAACCTTTATTAGGTTAAATATGGGGGTACCCGACGCTATATAAAAACCTGACGGGTTACCTAAATAACTAAATAATTAACTGGGTAACCAGTGTCACCAGTGACGCTTATACGGTGATCACTGGTGAAAGGGTTAACTCTAGGGGCAATCAGGGGGTTAAAATAATATATGGGGGTACCTGACGCTCTAAAAACCTGCGGCGAAACTAAAAATAAATAACTGGCTATCTAGGGCACCACCGGCACTAAATACAGCGATCGAAAATACGATCGCTTAGTGACGCTGGCGTTAGGGGGTGAAAGGATTACCTGGGGGGCGATCAAGGGGTTAAACCTTTATTAGGGGGGGTTAGGGGGCTACCCTGGACCTAAAGGGGCCTAAACCTAACTGCCCTGCAACTTTTTACTATCACAGATGACACTAAAAGCAGTGATCAGTAAAATAAATGATCACTGCAATCAGTGACACTGTGATTGGGGGCTGGGGGGTGACCTGGGGGGTGATCTGGTGGTGACTGGGGGGTGAAATGTGTGCCTATGTGTACCTACGTGTCAGTGGACTGTTGGTGCACTAACCTGCTTCCTCTCTCCTCGGCGCCAGGATCGAAAAGACCGCCGCGAGGGAGATGACATCACTTCCTCCTGCCTGTGTTTACATCACATGGCGGAGGAAGCATTTTCATTGGCCGGGAGCGATCGCGAGGGGGTGGCCGAAATCGAATGGTCACCCCCTCATCTCTGATCACTCCCCAACGATTAACGGCCGCTCACTGTATAGGAGGGGGTCCGATCGGACCCCCCAACTGTACAAAGGCGATCACGTACACTCTACGTGATTGTGCCTGTCGGTGCCATTCTGCCGACGTATATATACAGTGAGCGGTCGTTAAGTGGTTAAACAAATTCCAATACCAAGTCTGTGGCAGAGACTATTCTATTGATCGAGCTTCGCACCGGCTGCTAGGCCAGTGAGATTGGGCCTATCCGGTGGTGGCTGAGTCCAGCGTGGAGACAGTCGCTCCTCTGGACCTAGGAAGTTTCCGTGATTGACAAGTAAGATACCTGAGTCCTCCCCATTGGGGGTACCGCTACACTTGTTTACATGGGCAGGCCGCCGTTCTGCCTCTCTGCTGGTCGATCGGCAGTTACCAGTGGACATTGAGTCCACGGTACCTGCCGCTGGGCTCCCGCTGTGTATGATCACGGTGGTAATCAGCCACCTGTGGAGCGCATGCATGCCCCCTATATGGAAGAGCCAGATCACATGTATACAGTGGTGGCTGGTTCATAAGGGGCACCCCCTAATCTCCATGTGCTGCCCCCTAATCTCCATGTGGGGCCCCAGACACAAAGATTTCTATGAGTTGTTTTTTTAAGCACATGATTAGAGCCTGAGGCTTTAATTGGCTTCAAAAAGGTTGGAATATTGATTCCCAGAAGAGTTGAAGCTATTATAGCTACAAAGGGTGGGCCAACTCAACATTGAACCCTACAGACTTATGCCACGTACACACGTACGTTTTTAATGCCATTTTTTTAACAAACGTTTTTCTCGTAGTTTTTTTTCATGTTTCCTCTCAAGCCTGTCTTGCATCCACACGATCATTAAAAAAAACGCTCGAGCAAAGCGCAGTGACGTACAACACGTACGACGGCACTATAAAGGGGAAGTTCCGTTCTAATGACGCCACCCTTTGGGACGCTTTTGCTAATTTTGTGTTACCGCGTGTTAGTAAAAGTTTGGTGAGAGACGATTCGCGCTTTTCAGTCTTCGTGCTTTGAAGATCGTTTTCTGGAGTTCAGTTTGTGCCTGTGGGTTCGTATCTGTCTTGCAGTGCTTGTAGTCAGTTTGTATCTGTTTATTCAGTGCGTTCTTGTCTGCTCGTTCCTGTTTTTCAGCTTGTTCTTCATAGGCCTTGCTGTTCTTCCGTTCGTTCTTCTAGTTCGTTCTGAGCTGCCGACCGTTATCTAGCCATGTTGCGGCTATGTACTCATCGTAGAGTTCGTGCTGTAGTTGGTGCCAGGGTTCATGCTGTATCCCGACTCCAGGCCATGAACAGGGTGAGGAGGAGTTCATGGACCAAGAATTGGTTGCTCCAGCGGCACCAGTTCTGTCACATGCCTTTGTTGAGGGAGATCAGGGAGAATAATCCTGAGGACTACAGGAATTTTCTCCGGATGTCTGACCCCGTATTTCAGCATCTGCTGGCTTTGGTGTCCCCCTATATTACCAGGCAGGACACCGTTATGCGGGAAGCCATCAGTGCTGAGCAGAGGCTCATTGCCACGTTGCGATACCTGGCGACTGGGAGAAGCCTGCAGGACCTAAAGTTCCCCACAGGCATATCCCCCCAGGCTCTGGGTATCATTATACCAGAGACGTGTTTTGCCATCCTTCAAGTTTTGCAGGAGGACTATATTAAGGTAAGTGTTCTTATTTAAAACATCACATTGTATGTATTTCTTGCAAATTTTTTTTTTTTTGGGGGTTTATTATCAGTCCCTAATTCCCATGATTCTTAGCTGCAGGGAATGTCCCCTTTCTCCACATGCCTTTTTTAATTTTAGGATGTTTTTTTTAGGCCTACATTTAAATTTGCCTTACCTAACCTCTCCAGCATGCTATCCTGGGGCCATACCCACCTTGCCTAGTCATTTCCATTTTTGTTTTCTATGCTCCATTGTAGTGCTTTACCCTAAACGCACCCTAAAGATTGCGTAGGAATGTTACATTTAGTTAAACTTCATACAGAGTGCAAAAAGCCTTCATTTGTGATCTCCCCAACTCATCTTCAACCCCCCCCCCCCCTAGCAACCATATACGCCCCTAACTGCCATCAAGACGTTTTTTTAGGTAAAACGATTAAACGATTGATGGGATTTACACAAGGGCAATTAATATTAGGGGGTGATTTGAATACTACATTAAATCCTAAAGAAGACACCTCGTCGGGAGTTTCATCTATCCCCCTTAGTGCGCGGAAACGTATAGCCCAAACCATACATAATAATCAATTGATTGATGTTTGGCGGCTTTTACATCCTAAGGAAAAAGATTTCACATTCTACTCCTCTTCTCATAAAGTTTACTCTCGGATAGATTTTTTTCTTATTCCACACGCTCAACTTCACTCAGTTAAAACAGCGGAGGTGGGCCTGATTACATGGTCAGACCAGGCACCTGTTTTTTTGACATATGCATTTCAAGATTTTGTCCGATCTAGACTTAACCAATGGAGACTAAATGAAAGCCTCTTGCAGGACAAAGAAGTCCTGGAAAACGTAATTAAAGAAATACAGTTTTATTTTAGTACGAATGATACCCCAGACTGCGATCCAGGAACCATCTGGGAAGCACATAAGGTGGTTATCCGGGGAGTGTTGATTAAACACGGAGCTAGGATTAAGAAGAATCGTACAGAACAATTAAAATATCTATTAGAGGAAATTACTATCCTGGAGGCTAAACACAAACAAACACGTTCAATATCATTAGAGAGAAATCTAGCGGATAAAAGAATGCAAATCACAGACCTTCTCTACTATAAGGCTAAAGCGGCGCTACAGACATGTAGGAAGTTTTCATATGAATCAGGGGATAAATGTGGGAAATCACTGGCTAATACCTTGCGAGATCAGAAATTGAGTAACTATATACCACATTACATTCCGCCAAATAAATTAAAGGTAACGAAACCACAGGAGATAGTACGAGAATTCCAAGAATTTTACCATAACCTGTACAACCTAGAGAGTAAATCCCCTACGCAGGAACAAATAGACTTATACTTGTCGTTAGCACGAATGCCAAGACTTTCAGAAATAGAGAGAGATAAATTAGAAAGACCTATTAGCAGAGAAGAACTGCAGGAGGCGGTTGATTCAATGAAATTGGGGAAAGCCCCAGGACCAGATGGTTTCACGGCCCAATATTATAAAATATTACTCCCCTATTTATCGGAATATATGGTGAAGTTATTTAACAGCTTAGGGATGGGGGGGAAACTTAACGAGAGATACCTTTTGGCATATATTGTAGTCATACCGAAAGAAGGGAAAGATCCATCCTCCTGTGGAAGCTATCGCCCAATTTCATTGTTAAACTCAGATCTTAATCTTTTTACCAAAATCTTGGCAAACAGGATCCAGCAGTATATTCCGAAACTAATACATTTAGATCAGGTGGGATTTGTCCCCACAAGGGAAGCTCGAGATAACACTACAAAAGCCATCAACCTGTTACATATAGTGAATAAAACACAAATGCAGTGTGTATTTTTGAACACAGACGCAGAGAAAGCTTTCGACAGAGTGAACTGGAAGTTTATGCAGGCAGTCCTTCAATATGGAGGATTTGGAAGTAATTTAATACGGTGGATTGCCTCGATCTATTCAAACCCAACGGCCCAAGTAAGGGCAAATGGGAAACTATCAGAGCCCTTCTCTATTAAAAACGGGACACGACAGGGGTGCCCCCTGTCCCCACTCCTCTTTGCTCTGTCATTAGAACCATTTCTCTGCACAATACGACACAATCAGGACATAACGGGAATTAAAATAGGAAATATTCAATGTAAGATCTCTGCGTATGCGGACGACATGCTTTTCACTTTAACTAATTCTTTGACTACGATTCCGAATCTTATGAGAGAATTTGAGAAATATGGGGCACTTTCGAATCTTTGAATTAATTTTAAAAAATCGGAAGCAATGGGGGTCAATATATCACATACAACGATAACACTGTTGAAACAAAACTTCAAATTTAAATGGACAGACAGAGCTTTAACGTATCTAGGAACTTCTCTCCCAAGAAATATAGCAAAGATCTTTGAGTAAAATTTTCCCCCTTTGTTGCAAAGGGTTAAGATCCTATTAGATAAATGGAGAATAGGTTTTCATACTTGGATGGGACGTTGTAATATAATTAAAATGAGCATACTTCCTAAGTTTATTTATTTAATACAAGCATTACCGGTAAATATCCCAGTGAGTTTTTTCAAACAGACGCAAAGTATAATATTTGAATACATATGGGCACGTGTACACCCTAGGACAGTGTTTCTCAACTCCAGTCCTCAAGGCGCCCCAACAGGTCATGTTTTCAGGATTTCCCTTAGATGAAACAGCTGTGGTAATTACTAAAGCAGTTAAACTGATCAAATAACCTGTGCAAAACAATGGAGAGCCTGAAAACATGACCTGTTGGGGCGCCTTGAGGACTGGAGTTGAGAAACACTGCCCTAGGATACATCGGAAACAATTAATGCATATAAAGAATCAAGGAGGATTGGCAGTACCAGATATACGGAAGTATTATCAAACAGCACATTTAAATAGAGTGATTGATTGGAATAGACATTCAGATACAAAATTGTGGGTACAAATTGAAGAGGCCCTTAGGGGAACGCCATGGTGCTATGCAGCACTCCCTAGAGTGGTGATGGAAAATCCAGTGATAGGAAATACGGTGAAGCTCTGCTTTTTACAGTTTCGCAATATTGGGATAACACCAACGACATCCCCCTTATATCCAATATTGGGAAACCCTCTTTTCCAACCAGGATATGAGGATAAAGCATTTCGAAGATTAGAAAGTATGGGATACACTCAAGCTCTTAATTACATTAGAACAGGAATATGGATCACAATAGGGGAGCTAATGGAACAAAGAAATATGTTTAGATTAAAATATTGGAATGCTCTACAGATTACCCACTTTCTTGCCACACTACCGAACCCGGGACAGTTCGATAGACCCCTTACCACATTTGAGAAACTCTGTAATGGAAAGGGAGTAGTATCACATACACTATCAGTATGTTACGAAATGTGTCAAGGTCACCTGTGGCCAGGTGACAGATGCACACCGTAGGGGGACAGGAGTGCACCGCGAGGTAGTGAACCCTATGGCTGGCTTCTGCGGGTAGGAAACTGGGTGGTTGTGGAAAGCGGGACCAGAGGAGCACAACCGAGATCCTAACGGATGCTAGAGCCAAGATTCCCCAGGGCGCGGAGTCTAAGACCCAGCTGGTCTTCTCCAGGGCCTCTAGTGGTGAGGATGTTGCGCTGCAGGCTGGGACCAGGTCGCGGCCCCTGGAGTTTCCTAGCTCACGCCCCGTAGGATAAGGGGAACAGAGGGGAAGCAGCAGCACAAGATAAGGGAGAACCGAATAACAAGCCGAAGGTCAGGGGCCACAAGCAGACAAGGATAACGAAAGAACGAGCCGAAGGTCAAGGGTCACGAGCAGACAGGGATAGTCGGAGACAAGCCAATAACGTAACAGAGAGACAGACGTAGCACACGGCAGGCAGGAACCCAAACACACAATGCCTAACAAACACGTTGATCAGCAAAGCAGGCTTGCAGTGCACAGGTTAATATAGGGTTCTGTGATAGGGCCTGGGGTGGAGTCAGGCTGGGAGGAGATTATAAAGGAAGCCAGGTGAAGGAGGTCTGGTCTCTAGATGAACACATGAGGAGGAAGGTAAGATGGCAGACAGACATTACTGCATATCCATGACAGTACCCTCCCTCTTATGGGCCCTCCCCCGCCTGGGCCCAGGCTTAAAGGGAAATCTCTGATGAAACCTCCTCAACAGATGAGGTGCAGCGACATCAGATGCAGCGATCCAAGACACCTCCTCAGGACCAAAACCTCTCCAATGCACAAGGTACTGAAGAATGCCTCTGCAGAGCCGAGAATCCAGAACTTGTCTAACCTCGTACTTAAGATTATCCTCAGAGACCGAAAACGAGGTAGGGAGATGACAAGAAGATCTATTGAGGACCAAAGGCTCTCTAGGAATAAGCAAGGGCATGAGAGGATCAACAGGAATCTGAGGAGGATCCCCTAGACCCTTAAAGGGGGACTGGTCATCTTGCACAGGACCATCAGACTGGGCAGATGTCAGTGGAACCCTGAAGTCAGGTTGGTTAGAAGGTGACATGTCGCCGGAGTCAAGCTGAATAGCTGAAGGACAAGCAGAATGTCCTGAACAAGAAAAAGTAGGAGGCTCACTGGGCATGGGCTGGACTGGCATAACTAGTACAGAGGCAGAGTGAATAGCTGAGTCAGGTGTAGCGACTACCTGAATCGCATCGCAAGACGTAGCGACTGCAGGACTTGTACACAAGCTAGCCTGGCTGTGCGTCCAAGGGTGGTTAGGGACAGAGAAATGTAAATGGTTATGCAACCTGGAATGAATGACCGGCTCAGGTTCACAGGGGGCAACCTTGGGTAGACAGGAAGAGGAACAGGAGGGACCCCAAGCCAGGATCTGTCCAGTAGTCCAGTCCACATGAGGAGAATGGAGCTGTAACCATGGGAGACCCAAAATTATAGGCGTTGAGGCCTTGGGTAAGATAAGGAAGGATATCCACTCCTGGTGGAGTGTCCCTACCGACATCTTAACAGGGAGGGTCTGGAAGCGGATAGGTCCCCCTGGGAGAACAGTACCATCAATCGCCAAGACCACCAATGGCGTGGTGAGGGGCAAAAGAGTAAGTCTCATGGACGATGCGATTTCCCAGTCCATGAAATTACCAGCGGCTCCGGAATCCAGATATGCTGAGACCGAATGAGAAGAAGCACCAACATGAAGGAACACAGAAAGCAGAAGACGAGAAGGGGAAGGTGATATTTCTGGGTCCAATACTCCACTATCAAGATGAAGTGGACCCGAACGTTTTTCTGGACAAAGAGAGCAAGTGTCACGAAAATGACCTTTGCCCCCACAGTAAAGACACAGACCAAGAGTTCTGCGCCTAGCACGTTCCTCGGGGGATAGCCTGGTCCGACCCAGCTGCATGGGTTCCTCAGCTGGTAGGAGATGCTCTACGGGTCGAAGAGAGGGGAGCTCAGGCTGACTAAGAACCAAGGAGTGCTGGCGTTGCTTTTCTAAGGTCCTCTCCTGAAAGCGAATATCGATCTGGTTACACAAGGAGATAACGCCGGACAGATCAGTGGGAATGGTTCTTCCTGCTAATTCATCCTTCACTCTATCAGACAGGCCATGCAAAAAGGTTGCGACTAAGGCCTCATTGTTCCAGCTCAACTCAGCCGACAGTATGCGGAAATGAAGGGCATACTGTCCCACAGAAGCAGACTCTTGGCGGAGACGTAAAAGGGCGCTGGCCGCTGAAGAGACACGAGCCGGTTCTTCGAAGATATTCCAAAAAAGTTTCAAGAAGCCAGACAGGCTAGAAACCACTGGATCATTCAGTTCCCACAGAGGGGCTGCCCAGGCTAAAGCTTCACCAGAGAGGAGGGAAATGATATAGACTACCTTAGCCCGATCAGACAGGAAGTTTTGGGGCTGGAGCTCAAAATGAATCGTGCATTGGCTAAGGAACCCCCTGCAAGCCTTGGAGTCCCCAGAGAAACGGGACGGAGCTGGCAGTTGTAGTGAGTGTGTGGCTGCGACTGGTGCAATAGGTGCAGCCGCTGGTTGTATTTGAGGTTGCGGATTCAGGGTTCCCAAGGAGGCCTGAAGCTGCTCGAAGCGAGAAGCCAGATCCTGGAGGAATCGCATCACCTGAGTCTGATTCGATCCCTGGGTTTCAAGTCTGCAAACTATGCCCTGCAATGGATCATCCGCGGGTAGCGGGATGTCAGCCGGGTTCATGGCTGATCAAACTGTCAAGGTCACCTGTGGCCAGGTGACAGATGCACACCGTAGGGGGACAGGAGTGCACCGCGAGGTAGTGAACCCTATGGCTGGCTTCTGCGGGTAGGAAACTGGGTGGTTGTGGAAAGCGGGACCAGAGGAGCACAACCGAGATCCTAACGGATGCTAGAGCCAAGATTCCCCAGGGCGCGGAGTCTAAGACCCAGCTGGTCTTCTCCAGGGCCTCTAGTGGTGAGGATGTTGCGCTGCAGGCTGGGACCAGGTCGCGGCCCCTGGAGTTTCCTAGCTCACGCCCCGTAGGATAAGGGGAACAGAGGGGAAGCAGCAGCACAAGATAAGGGAGAACCGAATAACAAGCCGAAGGTCAGGGGCCACAAGCAGACAAGGATAACGAAAGAACGAGCCGAAGGTCAAGGGTCACGAGCAGACAGGGATAGTCGGAGACAAGCCAATAACGTAACAGAGAGACAGACGTAGCACACGGCAGGCAGGAACCCAAACACACAATGCCTAACAAACACGTTGATCAGCAAAGCAGGCTTGCAGTGCACAGGTTAATATAGTGTTCTGTGATAGGGCCTGGGGTGGAGTCAGGCTGGGAGGAGATTATAAAGGAAGCCAGGTGAAGGAGGTCTGGTCTCTAGATGAACACATGAGGAGGAAGGTAAGATGGCAGACAGATATTACTGCATATCCATGACAAAATGCTAATTACACAACCGGTAACTTACGTTCCGAAATGTATACAAGAATGGGAAAGAGAACTAGGGAGGACTCTTAGTATGGAGCAGAGACAGAGGATGTGCTGATTTACACACGAAACATCAACATGTGTTAAAACCCAGGAGACTAATTTTAAAATCTTCTCGAGATGGTACAAGACACCAGAGAAACTCAGGAAAATCTTCCCGGATGTATCAGACCAATGCTGGAGATGCCAGGAAGAAAAAGGGACTATGCTGCACATCTTCTGGGACTGCTCCAGGATAAGAGGTTTCTGGCGGGGGATTAGACAGATCCTCCAACATTGCACGGATATAAGAATACCGGAAGATCCGGAGTTCTTCCTCCTACATGTGAACCATATACCCGAGAGGAGATATAAAGAATCATGTATCCCCTATCTTTTAAGATGCTGCAAAAGCATGTATCCCTCTAAAATGGAAATCACCGCTGCCACCAACAATAGAGATGTGGATCAGGAAGGTGAAGGAGATAAGTAAATTAGAAGATTTAGTCCTCTCAGCGCGTAATCAACATGAAAGATTTGTTGAAACCTGGTCTGCCTGGAACACTTTCCTCCTCTCAGATGAGGGGAGGGTGCTCCTGGAAAATCAGACAATGGAGGAGGAGTCGGGGGGGGACTGGGGCTTGGGAGGGGGGGGGGGGGTTTGAGGAGAGGGAGAGAGACTGGAGGCTCCCTTTTTTTTTCTTTTTCTCTTTGTTTTTTTTTGCTTTTTGCTCTCTTTGTTTGAAATAGTAAATGAGAAATATGGAATGGAATATACAGTATTAATGCCTTATTATCATGACTTGCTATTTTGTTTTTTGCTTATTGTTTTGATGTATTGGATGTATTGGAAAAGAGAAATAAATAAATAATTGACAAAAAAAAAACTTCATACAGAGTGCAAAAAGCCTTCATTTGTGATCTCCCCAACTCATCTTCAACCCCCCCCCATTTTGTATTTTGGGTTTGTTTTATGTTTTTTGTTGCTTACTAATAATGTTTTCATTTGTCTGTTTATCCTAATGTTGGCCATGAATGGTTTTCTAAAATCTGCTTGCAATGTTTGTGTCTCAAAGTATTATTTTTTTTTTTATTGAACTCCACAGTTCCCTTCTACGCCACATGAATGGCAGAATGTGGCATCTGAGTTTGCCCAACGATGGAACTTTCCGAACTGTGGAGGGGCCATCGACGGCAAGCATGTTCGGGTCGTACCACCACCCCATTCAGGATCCTTTTATTATAATTATAAGGGGTTCCACAGCATCGTCATGATGGCAGTGGTGTCGGCCACCTACGAATTCCTGTATGTGGACGTTGGCAAAAATGGCAGGATGTCAGATGGAGGAGTCTTTACACAGACCGAGTTTGGGGAACGGCTCCTATTGGATCAGCTGGCCTTGCCACCAGCAGAGCAGAATGTGGAGGGACTACCATTTATTTTTGTGGCGGATGAGGCATTTGGCCTGGGTCCCCATTTGATGAGGCCATTCCCTCAACGCACCCTCACCCCTGAGAGGAGGGTGTTCAACTATCGGCTGGCCAGAGCAAGAAGGGTGGTGGAAAATGCCTTTGGCATCATGGCCAGCCGATTCCCCCTATAAATGGAACCATGTAGTAATGACTTGTTGCGTGCGCCATAATTTTTTGAGGGTGCATTCTTCAAATTACCTGACTTTGAGTGGGCCTGAGGCCTCATTAGTTGATCCAGAGAATTTAGTGGCCCTGGAAGCTGGCCGTCCAGGCTTGGCCCCCCAAACCGGACGTGATGTCAGACAAAAATATGTTGAATATTTTGTGGGTAGGGGGGCCATTGATATGCCTGAGGATGTGTAAAATTAATCTGGGCTTAAATAAAGCTTTTTTATGTGAAAATATTGGTATTGTGTTTTCTATTTGTATTCTTTTATGTTTCTCGTGGGTTTACCTATTGCAGTTGTAGTGCCATGTGTATTTAGCATTCTTAACCACTTCAATACAGGGCTTTTATACACCCTTCCTTACCAGACCAATTTGTAGCTTTCAGCGCTCTCACATTTTGAATGACAATTACTCAGTCATGCTACACTGTACCCAAACCAAATTGTTATCATTTTTTTCTCACAAACAGAGCTTTCTTTTGGTGGTATTTAATCACCGCTAGGTTTTTTATTTTTTGCAATATAAGCGGAAAAAGTTAGATTTAAAAAAAAACAAAAACCTTTTTTTAGTTTCTATTGTAAAAGTTTGCAAATAAGTAATTTTTCTTCATAAAATTGGGCCAAAATGTATACTGCTACATATCTTTAGTACAAATAACCAAAAAAAGTGTATATTATTTGGTCTCTGTGAAAGTTATAGAGTCTACAAGCTATGGTGCAAATCATTGAAAGATTATCACATCTGATCACACCTGATGTACTGAAGGCCTATTTCATTTCTTGAGACCCTAACAAGCCAGGAAAGTACAAATACCCCCCAAATTACCTATTTTTGGAAAGCAGACATTCCAATGTATTTAGTAAGAGGCATTGTGAGTTTTTTTAAATTGTACTTCTTTCTCACAATTCTTGGGTAATTTTTTTAATCTTTTAACATTTTATTTTTTTTTCTCAAAATTGTCATAATAACAAGTTATTTCTGTCACACAACACATGCATACTTACAATGACACCCCAAAATACATTCTGCTACTCCTCCTGAGTATGGCGATACCAAATGTGTGAGACTTTTACACATCCTGGCCAAATACAGAGGCCCAACATTGAAATAGCACCTTCAGGCATTCTAGGAGCATAAATTACACATCTCATTTCTCAACCACCTATTACAATTTTGAAGGCCCTGGAGCACCAGGACAATGGAAACGGCCATAAAATGACCCCATTTTGGAAAGCTAACACCCCAACGTATAATCTATGAGGCATAATGAGTCTTTTGAACGGTTCATTTTTTTCCAGAAGTTTTTGGAATATGTGGGAAAGAAATAAAAACGCATTTTTTTTATACAAAGTTGTCCATTTATAAGATATTACCAACACATAGCATGTACATAGCAAAAATGACACCCCAAAATACATTCTGCTACTCCTCCTGAGTATGGCGATACCAAATGTGTGAGACTTTTACACAGCCTGGCCAAATACAGAGGCCCAACATTGAAATAGCACCTTCAGGCATTCTAGGAGCATAAATTACACATCTCATTTCTCAACCACCTATTACAGTTTTGAAGACCCTGGAGCACCAGGACAATGGAAACGCCCATAAAATGACCCCATTTTGGAAAGCTAACACCCCAACGTGTAATCTATGAGGCATAATGAGTCTTTTGAACGGTTCATTTTTTTCCAGAAGTTTTTGGAATATGTGGGAAAAAAATGAAAACACATTTTTTTTATACAAAGTTGTCCATTTATAAGATATTACCAACACATAGCATGTACATAGCAAAAATGACACCCCAAAATACATTCTGCTACTCCTCCTGAGTATGGCGATACCAAATGTGTGAGACTTTTACACAGCCTGTCCAAATACAGAGGCCTAACATCTAAGTAGCACCGTCATGTGTTCTAGGAGCATAAATTACACACATAAATTCCTGACAACCTATCACATTGTTGAAGGCCCTTCATATTTCTAAAACATAGCATGTACTGTACATACCAATTATAAACCAAAATACATTCTTCTGAGAAAAGGGTAAAGAAAAGATTACCTGCGGTTTTAGTAGTGCAGTGGTCCAAAGAGGAGAGCATCGGTCCAGGCAGCAGGCAGGAACGTGGACAGCGACAGCAAAACAGGCAGCAGGCAGGAATAGTCAGTACAGGTAGAGATGATGTCAGCACAGCCAAAGCATTGTGTCAGATAGCAGGCAGGGATGTGGTCAGCAGCAGCAAAAGGAACAAAGGATCGTCCATGCAGCAGGCAGGAATACTGTCCATAGTTAGTACATGCAGCAGGCAGAGGTATGGTCAGCACAGCCAGAGTATTTGTCCAGGGAGCAGGCAGGATAATCAAGCTTAGGGCAATGGCCAGGAAAGAATGGGGACAGGGGTAGAGGCTTCTCCCACCCAAATCGCTTTGAAGCCTCCGGACAACCAGACCCTGTTCTGGGAACACAGAAAACCAAAAACTGGTTTTCTGAACTCAGAACACTATTCTGGAGCCCCTCACATATGTGAGACCCCTGTGTAGCAGGGTGAAAGATCAGTCCAAGGGGGCAGGCAAAAACATGGTCAACAGGCCGAGGTCAGTGCAGGTAAAAGGCAGAAATAAACGGTAGGCAGAGGCATAATCCATACAGTCCAGGGTCAGTTCACGTGAAAGGCAGAAACATGGCGGATAAACAATGCAGACGGTAGGCAGAGACATAGTCGAGAAACAGGCCAGGGTCAGTTCACATGGAAGACAATGATATGGTTGGTTGAGGCAGGGAAATATTCAGAACATATTGAAAACGGGGAAATGGCAGTATTAGAAATATGGGCTAATAGTTTTCGAGAGTGTGATATCGCTTGAAGCATTTTCCGATGCAAAGGCCAGGTTGGGAGGGACAGTCGGGACAATGGAAGCTGGTGTCTTTCCTAATTCCTCTTCTGGTGCACACCCGTTTTGGGCGTCGTCTTCCGGATCGTGATGGTGGAATATGGTCTGAAAAATGGCGCTCATGTAGTCTGCTGACACAATCCGAGTGAATGCTTTCTGGGGGGGATGTTTGTTGGTAGATTAGGGCAGTGACAATGTCTTCAATAAATCTCATGAAGGTGGTGGGTCTTTGTGTGGATTTTTGGTAGACTATGAAAGAATTTAACAGGGCCAAATGAAAAAAGTAAATTGCGATTTTTTTATACCAGAAGAGGGATTTTCGGGTTGAAAGATAGGGCTGCAACATTTGATCATTTAAATCCACACCCCCCATGAATTTATTGTACTCATTGATGCAGGAAGGCTTGTGAACGGTACTGCGTCTTCTGTGAAGTTCCACCGAGGTGTCACCGTGGATGGTGGACATGATGTACACATCTTTCCTATCCCTCCACTTCACAGCCAACACTTCCTCGTTCCTCAAGCTTGCCGATTCCCCCTTTTGAATGGTTGTGGTGACAAGACGCTGTGGGAAGCCCTTTCTGTTTATTCTTGTTGTACCACAGGCCAGAGTTTTTTTTAGGTAGAGGTGGCGGAGAAGGGGCAGGCTGGTATAATAGTTGTCCATGTAAATATGATACCCCTTTTGGAGGAGTGGGAATACCAACTCCCAAACAATTTTTCCACTTATTCCCATGTACGATGGACACTCAGGGGGCTCGAGCTGGGAATCTTTGCCTTCGTACACGCGGAATGAGTGCACATAACCAGTGGCGCTTTCACAGAGCTTTTTGAGCTTCAAGCCGTACCTAGCCCGCTTACTGGGGATATATTGCTTGATTCCCAGCCGACCTGTGAAATGCACCAGGGATTCGTCCACAGAAATGTTTTGGTCAGGGACATAAAGTTCGGCAAACTTCTTGAAAAAATAATTAATTAGGGGGCGAATTTTATATAATTTGTCAAAGTTTGGGTGATCTCGGGGGGGCACTGTGAGTTGTCACTGAAATGCAGGAACCGCATTATAAGTTCGTATCGGGACCTGGACATGGCCGATGTAAAAATTGGCATATGGTGGATGGGTTTCTTCGACCAATACCTATTCATTTCATTTTTTTTTTTTGTAAGCCCCATGTTAAGCGTTAGGCCTAAAAACAATCTAAACTCCACCACTATTAGGGGTCTCCATTCAAAAGGGCGGGCATAGCTGGAGCTGGGGTTGTTTTCAATAAATTGTTGAGCAAAAAGATTAGTTTGCTCCACAATGCCTTGAACCAATTCATCAGGGAAAAATAAATAAAAAAAATCAAGTTTGGAAAAACCCTCAGTGTTGACCTGCACACCTGGCTGTGCTGTAAAAGGGGGGATTGTGGCTGACCCTGAGGTAGAAGGCAGCCACAATGGGTTTGCCAAGCCATCTGGAAGCTGGGTTCGGGTCCTACTTCTTTGGCGTGTACTTGCACTGGGCCTTTCCTCCTGGGGTCTAGGAGCGCTTGCACTGGGCCTTTCCTCCTGGGGTCTAGCAGCGCTTGTACTGGGCCTCTCCTCCTGGGGTCTAGCAGTGCTTGTACTGGGCCTCTCCTCCTGGGGTCTAGCAGCGCTTGTACTGGGCCTCGCCTCCTGGGGTCTACCGCCGTTGGCACTGCTGGTCGCTGCCTGGTGTTCAGACCTTCTTCTTTTTGGACGGACTGTGTCCTCCTCTAATTCGGATCCGGATGTGCTGCCTTCGGGGGGTTCATATTCCGAACCAGAATCGGAATCAGAACTGAGCGGTGAGAGCTCCCCGTTGCTCTCATCGGTCAGACTGAGTATTTGGTATGCTTCTTCTGGGGTGTACACCTTTCTGGACATAGTGGGTACGCTGGTGAGGTGGCAGGTACTCTGGTGGCAGGTTCTCTGGTGAGGTGGCGGGTACTCTAATGGACAGGTACTCCTGATGGACTGGTGGTGGGTACTCTGGTGAGGTGGCGGGTACTCTGGTGAGGTGGTGGGTACTCCTGATGGACAGGTACTCCTGATGGACTGGTGGCGGGTACTTCTGGTGAGGTGGCGGGTACTCCTGGTGAGGTGGCTGGTACACCTGATGGACAGGTACTCCTGATGGACAGGTACTCCTGATGGACTGGTGGCGGGTACTCTGAGGTGGCGGGTACTCAGGTGAGGTGGCGGGTACTGCTGATGGACAGGTACTCCTGATGGACAGGTACTCCTGATGGACTGGTGTCGGGTACTCAGGTGAGGTGGCGGTACTCAGGTGAGGTGGCGGGTACTCCTGATGGACAGGTACTCCTGATGGACAGGTACTCCTGATGGACTGGTGGCGGGTACTCTGGTGAGGTGGCGGGTACTGCTGATGGACAGGTACTCCTGATGGACTGGTGGCGGGTACTCTGAGGTGGCGGGTACTTAGGTGAGGTGGCGGGTACTCCTGATGGACAGGTACTCCTGATGGACAGGTACTCCTGATGGACTGGTGGCGGGTACTCTGAGGTGGCGGGTACTCAGGTGAGGTGGCGGGTACTCCTGATGGACAGGTACTCCTGATGGACAGGTACTCCTGATGGACTGGTGGCGGGTACTCTGAGGTGGCGGGTACTCAGGTGAGGTGGCGGGTACTCCTGATGGACAGGTACTCCTGATGGACTGGTGGCGGGTACTCTGAGGTGGCGGGTACTCAGGTGAGGTGGCGGGTACTCCTGATGGACAGGTACTCCTGATGGACAGGTACTCCTGATGGACTGGTGGCGGGTACTCTGAGGTGGCGGTTACTCTGAGGTGGCGGGTACTCCTGATGGACAGGTACTCCTGATGGACAGGTGGCGGGTATTCTGGTTTGGTGGCGGGTGATCTGGTGGCAGGTACTAGATGACAGGTACTCTTTATTTAGGGGGGGCAATCTGGGCACAGTAGTACATATGTATATGTGTATAACATATGTGTAACTCACTGTTAGCTGATCTCCTCCTCACAGGTGTGTGAAGAGGAGAACCAAGCAACAGTGAGTTACACACAATTGTGTGTTTTGTTTACATTTAGTGACCTGCTGTGATTGGACACAGCCGGTCACGTGGTAAAGAGCCAATTTCATTGGCTCTTTACCCTGATCGAGGCTGGGCTGTATCCAAGGGAAAAGCTTCAGCCTCGATCGCCATGCTGCGCGCCCCCGGGGGGCGTGCGGGCGCCGTGCACGCCGCTGCGCAGCTCTGCATCATCAATTCCGGTAAGTTTATACCGGAATCTCCGCCGCCCGCCGCCACATTACTTGCATCCGTGTGTCCAGAGGGACACACCGGATCCCAGATCGCCGCGCTGCGCGCCCCCGGGGGCGTGCGCGCGGGCGCCATGCACGCCGCTGCTGCAGCTTTGCATATGGGAGCCGGTAAATCCGCTCCGCTGCCCGCCGCGCCACACAGAAAGCTCCGCTGTCCGCCGCTGCCACTCCGCCGCCACTCATTTACCCCCAACAGGGAACTGCTGTGTCCTAAGGAACACAACAGTACCTGGGAGAGTCGGCGAAGCACCGGATGGGATGTGGTCAGCAGCAGCAAAAGGAACAAAGGATCGTCCATGCAGCAGGCAGGAATACTGTCCATAGTTAGTACATGCAGCAGGCAGAGGTATGGTCAGCACAGCCAGAGTATTTGTCCAGGGAGCAGGCAGGATAATCAAGCTTAGGGCAATGGCCAGGAAAGAATGGGGACAGGGGTAGAGGCTTCTCCCACCCAAATCGCTTTGAAGCCTCCGGACAACCAGACCCTGTTCTGGGAACACAGAAAACCAAAAACTGGTTTTCTGAACTCAGAACACTATTCTGGAGCCCCTCACATATGTGAGACCCCTGTGTAGCAGGGTGAAAGATCAGTCCAAGGGGGCAGGCAAAAACATGGTCAACAGGCCGAGGTCAGTGCAGGTAAAAGGCAGAAATAAACGGTAGGCAGAGGCATAATCCATACAGTCCAGGGTCAGTTCACGTGAAAGGCAGAAACATGGCGGATAAACAATGCAGACGGTAGGCAGAGACATAGTCGAGAAACAGGCCAGGGTCAGTTCACATGGAAGACAATGATATGGTTGGTTGAGGCAGGGAAATATTCAGAACATATTGAAAACGGGGAAATGGCAGTATTAGAAATATGGGCTAATAGTTTTCGAGAGTGTGATATCGCTTGAAGCATTTTCCGATGCAAAGGCCAGGTTGGGAGGGACAGTCGGGACAATGGAAGCTGGTGTCTTTCCTAATTCCTCTTCTGGTGCACACCCGACATTTTTTTGGGCGTCGTCTTCCGGATCGTGATGGTGGAATATGGTCTGAAAAATGGCGCTCATGTAGTCTGCTGACACAATCCGAGTGAATGCTTTCTGGGGGGGATGTTTGTTGGTAGATTAGGGCAGTGACAATGTCTTCAATAAATCTCATGAAGGTGGTGGGTCTTTGTGTGGATTTTTGGTAGACTATGAAAGAATTTAACAGGGCCAAATGAAAAAAGTAAATTGCGATTTTTTTATACCAGAAGAGGGATTTTCGGGTTGAAAGATAGGGCTGCAACATTTGATCATTTAAATCCACACCCCCCATGAATTTATTGTACTCATTGATGCAGGAAGGCTTGTGAACGGTACTGCGTCTTCTGTGAAGTTCCACCGAGGTGTCACCGTGGATGGTGGACATGATGTACACATCTTTCCTATCCCTCCACTTCACAGCCAACACTTCCTCGTTCCTCAAGCTTGCCGATTCCCCCTTTTGAATGGTTGTGGTGACAAGACGCTGTGGGAAGCCCTTTCTGTTTATTCTTGTTGTACCACAGGCCAGAGTTTTTTTTAGGTAGAGGTGGCGGAGAAGGGGCAGGCTGGTATAATAGTTGTCCATGTAAATATGATACCCCTTTTGGAGGAGTGGGAATACCAACTCCCAAACAATTTTTCCACTTATTCCCATGTACGATGGACACTCAGGGGGCTCGAGCTGGGAATCTTTGCCTTCGTACACGCGGAATGAGTGCACATAACCAGTGGCGCTTTCACAGAGCTTTTTGAGCTTCAAGCCGTACCTAGCCCGCTTACTGGGGATATATTGCTTGATTCCCAGCCGACCTGTGAAATGCACCAGGGATTCGTCCACAGAAATGTTTTGGTCAGGGACATAAAGTTCGGCAAACTTCTTGAAAAAATAATTAATTAGGGGGCGAATTTTATATAATTTGTCAAAGTTTGGGTGATCTCGGGGGGGCACTGTGAGTTGTCACTGAAATGCAGGAACCGCATTATAAGTTCGTATCGGGACCTGGACATGGCCGATGTAAAAATTGGCATATGGTGGATGGGTTTCTTCGACCAATACCTATTCATTTCATTTTTTTTTTTGTAAGCCCCATGTTAAGCGTTAGGCCTAAAAACAATCTAAACTCCACCACTATTAGGGGTCTCCATTCAAAAGGGCGGGCATAGCTGGAGCTGGGGTTGTTTTCAATAAATTGTTGAGCAAAAAGATTAGTTTGCTCCACAATGCCTTGAACCAATTCATCAGGGAAAAATAAATAAAAAAAATCAAGTTTGGAAAAACCCTCAGTGTTGACCTGCACACCTGGCTGTGCTGTAAAAGGGGGGATTGTGGCTGACCCTGAGGTAGAAGGCAGCCACAATGGGTTTGCCAAGCCATCTGGAAGCTGGGTTCGGGTCCTACTTCTTTGGCGTGTACTTGCACTGGGCCTTTCCTCCTGGGGTCTAGGAGCGCTTGCACTGGGCCTTTCCTCCTGGGGTCTAGCAGCGCTTGTACTGGGCCTCTCCTCCTGGGGTCTAGCAGTGCTTGTACTGGGCCTCTCCTCCTGGGGTCTAGCAGCGCTTGTACTGGGCCTCGCCTCCTGGGGTCTACCGCCGTTGGCACTGCTGGTCGCTGCCTGGTGTTCAGACCTTCTTCTTTTTGGACGGACTGTGTCCTCCTCTAATTCGGATCCGGATGTGCTGCCTTCGGGGGGTTCATATTCCGAACCAGAATCGGAATCAGAACTGAGCGGTGAGAGCTCCCCGTTGCTCTCATCGGTCAGACTGAGTATTTGGTATGCTTCTTCTGGGGTGTACACCTTTCTGGACATAGTGGGTACGCTGGTGAGGTGGCAGGTACTCTGGTGGCAGGTTCTCTGGTGAGGTGGCGGGTACTCTAATGGACAGGTACTCCTGATGGACTGGTGGTGGGTACTCTGGTGAGGTAGCGGGTACTCTGGTGAGGTGGTGGGTACTCCTGATGGACAGGTACTCCTGATGGACTGGTGGCGGGTACTTCTGGTGAGGTGGCGGGTACTCCTGGTGAGGTGGCTGGTACACCTGATGGACAGGTACTCCTGATGGACAGGTACTCCTGATGGACTGGTGGCGGGTACTCTGAGGTGGCGGGTACTCAGGTGAGGTGGCGGGTACTGCTGATGGACAGGTACTCCTGATGGACAGGTACTCCTGATGGACTGGTGTCGGGTACTCAGGTGAGGTGGCGGTACTCAGGTGAGGTGGCGGGTACTCCTGATGGACAGGTACTCCTGATGGACAGGTACTCCTGATGGACTGGTGGCGGGTACTCTGGTGAGGTGGCGGGTACTGCTGATGGACAGGTACTCCTGATGGACTGGTGGCGGGTACTCTGAGGTGGCGGGTACTTAGGTGAGGTGGCGGGTACTCCTGATGGACAGGTACTCCTGATGGACAGGTACTCCTGATGGACTGTGGCGGGTACTCTGAGGTGGCGGGTACTCAGGTGAGGTGGCGGGTACTCCTGATGGACAGGTACTCCTGATGGACAGGTACTCCTGATGGACTGGTGGCGGGTACTCTGAGGTGGCGGGTACTCAGGTGAGGTGGCGGGTACTCCTGATGGACAGGTACTCCTGATGGACTGGTGGCGGGTACTCTGAGGTGGCGGGTACTCAGGTGAGGTGGCGGGTACTCCTGATGGACAGGTACTCCTGATGGACAGGTACTCCTGATGGACTGGTGGCGGGTACTCTGAGGTGGCGGTTACTCTGAGGTGGCGGGTACTCCTGATGGACAGGTACTCCTGATGGACAGGTGGCGGGTATTCTGGTTTGGTGGCGGGTGATCTGGTGGCAGGTACTAGATGACAGGTACTCTTTATTTAGGGGGGGCAATCTGGGCACAGTAGTACATATGTATATGTGTATAACATATGTGTAACTCACTGTTAGCTGATCTCCTCCTCACAGGTGTGTGAAGAGGAGAACCAAGCAACAGTGAGTTACACACAATTGTGTGTTTTGTTTACATTTAGTGACCTGCTGTGATTGGACACAGCCGGTCACGTGGTAAAGAGCCAATTTCATTGGCTCTTTACCCTGATCAAGGCTGGGCTGTATCCAAGGGAAAAGCTTCAGCCTCGATCGCCATGCTGCGCGCCCCCGGGGGGCGTGCGGGCGCCGTGCACGCCGCTGCGCAGCTCTGCATCATCAATTCCGGTAAGTTTATACCGGAATCTCCGCCGCCCGCCGCCACATTACTTGCATCCGTGTGTCCAGAGGGACACACCGGATCCCAGATCGCCGCGCTGCGCGCCCCCGGGGGCGTGCGCACGGGCGCCATGCACGCCGCTGCTGCAGCTTTGCATATGGGAGCCGGTAAATCCGCTCCGCTGCCCGCCGCGCCACACAGAAAGCTCCGCTGTCCGCCGCTGCCACTCCGCCGCCACTCATTTACCCCCAACAGGGAACTGCTGTGTCCTAAGGAACACAACAGTACCTGGGAGAGTCGGCGAAGCACCGGATGGCGGCGGGAGGGGGGGTGTCCCCTCCCGTCGCCTATAAGAACGATCAAGCGGCGGAACCGCCGCTATGATCATTCTTATGGTGCAGAGAATCGCCGGCAGAACAAAAGGATATCTGAATGATGCCTCTAGCTGCAGGCATCATTCAGATATCCCCCCTCAAAGCCGAGGACGTCATATGACGTCCACCCAGGATGGGAGATCCCATCTGTGGACGTCATTTGACTATGGCTGGGTAGGGAAGTGGTTAAATAGCCTTCATTGTCAGTGTAAACACAAAACATTGATTAGTTCACTTTGCACAACATTTACATAATGAAGCCACAAATTCTTGTTAATAAAATACCTTTTTTTATTTTTTTTATGGAAACTTCCTTTTAAATGTAGATGTATCCAAATTATTTTGGGGGGTAAAACGCATGAACAGCCATGCATAAAAAGCTATCTAAAAAACTGGAATGTAAATGTAAACATGTACTATTCATTAAAAGCTGAAAAGCAACAAAAACCTTCCTAAAAACAGCAAGGTCAACATTCTTTGGAGTAAAAAAATTAAACACGCCCAAGCACAGCCATGATCTTTTGTAGCCTTTCCTCCACCCGCTTGGTATTTTGCCTGATCTCTATCAAGTCTCCCTTTATTTTTTCAAGGTCACGACAGCAGACCATCAGGTATTGGATCAGGATATGGGCACTGTGATGTGTAAACTTTTCGGGATCTTCGGCCAGACCAGCACCTAAATAAACAAAAAAACATGTACTCTAGAATATGTAGGCCTACATCTCTTAAACTGCATCTGTCTGGTTTGACACTGACCTGTTGTGGTGCCACTTTCCACTTCCTCAACTTCACGTTCCTCTACATCACGTGGTTCTGGGGGTCTTGTTGAAGGTGTTGGATTTATAGGCTCATCTGACGTAGCTTTTTGAAGCCCTATGGAGATCGAAAAAAAAGGTTTAGTTTAATTGCTCAAAATTATTTATATACCAAAAAATACCCTGAAAGGGAATTTATCAAGCTTATTTGGAAGTGTGGTCCAATTTAAAATATACCCCCAGTGACAACCTGAACACATGATTGGATACATTGCCAAAACAAGAACATATACTTTATTAAATTAAGTTTGACACATTGAAACACCCCAAACTATATACACTGGATCACCTGTGTGTGACCCCCTCAAAATCTTTTGGTTTTGGGCCACACTTCTACTACTGCTGCTGAGCATTCTCTTCCTTTAACATTACAATGCATACCCTTTTAATTATTCCAAAATAAAAGTTAGCTTAAAAAAATAAGTCAACTTGTTTCTAAAATTAGCTCCCCCCAAAATAATTTGAGATTTTGGAGTTCACACTGGATGATCCAAAAACATCATATTAATAAGTGTACGGAGAAAGAGCTTTACTACGTTCGTTCACTGTGCGGACGAACATAAAAGTTGTTATCTTTCACTGTACTATCTCAAAGTCAAAAATACACTACTTTATACAAGTAATAATCTTTAGCAGGGAGAATGAATGAAAATTACTTACTTTTTCCTAAAACTTTCTTGATTCTTTTGTATTGGTCGGGCTCCCGCAACTTCAGATCAGACCATCGTTTTCTGAGCTGTTCCTTCGTTCTGCACACCCTGAATTTTTGGTGAAGAGTTTTGACCACTTTGCCCATAATTTTGGACTTGACAAGATTAGGCCTTTTATACGGCCCATGCTTGGCATCATAATCCTCCCTCCTCAAAATGGCGACCATCTCCACCATTTCCTCGAATGACATGTTGGATGCATTATATCTCCGGGATCTGGATTTGGGGTCCTCAGGAATTTCCTCATCTGTCGAGGTAATCTCAGCCACCTGTGTCTCCGCCATGTTGTTTAGCAATACGACGAGAGAGAAGGGGCGGGGAAAGTACAATATCGAATGTCAGGGGCGGGGAAAGCGTGCAGAGTTTCACGCATGCGCAGTGTATATCAAGCGAATATCCATGTGTCGAAAATACGTTCATTTGCCGGGAGAGGGAGTTAGCAACGAACGTGTTCACCAAGGTACATAACATTTTAAGGATTTGGGTTTCTTCAGAGGATGAGATTTGGGGCTTAAATCTGTCCAAAATGATTATTTGATGAATGTTGACTGAAACAAATGTATTTTCTTGGTTCTTGATTTTACAGAGAAAATGAAGAGTTTCAAAAATCCTGAAATTATGGGGGAGTTCATCGATAGATGGAAGGAACTCCCTATCCTGTGGCAGACCAAAAGTGGTTCCAATAAAAATAAAGCGGCCAGGACAGCAGCACTGGAGAGCCTGCTTGCATTTGTCCAAACCCAGATACCCACAACAACTATCCAAGATGTTAAAACCAAAATTGCTACCATCAGGGGGACATACAGGACCCAGAGGAATATGGTCCTGAAGTCCCAGAGGTCAGGTGCTGCAGCAGATTATGTGTATAAACCCAGTCTGTGGTACTACAGCAAGTTATCTTTTCTGGATGACCAGCTGGAAGTGAGGGAATCTCTGTCCACCCTTCCCCCCAGAGGTCAATCCAGCCTTCCTTGTAGCCAACCCTCCAGCCTTCCTTGCAGCCAGCCCTCCAGCCTTCCTAGCAACCCTGCTCTGGCTTCCTCTGAGGATCAAGCAGAGGTCCTTGAGGAGGCAGATTTGGATATATGGAGTCAGGTAGAGTATTGATATCTACATTTATATGTTACAAAAGTGATGATTTTTTAATTGATGTTAGTATTGTTAGGTATTTAATGTCTGAAAAAATAAGGATTTACAGAGCAAGAGACAGTACTGGTCACATTTGATGGGGACAGGCCAAAAATATCAGGAGTCGGAATCTATGGAAATTAAATCCCTTTTGCCATTCAATTTAAAAATGTCTGGAGGTGAACAATGTGTGTGATTGATGGTGGAAAAAAATAAAGAATGTCCCTTTTTTTTTTTTCAGCCAGAGCAGAGCCAGGAAGAGTGTGATGTTGGGGACCAGGAGGAGGCAGGGCCCAGTGGCACACAGGAGGAGGCTGGGCCCAGCACAAGAGCCCAGATGCCTCCCCTGAAAATAATCCAACGAGGGCCAAGGAGAGCTAGGCAGGTGGAGGAGGAAACCAGAGCCTTCCTAAGAGCCCATAAATTAAGCCAGATGGAGTTAAGGCAACGCCTCTACAGCGAGAACCTGATCATCAACAGGGGGTTGGTAGGTGAACTGACCCAGTTCACAGACATAACTGAGGTTGTCCCTCCTCCTCCACCTCCTCCTCCTACTACTCCTCCTGCCACAACCTCTCCTCCTGATCCCCAGCCTCCGAGGAAGCAAGCAACAAAGGCTGCAGAGAAGGCTGGAAAAAAGGCTACAAGGAAGAGGAAAAAATAATGACTGCTGTAGTACCACAGACTGGGGACATATCTGACTTATCTGCTGCTGTTCCTGACCTCTGGGAGTTCAAGCCAAGATTGGGTTCCTTTTTTTTAAAGAATTCAAGAGTTTGGTTTTCACATCTTGGATGGTTGTTGTGGGGTCCAAAGGATGCACAAATGCAAGCAGGCTCTCCAGTGCTGCCTTCCCCTTTAATTTGTAATGTACCTAAATAAAGGATTCTTTTGTTTTTCTTAAAATACTTGACTATGTGATTTCGAGTTTAAAAGAGAGTTTGCTAGGGAGTAGGCAGGGACATTTCTAATAATATTATTGTTATTAACAAGGGACACAAACCTCCTTGAGGAAAAATTAGACACATTTTGAAGGTTGGTGTGGTAACTTTACACACAAATAATTATAAAAATAATATACAATACGAAATATAAATGAAAAAAATAAGCCTAAATATAGCAAAGAAGCCCAAAAAAATTTAAGAAATCTAACTTAAATAAAAAACTACACAATAAAAAACACAAACACAAAAAACCAAAAAAAAATTGTGATCTTTACATTTATTTATGAATTTATGAGGGAGATCTGGCTTAACAAGAAGATTTTACAATCATTAGATCAATTAGGAATTACTTAAGAAACAAGTTTGGCATAACTCTGAATATCATTAGCAAAAGAAGGTAATTATTTCAGCATTATCAAAAGAAGAACGGAATGCACAGCATTAAAACGATGCTATTATTTCCACCGTGACAAATGTGCCAGCTCCATTTCAAACGCTAGCTTTACCAAAACGTGCGCTCCCGTCTCATACTTGATTCTGAGCATGCGTGTTTTTTTTCACCTCGTCAAAGCATACACACTATCGTTTTTCACGTCGTTCAAAAAAACGTCATGAAAAACGACGTGAAAAAATAGAGCATGTTCGAAATTTTTAATGGCCGTTTTTCGCGCCGTTAAAAATGCTCTGGAGCATACACACGATCGGTTTTAATGGCCATTTTTAAAAATGAAATTTTTAACGGCATGAAAAACGATCGTGTGTACGCCGCATAAGACTGGGATGCCATTAAAGTTTATGTGCGTGTAAAGGCAGGTGTCCCAATACTTTTGGTAGTATAGTGTATGCTGTGTAGATTTGTTTTTTTGGACTGGTCATCATGTAATCTTTTTTTTAAAACTTATGCCGCGTACACACGATCATTATTCACGGCGGTTAAAAATCCGCCGTGAATAATGACAGGAAAAACGAGGGAACCGCTTCGGTTCCAAGGGTTCCCTACACACGGTCGTTTTTCCCGTCATTTTTTCTCTTGACGAAAAAAACGACCGTCTGTGGGCTCCGCGGCAGTGTCTCCCTATGGGAAAACTGCCGCGGAAAAAAATGATGGAAAAAACGATGAGAAAATTTAGAACATGTTCTAATTTTTCTCGTCGTTTTTTCTGCCATTTTTCTCAACGAGAAAAACGACATAAAGCCCACAGACGATCGTTTTTCTCGGCGAAAAAAAAAAATGCAGTTTTTCTCGTCGAGAAAAGCGGTCGTGTGTACGCGGCATTAGATGCCATCTCTGCCCCCTGATGAAGATTTATGGCAAACAAATTGAAACACATTGGGGCTTCTCCGGGAGGTTATACTGTTTGAATAAATTAAATTCAAATATACATTTATATAATTACCCTGCCAGAGGGTATTGGGGTATTATCGCACATTGTACCATTGAGTAGCAAAACCAGAGAATTTGCATGTTTTAGAACATGTTTGCTTTAAATTTATTGTACAATTTAAATTTGTCCAGTTTATGTAAAATGCTTTTTTTTTGTTGATGTGTTAAAGTCCCATGGGAGTAAATGGAATTGTTATTAGACATGGAGGGAAATCTTCTCTAAGTGTACCCGCTAGTTAGGGAGAGAGGTGCATGTCTTCAAAAAAAGACTGGAAGTGAAGTATTTATATCCAGAGCAAATAACGCTTGTAAGTTCAATCACATGGATGAGCCAAACTGCAAATTCCACTGAAGAGCCAATGAGTAAAGGATACAACATTTATTAACATGCAAACATAGTTCTCTCTTCAGGAGACTCCCGTTATTTCTGTCTGTATTGATATTGGAGAGTTCCCTCACTTCCTCACAACGTCACTGGAATCCATTTATGGTTAATGACATTGACTGGGGGACCCCCCCTTTGTATATATAAGATGTCACCCCCAGACCTATCATTTGGTGAAGGGACAGGACAAGATGTGTGTCAGCAGGCACTGGGCTTTTTTCTTTCAGCGGGTCAGCGGGCATTGAGCTTGATGTGGATCTACATTGCTGTGATTGATGATGGATGTACATCATGGGACATCATTTATGGGTTGTTTTTTGTTAAACCATTATTATACATGAGATCCACCAGAGAAATATAAGGGAATCAAACACACGGTTCCCCTTCACACATTACCATAAAAAATTCTGTCTTTTTCTGTGCCGAGGAATCAGATACAAAAGAGATAAGGAAAATCAAATTAGAGTGGGAGTAAACTCCCATACATGACTTTTACCTATAGGTAAGCTTATAATAAGGCTTACCTATAGGCAGTGCCGGCTGGTGCTAAACTTTTTGAGAGGGCGGCAAACAAACCTCCCCAGGTCCGCACTCACCCCGCCATGGTCCCCCGCACTCACCCCTCCATGGTCCCCCGCACTCAGCCCTCCATGGTCCCCCGCACTCACCCCTCCATGGTCCCCCACACTCAGCCCTCCACAGTCCCCCACACTCACCCCTCCACGGTCCCCCATACTCACCCCTCATGGTCCACCGCTTAGCCCTCCACGGTCCCCCGCACTCAGCCCTCCATGATCCCCCGCACTCACCCTGTCATGGTCCCCCACACTCACCCCTCCACAGTCCCCCGCACTCATGCCATTATGGTCCCCCACACTCACCCCTCCACGGTCCCCTGCACTCCCCCTCCACAGTCCCCCACACTCACCCCTCCATGGTCCCTCGCACTCAGCACTCCACAATCCCCCACACTCACCCCTCCATGGTCCCCCGCACTCACCCCTCCACGGTCCCCCGAACTCAGCCCCTCCACAGTCCCCCACACTCACTCTACCATGGTCCCCCGCACTCAGCCCTCCACAGTCCCCCACACTCACCCCTCCACGGTCCCCCATACTCACCCCCTCATGGTCCACCGCTTAGCCCTCCACGGTCCCCCGCACTCAGCCCTCCACGGTCCCCCGCACTCACCCCTCAACGGTCCCCTGCACTCACCCCTCCACAGTCCCCCACACTCACCCCTTCATGGTCCCTCGCACTCAGCACTCCACAGTCCCCCACACTCACCCCTCCATGGTCCCCCGCACTCACCCCTCCACGGTCCCCCGAACTCAGCCCCTCCACAGTCCCCCACACTCACTCCACCATGGTCCCCCGCACTCAGCCCTCCACAGTCCCCCACACTCACCCCTCCACGGTCCCCCATACTCACCCCCTCATGGTCCACCGCTTAGCCCTCCACGGTCCCCCGCACTCAGCCCTCCACGGTCCCCCGCACTCACCCCGTCATGGTCCCCCACACTCACCCCTCCACAGTCCCCCGCACTCATGCCATCATGGTCCCCCACACTCACCCCTCCACGGTCCCCTGCACTCACCCCTCCACAGTCCCCCACACTCACCCCTCCATGGTCCCTCGCACTCAGCCCTCCACAGTCCCCCACACTCACTCCTCCATAGTCCCCCGCACTCACCCCTCCACACTCCCCCGAACTCAGCCCCTCCACAGTCCCCCACACTCACTCCACCATGGTCCCCCGCACTCAGCCCTCCACAGTCCCCCACACTCACCCCTTTTATGGTCCCCACACTCAGCCCTCCACGGTCCCCCGCACTCACCCCGTCATGGTCCCCCACACTCACCCCTCCACAGTCCCCCGCACTCACCCCATCATGGTCCCCCACACTCACCCCTCCACGGTCCCCCTCACTCACCCCTCCACAGTCCCTCACACTATTTAGGAGATATTTACTGATCGTGCTGCCGGTGACATCACTCTAAAGGAACGGCTTCCCGGGCTGTTCCTTAAGAGGCCTGTGCCATAAACGCCAGCTGCTGCGTGCATGCGCAAGAGTGACGTCATCTCGGCTCCAGCCAATCACACAGCCGGAGTCCACAAACTGGAAGGAAGATGGTTGGAGATTGTGGCCGTGTGAGCGGTGGCATCTCACCACTGGAAGGGCTTCGTTCTAGGGTACATTTCACATAATCTGCTAGTCTGTGATGCACACTAGCACATTATGGCTTTACCTTGTAGGTTAAAAGAAAAAAAAATCGTTGGCGGTTTACTACGACTTTAAGTGCCTTGTGGAGTTGGAAGGATTTTGGTATTGTATCAAGTAAAAGACAAATCTATACATGAACTTTATTGCATTAGACTGCATAATTACTAAAAGAACTGAAGAGGAAACTATAGCATCTGTAATTGTTGGAACCACTTTCTGAACTTTGAACTCTGCATCTCTTACTATTGACCTGTGAACTCTGCGTCAATTAATCCTGACCCTTGAACGCTATGTTACTTTCTTCTCACCCCTGAACTCTGTGTGACATAATACTGATCCCTAAACTCTGCATCACTTACTGCTGACCTCTGTAGCCTGTGCCAATTACTAATGACCATTGAACCATGTACCATCTACTATCCTATCAAATTGTATGTATGTGAAAAAACGTATTTTGGTACCCCAAAGTCAGAGATCAAAGCAATTTTAAAAAGTCAAAGTTTATTACAAAACTTTAAAAAAATACAAAGCTCATAATTTAAAATGATCATTGTATAGAACTCCCCTGTAGGTGTGTCATAGTTCCCATGCTTGATGTATCCAGCTCCACTGACACACGCTCCAAGACACAGATATAGTGGAGCATACAAGCAGCAAACCCTCTACATGTTTCAAGGCAAAAGCCGCTTCTTCAGGAGGAATGAGGGGCCTAAAATATGTAAGAAGAAACAATTCATTACTCAAAAAGTACAAACAGCATAACGAAGACATTGATATACAATCAAGTTGTTAACAAAACATAAAAACATCCAAGAACTCCGATGTTTCAGGTGGCACCCCAGGACTTACCAAATCCAGAGGACGGTCGGTAACATGGGGAGCCCAAACTTGTGGGACATACTATCAGCCAGAGGATCTTTTATGATTATCACTAAAAGAATAAAATACTTTCAAATACTATGGATAAAGCGTGTGTGACGTCACTGTGTCTTATCTTCCACTGCGCATGTGCGGGAAAACCTACAGTATGCATGTGCAGTGCCCAAGAGGAAAACGTTTACAGGCATGGGAGAGGCAAAGTCGGGGGGCAAAGTAATCCTGCCCAGCAAAGGCCCCTCCATCGAGAGAGCGGCTGTCTGCCGCTGGAAAAGCAAGGCAACCCGTCAATTGCACCTCCTTCAGCCAATCACAGCGGTCATGTGATTGGAAATGTTTTTTTTCTTTAATTCCCTTATTTTATTTTGCATGCCTGTCAGAAGCGCTCGTGATTAACTTTGCTAGCTGTCAGCCTCCCATTAATTTCAGTAGGGCTGCCACATATAACCGGTGGCGGCCCCATTCGCAACTGTGAATGAGGCCAAAGAATGTCGCATCTATGCAGTATTTCACACATGTGAATAGATTCTTTGGAACTGAGAAGATAATTACCAATAAACAGTCACCAGATGAAACTGAATAGTTCAGATGTCTTAATTCACATACAGCAGGTAAAATAAGTATTGAACACCTCACCATTCTAGATAAATCGATCTCTAAAGGTGCTATAGACATATTAATTAGCTATTGTCACACAAGTGGGTGGTCTCTGCGCCCGAGACCACATATTTTTGAAGCCAATTAGAGCCTCAGGAGCTTTAAAAAAAAAACATTGAAATCCAATGCGTCCGGTGCCCTGCATGTAGATTAGGGGCTGGGCGTATGTATTAGAGGGGCGGCGTCTCTGCCCCCCTGTATGGACGGTCCGTGTTGGTGTTACCATGCATGGTGTTACCAACCAGAAGTACAGGAACAACCAACCTACAGAGGTACAGACAGGAAGTTCCGGGTGAGAGATGTTTGCACCACTGCACTTCCAATATATATATATTTTCTAAATATACTTTAGCGTTGCTTATATTTTGTTTTATATTACCACGCAGAACTGCACCAGATTCGGAGTGCTCCAACCAGTGGCGGCCCGTAATGTAGGGCGCAAGGGCACTGCCCCCCCATCAATGCATCCGTCCCCCTAATCTACACGCAGGGCACTGGAGGCATTAATTCCAATGTTTTTTTGTTTTTTTTTAAACACGTGATTAGAGCTAATAGGCCCGGGACTGAGATAAGCAATCGGGACAACTTCCCACAGAGGTGATGGAGGAACATCCATTCCCAGAACTCCTCTGTGATGAATGAAGCTGGAAGTGGCAATGACTTTATCACTATCAGCCATCATTCCCAGGCTATTACCACCAGGGAACCAGCTAACCAAGTACAATCTGTGTTTGGTTAGTTGCTTTGGAGAGCAGAGAGTAAAGAGTACCTGTCACCTGTTCAAAGCTGTTATAAAGGGGGCTTTTTAGCCCCTTTGTGATAGCAATAATGTTAAAGTGGTTGTAAAGGTAGAAGTTTTTATTACATTAATGCATTTTCTGCATTAAGGTAAAAAACCTTCTGTGCATAGGATTCCCCCAACCCCCCTAAATACTTACCTGAGCCAAATCTCAATCCAGCGCTGTGCCTGAGAGCAGCGGCTCTCTCCACCCTCTCTCCTCACTGGACATAAAATTGTAGCTCCAGCCGTGGTCTTAGTATTGTTTTATTCAGATGTATTGGACTCTCCCATTCCTCCGATAGGCCCGGGACTGAGATAAGCGATCAGGACGTCTTGCCACAGAGGAGATGGAGGAACATCCATTCCCAGAACTCCTCTGTTATGAATGAAGCCGGAAGTCATGAAGATTTTGACATTTTCCGCTTCGGAGTCGTCATTACCTGGCTGTTACACAGAGCAGGGAAGTACAACAAGTTATGAAAAAAATTGATTTACAATCACTTTAAAGGGAAAACGTGTAAACATTTTTTTAGATATAATAAAAATAATAAACAATTTTTTTTTTATTCACCCCTATCCAACTGCATACACAAAAATGCAATAGAATAAAATATGTCTGTTCTGAAATCTAACTAGATGTACACATATATACAGAATGTATAACCCATCTGGTGCTAAAGGGGGGTGACCACATGACTACCAAATAATGTGAATGAACTCTCTGCACACTGCTGTACACTGCTTAATCCTTTCTAGCAAACTGCACATAGACAGGGATTTTTGGTTCACATGCATTGTAATACATGCTTAAGCTGGCCAACTGCGTCAAAGTAATCCCTTTCTGGCCAGACCTAACTACTCTATACTATCCTATACTACACTACACTACACAATACTAACTAATCTATCCTACTCTACACTACACCCTACACTATGCTGTACTTACCTGCACTGCACCCTACACTACACAACAGCACTTTCTACATTCTACATTACATTAGGTGTTCCTAGAGGTCCTGAGCGCTGTTTTTATTTAAAAAAAAATTATATTCGCTTTTCCAAGTACAGGGTTTACATCGCTCCCAACTGTCCCTGATTTAGAGGGACTGTCGCTGATTTGGAACAAAGTCCCTCTGACCTTCATTTGTCCCTCCTTTTGGTCTGATCTATATAGTTGTATATAAAATACACTATTTATCTTTCAAAAAATGTTTCCCAGTGCTAAACTATTCATCCATTTTTTTAAATTGGTGCATTTGTAAATTTCTAAAGCCAATTTAAAGGAATAATAGTGGCAAAAAAAGCAATTAACTAATCATTTTTTATGTGGAATTCACCTTTAGTAAGGCGTGGCAGGAGGTGTGGCTTATGCCTACATACTTTTGCTAATAGGTGTCCTTCGTTCCTATTTCAAAAAGTTGGGAGGTATGGGTCTATAGCAGCTGGGACCGCCATGTACCCCTTTAATAACAATACATTGCGGTGATACTATGGACTTAGCGCCTGATTTTTGGGATATTTCTACACTAAATGACATTACTCTTTGGGGTTGATTTGCTAAAGGCAAATAGACTGTGCGCTCTGCAAGTGCAGTTGCTCCAGAGCTTAAAATATGAGGTGAAGCTTCACTTTACAAAAAAAAAAACAATCATGTGCAAGGAAAATGTAAAAAGAAATTGCATTTTTGCTTAAACATGATTGGGTGATGGAAGTCAGCAGAGCTTCCCCTCATTTACTAAGCTCTGGAGCAGCTGCACTTGCAAAGTACACAGTCTAGTTGCTTTTAGTAAATCAACCCCCATGTGTTTGATAAATAGCTGTGCAAATATCATGTGGCATAAAAAATTGCAACAGCCACCATGGTATTCTCCAGGGCTTCTGCATTCCTAAAATATGTCATGTTTGGGGGTTCTAACTAATTTTCTATCTAAAAATGCCGATTTCAACATGTGTGTGAAAAATTTAAAAAAATTGCCCTGAAAGCAAGTGGGTAAAAAAATACTAATCTGAAAAAATGTCCCTCGTTGGACCTCCATTCTCAGTCACATCCTCCAGCCAAGCAGATGGACGTCCAGCAATGCAGGGGTGATGAAGTTTGGGGAATCTTTAGATCTTATTGCCCAATTCCTGCAATAACAATGGATAGATTAATAGAAACAGAGAAACTAAGAAAACAGCTATATTTATTTTTTTATTTTTTTATAAATTTTTGAATGGGTGCCAGTCTCGTCTTCCAGGAATCCAGAAGATCAGCTCCAGATGTTGATGCCCAATCAATGCCTGCAATAAAAAACAATACATTTATAGGAACATAGAAAACAGGAGAGAGAGAGAGAGAGAGAAAAAGAGAGAAATATTTTTTTTGTATTTTTTTGTATTTTTTTGTATTTTTTTTTGTTTTGTTTTTTTTTGGGGGGGGGGGGGGGATGCAGACAATCAGGGAAGCTGTAGATCCAATCTGCCGTTCCATCTGTACCTGCAATAAAATTGATACGTTAATATTGTCTGAATGGGTAATGCTGAAAACATATGATAGGACACTTTATCTAAGCATAGGTTTTCTCATCATTTATAAATGATGGTGGTGATCTTGGGACAATAGTCCTCAGCAGCACAGAATGTCCAACAGTTATGTTCTCTATAATATAAAATACATTCTGCTTCCTATAATTGCTCCTCTGTAATTGGTGTCATAGATGTGCAGACCAGGGAACTCCATTGCAGAGGTCCCCCTCACACCCGTAGATATTTGGCCATGAGGATCAGCAGAGAGTGGAAACATCGAGATACATTTCTGTGTTTTGTTTGCACAATTGTTTGTGACTTGTGGGTCTGTTCACAGCGTGTTTATTCCAGTATCAATAGTGCCATGCATGGTAAGTGTGCTGATGCCATTCGTTCTTTCTGAATGGCACCCCAATACACCTTCTGATGGAGGTGCATTGTAGCACAACAACACACTAACATGCATTGTGGTGTTTTGTGAAATATGGAGCATGCATGGACCATTATGTGGCAGCACACCACACATTATGGGGTTGTGCTTTTGGCACATTACTGAGCTGCCCCGCATTGTACTGCTACACACATTCATATGAAGGTGCATTACTCCCTAACAAGGAGATCTTTGTACCCAAGCAGTATATAGACTGTGATAACATGGGCATCTTATATCTAATGTCATGGACCTGCGGAACATTTTACGTTGGCTAAATTATTAGACATTTAAGGCAAAGGATTGGAGATCATTTATACTTTGCCAGTAATAATAAAATGATAACGTCCATCAATGGGCACATTGGCACACAACTCAATTTTGACGCATCACATATGGGATTTGTAGCTTTGGAGCCGGTCTTCTAAGACCCTTGTGGTGGTGATTTTGATAAGGAAGAGCTTCAGAGAGAAACACAACAGATTCAGATTTGAAGGCCCCCCTCCCCCAGGTCTGAAGGAGAATTTGAGCTATAAACAGTTTTTATCATTCTTACAATTTTAGTTCCTATATGATTTAGAAAAATGGGGACAACACCGGTACAGCTGCACTATTTAATGTTGCAAATTATTTGATTGTTTATTATTTGGTTGTTTTTTGTATCAAACTAGTGTAGCAACCGGCACCCTCTCTCTCCACTATCCTTGGCTCGCTCACAGGAGAAAAAGGCGCACCATGCCACCATGCCCATACCCCCTGGTTTGCAGAGGTTGTTTTAACTTACGGGTCTTACAGCAAGGTTCCCCTCAAAGCTGGTTTCTGTCCCTAGAATGTAAGGACCAAGTCTCTATACCCCAAGTAACTCCAAGGTCCACACCAGTGTCAACTCCAACGTAGAGTTTATTTTCCTTATGCATGATCATCCACAAAGTTGAGGAAAAGAGAAAGGTGTTAGGAAGACAGATCAATTCAGGCACTCTTGCTTCTTCGCCACTCGATCCCGAGTGGGTACAGCTCACCCGGATAGTCACCCAAGGGCACTAGCAGCCGGCATGTAGCTCGAACAGTCTATCAGATTCCCTAATGGATGCGTTCAGGAGATCCTCTGCCACAGAATCTATAGTGTCCCAAACCTCCTGCAGCCCCAAACTTGCATGGAGCCTCATCAGTCCTAAGCACCTTCTACCATTTATCTGCACCCCAGTTCCTATGTTTAATGCATGGTTGAGTTGCTTAGCCTTATTTCCACAACCTCTGCATGAAAACAGGAACCTGGGTGCAGAAAAATGGTAGAAGGTGCTCTAGACTGATAAAATGTGAAATATTTGGGTGTAGCAGGAGGCAGTTTGTCCCCGAAGGGCTGGAGAGCGGTACAATAATGAGTGTCTGCAGGGAAGAGTGAAGTGGAGGTTCCTTGCAGGTTTGGGGTTGCATTTCTGAAAATGGAGTTGGAGATTTGGTCGGGATCAATGGTATCCTCAATGCTGAGAAATACAGACAGATACTTATCCATCATGCCAAACCATCTGGGAGGCCTGTGATTGGCCCCAAATATATTCTGCAGCTGGACAACCACCCCAAACATACAGGCAATGTCAATAAGAACTAGCTTCAGTGTACATAAGAACAAGGAGTCCTGGAAGAGATGGTTTGGTCCCCACAGAGCCCTGATCTCAACATCATGGGGTCTGTCTGGGATTACACGAAGAGACAGAAGGATTCGAGGCAGATTACATCCACAGAAGATCTGTGCTTAGTTTGGAACAACCTACCTGCTGATGGTCCTTCAAAAACGGTGTGTAAGTGTAGCTAGAAGACTTGATGAATTGAATTTTTCGAAAAAAAAAAGTTTTTTTTTTAGTTTCTGTCATAAACTTTTGTTTTCCCCTTCACTGATGGGCAATGATGAGGTGGCACTGATGGGCACTGATGAGACGGCACTGATGGGCACTGATGAGTTGGCGCTGATAAAGTGGCACTGATGGGCACTGATGAGGAGGCACTGATATGTTGAATTGATGGACACTGATAGGCGGCACTGATATGCAGCACTGATGGGCACTGATAGGCGGCACTGATGGGCATTGATAGGTGGCACTGATGGGCACTGACAGGTGGCTCTGATGGGCACTGACAGGCGGCACTGATTGGCGGTACTGATGGGCAGCACTGACGGTGAGGTACTGACAGGTGTTACTGCCGGGCAGTGATTGGCACTGTGGTGGGCAGTGATTGGCACTGTGGTGGGCACTTGCAGAGTTTATTATTGGGGCACTGCTGGGCACTGGTTTGCAGGTGATTTGCACAATTGAGGGGGCTCTGCTGATAATCAATGTGCTGATTATCAGCACACATTTCCCCCTCTGACAGGGAGAGACGCCGTTCGTCTCTCCCTGTCAGCGCGAACCGAGAAATGGCGTCTACCGGCACTTCCTGGTTCACGCGATGATCAGCTGTGACAGAGGCTTCTTATCACGATCGGAGATGCCGGGTGTCAGACTGACACGCCGCACTCGCGATCACCGTGATGCGCGCCCCCACGGGCACGCGCCGGCTTGTTATCCTGCTGGACGGCATATGACGCCCAGTCAGGATAACAGAACCACTTCCCGGACGTCAATATGCTATTGACCGGGCGGGAAGTGGTTAAACAGGTTTAAACTCAACCTTCAGAGGACTTTTGTTTTGCATGGTGTGCACTTTTCAGAGGACCTTTTGTGTTATTGAATACTGATCTTATATTTATAGTGGTCACTGAGCTGGCACTTCAGAGTGATGGATTCACCCTTCAAAGGGATATTAGTTATTTCTTCACTATTGAGCTAGATTTTTAGAGTGTCATTTCACTTTTCAGAGTTTTATTTTATTTTTTAATATTTCCATTGAATATTGTATTTGTATTCACAATGCTGTAATGCTAAATGGTTGTGCAGAGGAGCTCATTCCCATTCCACATTTATTGAGAGCGCTGCTTATATGTTTTTTTATATAACGAAAAAAAATTGCTCGATTCCCCTATCTATACATTTAGTGTTGGGGGGGAATAACTCCTGTGGAGTTATAGTATTCTGACAGCGGGAGGTTTTCTAGCCGTCAGCATACAATGATCACTGCTGTCATTTATATCTTCCGGCAGTAATCACATGACAAAACGTCGGACAGGCTGGTTCTACTGAAGGCGATGGATGGATCAACTTCAGTACAACCAGCCTGCCCATACATGGATAAAAATGTTACCATATGGCCAGATTAAACGGTGTTATCAGTGGAAAAACAAGAAATTTTCAGGCAGCACACATGTTGTTTGTTTGAAATTTTATTGAAATAGAAAATTAAGACTTACTGATCAATCTGGTGGTGCGGGACCTCATGGTGACTCCTCTTCAAGCATATAAGGTTGAATATTGACCACCCCTCCGACAAAGGTGATATGATAATGAGGCTGTTGGGAAAATAAATGACATTTAATAAAGGGTTTCCTACAGAAAAATACAGATCCAAAACATTGAGGAATCTTCTACTTACCCATTGAGTCAGAGGGACAAAAGCCCGGCAGATCGGACACTGGGGCCAACGCGTTTCGTTCATTTGTCTATACAGCCACTGCGCGATGCAGGGGGAATGAAATCTGTGGGAACAGGAAAGACAGTAAGTTCCTTCTCCCTCCTCCAGATCCTCCAAACAGATGATGCAGATGTCCGGACGGGCCGGAGAACGGCTTCTATCCCTCTGTCTGGCCTCAGGGATCTGACGTCTCCTGGATCTCGCCGGTAACTGGTCCGGTGCACGACCCACCAGAGAGTATCGAGACCTGGTTCTCGAGGCAATTGGACCTGTAATAATGAGGATACATTCATAGCAAAACATTCTGATCAATGCAAACCATATTTTCATAGTTACATTGGCTCAGCTTACTTCTATCTTCCAGATCCTAAGCTGAGGGGCTGCCCTGCTGGGTAGTAACCACAGGTGGTCGCCTGCTCTGTGTGGGCATCATTCAGAGAATGCCTTGCATTTTTCTCAGTGAATACAAAGCATTCTGTGATTGGACAATACGGAGATTGTGACATCTCTGCCCCCCTCTTCACCCCATCCAATCAGAGAACACTTTGCAGGAACTGAGAAAACACAAAGCGTTTTCAGAATGGTGCGACACCCGGAAGACGAGGGTCTCTGTAGGAGCGGCAGATCTCAACATTGAAAACAGACCTTGTCCTTAAAGAGGGTCTAATGTGTATTTTGTGGGGGACACATTCGAAAAAAAGTGTAAGGTTCCCCAAAACACAAATCAGACCCTTGTCCTCGATGGGGGTCGGGTATGGGTATTGAGGGTGACCCCTGTGAAAGAAAAGTGCTCAAGGTCCCTGCCAAACCAGACCCTTTGGGTCTGATGTGGATTTTAAGGGGGACTCTACGCCAAAAATTAAAAAAAAGAATGGGGTCACCCCCAAATCCAAACCAGAGCCTTACCTGAGCATGGAGCCTGGTAGGCCAAGAAAGGGGGGGTGCACCCCCCTCCTGAACCATACCAGGCCATCTGCCCTCAACATGGGGGGATACTCTGCTAGGGGGGTCCCTGGCAAGATATCTTGTCCCCATAATGATGCAGACAAGGGCCTTCCTCCCCCCATCCCTGGTCCGGTGCATGTGGGGGTCTGTGGGGGGGGGGTAACTTATCAGAATCTGGAAAATTTGAAAAAAAGGGGTCCCTCATATATCTGGCCTCCCCCGTGCTTAATAAGTATGGGGTACATAGTACTCCTTGTTATCCACTCACCAAAAATGTGAAGTATAAATAAAGACACGCACACCATTAAACTATAAAACACTTGATAAAGCACTTTAAGAAAAAAGTATTATTTCAAATGAAGAATTTAAAAAACAAATTACATTTTGTCCCACACAGCCAACCAATGATGAAAAATCCCCAACACACCACAAAAAATTACACACATATATATATATATACAGACATGATGTCCATATATCAGATATCAGAAGTCTGCCTGGCGTCCTGTTGCTATGGAAACGCCACCAAACAACAGGCAGAGAAGTCTCTCACTTCTGGATCAGTTCCCCCCCCACATCATTGTACCCCCTAATATTACTACCCCCTGCCATACATCACCCCCCCCGCCATTCAATAATACACCCCCCCATACATCACCCCCTCATACATCTCCCCCCCACCATACAATAATACACCCCCCATACATCACCCCCTCATACATCTTCCCCCAGCCATACAATACTACACCTCCCCCATACATTAGTAAACCTCCCCCATACATCACTGCCCCCCCCCTATACATTACTACACCCCCCATACATCACTGCCCTCCCCCATACTTTACTACACCCCCCATTCATCACTGCCCTCCCCCATACATCATTGTACCCCCTAATATTACTACCCCCCATACATCACACCCCCCTTACATTACACAGCGGGGTTGTATGGTCAGGCTGGGATCTGGGGGGATGAATGAGGGAAGTTCTCTCCTCTTTGAAATCAGGGGGGGGGACACAAGCACCTAATTACATTGGTTGTTAGGATACCAGTGGCCTTAGCAACCAGTGACAGCTGGGGGAGGAGTCTCAGAGCACTGCCCTGGGCTCTGTGATTGGTCTGGAGTAGAAGGGGGGAATGTATACAGGGGCAGACAGGACAGGAGGACAGCATTACCCCCCCTGTGTGCAGTGTGTGAGGGGGGCCCCATCCCTCTTAGGGGCCCCTATACCCTGCACACATGGAGGACACCCCACTGATCAGACATGACACCTACCTGCTGGAATGGCGTCTCTGTCTCCATCAAGGTGGATGCGATGGTCCTGACGCCCAGATCCAGAGGCTGCCATCCTGGTGGTATTGGATGCCTATAGGAGAAAACTAACACAAAATGTGATTAATAATCACAATAATCGCAACAATAGTGATAATAATACTAATAAAAGTTTTATTAGTTGTAGATATCAGTAGAAATCGCAGAAATCCTCCGTAATCAGCCGATCACAAGGAGAGAGGCGTTGGAGCTGTCACACACTTTGAAAACTCCTCAGCTAGTGACAGCTACAGCCACAGCCAGGGACACCTGCACTGCCTCCAACTGTCACTTTTGATTGACAGCTCAGCCAGCCAATGACAGTTACAGCCACAGCCAGGGACACCTGCACTGCTTTAAACTGTCACTTTTGATTGACAGCTCAGCCAGCCAATGACAGGAAGTAAAAAAAAAAAAAAAAAGTCTATTGGCAGGATCAATATGGAGGGCTCAGCAAAACACAATTACTATGAGAAAGTTATTGATAATCTGCATTATACAGCTGATAGATTCTGTTCATGTTTCCAATATTTTCTGTATTCCCCATTCTAATTAGTAAACACTTTTGAAAATGACATTTGTGGTTGAATTCCTATTTTATGACTACAGAGAGCAGACATCCCAACTTGCAAAAGCTAATTTCATCGGGGTGACACCGTCCACTGGTATGTGGCAGTGGACGGTGTCAGTAGTTTTTTTATTTTTAATAATAGATTTTTTTACAATTTAATTTTTTTCTTAAATTTTTTTCACAATACTTTTTTGGGGGAGGGGGTTGGGGCAGCGAACAGTGTTGGTAGGGCAGGGGAGTTGTTGTTTTTTTATACTTTTTTTTTTTTTTTTTTATATTTTATATTTTTTGAGGGGTTTTGGTGAGATGGCAGCATATACACTTTTTTTTACTTCAAAGCAGGATATATATATATATATATATATATATATATATATATATATATGCTCTGAATAAAAGTAAAAAACATAACAAATAAACAAACAGTGTATATATATATATATATATATATATATATATATATATATATTTTTTTTTTTGTTCCTATGTTGTAAAGAGGCGTTTCAGAATTCTCCCATTAAAATCAATGCAATTGGGTCCACCTCAAAATGGCCGCCAGGCAGAGCCCTAATTACAAGGACAGATTGTTTAGTGTTGTAGGGGATGCTAGGAGCGGAAGTTGTGTTGCAGAGACGTCTGCGAGGACAAAGTCAGTCTTCACAGCTGTTCCCCGCTGCTCCGATCATTCCCGGGAGATCGGAAGGCGCTTGCGGGAGTCTCCTGCACCTCGCGGGAGACTTGAGATGTCTGAGAGAGGCACCTAATTCAAACTAAACGTCTGATTTTCAGTTATGGGGGAACCAATGGGATGAATATTGTTTCATAGTTTTCATGTTTGCACTATTTGGAGCATTTTTATTCAGTGATGGGTGGAGTTGGAAGGATTATCGCCATAGAAACGCTGTAATCCCGGATCTAATTAGTGACCACTTTGAAAATTACATTTATGTTTGATATTCTAAATAATCTATGACTACAAAGCTGCACCGATTCAAGATAAATGTATGATTTTCAGGTATGGGGGGAACCAGGAGGATGAATATTGTTTCCTATATAAATGGGAAACAGACGGTGACGGCGAATCAGAAATGGTGTCAGACTTTAGTACTCTATATTTTCCATAGGCAACAATATCATCACCCCCTATAGGTAATCTGTTTATTGTTACAGAGAAGGTCTGGTGCTAGTAATATCGCTTTCACTCCGGCGTGCGCAGCGATATGTAACATGTGTATCGCAATTGGCGCTTTCATACATACATGCGTTTACGTTCGTATGTGTGTATATGTGTGGGGGGGGCCTCAAAAATTTAGGGGGGGGGTTATGTGCTTGGAGTAACTTTCATTTTTTAGTATTTAAAAAAAATGTTAATTCGATTTTTATTTAACCACTTCAGCTCTGGAAAATTTACCCCCTTCCTGACCAGACAATATGGCACTGCGTTATTTTAACTGGCAATTGCGCAGTCATGCAACACTGTACCCAAATAAAATGTTTGTCCTTTTTTCCCACAAATAGAGATTTCTTTTGGTGGTATTTGATCACCTCTGCGTTTTTTGTTTTTTTTTGCGTTATAAACAGAAAAAAACAAATTGTTTTGAAAAAAACAAAACAATATATTTTGCTTTCTGCTATAAAACATATCCAATAAAAAAATAAAAAAAATTAATTTCTTCATCAATTTAGGCCAATATGTATTCTGCTACATGTTTTTGGTAAAACAAAAAAAAATGATGTCATTTTTTCCCAGAAATAGAGCTTACTTTTGGTGGTATTTGATCATCTCTGCGTTTTTTCTTTCTTGTGTTATAAACAAAAAGAGACCGAAAATTTTAGGAAAAAAAACAAAACAATATATTTTATTTTCTGCTACAAAACATATCCAATAAATAAAAAAAAAAAAAATCTAATTTCTTCATCAGTTTAGACCAATATGTATCCTGCTACATATTTTTGGTAAAAAAAATCCCAATAAGTGTATGTTGATCGGTTTGTGCAAAATTTATAGCATCTACAAACTATGGGATATTTCTATTTATTTTATTTTTTTACTAGTGTAGCGGCCTCACCCCATCTCCTTTTTCTAGGGGTATGTCACATGACAGGGTGAGATGCGCTACGGCCCATGTCCTCCCCATAGCTGTGGGTGAGGTGAAGGCCAGTATCAGTACATTCCTCGGGCCAATGTGTGTTAGTTATGAAGCTCAGTCCTGCTATGCTGAAACCTCCCTTGCTCCCATTAACCAGAGTCCATACACCGATGCAGGGTCCAACACTTGTTTATTATACTTCCACAACAAACAGTTCTTTCACAGCCGATTAGTTGTGACCCATAACATAATGCAAACGGTGGGATGAGCAGGCCGAGGCACTATCCTGATTTCAATCTAAACCCCTGTGGTTTTCACCAGGGGTTATAGCAGCTTTGCTTAGCACAGAACATAGAACTTGTGAGTCTCTACCAGCAACTCCATAGAACACAGATGGGAGTACCTTCGCTGCGTTGCAGCCCCTATCAGGGGAAGATGTCCCTCTAAGGGAGTTACCAGAGGCCCATCCGTCACCGGGTTGATGCTGCTCCGGAATCTCCGGACGGGTGACCTCCCCGGCCTCCTCACCTCAGATGCGGGTCCCCTCGCAAGGCGGCACCCTCGGATCACTTCGCCCTCGCGGGACCCAGTCGAAGTTACTGGGCCCCAGGCCTACGATATAGTACCTCACCCCAGGCTGAAGGTGCCTGGGATGGACCCCAACTTCATTCCGGTCAGGCCTAGGGCACCTGGGCCGGAACCTTTAACCGCCCGCACCTAGGCCTAAGGTGCCTGGGTGCGTGAAGAGAAAATCCTCGAAGACCTCGTGGCGAGGGCGTCTCCCCCTTTTATCTCCTCCCTTCAACACCACAGCGGGTTCCCCGCCCCAGCCGTACCATCTCCGGAAAGGGACAAAAAGGGTAGCACTGCGGCAGTGATTCTACCTTGAGCCTGTAGGTACCCCGCCACCCACAGGCCAAGGAGAATAATACACTACCCAATCCTCCACGAATTACAAAAGGGGTCCAGAACCTTCACAATTACACACCTGGGTCACACTACCCCCAGGTGTACCCCAACTAAATTTAAAGACCCCGCTACATACTCCCCCCTGTGATTTGACACTGGTCCCCTGCGTCTGGTGCAACCCCATGTCTCCCAAGGAGTGATGACATGGAGCGAGCCTCAGAGGCTATCCCTAAAAATTTTGAATCCCGTGTGTGCCAAGACCTGCTCAAGGGGAAAGGGAACCATAAAACAATAAAACTTTTGTATAAAACATCTAATATGTACACATATACAATCCCTCCCGTCACTGTCTAAGAACCACCCCATACTCAGCAGTCTTGACCGACGAATCTCCTGCAGAAGGGAAACAAAAAAACAGACAACATCCTAACATCATGTGGAAATTTGGAATGAATGGGTCCATCAGCCGAGGGACCCATTTGCTCCAACGAGTGTGGTGTAAAAGTGTGTAGAAAAACAAACGTTGCACAACACTGCCACCTGGTGACAGCGCTGCGGTAATGACACTTGGTGCTCCTTCATTCTTCATGCGTCCCTACACTAATTCTACCCCAAAGTCTGTCCTTGATTCATAGGAAAAGAGAGTGGGAAGAAGAAAAACAGGGTATTGTTCAGACGTTCTAGCAAAGGCTCTTCCAGGAAAACTTGTAGCTGAAACATACCCATGAGTCTCTCCTCACAAGTAAAACCTCGGATCAGGTAAGAACAACGGCTTCAGATGCTTATCAAACACTTCGACTGAATATTCAACATCCTCTCCCTTCTTTATGCAGATAAGCACTTTATTAGCATGAATATGGCGCCCCAACTTCCAGTCCGCTCTGCAGTCCTTGAATTTCTTGGACACAGGCGGCGAACAGGACAAGTATCGCCTGGCCTGAGGCACTTTGAGCTTCTCCCAGACAAATTTGTCGTACCATCTCTGTCGCAGGACCTCAACTTCATAAAGTAAGTCCCGAGGCAAGTAGGGATACTCCCATCCGTACTCACGGGCGACTCTCTGGGAGAAAAGTCGTTGCAATCTGGCCAAAGGAGGCATGACATCCCGCTCACCTTCTCCTGGCTGCACGATGGCCTCCGGGTGCCGAGGTACCTTCACTACCTCGGGTGGCTTTGCCTTTGGCGCACGCAATGACGCGCGCTGCATCCCCACAACCAAAGCAGGTGATGTTGTGGAATGTGGAAAGTCAGTCGGAGGACTAGACTCCCTCCTGAGCTCCGGGGCCTGCGCCCGGGGCGTACTGTCTTCTATAGACATAGGGGAATCCTGCGGTTTGCATAGCACAGGTAGCGGGCGTTTGTCCCAGCCCTTCCGGTGAAACAGTTCATCTATTTCCCCGTCATCCCCACAGTCCGACAGCGATTCCAGGTCGGAGGTGTCATACATATCGGCGGGAAGGTAGTCTTTAGTAGACGGAGAACTACCCTCCCTTGCGGGCTCCACCTCCAGCGGACCCCCGACACCTCCAACCACCACCACAGTCCCAGCCCCTGGCTCACCTGGACCTTTTTCAGCACTGGGATGTCCAGGACTCTTCCAACCGGATCCATCCAGGTCCAGCAAGCGGCGGGGTGAAGCTCGACCACGACCACAGGAGGCCTGCACCAGGCCTATCTTCCTCTTCGGAGGTGGCAGCAGGGAATCTGTGGTGACCGAAGCAGCATCCTCGGATTTTTCTCTCTCAGTCTCTGGTTGGGCAGTCCCGTCGCCCTGGTCAGCGCGTACGGGGACCTCCGCAAAGGCCTGGATCTCCCCTTCCGGAGTGGCGGTACCTGTGATGCAATTGAGGCGAAGGGCCCGGGGCCTTTCTGTGGATGATTCAACCTCAAACAGAAATTCTTTACACGCTTCACAACGCCCAAATGGCTTTAGTTGGACCACCAGTCCCGAGCATCCGGGACAGATCACACCGAGGGCCTCCGTGTCTCTGCATGTGTACAAAGCAAACTGTACTCGGGGCCTGAGTCTTATCCCCGTGTCGGTAAGGGGAGCAGCAAAAGCAGTCATCTCCGTGGGGTATGATACCGGCATCCACGGGGAGCTTGAGGCCATCCCGACCACCTGCTGCTCCATCACGCGCTGACCACGCGCCGGAGTCTCCACGTGCATCTCCACACATGGCCAGACTCCTCCCACGACTTGCACGTTTTCGCGGGCTTCCCACAGTCCCCGCCCACGAATTGCGCAGTCATGGGGTGCCTCATGGCGCAGTGCAGCAAACACCCCCACATGTAGTACGTCACACGGCTGGGCTTTTCCCTCTTCCCGCTCTTTCTGCATGGGCCTTTCCCGTCTTGGGGTAATTTCCACTACTTCGAGCACAGGGACGCACTTTGGCCAATCACATGGCCGACCTGCTCGGCAGCAAAGTCCAGACACAGCCATTTCAAATTTCAAAGTCAACACACATTTTATCCCGGACTCACGAGCCCCCACGTGTAGTGGCCTCACCCCATCTTCTTTTTCTAGGGGTATGTCACATGACAGGGTGAGATGCGCTACGGCCCATGTCCTCCCCATAGCTGTGGGTGAGGTGAAGGCCAGTATCAGTACATTCCTCGGGCCAATGTGTGTTAGTTATGAAGCTCAGTCCTGCTATGCTGAAACCTCCCTTGCTCCCATTAACCAGAGTCCATACACCGATGCAGGGTCCAACACTTGTTTATTATACTTCCACAACAAACAGTTCTTTCACAGCCGATTAGTTGCGACCCATAACATAATGCAAACGGTGGGATAAGCAGGCCGAGGCACTATCCTGATTTCAATCTAAACACCTGTGGTTTTCACCAGGGGTTATAGCAGCTTTGCTTAGCACAGAACATAGAACTTGTGAGTCTCTAGCAGCAACTCCATAGAACACAGATGGGAGTACCTTCGCTGCGTTGCGGCCCCTATCAGGGGAAGATGTCCCTCTAAGGGAGTTACCAGAGGCCCATCCGTCACCGGGTTGATGCTGCTCCGGAATCTCCGGACGGGTGACCTCCCCGGCCTCCTCACCTCAGATGCGGGTCCCCTCGCAAGGCGGCACCCTCGGATCACTTCGCCCTCGCGGGACCCAGTCGAAGTTACTGGGCCCCAGGCCTACGATATAGTACCTCACCCCAGGCTGAAGGTGCCTGGGATGGACCCCAAATTCATTCCGGTCAGGCCTAGGGCGCCTGGGCCGGAACCTTTAACCGCCCGCACCCAGGCCTAAGGTGCCTGGGTGCGTGAAGAGAAAATCCTCGAAGACCTCGTGGTGAGGGCGTCTCCCCCTTTTATCTCCTCCCTTCAACACCACGGCGGGTTCCCCGCCCCAGCCGTACCATCTCCGGAAAGGGACAAAAAGGGTAGCACTGCGGCAGTGATTCTACCTTGAGCCTGTAGGTACCCCGCCACCCACAGGCCAAGGAGAATAATACACCACCCAATCCTCCACGAATTACAAAAGGGGTCCAGAACCTTCACAATTACACACCTGGATCACACTACCCCTAGGTGTACCCCAACTAAATTTAAAGACCCCGCTACACTAGTAATGGGGGCGATCAGCAACTTGTAGCTGGACTGCGATATTGTGGCAGCCAATCGGACACTAACTGACACTTTTTGGGGACCAGTGACACTAATACAGTGATCAGTGCTAAAAATATATACTGCCACTGTACTAATGGCACTGGCTTGGAAGGGGTTAACATCAGGGGCGATCAAAGGGTTAAATGTGTGCCTAACATTGGTGTGCGCAGTCTATTGCATTAGGGTGTGCACCCCAGAGCACAAGCACACATGTGTGTATACATAGGCGTGCGCAGCCTATTGCATTAGGGTGTGCACCCCAAAGCTCAAACACACATGCGTATATATATATTTACACTGAATTACCAGAAGTATTGGGACACCTGCCTATACACATGAACTGACGTCCCAGTATTAGTCCATAGGGTTCAATATTGAGTTGGCCCACCCTTTGCAGCTATAATAGCTTCAACTCTTCTGGGAAGGCTGTCCACAAGGTTTAGGAGGGTGTCTATGGGAATTCTTGACCATTCTTCCAGAAGCGCATTTGTGAGGTCAGGCACTGATGTTGTATGAGAAGGCCTGGCTCACAATCTCCACTTTAATGTGCAGGCCAGTCAAGTTCCTACACCCCGAAAGGGCTCATCCATGTCTTTATGGACCATGTTTTGTGCACTGGTCCAAATCATTTGGTGGAGGGGGGATTATGGTGTGGGGTTGTTTTTCAGGGGTTGAGCTTGGCGTCAGCATACCAAGACAATTTGCACAATTTCATTCTCCCAACTTTGTGGGAACAGTTTGGGGACGGCCCCTTCCTGTTCCATAACGACATGGACTTAGCAAGGGTGGTGGAAAATTAACTTCAAGTGCAAAAATTCACATTATAATAGTAACTAAAACATATAAAATTAAGTGTAACAAAAATAATAAAAATCCCAAAGTGCTATTATAATGGTGGGAACCTCCCATATAAAAAGTTGTTGCACTTGAAGTTAATCTGTATGGCAAATATCTATAGGAGGGGTTTCCACCATCCCTGCTAAGTTTAATTTTTTATGTCTTTTTTTTTTAGTTTGATGTGTATTGTATGTAACGTTACATATCACAGAGACCGCTATTGTGGTAATATTGAAGTTTATTGAGATTTCCATACATTAGAGGTTTCCACCATTATTTGTTAAGTTATTGATTAGTAAGTTAGCGCTACATTAAATTTTTTTGTGGTGTGGGAACACATATAAGTGCTTAGCAGCAAGCCTTTTACTGACACTTTTTTTTATTTACCTCCAATAGTTTATTGTAAATAGTATTGTGGTGATTACCTATTATACTAAAGATCGGCATGTGCCATTAATAAATAACGGATTACAGTTGTGCCTTACCAGGCCAGCCTCCCCATGGACAATGTGCCTGTCTGCGGAGTTCACCTCCCCATCCCTGCACTCAGTGCACTGATGGGCACTGACAGGCAGCACTGATGGGCACTGACAGGCAGCACTGATGGGAGCTGATTGGCAGCACTGATAGGCAGTACTCATGGGCACTGGTAGGCAGCACTGATGGCCACTGATAGGCGGCACTGGTTGGGAGCACTGATGGGCACTGATTGGCACTGATAGGTGGCACTGATTGGCAGAACTGATGGCCACTGATTGGCAGCACTAATGGCCACTGATAGGCGGAACTGGTTGGCAGCACTGATGGGCACTGATAGGTACTGCTTGGTGGCACTGATTGGCACTAATTGGCAGTACTGATTGACACTGATAGGCAGCCCCGATGGGCAGGACTGATAGGCAGCACTGATGGGCCTTGATTGACACAGGTGGCACTGATTGGCAGCATTTAGTGGCACTGATTGGTAGCACTGATGGGCACTAATTGGCAGCACTGATAGGCGGCACTGGTTGGGAGCACTGATGGGAACTGCTTGGTGGCACGGATTGGAACTAATTTGCAGCACTGATTGGCACCACTGATGGGCGGCACAAATAGGCAGCACTGATGGGCTCTGTTTGGCACAGATAGGTGGCACTGATTGGCGGCATTTAGTGGCACTGATTGGCATCACTGGGCACTAATTGGCAGCACTGATGGGCACTGATAGGTGGCTCTTATGGGCATTGATAGGCAGCACTGATGGACACTGATGGGCACTGATTAGCAGCACTGATGAGCTGCACTAATAGGCAGCACTGATGGCCACTGATTGGAAGCCCTGATGGGCAGCACTGATTGGCACTGTAGGTGGCATTTGTTGGCACTGATAGGCAGCACTGATGGGCACTAATAAATGTAATTGGTTGGCACTGATAGGTGGCATTGATGGGCACTGATAGGAAACACTAATGGGCACTGATAAGCGGCGCTGATGGCCACTGATAGGTGGCACTGATTGGAAGCACTGATTTGCACTGATGGGCACTGATAGGTGGCACTGATTGGAAGCACTGATTGGCACTGATAGGCAGCACTGATGGGCACTGATAGGTGTAATTGGTTGTCACTGATGGCAGCACTGATGGCCACTGATTGGCACTGATAGGCAGCACTGATGACCACTGATTGGCACTGATAGGCAGCACTGATGGGCACTGTAGGTGGCATTTGTTGGTACTGATAGGCAGCACTGATAGGCACTGATTTACGGCATTGGTTGACACTGTTGATTGGCACTGATAGAAAACACTGATGGGCACTGATAGGTGGCACTGATTGGAAGCACTGATTGGCACTGATAGGCAGCACTGATGGGCGGAATTGGTTGTCACTGGTAGCACTGATTGGCACTGACAGGTGGCATTGATTGGCCCTGACAGGTGGCACTGATGGACACTGATAGGTGGCATTGGTTGGCACTGACAGGCTGCACTGATGTGCACTGGCACTGACAGGTGGCACAGATGGGCACTGTTAGGTGGCATTGATTGGCACTGACAGGTGGTCACTGACAGGTGAAGCTGTCAGCTAGATAGATGGCACCAATATGCACTGAGCTAGGAGAGGGCAGGGGGAGTTTCACACTGAGCAGTCAGCAAGGCATGTATGAACCGCTCAGTGCGTGAAACTGTTATGTAATGTAAATGCTGGCAGAGAGAGAGAAGCTGTTAAAATCGGAAGTGATTTTGGGAGTGGGTGGGACCAAACAGCTACCAAACATAAGCCAATAGAATAGGAGCTGGGCGGGCCGCTCCGTGAATGTGGCTCCGCCCCCTTTCTATCAGCTATCAAACACCAGCCAATGATTGGGCTGCTTTATAAGGGGGCGGAGCCACATACACGGAACAGCCCGCCCAGCCTTTATCTTGTTGGCTGGTGTTTAATACCTGATAGAAAGGGCGGAGCCACATACACGGAGCAGCCCGCCCAGCCCCTATTCTGTTGGCTTGTGTTTGGTAGCTGTTTGGTCCCGCCCACCTCCGACATCACCTCTGAGAACTGACAGATTGTCTCTGCAAGCAGTGACATTACATTACAGTTTCACACACTGAGCGGCTGTTACAAGCCTCCGTGACTGCTCAATGTGAAACAGGCAGCGCGCTATACACTCTCTTGCAGCATATTACAGCAGATCTTGGGACATACATTAGGGTGTGCCCAGGCACATCCGGCACACCCCGTGGGCACGCCTATGTGTGTATATCAGAAGAGCAGAGGACAGTGTTAGTAAAGCAAAGATTAGTGTCAGTAGGGAAGTGGGTGGTGTCAGTAGTTTTTACTTTTATTATTTTTTAGATTATTTTTAACAATTTTATTTGTTTAATTATTTTTTATAATATTATTTTTTTAGTATTGTTTTTTTTTTTTTTTCAGGAGCCCCGTTGGGGGGCTTTGGTGAAATATTAAGGGTTTAAACAGAGAGAAAGGGACTGAGGACAGAGCTTCCGAAGCCCTTTCTCTGCAGCCTCAGCTGCACTGGACAGTGAACAGTGCTCTGTGCTGGGCGGCTTCCCGTTTAATGACAAATTGAAGCATAGTAAACATAGTGTACAATGCTTCAGTTAACAATGAACACAGGAACGATTGGTACAGATTACACGATTGGTACACACACTGTTTTCTTTTATTCATCCATCCTGAATCATCTCCCACAGCAGCAGGCAGGAGAGAAGAGGAGGGAATCTGCTAGCACTGCCGAAGGGGGGACAGGGGGCACAAGGAAGCTGAGAGAATCTGCACCACACAGGGTGATTAGGGTGTGCCCAGGCACATCCAGTGTACCCTGTGCACATGCCTATGGTGCCTAACCAGTGTTTTATTACAGAGTGGGAGGTCCTTTTACTAGGGGAAGACATGGATCCCTGTCCATGCATTTCATGCCTTCCCTTCTGTCAGAACAGTCTTATGTAGCGCCCTGCTCCCAATGAGTGGGCGCTATATGTTGAAATTTAGTTGTCTGGGCATTAGTTTAGCCCAGAGAGATTGTTTATTTAAATTGTGGCATGTTTCAGTTTGATTGGTTGCATGATTTTCCCCCCATCGGTGGGTGTCGCTGTCACCGCTGGTCAGAGTTGGAAAGGCAGCAGGCTGGACGTATTGGGTATCTCTTTCCCAGCAGCAGCCCAGGGGGCGTGGTGAACCCACTGTGCATGCTGGGAGTGGGTACTTAAGTGACAGATGCCATTAGGGTGAAAGAGAGTTGGGGGTCATCTTCTTCGATCCTCACCTGAGGGCCCTCCTGGCCTCAGGGATGTGTTGGCAATTCCTGCCTCGGGGCCACGTTGGCCCGAGGCCTCGCAACTGAGATGTAGGCCCAGGAGTTGCTGGGACCTACTGATCCGGGGATGATCCTGTGTCGCCTTGCCTGATGGAAGGGACCGAGCAATTGAGGATTCAATTGGAGGATGCACCTGGTTCCCAAAATCTACCTCACAGTGCTGCTGGAGCGGCTGAAAGATCCTGGCACTGAGAGCCGTGTTCTTTCTGAGGGAGCTAACCCAGTGAGGGGTTATACAGGTCTGTGGCAGAGACTATTCTATTGAACAAATTCCAATACCAAGTCTGTGGCAGAGACTAATCTATTGATCGAGCTTCGCACCGGCTACTAGGCCAGTGAGATTGAGCCTATCTGGTGGTGGCTGAGTCCAGCGTGGAGACAGTCGCTCCTCTGGACCTAGGAAGTTTCCGTGATTGACAAGTAAGATACCTGAGTCCTCCCCATTCTTCTATTCCCCTCTATTGGAACGTTTTATTCAAATAAAACTCTTGAAAGAGACTTTGTGTCGGTGCAGACATTTCTTATGGATAGACTCTTCAAGGAGAACCCCTGAGCCGAAGATTTGGAACAGTAAGGTAATGTGCAAAGACCCACAACTAAACCAGCAGCTCCTACGGGGGTACTGCTATACTTGTTTACATGGACAGACCGCCTTTCTGCCTCTCTGCTGGTCGATCGGCAGGTACCAGGGGACATTGAGTCCACGGTTCCTGCCGCTGGGCTCCCACTGTGTATGATCACGGTGGTAATCAGCCACCTGTGGACCGCATGCGTGCCCCCTATATGGAAGAGCCAGATCACATGTATACAGTGGTGGCTGGTTCATAAGGGGCACAGGGGCGCTGCCCCCCTAATCTCCATGCGCTGCCCCCTAATCTCCATGCGGGGCTCCAGACACAAAGATTTCTATGAGTTGTTTTTTTAAGCACATGATTAGAGCCTGAGGCTTTAATTGGCTTCAAAAAGGTTGGAATATTGATTCCCAGAAGAGTTGAAGCTGTTATAGCTACAAAGGGTGGGTCAACTCAACATTGAACCCTACAGTCTTAAGCCTTGTACACACGGTCGGACTTCCATCGGACTTTTCCGTGGATTTTTGTCCGAACGGAGTTGGCCGGGAACACCCATAGCATACACACCACAGGACCTGGTTTTTCTGCTCTTTACCGCCACCCTTTTGTCAACTTCTGATATTGTTGGTTGATTTTAACATTATTTGTTTTGTCCATCAGACAAAAGTCCGATGGTTTTCTGTACACACGGTCGGACTTTGCTCCATCTGACTTTTATTGGCCAAAAGTTTGTCCGTTTGCAGACCGAACTTTTGTCTGATGAAAACAAAAAAAAAAAAAAAACTTTGTCCGATGGAGCGTACACACGGTCGGATTGTTGGTCCAACTTGCTCAAAATGAAGTTTGTTGGCCAAAAGTCCGACCGTGTGTACGGGGCTTAAGCCTGGGATGCCATTAAAGTTTATGTGCGTGTAAAGGCAGGTGTCCCAATACTTTTGGTAGTATATTGTATGTTATGTAGTTTTGTTTTTTTGGACTGGTCATCATGTAATCTTTTTTTTTAAACTTAGATACCATCTCTGCCCCCTGATGAAGATTTATGGCAAACTAATTGAAACACATTGGGGCTTCTCCGGCAGGTTATACTGTTTGAATAAATTCAATTAAAATATACCGTATATACTCGAGTATAAGCCACGTTTTTCAGCACATTTTTTTGTACTGAAAATGCCCCCCTCGGCTTATACTCAAGTCACCTTTTTGCGCCTGATCTCCTGGAATTTGGGGACCCGGTACTGGCCGGCCGTAGGTCCCCTGGACTCCAAACTTGGCACACATGTAGCTCCACTATTCCTCTACAAGTGTGCAAAGTTTGTTGTCCGTGGGACCTACGGCCGGGGAGCATCGATTTTTCAAACCTGGCACCCCTTCCTTAAACGTCAGTCTAGTCATGGACACAGTGAGGCATGGGCAAAGTGAGTCAATGAGTTTTCCCATTTTTTTGTGGTAAAATTAGGTGCCTCGGCTTATATTCGGGTCGGCTTATACTCAAGTATATACGGTACATTTATATAATTACCCTGCCAGAGGGTATTGGGGTATTATCGCACATTGTACCATTGAGTAGTAAAACCAGAGAATTTGCATGTTTTAGAACATGTTTGCTTTAAATTTATTGTACAATTAAAATTTGTCCAGTTTATGTAAAATGCTTTTTTTGTTGATGTGTTAAAGTCCCATGGGAGTAAATGGAATTGTTATTAGACATGGAGGGAAATCTTCTCTAAGTGTACCCGCTAGTTAGGGAGAGAGGTGCATGTCTTCAAAAAAAGACTGGAAGTGAAGTATTTATATCCAGAGCAAATAACGCTTGTAAGTTCAATCACATGGATGAGCCAAACTGCAAATTCCACTGAAGAGCCAATGAGTAAAGGATACAACATTTATTAACATGCAAACATAGTTCTCTCTTCAGGAGACTCCCGTTATTTCTGTCTGTATTGATATTGGAGAGTTCCCTCACTTCCTCACAACGTCACTGGGATCCATTTATGGTTAATGACATTGACTGGGGGACCCCCCCTTTGTATATATAAGATGTCACCCCCAGACCTATCATTTGGTGAAGGGACAGGACAAGATGTGTATCAGCAGGCACTGGGCTTTTTTCTTTCAGCGGATCAGCGGGCATTGAGCTTGATGTGGATCTACATTGCTGTGATTGATGATGGATGTACATCATGGGACATCATTTATGGGTTGTTTTTTGTTAAACCATTATTATACATGAGATCTACCAGAGAAATATAAGGGAATCAAACACACGGTTCCCCTTCACACATTACCATAAATAATTCTGTCTTTTTCTGTGCCGAGGAATCAGATAGAAAGGAGATAAGGAAAATCAAATTAGAGTGGGAGTAAACTCCCATACATGACTTTTACCTATAAGTAAGCTTATAATAAGACTTACCTATAGGCAGTGCCGGCTGGTGCAGAACTTTTTGAGAGAGCGGCAAACAAACCTCCCCAGGTCCGCACTCACCCCTCCATGGTCCCCCGCACTCACCCCTCCATGGTCCCCCGCACTCACCCCTCCACAGTCCCCCGCACTCACCCCTCCATGGTCCCCCGAACTCAGCCCCTCCACAGTCCCCCACACTCACTCCTCCATGGTCCCCCACACTCACCCCTCCACAGTCCCCACACTCACCCCTCCATGGTCCCCCATACTCACCCCCTCATGGTCCACCGCTTAGCCCTCCACGGTCCTCCGCACTCAGCCCTCCACGGTCCCCCGCACTCACCCCGTCATGGTCCCCCACACTCACGCCTACACAGTCCCCCGCACTCATCCCATCATGGTCCCCCACACTCACCCCTCCACGGTCCCCCACACTCACCCCTCCATGGTCCCTCGCACTCAGCCCTCCACAGTCCCCCACACTCACCCCTCCATGGTCCCTCGCACTCAGCCCTCCACAGTCCCCCACAATCACCCCTCTACGGTCCCCCGAACTCAGCCCCTCCACAGTCCCCCACACTCACCCCTCCATGGTCCCCACACTCAGCCCTCCACGGTCCCCCGCACTCACCCCGTCATGGTCCCTCACACTATTTAGGAGATATTTACTGATCGTGCTGCCGGTGACATCACTCTAAAGGAACAGCTTCCTGGCCTGTCCCTTCAGAGGTCTGTGCCATAAACGCCAGCTGCTGCGTGCATGCGCAAGAGTGACGTCATCTCGGCTCCAGCCAATCACACAGCCGGAGTCCGCAAACTGGAAGGAAGATGGTTGGAGATTGTGGCCGTGTCAGCGGTGGCATCTCGCCACTGGAAGGGCTTCGTTCTAGGGTACATTTCACATAATCTGCTAGTCTGTGATGCACACTAGCACATTATGGCTTTACCTTGCAGGTTAAAAGAAAAAAAAATTGTTTGCGGTTTACCATGACTTTAAGTGCCTTGTGGAGTTGGAAGGATTTTGGTATTGTATCAAGTAAAAGACAAAACTATACATGAACTTTATTGCATTAGACTGCATAATAACTAAAAGAACTGAAGAGGAAACTATAACATCTGTAATTGTTGGAACCACTTTCTGACCTTTGAACTCTGCATCAATTAATCCTGACCCTTGAACTCTACAGTATGTTACTTTCTTCTCACCCCTGAACACTGTGTGACATAATACTGATCCCTAAACTCTGCATCACTTCTTGCTGACCTCTGGAGCCTGTGCCAATTACTAATGACCATTGAACCCTGTACCATCTACTATCCTATCAAATTGTATGTATGTGGAAAAACCCAAAAGGTCATGGATTATTTTGGTACCCCAAAGTCAGAGTTCAAAGCAATTTTAAAAAGTCAAAGTTTATTACAAAATTTAAAAAAAATACAAAGCTCATAATTTAAAATGATCATTGTATAGAACTCCCCTGTAGGTGTGTCGTAGTTCCCATGCTTGATGTATCCAGCTCCACTGACACACGCTCCAAGATACAGATATAGGGGAACATACAGGCAGCAAACCCTCTACATGTTTCAAGGCAATAGCAGCTTCTTCAGGAGGAATGAGGGGCCTAAAATATCTAAGAAGAAACAATTCATTACTCAAAAAGTACAAACAGCATAACGAAGACATTGATATACAATCAAGTTGTTAACAAAACATAAAAACATCCAAGAACTCCGGTGTTTCAGGTGGCACCCCAGGACTTACCAAATCCAGAGGACGGTCGGTAACATGGGGAGCCCAAACTTGTGGGACCTACTATCAGCCAGAGGATCTTTTATGATTATCACTAAAAGAATAAAATACTTTCAAATACCATGGATAAAACGTGTGTGACGTCACTGTGTCTTATCTTCCACTGCGCATGTGCGGGAAAACCTACAGTATGCATGTGCAGTGCCCAAAAGAAAGACGTTTACAGGCATGGGAGAGGCAAAGTCGGGGGGCAAAGTAATCCTGCCCAGCAAAGGCCCCTCCATCGAGAGAGCGGCTGTCTGCCGCTGGAAAAGCAAGGCAACCCGTCAATTGCACCTCCTTCAGCCAATCACAGCGGTCATGTGATTGGAAATGTTTTTTTTTCTTTAATTACCTTATTTTATTTTTCACGCCTGTCAGAAGCGCTCGTGATTAACTTTGCTAGCTGTCAGCCTCCCATTAATTTCAGTAGGGCTGCCACATATAACCGGTGGCGGCCCCATTCGCAACTGTGAATGAGGCCAAAGAGTGTCGCATCTATGCAGTATTTCACAGATGTGAATGGATTCTTTGGAACTGAGAAGATAATTACCAATAAACAGTCACCAGCTGGGCGTATGTATTAGAGGGGCGGCGTCTCTGCCCCCCTGTATGGACGGTCCGTGTTGGTGTTACCATGCATGGTGTTACCTTGCAGAAGTACAGGAACAACCAACCTACAGAGGTACAGACAGGAAGTTCCGGGTGAGAGATGTTTGCACCACTGCACTTCCAATATATATATTTTTTCTAAATATACTTTAGCGTTACTTATATTTTGTTTTATATTACCACGCAGAACTGCACCAGATTCGGAGTGCTCCAACCAGTGGCGGCCCGTAATGTAGGGCGCAAGGGCACTGCCCCCCCATCAATGCATCTGTCCCCCTAATCTACATGCAGGGCACTGGAGGCATTAATTCCAATGTTTGTTTTTTTTAAACACGTGATTAGAGCTAATAGGCCCGGGACTGAGATAAGCAATCGGGACAACTTCCCACAGAGGTGATGGAGGAACATCCATTCCCAGAACTCCTCTGTGATGAATGAAGCTGGAAGTGGCAATGACTTTATCACTATCAGCCGTCATTCCCAGGCTGTTACCACCAGGGAACCAGCTAACCAAGTACAATCTGTGTTTGGTTAGTTGCTTTGGAGAGCAGAGAGTAAAGAGTACCTGTCACCTGTTCAAAGCTGTCATAAAGGGAGCTTTTTAGCCCCTTTGTGATAGCAATAATGTTAAAGTGGTTGTAAAGGTAGAAGTTTTTATTACATTAATGCATTTTCTGCATTAAGGTAAAAAACCTTCTGTGCATAGGATTCCCCCAACCCCCCTAAATACTTACCTGAGCCAAATCTCAATCCAGCACTGTGCCTGAGAGCAGCGGCTCTCTCCACCCTCTCTCCTCACTGGACATAAAATTGTAGCTCCAGCCGTGGTCTTAGTATTGTTTTATTCAGATGTATTGGACTCTCCCATTCCTCCGATAGGCCCGGGACTGAGATAAGCGATCAGGACGTCTTGCCACAGAGGAGATGGAGGAACATCCATTCCCAGAACTCCTCTGTTATGAATGAAGCCGGAAGTCATGAAGATTTTGACACTTTCCGCTTCGGAGCCGTCATTACCTGGCTGTTACACAGAGCAGGGAAGTACAACAAGTTACGAAAAAAATTGATTTACAATCACTTTAAAGGGAAAACGTGTAAACATTTTTTTAGATATAATAAAAATAATAAACAATTTTTTTTTTATTCACCCCTGTCCAACTGCATACACAAAAATGCAATAGAATAAAATATGTCTGTTCTGAAATCTAACTAGATGTACACATATATACAGAATGTATAACCCATCTGGTTCTAAAGGGGGGTGACCACATGACTACTAGACATGTGCGATTAGTTTCGTATGAATTGGAAATTCGTACGAATTTTTCGAAATTCGTAAAAAAATTTACGAATCCGAATTACGAATATTTACGAATTCTGTACGAAATACGAAATTTCGTTTACGAATTTCGGCTCCAAATTATCCGAATCCAAACTACCAAATAAGGAATTTCAACTAATATGAAAGAAATTATAGCGGATATAACGAATGATTCGAATGAATTCGAGATTCAGTATAACGAATATCGACGCTCTACGAATAATAACGAATTTGTTTTCGGTCCAAATTTCTTTACTACAGAAACATATGACTGTTGGTTGACCAATCAGAGGTTTTCTTCTGATGCTGAGGCCTACAGGGCAGGCCCAATCATGTGACTTCCCTTTGTGGGTTAGTTAGTGTAGTGGAGCAGATCACACAATTATTTGTCTGTGCATCTGAGCGAATATCTTTGCAATCCTTTGATTTTCGTTGTTCATTTTAGTTTATATCTCTTGTAGTGTGCGAGTGTATCATCTGTTAGTGTTTAGTTTCTGGTTTTATTAGTTTTTTGGTTGGTTTTGAGAGATAATTTTCTTTTTTTATTTCTTGTTTCCTTTAGTTAATATTTTGATATTTTCTGTTGGTCTACTTATTTTTTTTGTACATTTGCTGATTTTGGTGTTGGTTTGCTGCGATCAAAATCATATTTTTTTTTGTCTATATTTTTCTAACTTTTAAAGGAAAAATGAGCAGCAAACAAGGCCAAAAAAGCAGCAAGAGTGCTGCTGGGAGAGGGAGAGCTATGAGCAGTTTACATGAGCAGCAGGTAGGACGTTCTGTCTCTGTGCCATAACATACAGGGGCGGAGACTATAGCCAGTGCCACATGTCAAAAACGAAAGAAAAAAATCGAGATTTCGAATAGTTACGAATAACCGCAATGTATTAGAAAAGTATGAATCCATTCGAAGCACGCAGCGCCACTGTCAGACATGTAAATTTACGAATCAACGAACCAAAAAAAAGTTACGAATGTACGAATCCATTCGAAGCACGTTAGACAGCGCCATTGTAAGAGACACGGAAAATTACGAATCAACAAACAAAAAAAAAAGTTACGAAAGTAGGAGTTGTGTCCAGAATCAACGAAAACAATGTACTGTACCGAAATTACGAATTATAAATCAACTAAAAATAAGGCTTTCAGAAATTCCGAATCATTTGTTATTATTCGTTATTATTCGTAGAGTGTCGCTATTCGTTATCAAAATTAACGATTCGCACGAAATTCGTATTTCGTATAAATCCAAATTAAATTCCGTACACGAATTACGAATTACGAATTTTTTTAAATACGAAACGGAACAGAACGAAACAAAACAAATTTTTTGACAGCTCCCATGTCTAATGACTACCAAATAATGTGAATGAACTTTCTGCACACTGCTGTACACTGCTTAATCCTTTCTAGCAAACTGCACATAGACAGGGATTTTTGGTTCACATGCATTGTAATACATGCTTAAGCTGGCCAACTGCGTCAAAGTAATCCCTTTCTGGCCAGACCTAACTACTCTATACTATCCTATACTACACTACACTACACAACACTAACTAATCTATCCTACTCTACACTACACCCTACACTATGCTGTACTTACCTGCACTGCACCCTACACTACACAACAGCACTTTCTACATTCTACATTACATTAGGTGTTCCTAGAGGTCCTGAGCGCTGTTTTTATTTAAAAAAAATTATGTTCGCTTTTCCAAGTACAGTTTACATCGCTCCCAACTGTCCCTGATTTCGAGGGACTGTCGCTGATTTGGAACAAAGTCCCTCTGACCCTCATTTGTCCCTCCTTTTGGTCTGATCTATATAGTTGCATATAAAATACACTATTTATCTTTCAAAAAGTGTTTCCCAGTGCTAAACTATTCATCCATTTTTTTAAATTGGTGCATTTGTAAATTTCTAAAGCCAATTTAAAGGAATAATAGTGGCAAATAAAGCACTTAACTAATCATTTTTTATGTGGAATTCACCTTTAGTAGGGCGTGGCAGGAGGTGTGGCTTATGCCTACATACTTTTGCTAATAGGTGTCCCTCGTTCTTATTTCAAAAAGTTGGGAGGTATGGGTCTATAGCAGCTGGGACCGCCATGTACCCCTTTAATAACAATACATAGCGGTGATACTATGGACTTAGCGCCTGATTTTTGGGATATTTCTACACTAAACGACATTACTCTTTGGGGTTGATTTCCTAAAGGCAAATAGACTGTGCACTCTGCAAGCGCTGTTACTCCAGAGCTTAGAATATGAGGCGAAGCTTCACTTTACAAAAAAAAACAATCATGTGCAAGGAAAATGTAAAAAGAAATTGCATTTTTGCTTAGACATGATTGGGTGATGGAAGTCAGCAGAGCTTCCCCTCATTTACTAAGCTCTGGAGCAACTGCACTTGCAAAGTACACAGTCTATTTGCTTTTATTAAATCAACCCCCATGTGTTTGATAAATAGCTGTGCAAATATCATGTGGCATAAAAAATTGCAACAGCCACCATGGTATTCTCCAGGGCTTCTGCATTCCTAAAATATCTCATGTTTGGGGGTTCTAACTAATTTTCTATCTAAAAATGCTGATTTCAACATGTGTGTGAAAAATGTAAAAAAATTGCCCTGGACAGCAAGTGGGTAAAAAAATACTAATCTGAAAAAATGTCCCTCGTTGGACCTCCATTCTCAGTCACATCCTCCAGCCAAGCAGATGGACGTCCAGCAATGCAGGGGTGATGAAGTTTGGGGAATCTTTAGATCTTATTGCCCAATTCCTGCAATAACAATGGATAAATTCATAGAAACAGAGAAACAAAGAAAACAGCTATATTTATTTTTTTATTTTTTTATAAATTCTTGAATGGGTGCCAGTCTCGTCTTCCAGGGATCCAGAAGATCAGCTCTAGATGTTGATGCCCAATCAATGCCTGCAATAAAAAACAATATATTTATAGGAACATAGAAAACAGGAGAGAGAGAGAGAAAAAGAGAGAAATATTTTTTTTTGTTTTTTGTTTATGTATTTTTTTTTTGTTTTTTTTGTTTTTTTTCGTGGGGGTGGGGGGGGGATGCAGACGTTCAGGGACGCTGTAGATCCAATCTGCCGTTCCATCTGTACCTGCAATAAAATTGATGCGTTAATATTGTCTGAATGGGTAATGCTGAAAACATATGATAGGACACTTTATCTAAGCATAGGTTTTCTCATCATTTATAAATGATGGTGGTGATCTTGGGACAATAGTCCTCAGCAGCACAGAATGTCCAACAGTTATGTTCTCTATAATATAAAATACATTCTGCTTCCTATAATTGCTCCTCTGTAATTGGTGTCATAGATGTGCAGACCAGGGAACTCCATTGCAGAGGTCCCCCTCACACCCGTAGATATTTGGCCATGAGGATCAGCAGAGAGTGGAAACATCGAGATACATTTCTGTGTTTTGTTTGCACAATTGTTTGTGACTTGTGGGTCTGTTCACAGCGTGTTTATTCCAGTATCAATAGTGCCATGCATGGTAGGTGTGCTGATGCCATTCGTTCTTTCTGAATGGCACCCCAATACACCTTCTGATGGAGGTGCATTGTAGCACAACAACACACTAACATGCATTGTGGTGTTTTGTGAAATATGGAGCATGCATGGACCATTATTTGGCAGCACACCACACATTATGGGGTTGTGCTTTTGGCACATTACTGAGCTGCCCCGCATTGTACTGCTACACACATTCATATGAAGGTGCATTACTCCCTAACAAGGAGATCTTTGTACCCAAGCAGTATATAGACTGTGATAACATGGGCATCTTATATCTAATGTCAAAGACATGCGGAACATTTTACGTTGGCTAAATTATTAGACATTTAAGGCAAAGGATTGGAGATCATTTATACTTTGCCAGTAATAGTAAAATGATAACGTCCATCAATGGGCACATTGGCACACAACTCAATTTTGACGCATCACATATGGGATTTTAGCTTTGGAGCCGGCCTTCTAAGACCCTTGTGGTGGTGATTTTGATAAGGAAGAGCTTCAGAGAGAAACACAACAGATTCAGATTTGAAGGCTCCCCTCCCCCAGGTCTGAAGGAGAATTTGAGCTATAAACCGTTTTTATCATTCTTACAATTTTAGTTCCTATATGATTTAGAAAAATGGGGACAACACCAGTACAGCTGCACTATTTAATGTTGCAAATTATTTGATTGTTTATTATTTGGTTGTTTTTTGTATCAAACTAGTGTAGCAACCGGCACCCTCTCTCTCCACTATCCTTGGCTCGCTCACAGGAGAAAAAGGCGCACCATGCCACCATGCCCATACCCCCTGGTTTGCAGAGGTTGTTTTAACTTACGGGTCTTACAACAAGGTTCCCCTCAAAGCTGGTTTCTGTCCCTAGAATGTAAGGACCAAGTCTCTATACCCCAAGTAACTCCAAGGTCCACACCAGTGTCAACTCCAACGTAGAGTTTATTTTCCTTATGCATGATCTTCCACAAAGTTGAGAAGAGAGAAAGGTGTTAAGAAGACAGATTAATTCAGGCACTCCTGGCTTCTTCGCCACTCGATCCCGAGTGGGTATAGCTCACCCGGATAGTCACCCAAGGGCACTAGCAGCCGGCATGTAGCTCGAACAGTCTATCAGATTCCCTAATGGATGCGTTCAGGAGATCCTCTGCCACAGAATCTATAGTGTCCCAAACCTCCTGCAGCCCCAAACTTGCATGGAGCCTCATCAGTCCTAAGCACCTTCTACCATTTATCTGCACCCCAGTTCCTATGTTTAATGCATGGTTGAGTTGCTTAGCCTTATTTCCACAACCTCTGCATGAAAACAGGAACCGGGGTGCAGAAAAATGGTAGAAGGTGCTCTAGACTGATAAAATGTGAAATATTTGGGTGTAGCAGGAGGCAGTTTGTCCCCGAAGGGCTGGAGAGCGGTACAATAATGAGTGTCTGCAGGGAAGAGTGAAGTGGAGGTTCCTTGCAGGTTTGGGGTTGCATTTCTGAAAATGGAGTTGGAGATTTGGTCGGGATCAATGGTATCCTCAATGCTGAGAAATACAGACAGATACTTATCCATCATGCCAAACCATCTGGGAGGCCTGTGATTGCCCCCAAATGTATTCTGCAGCTGGACAACCACCCCAAACATACAGGCAATGTCAATAAGAACTAGCTTCAGTGTACATAAGAACAAGGAGTCCTGGAAGTGATGGTTTGGTCCCCACAGAGCCCTGATCTCAACATCATGGGGTCTGTCTGGGATTACACGAAGAGACAGAAGGATTCGAGGCAGATTACATCCACAGAAGATCTGTGCTTAGTTTGGAACAACCTACCTGCTGATGGTCCTTCAAAAATGGTGTGTAAGTGTAGCTAGAAGAATTGATGAATTGAATTTTTCGAAAAAAAAAAGTTTTTTTTTTAGTTTCTGTCATAAACTTCTGTTTTCCCCTTCACTGATGGGCAATGATGAGGTGGCACTGATGGGCACTGATGAGACGGCACTGATGGGCACTGATGAGTTGGCGCTGATAAAGTGGCACTGATGGGCACTGATGAGGAGGCACTGATATGTTGAATTGATGGACACTGATAGGCGGCACTGATATGCAGCACTGATGGTCACTGATAGGCGGCACTGATGGGCATTGATAGGTGGCACTGATGGGCACTGACAGGCGGCTGTGATGGGCACTGACAGGCGTCACTGATTGGCACTGATAGGCGGTACTGATGGGCAGCACTGACGGTGAGGTACTGACAGGTGTTACTGCCGGGCAGTGATTGGCACTGTGGTGGGCAGTGATTGGCACTGTGGTGGGCACTTGCAGAGTTTATTATTGGGGCACTGCTGGGCACTAGGGATGAGCCGAACACCCCCGGGTTCGGTTCGCACCAGAACCTTCGAACGGACCGAAAGTTCGCGCGAATTTTCGAACCCTATTCGTTATAATGGACGCGAACGTTCGAAATCAAAATTGCTAATTACAACGGCCAATATGCATGTTAATGTTATAAAACAGGTTTGGGGACCCGGGTCCTGCCCCAGGGGACATATATCAATGCAAAAAGAAATTTTAAAAACTAAAGTTTTTTCGGGAGCAGTCATTTTAATGATGCATAAAGTGAAAAAAAAAAAAGTGAAATTTTCCTTTAAATACGGTACCTGGGGGGTGTCTAAAGTATGCCTGTGAAGTGGCATGTGTTTCCCGTGTTTAGAACTGTCCTTGCACAAAATGACATTTGTAAAGGAAAAAAAGAAGCCATTTAAAACCACTTGCGGCTTTAATGTCATGTCTTGTCCTGGCCGCCATATGGCTGAAAATCCTTGAGAAAAATGGCATGGCTACCCCATCACCCCCCCCCACCCCAGCCCCTTTGGGTCTTGTATGGATACTAAGGGGGACCCCGCACCCAAAATAAAACCCTATACCTACAACCCTATATACTCTGAACAGCAGTATATAGGTGGTGCAAACAAGACATGGACTGTAGGTTTGTTCTTAAGTAGAATCTGAACAGGTACATTATGAAGTGTAGCTACATCCCAAAAAAATCAATTTTTAAGCTTTTTGGAGAACATAGGGAGGGGTTATCACCCCTGTAACATTTGCTGTCTTTGCACATCTGTTCAGAACATGTCACCTCACTTTCCGTCCCAATGACAAATGTTTTTGGAAAAGTGGGGTTTTAATTGAAACAAGGATTGGTGATAAAGCATCAGTAGAGAGGAGATACCTTTTTCCCAAATTAAATCTAACAGGATAGAATTTTCCTTCCTAGGGGTAGATTTCCTCTCACTTCCTGTTTTCTCTTGCCGTTTGCAAGTAGGAGTCGTTTGTAAGTTGGATGTTTGAAAGTAGGGGCCTGCCGTATATACTCTGCAGAAATTTGCCCTATTAGATATTGGTGTAGCCACAAGACTGGTGGGCACAGGAATGGGCCCTGCTGTGAGTTAATAGATCAAGATTTGTACTTGCATGCACCTGTTGAACCGGGCAGAAAAATTGGGCCTTTGGTGGTGGTGGTGGTGGTGGTGGTGGACGGTGTTGCCACAAGACTGTAAGCCCTCACAGTTACTCTTGGTGGGTGCAGGAATGGGCCCTGCTGTGAGTTATTAGATCAAGATTTGTAATTGCATGCACCTGTTGAACAGGGCAGAAAAATTGGGCCTTTGGTGGTGGTGGTGGTGGTGGACGGTGTTGCCACAAGACTGTAGGCCCTCATAGTTACTCTTGGTGGGCGCAGGAATGGGCCCTGCTGTGAACTATTAGATCAAGATTTGTAATTACACGCCCCTGTTAAACAGGGGCTGAAAAATTGTGCCTTAGGCATTGGTGCTGGTGCCACAACACTGCAACCCCTCACAGATACTGTACTTGGAGCACAGCAGTCACACCTGTTGCGAAGCATCTTTTTAAAAAATTGTAATTACACGCCCCTGTTATACAGGGGCTGAAAAATTGTGCCTTAGGCACTGGTGCTGGTGCCACAACACTGCAACCCCTCACAGATACTGTACTCTGAGCACAGCAATGAGACCTGTTGCAAAGCATTGCCTAAAAATTGTAATTACACGCCCCAACAGGGGCTGAAAAATTGTGCCTTAGGCACTGGTGCTGGTGCCACAACACTGCAACCCCTCACAGATACTGTACTCTGAGCACAGCAGTCACACCTGTTGCGAAGCATCTTTTAAAAAAATTGTAATTACACGCCCCTGTTATACAGGGGCTGAAAAATTGTGCCTTAGGCACTGGTGCTGGTGCCACAACACTGCAACCCCTCACAGATACTGTACTCTGAGCACAGCAATGAGACCTGTTGCAAAGCATTGCCTAAAAATTGTAATTACACGCCCCAACAGGGGCTGAAAAATTGTGCCTTAGGCACTGGTGCTGGTGCCACAACACTGCAACCCCTCACAGATACTGTACTCTGAGCACAGCAGTCACACCTGTTGCGAAGCATCTTTTTAAAAAATTGTAATTACACGCCCCTGTTATACAGGGGCTGAAAAATTGTGCCTTAGGCACTGGTGTGGTGGCATGGATCATTGAGGAGGAGGAAGAGGATAGTCAGTGAACATAACAGGACAGTCACTCAGCATCAGCATAGGCAGTCTTGAAGGGATGTGACATTATAAATTATTCCGTTATATCCGCTTCAGGTGTCTGGTAGCTGGTGGTGATCCAAGACTGATTCATTTTTATGAAGGTCAGTCGATCAACCGAGTCGGTGGACAGGCGCACCCTATGATCGGTGACAAATCCTCCAGCAGCACTGAATGTGCGTTCGGAAAGAACGCTGGATGCAGGACAGGCCAGTAGCTCAATTGCATACTGTGCAAGCTCTGGCCAGTGATCCATCCTCAGGACCCAGTAAGCCAGAGGATTTTCGGTGGGAAAGGTGTCCAAGTCTGACCTTGCCCCTAGGTATTCCTGCACCATGTATATCAGACGCTGGCGATGGTTGCTGGAACCGATCATACCTTGGGGCTGCGGACTAAAAAATTGTCTGAACGCATCGGTCAGACGTCCACCTTCCCCACCGCTCCTTCTGCTACTGACCGAAGCCTCAGCAACTCGTCGTCCAGGACCAGGAGTTTGTAACCTCCCAGTTTCTGGGAACGCGTTGCACAGACCTTTCTGCAAGGCCTCCCTGAGATGTCTCATCCTCTGCTCCCTCTGCGACGGCAAGATAAGGTCCGCAACCTTACCCTTGTACCGTGGATCAAGGAGAGTGGCCAGCCAGTAATGGTCACTCTCCTTGATCCGAAGAACACGAGGATCCTTCCGCAGGCTTTGCAGGATCAGGGAGGCCATGCAGCGTAGGTTAGCTGAGGCATTCGGTCCGGAGTCTTCTGGGTCACTGAGGATGACATGATCGCCAGCCACCTCCTCCCAGCCACGTACAAGTCCACTGGTTTGTTGGGACTGTACATCATCCCTAAAAGACTGCTGCTGCTGATGCTGAGTGCCAGGCTCCACCTCCATGCTCACACAATCCTCCTCCTCCTCCTCCTCCTCCTCCTCTTCCTGTGTGATGGGTGGGACAGAAGGAACATTGTCTGGATAAAGGGGGCCTTGAGAGACAAGGAAGTCCTCCTCTTCCTGCCTCTGTTCTGCCTCAAGTGCCCTGTCCATTATCCCACGCAGCGTATGCTCCAACAGGTGGACAAGAGGTACAGTGTCACTGATGCATGCACTGTCACTGCTCACCATCCTCGTGGCCTCCTCAAATGGTGAGAGGACAGTGCATGCATCCCTGATCATGCTCCACTGGCGTGGGGAAAAAAAGCCAAGCTCCCCTGACCCTGTCCTGGTGCCGTAGTCGCAAAGGTACTCATTGATGGCCCTCTGCTGCGTGTGCAGTCGCTGCAGCATGGCCAACGTTGAGTTCCACCTGGTGGGCATGTCACATATTAGGCGGTTCTTGGGCAGGTTCAGCTCCTTTTGCAGCTCAGTCAGCCGAGCACTGGCATTATAAGATCGGCGGAAATGCACACAGACTTTCCTGGCCTGCCTCAGGACATCCTGTAAGCCTGGGAACCTGCCCAAGAACCGCTGCACCACCAGGTTGAGGACGTGAGCCATACAGGGCACATGGGTGAGCTGCCCCTGTCGCAGGGCGGAGAGGAGGTTGGTGTCATTATCAGAAACGACCATTCCTGGCTTAAGCTGGCGTGGCGTCAACCACCTCTCGGCCTGCCCCTGCAGAGCTGCCAGAACCTCTGGCCCAGTGTGGCTCCTGTCCCCCAAACACACCAGCGCAAGCACGGCATGGCATCTTTTTGCCTGCGTACTCGCGTAGCCCCTTGTACGCCTACGGAGCACCGCTGGTTCCGAGGACAGAGCACTCGAAGAGGACATGGAGGAAGAAGAAGAGGAGGGGGTGGAGGAGAGAGGTGTGTCACAACCAGTAGTAGCATTTTGGAGGCGTGGTGGCGGAACAACCTCCAACACTACTGCACCTTGTCCTGCATCCCTCCCAGCTACCAATAGAGTGACCCAATGGGCCGTGAAAGAAAGATAACGTCCCTGTCCATGCCTGCTGGACCATGAGTCAGCGGTAATATGCACCTTACCGCTGACCGCCCTGTCCAGCGAGGCATGGACATTGCCTTCCACATGCCAGTAGAGAGACGGAATTGCCTTCCGTGAGAAAAAGTGGCGTTTGGGAACCTGCCACTGAGGAACCGCACATTGAACAAACTCACGGAAGGGGGCCGAGTCTATCAACTGAAAAGGCAGCAGTTGAAGTGCTAGCAATTTAGCCAAGCTAGCATTCAACCGCTGGGCATGTGGATGGCTGGGAGTATACTTCTTTCGACGGTCCAGCAGCTGGGGCAGGGAAATTTGCCTGCTACAATCGGACGTCGGTGTACTGCAAGTACTTGGTTGTGACACACCTAATTCTACACCTTCAGTCCTCTCAGAGCAGCTTTCAGAGAGGACTGAAGATATAGTGGGGATGGAGATCCCAGCTGATGAGGAGCAAGGAGAGGTCCGCTTTGTTCTTTGGTGTGGGTCTTTTATGTGTGCTTGCCAACGAGCTGCATGGCAGGTCGACATATGTCTGCTCATGCTTGTGGTGCCCAAGCGGCTGATGTTTTGGCCACGCGAGATACGCTTGAGACAAATATTGCAAATAGCAGTGGTGCGATCTGATGCACTCGTCTCAAAAAAGGCCCACACCAAAGAACTTTTGTGATAACGTGCAGAGGCAGCGCCCTGCACAGGCGGAGCTCTGCGGTGTGGTACAGTTGCTGTGCTGGCCTCTAGCTGGCCTCCAGGGGGCATCCTGCCTCGTTGGACATGTGACGCTGCATCCTCCTCCTCCTCCTCCTCTCTCCCTTCAGGCACCCACGTGGAGTCAGTGACCTCATCATCCCCTCCCTCTTCACCACTAGAGCAAACCTGGCAGTAAGCTGCAGCTGGTGGAACACTACTGCCAGATTGCTGTCCTTCAGCATCCCCTTTCTCTGCGCGCACACTACTGACTTCCTCAAGCTGGGTATCATCATCCGAGCCTTCGAATCGTTGGGCATCCTCCTGGAGCATGTACCCAACACTGTGCTCAAACAGTTCGGGGGACTCCTCAGGAGGACATGGTGGGTCTAGGGAAGGGGTGGCTGATGATGCCATTGAGTACGCGTTGGCAGCTGCTCTGCCAGTACCCTGAGCCTGGGTGAGAGAGGATGAGGAGGATGAGGAGGGCTTGGTCATCCATTCTACCAAGCCTTCGGCATGATGCGGCTCCACATGTCCAGCTGCCGAAAACAAAGACAAGCGTGTCCCATGGCCACGTGCTGATGACGATGCACGACCACGTCCACGGCCAGCACTGTTGTCTCTAGAAACAGAGCCTGCCTGCCCTGTGTTCTTGCCTCGGCACGCTCTGCCTCTCCTTGGCGGTCTTCCAGCCATTGTAGTCGGTAGTGTATATAGTATAAAAAATAGAACTCCTATGTGTGCTCACAACACACTGTAGGTCCTATGGGTGCTGACACTAACACACTATAGGTACTATGTGTGCTGCTGACAAGAAAATATAGGAGCTCTGTTTGCTGCCACTAACACACTAGAAGTCCTATGGGTGCTGCTGAGAAGAAAATATAGGAGCTCTGTTTGCTGCCACTAACACACTAGAAGTCCTATGGGTGCTGCTGAGAAGAAAATATAGGAGCTCTGTTTGCTGCCACTAACACACTAGAAGTCCTATGGGTGCTGCTGAGAAGAAAATATAGGAGCTCTGTTTGCTGCCACTAACACACTAGAAGTCCTATGGGTGCTGCTGAGAAGAAAATATAGGAGCTCTGTTTGCTGCCACTAACACACTAGAAGTCCTATGGGTGCTGCTGAGAAGAAAATATAGGAGCTCAGTGTGATGCCACTAACACACTAGAAGTCCTATGGGTGCTGCTGAGAAGAAAATATAGGAGCTCTGTTTGCTGCCACTAACACACTAGAAGTCCTATGGGTGCTGCTGAGAAGAAAATATAGGAGCTCTGTTTGCTGCCACTAACACACTAGAAGTCCTATGGGTGCTGCTGAGAAGAAAATATAGGAGCTCTGTGTGATGCCACTAACACACTAGAAGTCCTATGGGTGCTGCTGAGAAGAAAATATAGGAGCTCTGTTTGCTGCCACTAACACACTAGAAGTCCTATGGGTGCTGCTGAGAAGAAAATATAGGAGCTCTGTTTGCTGCCACTAACACACTAGAAGTCCTATGGGTGCTGCTGAGAAGAAAATATAGGAGCTCTGTTTGCTGCCACTAACACACTAGAAGTCCTATGGGTGCTGCTGAGAAGAAAATATAGGAGCTCTGTTTGCTGCCACTAACACACTAGAAGTCCTATGGGTGCTGCTGAGAAGAAAATATAGGAGCTCTGTTTGCTGCCACTAACACACTAGAAGTCCTATGGGTGCTGCTGAGAAGAAAATATAGGAGCTCTGTTTGCTGCCACTAACACACTAGAAGTCCTATGGGTGCTGCTGAGAAGAAAATATAGGAGCTCTGTTTGCTGCCACTAACACACTAGAAGTCCTATGGGTGCTGCTGAGAAGAAAATATAGGAGCTCTGTGTGATGCCACTAACACACTAGAAGTCCTATGGGTGCTGCTGAGAAGAAAATATAGGAGCTCTGTTTGCTGCCACTAACACACTAGAAGTCCTATGGGTGCTTCTGAGATGAAAATATAGGAGCTCTGTGTGATGCCACTAACACACTAGAAGTCCTATGGGTGCTGCTGAGAAGAAAATATAGGAGCTCTGTTTGCTGCCACTAACACACTAGAAGTCCTATGGGTGCTGCTGAGAAGAAAATATAGGAGCTCTGTTTGCTGCCACTAACACACTAGAAGTCCTATGGGTGCTGCTGAGAAGAAAATATAGGAGCTCTGTGTGATGCCACTAACACACTAGAAGTCCTATGGGTGCTGCTGAGAAGAAAATATAGGAGCTCTGTTTGCTGCCACTAACACACTAGAAGTCCTATGGGTGCTGCTGAGAAGAAAATATAGGAGCTCTGTTTGCTGCCACTAACACACTAGAAGTCCTATGGGTGCTGCTGAGAAGAAAATATAGGAGCTCTGTGTGATGCCACTAACACACTAGAAGTCCTATGGGTGCTGCTGAGAAGAAAATATAGGAGCTCTGTTTGCTGCCACTAACACACTAGAAGTCCTATGGGTGCTGCTGAGAAGAAAATATAGGAGCTCTGTGTGATGCCACTAACACACTAGAAGTCCTATGGGTGCTGCTGAGAAGAAAATATAGGAGCTCTGTTTGCTGCCACTAACACACTAGAAGTCCTATGGGTGCTGCTGAGAAGAAAATATAGGAGCTCTGTTTGCTGCCACTAACACACTAGAAGTCCTATGGGTGCTGCTGAGAAGAAAATATAGGAGCTCTGTTTGCTGCCACTAACACACTAGAAGTCCTATGGGTGCTGCTGAGAAGAAAATATAGGAGCTCTGTTTGCTGCCACTAACACACTAGAAGTCCTATTGGTGCTGCTGAGAAGAAAATATAGGAGCTCTGTTTGCTGCCACTAACACACTAGAAGTCCTATGGGTGCTGCTGAGAAGAAAATATAGGAGCTCTGTGTGATGCCACTAACACACTAGAAGTCCTATGGGTGCTGCTGAGAAGAAAATATAGGAGCTCTGTTTGCTGCCACTAACACACTAGAAGTCCTATGGGTGCTGCTGAGAAGAAAATATAGGAGCTCTGTGTGATGCCACTAACACACTAGAAGTCCTATGGGTGCTGCTGAGAAGAAAATATAGGAGCTCTGTTTGCTGCCACTAACACACTAGAAGTCCTATGGGTGCTGCTGAGAAGAAAATATAGGAGCTCTGTTTGCTGCCACTAACACACTAGAAGTCCTATGGGTGCTGCTGAGAAGAAAATATAGGAGCTCTGTTTGCTGCCACTAACACACTAGAAGTCCTATGGGTGCTGCTGAGAAGAAAATATAGGAGCTCTGTTTGCTGCCACTAACACACTAGAAGTCCTATGGGTGCTGCTGAGAAGAAAATATAGGAGCTCTGTTTGCTGCCACTAACACACTAGAAGTCCTATGGGTGCTGCTGAGAAGAAAATATAGGAGCTCTGTTTGCTGCCACCAACACACTAGAAGTCCTATGGGTGCTGCTGAGAAGAAAATATAGGAGCTCTGTTTGCTGCCACTAACACACTAGAAGTCCTATGGGTGCTGCTGAGAAGAAAATATAGGAGCTCTGTTTGCTGCCACTAACACACTAGAAGTCCTATGGGTGCTGCTGAGAAGAAAATATAGGAGCTCTGTGTGATGCCACTAACACACTAGAAGTCCTATGGGTGCTGCTGAGAAGAAAATATAGGAGCTCTGTTTGCTGCCACTAACACACTAGAAGTCCTATGGGTGCTGCTGAGAAGAAAATATAGGAGCTCTGTTTGCTGCCACTAACACACTAGAAGTCCTATGGGTGCTGCTGAGAAGAAAATATAGGAGCTCTGTTTGCTGCCACTAACACACTAGAAGTCCTATGGGTGCTGCTGAGAAGAAAATATAGGAGCTCTGTTTGCTGCCACTAACACACTAGAAGTCCTATGGGTGCTGCTGAGAAGAAAATATAGGAGCTCTGTTTGCTGCCACTAACACACTAGAAGTCCTATGGGTGCTGCTGAGAAGAAAATATAGGAGCTCTGTTTGCTGCCACTAACACACTAGAAGTCCTATGGGTGCTGCTGAGAAGAAAATATAGGAGCTCTGTTTGCTGCCACTAACACACTAGAAGTCCTATGGGTGCTGCTGAGAAGAAAATATAGGAGCTCTGTTTGCTGCCACTAACACACTAGAAGTCCTATGGGTGCTGCTGAGAAGAAAATATAGGAGCTCTGTTTGCTGCCACTAACACACTAGAAGTCCTATGGGTGCTGCTGAGAAGAAAATATAGGAGCTCTGTTTGCTGCCACTAACACACTAGAAGTCCTATGGGTGCTTCTGAGAAGAAAATATAGGAGCTCTGTGTGATGCCACTAACACACTAGAAGTCCTATGGGTGCTTCTGAGATGAAAATATAGGAACTCTGTGTGATGCCACTAACATATTAGAAGTCCTATGGGTGCTGCTAAGAAGAAAATATAGGAGCTCTGTGTGATGCCACTAACACACTAGAAGTCCTATGGGTGCTGCTGAGAAGAAAATATAGGAGCTCTGTGTGATGCCACTAACACACTAGAAGTCCTATGGGTGCTGCTGAGAAGAAAATATAGGAGCTCTGTTTGCTGCCACTAACACACTAGAAGTCCTATGGGTGCTGCTGAGAAGAAAATATAGGAGCTCTGTTTGCTGCCACTAACACACTAGAAGTCCTATGGGTGCTGCTGAGAAGAAAATATAGGAGCTCTGTTTGCTGCCACTAACACACTAGAAGTCCTATGGGTGCTGCTGAGAAGAAAATATAGGAGCTCTGTTTGCTGCCACTAACACACTAGAAGTCCTATGGGTGCTGCTGAGAAGAAAATATAGGAGCTCTGTTTGCTGCCACTAACACACTAGAAGTCCTATGGGTGCTGCTGAGAAGAAAATATAGGAGCTCTGTGTGATGCCACTAACACACTAGAAGTCCTATGGGTGCTGCTGAGAAGAAAATATAGGAGCTCTGTTTGCTGCCACTAACACACTAGAAGTCCTATGGGTGCTGCTGAGAAGAAAATATAGGAGCTCTGTTTGCTGCCACTAACACACTAGAAGTCCTATGGGTGCTGCTGAGAAGAAAATATAGGAGCTCTGTTTGCTGCCACTAACACACTAGAAGTCCTATGGGTGCTGCTGAGAAGAAAATATAGGAGCTCTGTTTGCTGCCACTAACACACTAGAAGTCCTATGGGTGCTGCTGAGAAGAAAATATAGGAGCTCTGTGTGATGCCACTAACACACTAGAAGTCCTATGGGTGCTGCTGAGAAGAAAATATAGGAGCTCTGTTTGCTGCCACTAACACACTAGAAGTCCTATGGGTGCTGCTGAGAAGAAAATATAGGAGCTCTGTTTGCTGCCACTAACACACTAGAAGTCCTATGGGTGCTGCTGAGAAGAAAATATAGGAGCTCTGTGTGATGCCACTAACACACTAGAAGTCCTATGGGTGGTGCTGAGAAGAAAATATAGGAGCTCTGTTTGCTGCCACTAACACACTAGAAGTCCTATGGGTGCTGCTGAGAAGAAAATATAGGAGCTCTGTTTGCTGCCACTAACACACTAGAAGTCCTATGGGTGCTGTTGGGGTGCAATGCTGTGCTAACAGCACTGCGGTTGGTACTACTGCAATACTGTACTAACAGTAAGCACGCACCAGACTAATCCCCAGCAGCAGCTAATAACACACTAACTGTGCAATCAGCAGCAATGAACGATCAATGACTTAGGTAGCAATGGTTTAGCAAAGAAATAGCCAATGGTTTAGCAAAGAAGAGCAAATCTTTCAGTATCAAGCAAAGACAGAATCAGCAGACTAATCTCTCCTAAAGCCGGAACTCATGTGACCGGGGCCGATGGCGTGGCGGCCTTTTAAATGGTGGGGCGTGTACTAAAGCCCCTGAGCTGTAATTGGCTACAGGCGTCCTGCCTGTAGCCAATTATTGCTCTCCGAGTTTCGGGCGCTGTGATTGGCCAAGCATGCGGGGTCACAGTGCATGCTTGGCCAATCATCAGCCAGCAATGCACTGCGCCGGCCGCGCCGGCCGCAATGCATTGCGGGGCCGCTCGCATCACACGAATGTGATGCGAACGGCCCAAATAGTTCTGGGCTCGACGAGCGAGCGAACGCCCGATGCTCGATTCGAACATGGGTTCGAATCGAGCACCGGGCCCATCCCTACTGGGCACTGGTTTGCAGGTGATTTGCACAACTGAGGGGGCTGTGCTGATAATCAATGTGCTGATTATCAGCACACACTTCCCCCTCTGACAGGGAGAGACGCCGTTCGTCTCTCCCTGTCAGCGCGAACCGAGAAATGGCGTCTACCGGCACTTCCTGGTTCACGCGATGATCAGCTGTGACAGAGGTTTCTTATCACGATCGGAGATGCCGGGTGTCAGACTGACATGCCGCACTCCCGATCACCGTGATGCGCACCCCCACGGGCACGCGCCGGCTTGTTATCCTGCTGGACGTCATATGACGCCCAGTCAGGATAACAGAACCACTTCCCGGACGTCAATATGCTATTGACCGGGCGGGAAGTGGTTAAACAGGTTTAAACTCAACCTTCAGAGGACTTTTGTTTTGCATGGTGTGCACTTTTCAGAGGACCTTTTGTGTTATTGAATACTGATCTTATATTTATAGTGGTCACTGAGCTGGCACTTCAGAGTGATGGATTTAACCCTTCAGAGGGATATTAGTTATTTCTTCACTATTGAGCTAGATTTTTAGAGTGTCATTTCACTTTTGAGAGTTTTATTTAATTTTTCATATTTCCATTGAATATTGTATTTGTATTCACAATGCTGTAATGCTAAATGGTTGTGCAGAGGAGCTCATTCCCATTCCACATTTATTGAGAGCGCTGCTTATATGTTTTTTTATATAGCGAAAAAAAATTGCTCGATTCCCCTATCTATACATTTAGTGTTGGGGGGGAATAACTCCTGTGGAGTTATAGTATTCTGACAGCGGGAGGTTTTCTAGCCGTCAGCATACAATGATCACTGCTGTCATTTATATCTTCCGGCAGTAATCACATGACAAAACGTCGGACAGGCTGGTTCTACTGAAGGCGATGGATGGATCAACTTCAGTACAACCAGCCTGCCCATACATGGATAAAAATGTGGCGAGTTCCTGCTGATCCAGCTGAATTACCATATGGCCAGATTAAACGGTGTTATCAGTGGAAAAACAAGAAATTTTCAGGCAGCACACATGTTGTTTGTTTGAAATTTTATTGAAATAGAAAATTAAGACTTACTGATCAATCTGGTGGTGCGGGACCTCATGGTGACTCCTCTTCAAGCATATAAGGTTGAATATTGACCACCCCTCCGACAAAGGTGATATGATAATGAGGCTGTTGGGAAAATAAATGACATTTAATAAAGGGTTTCCTACAGAAAAATACAGATCCAAAACATTGAGGAATCTTCTACTTACCCATTGAGTCAGAGGGACAAAAGCTTGGCAGATCGGACACTGGGGCCAACGCGTTTCGTTCATTTGTCTATACAGCCACTGCGCGATGCAGGGGGAATGAAATCTGTGGGAACAGAAAAGACGGTAAGTTCCTTCTCCCTCCTCCAGATCCTCCAAACAGATGATGCAGATGTCCGGATGGGCCGGAGAACGGCTTCTATCCCTCTGTCTGGCCTCAGGGATCCGACGTCTCCTGGATCTCGCCGGTAACTGGTCCGGTGCACGACCCACCAGAGAGTATCGAGACCTGGTTCTCGAGGCAATTGGACCTGTAATAATGAGGATACATTCATAGCAAAACATTCTGATCAATGCAAACCATATTTTTATAGTTACATTGGCTCAGCTTACTTCAGTAAACCTCTCTATCTTCAAGATCCTAAGCTGAGGGGCTGCCCTGCTGGATAGTAACCACAGGGTCGCCTGCTCTGTGTGGGCATCATTCAGAGAATGCCTTGCATTTTTCTCAGTGAATACAAAGCATTCTGTGATTGGACAAGACGGAGATTGTGACATCTCTGCCCCCCCCTTCACCCCATCCAATCAGAGAACACTTTGCAGGAACTGAGAAAACACAAAGCGTTTTCAGAATGGTGCGACACCCAGAAGACGAGGGTCTCTGTAGGAGCGGCAGATCTCAACATTGAAAACAGACCTTGTCGTTAAAGAGGGTCTAATGTGTATTTTGTGGGGGACACATTCGAAAAAAAGTGTAAGGTTCCCCAAAACACAAATCAGTCCCTTGTCTCACACTCCGGCGTGCGCAGCGATATGTAACATGTGTATCGCAAATGGCGCTTTCATACATACATGCGTTTACGTTCGTATGTGTGTATATGTGTGGGGGGGGGGTTATGTGCTTGGAGTAACTTTCATTTTTTAGTATTTAAAAAAAATGTTAATTCGATTTTTATTTAACCACTTCAGCTCTGGAAAATGTACCCCCTTCCTGACCAGACAATATGGCACTGCATTCATTTAACTGGCAATTGTGCAGTCATGCAACACTGTACCCAAATAAAATGTTTGTCCTTTTTTCCCACAAATAGAGCTTTCTTTTGGTGGTATTTGATCACCCCTGCGTTTTTTTTTTTTTTTTTGCGTTATAAACAGAAAAAAAAAAATTGTTTTGAAAAAAACAAAACAATATATTTTGCTTTCTGCTATAAAACATATCCAATAAAAAAATTAAAAAGATTAATTTCCTCATCAATTTAGGCCAATATGTATTCTGCTACATGTTTTTGGTAAAACAAAAAAAAATTATGTCATTTTTTCCCAGAAATAGAGCTTACTTTTGGTGGTATTTGATCATCTCAGCGTTTTTTCTTTCTTGTGTTATAAACAAAAAGAGACCGAAAATTTTAGGAAAAAAACAAAACAATATATTTTATTTTCTGCTACAAAACATATCCAATAAATACAAAAAAAAAATCTAATTTCTTCATCAGTTTAGACCAATATGTATCCTGCTACATATTTTTGGTAAAAAAAAATCCCAATAAGTGTATGTTGATTGGTTTGTGCAAAATTTATAGCATCTACAAACTATGGGATATTTCTATTTATTTTATTTTTTTACTAGTGTAGCGGCCTCACCCCATCTCCTTTTTCTAGGGGTATGTCACATGACAGGGTGAGATGCGCTACGGCCCATGTCCTCCCCATAGCTGTGGGTGAGGTGAAGGCCAGTATCAGTACATTCCTCGGGCCAATGTGTGTTAGTTATGAAGCTCAGTCCTGCTATGCTGAAACCTCCCTTGCTCCCATTAACCAGAGTCCATACACCGATGCATGGTCCAACACTTGTTTATTATACTTCCACAACAAACAGTTCTTTCACAGCCGATTAGTTGTGACCCATAACATAATGCAAACGGTGGGATGAGCAGGCCGAGGCACTATCCTGATTTCAATCTAAACCCCTGTGGTTTTCACCAGGGGTTATAGCAGCTTTGCTTAGCACAGAACATAGAACTTGTGAGTCTCTACCAGCAACTCCATAGAACACAGATGGGAGTACCTTCGCTGCGTTGCGGCCCCTATCAGGGGAAGATGTCCCTCTAAGGGAGTTACCAGGGGCCCATCCGTCACCGGGTTGATGCTGCTCCGGAATCTCCGGACGGGTGACCTCCCCGGCCTCCTCACCTCAGATGCGGGTCCCCTCACAAGGCGGCACCCTCGGATCACTTCGCCCTCGCGGGACCCAGTCGAAGTTACTGGGCCCCAGGCCTACGATATAGCACCTCACCCCAGGCTGAAGGTGCCTGGGATGGACCCCAACTTCATTCCGGTCAGGCCTAGGGCGCCTGGGCCGGAACCTTTAACCGCCCGCACCTAGGCCTAAGGTGCCTGGGTGCGTGAAGAGAAAATCCTCGAAGACCTCGTGGCGAGGGCGACTCCCCCTTTTATCTCCTCCCTTCAACACCACGGCGGGTTCCCCGCCCCAGCCGTACCATCTCCGGAAAGGGACAAAAAGGGTAGCACTGCGGCAGTGATTCTACCTTGAGCCTGTAGGTACCCCGCCACCCACAGGCCAAGGAGAATAATACACTACCCAATCCTCCACGAATTACAAAAGGGGTCCAGAACCTTCACAATTACACACCTGGGTCACACTACCCCCAGGTGTACCCCAACTAAATTTAAAGACCCCGCTACATACTCCCCCTGTGATTTGACGCTGGTCCCCAGCGTCTGGTGCAACCCCATGTCTCCCAAGGAGTGATGACATGGAGCGAGCCTCAGAGGCTATCCCTAAAAATTTTGAATCCCGTGTGTGCCAAGACCTGCTCAAGGGGAAAGGGAACCATAAAACAATAAAACTTTTGTATAAAACATCTATCATGTACACATATTCAATCCCTCCCTCACTGTCTAAGAACCACCCCATACTCAGCAGTCTTGACCGACGAATCTCCTGCAGAAGGGAAACAAAAAAACAGACAACATCCTAACATCATGTGGAAATTTGGAATGAATGGGTCCATCAGCCGAGGGACCCATTTGCTCCAACGAGTGTGGTGTAAAAGTGTGTAGAAAAACAAACGTTGCACAACACTGCCACCTGGTGACAGCGCTGCGGTAATGACACTTGGTGCTCCTTCATTCTTCATGCGTCCCTACACTAATTCTACCCCAAAGTCTGTCCTTGATTCATAGGAAAAGAGAGTGGGAAGAAAAAAAAACAAATAAAAAACAGGGTATTGTTCAGACGTTCTAGCAAAGGCTCTTCCAGGAAAACTTGTAGCTGAAACATACTCATGAGTCTCTCCTCACAAGTAAAACCTCGGATCAGGTAAGAACAACGGCTTCAGATGCTTATCAAACACTTCGACTGAATATTCAACATCCTCTCCCTCCTTCCTGCAGATAAGCACTTTATCAGCATGAATATGGCGCCCCAACTTCCAGTCCGCTCTGCAGTCCTTGAATTTCTTGGACACAGGCGGCGAACAGGACAAGTATCGCCTGGCCTGAGGCACTTTGAGCTTCTCCCAGACAAATTTGTCGTACCATCTCTGTCGCAGGACCTCAACTTCATAAAGTAAGTCCCGAGGCAAGTAGGGATACTCCCATCCGTACTCACGGGCGACTCTCTGGGAGAAAAGTCGTTGCAATCTGGCCAAAGGAGGCATGACATCCCGTTTACCTTCTCCTGGCTGCACGATGGCCTCCGGGTGCCGAGGTACCTTCACTACCTCGGGTGGCTTTGCCTTTGGCGCACGCAATGACGCGCGCTGCATCCCCACAACCAAAGCAGGTGATGTTGTGGAATGTGGAAAGTCAGTCGGAGGACTAGACTCCCTCCTGAGCTCCGGGGCCTGCGCCCGGGGCGTACTGTCTTCTATAGACATAGGGGAATCCTGCGGTTTGCATAGCACAGGTAGCGGGCGTTTGTCCCAGCCCTTCCGGTGAAACAGTTCATCTATTTCCCCGTCATCCCCACAGTCCGACAGCGATTCCAGGTCGGAGGTGTCATACATCTCGGCGGGAAGGTAGTCTTTAGTAGACGGAGAACTACCCTCCCTTGCGGGCTCCACCTCCAGCGGACCCCCGACACCTCCAACCACCACCACAGTCCCAGCCCCTGGCTCACCTGGACCTTTTTCAGCACTGGGATGTCCAGGACTCTTCCAACCGGATCCATCCAGGTCCGGCAAGCGGCGGGGTGAAGCTCGACCACGACCACAGGAGGCCTGCACCAGGCCTATCTTCCTCTTCGGAGGTGGCAGCAGGGAATCTGTGGTGACCGAAGCAGCATCCTCGGATTTTTCTCTCTCAGTCTCTGGTTGGGCAGTCCCGTCGCCCTGGTCAGCGCGTACGGGGACCTCCGCAAAGGCCTGGATCTCCCCTTCCGGAGTGGCGGTACCTGCGATGCAATTGAGGCGAAGGGCCCGGGGCCTTACTGTGGATGATTCAACCTCAAACAGAAATTCTTTACACGCTTCACAACGCCCAAATGGCTTTAGTTGGACCACCAGTCCCGAGCATCCGGGACAGATCACACCGAGGGCCTCCGTGTCTCTGCATGAGTACAAAGCCAACTGTCCTCGGGGCCTGAGTCTTATCCCCGTGTCTGTAAGGGGAGCAGCAAAAGCAGTCATCTTCGTGGGGTATGATACCGGCATCCACGGGGAGCTTGAGGCCATCACGACCACCTGCTGCTCCATCACGCGCTGACCACGCGCCGGAGTCTCCACGTGCATCTCCACACATGGCCAGACTCCTCCCACGACTTGCACGTTTTCACGGGCTTCCCACAGTCCCCGCCCACGAATTGCGCAGTCATGGGGTGCCTCATGGCGCAGTGCAGCAAACACCCCCACATGTAGTACGTCACACGGCTGGGCTTTTCAATCTTCCCGCTCTTTCTGCATGGGCCTTTCCCGTCTTGGGGTAATTTCCACGACTTCGAGCACAGGGACGCACTTTGGCCAATCACATGGCCGACCTGCTCGGACCTCCTCCGGGCAGCAAAGTCCAGACACAGCCATTTCAAATTTCAAAGTCAACACACATTTTATCCCGGACTCACGAGCCCCCACGTGTAGTGGCCTCACCCCATCTCCTTTTTCTAGGGGTATGTCACATGACAGGGTGAGATGCGCTACGGCCCATGTCCTCCCCATAGCTGTGGGTGAGGTGAAGGCCAGTATCAGTACATTCCTCGGGCCAATGTGTGTTAGTTATGAAGCTCAGTCCTGCCATGCTGAAACCTCCCTTGCTCCCATTAACCAGAGTCCATACACCGATGCAGGGTCCAACACTTGTTTATTATACTTCCACAACAAACAGTTCTTTCACAGCCGATTAGTTGCGACCCATAACATAATGCAAACGGTGGGATGAGCAGGCCGAGGCACTATCCTGATTTCAATCTAAACACCTGTGGTTTTCACCAGGGGTTATAGCAGCTTTGCTTAGCACAGAACATAGAACTTGTGAGTCTCTAGCAGCAACTCCATAGAACACAGATGGGAGTACCTTCGCTGCGTTGCGGCCCCTATCAGGGGAAGATGTCCCTCTAAGGGAGTTACCAGAGGCCCATCCGTCACCGGGTTGATGCTGCTCCGGAATCTCCGGACGGGTGACCTCCCCGGCCTCCTCACCTCAGATGCGGGTCCCCTCGCAAGGCGGCACCCTCTGGATCACTTCGCCCTCGCAGGACCCAGTCGAAGTTACTGGGCCCCAGGCCTACGATATAGTACCTCACCCCAGGCTGAAGGTGCCTGGGATGGACCCCAACTTCCTTCCGGTCAGGCCTAGGGCGCCTGGGCCGGAACCTTTAACCACCCGCACCCAGGCCTAAGGTGCCTGGGTGCGTGAAGAGAAAATCCTTGAAGACCTCGTGGCGAGGGCATCTCCCCCTTTTATCTCCTCCCTTCAACACCACGGCGGGTTCCCCGCCCCAGCCGTACCATCTCCGGAAAGGGACAAAAAGGGTAGCACTGCGGCAGTGATTCTACCTTGAGCCTGTAGGTACCCCGCCACCCACAGGCCAAGGAGAATAATACACCACCCAATTCTCCACGAATTACAAAAGGGGTCCAGAACCTTCACAATTACACACCTGGGTCACACTACCCCCAGGTGTACCCCAACTAAATTTAAAGACCCCGCTACACTAGTAATGGGGGTGATCAGCAACTTGTAGCTGGACTGCGATATTATGGCAGCCAATCGGACACTAACTGACACTTTTTGGGGACCAGTGACACTAATACAGTGATCAGTGCTAAAAATATATACTGCCACTGTACTAATGGCACTGGCTTGGAAGGGGTTAACATCAGGGGCGATCAAAGGGTTAAATGTGTGCCTAACATTGGTGTGCGCAGTCTATTGCATTAGGGCGTGCACCCCAGAGCACAAGCACACATGTGTGTATATCAGAAGAGCAGAGGACAGTGTTAGTAAAGCAAAGATTAGTGTCAGTAGGGAAGTGGGTGGTGTCAGTAGTTTTTACTTTTATTATTTTTTAGATTATTTTTAACAATTTTATTTGTTTAATTATTTTTTATAATATTATTTTTTTAGTATTGTTTTTTTTTTTTAGGAGCCCCGTTGGGGGGCTTTGGTGAAATATTAAGGGTTTAAACAGAGAGAAAGGGACTGAGGACAGAGCTTCCGAAGCCCTTTCTCTGCAGCCTCAGCTGCACTGGACAGTGAACAGTGCTCTGTGCTGGGCGGCTTCCCGTTTAATGACAAATTGAAGCATAGTAAACATAGTGTACAATGCTTCAGTTAACAATGAACACAGGAACGATTGGTACAGATTACACGATTGGTACACACACTGTTTTCTTTTATTCATCCATCCTGAATCATCTCCCACAGCAGCAGGCAGGAGAGAAGAGGAGGGAATCTGCTAGCACTGCCGAAGGGGGTACAGGGGGCACAAGGAAGCTGAGGGAATCTGCACCACACAGGGTGATTAGGGTGTGCCCAGGCACATCCAGTGTACCCTGTGCACATGCTTATGGTGCCTAACCAGTGTTTTATTACAGAGTGGGAGGTCCTTTTACTAGGGGAAGACATGGATCCCTGTCCATGCATTTCATGCCTTCCCTTCTGTCAGAACAGTCTTATGTAGTGCCCTGCTCCCAATGAGTGGGCGCTATATGTTGAAATTTAGTTGTCTGGGCATTAGTTTAGCCCAGAAAGATTGTTTATTTAAATTGTGGCATGTTTCAGTTTGATTGGTTGCATGATTTTCCCCCCATCGGTGGGTGTCGCTGTCACCGCTGGTCAGAGTTGGAAAGGCAGCAGGCTGGACGTATTGGGTATCTCTTTCCCAGCAGCAGCCCAGGGGGCGTGGTGAACCCACTGTGCATCCAGGGAGAGGGTACTTAAGTGACAGATGCCATTAGGGTGAAAGAGAGTTGGGGGTCATCTTCTTCGATCCTCACCTGAGGGCCCTCCTGGCCTCAGGGATGTGTTGGCAATTCCTGCCTCGGGGCCACGTTGACCCGAGGCCTCGCAACTGAGATGTAGGCCCAGGAGTTGCTGGGACCTACTGATCCGGGGATGATCCTGTGTTGCCTTGCCTGATGGAAGGGACCGAGCAATTGAGGATTCAATTGGAGGATGCACCTGGTTCCCAAAATCTACCTCACAGTGCTGCTGGAGCGGCTGAAAGATCCTGGCACTGAGAGCCGTGTTCTTTCTGAGGGAGCTAACCCAGTGAGGGGTTATACAGGTCTGTGGCAGAGACTATTCTATTGAACAAATTCCAATACCAAGTCTGTGACAGAGACTAATCTATTGATCGAGCTTCGCACCGGCTGCTAGGCCAGTGAGATTGAGCCTATCTGGTGGTGGCTGAGTCCAGCGTGGAGACAGTCGCTCCTCTGGACCTAGGAAGTTTCCGTGATTGACAAGTAAGATACCTGAGTCCTCCCCATTCTTCTATTCAACTCTGTTGGAACGTTTTATTCAAATAAAACTCTTGAAAGAGACTTTGTGTCGGTGCAGACATTTCTTATGGATAGACTCTTCAAGGAGAACCCCTGAGCCGAAGATTTGGAACAGTAAGGTAATGTGCAAAGACCCACAACTAAACCAGCAGCTCCTACGGGGGTACTGCTATACTTGTTTACATGGGCAGACCGCCTTTCTGCCTCTCTGCTGGTCGATCGGCAGGTACCAGTGGACATTGAGTCCACGGTTCCTGCCGCTGGGCTCCCACTGTGTATGATCACGGTGGTAATCAGCCACCTGTGGAGCGCATGCGTGCCCCCTATATGGAAGAGCCAGATCACATGTATACAGTGGTGGCTGGTTCATAAGGGGCACAGGGGCGCTGCCCCCCTAATCTCCATGCGCTGCCCCCTAATCTCCATGCGGGGCTCCAGACACAAAGATTTCTATGAGTTGTTTTTTTAAGCACATGATTAGAGCCTGAGGCTTTAATTGGCTTCAAAAAGGTTGGAATATTGATTCCCAGAAGAGTTGAAGCTGTTATAGCTACAAAGGGTGGGTCAACTCAACATTGAACCCTACAGTCTTAAGCCTCGTACACACGGTCGGACTTCCATCGGACTTTTCCGTGGATTTTTGTCCGAACGGAGTTGGCCGGGAACACCCATAGCATACACACCACAGGACCTGGTTTTTCTGCTCTTTACCGCCACCCTTTTGTCAACTTCTGATATTGTTGGTTGATTTTAACATTATTTGTTTTGTCCATCGGACAAAAGTCCGATGGTTTTCTGTACACACGGTCGGACTTTGCTCCATCAGACTTTTATTGGCCAAAAGTTTGTCCGTTTGCAGACCGAACTTTTGTCTGATGAAAACAAAAAAAAAAAAAAAAGTTTGTCCGATGGAGCGTACACACGGTCGGATTGTTGGTCCAACTTGCTCAAAATGAAGTTTGTTGGCCAAAAGTCCGACCGTGTGTACGGGGCTTAAGCCTGGGATGCCATTAAAGTTTATGTGCGTGTAAAGGCAGGTGTCCCAATACTTTTGGTAGTATATTGTATGTTATGTAGTTTTGTTTTTTTGGACTGGTCATCATGTAATCTTTTTTTTTAAACTTAGATACCATCTCTGCCCCCTGATGAAGATTTATGGCAAACTAATTGAAACACATTGGGGCTTCTCCGGCAGGTTATACTGTTTGAATAAATTCAATTAAAATATACCGTATATACTCGAGTATAAGCCAAGTTTTTCAGCACATTTTTTTGTGCTGAAAATGCCCCCCTCGGCTTATACTCAAGTCACCTTTTTGCGCCTGATCTCCTGGACTTTGGGGACCCGGTACTGACCGGCCGTAGGTCCCCTGGACTCCAAACTTGGCACACATGTAGCTCCACTATTCCTCTACAAGTGTGCAAAGTTTGTTGTCCGTGGGACCTACGGCCGGGGAGCATCGATTTTTCAAACCTGGCACCCCTTCCATAGACTCCCATGTTAAACGGTAATTTCTCCAATGATTTTGAGGACCCGGAACTTGGCACACATGTAGCCCCATTTCTCCTCTACAAGTGTGCAAAGGTTGTTGTCTGGGGGACCTACGGCCGGGGAGCACCGATTTTTCAAACCCAAGCACCCCTTCTGTAGACTCCCATGTTAAACGTCAGTCTAGTCATGGACACAGTGAGGCATGGGCAAAGTGAGTCAATGAGTTTTCCCATTTTTTTGTGGTAAAATTAAGTGCCTCGGCTTATACTCGAGTATATACGGTACATATATATAATTACCCTGCCAGAGGGTATTGGGGTATTATAGCACATTGTACCATTGAGTAGTAAAACCAGAGAATTTGCATGTTTTAGAACATGTTTGCTTTAAATTTATTGTACAATTAAAATTTGTCCAGTTTATGTAATTGTAGCCGTATTAGTGCAATTGTGACAGAGAAAATTAAGTACTGTCCGTGATACTTTTTTTATTTGCACTAACATAGAATTTTTCAGGACAAGCTTTCGGGGTATGTCCCCTTCTTCAAGGTCCAAGCAGTACTGATTCACAATTTTTTTAGCAGAATGTTGAAACAAAACAAGAAAAAAATCTCAGAGGGAAAGGAAAAAAAACACATACAAATCAATGGTAATAAAGATAGCAGCAGAGTTAGTGAGATAAGACAGAGTTAGTGAGATAAGACAGAGGGAGAGCTATAGACCTGAGGGGGGAGATGCTAGTCACAGAGGGGGTCATAAAACCTTAGTATAATGGGTAAGGAAACCAATATCTAAATTTAGGCCATTCGTTTTTGTGTTAAAAAGAATTATCATTCTTAGTTCAAATGTTTTCCTTTCCTGGATAGTTCTGAAATTCCCTTTAAGAACTAAAACATTGAGGTCTTCTATAGTGTGGTCTGGTTGTGAGAAGTGATGTCCCACAGGTGTGCAGAAACTCTCTTCTTTATGTTCCTTGATGGTATGTCTGTGAAAATTCATCCTCGCTCGCAACTTCTATCCTGTTTCACCAACATAAGATCCTTTGCCACACCTGTTGCATTGGATGAGGTACACAACATTACTGGAGGTACAGTTGTAAGATCCCATGATGGTGAAGGTCCCATTTGTGTGTGTGACACTTTTGGATGGATTGATCTGGTTGCACAGTTTGCAGCGTTTTTTATTGCAGGGTTTGCTTCCATTATTTGTGACTTCATAATCAGAGTGAAGTTTCCTGCTGATTAGTTTGTGTCTGAGGTTGGGTGGTTGTCTGAAAGCCAATAATGGGGGTTGTTGGAATATTTCTTTCAGAGTTTCATCCTCTGTTATAATGGGCTGTAAATCTTTGATTATCTTTTTGATCCCTTCTAGTGTTGGGTTGTATGTGGTGACTAGAGGTACTCGGTTATTTGTTTTTTTCTCTTTGTATTGGAGGAGATTTTCTCTTCGGGTTTTCAAGGCTGTGTTTATGCTGTTGTTGATGGTTTTGTCTTTATATCCTTTCTTCTGGAAAGAGCCTGCCAGTGTTCTGAGATGTTTATCTCTGACTTCTGGGTCTGAACAAATTCGGTGGTATCTGATGGCCTGGCTGTGTATGATGGCTCGTTTAGTGTGTTGGGGATGAAAACTGGAACTATGAAGATAGCTGCATCGGTCAGTCGGTTTTCTGTATATGGAAGTGTGAAGCTTGTCATCCCTGATGTATACTGTAGTGTCTAGGAAGTTGACATGTGTGTTCGAATAGTCCATTTTTAGTTTGATAGATGGGTGAAAAGTGTTGATCAATGAGAAGAATTGGTTTAGATTTTCTTCACCTTCAGTCCATATCATGAAGATATCATCAATATAGCGATAATATCTGTATGGCTTTTGTTGTATGCTGTTCAGGAATTTGTCCTCCAGGTCAGCCATAAATAAGTTTGCATATTGGGGTGCCATTTTGCTTCCCATAGCAGTACCCATACATTGGAGATAGATGTCATTGTTGAAAGTGAAGTAGTTGTGTGTAAGAATAAATTCGATGAGCTGTGTAACATCCTCAGCCGTGTATTTGTGGTTTGGTGTGGATGATAAGAATCTGTGACATGCTGCCAACCCATCCTTGTGAGGGATGTTACTGTACAGAGATTCTACATCCATAGTGACTAGAAGTGTATTTGGTGGTAATTGTTGTATATTGTTAAGCTTGTTCAGAAAATCAGTGGTGTCTTAACATAACCATAACCATCAAACCAGCAGATAAAGGGGGAGCAGTCGTTGTGATGGATACAGACAAATATATACAAGAGGGTCAGAGGCAGCTGGCAAATACTACTTACTACAAAAAACTGGATTATGATCCGACCCAGGATTTTACTAAGCAATTAAAAGGTCTGATTGCGACCATACCAAGCCACCTGCATTCAGAACTCATCAATGCGATTCCAGATAATCCAGATATTGGAGACTTCTACATGCTGCCCAAAATTCACAAGCCAGGAAATCCAGGCAAACCCATTATAACAGGTATGAATACACTTACCGAACATATCTCAGGCCTTGTAGAAAACATGTTAAAACCGTTAGTCATGAACACTACTAGTTTCCTGCAAGACACCACTGATTTTCTGAACAAGCTTAACAATATACAACAATTACCACCAACTACACTTCTAGTCACTATGGATGTAGAATCTCTGTACAGTAACATCCCTCACAAGGATGGGTTGGCAGCATGTCACAGATTCTTATCATCCACACCAAACCACAAATACACGGCTGAGGATGTTACACAGCTCATCAAATTTATTCTTACACACAACTACTTCACTTTCAACAATGACATCTATCTCCAATGTATGGGTACTGCTATGGGAAGCAAAATGGCACCCCAATATGCAAACTTATTTATGGCTGACCTGGAGGACAAATTCCTGAACAGCATACAACAAAAGCCATACAGATATTATCGCTATATTGATGATATCTTCATGATATGGACTGAAGGTGAAGAAAATCTAAACCAATTCTTCTCATTGATCAACACTTTTCACCCATCTATCAAACTAAAAATGGACTATTCGAACACACATGTCAACTTCCTAGACACTACAGTATACAACAGGGATGACAAGCTTCACACTTCCATATACAGAAAACCGACTGACCGATGCAGGTATCTTCATAGTTCCAGTTTTCATCCCCAACACACTAAACGAGCCATCATACACAGCCAGGCCATCAGATACCACCGAATTTGTTCAGACCCAGAAGTCAGAGATAAACATCTCAGAACACTGGCAGGCTCTTTCCAGAAGAAAGGATATAAAGACAAAACCATCAACAACAGCATAAACACAGCCTTGAAAACCCGAAGAGAAAATCTCCTCCAATACAAAGAGAAAAAAACAAATAACCGAGTACCTCTAGTCACCACATACAACCCAACACTAGAAGGGATCAAAAAGATAATCAAAGATTTACAGCCCATTATAACAGAGGATGAAACTCTGAAAGAAATATTCCAACAACCCCCATTATTGGCTTTCAGACAACCACCCAACCTCAGACACAAACTAATCAGCAGGAAACTTCACTCTGATTATGAAGTCACAAATAATGGAAGCAAACCCTGCAATAAAAATCGCTGCAAACTGTGCAACCAGATCAATCCATCCAAAAGTGTCACACACACAAATGGGACCTTCACTATCATGGGATCTTACAACTGTACCTCCAGTAATGTTGTGTACCTCATCCAATGCAACAGGTGTGGCAAAGGATCTTATGTTGGTGAAACAGGACAGAAGTTGCAAGCGAGGATGAATTTTCACAGACATACCATCAAGGAACATAAAGAAGAGAGTTTCTGCACACCTGTGGGACATCACTTCTCACAACCAGACCACACTATAGAAGACCTCAATGTTTTAGTTCTTAAAGGGAATTTCAGAACTATCCAGGAAAGGAAAACATTTGAACTAAGAATGAGAATTCTTTTTAACACAAAAACGAATGGCCTAAATTTAGATATTGGTTTCCTTACCCATTATACTAAGGTTTTATGACCCCCTCTGTGACTAGCATCTCCCCCCTCAGGTCTATAGCTCTCCCTCTGTCTTATCTCACTAACTCTGTCTTATCTCACTAACTCTGCTGCTATCTTTATTACCATTGATTTGTATGTGTTTTTTTTCCTTTCCCTCTGAGATTTTTTTCTTGTTTTGTTTCAACATTCTGCTAAAAAAATTGTGAATCAGTACTGCTTGGACCTTGAAGAAGGGGACATACCCCGAAAGCTTGTCCTGAAAAATTCTATGTTAGTGCAAATAAAAAAAGTATCACGGACAGTACTTAATTTTCTCCAGTTTATGTAAAATGCTTTTTTTGTTGATGTGTTAAAGTCCCATGGGAGTAAATGGAATTGTTATTAGACATGGAGGGAAATCTTCTCTAAGTTTACCCGCTAGTTAGGGAGAGAGGTGCATGTCTTCAAAAAAAGACTGGAAGTGAAGTATTTATATCCAGAGCAAATAACGCTTGTAAGTTCAATCACATGGATGAGCCAAACTGCAAATTCCACTGAAGAGCCAATAAGTAAAGGATACAACATTTATTAACATGCAAACATAGTTCTCTCTTCAGGAGACTCCCGTTATTTCTGTCTGTATTGATATTGGAGAGTTCCCTCACTTCCTCACAACGTCACTGGGATCCATTTATGGTTAATGACATTGACTGGGGGACCCCCCCTTTGTATATATAAGATGTCACCCCCAAAACCTATCATTTGGTGAAGGGACAGGATAAGATGTGTGTCAGCAGGCACTGGGCTTTTTTCTTTCAGCGGATCAGCGGGCATTGAGCTTGATGTGGATCTACATTGCTGTGATTGATGATGGATGTACATCATGGGACATCATTTATGGGTTGTTTTTTGTTAAACCATTATTATACATGAGATCTACCAGAGAAATATAAGGGAATCAAACACACGGTTCCCCTTCACACATTACCATAAATAATTCTGTCTTTTTCTGTGCCGAGGAATCAGATAGAAAGGAGATAAGGAAAATCAAATTAGAGTGGGAGTAAACTCCCATACATGACTTTTACCTATAGGTAAGCTTATAATAAGACTTACCTATAGGCAGTGCCGGCTGGTGCAGAACTTTTTGAGAGAGCGGCAAACAAACCTCCCCAGGTCCGCACTCACCCCTCCATGGTCCCCCGCACTCACCCCTCCATGGTCCCCCGCACTCACCCCTCCACAGTCCCCCACACTCACCCCTCCATGGTCCCCCGAACTCAGCCCCTCCACAGTCCCCCACACTCACTCCTCCATGGTCCCCCGCACTCAGCCCTCCACAGTCCCCACACTCACCGCTCCATGGTCCCCCATACTCACCCCCTCATGGTCCACCGCTTAGCCCTCCATGGTCCTCCGCACTCAGCCCTCCACGGTCCCCCGCACTCACCCCGTCATGGTCCCCCACACTCACCCCTACACAGTCCCCCGCACTCATCCCATCATGGTCCCCCACACTCACCCCTCCACGGTCCCCCACACTCACCCCTCCATGGTCCCTCGCACTCAGCCCTCCACAGTCCCCCACACTCACCCCTCCATGGTCCCTCGCACTCAGCCCTCCACAGTCCCCCACAATCACCCCTCTACGGTCCCCCGAACTCAGCCCCTCCACAGTCCCCCACACTCACCCCTCCATGGTCCCCACACTCAGCCCTCCACGGTCCCCCGCACTCACCCCGTCATGGTCCCTCACACTATTTAGGAGATATTTACTGATCGTGCTGCCGGTGACATCACTCTAAAGGAACGGCTTCCTGGCCTGTCCCTTCAGAGGTCTGTGCCATAAACGCCAGCTGCTGCGTGCATGCGCAAGAGTGACGTCATCTCGGCTCCAGCCAATCACACAGCCGGAGTCCGCAAACTGGAAGGAAGATGGTTGGAGATTGTGGCCGTGTCAGCGGTGGCATCTCGCCACTGGAAGGGCTTCGTTCTAGGGTACATTTCACATAATCTGCTAGTCTGTGATGCACACTAGCACATTATGGCTTTACCTTGCAGGTTAAAAGAAAAAAAAATCGTTTGCGGTTTACCATGACTTTAAGTGCCTTGTGGAGTTGGAAGGATTTTGGTATTGTTTCAAGTAAAAGACAAAACTATACATGAACTTTATTGCATTAGACTGCATAATAACTAAAAGAACTGAAGAGGAAACTATAACATCTGTAATTGTTGGAACCACTTTCTGACCTTTGAACTCTGCATCAATTAATCCTGACCCTTGAACTCTACAGTATGTTACTTTCTTCTCACCCCTGAACACTGTGTGACATAATACTGATCCCTAAACTCTGCATCACTTCTTGCTGACCTCTGGAGCCTGTGCCAATTACTAATGACCATTGAACCCTGTACCATCTACTATCCTATCAAATTGTATGTATGTGGAAAAACCCAAAAGGTCATGGATTATTTTGGTACCCCAAAGTCAGAGTTCAAAGCAATTTTAAAAAGTCAAAGTTTATTACAAAATTTAAAAAAAATACAAAGCTCATAATTTAAAATGATCATTGTATAGAACTCCCCTGTAGGTGTGTCGTAGTTCCCATGCTTGATGTATCCAGCTCCACTGACACACGCTCCAAGATACAGATATAGGGGAACATACAGGCAGCAAACCCTCTACATGTTTCAAGGCAAAAGCAGCTTCTTCAGGAGGAATGAGGGGCCTAAAATATCTAAGAAGAAACAATTCATTACTCAAAAAGTACAAACAGCCTAACGAAGACATTGATATACAATCAAGTTGTTAACAAAACATAAAAACATCCAAGAACTCCGGTGTTTCAGGTGGCACCCCAGGACTTACCAAATCCAGAGGACGGTCGGTAACATGGGGAGCCCAAACTTGTGGGACCTACTATCAGCCAGAGGATCTTTTATGATTATCACTAAAAGAATAAAATACTTTCAAATACCATGGATAAAACGTGTGTGACGTCACTGTGTCTTATCTTCCACTGCGCATGTGCGGGAAAACCTACAGTATGCATGTGCAGTGCCCAAAAGAAAGACATTTACAGGCATGGGAGAGGCAAAGTCGGGGGGCAAAGTAATCCTGCCCAGCAAAGGCCCCTCCATCGAGAGAGCGGCTGTCTGCCGCTGGAAAAGCAAGGCAACCCGTCAATTGCACCTCCTTCAGCCAATCACAGCGGTCATGTGATTGGAAATGTTTCTTTTTCTTTAATTACCTTATTTTATTTTTCACGCCTGTCAGAAGCGCTCGTGATTAACTTTGCTAGCTGTCAGCCTCCCATTAATTTCAGTAGGGCTGCCACATATAACCGGTGGCGGCCCCATTCGCAACTGTGAATGAGGCCAAAGAGTGTCGCATCTATGCAGTATTTCACAGATGTGAATGGATTCTTTGGAACTGAGAAGATAATTACCAATAAACAGTCACCAGCTGGGCGTATGTATTAGAGGGGCGGCGTCTCTGCCCCCCTGTATGGACGGTCCGTGTTGGTGTTACCATGCATGGTGTTACCATGCAGAAGTACAGGAACAACCATCCTACAGTAGTACAGACAGGAAGTTCCGGGTGAGAGATGTTTGCACCACTGTACTTCCAATATATATATTTTTTCTAAATATACTTTAGCGTTACTTATATTTTGTTTTATATTACCACGCAGAACTGCACCAGATTCGGAGTGCTCCAACCAGTGGCGGCCCGTAATGTAGGGCGCAAGGGCACTGCCCCCCCCATCAATGCATCTGTCCCCCTAATCTACATGCAGGGCACTGGAGGCATTAATTCCAATGGTTTTTTTTTTTAAACACGTGATTAGAGCTAATAGGCCCGGGACTGAGATAAGCAATCGGACAACTTCCCACAGAGGTGATGGAGGAACATCCATTCCCAGAACTCCTTTGTGATGAATGAAGCTGGAAGTGGCAATGACTTTATCACTATCAGCCGTCATTCCCAGGCTGTTACCACCAGGGAACCAGCTAACCAAGTACAATCTGTGTTTGGTTAGTTGCTTTGGAGAGCAGAGAGTAAAGAGTACCTGTCACCTGTTCAAAGCTGTCATAAAGGGAGCTTTTTAGCCCCTTTGTGATAGCAATAATGTTAAAGTGGTTGTAAAGGTAGAAGTTTTTATTACATTAATGCATTTTCTGCATTAAGGTAAAAAACCTTCTGTGCATAGGATTCCCCCAACCCCCCTAAATACTTACCTGAGCCAAATCTCAATCCAGCACTGTGCCTGAGAGCAGCGGCTCTCTCCACCCTCTCTCCTCACTGGACATAAAATTGTAGCTCCAGCCGTGGTCTTAGTATTGTTTTATTCAGATGTATTGGACTCTCCCATTCCTCCGATAGGCCCGGGACTGAGATAAGCGATCAGGACGTCTTGCCACAGAGGAGATGGAGGAACATCCATTCCCAGAACTCCTCTGTTATGAATGAAGCCGGAAGTCATGAAGATTTTGACACTTTCCGCTTCGGAGCCGTCATTACCTGGCTGTTACACAGAGCAGGGAAGTACAACAAGTTATGAAAAAAATTGATTTACAATCACTTTAAAGGGAAAACGTGTAAACATTTTTTTAGATATAATAAAAATAATAAACAATTTTTTTTTTATTCACCCCTATCCAACTGCATACACAAAAATGCAATAGAATAAAATGTGTCTGTTCTGAAATCTAACTAGATGTACACATATATACAGAATGTATAACCCATCTGGTGCTAAAGGGGGGTGACCACATGACTACTAGACATGTGCGATTAGTTTCGTATGAATTGGAAATTCGTACGACTTTTTCGAAATTCGTAAAAAAAATTACGAATCCGAATTACGAATATTTACGAATACGAATTCTGTACGAAATACGAAATTTCGTTTACGAATTTCGGCTCCAAATTATCCGAATCCAAACTACCAAATAAGGAATTTCAACTAATATGAAAGAAATTATAGCGGATATAACGAATGATTCGAATGAATTTGAGATTCAGTATAACGAATATCGACGCTCTACGAATAATAACGAATTTGTTTTCGGTCCAAATTTCTTTACTACAGAAACATGTGACTGTTGGTTGACCAATCAGAGGTTTTCTTCTGATGCTGAGGCCTACAGGGCAGGCCCGATCATGTGACTTTCCTTTGTGGGTTAGTTAGTGTAGTGGAGCAGATCACACAATTATTTGTCTGTGCATCTGAGCGAATATCTTTGCAATCCTTTGATTTTCGTTGTTCATTTTAGTTTATATCTCTTGTAGTGTGCGAGTGTATCATCTGTTAGTGTTTAGTTTCTGGTTTTATTCATTTTTTGGTTGGTTTTGAGAGATAATTTTCTTTTTTTATTTCTTGTTTCCTTTAGTTAATATTTTGATATTTTCTGTTGGTCTACTTATTTTTTTTGTACATTTGATGATTTTGGTGTTGGTTTGCTGCGATCAAAATCATATTTTTTTTTGTCTATATTTTTCTAACTTTTAAAGGAAAAATGAGCAGCAAACAAGGCCAAAAAAGCAGCAAGAGTGCTGCTGGGAGAGGGAGAGCTATGAGCAGTGTACATGAGCAGCAGGTGGGACGTTCTGTCTCTGTGCCATAACATACAGGGGCGGAGACTATAGCCAGTGCCACATGTCAAAAACGAAACTAAAAAAATCGAGATTTCGAATAGTTACGAATAACCGCAATGTATTAGAAAAGTATGAATCCATTCGAAGCACGCAGCGCCACTGTCAGACATGTAAATTTACGAATCAACGAACCAAAAAAAAGTTACGAATGTACGAATCCATTCGAAGCACGTTAGACAGCGCCATTGTAAGAGACACGGAAAATTACGAATCAACAAACAAAAAAAAAAGTTACGAAAGTAGGAGTTGTGTCCAGAATCAACGAAAACAATGTACTGTACCGAAATTACGAATTATAAATCAACTAAAAATAAGGCTTTCAGAAATTCCGAATCATTTTGTTATTATTCGTTATTATTCGTAGAGTGTCGCTATTCGTTATCAAAATTAACGATTCGCACGAAATTCGTATTTCGTATAAATCCGAATTAAATTCCGTACACGAATTACGAATTACGATTTTTTTTAAATACGAAACGGAACAGAACGAAACAAAACAAATTTTTTGACAGCTCCCATGTCTACAGGTTACCAGTTTAGAGTGACACAGGAGGTGCTAAAATTATTGCTCTCACTCTGACACTCGCAACAATATCTCACATATGTGGTGCGATCACCGCTTACATATGCATGCGGGAATAACATATGTGTTCACATTTGCGCATAAGCATGGGGGGACAGGGATGCTTTAAAAAAATATTATTATTGCTATTTATGTTATACAAAACTTTTTGTTTTGGATTAACTTTATTGCTATCATATTGCTTTATTGCTATTATATATGAACAACATCCCTTGTGACAGCATGGGCTGTGACAGGTCCCTGTTTATGGAGAGATCTGGGGTCTATTAGATCCCAGATCTCTCCTCTGGCCTCCAATGCAGCCGATCAGACATAGATCCGTCTGATTGGTTTCCTCGCCGATAACGGGCAGGTAAACAAAGAGGTGGAACCGGAAGTGACGACATACTTATTGCTCTCGGTTTTTGGGGTCACAGAGACAGAGGAATAACGTCAGTTCCTTTATCTCTGTTCCGTGCAGCCATCGCTCCCGGGCTCTGCGATCAGATGGCGGCGGTGGCAGGAGAGAGGTATTTAGCCACTCAAATCACTTCTGCTAAAAACAGAATCGCTGGCTAAAAAATTTAATACCGGAATGATGCCTGTAGGTGCAGGAATCATCCTGGGAAAACTACTTCAACTCAATGTCCATGGACGTCCTACAAGTGGGAAGTACAGTAGTTAAGCCAGTGAAGAACAGAGAAGAAAGAAGACAACCTATAACAAATATTTGTTTTTAACTAAAATGAACAGCAGGTAGGGGTAATTCCACACTGCAATTCAGAGCGGCAGCAGTGATTCAACGCTCTGGCCACTCTGCGTTGCCAGCTGCGCTAGGGGGCAGTGTGGTGCGCAATTCAGTGTATCATGTGATTCCCTTTTTTTTTGTTTAGCTTTATTTTAAGTGTACAAAACATATGCTTCATTGAGTGCAATGTCTGGCCTGACATTGCAGTGTGATTCAGCCGCTTGCGCTCCAATAAAATGCAGCACGTCTGCATTTTGCTGTAGTACGCTGCAACGCAGTGCTATGCTACATTGTAGTGTGAATAGGACACATAGCAAACAATTGTTTCCTGTGTGTCACTGTGGTTATAAGAGTTTTACCATGCTTGTCTGTCACTGCATATAGTGTGAATTAGCTCTGAATTCCCTCCTTCTTTTTTGAGGACATGGGTGCAGAAGAGCCAACCAACACTTATTAAGTAGTTATCCTAAATGGTGGAGGGAATGCAGGTTGTTCTACTTCTTGATGCACCAAAACATTGCTGATGAACATTTAACAGGAGGCTTATGCTTACTAGGGATACCAGTGTGTAAGCCTCATGCTACAGCTTGCAGTGATGTAGGCTATTCTGTTTTTTTTTTTTTTCCAGCTTTGACAGATCTGATGCCGATAAAAAAGATTATAGGAGTACGTCAGGCAACCTGCCAGTTAAACAGATGTTTTAACAGAATTGCCTATCTCTAATAGAAAACAGACCACAACTAAGTGCATAGATCCTAATGCCCCATACACACGATCGTTTTTCATGCCGTTAAAAATGCAATTTTTAAAAATGGGCATTAAAACCGATCGTGTGTACACCGCATAATACTTTTCAAGAAAAATGAAAATCATCTGTTAGGTTATTCCCCTTCATAGAGCAATCTAGTGATTAAATATTTTCTACAGTCTATTGCAAACAACACTGAGGCTTTTGAAGTGCAATGACTATTACAGAGAACAACAATACTAGATTTTAACAGCAGGGGGCAATACTGGCGAAGTCAGCTTTCAGTTCAAGTAAAGCCCAGCAGCTTGAAGAGAGGTACAGTTAAGTATACCAGCAGTAAAAAGTGGATTTAATATGGAAATCTCTTAGCATCAACTTGTTTTAGTCTGGCTTAAAATGGACTGCCACTGAAAAATTCCAGCCTGCTCTTTCCACTAAAGGTAGCTTCAACGGGATAACCCTTTTACGTCTAGTAGCAGTATTTATTATTCAAAAATAGATGGGTGATGGCACACTATAAAAGTACATGCAAATTCTTTATTAATATCTAAAACATGGCATAACCAGATACGTGGGAGCTGACATTTCCTGCATATGTCACATAAAAGCCTATATCAGAATAATCCCTTGATGGCTGAATACAGTATTTACATAGGAGCTACCCATCCTAGGAGCTACTCCTACTCAACAGGAACTCATGGAATCACAGCCTCATATTCTAGAATCATTGAAACAAATAGATACAATATAAAGTAATATGATACAATGTAGATACAATATATATACTATATACACTCACCGGTCACTTTATTAGGTACACCTTGCTAGTAAAGCAGTGGACCCCCTTTTGCCTTCAGAACTGTCTTAAAGGAGTGGTAAGTTGGTTTTGCACAGAGAAGCCCGGATCCTCCTCTTCTCGGGTCCCTCTTTGCTGCTCCTGGCATAGATTCAACAAGGTGTTGAAAGCATTCCTCAGAGATTTTGGTCCATATTGACATGATAGCATCACACAGTTGCTGCAGATTTTTCGGCTGCACATCCATGATGCAAATCTTCCATTACACCACATCCCAAATGTGCTCTGATGGATTGAGGTCTAGTGACTGTGAAGGTCATTGGAGTACAGTGACCTCATTGTCATGTTCAAGAAACCAGTGGTGAGATGATTTGAGCTTTGTGACCTGGTGCATTATCCTGCTGGAAGTAACCATCAGAAGATAGGTACACTGTAGTCATAAAGGATGGACATGTTCAGCAACAATACTCAGGTAGGCAGTGGCATTTAAACGATGCTCAATTGGTACTAAGGGGCCCAAAGTGTGTCAAGAAAACATCCCCCATACCATTACACCACCAGCCTGAACCATTGATACAAGACAGGATGGACCCATGTGTTCAAATTCCGACTCTACCATCGCAGCTGAAAGCCAGGCAACATTTTTCCAATCTTCTGTTGTACAATTTTGGTTAGCTTGTGCGAATTGTAGCCTCAGTTTCCTGTTCTTAGCTGAGAGGAGTGGCACCCGGTGTGGTCTTCTGCTGCTGTAGCCCATCTGTTTCAAGGTTCGATGTGTTGTGCATTCGGAGATGGTATTCTGCATACCTTGGTTGTAAAGAGTGGTTATTTGAGTTACTGTTGCCACATTGAGGACTGTAGAGGCAGTGGTCGGCCGGGCAAATTTAGTTCAACAGATGAAAGACACATCATGCTTACTCACCTTCTACATCAGATGTCCAGCAGTGCCACCAGCACAGAAATGGCAGAAACCTTTGGAGCCCAGGTACACCCATCTACTGAAGAAGTCTGGTCTTCATGGAAGAATTGCAGCCAAAAAGCCATATCTCCAATATGGCCAAGTGATTGAAATATGCCTGAAACCATAAAAAATGGGGTGCAAAAAATGGCAGCAGGTGCTCTGGAGTCATTATTGTACCACTTCAGAGCGCCACACTAATGAGTGTCTGCAGGCAACTGTGAAGCATGGTGGAGGTTTCTTGCAATTTTGAGGCTGCATTTCTGCAAAAGGAGTTGGAGATTTGGTTAGGATGAATGGTGTCCTCAATGCTGTGAAATACAGGCAGGTATTTATCCATCATGCCATACCATCAGGGAGGTGTAATTGACCCCAAATTCATTCTGCAGCAGGGCAACGACCCCAAACATGCAGCCAATGTAATTTAAAACTATCTTCTGCATAAAAACTAACAGGGAGTCCTGGAAGTGATGGTTTGGCCCCTAAAGACCCCTGATCTCAACATCAAATCTGCATGGAATTACAGTACATAAATAGACAGAAAGATCTGAGGCAGCCTACATCTACAGACGATATGTGGTTAGTTCTCCAAGATGTTTGGAACAACCTACCTGCCACATACCTTTAAAAACTATGTGCAAGTGTACCGAGAAGAATTAATGTTGTTTTAAAGGGTAGTCACATCAAATATTGATTTGATTTGGATTTCCCTTGTGTTCATTTACCTTGATTTACTTAATACATTTAAAAAATATATTGACCTGATAAGAATTAGCACATCACAATAAAACTAAAGCAATAAAAACATTTTTTTTGGGGGGTTTGTGGGAGACACATCAAACAATAAAAATACAAGACATCCCATACATGGTTAACCACTTCCGGACCGCCCGCTGTCATTTTATGTCGGTACTTTGAAGAGGAATACCGTTGTTATGGCAGCAGCTAGCTACCATAACCCTGGTATTCTCTTCTTCAGCGGGCGGTCCGCTTCAAGATAAAAGTGGTCTCTGCGGCGGATTCGCCGCAAGATCACTTTTATCAGCGGCGGGAGAGGGAAGAGGGCCCCCCTGCCGCTCTCCGGTGCCCTCCACCACTGCCATCCCACAACAGGGGTCACTTTGACTGAATTTTCATGCTGTAGACCTGCAGGGCTCTTGCTGTAGACTCACCACTGCAACTTTGCTCTTGCTAGAGACTTGCCACGCAAATTTTAAACAAATGGGAAAAATGTCAACTAGAACTTGTACTTCAAATGCTCTGCAAGTGTACAACTTGCCAGTGAAAATTTGCAGCAAGTTAACCGACTTACAATTCAACACTACCATAAATTTGTGGCAAGTTATCTTGCTATCTGGGTAGTAGAAGATGATCCGCAACTGCATACATGCTCTTAAATATCTTCAAATTTATTGATACTCCATAAAAGACAGATAAGTTACAGTAGCTGTTAACGCGTTTCAGCCATGACAGCCTTGTTCACTTTGGCAAGAAAAAAAAAGCAAGCAGCACAAATCTATAATTCCACAATCTGGAGATAGTAAACCCACTACTATTAACCTAATCCCTTACTGTACACGTGTAAAGTCATCCAACAATCATATATAATGATAAACACTGTGTCGTTGCATAAAATATATCATCTATCATACAAAAATTATTTGTTTCTATGAAACAAACAATTAAAGTGCAAATGCTGTTAAAAAAAAAGTGCAAAAGAAAAATGGTGTGCTGACACAGTGAACAAAAAGTGCTTAGTGCAAGAAAATATTATTCATTAGTAAAGTGCATGCATCAAAAATTCATATGTGTTCAAAATACCGCTCGATCCAAGCCGGCGTGCGTTCCAAACGGCCGAATGTTCAAATCAGATCAAAAAACTTAAATTATGTCACGTATGGCGGACACGCAGCCTTTTGAGGCATGACGTCAACGGGTGTGGGTGTGAGTGCCAAATTTATATTTTTAATCCTTGTTTTGACTTTTAATAAAATGATATCACACTATCCTGGATTATTATCTCTCCCTGGGTCTCGGTTATTGATAGAGAGATTTTTACCGCTCCAGGTGGACAAGCTCCAGCAATCTGGGATGTCGTGGGTGCCAGCAATGCACGTAGCATGCAGAGGAGGAAATGGAAAATATATGGACAGCCGCACTCCATAAAACCTTTGACGGTCGCCTTTATTGTAAAAAAAAATTCACCAAAAGATCATCGCAGCATAGCCGGGGTAACTGCTTACATGTTTCGCACTGTAAATCAGTGCTTACTCATGTTTCGCACTGTAAATCAGTGCTTACTCATAGCTATGAGTAAGCACTGATTTACAGTGCAAAACATGTAAGCAGTTACCCCGGCAATGCTGTGATGATTTTTTGGTGAATTTTTTTTTTTTACAATAAAGGCGACTGTCAAAGGTTTTTTGGAGTGCGGCTGTCCATATATTTTCCATTTCCTCCTCTCGGTTATTGATGTTTGAGGAGATCAGCTGGTGGTAGTTTCCCATATACCATTCTTAAGGTGGGACATTGTGAAAGCAACGTGCAAAAAGGGTGGTACCCTATGACACCAAAGGCGCATATCATAGATGCTGTTGGTAAGTGTGCATTTTGTACACTTTGTGCTGGGTCACTTATAGGAGGAGTATCTGAGGCACCTTTAAGACCAGGATCACAGTGATTGGAGCTTTCTTCTGCAAGTTTTAGGAAACATTTTTGGACTGTGCAATATATATTAATAATCCTTTTACATAAAAAAATGTCACCTTTGGACTGTCAAGTATATTTGGATTCTTTTTTATCATTTGTTCAAATGCAATTATCACATATGTGTTGGCGCCTTGCTTTTCATTGGTTTGCTTTTCAGTGCCGGTTCACACTTGTGCAAGTTAATACCGAATGCGATGCATTAAACAAAAACTAGATTCGCATGTCATCCAAAAAGTAATTGTTTTCAATGATGGTCGTTCACACCTATGCGTTGCGATTCCTCTCCGAATGCGATGCAATGAAATAAAGGGTCTTGTGCGAGTTTAGAGCGTTGCGAATTTAGTCTCCATAGACATGAATGTAAATCGTTCTGGAATCGCATTTGATGGTTCACATATGTGCGAATTCCAAAACACTATTCTCCACAAAAACCAGGAAGTACACAGGAAGTTAACACCTTTTTTTTTTTTAACATTATGATTCCTTTGGCTAGAAACATTAATCGGAGCTATGTCCCACTCCTGAAATTCTCATTAAAATCGCGGTAAAACGCAGTAAATTCGCACCTCAAAATGGAACTGACACTCAGTGGTGGTCTACTCACATTTAGCATATTGTTATTTTTAGTTGGCGCTAGGGCTTACTAATATTTCTCACATAAGGTAAATACCGTTTGTGTTGAAATATTGTCTCGCATAATTTCTGACGTCAGAACTCCAGCGTTGCAAATGAAACACCCATTAGTAGGTCAAAAAATGAAAGCTTTACATATGAAAAGAATACATAGGCCTAACTGTCACATCAGACCATCAAAATACCATGGGATTAGATCCTTCATGGTCTCCCATAACCTCAAAAATGTATTGAAGTCCGTTTGAAATTGCCTATAAAATTGGAAAAATTGTATACAAATATAAAAAACCTAGAGGAAAGAATATTGTGGAAAATAGAATATAAATAGAATAGATAAATACTGTGTTTCCCCGAAAATAAGCCCGGGTCTTATATTCATTTTGGCAACAAAAGACACAGTAGGGCTTATTTTCGGGGTAGGTCTTACCATGTAATGTGATGTCTACTCTCCCCCTCTCTCTCCCTGTCTGACAGGAATCCCCAGTGCGAACTGAGTTAAAATGCTTGTAAAATCCTATAATCCACTCTATTACAGTAGTATATAATGTACAATGTTTGTGTTTCCGTAATATAATTGTGCCAAATACCTTCATTATAGCGCCGCTCTGCGCTTCTGTGACCTGCCGGAGCTCTCTTCCCCGCAATTATATTACAGAAACACACACATTGTACATTATATACTACTGTAATAGAGTGGATTATAGGATTTAAAGCGGAGCTCCGCCGTTAAAAAACTATTAAAAGCCAGCAGCTACACATACTGCAGCTGCTGACTTTTAATATATGGACACTTACTTGGCCTGGAGTCCAGCGACGTCTACAGCAGAAGACGAGCAATCGCTCGTCTATCTGCTGCCCCCACCGCCATCCTCGGTGAGGGAATCAGGAAGTGAAGCGTTCCAGCTTCACTGCCCGGTTCCCTACGGCGCATGCACAAGTCGCGCAGTGCCGTCCTCACTGGTCATTGTTGCATTCTGGGAGCCGTGTGTTTCCCAGAACACAACGGGCGGGGCGGGAAGTGACGTACTACCCGCAGAATACCCGCAGAGAGGACTCCCGGAAGTGTGTGCAAATACCTGTCTTAGACGGGTGTCTGCACCCCCCTCCCCCCTGAAAGGTGCCAAATGTGACACCTGAGGGGGGGAGAGTTCCGATGAGCGGAAGTTCCACTTTAGGTTGGAGCTCCGCTTTAACAAGCATTTTAAACTAGGGCTTATTTTCGGGGTAGGGCTTATATTGCAGCTCTCCTGGAAAATAGCGCTAGGTCTTATTTTTGGGGTAGGTCTTATTTTCGGGGAAACATGGTATATATATTATTCTATAAATAGAATAATAGAATAGCAATATATAATGTACTGTATATTTAATATATATAACATATAAAAGCAATATTTTGTCTATATGCAAAATAATTATCACCATTAGGACAAAAACAAATACTGCAGCATACTCAGCTTGTTCCTCTTCATCAATATTATGCAGCGTATGCTTCATTAACAGATGTGAATGCTAATGGGGAAGTAGGAATGGAAAGGGTTAGTGGAATGGTGGAAGAAGCATAAATATTCACATTGTTGTATGAATAGACACAACAGTACAGAACAAGAACAATGAAGCCAATCTTACAGCTTCGTCTGCTCAATGGGAATAAAAATTGGTTTGGTCTTTAGCACAAGCATTTTTTACTTTGTAGTTAACTGAGCCAGAAATACTTATTTGTTATAACAGTCTGAAATAATTCAAGAACGTCAGACGGCAGCAATTGTATTATGTTTGAGGCAAGCAGATACTTTATTATTCTTGTGTCTTATTGTAGCAAATTTAATTTTTGTCTTGTAACATACTGCCTGTAGAAATGATTTGGAAGGAGCTGCAGATCTCTTTTCTTGCTGAGAAAACTTATTTTAACTGAAGCTTGGAAATATGCCCATTGAAATGCCACAAGCAGCTCTGTCAAGTAATGAAAAGGACTCTGAATTGCTGGTTTCTCCTCTGAATGATACATTATTCAGCAGATGACAAATGCATTCTTTTTGGCTGTGAATTTATATTAAAAATACATGTGGCTAATTATTTCTCTTTCCATTCATGTGTTTACACCTGTCTTTCATAAAATAGCTCTGTGTATAGAATATGGTTTCAGACACAATTGCTATTGCAGCAGATAGCACAGTTTGATACTGATGGCAAAGTTTGCGCTTTATACACGTATAACAATGAGGTTCATTTACTGATACTGCAATCCAGCACAAAGCTAAGGAACCAATAATATATGTGTTGGGGTTGTTTAAATAAGCCATAGATTTAAACAGGTGGGTAGGTGTTTCCTCATTATATGACTGTATGATCTCATTGACTTGGCTACAGAGAACCGTACACCGCCAAGAAGCAGCATATTTCTGCACCCAGGAGTTACTGGTGTTTGCGCACAGCTGCAGTCAGCAGCCTCTACAAATCAAAGACAGGCTGGCAGACAATGTGGCTGTATGCATGTAAATGAACATTGGAATGTATACACGTATTCTAGGACAGGCAAGCATCCCTGGACACAGACATTTATTTATTTCCAGGTCCCATTATCCATCCCTGTATGCATGCAACCACCTCCTGGCAGTGTTATTCTCAGGTGCAGGTGATGGTGTGCAGCCCTGGTGACCATGTGAATAAAGCCGTACACAAAAGACTAATTCAGTTGGGTGATTAAGCCCATCCTCTGTGTGCAGCTAATGGTAATGACTAAGCGCTAACATTTGCGTGAAACGCATATACCTCTTTGTCCCCTGCTCCATGTGTTAATCATCTGCCACATGAAGCTTCAATAAAAAGGATATTTGGAAGTGCCGCCACCCAGAATCATTGCTTTATTATTCAGATGGGTAAGTAAGCCCATCCTCTGTGCAGAACCAATGGTATTGACTAAGCGCTAACATTTGAGTGAAACACGTCTACTTCTTTGTCCCCTGCTCCATGTGGCAATCACCTGCCACATGAAGCTTCAATAAAGAGGATGTTTGGAAGTGCAGCCGCCCAGAATCATTGCTTTATCATTCAGATAAGTGATCAAGCCCATCCTCTGTGCAGAGTCAACGGTAATGACTAAGCGCTAACATGTACGTGAAACACATCTACCTTTTTGTCCCCTGCTCCATGTGTTAATCACCTGCCACATAAAGCTTCAATAAATAGGATTTTTGGAAATGCAGCCGCCCAGAATCATTGCTTTATCATTTAGATGGGTGATTAAACCCACCCTCCATGCAGAGCTGCTGGCAGATGTGTGTGCATCGATATCAGAGCTGGAAACAAGTGGATGCACATGCAGTGGCTGCATGGACACAATCACATGTAAAACTCTGACATCCAGGCAGAGTCCCTGTTTAGATCCGTGCACCTGCTCATGTCTGCATGTAAAACTTTGACATTGTTTCTGTTCAGCCGTTGTGTGTGTATCCACTCCTACGGGACAATTTCTAAATCTCCATACACATGGACCAAATATAGGCCGAAATCAGCCAGTACAGTAGAAACCGGCCGACATTCGGCCCATGTGTACAGGTCCTTGCCCGACCGAAGCCGATCTCATGACCGGTGGTTGGCGGTCCCCCTGTCAGAACACAATAGCACCGCGGGGAGATCGCTGTACTAACATTGCATAGTAAGTGCAACAAGCTCCTCAGTTTTTTTCTTTCAGCCCGCTCGGTTGAAAGAAGAAAAAAAAATTGCCATGTGTGCCAGGCATAACACACCCCCTGAAGTTTTGCACAGAAAAAAACTCATTAGGGATGCATATTCCCCACATCATTCACCACATTATATAGTTTATCTATTCATTAACAATGTCATTTACCATCAACAGGGATTCATGTTCAATATGATTGCTGGACTGACAGTTACAAGCCCTAATTTGATCAGATTTCTGGAGTGTCTTTCTGTGGATAGATCATTCCTTTGTACATTGGTACTGGTTATTGCCATTCTGTTAACCCACATACTACATATGCATAATCAGCTATATGCAGTTTTTAGTTGAAATCTTCATTTTGCAATTCCCCCAACCCATAATCTTACAGGGGGGTTATTAGAGCTGAGGGACCTGTCATATGCACTTATCATTCATTGAAGCCACACTATAGCTTCTATAAATGAAACACGATTTATGAATGGATGAGGCAGATCATTCATTTATCCACCCATCCTTCATTCATAGATCGTGTTTCATTGATGGAAGCTATAGTATGGCATCTATGAATGGAAGAAGGGAGCAGAAATGGTGGGCATGGTTGGCACACTTGATGAGTGCATATTAACCCCTTTGCACAAAACGAATAGGGGGTAGAGGGGCATCAGTGGATAGATGATTTCAACTAAAGCTACAACTATCAGCACAAGGGACACATCACACTGATTGTAAGTAATATCCATTGTGCCATGAAAAAAAAAAATAATATATTTCAGGCAGCTCACCAGTCCTTATATGTGTTAGTTGCATTCATTTTTATTTTTTTTATTTTTTTTTATTTAAGCTGTATTTCCTTTTATTTCCCCTGGGAATCCTGCCAGTAACACATTCCCTGCGACAATGCTAACACACTGTAAGAGAAGCATTGTCTCCCTAGGACAGTAAGTGAATTAGGACTACAGAATACAAACCCCCTCCTTATCTCTATCTGATGAACTGTACAGGGTGATAACTCTGCTTGAAATAACATTGAAGAGTTCACAATACAGCGCTGGATTTCTGGCAGAGTCAAGTATTATTTTTTTTTTGCCCATATTGAACAGATAGAAAAAAACATTTTCAAAGGTTTGTTTAACCGACCAAAAAAGAGTAAATAAAAGAAATTCCTTGTTAGGGTTTACATGCACTTAGATAAGTGGACTATGCAGGGAAAGAGTTGTCTGAAGGAAGGAAGTTCAGGCACCAAATACTTTTGAGGCTGAAAGCAAAAGTCTCAAGTAGACGGATGAAGAGGCTTCCTCCTGGTGTTGATTATGCTTTCTTCTTTTAAAAGCTGTTCAAGCACCCTAAAGGTTCGATAGGCGTCTTACATATTGCTGACAAGCCTTTCAGCTTGTAAATTATTATTATTTTTTTTATTATTTTTGCTGCTGAAAGTTGAATATGCATATTACAATGTGGCTTTTCACAACATTTTATGAGCATCGGAAACATAAATATAATGTTGCGCTGTGTCCTTTAAATAGGTTAATACTTAATTACTAATACTTAATATTTAATACTAATCTTACAATGTACACAAATGATAAAACAAATCTCAAACAATGTTCCTTAAATATGTGCATAAGAGGGTAACATCACTATTATATAGGTATCCTTAATAAGTGATCTTGTTTAAATCAATACAAAAGTCCACCACCAAAAATGAAAATATCCAAAATAATTCAAATAGGTTTCCACCACCACTCCAAGTTATAATACATGCTTCCACTTGTGGCTATGGACGTGTAGCCAAGTGAATAAATCATTCCCATATAATACCACCTATAACTTGGGGTCTCATTAACCACTTAAGCCCCGGACCATTTTGCTGGTCAAAGACCAGGCCACTTTTTGTGATTCGGCACTGTGTCAAAAATTGACGTCCTTTTTTCACACAAATAGAGCTTTCTTTTGGTGGTATTTGATCACCTTTGCGGTTCTTATTTTTTGCGCTATAAACAAAAATAGATCGACAATTTTGTAAAAAACGCAATATTTTTTACTTTTTGCTATAATAAATATCCCCAAAAAATATATAAAAAACATTTTTTTCCCTCAGTTTAGGCCGATACGTATTCTTCTACATATTTTTGGTAAAAAAAAAAATCGCAAAAAGCGTTTATTGATTGGTTTGCGCAAAAGTTATAGTGTCTACAAAATAGGGGATAGTTTTATGGCATTTTTATTAATATTTATTTTTTACTAGTAATGGCGGCGATCAGCGATTTTTATCGTGACTGCGACATTATGGCGGACACATCGGACACTTTTGACACATTTTTGGGACCATTGTCATTTTTACAGCGATCAGTGCTATAAAAATGCACTGATTACTGTGAAAATGACACTGGCAGTGAAGGGGTTAACCACTAGGTGGCGCTGTAGGGGTTAAGTGTGCCCTGGGGAGTGATTCTTACTGTAGGGGGGGGGTGGGCTGTGTGTGACATGGCAGTGATCACAGCTTCCGATTACAGGAAGCTGAGATCACTGTCCTGTCACTAGGAAGACTGGGGAAATGCTTGTTTACATCAGCATTTCCTCCTTCTTCCTCGTTGTGACACGATCGCGGGTATGCCCGCGGACATCGAGTTCGCGGGACCTGCGGTCGGAGTCACGGAGCTCGCGGCACGCGCGCGCGCGTCCACAATGCCGCTCCTTAAAGGGACTTATATATAAGTCCTTTTGCCTGCCCGTGCCATTCTGCTGACGTATATCTGCGGCGGTCGGCATGTGGTTAAGGATACCTATACAAAAGTGGTGGTACCCCCTTGCACATACACATGCCAAAATGAGACCACCTATAACTTAGGGTCTAATTGTTCGTTAAGAGGCTATTGCAACTGGTGGTGGTTTATTCACTTGGGTACACATCAATATCCACGAGTGGAGGCATATACCATAATTTGGAGTGGTGATGGAAACCCTCCTTCACAAATATGGCTATTTGAATTATTTTGGACATTTTCATTTTTGGTGGTGGACGTTTGTATTGATTTAAATGTAGCACCCTCTACTTGGGTAGGTGCTAGAGTTAGGAATTTGAACTAGGATGGGGATGGGAATATATGGGAAAATGGAAACACACATGAGAGAGATGTGAGCGCCGCAAACCCCGGTATATATGATAATGGACGTTTTCCCCAATGGGGCTTTGGACAGCAATATAGTATGTCAAATTGAAAGTATAAAACATATTTATTTGAAAGTTGTCAAAAGACACAATTGGGTTACAATAAATAAAACACGTAAACGGTCTGGCTAGATAAATTCCTGCATAATCCAATATTACCATACATGCAAAATGTGAAACAAGATTGCATAGCAAATGTATGTGGGTGTAAATCCCCGACACGTTTCGACCATTCGCTGGTCATCTTCAGGGGGATCGTTGACTCTAAGAGACATATAAAGTAACTTCAAATATTGGAAAAATATATAATCATACATCACAGTACAAGTATGGTATGGCAATATAGTTACTGCTTAAAAATGGAGTAGACAGTTGCAAGGCCAGAAATGTCAGAAAACCGTGGAGCAATCCGGAGGGTTATGTAGTCGCCCGCCACCCCCCCACACACAGGGGGAAGGAGCCCGATCCTTTGGGCTTACAAGAAGCCACACCGGTGACGCCTGCCAGAAGTCAGGAGAGGTCAGGAGAAACACCTGCAACAAGTTCCGAAATTAATGACCATATATTGAATAAGGAGATAGGGTAAGTTAGCTATTGGCTGTATTGCAAGAGTGCTGAATGGGAATTATATATATTAAGTATATGGACTAGCTGCGATCCAAAGCCCCATTGGGGAAAACTTCCATTATCATATATACCAGGGTTTGCAGTGCTCACATCTCTCTCATGTGTGTTTCCATTTTCCTATATAATACTGGGTGGCTAAACACCAGCTTCCCCCCACCACACTAGTGAGATAAAACAGGAGTTTTGTGTTGTGTTCTTCAGTCCCTATGATCCCTGCATATTATAAAACAAGTTTGACCCTAATAATATAATTGAATCAGTGATTTATGTTGGCCTCAACAGGCCACACACCATTCAATTTGGGAACCAGATTGCACATATATCTTTTCCCTTCCCTATGCATTAGGACCAATTTAATCAATTGGATTCCTTTACTACAGTATCCTCCACATTAATACTTGTTGGGGATCTTTTATATGCAGATTGTGGATTTCTAAATCAATGCATGGCAATACTGATCAAAAAACACACTAATGCCCTGTGCACACGATCGGATTTCCGATGGAATAAAATCTGATGGATTTTTCCGTCTGAATTCCGACGAAGCTGACTTTCATCAGTCTTGCCTACACACCATCAGACAAAATTCTGACCGTCCAAAACGCCGTGACGTACAACACGTACAACGGCACTATGAAGGGGAAGTTCAAATCCAACGGCGCCACCCTTTGGGCTGCTTTTGCTGATTTCGTGTTACAGTGTGTTAGTAAAAGTTTGGTGTTAGCCGATTCGCGCTTTTCATTCTCCGTGCTTTTCAGTCCATTACAGCATGACGAATGTGCTATCGCCATTACGAACGCTAGTTTTACCAGAACGAGCGCTCCCGTCTTGTAATTTAGTCTGAGCATGCGTGGATTTTTCTCCGATGGAGTTCCCCACAGACGATCGGAATTTGCTATCGGTTTTTTAAAACATGTTCTATTTTTTTACACCGATGGAAAAAAGACCGATGGGGCCCACACACGATCGTTTTTTCCCATGAAAAAAGTCCATCTGTCTTTTTTCATCGGAAAAACTGATCGTGTGTACGCCGCATCAGAGGGTAGACCAGGTCTACCCTCTGAGTGTGTTTTTTTTTCTGTGTGGCTCTTATCAGAAGATGCGCAGTAAAACCAATAAAAATAGAACAGAAAGTGAAATACCTTAGTACCCAAACAGTCTTGCAAACATTGATCACAATAATAGGAATGCATCTGTAGGGTGAACCACAAATGGGTTCAGATCTATAGAGAACATTTGTCTTTCACATTCAGAACAGAACTGGGATAGTTGTCATGGTCCTGTTGGGGTACACATTTAGTGCTATTTTAAAACTTGGATCATGGGTGTGCGCACCCATTAGCATTAGGGTGTGCACCCCAAAGCTTAAACATACATGTTTATCCACTGACATTTACGGACATTTACAGACAGGAGAAAAGTGCCTGTTTTTTACAAACAATCTGTAAATTTTCCTACTACTTTTTCTTTATATTGGCTTTTAAAATGTACAAATGCAGAAATTTTGAATTTGGATAAAAGGTTTAGCACTGGGAAACACCTTTTGAAAGATAAAAAGTGCATTTTATATACAACTATATAGATCAGACCACAATGAGGGACAAATGAGGGGGAAAGAGGGACAGAGGGACATTTCTCCAAATCAGGGAAAATCAAGGACAGTTGGGAGCTATGGTTTAGGTAGTATATGTTTGTATGAACAGCATTTTGTTCAACGCATTTGATGCTTTTACATTTTATAATGAAATGTGCAGAACCCTAGGCACTGCGTATATTATTCATTCCCAGTGTTTATATAGTGGTTTACTGTTGACATGTTCCTCCGAGCTTTTCCTGAGTCTTTTTTCCCTAGAAGGGCACAAAACCTAATGTCACTGTCAAACATGTACATGTACTACATGCACTAAAGGGGATTTAAGGGAAAGTCAAAGGGCCAGATGATCTTAAATTGGCAGTTGTTAAAGGGGTTGTAAAGGTTTGTTTTTTATTTTCTAAATAGGTTCCTTTAAGCTAGTGCATTGTTGGTTCACTTACCTTTTCCTTCGATTTCCCTTCTAAATGTTTTTTTTCTTTGTTTTCTTTGTCTGAATTTCTCACTTCCTGTTCCTCCTCAGTAAGCTGTTCAGTAAGCTGTTCTGGCTGACTAAACACCACTCGCATGATGGTGTGAAGTTTAGTGAGGAGAAACAGGAAGGGAGAAATTCAGTCAAAGAAAAAAAACATTTAGAAGGGAAATCGAAGGAAAAGGTAAGTGAACCAACAATGCACTAGCTTAAAGGAACCCATTTAGAAAATAAAAAACAAACCTTTACAACCCCTTTAAGGAATAGTATTTGTTGCATGTGACATCTTATTGTGGAGCATCACCTGTAAAATAAACTATTATGTTGCAAAAACAACTGGGAAATTTGAGGCAAACTTGGACTATCATGGTACGGTATAGACTTACAATGCTCAAACAATTTATTAAAAATATACAAATTTATTGAAAAAAATTCAGTCAAACCCCAGAAGGGTTGACATATAACATACATAGGGCAACCCTTAACAAGAGACCACTATTATGTTGCAGCGCATATACATCGTTTATTTTGGGCATAGCAGAATGTGTAACTGTCTTGCACCATTATCCTCTTGGCACACTATACTACAAATGCTAACAAACATTTTCCTTACCATGAATTATTTGGAGCAAAATTTTAGACTTTTTGTGCAAAGTCACACTTGGATTTTTTTTTACGATTGCCACTCCAAAATGCATCTTTCATTTCAAACCCTTCAAAAATCAACTGTTATTTAATGTCACTCCCCACTGTACAGGGGGTCCCCGACTTACGAACGCCCGACTTACAACTCCTACTTACGAACGGGACGCTGCGGGGACCATCTGCCGTTCTGCGCATGCGCGGGCAGACGGAGCCTCGGAAAACATCGGAAAATGCCGGAAATGTCCGTATTTGCCGTTCTGCGCATGAGCACCCATTCAACGAAAAATTGGAAAACATTGGAAAACATCGGAAATGTCCGTAATTGCCGTTATGCGAATGTGCGGCCCGACTTATGAACATTTCTGGCTTACAAACAAGGGGAAAGTCCCTAACCCGTTTGTAAGTCGGGGACCCACTTTACTCTGTATTTTATGCTTCATTCATAAAATGCAGTGCAAGGTGTGGAGCCTGTTGTGTCCTACAGTGTGTGCTCTGCATAACTCTGCAGAAAGCCCTCTGAGATAGGAGAATAGCCTGTTTTTGGGCATTTAAAGTCATGGGACTGGTGTTTTTTCCCATTTATTAGAAAGAATTGGGCTTCACTTGGTTGAAAATCCTGTATCAAGTGGATAGAACATTGGTAAAACACAATGCTATGCTTTATAAATGAGCCAGAGTCTTTGTTTAAAGGTGGGGTATGATTGTGGTTAGGCAATATTAAGCCTCGTACACACGATCTGATTTTCCGACAACAAATGTGTGATGGAAGGGTTTTGTCGGGAAAATCTGACCGTTTGTATGCTCCATCGGACAATTGTTGTCGGATTTTCCAACAACAAATGTTTTATAGTATGCTTTAAAATTGTCCGACAACAAATGTGCGACATCAGATTATCCGATCATGTGTATTCAAGTCCGTTGGAAAAAACTCCAAAGTACAAACACGCATGCTTAGAAGCAATGCTAACCATAGCACAACATTAGCAGAAGTTGCCCAAAGGGTGGCGCTAAAGAGCAGAAAAAAACACGTAGTTTCTGTTTGTTAGCCGACAAAAGTTTTGTCGTTTGTATGCAGAAGAAGTTCACGGCCAACGCCCTTCGGACAAAATTCTACGGCTTTGTCCGACGGAAATCGTGTGTACGAGGCTTTACTTTTTAAAGGGCCCCTTGGTGAACATGCATCCTGCAGGAATTCAAATGCGAGTGCTTTTGAATTGTGACATTTTTCGATGGTATATTGTGAGTTGGCAGCACTTGTAAGGCATGGGACTGTCATAGCAGTACACAGTATATGGGCAACAGCAGAAATACAGCACAATGAGTGACATTTTCACATTCTGGTAACCTAACAGCTTTCTGTTGTAAACCACAAGGTGGTTTCCTCCATTAAACTTGTATCACTTGACATCTTCCTACACAGTTTTCTACGGAACATCAGAGTCATTAATTAACTGTGTCTGACCCATTTACAAATCCATAAACTTTCCCAGGAAATTTTCACTGTGACGTGATTTAGTGTCTGTCATACAATGGCATTGTTCCAGCAGGAACAGAGTTGACCAACAACGTGATAAGTAGGACTTACTGTGCGTTTCCTGCCAGAAAAAAAAAAGGGTTTCTTTTGAAATTTGTTTTGCTTTTAGCTTATTACTGTATTTTCAGATGACTCTCACCACGGAATGCTAGTTTATTCCCCATCTATGCCAAATTACTGCTATCACAAAGTACTTTCTTTTTACATTTTGGTAAGCTTGGACTTGGATCTCGTGTCTGAAAATTGCATGGTGTCTCTCTGACAATACATTACATTGTACACTTACTTTGTAGTTATAAACCTGCTTTAAATTGTTTCTATTTTTCTTATTTAGCTTTTTCCTAATTCTGTTATCTGTGCCGGACTTACAGATTTGAGCAAAACGGATTGTTCTCTTTAAAAAATAGCACTGCCTAGGCAAAAGATCACATGGTCTCCAGCTACCAGGGCTATTGTGGCCATTTAACGTGCTCTAGAACAGTGGCTGCCTACATTTTAGACCTCACGGACCACCAAACTCACAATTTTTGAATCCCGCAAACCACTAACAGGAATTTTACATGCCTTATACACACAATGCTCCGGCTCTATGCCCCCCCCCCCACCCCGCACTCTGCATCTCACTGCTACCTTCAGGGCCACCATCAGGGGGGTACAGGCAGTACACCTGTAAGGGGCCCGGAGGTCCCCAGGGGCCCAGATGGCAACCCCCTTTTTTTTGTAAGGGGCCTAGAGGTCCCCAGGGGCACGGAGGTCCCCAGGGCCCCGGATGGTAACCCCCTTTTTTATGTATTTTTTATATAAAAAAAAATAATAATAATATATATATATATTTTTGTAAGGGGCCCAGAGGTCCCCAGAGGCCCGGAGGTCCCCGGGGCCCCGGATGGTAACCCCCTTTTTTATGTATTTTTTATTAAAAAAATATATTTTTATTTTATTTATTTTTTTATTTTTTTTGTAAGGGGCCCAGAGGTCCCAAGAGGCCCGGAGGTCCCCAGGGCCTTTGATGGCAACCCCCTTTTTTTTTTATAAAAATATTTTTTTTTATAATTTTTTTTAATTTTTTTGTAAGGGGCCCAGAGGTCCCCAGAGCCCCGGATGGCAACCCCCCCCTTTTTTTTTGTTCTTTCTTTGTTCGTCAGCACCCAAAGCCCCCCCCGACCTCAACAATTCGTGGCGGCAGCACCCCCCGCTTCTCAATTTGCGGAGGTACCACCCCCCCGGTTCTCCTCTGCTCCAGGGGGCCCATGCCTGAAGCTGTGTAAGGGGCCCCAAAATTCCTCATGGCGGCCCTGGCTACCTTACACAGACTCCTCATGTGCTCAAGCTCTGTGCTCCTTCCCACAGTCTGTGATGCCATTGGAAGTCCCCTCTTTCATTACCTCCCTCTGCACTACTGCCCGCACCTTCCTCTGAGTTCACAGGAGCCAGTACTATAGAGGAGGCATTGGGAATCAATGCGCGCTGGCAGTACTGATTGTCAGCGTGCATTGAGAACAACACTGGAAACAAGATTTGGCAGTATGCATCCGCCACAATGTTGATTTGCGGTAAGAACCTTGGGGACCACCAACATTTTTTCGTGGACCAACGAACTATTGGTTGGCAACTGCTGCTCTAGAAGAGTTTCAGTGAGCTAAGGCGATCAAGAACAGCCATGAGTAGTATTGCCATTTTCTTGTTGGGGGAAGGACCTCTTTAACCACTTGTCAACCGCCCACTGTCAAATGACGGCGGGCGGAAGACTCTGTTGTTCTGGGCGGACGTCCTATGACGTTGCGCCTTCCAAAGCCACTAGGGGGCGCGCGTTCGCCGCCACATCACTGGGGACCCGATGCGCGTGCCCAGTAACCAAGCAGGACCGTGGATCTGTGTGTGTAAGCACAGCGCTGGATTGATACAGGAGTCAGGTAAGTCTTAGGGAGGGGGGAGGGGGGAACACACACAGTGGAAAGTTTTCTTACCTTAACTACCTGCGACCGCAAACAGTAAATATACTGCAAGCGGGTGCAGGATGAGCAACGTACGTGTATGTTCTTGGCTTGCTTCTGGGTTTGGACCCCCCCCCTGTGTGTGTGTGCCCCCTGCCCACCTGTGCTGTGATTGGACAAAGCACAAGTTTGGAAGCAGATTTCAGCCAATGATTTTGTCTGAAACCTCCTGATCGGCTGTGTCCAATCACCCACAGTTCTGTGTTTACAAACACACAGAACTCTGTGTATGGAGAACAGTGATCTGGTTGTTTCTACATCCAGATTAGTAAGTAAAAGCAGCACACATTGTTAGGCACATGGTTAATCCCTTGATTGCCCCTAGAGGTTAACCCCTTCCCAGCCAGTGTCATTAGTACAGCGTACAGTATTATCACTGATTACTGTATTAGTGTTACTAGCAGTATCAGTGTAAATTGGTGACCCTCCCAGACAATGGGGTTAATTTACTAAAGGCAAATTGTCTGTGCACTGCAAGTACAGTCGCTGTAGATCTGATGGGGACATGCAAAAAAAATTGAAATACATAATTTTTTCTTGCACATGATTAAATGATAGAAATCAGCAAAGCGTCCCCTAATTTTAGAGCTTCACCTCACATCTACCGCAACTACACTTGCAATACACTTGCAACACAAGTGTTTGTTAAGCCCCGTACCACGGTCGGACTTTTGGCCAACAAACTTCATTTTGAGCAAGTTGGACCAACAATCCGACCGTGTGTACGCTCCATCGGACAAACTTTTTTTGCTTTTTTCTTGTTTTCATCGGACAAAAGTTGGGTCTGCAAACGGACAAACTTTTGCCCAACAAAAGTCCGATGGAGCAAAGTCCGACCGTGTGTACAGAAAACCATTGGACGTTTGTCAGATGGACAAAACAAATAATGTTACAATCAACCAACAATAGCAGAAGTTGACCAAAGGGTGGCGGTAAAGAGCAGAAAAGAGCAGAAAAACCACGTGATGTTGGAAAAAGTTTTGGGAAAGTTTGCAGAAAAATCCTGTGGTGTGTATGCTATGGGTGTGCCCGGCCAACTCCGTTAGGACAAAAATCCACGGAAAAGTCAGATGGAAGTCTGACCGTGTGTACGAGGCTTTAGGGTCAGATTGCCCACCACACTATCACATTCACACTATAAGCCGCTGATCACCACCATTACAGTGTAGTGTCTATAGCTGCGTACGTTCTAGTATGTATACCATAGTTTGTAGACGCTTTAACTTTCACACAAACCAATTAATATACACTTATTGGGATATTTGTATTTTTTAACAAAGACATGTGGCAGAATACATTTGGCCTAAATCTATGAAGAAATCTGATTTGTTTTATTAATTTTTTATTGGATATGTTCTATAACAGAAAGTAGAAAATATTTTTAATTTTTTTTGTTTGTGTAATAAAAAATAAAAAACCCAATAGTGATCAAATCCCATAAAAAGAAAGCTCTGTTTGTGTAAAAAATGACATGAATTTTATTTGCGTACAGTGTTGCATGACTGCGCAATTGCCAGTTAAAGTAGCACAGTTCTGAATAGCAAAAAAATAGTCTGGTCATGAAGGGGGTAAAAACGTGCAAAAATTCCTAATAGTGATGTGTTACCTTTATTTCTGAAACCATTTTCTCCAGAGTAAGTGTTAAGGCTTTGTGTTTAATGCCTAAGATTCGCTTTGGTGAAATTTGAGAAAAATCTGTCCCCAATATCTGTGCTGAGTATTGCTACAATGCTCACCCTATCTCTTGTGCTATCTCCTGCAGACTCACTGATCCAGCTCCAGGTTGATTGATTCTGGGCATCATTCAACTTTCTGTGAGCCTAGGGTTTTTATGAGCCCACCCTCTACACACAGGGCCTTAAGTTGGCCCTGTAATTAGGTGGTGCCCCCTCTGCACCATTCATGATCCATCCACTGTTGGAGGATGAAGAAGACCTGTGATGAAGCACAACAAAAATGAAGACTCTTGGGGGAAAAGGGATGTATACACTTTTTTTTAGAAGGGCTGGGACATGTTCCAGTGGGTAAAAGGGGCAAACGGGCTCAAATGTGGGAGGTAAGGGCATGGGCGTCCGCTGAACTTTTTTCGGGGGGGGGCATCATTCTTTCATCCTTCTTTGCATCAGGTCATGCATGCATCTTTGGGGCAGTGGAGCAGCGCTGTATACACCACTCCTCCACCGCCCCTGCCCATTGAAATAAATGGGCCCCGCTGCCGAAGCGCCTGCAAAGCGCTTCGGCAGCGGCGATACACAGTTGTATTTAACCCTGTCTTCGACCGCTAGCTGGGGTTAAAAGCGCCCCACTAGCAGCCGAATAGCGCCACTAAAACGATGGTAAAACTACCAGCGCTTTACTGATAACGCGGCCAACTGGCAGTGTGAAATAGCTCTTGAGGATAATTCAGCTTCAATCCACCATGTCCATATACATTTAGCCTAGAGAATGTACATCTTTCTATATTGCAATGCATTGCAATACATCTGTTGTGGCAATATTTTGATCTTTATGAAAACAGCCTATACTGTATAGGTTGTTTTCATCAAGATCAAAATATGGCCGCCCACAACAGATGTATTGCAATACAAAAAGATGTACACAGTGGTATCATGGCACAGGCACTGCTGTTACCTGTAGTTCTTCAGCAATAGGCCCGGGGCAGGCACTGGCAGCATATTCTTTCGTATCAGCCACTGCATGCCACGCACCTGTGGGAGGAGCCGGCACATACATTTACACAGGCAGAGGCAGGCTGAGGCAGCAGCCAATCACGGAACAGCCGGGTCACAGACAGAGGCCCGAGCGGCAGAGCCAATCCGATGCTCGGGCCGGGGGTGAGGAGGGAGGGACGGATGTGTAGTCAGAAAAGACAGAGCAGCCCCAGCCCTCAGGCCAGCAGCAGACTTAGAAAAAAAAGTCTGATTCCAGGGGGGAGCAATTGACCCCCCTTGCCCTATGGAGCAGACGCCCATGGGTAAGGGGGATCCTGAGCTCAGAGTTGGGCTTTAAGGATTAGGATATGGACTAAAATAAAGGCACTTTCCAGAATTTTTCCATTTAAACAATTGGATTTTAACCACACCTGACCTGGGCCTGTCTGACTCTATGGAAAAGACAGAAGTCAATGAACTTGTTGGGCTAGAGTCAGACAATAATCACCATATCACCCCATCACTGCAACAATAATGTTACATATTAAGATTTATTTTAAACCCTACTGTGAAGTTACCCGAAGACTTACAATGCAGTTAATGGGCTCAGTGTTTTTGTTCCCTTCTGTGATAGGTGGTGCCCCATTTCTCCTTCCTCTACATTAACCAATAGATCAGTATTTTGCCAAGCCAAACATTGCTATTTGTGACAGGACCACACAGTGAGTGTACCTAAAAGTGCATGTTTGACCAGCTGTCCTTGCTGTGCCCTTGCACTTGCCTGTGGAGTCATTGATGCTGGCCATACAGACAGCAATTTTCTGTAAATTTTCAACCACTTTTGATTAAATCGATTGAATCAATCCAGGCAAGTTTCCACCAACATGTTTATATGTACAGTATATCTAAAGGACAAGACTACTCGTAGGATGCATTGATCTGGTCAATAGTTTTTGTAGTCAAAACCTGATTGAAAGCTTTTGAAATTCCCACAAATTTGCTGTACAGTATGTATTGCTTACCAGTCTCCCATCTTGAAACCCATGAAGGCAGGAAAAGGAAAGGCAACAAAAGGACATACTTAAACATATAATAAAATCGACAAGTAAATTTTATAGTGCATTACCCCTTGGCAGTGATGTCATCGCGCACGGCTGTAGTCCGGGGTGGCATGGAAATTCTGTGTAGCAGATGCTCAGTGTGTGATGCTCATTTCTCTAACAATACTGTAAGTGTGCAATTTTGGAATGAATTGAATTTTATTGGGGTAATACACTATAGAGCTCTTTATTTTTCATGCACCATAACTGCTATTTTGTCTGCTGTGAGACTCGTGGACTGGGTATTCCGAGGTCCGTTAGGCCCCTTTCACACTTGTGAGTCCTGAAAGTTGTGCGATATTGCTGGGATTTCACTGCAATTTTTGATGCGACTTTAACCACTTGATGTCAGCGCTATAGCCGAATGACGGCTACAGCGCGGACCTGAATTTCCGGGAGGCCGTCAATAGACGTCAATCCTCCCCTTTGCACGCGCCCCCTACAGGGCACACACGGTGCGCACTGTGATCACTGAGTCACTGAGACTTGGCTGATCACAGATCCGAGTAAGGGCCCGGTCCCTACCCCTTACCCCTTGATCAGCTGTCAGCCAATGACAGCTGATCACTTAATGTAAACAAAGCTCGGTAATCGTAGTTTTTTCCTCCTCACGCTGATAGCGTGAGGAGAAAAAAAAGCCGATCACCGGCTTTTGTATAAGGGACATCGATCCCCAGTGGAAGAGGCACATCCGCCTCATCAGTGCCCACCAGTACTGCCTGCCAGTGCCGCCTGCCAGTGCCCCCTGTCAGTGCCCACAGTGCCCACCAGTGCAATAAAGTGCCACCTATCAATGACCACTAGTGCCACCTATCAATGCCCACCAGTTGTGCCAATCAGTGCCTCATCAGTGCCACCTAGCAGTGATGTCCATCAGTCTCACCTACCAGTGCTATTCAGTGCCTATCATTGCCACCCATCAGTGCCCATCATTGCCACCCATTAGTGCCCATCATTGCCACCCATCAGTGCCCATCACTGCCACCTATCAGTGCCCATCACTGCCAGCTATCAGTGCCCATCACTGCCAGCTATCAGTGCCACCTGTCAGTGCCACCTCTTAGTGTCGATTCTCAGTGCCACCTATCAATGCCCTTCAGTGCCACCCATCAGTGCCACCTCTCAGTGTCACCTCTCAGTGCCCACCAATGCCGCCTCTCAGTGCCCACCAGTGCCGCCTATCAGTGCCCACCAGTACCGCCTTATCAGTGCCCATCAGTGCAGCCCATCGGTGCCCATCAGTGCAGCCTATAGGTGCCCATCAGTGCAGCCTCATCAGCGTACATCAATGAAGGAGAAAAATTACCTGTTTGCAAAATGTTATAACAAAATATAAAACGGTTTTGTACTTTTTTTTTAAATTTGGTCTTTTTCATTTTTTTTAACAAAAAATAAAACCGCAGAGGTGATCAAATACCACCAAAAGAAAGCTCTATTTGTGGGAAAAAAATATAAATTTCATTTGGGTACAGTGTTGTATGACCACGCAATTGTCATTCAAAGAGTGAGAGCGCTGTAAGCTGAAAATTGGTCTGGGCAGGAGGGGGGTTTAAGTGCCCAGTAAGCAAGTGGTTAAGCAATACCTGTGTAAACATGAGGTCTTTGGACCTCAAATCACATCAAAGTCGGACCAAATTAGTGCAGGGACTATTTTGAAGTCGCTGAGACTTTAAAGGAGTTGTAAAGGTTCGTGTTTTTTCACCTTAATGCATCCTATGCATTAAGGTGAAAAAACACGTGTCAATGACTGCCCCCCCACCCCCGTTTACTTACCTAAACCCGTTCACCTGCTATGCGCGTCCCCCGGCGTCCTCTTCTCCATGGAGTCTGCCGTTGATTGGATAGATAGGATAGATTGATAGCAGCGCAGCCATTGGCTCTCGCTGCTGTCAATCACATCCAATGACGCGGCCGCCGGGGGGCGGGACGAGTCATACACTCTGTGTCTATGGACGCAGCGTGTATGACAGGGAGCGCGCCCGCAAGCTAACCCCCTCGGGATAGAGCTTCCCAGATGGGGGTTAGCTATTGCGGGGAGGAGCCGAGACAGTCGCCGAGGGACCCCAGAACAGGAGGATCGGGGCCACTCTGTGCAAAACGAACTGCACAGTGGAGGTAAGTATAACATGTTTGTTATTTTAAGAAAAAATAAATAAAAAACTAACCCATACAACCCCTTTAAGCGATATGAATGGTACTCTTTGGAAAACATGGGGAATGACTTGCAATGTGACTTTGGAGTCCTAAGTCGCAGGACAAGTCACACAAGTGTGAAAGGGGCCTAAAGGCAGAGATGATTAACCCCTTGAAGTCTGCCTGGGTGTAGTGGTGGTTGCCGGATGAAGATAATTAAATGTGTTTTGGCCTGCTTTCCTGAGGAGTTGATCTTTGGCAAGCAAGTTGTGTGCTTACTTGGGTGGTGGAGGTTCACGGAAGTACCAGCCAATAGTCAGTGGGAGATCCGCTTCAGATTGAAATATCCTTGATGAACTTTTCCAATAAGAAACTTTTGGCTATTTATTGCACAAGTCACTTTATTGCAATAGGCACATTTTTGACTATCCTTGAACACTTTTTGCACATATTGTTTGGTTATATTCATTGATGCCGTTTAGCACATGTATTTATTATTCATGAACTTTTGCAAATGATTTGCTTTTTATATTTATTTTTTACACAATAGATACAGACAGTGAGGATCAGGATCGAGTGCTCCCATAGGAAGCCACTTTCTATGGGGGCACTCGACGAGGAGGAGGAGCCAGGAGCACCAGTGGGGGACCCCAAAAAGAGGAGGATCATGCTTACCTGCTCTGTGCAATGATTTTGCACAGAGGAGCCCTAACATGTTTGTTATTTTAATGAGAAATGTATTGCTTTACAAGTGGTCTCCAAAGTTTCGAAAAAAAAGGGCCAGTTTACGGTCCTTTAGACATTAGGGGGGCCAGACTGTGGCCATTGAGCATAACAAAGGTCCTGATGTTAGTAGCAAAAAACAATGCTCCCTTTGGTGTCAGTGAAAAGAATTGTGTCCTATCATTGGTGTCACTGGGCCTCATTGTTGGATACATTGGGAGGAATTGGGCCCCATTGTTGGTGCCATGGGGAGAAATTAGACCCCATCATTGGTGTGGTTGAGAGTAAAGCCCTGTACACACAGCCGAGATTCTCGTCAGGAAAAAAACTGTTGTTTTTCCTGACGAGATTCTTGACTAGAATCTTGTGCCGGCCGAGTGTACACACACTCCATTCCAAAAAACCGCCGTTCTTTTGAATGGAACGAACGCGGTGACGTCATCGACTACGACGAGCATGCGCTCGTCACATTCGATGCCGTCGCCGCCATCTTTCTACACCCTACCTATGCCTAGGAAGCTACCGCGCATGCGTCAAAGTCATTTTGAGCATGAGCGGGCTTACCAGAGGACAGGTAAGCTTGTTGCCGCATACACACACACAGTTTTCTCGTCTGAAAACAGGCCGACGAGAATCCCAACGAGAAAATAGAGAGCTTGTTCTCTATTTTTCTCGTCGAGATTCCCAGGAGTTTTCTCGACGAGAAAACATACACACGAACGGTTTTCTCGGCCTATGAAGCTCTCCCAGCAGTTTTCTTGCAGTTTCTTGCCGAGAAAACCGGTTGTGTGTACGAGGCCTTATTGTGCCCCTTCATTGGTATCAGTGGGGAGAATTATGCTCCACTGTTGGTATCAGTGGATGAAAAGGTGCCCCAAGGGTCAGATGAAATCAAGCAAAGGGCCACAGTTTGGAGACCAAGGGATAAAGATTGTGGAGGGCAGAAAATGTATCTTCTGAATAGAGCAGATTCTCTAGCCTTGGATAAAAGAAAAAAATTCCCTGATTTTATTGTCTGCATGCATTGTGAAAATCTCCTAAACTGTGCAAGTTTTGGAGATATTTACTGTATCTACAGGTAAGCCTTATTATAGGCTTACCTGTAGGTACAAATGCCAAAAAAGAGTTTACTTTAACTTATAGCACTGGTCATGAAAGGGTTAAATGAAAGAGGAAGCAATTGAAAGAAAAATATACCAATTGTTTATTGCATGTTTATTAACCACTTGACAACTGAGCAATAATTTTGGCCCTAGACCTCCTCTGTAAGGCTCCTTTCACACTGGGGCGGGAGGTGAGCTGGCCGTATAGCAGCGCTATTTTTAGCGCCGCTATACTGTCGGATTTGCCGCGATATTTGGCCGCTAATGGTGCGGTTTTAACCCCAGGCTAGAGACCGAGAATAGGGTTAAAACCGCCCGCAAACCGCTGCTACAGCAGCGGTTTGCGGGCGGTATGGCCGCGGTGTCCCATTGATTTCAATGGGAAGGAGCGGTAAAGGAGCTCCTTCACCGCTCCAAAGATGCTGCTTGCAGGAGATTTTTTTTCCTCCTGCCAGTGCATCGCCTCAGTGTGAAAGCCCTTGGGCTTTCACATTGAGAATGCTGGGGCAGGATTATTTCAGGCGTTATTTATGCGCTATTTTTAGCGCTAAAACGCTTGAAATACGCCTCAGTGTGAAAGGGGCCTTAAACCCCCAGACCAATTTTCAGCTTTCGGTGCTCTCACATTTTGAATGACAATTACTCAGTCATGCAACACTGTACCCATATGAAATTTTCGTCCTTTTTTTCACACAAATAGAGCTTTCTTTTGGTGGTATTTGATCACCTCTGGGTTTTTTATTTTTTGTGCTATAAATGAAAAAAGACTGAAAATTTTGTAAAAAAAATATTTTTTTCTTTGTTTCTGTTATAAAATTTAACAAATTAGTAATTTTCTTCAGAAATTTTGGTCACAATTTATACTGCTACATATCTTTGGTAAAAATAAGTACAAATTGGTGGATATTATTTGGTCTTTGTGAAAGTTATAGAGTCCACAAGCTATGGTGCCAATATCTGAAAATTGATCACACCTGAAGTACTGACGGCCTATCTCATTTCTTGAGACCCTAACATGCCAGAAAAGTACAAATACCCCCCAAATCACCCCTTTTTGGAAATAAGACATTCCAAGGTATTTAGAAAGAGGCATGGTGAGTTTTTTGAAGTTGTAATTTTTTCCCACAATTCTTTTCAAAAATCAAGTTTTTTTTTCTTTTTTTTTTTTCACAAAATTGTCATATTAGCAGGTTATTTCTCACACACAGCATATGCATACCACAAATTACACCCCAAAACACATTCTCCTTTTACTCCCGAGTATGGCGATACCACATGTGTGAGACTTTTACACAGCGTGGCCACATACAGAGGCCCAACATACAGAGGCCCAACATGCAGGGAGCACCCAGGCCAATTCTGACATTTCTCTGCTACATGTAAAAATCATCATTTATTTGCTAGAAAATTACATAGAACCCCAAAACATTATATATGTTTTTTTTTTAGCAAAGACCCTAGAGAATACAATGGACTTGCAACTTTTTATCTCGCACGGTATTTGCACAGCAATTTTTCGAATGCTTTTTTTGGGGAAGAAAAAACAGTTTTGTGCTTTAACCACTTGCTTACTGGACACATATACCCCCTTTCAGCCCAGATGAAATTTCAGCTTTCAGCACTGTCATGCTTTGAATGACAATTGCGCGGTCGTGCGACGTGGTTTCCAAACAAAATTGATATCCAGTTTTTCCCACAAATAGAGCTTTCTTTTGGTGGTATTTGATCATCTCTGCGGTTTTAATTTTTTGCGCTATAAACAAAAAAAGACCAGCAATTTTGAAAAAAACACAATATTTTTTACTTTGTGCTATAAAAAATATCCCAATGTTTAAAGAAAAAATAATAAAAAATTCTCAGTTTAGGTCGATACGTATTCTTCTACATATTTTTGGGAAAAAAAAATCGCAATAAGCGTATAGTGATTGGTTTGCGCAAAAGTTATAGCGTCTACAAAATAGGGGATAGAATTATGACATTTTTTTCTATTTTTTTTTTTTTTTACTAGTAATGACGGTTATCTGCGATTTTTGTCAGGACTATGATATTACGATGGACACATCGGAAACTTTTGACACATTTTTGGAACCATTCACATTAATACAGCGAACAGTGCTATAAAAATGCACTGATTACTGTATAAATGTGACTGGCAGGGAAGGGGTTAACACTAGGGGGCGATCAAGAGGTTAAATGTGTTCCCTGGGAGTGATTCTTACTGTGGGGGGAGGGGACTGACTGGGGGAGGTGACCGATGGTTGTCCCTATGTACAAGGGACACACCATCAGTCTCCTCTCCCTGACAGGACGTGGATCTGTGTGTGTACACACACAGATCCACGGTCCTGGCTTTGTAACTGCCGATCGCGGGTGCCTGGCGGACATCGCGGCTGCCCGGCACGTGAATCGGCACCTGAGTGACGTGCCGGGCGCGCGTGCCCCCCCAGCGGCGCACGGCCCGAGGCCGTCAATAGACAGCCTCCCGGCATTGTAGAGCCACCTTGTGGCCGTCAAACTACAATGAAGTTACGCCGAGTAAATAGATACCTAACATGTCACCCTTCAAAATTGCACACGCTCGTGGAATGGCGCAAAACTTTGCTACTTAAAAATCCCCATAGGCGACGCTTTAATTTTTTTTACTGGTTACCTGTTTTGAGTTAGGCCCCTTTCACACTGGGGCGGTTTGCAGGCGCTATTGCCATAAAATTAGCGCCTGCAAACCGACCCTAAACAGCGGCTGCTGTTTCTCCAGTGTGAAAGCCTGAGGAGCGGTGCGCTAGCAGGATCGCTCCAAAAGTCCTGCTAGCCACATCTTTGGAACGGTGAAGGAGCGGTGTGTTTACCGCTCCTCCACCGCTCCTGCCCATTGAAATCAATGGGACCACGCGGCTATATATTTCCTTTAGTGAAATCAGTTGGCCAAAAGTGAAGATCTAGTGACACGCTTTTGACCAAGAGATTCCAAGCCGGCCCACCATGGCAAGGTAGACTCTTCTAGGGAAGGACCTACACTAAACTACACTAAGCTACCCTACTCGATGCTAGTCATCGGTCCCAAAACGCATAGCGGCCCGTTACCCTTTTGAAGAGAGCCTTCTGAAAAAATGGACATCTCCCCCGGTTGTGGACCCCCCGGTATCCAGGTTAAACAAGGTAACCACGATACTGGTGGAGGGGACCCCTGAATTTAAGGATCCTGCAGATAGGAGGTCCGAAGCGGTGGCCCGGTCCATGTTCACCATGCTGGGGTCAGTATTACGGCCAGTATTGGCTACGGCCCTGGTGTCACAGACACTTACTGAATGGGCAAAATTGTTGCACCGGGAGTTGGAGAAGCAACAGGTTTCCCCGGTCTGCGTAGAACTGGCCGACTAGTTGGTGCATGGTCTTAAATATTTCTGCGATGCAGCCCTGGATACAGCTCCCCTAATTTCCAGAGCCTCAGTATCTGCTGTGGTACTGCGTCGCCTGATTTGGCTAAAATGCTGGTCCACGGACCAGACTTCCAAGAAGGCTCTGGCGGATTTGCCCTTCCAGGGAGAGAGGCTATTTGGAGTCTCGCTGGATGACATTATTAAAAATGTCACTGGAGGTAAGAGCACCCTCCTCCCACAATCCAGAAAAGGTAAGGAGCCATGCCGTAGGCCAGGGCCCTCCTTTTCCGCTCAGAAGTGTTTGTTTCATCAGCCCGGGCCCACAGGTAAGCGTTCCCAGGCCGACAAGGGGCCAGCTAAGGGACAAAGCGTCCCTGGGTTCGCAAGCCAAACAAGCCTGCGAACAAATCTGCTACTGCATGAGTCGGGCGGGAGGTCGCGAGTTTGCAGCTCGATGGACCTCCCTGCTTTCCGACCAGTGGGTTTGCGAAGTGGTTTCATCAGGGTACAAGATAGAATTTATTTCTTGTCCACCAAACAGATTTTTTCCCTCCAACCTTCATCTTCTTCCGGCTTGTCGGAACGCCCTATTTGGGCCAGTGCAGGACCTTCTGAGGCGCGGTGTAATAGTACCTGTGCCACTGATGGAAAGGTTCCAGGGATTCTACTCCAATCTGTTTGTAGTCCCAAAGAAGGACAGGGTTAGTGACCCAAATGATTGGAAACATCACTCCTTCAGTCACTATGTCGCAGTGCTTGAGCCCAACAATTTGCTGGTAGGTTTAAGAACCATCACATGTTGCCCATACCGGGAAGCACCAGGTAGTGTTGCCAGCTGCAACACTAACAGAAAGAGTGGTGAAGGCATGCTGACAATGTGGTCCATTGCAGAGACACTGTTACTTTGCCCTGCATTGGCAAGGTGACAGTTTCTCGTTTATAATGTCCATTGGAGTCATGCCAATTCTACCTTGCTTATTTAGCCAATACAAAAATACAGCAGTATAAAAGTGTATAATTTACCGTAACTGTTATTATATTCACGCACACCTCTGTACAATGTTACACCCACCTTATCAAAGGTAAAACATAAACATCACTAGTAATCTTTTTATGTTAAAGTTCATGTGAAATAAAATGTGCTTATATTGCTGCTTTCCTGCTGTAAATAACCCCTGCCAAGACTATAATATATATTTTTATGGGGCAGTAAAGTGAATTTTTATGAGTATAACAGAGAAATCTCTAAAAATAAAAATGTTTAGGGGAAAAAGATTTCATTGCCAAAGGCAATTGCCTTTTTGTTGTTGTATAAGATGATGGCTAAACTGGTAAAATATATTCAGGTATCTCACAGGTAACTTACTAAGGTACTGTATGTAAAGAATTCCCCATAAAAAAAAAGTTACAATTTTGCCTGCACACTATAAGCTTCTTCCAAACAAATTAAAACTCTGGTTTTACATTTTAATACAAGAATCAGATACTGTATGTATACTGCTGGGCACATGGGCATTCAATAGTCATCCTTTTAAATCTTCTACACTGGCTTCTTGTTAAAGGGGTTGTAAAGGTTCGTGTTTTTTCACCTTAATGCATCCTATGCATTAAGGTGGAAAAACACCTGGCACTGACGCCCCCCCCCAGCCCCCCGTTTTACTTACCTGAGCCCGTTCACCTGCTGCGCTCGCCCCCGACGTCCTCTTCTCCGCTCATAGATTGGATGGATTGATAGCAGCGCAGCCATTGGCTTGTGCTGCTGTCAATCACATCCAATGCGAGGCGGGGCCGAGTGATCCGGCTGTATCAGAGAGCTCCCATGAAGGGGGTTAGTTCTTGCGGGGAGGAGCTGAGACAGCCCCTGAGGGACCCCAGAAGACCAGGATCGGGGCCACTCTGTGCAAAACGAACTGCACAGTGGAAGTAAGTATAACATGTTTTTTATTTTATTTTTTTAAATAAACAAACCTTTACAACCCCTTTAAGCTGTCTAGCAAAGAAGGCGGGTGCTTAGAGGGGAGCATTCAAATTACCAATACAACATTCAAAGCAACTGCAGACATGGTTGTTTTTGATATGGCACAGTGGCAAGTGAAGTTTGTTGAACACACTTGACGCAGAATAATACTTTTTACCCCATGACAGCAAAAGGAAACTTAACTGGCACTTGGCACTCCTTTTTGACTGTGTGTATGGTCCCTAAGTCAAGCTATGTTTGTACCTAGTGTATCCATGTAGACCTCACAGTGATTGCTGTTTAAAAGCAACATGGCTCCAAAAACTATTTATTTTTTTCAGAATTCAGTGAGCACCACTTTAGCTCTGTGTCCTAGGAGGAAGAAAATCTTAGTTTCATGTCCTGCCACAAACAAGAGATTCTTGTATTATTTATTTTTCAATTTTATTTTGACTCTTTTTAACTATAGCCCAATGTATTTCCTTAGTTCCTCACAGTGTTACACCTGTCATACAGGCTCATAAATACTATCATGGTACAGGCCTTGACTTTGACTTACCGTCAAGAGTTTCCTTTCTAATTCAGTTAATTGTGTTCTAAAAAAGTTATAGGTACATTTCTCAAGGGGAACCCAATGTTTCACAATCGTATCAATGGGACTTATTTATCAATAAGCTAGAATTAAAAAACAAGCCATTCATTAGACTGTAAGACGATTATGTGTGGATGCTGGTGTCAGGATAGTGCCATTGTCCAACATACTGTACACATCCATGTGCTTCAGTACTCAGCCCTACACACACATGGACATGGCTGGACATGTACAGTATTTGCAGGCATATTCAGCTGTATGTGTACCTGCTTCCCAACATATGCATGGACAGGCACGCACACACAACGCCAGCACTGGGGCCAGAAGGCCTATTTAAGGGCCATGGCTGAGATAGAAAGTTACTAGCTAGTCTTCACACATCAAAAATCTAAGAACCTTCTGTACTGTTGTTTTACCATTACTGACCCAGTGTATGTGAGTTATTTCTGTCATTCAGCTCTCACTTTGGTGAGTACCCAGTTGGGGTACCAAAGATGGACTTATTACAGTATAAGATGGACTTTGATAAACTGGACTATGACTATGATCTACTTTCTGGAGGTAGGATACTAGGCAGTAGTGATGAGCCGAACACCCCCGGGTTTGGTTCGCACCAGAACCCGCGAACGGACCGAAAGTTCGCACGAACTTTAGAACCCTATTAAATACAATGGATGCGAACGTTCGAAATCTAAAGTGCTAATTATAACGACTATTATGCATGTTATTGTCCTAAAAAGGGTTTGGGAACCCGGGTTCTGCACCAGGGGACATGTATCAATGCAAAAAGAAGTTTTAAAAACTGCCGTTTTTCTGGAGCAGTCATTTTAATGATGCATAAAGTGAAAAAAAAAAGTCAAATATTCCTTTAAATATCGTACCTGGGGGGTGTCTAAAGTATGCCTGTGAAGTGCCACGTGTTTTCCGTGTTTAGAACTGTCCCTGCACAAAATTACATTTCTAAAGGAAAAAAAGCCATTTAAAACTGCTTGCGGCTTTAATGTAATGTCTGGTCCCGGTAATATGGATGAAAATCTTTAAGAAAAATGGCATAGCTACCCCATCACACACCCCCCCCCCCCCATCCCAGCCCATTACCAGCCCCTTTGGATCTTGTATGGATATTAAGGGGAACCCCGCACACAAAATAAAAAAGGCCCTATATACTCTGAACAGCCGTATACAGGCGGTGCATACAAGACAGGGACTGTAGGTTTGTTCTTATGTAGAATCTGTTTGTAATTTTGAACAGGTACATTGTTTAAGTGTAGCTCCAGGCAAAAAATCTATTTTTAAGCTTTTTGGAAAACATAGGGAAGGGTTATCACCCCTGTAACATTTGTTTTGCTGTCTGTGCAGTGTGCACCTGTTCAGAACAGTTCACCTCACTTTCCGTCCTAATGACAAATGTTTTTTGAAAATTTGTGTTTTTTATTGAAACAAGAATTTGTGATAAAGAATCAGTGGAGAGGAGACACTTTTTTCCCATATTAACTCTTACAGGAGAGAATTTGCCTTCCTAGGGGTAGATTTCCTCTCACTTCCTGTTGTATCCTTCCGTTTGCAAGGAGGAGTCGTTTGTAAGTTGGATGTTTGAAAGTAGGGGCCTGCCGTATATACTCAGCTGAAATTTGCCCCTTACATGTTGGTGTTGCCACAACACTGTGAGCCCTCACAGTTACTCTTGGTGGGCGCATGAATGGGCCCTGCTGTGAATTATTAGATCAAGAATTGTAATTGCATGCCCCTGTTGAACAGGGGCTGAAAAATTGGGCCTTTGGTGGTGGTGGTGGTGGTGGTGTTGACACAACACTGTAAGGCCTCACAGTTAGTCTTGGTGGGCGCAGGAATGGGCCCTGCTGTGAATTATTAGATCAAGAATTGTAATTACATGCCCCTGTTAAACAGGGGCAGAAAAATTGAGCCTTAGGCACTGGTGCCACAACACTGCAACACCTCAGAGATACTGTACTTGGAGCACAGCAATGAGCCCTGTTGCAAAGTATTGCATTAAAAATTTTAATTACACGCCCCTGTTAAACAGGGGCTGAAAAATTGGGCCTTAGCCACTGGTGCTGGTGCCACGACACTGCAACCACTCCCAGATACTCTAGTTGGAGTGCAGGAATGAGCCCTGCTGCAAAGCATTGCATAAAAAATTGTAATAACACACCCCTGTTAAACAGGGGCTGAAAAATTGGGCCTTAGCCACTGGTGGCGACACCCAGAAACAAAAATGTTCTTCCAAGCTATCATCGTCAAACGGATCATTGAGGAGGAGGAGGATAGTCAGTCAACATAACAGGACAGTCTCTCAGCTTCAGCATCAGTCTTGAAGGGATGTGACATTTGAAAATAAATTAGTCTGTTATATCAGCTTCAGGTGTTTGGTAGCTGGTGGTGATCCAAGACTGGTTCATCTTTATGAAGGTCAGTCAATCAACAGAGTCGGTGGACAGGCGCACCCTGTGATCCGTGACAAATCCTCCAGCAGCACTGAATGTGCGTTCTGAAAGAACGCTGGATGCAGGACAGGCCAGTAGCTCAATTGCATACTGTGCAAGCTCTGGCCAGTGATCCATCCTCAAGGCCCAGTAAGCCAGAGGATTTTCGGTGGGGAAGGTGTCCAAGTCTGACCTTGCCCCTAGGTATTCCTGCACCATGTATATCAGACGCTGGCGATGGTTGCTGGAACCGATCATACCTTGGGGCTGCGGACTAAAGAATTGTCTGAACGCTTCGCTCAGACGGCCACCTTCCCCACCACTCCTTCTTTGACTGACCGAAGCCTCAGCAACTCGTTGTCCAGGACCAGGAGTTTGCAACCTCCCAGTCTCTGGGAACGCGTTGCACAGACCTTTCTGCAAGGCCTCCCGGAGTTGTCTCATCCTCTGCTCCCTCTGCGACGGTAAGATAAGGTCCGCAACCTTACCCTTGTACCGTGGATCAAGGAGAGTGGCCAGCCAGTAATGGTCGCTCTCCTTGATCCGAAGAATACGAGGATCCGTCCGCAGACTTTGCAGGATCAGGGAGGCCATGCAGCGTAGGTTAGCTGAGGCATTCAGTCCGGAGTCCTCTGGGTCACTAAGGACGACATGATCCGCAGCCACCTCCTCCCAGCCACGTACAAGTCCACTGGTTTCTTGGGACTGTAAATCATCCCTAAAAGACTGCTGCTGATGATGCTGAGTGCCAGGCTCCACCTCCATGCTGACACAATCCTCCTCCTCCTCCTCCTCTTCTTCCTGTGCGATGGGTGAGACAGAAGGAACACTGTCTGGGTAAAGGGGGCCTTGAGAGGCAAGGAAGTCCTCCTCTTCCTGCCTCTGTTCTGCCTCAAGTGCCATGTCCATTATTCCACGCAGCGTATGTTCCAACAGGTGGACAAGAGGTACAGTGTCACTCATGCATGCACTGTCATTGCTCACCATCCTCGTGGCCTCCTCAAATGGTGCCAGGACAGTGCATGCATCCCTGATCATGCCCCACTGGCGTGGTGAAAAAAAACCGAGCTCCCCTGACCCTGTCCTGGTGCCGTAGTCGCACAGGTACTCATTGATGGCCCTCTGCTGCATGTGCAGCCGCTGCAGCATGGCCAACGTTGAGTTCCACCTAGTGAGCATGTCACATATAAGGCGGTTCTTGGGCAGGTTCAACTCCTTTTGCAGCTCAGCCAGGCGAGCACTGGCATTATAAGATCTGCGGAAATGCACACAGACTTTCCTGGCCTGCCTCAGGACATCCTGTAAGCCCGGGTACCTGCCCAAGAACCGCTGCACCACCAGGTTAAGGACGTGAGCCACACAGGGCACATGGGTCAGTTGTCCCTGTCGGAGAGCGGAGAGGAGGTTGGTGCCATTGTTGCAAACTACCATACCTGGCTTAAGCTGGCGTGGCGTCAACCACCTCTCGGCCTGAGTGACCCAATGGGCCGTGAAAGAAAGGTAACGTCCCTGTCCATGCCTGCTGGACCATGAGTCAGCGGTAATATGCACCTTATCGCTGACCGCCCTGTCCAGCGAGGCCAAGACATTGCCTTCCACATGCCGGTAGAGAGCCGGAATCACCTTCCGTGAGAAAAAGTGGCGTTTGGGAACCTGCCACTGAGGAACCGCACATTGCACAAACTCACGGAAGGGGGCCGAGTCTACCAACTGAAAAGGCAGCAGTTGAAGCGCTAGCAATTTAGCCAAGCTAGCATTCAACCGCTGGGCATGTGGATGGCTGGGAGTGAACTTCTTTCGACGGTCCAGCAGCTGGGGCAGGGAAATTTGCCTGCTAGAATCGGACGTTGGTGTACTGCTAGCAGAGTGCCCGCAAGTACTTGGCTGTGACACACCTAATTCTACACCTTCATTTCTCTCAGAGCAGGTTTCAGAGAGGACTGAAGGTATAGTGGGATTGGAGATCCCAGCTGATGCGGTGCAAGAAGAGGTCAGCTTTGTTCTTTGGTGTGGGTCTTTAAGGTAGGCTTGCCAACGAGCTGCATGGCAGGTCAACATATGTCTGGTCAAGCATGTGGTGCCCAAGCGGGTGATGTTTTGGCCACGCGATATACGCTTGAGACATATGTTGCAAACAGCAGCTGTGTGATCTGATGCACTCGACTCAAAAAAGGCCCACACCAAAGAACTTTTTGAATAACGGGCAGAGGCAGCGCCCTGCACAGGCGGAGCTCTGCGGTGTGATTCCGTCGGTGTGCTGCCCTTACGCTGGCCCCCCGAGGGCATCCTGCCTCGTTGGAGATGTGCCTCCTCCTCATCCTCCTCCTCCTCCTCTCTCCTATTAGGCACCCATGTGGAGTCAGTGACCTCATCATCCCCTCCCTCCTCATCACTGGAGCCAATCTGGCAGTATGCTGCAGCTGCTGGAACATGACTGCCAGATTGGTGTCCTTCTTGAGCATCCCCTCTCTCTGCTCTCACGCTACTGCCTTCCTCTAGCTGGGTATCATCATCAGACCCTTCGAAACGCTGGGCATCCTCCTGGAGCATGTACCCAACACTGTGCTCAAACAGTTCGGAGCACTCCTCAGGAGGACATGGTTGGTCTAGGGAAGGAGTGACTGATGATGACATTGATACGAGGGAAGAGGACGCTTTGGCAGCTGCTTTGCCAGTACCCTGAGCCTGGGTGAGAGAGGATGAGGAGGATGAGGAGGGCTTGGTCATCCACTCTACCAAGTCTTCGGCATGATGCGGCTCAACACGTCCAGCTGCCGAAAAGAAGGACAAGCGTGTCCCATGGCCACGTGCTGATGGCGATGCACCGCGTCCACGACCAGCACTGTTATCTCTAGACACAGAGCCTGCTTGCCCTCTTTTTTTGGCTCCTGACTGTCTGCCTCTCCTTGTTTGCCTTCCAGACATTCTAATGGCCTGCAGGGAAATGGGAAAAGCAGCAATACAGGCTAAGTTAAGGTGTAATATGGTCAGGAGGCACACTCCGCCCGCTGTAAGTGCCGCAAAATCCTGTTTGTGAAACACACCAGGAAAAAGCAGCAATACAGGCTAAGTTAAGGTGTAATATGGTCAGGAGGCACACTCCGCCCGCTGTAAGTGCCGCAAAATCCTGTTTGTGTAACACACCAGGAAAAAGCAGCAATACAGGCTAAGTTAAGGTGTAATATGGTCAGGAGGCACACTCCGCCCGCTGTAAGTGCCGCAAAATCCTGTTTGTGTAACACACCAGGAAAAAGCAGCAATACAGGCTAAGTTAAGGTGTAATATGGTCAGGAGGCACACTCCGCCCGCTGTAAGTGCCGCAAAATCCTGTTTGTGTAACACACCAGGAAAAAGCAGCAATACAGGCTAAGTTAAGGTGTAATATGGTCAGGAGGCACGCTCCGCCCGCTGTAAGTGCCGCAAAATCCTGTTTGTGTAACACACCAGGAAAAAGCAGCAATACAGGCTAAGTTAAGGTGTAATATGGTCAGGAGGCACACTCCACCCACTGTAAGTGCCGCAAAATCCTGTTTGTGTAACACACCAGGAAAAAGCAGCAATACAGGCTAAGTTAAGGTGTAATATGGTCAGGAGGCACACTCCGCCCGCTGTAAGTGCCGCAAAATCCTGTTTGTGTAACACACCAGGAAAAAAGCAGCAATACAGGCTAAGTTAAGGTGTAATATGGTCAGGAGGCACACTCCGCCCGCTGTAAGTGCCGCAAAATCCTGTTTGTGTAACACACCAGGAAAAAGCAGCAATACAGGCTAAGTTAAGGTGTAATATGGTCAGGAGATACACTCCGCCTGCTGTAAGTGCCGCAAAATCCTGTTGGTGTAACACACCAGGAAAAAGCAGCAATACGGGCTAACTTCAGGTGTATAATGTGCAGGAGGCTTAGCAACAATGACACTGACACTGTCCCCTGCCTATCCTTCTCTCTCCCTGCACACAAGGTTTATCAAAGTATATGACACTGACACTCTCCCTGCCTATCCTTCTCTCTCCCTGCACACAAGGTTTAGCAAAGAATATGACACTGACACTGTCCCCTGCCTATCCTTCTCTCTCCCTGCACACAAGGTTTATCAAAGTATATGACACTGACACTCTCCCTGCCTATCCTTCTCTCTCCCTACACACAAGGTTTAGCAAAGAATATGACACTGACACTCTCCCTGCCTATCCTTCTCTGTCCCTACACACAAGGTTTAGCAAAGAATAGATATGACACTGTCCCTGCCTATCCTTCACTTTCCCTGCTCCGGAACACACTACACAAGGCCGCCGCGCTGGCGGCCTTTTATAGTGTGGGGCATGTACTAAACCCCCTCAGCTATAATTGGCCACAGGCATCCTGCCTGTGGCCAATCATTGCTCTCCTCGCTGCCGGCGCTGTGATTGGTCAAGCATGCAGGGTCACAGTGCATGCTTGGCCAATCACAGCGCCGGGATTACACTGCGATGGCGCAGTGTATTGTGGGCCGTTCGCGTCACTCGAATTTGGCGCGAACGGCCCAAATCGTTCGTTGTTCGCCGAACGCGCGAACAGCCGATGTTCGAGTCGAACCTATGTTCGACTCGAACACCGAGCTCATCCCTACTAGGCAGCCTGAAGCTAGATTATCCGGGAGCAAAGTGAGGGAGAATATGTATTAAGAATACTTGGATGACAGACTTGTAATGATGGAGAATATCCAGTAAAATTTTGGAAGTTCCAAGAGCAAGGGCTTAGAAAAAAGGGATGGGAAAAGTAAGAGAAGAGGCTGTATCAATGTCTAAGATGCTGAAAAGCTATCCAAATGAAGCTGAAATACCATTACTAATGACAATAGGATCAGTGTCAGGTGCATAAGCAGCCAGCCAGGCGGGAAGCATGACGACATGGCATAGGGGTCGGGTGACGCCCACATGCTTTAGAACCACAAATCTGTTTGCTGTCCTGTTTCCTATATAGCTAATCTGTTGCTGGCCTTGGCTCTTCCTCCCAGCCAAAATTCCTGCTGCTGCTGCCTTAATCATGATTCACCTGTCCACTGCTGACTAATTAGAGCTAGGCACTACCCTGATGTTTTGCTTTCTGTCTCAGTGCCCACTGGTGCTCCATTTCCGCCACCTCCACCCTCTCTGTGGAAGGCCTCAACAAATTGGTCAAAATATACATGTTTTGCTTATTTTAGTGTAATGTTTTGTTGTTAACCACTTACAGACCGCCCGCCGCAGGAATATGCTGGCACTTTGAAGAGGAATACCATTGTTATGGTAGCAGCTAGCTACTATAACCCCGGTATCCTCTTCTTCCATGGGCGGTCCGCTACAAGATAAATGTGGTCTCTGTGGCGGATACGCTGCAAGATCACTTTTATCGGCGGCGGGAGAGGGGCCCCACCTCCTCCCACCTCTCTCCGGTGCCCTCCGCCACCCTCCGCCGCTTTCTAGAGCCGTCGGCAGCGGCGGAGGCGATCCGGTCCGGTCCCTTGCTGTGTACGGAGCTGAGTGAGGGAAAGATGGCCCCCAACCGTCTCCATATCACTGCAGGGCGGAAGCAAGATCAAAACATCACTTTCGCCTAGAATTCATAAAGGGACATTTTTTTTTATAAAATTTTTTTAGAATGACATTATTATTATTTATTTTTTTATTGCATTTTAGTCCAAATATAAGATCTGAGGTTTTTTGGATGCCAGATCTCATATTTAAGAGGACCTGTCATGCTTTTTTTCTAGTACAAGGGATGTTTACATTCCTTGTAATAGGAATAAAAGTTACCCAAGTTTTTTTTTTTTTTTAAAACAGTGTCAAAATAAATAAAATAAAGTAAAATAAATAAGAAAAACAATTTTATTTTTTTAAATCGCCCTGTCCTGACGAGCTTGTGCGCAGAAGCAAACACATACGCGAGCAGCGCCCGCATATGAAAACTGAAAGCGGTGTTCAAACCACACATGTGATGTATCGCTGCGATCGTTAGTCCTCCTCTGTAACTCAAAACACGTATCCTGTAGAATTTTTTAAACATTGCCTATGGAGATTTATATGGGTAAACGTTTGTCGCCATTCCACGAGCGGGCGCAACTTTGAAGCGTGACATCTTGGGTATCAATTTACTCGGCGTAACTTTATCTTTCACAATATAAAAAAAAATTGGGCTAACTTTACTGTTGTCTTGTATAGGGAAGGGAGAGAAAATGTGATTATGGCGGTGCTGAGATATCACAATGTCAACGTCATTAAGTTTTAATTTATTTATTAAAATATCATGTAGATTTTATACATAATACATAGTAGAAAAGAGGAGATTCATAAAAGCAGATTAATCAAACAGATATCATAAACTTTATGGGTCGCTGGTATTCCCAATTAGGGTGTAAATGTGGTCGGGTAAGATGTCATATCCCTATATACTGTATTTCGCCAATCTTGGCTTCCTCAGGGGAGTACGCTATGATCACCAGACTTTAAGCAACCAGCTCTATCAAAAGATCAAAAACAGATATAAGAAATACAGTCAAGCCCTGTACACACGATCGGTTTTACCGATGAAAACCGTCCGATGGATTTTTTTCATCGGACAAACCGATCGTGTATGGGACCCATCAGGCTTTTTTCCATCGGTTTTAAAAAATAGAACATGTTTTAAATTTTTCAGATGGATCCAAAACCGATAGCAAATTCCGATCGTCTATGGGCAAGTCCATCGGATAAAAAACCCACGCATGCTCAGAATCAAGTCGACGCATGCTCAGAAGCATTAAACTTAATTTTCCTCGGCTCATCGGAGTGTTTTACATCACCGCGTTTGGAACGGTCGTTTTTTTGACTGATGGTGTGTGGGCAAGACTGATGGAAAACAGTTTAATAGGATATCTGATGGACAAATCCATCGGACTAGAATCCATAGGAAATCCGATCGTGTGTACAGGGCTTTACATATAACATTTACATTTACACATATGTAAAAAAGTGCACTGCCAAAGTCACCTATAAGGAACCCACCTTCACTCAGCCCGAGCAAGAGGAACCTACATGTGGAGCCCCACATGGAGTGTGTAAAGAGGTTTCCAAACACTTGGGATTGTGCAAAGAGCAATGTTCAGCAGCAAAAAAGACCCAGCTATAGGGAACAGAGAACCTAATGAATGCTGAGTTCCAAACATAAAAATCATTGAAACAGAAAAAATAGGAGGCCAACAGGCTCAAAAAAGACTTACTCTGTTTGATATGTTAAAACATAAACCATGGCGGGGGCGGCCAGAAACTGATTATCAAGTACATATGCCACAGAACAGTTGGTCGAAAGCCGATCTGACAGGTCAGCAAGCACTAGAAAAGATGAATTAAAGTAAAATAAGGATTTATTTTTTTCAAGAGGTGTTTTGCAGAGAGGGAAAAGTGTTAAAGGAATGAAATGGTATGGAAAAGTGTAAGAGTGTAGTCTATGCTTAGCATCCAAGTGTGATTATAAGGAAGGTTGCTCTTCAGCAAATTTTATTCATATTGGTTATCAATATAAAGGATCAATTTATCATAAGTTGAAGATGCTTAGCATATTATAGCAGATAATGCAAAAGAGTGGTCAAACTGACCAGAGATGAATGAGAGGAATAGCAAAGGTTTTAGGAGGTTAAGATGCCATAAGATTGGTGTATTACCTGTACCGAGATTGCAAGAAATAAGGTCGCCCCCGTGTTTCAGCATGGTGGAGCTGGTAGACCCCCAGCTCGTTCGGGAGTCTGACGTCACCGAACGAGCGCAAACACAGAAAGTGCCCATTAAGCATGCGCCAGAGGGAGACGCGCCTCAGGCCTACAGACCTCATAGTGCCCTGCAGCATACGCAAGCGTTGTGGTGACATCGATGAGGAACGCCTAACATCGGTGTCATTCGCAGGCCGCCGATTGTAGTGGGCGGTGGTGGATTGGGCGTTTTAACGCCCAGAGAGAAGCACAAGAGGTGGGGCACAGATGGAAAGGGCAGACCAGTAGTGGTATAATGGCTAGGCATGTAAATGGCAGCACGGATCGGGCTTCAGAGAGGGATGAAGCCCTTGGGTGTCCATACGACGGAACAAGAAGCCCTAATACACACGGATCCCAAAGTGCAAGGAAAGACAGGGGGAAAGGAGAACAAGGGGTTCACCAAATTTCTGCCTGTTGTTCCAATTGCTCTGCTGGAGGAATCATCCTCCCTGAGTAGCAAAGGAGGTAAGCTTGCCACCTCTACCATGTACAGGAGAAGATGATACAGAGGGCAGGCTCCAAAGGAAAAACGGGAACATGGCAGTGCACCAATAGCACTAAACACATATGATGCAAATATACACAATGATTTGAGTTTTAATTAGTGAATTTAAACAACAGTAAATATACTATATATATTATTAAATCTTCATACACAGAATATATCTAATTATTTATATATACAAGTATAGGGTTCTGTAGTATCCGCGCTTTAGGACAGTTAGATGTCGGCTGCTGCCTCCCCTAAAGGCCCTGGACTTAGGGACTGGTAAGTTGTATATTCTGTTGGTGGGGTGAATGGTGCTGCCCAAGTGAAGTGTGTGTGTGTATACTCCAAATATTTGTATACTACAAAGTGTTAAATCCCCAGGTAGGGGAATAAAATTAATAAATAAATGACAAGTAACTAAGCAAGGTGTTGATGTGCAAAAGCAATACAGTATCTGTGAGGGGCGCTCCTTGGTCCAGGGGCTACCCCTGGGTAATGAAAAGTACGTTAGTGCAATGTGCAGAAATAGGCAATAAGCCAGTGATGAATGGTCAAAAGAACAGTCATATAAACCAGTGATACTTATGTGTGGGAATATAGACCCAACCAGTGTAGGCCTTATTCCAATACTGTCACCAAGTGCAGTGTGCAACCAGTCCAAGGTAGACTTAGCAGGTAAGTATTGTACATAAAATTAATTAAGCAAACAGGGTATTAAATCTCAGCAGCAAGATATTAAATCACAACATCAATTGAAGTCTCAGAGACCCGCTGCAATAAGGTTTTAAATGTCCAAAACAAAAAATAGCAGAAAATATAACTTATGGTTTGAGACAAACAGTGAATAGCTGTGGGTAAGAAGTGACTTTTGTGTAAATCCTTATGGTTCCTAGCAGTCTCCAGGTGACACTTGTGCTCCCCCGCAAGGTTCCCCACTCACCAGAAGTAGAAACCCCTGCAGGGGTATCAGGCACACAAAGTGAGTGGTTTGATTCCTCGGATCGGCGTGGGCTCCTTCTTCTGTCCTCCGCTCGATTCCCGGAGGTTCCTATCCGTCTCCTGGGCTCGCTGTACCAGCCTGCTGCGGTATTCCTCCTCTGCTGCCACTGCCAGCGATGTCTCCTCTCTACTGCGGGGGTTTCTATGAGCGTGCGCTCGTCACATTCGATGCCATCGCCGCCATCTTGCTACACCCTACCTATGCCTAGGAAGCTACCGCGCATGCGTCAAAGTCATTTTGAGCATGCACGGGTTTCCACGGCGACAGGTAAGTGTACACACTCTCGGGTTTCTTGTCGGGAAACAGGCCGACGAGAATCCTGATGAGAAAATAGAGAGCAGGTTCTCTATTTTTCTCGTCGAGATTCTGGCCAGTTTTCCTGACGAGAAACCTGAAAGCCTCGTACACACGGCCGGTTTTCTCGGCAAGAAAGCTCTCCCGGCAGTTTTCTTTTTGTTTCTTGACGAGAAAACCGGCCGTGTGTACGAGGCTTAAGACATCAATTTCATCCTTGGTTAGGGAAATGGATGAAAGGTTGACAACTTCCAATTCAGCTTTGGAATCGAATGTTAAGGTTGTGCCGTTATTGATGTTGCGGTGGAGGGATGATTCGGGGTCTTGCCTAAAAAAAATAGGAGCCAATTTCGGATCAAGAGACGCAGTGCTCTGTGGAAATAAAGACGAAAGATTGGGTTCACTTACCCTTCTGGTGGGTGTTGTTCTGGGTGAAAGGGAAAAAGTTGGGGCCAGTGCCCGAACAGGTTGTGCAGAGAGTGAGACCGGTGCATATGGTGTATCAGCTCGTGAAGATCGCATAAGTGGGGAGGAAGGGCGAGCAATATCAAGTGTAGAAGAGCTCGCTTGAGAACGTCGAGTAATGGTAGAACCGATGCGTGAGAGTGAATCCGATGACGCTGAATTTCGGTCACCTTTTCGTTTTTTGGGAAGTCGATCATGAGACAAATCACGATAAATCGTGGACTGACTGGATACTGCTGAGGAAACAGAAGACTTATTAGGCATATCTGAAATGTTTTGAGGTACTGTACGGGTAGAGGGATACGTGGATGGTCTATTAAATACAAGTTGATTCCATTTATATGCATAGTTGTTGTCATATGCAGATTTATCTTTCAGGAATTTGCCTTCTTTAATATTAATAATATCAGAGGCGTATAAACAGAGGGGTAAGAACTGCGAGAAGGAATTCCTCATACCATGCATTAATTTGTGTATCTAAGTCTTCAATCTCGCTTTGATATTGATGACATAAAATAGCCATCATTTCAAAGGAGCAATTTTGCAGATTATGTTCCCATTTGGATTTGAGTGAGTCATCAACTTTCTTAAGATTTGGAAATATCTGTATTCTGAGTCCCCAAGGGGTGATTTTATTTTCAGAATACTTTTCAAAATAGTGCCTATGCCAGAACACTCTGACCCTTTTCTCCAATAAGCGCTGCAGTCTTAGAAATGCCTTGTCCAATTCTGGCTCGGACAATTCTGTTGTGTTCTTTGTGGATTGAATTTTATACATAAAGCCTTTGGTGAACGCCTTGTTCTCCTTTCTCCCTGTCTTTCCTTGCACATTGGGATCCGTGTGTATTAGGGCTTCTTGTTCCACCGTATGGTCACCCAAGGCCTTCATCCCTCTCTGAAGCCCGATCCGTGCTGCCATTTACATGCCTAGCCATTATGCCATCACTGGTCCGCCTTTTTCATCTGTGCCCCACCTCTTGTGCTTCCCTCTGGGCGTTAACACGCCCAATCCACCACCACCCACTACACTCGGCGGCCTGCGAATGACGCCAATGTTAGGCGTTCCTCATCAACGTCACCACGACGCATGCGTATGCCGCAATGCACTATGGGGTCTGTAGGCCTTAGGCGCGTCTCCCTCTGGCACATGCTTAATGGGCACTTTCTGTGTCCGCGCTCGTTCGGTGACGTCAGATGCCCAAACGAGCGGGGGGTTTAAATTGCCGGCAGTCTACCAGCTCCACCATGCTGGAACAAGGGGGCGACCTTATTTCTTGCAATCTCGTTACAGGTAATACACCAATCTTATGGCATCTTAACCTCCTAAAACCTTTGCTATTTCTCTCATTCATCTCTGGTCAGTTTGACCACTCTTTTGCATTATCTGCTATAATATGCTAAGCATCTTCAACTTATGATAAATTGATCCTTTATATTGATAACCAATATGAATTAAATTTACTGATGAGCAACCTTCCTTGTAATCACACTTGGATGCTAAGCATAGACTACATTCTTACACTTTTCCATACCATTTCATTCCTTTAACACTTTTCCCTCTCTGCAAAACACCTCTTGAAAATAAAAAATCAATTTTTTACTTTAATTCATCTTTTCTAGTGCTTGCTGACCTGTCAGATTGGCTTTCGACCAACTGTTCTGTGGCATATGTACTTGATAATCAGTTTTTGGCTGCCCCCGCCATTGTTTATGTTTTAACATATCAAACAGAGTAAGTCTTTTTTGAGCCTGTTGGCCTCCTATTTTTTCTGTTTCAATGATTTTTATGTTTGGAACTCAGCATTCATTAGGTTCTCTGTTCCCTATAGCTGGGTCTTTTTTGCCCCCTATGTCTGAACATTGCTCTTTGCACGATCCCAAGTGTTTGAAAACCTCTTTACACACTCCATGTGGGGCTCCACATGTAGGTTCCTCTTGCTCGGGCTGAGTGAAGGTGGGTTCCTTATAGGTGACTTTGGCAGTGCACTTTTTTACATATGTGTAAATGTAAATGTTATATGTAACTGTATTTCTTATATCTGTTTTTGATCTTTTGATAGAGCTGGTTGCTTAAAGTCTGGTGGTCATAGCGTACTCCCCTAAGGAAGCCAAGATTGGCGAAATACAGTATATAGGGATATGACATCTTACCCGACCACCTTTACACCCTAATTGGGAATACCAGCGACCCATAAAGTTTATGATATCTGTTTGATTAATCTGCTTTTATGAATCTCCTCTTTTCTACTATGTATTATGTATAAAATCTACATGATATTTTAATAAATAAATTAAAACTTAATGACGTTGACATTATGATATCTTAGCACCGCCATAATCCCATTTTCTCTCCCTTTCCTATACCTATTTACCTGGGATGAGGTGCATTTTTTGTTTTGAAACTATTCGGATCCTTCCATCTATCCATAATCTTTACTGTTGTCTTATTTTTTCATTCAAAAAAGTAATTTTTTTCCAAAAAAAGTGTGCTTTTAAGACCGCTGCGCAAATACGGTGTGACAAAAAGTAAAGAAGAAAAAAATATATAATGTTTGGGGGTTCTAAGTAATTTTCTAGCAAAAAAAAAAAATGTTTTTAACTTGTAAACACCAAATCTCAGAAAGAGGCTCGGTCCTAAAGACAATCATCAAAAAGAAGCAACTCGAAAAATGTAAAGGGTATTTCTAGTTTTGCAGCCAAACTGGGATTATGTCTACTTTATTTCATGTCCCCATTCACATTGCATAGCTTAAAAAATATTTTAAAATTGCAGTCTACCTTTTTTAGACACTTTTTTCTGGAACTTCCGACAAGAAAAAATAGACTTTAACGGAATGGCCTGCAGTCAGATCTAGCTACACTGGATGCAGAGTATATATATATATATATATATATATATATATATATATATATACGAGACTGACTGTATATATGTATTAAATACACTGCAACTAACTGAATAACCTGCCTGCCTGCTCAATCTAAATCACACTCTCTCTCTCCATCCAGGGCAGCAACACACTACACAGGACCGACGTGCAGGCAGCCTTATATAGTGTGGGGCGTGGACTTAGTCCCCTTGAGCCATAATTGTCCAAAGGCACCCTGTCTTTGGCCAATTATGGCTCTCTTTGCTGAGGGCGCTGGGATTGGCCAGAGCATGCAGGCCAATCATGGTGCATGCTTTGGACAATCATGATACAGCAATGCACTGCTATCCCGCAGTGCATTATGGGGCGTTACACGGTGCTCAAGTTTGCCGTGAACGCCCCATAATGTTATTTTTTCGACGAACAGGTGAACAGCCAATGTTCAAGTCAAACTCATGTTTGACCCGAACATAAAGCTCATCCCTAATAGCCAGCTGGAGGGCCATACCAAACTGTTGATCAGCGCACCTTCTAGTTTTTTATTTTGTGTGTAGGTATATATTGTAGGTATATATTTTCTTGGCGTAACATCATCTTTCACATAATTAAAAAAAATAGGCTAACTTTACTGTTTTTTTTTTTTTTTTTTTATTCGTTTTTCGAAAAAAATAATGCATTTGAAACACCACTGCACAAATAGAGTGTGACATAAAATATTGCAAGGACTGCCATTTTATTCTCTAGGGACTCTGCAAAAAAAAAATCTATATATATATATATATATATATATATATATATATATATATATATATATAATGTTTGGGGGTTCTAAATAATTTTCTAGCAAAGAATACAGATTTTTACTTCTAAACAACAAATGTCAGAAAAAGGCCTAGTCTTTAAAGTGGATGTAAACTCGATTCATGAAATTCGAGCTGGGCACATATATCTGCAGTGTTTTCTTATCTCTCTTCAATACACTATGTCCTGTAACTGTCTCCTTCTCCGTTCTTCTGTTATCAGCATGGTATCTTCTGACAAGTTCTCTGTCACTGTCACATATGATAAAACCAGCAGGAGTTTTATGTTGGGGAGGATGCTATAATTTTATTAGCAGAGTGCTAAACTATTCAACATGCAACTATGTTTCAAAAAAATACTAGAATGGGAGTGGGACTTTAATTGTGCCTCTGAGGATTTGTAGAAAAAGATACAAATACTATAATTAAATAGAAAAATAGATACATTTTATTTATCCGCCGAATGGCAGTACAATTTAAAATAAATAAAAAATAAATCAAATGTATCTATTTTTCTATTTAATTATAGTATTTGTATCTTTTTCTACAAATCCTCAGAGGCACAATTAAAGTCCCACTCCCATTCTAATATTTTTTTGAAACATAGTTGCATACTTTTAAGGGATGGTGCCTCTGTAGGAGTAGTTGTTTCCACGCCTACCTCAACCCCTACACATAAACTATTCAACAGTTCTGAAAGTCTCTACCTATGTGGAGAGGGGGTGTGTGCATTTCCTCCAATCAGCTGTCCTGGCTGTATGCCCAGGCTTCACTGAAGTGCTGAACAAGGAGAGAAAATCTCCTAACACAATGTGCGCTTTCTAAACAGTATATAAAAATGAAGACAGCAGATATACACATAAAACTTATGTAGGGAGATTTCTTTCATCCCTGTGTATCATCTGAGGCTGTTCGCTTCACTGGGTATATGTGAGGGTTTACATCCACTTTAAGTGGTTAATAGAGTAGAGGAAAGAGGGGTTGTGTCAACATTGGACCATCTGTGCTGCTGTTCTGTCTGACACTCGGAGCTGTCAACCATTGCAGCACTGCAAGGTCAGAAACAGGAAGAGAACAGGCATATCTGCAATGAAGATTTCTTCAGGATGCAGTTGCCTGTGACTAAAGCTGAAGGATTTTTTTAACCTAAACTCCAGTTTTGAATGATGCTGTTTAACCACGTGCCTACTGGGCACTTTCACCCCCTTCCTGCCCAGGCCATTTTTCAGCTTTCAGCGCTGTCACACTTTGAATGACAATTGCGCGGTCGTGCGACACTGTACCCAAACAAAATTTGCGTCCTTTTTTCCCACAAATAGAGCTTTCTTTTGGTGGTTTTTGCGCTGTAAACAAAAAGAGCGTCAAGTTTGAAAAAAAAACACAATATTTTTTACTTTTTTTTATAATAAATATCCATTTTTTTTCCCTCAGTTTAGGCCGATACGTATTCTTCTACATATTTTTGGTAAAAAAAATCGCAATAAGCGTATATTGATTGGTTTGCGCAAAAGTTATAGCAGATACAAAATAGGGGATAGATTTATAGCATTTTTATTTTTTTTACTAGTAATGGCGGCTATCAAGGATTTTTATCATGACTGCGATATTGTGGCGGACACATCGGACACTTTTGACACATTTTTGGGACCATTCACATTTATACAGCGATCCCTGCTATAAAAATGCATTGATTACTGTATAAACATGACTGGCAGGGAAGGGGTTAACACTAGGGGGCGAGGAAGGGGTTAAATGTATTCCCTGGAAGTGATTCTTACTGTTGGGGGAGGGAATGACTGGGGGAGGAGACAGATGGTTGTCCCTATGTACAAGGGACACACCATCAGTCTCCTCTCCCTGACAGGACGTGGATCTGTGTGTTTACACACACAGATCCACGGTCCTGCTCGGTTACTGGGCAATCGCGGGTGCCCGGCGGCCATCGCGGCCGCCAGGCACACGCATCGGTAACGCGCCGGGCACGTGCCCCCTAGTGGCTCTTAAAGGCACAACGTCATATGACGTCCTGTCAGAACAAGAGAGTCTTCCGCCCGCCGTCATTTGACGGTGGGCGGTGGACAAGTGGTTAAATATTTTCTTGCTGTTCAGCTTTTGTAACTAAAGAGAGCTTTAGTAACCAAAAAGCAATAGTGTCTGCATCAGAATGATCTTTTCTGGAGTGGATATCCAGGAAAGGTAGGTGGTAGTTGGACAAACAGACAAAAGGCATTTTGGTAGGAGTGATCAAAGTGTTACTATAAGCGGAGTAATGTCTCTGAATGCCACTTGTAGAAAAAAACCTGAGGATCTTTCATTATTTTCAAAGAAAGGTGTGACTGCTCCTTGCCCATACTCTGTACCCAACATGTCAAATGTTTATACTCTTTTCTGTAACAAGCCATACCATCCACGTGAAATTTTCAGCATAGTTATTTTGTCACTCATGCAAGTTCATTAACTCTCACTCTCCCAAGAGATAAATAAACAATGTTCAGGGTAGGGAGAGTCACATTGAAACAGAGTATTAAAGTGGTTGTAAAGGTCATTTTGTAATTAAAATAAACATGTTATACTTCCTGCTTTGTGCAATGGTATTGCACAGAGTGGCCCCCGAAACTCCCCCACCAGCAGTCTCAGCTCATTCTCTTATGTGTGTGCCCCATAGCAAGCCGCATGATATGGGGGCACACCTGTGAGTGAGCTCCCAAGCTGGGCTGTGTGCATCCATAGACACACAGTGCGGCCCAGCCCTGTTACCTGCTCCAACCTTACTGGATTTGATTGCCAATGGTTCCTGCTGCTACTTCTGTGTCTTGTGCATAGGCGTGCGTGCATGCATAGGTAGGCCTTTGTGCACCCCAAAGCTGAAACACACATGCGTGTGTCTATATACTGTATATATGGCCCTGGCACATTGACCTCCCTGCCAGCACAGTGAGAAAAGAAAAAAGGGGTTCCCCTGGGTGGACTTTTAAGGCACTGATAGTATTAATTCCAAATATACGGGATATTGAAGTAAAAAATAGTTTTTATTCACAATTATACATATTTATAAAAAAATGAAATATTAAATGAATATATACAGTTCCAAAGATTGTCACCATATAGGTAAATACATGAAAACCTTCTTTACACCCGACGCGCTTCTTCAGGGGTGTGTAGAGAAGGACAATTAGTTCATGTATTATAAATTTAGTAGAAGAATGATGAATATTTCATTGGATGCAATTTTTTAAAAGCATTAAAAATATAAACAGCACGCTGGGTTTTGTCAATGGGGTTGCCAGTCAAACAAGAAGTGGGTATCAGAATATACAATTAATGCAGGTTTGAGAAGGCCATTTATAAGGAACAGGTGTTCATCCCGTTAGGGAGAAATTATTCCAAAGATCGAGAAGCCGGAGGATCAACCAGAAGAGATATACTGGGACTGGGGTAGAGGTCCCTGAGTTTATGAGATCCGTAAAAGACCTAATAATGTCTGCTGTCAAACAGTACACTGTATTATTGACAGAGTCAACCTCACACCATGACAGTCCAGCAAGAAGTGCCAGCACAGTGAAAGAGAAGCGCGTAAGCACTTCTCTTATGGCACAGCCATGTAAAAAGGAGATCTTTCCCATTTCCCCGCTGCTACACAGAGTGATAATGCTAATGTGCACTAGCTGATTAAGGTGTGCCCAGGCACACCCAGCAAACCCTGTGCGCATGCCTATGGTCTTGTGAAGAGAGACACATTGATCGATCAGGATAGGTAAGTATATAGGGGGGTAAGGGGCAATACAAGTACTGGGACATTTTTTTACCTTAATGCAGGGAATGCATAAAGCTACAAAGGGGTTGATTTACTAAAACTGGAGAGTGCAAAATCTGGTGCAGCTGTGCAAAGTAGCCAATCAACTTCTAACTTTAGCTTGTTCAGTTAAGTGTTGACAATAAAACCTGGAATCTGATTGGTTTCTATGCAGAGCTGCACTAGATTTTTGTCTCTCAACCCCAAAATGTCCTGCTTTTAGAACCACTTTAAATGCCAGGTCACATATTTTTTAATGCAAGAATAACTACAATGTATCATTAATGAACAATGCGGAAACTCTAGTCATTTTTATGAAGGGATCAAGATGAGAAAACCTAAAAGTGTTCTGACAGATTGAGATAAATTGCTCAAACTTCTGTGAAGCTCAGTCAGTGAATCCCATGGAAATCATTCACCTTTATATATGGAAACATTAAAAGCTCAGCGATTACCAGCAGTGCGGAGGAAATTCTGACTTCCAGTAACTGGTATCAGCAACGGTCCTGGGAGTAAAGTACATCCTGTGAAGTTTTGGGATGACTTTTATTAAACTGACATGACAGGTATTTACACAAGTTGTCACATATGAGATTGGAAACATTTCTGCTCTGTATTACTTTACTTAACACAAGGGGGAGGAAATGAAACGAGCTTCGAATCCCAGCAGCATCTATTAGGAAATCTGGGCCTTTCCCATAAATCTTTTATTAAATTTACTACGCATTCATTTCTAACAGGAAATTACATGATCTTCTGCAGGTTCTAGCCATGGCCTGAAAAGAAGCCAGTTGGGAATATTCTGAACTTGTGGAGGGATCACTTGGAACTGTACTACTTCTCATTCTTAGATATGTCCTTAGTGAGGTCACAATGAGTATTAACGAAAACCACTCCTGGCCTTGCCTTCCGCTTGTTCCTTGGCTGTTATGCTGATCTTTAGTACTTTCTAAATCACTGACCCAAAACAAGTTTTCATATTAGAAATTCTAATTTCATGTTGCATTTTCCCTAATTTTCCTACTTGTTCCAGGGCTGTGTTTAACCACTTAAGCCCCGGATTAATACGCAGCATAAAGACCAGGCCCCTTTTTGCGATTCGGCACTGCGTCGCTTTAACTGACAATTGCGCGGTTGTGCGACGTGGCTCCCAAACAAAATTGACGTCTTTTTTTTCCCACAAATAGAGCTTTCTTTTGGTGGTATTTGATCACCTCTGCGGTTTTTATTTTTTGCGCTATAAACAAAAATAAAGCAACAATTTTGAAAAAACTTCAATATTTTTTCAAAATATATAAAAAAACTTTTTTTTCCTCAGTTTAGGCTGACACGTATTCTTCTACATATTTTTGGTAAAAACAAAATCGCAATCGTCGTTTATTGATTGGTTTGCGCAAAAGTTATAGCGCCTACAAAATAGGGGATAGTTTTATGGCATTTTTATTCATTTTTTTTTTACTAGTAATGGTATTGTCATTTTTGCAGCGATCAGTGCTATAAAAATGCACTGGTTACTGTAAAAATGACACTGGCAGTGAAGGGGTTAACCACTAGGGGCGCTGAAGGGGTTAAGTGTGCCATGGGGAGTAATTACTACTGTGTGGGGGCGTGGCTATGAGTGACACGTGACCGATCTCCGCTCTGATTACACAGAGCGGAGATCGGTGACATTGTCAATAGGGGAGCGGGGAGATGTTGTGTTTACACTAATATTTTCCCGCTCCATGCCTCGGTGAGACGATCGCGGGGATTCCCACGGCGATCGAGTTCGCGGGACCCGCGGTCCGACTCACGGGGAAGGCAGGGGGGTCGCGAACGCGCCGCCAGTGGCACGCGCACGCTCCCCACGTCGGGCAGTTAAAGGGAACGTACGTGATTGTGCCTGTATGAGCCATTCTGCCGACGTATATATACAGTGTATGGTCGTTAAGGGGTTAAGGAACATTTTACCCCCTTCATGACCAGGCCATTTTTTTTCTATTTAGCATTGAGCTACTTTAACTGGTAATTGCGCTGTCATGCAAAATGAAATTTATATATATTTTTTCTTACCAAAATAGAACGTTATTTTGCTGGTATTTATTCCAATACAACACAAAGAAAATAAATAAATAAATAAAAAAACCCACACAAAAACAAATACAATCAGCTTGAATGCCTATTGATAACTGAGATGTCCATTATAAATCTAATTACTAAAACAACTAATTTGCTAAATAATACATCTCCACAAAAACCCTTCTATATTCAGGAGACAAAAAAAAAGGGGGGGGGGGAATACACATAGGGCTGTCTCACATGAATATGCTAAACAAAATATAGAATCTTTCTTCTTCACCATTTACTAGCTTAAAATAAACTGTAATATATACGCTCCGGCATCAATGAACTTGGAAATTAGAAAATTTGCTGGTATTTGATCACCACTGGGTTTTTGTTTTTTTGCGATATAAATAAAAAAATACTAAAAAAAACAAACAATATTTTTTACTTTCTGCTATAAAACATGTCAAATAAAAAATAAAACAAATCTTTATAAATTTGGGCCAAAATGCATTCTGCTACATGTCTTTCGTAAAAAAAATCCAATAATTGTATATTAGTTGGTTTGTGTGAAAGTTATAGCATCTACAAACTACCTGTATGTTATATATACTGCAATTTTTATTTATTTATTTTTATACTACTAATGGTGGTGATAGCCAACTTATAATGGAACTGCGATAGTGCGGCAGGAAATCTGACACTAACTAACGCTGGCTGGGGGGTACACTAACTCAGTGTTTCTCAACTCCAGTCCTCAAAGCGCCATAACAGGTCATGTTTTCAGGCTTTCCATTATTTTGCACAGGTGATTTGATTGGTTTCACTGCCTTAGTAATTACCACAGCCGTATCGTCTGAGGGAAATCCTGAAAACATGACCTGTTGGGGCGCCTTGGGGACTGGAGTTGAGAAACACTGCTCTAACTAACTGCCACTAACATCATCAGTGACACTAATACAGTGATCAGTGCTAATAATATGCACTGTCGCTGTACTAACGACACTGGCTGGGAAGGAGTTAACATCTAGGGCGATCAAGGGATAAAATGTGCGCCTAACAATTTTTAGTGTGTGTAACGTGTGCTTATTTTTACTAAGCCATGTGCAATTTTTTTTTACTGAAGACAACAGTAGATAGCCCTGTGTTGTTTACCTACACTGGGCTCGGTTCTGTCATTTGCTCAGCCCGTTGACCGGCTTGTGCTGTGGCGAATGGCAGCACAGCCAGGGCGGTAGATACCTACCCGTAAATACAAACTCACGTACATGTTTTTGATCCAGCACAGCAGGGCCACCCTGCCACAGTATATGCCACAGTGGGCGGTCCTGAAGTGGTTAAAAAAGTTTAAAAGAGACAGCCTTGGCAACCAACACTTCTAGGACATCAGTATTATCTGTCTCTCTGTCTGTGAAGACTCTCATTTTTCTAGGTATAGCTAGTAGTAGTTAATCAAATTTAACTGGACTTGAACGCACTTCTTCAGTGGCTTGGATAAGCTTCAAAATGTTTTCAACATTACAAAACAAATCCACTTGAATGTGACTAATGGTGATGAGCTTGGGATCGATCTGAACTTGGGTGGCCATATTAGGTCAATGATGTCACAAGCATTCCTGTCCCTTTGTGTACATGTAGCTGCAAATAAGGATTCCCCCACCTGTAGCTCATTGGCCTGGCACTGTCAGTTTACTTCCAGGGTCAGCTGATCAATAATTCAGATTGATCCCACAGCCAAACCCAAGCTCATCCCTAGTGATTAACTATTACTAGCTATCTGCCTCATTGTTTCCGTCAGGGAAGGTCTACAAGAAACCCGTACAACAAAAACATAAACTGCCATTTACAAGCTTTTGAATTTTTGACCTTTGGATTTTTTTTTATTACCTAGCTGTTATGCTGAACCAAAAGCTTCAATATTTTCTGAATCACTTCCCTGGAATGAGGAACCAGATGAAGAGTTCTGACTTTCCTCTAATTTCACTAACTGCATGATTTCATATATGTTTTTTGTAGATTTTTGGCCAGCGCGCTGATTCCTGCAGACGCTTTTGTATTCCCCGTGCCCGTCCTGGGTTAGTTGTGGTGGCGATGTGCCCTGGCTTTCTGCAGGTTTTTTGCAGATTTGATATCCTTGTTGGTAAGCATACATGTGGTTCCCCTACCCTACTTCTAAAATGCTATTGTTGTTTTTGTTTGTGCATTATACTTTACCTAGCTGATTGATATATTTCTTCATAGACGCAATCTGAAAGTATTTCTCCTGAAGAAGCGGAATTGTCTGCGAAACGTGTAGAGGATTTTGTGCATATTATAAGGATTTTAGTACATGGAGCTCCTTATATCCTAGTTTATATATATATATCCTTATCCTTATATATATATATATCCTTATATCCTAGATATATATCCTAGTTTGCCAAAAGACCTAGGGTGTTGCAATATCACGTCACTCATGATTTTTATGTTTCACTTGATTTGCTTTTCTTATATAACATATGTCATTTAAATGTGTGTAAAATAGATAAAGAAAAAAGGGCGCGCTGGCCTAGTGCATTATCCAACAACAAATTGATTAAAAATAGAATAATTATTGAAAATATAAATACTCACAAACATGCCTTCGAAACGCATCAGCCAGCAGGGACCCTGGAGAGGTCCTCCTTGAGCTAGAGGCTTCGACAAAGCTGGGAAATTTTGCCATTTGCAGTGGCTTGATGAGCGCTATTACTACCTATGTTTGTGAGCAGTTATATTTTATATTCTATTTTCAATAAATTTGTTGTTGGATAATGCACTAGGCCAGTGCGCCCTCTGTTCTTTATCTATTTTCCAGTATTCTGAGGACAACCCCCAGTCCTAGCAGCAGGGCCATCTTTAATATTGATTGGACCCTTGGCAAACATTTTCTTGGGCATTTTCACTCTCCATCTGCTCTGAGAGATACAATAAATAGCAGCTAAAATCAAAGTCAGTTTACTGAATCAGATCAGGCAGAGATTATGATTGGTTGCCAAAGGTTACAGTGTATCATTACCGCTCACTGACTGGCTGCTAGAGGTTACAGCACACATTATGGCTCACTGATTACTTGCTAGAGGTTACAGCATATGACTTTTGCTTGTTGATTGGTTGCTAGAGATTACTGTACATCAATATTGCTCACTGATTGGCTGCTAGAGGTTGTTGGACATCCTTACCACTCACCAATTGGTTGCTAGATTTCACTGTATATCCTTACCTCTCAATGATTGGTTGCATGAGCTTAGTGCCCATCATAACTGCTCACTGATTGGTTGCCAAAGGTTATAGCACATTATCTCCTCACTGTCTGCACACCATGGACTGGGGAGGTGAGGGGACCTATCAATAGACAGAAAACTCCTAGGGATCCTAGGACTCCTGGGATCAGTGGCAATGCTTGGAGAGGGGAATGTGATCAGTGGCAATGCTGGGGTTTTGATGGGATTAGTGGCAGTGGTCAGGGATGAGCCGAACACCCCCCTGTTCGGTTCGCACCAGAACCTGCGAACAGACAAAATGTTCGTGTAAACTTTAGAACCCTATTAAATACAATGGACTCGAATGTTCGAAATCTAAAGTGTTAATTATAAAGGCTAATATGCAAGTTATTGTCCTAAAAAGTGTTTGGGGACCCGGGTCCTGCCCCAGGGGACATGTATCAATGCAAAAAGAAGTTTTAAAAACGGCCGTTTTTTCGGGAGCAGTGATTTTAATAATGCTTAAAATGAAAAAATAAAAGTGAAATATTCCTTTAAATTTCGTACCTGGGGGGTGTGTATGATATGCATGTGAAGTGGCGCATGTTTCCCGTGCTTAGAACTGTCCCTGCAAAAAATGTCATTTTTGAAAGAAAAAAAGTCTTTTAAAACTGTTTTGCGGCTATTAATGAATTGTCGGCTCCCGGCAATACATACAAAAGTCATTGATAAAAAAAAAAAAAAAAGCGTGGGGGTTCCCCAGAGTTCAATTACCAGGCCCTTCAGGTCTGGAATGGATATTAAGGGGAACCCCGCCGCAAATTTAAAAAAAAATTGACGTGGGGTTCCCCCAAATATCCATTCCAGGCCCTTCAGATCTGGCATGGATTTTAAGAAGAACTCCACCCCAAATGGAGTCCCCCTAAAAATCCATACCAGACCCCTTATCCGAGCACGCAACCTGGCCGGCCGCAGGGGAAAAGGGGGGGACGAGAGAGCGGCCCCCCCTCCCTCCTGAACCGTACCAGGCCACATGCCCTCAACATGGGGAGGATGTCCCCATGTTGATGGGGACAAGGGCCTCATCCCCACAACCCTTGCCCGGTGGTTGTGGGGGTCTGCGGGCGGGGGGCTTATCGGAATCTGGAAGACCCCTTTAACAAAGGGGACCCCCAGATCCCGGCCCCCCCTATGTGACTTGGTAAGGGGTACATTGTACCCCTACCATTTCACGAAGAAAGCATAAAAAAATGTTAAAAAAAACACACAAACACCTTGAAAAAGTCCTTTATTTAAAAAAAAAACAAAACAAAAACATTCCAGCGATGAAATCCAGTGTCCCGCGGCGATCCCGATGTCCAGCGCTGTCCTTCATTGGTTGTGCCTGAGCGGACCTGATGGGGAACTCCCTCTCAGTATTTTAAATGTATAGACCCGCCCCTTCTAAAGTTCCCCATCAGGTCCGCTCAGTGGACCAGATGCGGAACATGAGAAGGGGCGGGTCTATACATGTATTACCAAAGTGAGAGCAGTCCCCCATCAGGTCCGCCCCCTCGGTATGTCGGACCCGCCTACGTCATTGGCTTGAGCGGGGAACTTCCTTCACTATGTAAATTGAGCGGACCTGATGGGGAACTTTAGAAGGGGCGGGTCTATACATTTAAAATACTGAGAGGGAGTTCCCCATCAGGTCCGCTCAGGCACAACCAATGAAGGACAGCGCTGGACATCGGGATCGCCGCGGGACACTGGATTTCACCGCTGGAATGTTTTTTTTTTTTTAAATAAAGGACTTTTTCAAGGTGTTTGTGTGTTTTTTAAACATTTTTTTACGCTTTCTTCGTGAAATGGTAGGGGTACAATGTACCCCTTACCAATTCACATAGGGGGGGGCCGGGATCTGGGGGTCCCCTTTGTTAAAGGGGTCTTCCAGATTCCGATAAGCCCCCCGCCCGCAGACCCCCACAACCACCGGGCAAGGGTTGTGGGGATGAGGCCCTTGTCCCCATCAACATGGGGACATCCTCCCCATGTTGAGGGCATGTGGCTTGGTACGGTTCAGGAGGGAGGGGGGGCCGCTCTCTCGTCCCCCCCTTTTCCCCTGAGGCCGGCCAGGTTGCGTGCTCGGATAAGGGGTCTGGTATGGATTTTTAGGGGGACTCCATTTGGGGTGGAGTTCTTCTTAAAATCCATGCCAGATCTGAAGGGCCTGGAATGGATATTTGGGGGAACCCCACGTCAATTTTTTTTTAAATTTGCGGCGGGGTTCCCCTTAATATCCATTCCAGACCTGAAGGGCCTGGTAATTGAATTCTGGGGAACCCCCACACTTTTTTTTTATTTTTTATCAATGACTTTTGTATGTATTGCCGGGAGCCGACAATTCATTAATAGCCGCGAGTCAGTTTTAAATGCATTTTTTTCTTTCAAAAATGACATTTTTTGCAGGGACAGTTCTAAGCACGGGAAACATGCGCCACTTCACATGCATATCATACACACCCCCCAGGTACGAAATTTAAAGGAATATTTCACTTTTATTGTTTCATTTTATGCATTATTAAAATCACTGCTCCCGAAAAAACGGCAGTTTTTAAAACTTCTTTTTGCATTGATACATGTCCCCTGGGGCAGGACCCCGGTCCCCAAACACTTTTTAGGACAATAACTTGCATATAAGCCTTTATAATTAGCACTTTAGATTTCTCCCATAGATTTTTCGAATTTGCCGCAAACACCCCAATTTGTTCGCTGTTCGGCGAACGGGCGAACAGGCAATGTTCGAGTCGAACATGAGTTCGACTCGAACTCGAAGCTCATCCCTAGCAGTGGTGGATTGATGAGATAAGTTAGTAGGCAGTACACTGTGGCAAATTCTGAATCATGTAGAGCAAAGCTGGAAATCTTTGGCAAGTACAGTATATACTGTAGTGCAGGATTCTACACTGACCACCAATGAAATGGGTAATTTTTAATGACCACCAATGTGAGGGGGGATTTACACTGACCACCATGTAATGGGGGATTTTACGCCACCCACCAATATAAAGAGGGATTTCTACACTGACACCAATGTAATAGGAGCATTTACACAAACCACGAGTGTAAGGAGAAATATACAATGACCTCTATGACCTCCAATGACCACCAATGTTAGGTGGGTTTACACTGACCACCAATATAGAGGGGTATTTACACTGACCACCAGTGTAAGGACAATTCTCTACTTACCACCAATGTGAAAGAAAATGTACACTGACCACCAATGTACTGTAATGAAGAATTTACACTGACAACCAATGTAATGGGGGATTTTACATCAACAACCAATAAAGGCGGATTTCTACACTGGCCACCAATTTAATGGGGGATTTTACATCAACAACCAATAAAGGGGGATTTCTACACTGTCCACCAATGTAAGGGGGGATTTACACTCACCACCAATTTAAAGGGGACTTCTACATGGGCCACCAATGTAAGGGAGGATTTGAAACTGACCACAAATACAAGTTTTTTGTTTTTTTTACCGATTACCAATATAAAGAGGAGTTTCTACACTGACCACTAATGTAATGGGGATTTACACTGAGCACTAATGTAACGGGGATTTACACTGACCGCTAATGTAATGAGGGATTTATACTGACCACTAATGTAATGGGGATTTACACTGACCACTAATGTAATGGGGATTTACACTGACCACTATTGTAAAGAGGGATTTACACTGACCACCAATGTGAGGGGGACCTTCACACTGGCCACTAGTGCGAATGAAAGGATTGTACACCAAGACCCAATGTAATGAGAAGATTTACACTGACCACCAATGTAACTGAGACATTTAGCCTGTGTTCACATTTGTGTGTGACGGGAACGCATGCAAAATCGCTTTCCTGACACCACAGAAACGTGCTGCCCTTTAGCAGATACATAGAAGTGCCATTAATTGTTAATGACACCCTCACACATCTGCTGTGCTGTGCGTATTCACATGCACCAAAATTCAGGGTGCTGTGGCAGCGTATTATTTTGAAGAAGGGTTCCACCTCCAATTTGCTTACCTTTGCAGAACAGGCTGACGTTAGGCTTAATGACCACAGTTGTAGGCAAGACTTTACAGCATGCCCCTTTACCTTCCCAGCGGGCAGTATTCAGCAGAAGTGATGGTTAGGGATGAGCTTCGTGTTCGAGTCGAACATACGTTCGACTCAAACATCGGCTGTTCGATCGTTCGACGAAGATCGAACGATTTGGGCCGTTCGCGCCAAATTCGAGTGACGCGAACGGCCCACAATGCACTACGCCATCGCAGTGTCATCCAGGCGCTGTGATTGGCCAAGCATGCACTGTGACCCCGCATGCTTGGCCAATCACAGCGCCGGCAGCGAGGAGAGCAATGATTGGCCACAGGCAGGATGCCTGTGGCCAATTATTGCTGAGGGGGTTTAGTACACGCCCCACACTATAAAAGGCCGCCAGCGCGGCGGCCTTGTGTAGTGTGTTCCGGAGCAGGGAAAGAGAAGCATAGGCAGGGACAGTGTCATTTTTTTTCCTTTACTAATCCTGGATTCCTTGTGTTTAGGGACAAATAAGGATAGGTAGGGAGAGTGTCAGTGTGTTATTCTGTGCTAAACCTTGTTTGTAGGGACAGAGAGGTACAGTGAGGGAAAGTGTCAGTGTGCTATTCTGTTCTAAACCAATCTTGCTGAACCATATTTTCAATCTTCGAGTTTAGGGACAGAGAGGTACAGTGAGGGAAAGTGTCAGTGTGCTATTCTGTGCTAAATCTTGTTTGTAGGGACAGAGTAGGACAGTGAGGGAAAGTGTCAGTGTGCTATTCTGTTCTAAACCAATTTTGCTGAACCATATTTGAAATCCTTGAGTTTAGGGACAGAGAGGTACAGTGAGTGAAACTGACAGTGTGCTATTCTGTTCTAAACCAATTTTGCTGTTCCATATTTGAAATCCTTGAGTTTAGGGACAGAGAAGGACACTCGTGGAAACTATCAGTGTGCTATTCTGTGCTAAATCTTGTTTGTAGGGAGGGACAGAGTAGGACAGTGAGGGAAAGTGTCAGTGTGCTATTCTGTTCTAAACCAATTTTGCTGAACCATATTTGAAATCCTTGAGTTTAGGGACAGAGAAGGACACTCGTGGAAACTATCAGTGTGCTATTCTGTGCTAAATCTTGTTTGTAGGGAGGGACAGAGTAGGACAGTGAGGGAAAGTGTCAGTGTGCTATTCTGTTCTAAACCAATTTTGCTGTTCCATATTTGAAATCCTTGAGTTTAGGGACAGAGAAGGACACTCGTGGAAACTATCAGTGTGCTATTCTGTGCTAAATCTTGTTTGTAGGGAGGGACAGAGTAGGGCAGTGAGGGAAAGTGTCAGTGTGCTATTCTGTTCTAAACCAATTTTGCTGTTCCATATTTGAAATCCTTGAGTTTAGGGACAGAGAAGGACACTCGTGGAAACTATCAGTGTGCTATTCTGTGCTAAATCTTGTTTGTAGGGAGGGACAGAGTAGGACAGTGAGGGAAAGTGTCAGTGTGCTATTCTGTTCTAACCAATTTTGCTGAACCATATTTGAAATCCTTGAGTTTAGGGACAGAGAGGTACAGTGAGTGAAACTGACAGTGTGCTATTCTGTTCTAAAGCAATTTTGCTGAACCATATTTGAAATCCTTGAGTTTAGGGACAGATAGGTACAGTGAGTGAAACTGACAGTGTGCTATTCTGTTCTAAACCAATTTTGCTGTTCCATATTTGAAATCCTTGAGTTTAGGGACAGAGAAGGACACTCGTGGAAACTATCAGTGTGCTATTCTGTGCTAAATCTTGTTTGTAGGGAGGGACAGAGTAGGACAGTGAGGGAAAGTGTCAGTGTGCTATTCTGTTCTAAACCAATTTTGCTGAACCATATTTGAAATCCTTGAGTTTAGGGACAGAGAAGGACACTCGTGGAAACTATCAGTGTGCTATTCTGTGCTAAATCTTGTTTGTAGGGAGGGACAGAGTAGGACAGTGAGGGAAAGTGTCAGTGTGCTATTCTGTTCTAAACCAATTTTGCTGAACCATATTTGAAATCCTTGAGTTTAGGGACAGAGAGGTACAGTGAGTGAAACTGACAGTGTGCTATTCTGTTCTAAAGCAATTTTGCTGAACCATATTTGAAATCCTTGAGTTTAGGGACAGAGAGGTACAGTGAGTGAAACTGACAGTGTGCTATTCTGTTCTAAACCAATTTTGCTGTTCCATATTTGAAATCCTTGAGTTTAGGGACAGAGAAGGACACTCGTGGAAACTAACAGTGTGCTATTCTGTGCTAAATCTTGCTTGTAGGGAGGGACAGAGTAGGACAGTGAGGGAAAGTGTCAGTGTGCTATTCTGTTCTAAACCAATTTTGCTGTTCCATATTTGAAATCCTTGAGTTTAGGGACAGAGAAGGACACTCGTGGAAACTATCAGTGTGCTATTCTGTGCTTAATCTTGTTTGTAGGGAGGGACAGAGTAGGACAGTGAGGGAAAGTGTCAGTGTGCTATTCTGTTCTAAACCAATTTTGCTGAACCATATTTGAAATCCTTGAGTTTAGGGACAGAGAGGTACAGTGAGTGAAACTGACAGTGTGCTATTCTGTTCTAAACCAATTTTGCTGTTCCATATTTGAAATCCTTGAGTTTAGGGACAGAGAAGAACACTCGTGGAAACTATCAGTGTGCTATTCTGTGCTAAATCTTGCTTGTAGGGAGGGACAGAGTAGGACAGTGAGGGAAAGTGTCAGTGTGCTATTCTGTTCTAAACCAATTTTGCTGTTCCATATTTGAAATCCTTGAGTTTAGGGACAGAGAAGGACACTCGTGGAAACTATCAGTGTGCTATTCTGTGTTTAATCTTGTTTGTAGGGAGGGACAGAGTAGGACAGTGAGGGAAAGTGTCAGTGTGCTATTCTGTTCTAAACCAATTTTGCTGAACCATATTTGAAATCCTTGAGTTTAGGGACAGAGAGGTACAGTGAGTGAAACTGACAGTGTGCTATTCTGTTCTAAACCAATTTTGCTGTTCCATATTTGAAATCCTTGAGTTTAGGGACAGAGAAGGACACTCGTGGAAACTATCAGTGTGCTATTCTGTGCTAAATCTTGTTTGTAGGGACAGAGAAGGACAGTGAGGGAAACTGTCAGTGTGCTGTTCTGTGCTAAACCAATCTTGCTGAAGCATATTGCAAATCCTTGTGTTTAGGGACAGAGAAGGATAGGCAGGGGAAGTGTCAGTGTCATTGTTGCTAAGCCTCCTGCACAGTATACACCTGAAGGTAGCCCTTATTGCTCTTTTTCCCATCTCCCTGCAGGCCATCCATTAAAATGTCTGGAAGGCAAACAAGGAGAGGCAGACAGTCAGGAGGCAAAAAAAGAGGGCAAGCAGGCTCTGTGTCTGGGGGCAACAGTGCTGGTCGTGGACGCGGTGCATTGTCATCAGCACATGGCCATGGGACACGCTTGTCCTTCTTTTCGGCAGCTGGACATGTTGAGCCACATCATGCCGAAGACTTGGTAGAGTGGATGACCAAGCCCACCTCATCCTCCTCATCCTCTCTCACCCAGGCTCAGGGTACTGGCAAAGCAGCTGCCAAAGCGTCCTCTTCTCTGGTATCATTATCTTCATTAGTCAATCCTTCCCTAGACCCACCATGTCCTCCTCCTGAGGAGTCCCCCGAACTGTTTGAGCACAGTGTTGGGTACATGCTCCAGGAGGATGCCCAGCGTTTCGAAGGATCTGATGATGATACCCAGCTAGAGGAAGGCAGTAGCGTGAGAGCAGAGAGAGGGGATGCTCAAGAAGGACACCAATCTGGCAGTCATGCTCCAGCAGCTGCAGCATACTGCCAGATTGGCTCCAGTGATGAGGAGGGAGGGGATGATGAGGTCACTGACTCCACGTGGGTGCCTAATAGGAGAGAGGAGGAGGAGGAGGATGAGGAGGAGGCACATCTCCAACGAGGCAGGATGCCCTTGAGTGGCCAGCGTATGGGCAGCACACCGACGGAATCACACCGCAGAGCTCCGCCTGTGCAGGGCGCTGCCTCTGCCCGTCATTCAAAAAGTTCTTTGGTGTGGGCCTTTTTTGAGGCGAGTGCATCAGATCGCACAGCTGCTGTTTGCAACATATGTCTCAAGCGTATATCGCGTGGCCAAAACATCAGCCGCTTGGGCACCACATGCTTGATCAGACATATGTTGACCTGCCATGCAGCTCGTTGGCAAGCCTACCTTAAAGACCCACACCAAAGAACAAAGCTGACCTCTTCTTGCACCGCATCAGCTGGGATCTCCAACCCCAGTATACCTTCAGTCCTCTCTGAAACCTGCTCTGAGAGGAATGAAGGTGTAGAATTAGGTGTGTCACAGCCAAGTACTTGCGGGCACTCTGCTAGCAGTACACCAACGTCCGATTCTAGCAGGCAAATTTCCCTGCCCCAGCTGCTGGACCGTCAAAAGAAGTTCACTCCCAGCCATCCACATGCCCAGCGGTTGAATGCTAGCTTGGCTAAATTGCTAGCGCTTCAACTGCTGCCTTTTCAGTTGGTAGACTCGGCCCCCTTCCGTGAGTTTGTGCAATGTGCGGTTCCTCAGTGGCAGGTTCCCAAACGCCACTTTTTCGCACGGAAGGCGATTCCGGCTCTCTACAGGCATGTGGAAGGCAATGTCTTGGCCTCGCTGGACAGGGCGGTCAGCGGTAAGGTGCATATTACCGCTGACTCATGGTCCAGCAGGCATGGACAGGGACGTTACCTTTCTTTCACGGCCCATTGGGTCACTCTTTTGGCAGCTGGGAAGGATGCAGTACAAGGTGCAGTAGTGTTGGAGGTTGTTCCACCGCCACGCCTCCAAAATGCTACTACTGGTTGTGACACACCTCTCTCCTCCACCCCCTCCTCTTCTTCTTCCTCCATGGCCTCTTCCTGTGGTTTGTCCTCGGAACCAGCGGTGCTCCGTAGGCGTTCAAGGGGCTACGCAAGTACGCAGGCAAAAATATGCCATGCCGTGCTTGCGCTGGTGTGTTTGGGGGACAGGAGCCACACTGGGGCAGAGGCCCTGTCTGCTCTGCAGGGGCAGGCCGAGAGGTGGTTGACGCCACGCCAGCTTAAGCCAGGAATGGTGGTTTGCGACAATGGCACCAACCTCCTCTCCGCCCTCCGACAGGGACAACTGACCCATGTGCCCTGTATGGCTCACGTCCTTAACCTGGTGGTGCAGCGGTTCTTGGGCAGGTACCCGGGCTTACAGGATGTCCTGAGGCAGGCCAGGAAGGTCTGTGTGCATTTCCGCAGATCTTATAATGCCAGTGCTCGCCTGGCTGAGCTGCAAAAGGAGTTGAATCTGCCCAAGAACCGCCTTATATGTGACATGCCCACCAGGTGGAACTCAACGTTGGCCATGCTGCAGCGGCTGCACACGCAGCAGAGGGCCATCAATGAGTACCTGTGCGACTACGGCACCAGGACAGGGTCAGGGGAGCTCGGGTTTTTTTCACCACGCCAGTGGGGCATGATCAGGGATGCATGCACTGTCCTGGCACCATTTGAGGAGGCCACGAGGATGGTGAGCAGTGACAGTGCATGCATCAGTGACACTGTACCTCTTGTCCACCTGTTGGAGCACACGCTGCGTGGAATAATGGACAGGGCACTTGAGGCAGAACAGAGGCAGGAAGAGGAGGACTTCCTTGCCTCTCAAGGCCCCCTTTACCCAGACAGTGTTCCTTCTGTCCCACCCATCGCACAGGAAGAGGAGGAGGAGGAGGAGGAGGAGGAGGAGGATTGTGTCAGCATGGAGGTGGAGGCTGGCACTCAACATCATCAGCAGCAGTCTTTTAGGGATGATTTACAGTCCCAAGAAACCAGTGGACTTGTACGTGGCTGGGAGGAGGTGGCTGCGGATCATGTCGTCCTTAGTGACCCAGAGGACTCCGGACTGAATGCCTCAGCTAACCTACGCTGCATGGCCTCCCTGATCCTGCAAAGTCTGCGGAAGGATCCTCGTATTCTTCGGATCAAGGAGAGGGACCATTACTGGCTGGCCACTCTCCTTGATCCACGGTACAAGGGTAAGGTTGCGGACCTTATCTTACCGTCGCAGAGGGAGCAGAGGATGAGACAACTCCGGGGAGCCTTGCAGAAAGGTCTGTGCAACGCGTTCCCAGAGACTGGGAGGTTACAAACTCCTGGTCCTGGACAACGAGTTGCTGAGGCTTCGGGCAGTCAAAGAAGGAGCGGTGGGGAAGGTGGCCGTCTGACCGATGCGTTCAGACAATTCTTTAGTCCGCAGCCCCAAAGTATGATCGGTTCCAGCAACCATCCTAGGGGCAAGGTCAGACTTGGACACCTTCCCCACCAAAAATCCTCTGGCTTACTGGGTCTTGAGGATGGATCACTGGCCAGAGCTTGCACAGTATGCAATTGAGCTACTGGCCTGTCCTGCATCCAGCGTTCTTTCAGAACGCACATTCAGTGCTGCTGGAGGATTTGTCACGGATCACAGGGTGCGCCTGTCCACCGACTCGGTTGATCGACTGACTTTCATCAAGATGAACCAGTCTTGGATCACCACCAGCTACCACACACCTGATGCTGATATAACAGACTAATTGATTTTAAAATGTCACATCCCTTCAAGACTGATGCTGATGCTGAGTGCCTGTGCTGTTATGTTGACTGGCTATCCTCCTCCTCCTCCTCAATGATACGATTAATGATGATAGCTTGGAAGATCATTTTGGTTTATGGGTGACGCCACCAGTGGCTAAGGCCCAATTTTTCAGCCCCTGTTTAACAGGGGCGTGTAATTAAAATTTTGGATGCAATACTTTGCAACAGGCCTCATTGCTGTGCTCCAAGTACAGTATCTGTGAGGGGTTGCAGTGTTGTGCCACCAGTGCCTAAGGCCCAATTTTTCAGCCCCTGTTCAACAGGGGCATGCAATTATAATTATTGATCTAATAATTCACAGCAGGGCCAATTGCTGCGCCCACCATGAGTAACTGTCAGGCCTTACAGTGTTGTGGCACCAGCACCACCATCACCACCACCACCACCACCAAAGGCCTAATTTTTCAGCCCCTGTTCAACAGGGGCATGCAATTATAATTATTGATCGAATAAGTCACAGCAGGGCCCATTGCTGCGCACACCAAGAGTAACTGTCAGGCCTTACAGTGTTGTGGCACCAGCACCACCATCACCACCACCACCAAAGGCCCAATTTTTCAGCCCCTATTCAACAGGGGCATGCAATTATAATTATTGATCTAATAATTCACAGCAGGGCCCATTGCTGCGCCCACCAAGAGTAACTGTCAGGCCTTACAGTGTTGTGGCACCAGCACCACCATCACCACCACCACCACCACCAAAGGCCCAATTTTTCAGCCCCTGTTCAACAGGGGCATGCAATTATAATTATTGATCGAATAATTCACAGCAGGGCCCATTGCTGCGCCCACCAAGAGTAACTGTCAGGCCTTACAGTGTTGTGGCACCAGCACCACCATCAAAGGCCCAATTTTTACTACCACTGATCAACAATTATATGTTATTACAATTCCTGATATAATAGTTGACAGCAGGGCGTTCCAGCACCCACCAAGAGTAACTGTGAGTGCTTACAGTGTTGTGCCAACACCAACACCTAAGGGGCCAATTTCTGCAGAGTATATACGGCAGGTCCCTACTTTCAAACATACAACTTACAAACGACTACTACTTGCAAACGGAAGAAGACAACAGGAAGTGAGAGGAAATCTACCCCTTGGAAGGAAAATTCTCTCCTGTAAGAATTAATATGGGAGAAAGGTGTCTCCTCTCTACTGATGCTTTATCACCAATCCTTGTTTCAATAAAAACACCACATTTCAAAAACAGTTGTCATTGGGACGCAAAGTGAGGTGAAATGTTCTGAACAGGGGCACAGACAGCAAAAAAAATGTGACAGGGGTGATAACCGTTCCCTATGTTTTCCAAAAAGCTAGAAAAAAGGAATTTGGCATGGAGCTACACTTAAACAATGCAGCTGTTCAAAATTACAAACAGATTCTACATAAGAACAAACCTACAGTCCCTGTCTTGTATGCACCGCCTGTATACGGCTGTTCAGAGTATATAGGGCCTTTTTTATTTTGTGTGCGGGGTTCCCCTTAATATCCATACAAGACCCAAAGGGGCTGGTAATGGGCTGGGGTGGGGGGGGGGGGGTTGATGGGGTAGCTATGCCATTTTTCCTAAAGATTTTCATCCATATTACCGGGACCAGACATTGCATTAAAGCCGCAAGCAGTTTTAAATGGCTTTTTTTCCTTTAGAAATGTTATTTTGTGCAGGGACAGTTCTAAACACGGGAAACACGTGGCACTTCACAGGCATACTTTAGACACCCCCCAGGTACAATATTTAAAGGAATATTTGACTTTTTTTTTTCACTTTATGCATCATTAAAATGACTGCTCCCGGAAAACGTCCGTTTTTAAAACTTCTTTTTGCATTGATACATGTCCCCTGGTGCAGAACCCGGGTTCCCAAACTCTGTTTCGGACAATAACATGGATAATAGTCGTTATTATTAGCACTTTAGAATCCGAACGTTCGCATCCATTGTATTTAATAGGGTTCTAATGTTCGTGCGAACTTTCGGTCCGTTCGCGGGTTCTGGTGCGAACCGAACCCGGGGGTGTTCGGCTCATCACTAGTGATGGTAAATATGACCTCAGGGGGGCATGATATACATGTGAATGCCGCCTCTATTTACATAGCAATGCCATCGGTCCACGGCTATTTACATATCAATGTCATCTCTATTTACATATTAATGCAGGTTATTTACATGGGTACACAGCAATAGGACAGAGCTGAGCAGCATTAGTAACAGGACTTCACACTGAGATATTGGGGCACAGCACAAGACTAAAACTTCAAGGGTCCAGGGAATTTAAACAGGGATAATTCGCAAGTATGAGGCAGCTGCTTTGGGCCCCACAACAATTATGGGGCCCAGGGCAGATGCCTCTTTTGCCCTGCCTTAAAAACTGTCCTGCCTAGAGGGCAGCAAGGCTCTAAAGTAATATCCACTTCTGACTACAGAGGCTTTTTCTGACTCAGGCTATCACACCTATGCGCAGGAGAATATCATTACTGTTATTTAAATTTGTGTATCTGGATACTACTATTTTTAAATAATGTATTAATAGAAATATACTTTTTTAAATCGTTTATTTAGTGTTTGGGTACCGAGATAATACATTTTCTCTTTTGCTTTCTGGCGACCATTGGGGTGGTCTCAGGTTTCAGTTAATTGTCATAACAGGATGATGGTACCCCTCTCTTAAATTACTTGAATATCTCCACCCGAGGCCTCACTATTTATTTCTAGAAATTGGCAGAAATTTATACAGCGTGTGGCCAGCTTAAAAATCCCATCTGCAGCAAGCTTTTAGGCAAGGAGCCACATTTAGATTAAGGTGCTAAATTAAGTAGTGCACCAAAGATGTACAGTGCCTTGAAAGAATATTCATACATACCCCTTGAAATTTTCCACATTTTGTCATGTTACAACCAAAAACGTAAATGTATTTTATTGGGATTTTATGCGATAGACCAGTGATGGCAAACCTTTTTGAGCCCGAGTGCCCAAACCGCGACGCAAAACCAACTTATTTCTTTCAAAGTGCCAACACCGAATTAAACCTGCCAGCAGCTCTGTACAGAGGATGGGAGTGATCATCCCTCTGAATGAGCCCTAAGGGACCAAAAACTTACAATTCTGCCAGATTCGCTCAGAATGCAGTGTTTAGGAATGCATTGTGCAACATACACTGACACATACACTGACCTACCTGACACATACACTGACCTACCTGACACATACACTGACCTACCTGACACATACACTGACCTACCTGACACATACACTGACCTACCTGACACATGCACTCACCTACCTGACACATGCACTCACCTACCTGACACATGCTTCCTGCACTACTCACATCCCCATCCCCCCACACACAGTACAATGTAGATCGGAGGATCCATCCTCCTCCTTACCTTTCCATGGCCTCATCGTCCAGCTCTTCCTGGGCAGTATTGTAGGAATCCCTGCCATCCAGCCGCTCCTCGATATTCTAGCCATCCAGCCGCTCCTCGATATTCCCGCCATCTAGCCGCTCCTCGATATTCCCGCCATCCAGCCGCTCCTCGATATTCCCGCCATCCAGCCGCTCCTCGATATTCCCGCCATCCAGCCACTCCTCGATATTCCCGTCATCCAGCCGCTCCTCAATATCCCTGCCGCCTGGAGGTCAGGTAGCAGCCACTGCACCTTTCCTCATGGATAATTTGCTCTGAGCACTGCCCCTCCCCCTCCGCTTAGAAGGACAGACTGAACCAATGTCATCCTGGAGCAGGGGGAGCTGCCGACGTCACTGGCACTGATACAAGGAAGGGAGCCGCCTCCTCTGTGCCTGCACGTCAGTGCAAGTGACTGCCTGGCTGAGGGATTCCCCTGGCGTTCCGACTGAGATAGCTTGGCGTGCCAGCTGTGGCACCCGTGCCATAGGTTCGCCATCACTGCGATAGACCAACACAAAGTGGCACATAATTGTGAAGTGGAAGGAAAATGATAAATGGTTTTCAATTTTTTTTACAAATAAATATGTGAAAAGTGTGGCGTGCATTTGTATTCAATACTTTGTAGAACCACCTTTTGCTGTAATTACAGCTGGGGGTCTTTTGGGGATGTCTCTACCAGCTTTGCACATCTAGAGAGTAACATTTTCCCATTCTTCTTGGCAAAATAGCTCAAGCTCTGTCAGATTGGATGATGAGCGTCTGTGAACAGCAATTTTCAAGTCTTGTCACAGATTCCCAATTGGATTTAGGTCTGGACTTTGACTGGGCCATTCTAACACATGAATATGCTTTGATCTAAACCATTCCATTGTAGCTCTGGCTGTATGTTTAGGGTCATTGTCCTGCTGGAAGGTGAACCCCCGCCCCAGTCTCAAGTCTTTTGCCGACTCTAACAGGTTTTTTTCTAAGATTGCCCTGTATTTGGCTCCATCTATCTTCCCATCAACTCTGTTCTTTTGGTTGAACAGTGCTCTGTGAGACCTTCAAAGCTTGGGATATTTTTTTATAACCTAACCCTGCTTTAAACTTCTCCACAACTTTATCCCGGACCTGTCGGGGGTGTTCCTTGGCCTTCATGATGCTGTTTGTTCACTAAGGTTCTCTAACAAACCCTGAGGGCTTCACAGAACAGCTGTATTTATACTGAGATTAAATTAAACTTAGGTGGACTCTATTTACTAATTAGGTGACTTCTAAAGGCAATTGATTCCACTAGATTTTAGTTGGAGGTATCAGAATAAAGGGGGTTGAATACAAATGCACGCCACACCTTTCAGATATTTACTTGTAAAAAATTGTGAAAACCAAATATCATTTTTCTTCCACTTCACATTTATGTGCCACTTTGTGTTGTTCTATCACATAAAATCCCAATAAAACCCATTTACCTTTTTGGCTGCAACAAGACAAAATGTGGAAAATTTCAAGGGGTATGAATACTTTTTCAAGGCACTGTACCGAAGGGAAGCCAGAAACAACCAGAAAAAATGCATTTTCAGAAGGAGGATGTGGTAGGTTTCCTTAATACTGTACTGGAAATATTTTACATAATTTAATATGCAGAAGAGTTGCCTGTGGTCCACAAAACCCACCTTCTCGATGTAAAAGCATCAGTATCATAGGTGTGGCAGCCTATTGCATTAGGGTGTGCACCCCAAAGCTCAAACACACGTGTGCGTTTAGATTATTTTTTTTAAATGTATTAAAACATGGACGGTGTCAGTAGAGCAGTGGATGTATCAGTAGGGCAGTGGACGGTGCAGTCGTTTTTTATTTTTTTTTTATTTATTTTTTACAATTTAATTTTTTTATAATATTTTTACAATTTTTTTAAGAACCCCATTGAAGGGCTTTGGTGAAATATCAGCAGGGGGAATCTGCACTGCATGGGATGATTAAGGTGTTCCCGGGCACAACCGGCACACCCCCTACGCATGCCTATGATCAGTACGGCAAGGATTAGATAAGCAACCTAGAATTTTATAGATAAAATAGGACTGAAAGTACCAACATACTCTGCCTGCTCAAACATACACTACCTGTTGAGTCAATCAGGAGCAGAGATAATTTTTGTCGACCTTCATGCATTTATACCAAATCATTGTAACAACTTGTGGAAAGAAACTGCGAGCAATGCGGAGCAAACCCACCAAACCATCCTAACAGTGCGACTCGTAGGAGCATAACGTCCACTAGATGGCGCTGCGTCATTGTAGCTCTATACGCTTGTGTGGGTTAGGGCAGTGTGCGAGTTTATGGTCTGATTCTACATCATTATATTTAATTACAGACATGAATAAAAATAATAAGAGCGTTAGTCATGCACTTAGAAAAACCTGAAATATTTGTATGTAAAAAGATGTGTTACTCAATATATTCTGTAGAAATATTTTCAGACTCTTCTACATTAATTTTTAAAAAAGAGATCATATATATCAGTAAGGAGAATAAAATAACATGAATAGAGGAAAAACATAAGTGGCAGAGATAGATGTATACAATAATTCATACAGCTATACACAGCCCTGTTCATATAAATCTTATCTCTAAGGCTGTGTAATTCTTAGGAAATACTATAGAAGTTAAGAGTCTTGTTTGCATAAAAAAGAAAAAAAAAACAAACATATATTCAAAGCTTAATAAGCCAACTTGGAGTCATTATGATGAAAAGTAAATTCTGATTGGTTACTACAGGTGATTGCACTTTGCACACCACTGCTCCCCCCTGTGTCATAAACCCCGACTATTTGTTAGGATGGTGATAGAGATGATCCAGAGGCTTATGTCTGTTGCTGATTTATCTGTTTTTATCTTAGGACAAGTTTAAAAATGAAATCAATGGATTGGCAAGAATGACAAGCTCCCCACTACACACTGTTCAGTTGTCAGATTGCTGGATGTGTAAGTACAAGCTGTCCAACCATCCCTACATCTCATGTCAAAGTGGATCCTGCACTGCTAACAAAGAAGAAAACCTCATCGTCTGTTTATTTCTATTATAAAACAATGGCCATTGGTGAAATGAGATTGAAGATGTACAGTGTATGGTCTACTCTACACACTAACACTGATGAATGGATGGCAAATGAAATGCATTCATCTCTCCAGCAAGCAAGATATGTATTCCTCTTATAGAAAGCAAAGGATCATAGGAATAAATCCTATGGGCAAACAATCCAATGCCATATCATATAAAGCCATTTTACTGCTACTTGTATATATACACGTATAGAGTCAAATAAAGGGATTGGTAAAGAGGTTTTTTTTTCTTTATTCTTAATGGGAAATTGAAGAGGTATGCGGTCTGTGTAGGCAATGCCATCCAGGAACAAAGACAGACTGAAAATACACTGATCTGAGATAAATCACTAAAACAAGGAAATAGAAGGCTTTCTGAAATGTACATTTTCTGAAGCATCTGAAGCATTTCAGATCTGAACCTTTCCCTGCACTGGAAAGACAAGAAATGGAAAGTATGTAGGTGTTGGTGACAAATTTGCTCCAGGTTTCATAAAGCAGCAGCTACAATCAGAAGCCTGTAGTAAGGTATATATATATATATATATATATGTATGATGTGTAGCAGAGCAATACATATGATAGGTTTCATATGCATCTAAACCCCAAAAGACAAAGATGTATTAGCAATTCTTAAACCCCATACACACTATTAGATTTTCTGTAGATTTTTTTCTTTTCAGATTTACCAAAACCATATAATATGAGGTCAAACCTAAGACCCCATACACACTATTAGATTTTCTGCATATTTTTGTCTTCAGATTTACTAAAACCATATAATTTGAGGTCAAATCTAAGACCCCATACACACTATTAGATTTTCTGCAGATTTTTGTCTTCAGATTTACCAAAACCATATTAAATGAGGTCAAATCTAAGACCCCTTTCACACTGGAGGCGTTTTTCAGGCGCTTTAGCACTAAAAATAGTACCTGTAAAGCGCCTGAAAAAAAAAGCCTCATCTGCAATCCCAGTGTGAAAGCCCGAGTGCTTTCAGACTGGAGCGCTGCGTTGGCAGGACATAAAAAAAAACTCTTGCAAGCAGCTTCCTTGAGGCGCTTTTGGTGCGGGGTATACACTGCTCCTTATGCGCCCCTTCTCATTGAAATCAATCGGCAGCGCCTGCAAAGTGCCTTCGGCAGCTGCGCTTTGTTGGCGCTTTTAACCCTTTATTTGGCCACTAGCGGGGGGTAAAAGCGCCCCGCTTGCGCCCGAAAAATGCCGGTAAAGCGCTGCTAGTTTTAGCGGCGCTTTACCAGCGTTTTTCGGGAGCTGCCAGTGTGAAAGGGCTCTTAAGACCCCATACACACTATTAGATTTTCTGCAGATTTTTGGCTTCAGATTCACCAAAACCATATAATAGGAGGTCAAACCTTTATGCCAAGTACACACGGTCGGTTTTCTCGTCGGTCAAAAGACCGGCAAGAAAACCGAGGAGAAAACCGAGCACCGGCTCGGTCACTTTTCCCCGTGTACACACGGCCGGTTTTCCCGACATGTTTTCTCTTGGTCGGGAAAAACGGCCGTGTGTATGCTCCACCACAGTGTTTCCCCATAGGAAAACTGCGGTGAAAAAACTGCCGCGTTTCGCGACGGGAAAAAATAGAACAGGTTCTAATTTTTCTCGTCGTGATTTTCTGGGGTTTTCCTGTCTGGAAAACTGCCAAGGAGCATACACTCGGCCGCTTTTCTCGACCAAGAGAAAACATGACGGTTTTCCCCAACGAGAAAACCCGGCCGTGTGTACGCGACATAAGAATTTCAATTAGTATGCAATCAGGCAGGCCCTTGCACTACATGGTTTTGGTAAATCTGGAGACAAAAATCTACAGAATATCTAATAGTGTGTATGGGGCTTAAGATGTGATGGCTGCATGAGTTTGATTTCATTTCCTTTATTTTCACTTGCTGATCCTGCCAGTAAATTTATGTAAAACCTTGTTCTCAAAAGCTGCAGTTGCTTAAAAAGATGTTATTTGGATTTTGGCTTTAATTTGTGAGCTACTTATGTAAAGTCCATCTAGATCTACAAGTCCATCTCACCACAGGTTGAAAATGCTGTTATCTGGGGGTAGCTAGGGTGCTCCTCCAAAGATACAGCGGGGGTCAAGAGTAGCCATCCTAGGACAGGAATGGAGGGATTTACATATTTATGTATTACAGGTACTTATATAGCGCAATCAATTTACACAGAGCTTTACATATATATTGTACATTAACTGTCCCCCTTTATATTGTAAAGTGCTGTGTAAACTGTTGGCACTATATGAATCCTGTATAATAATAATAATAATAATAATAATAATTCACATCGATCCCTGCCCTCAAGGAGCTTTCAATCTAAGGTCCCTAACTCACATTCATACACATACTAGGGCTATTTTAGACAGAAGCCAATTAACTTACCAGCATGTGTTTGGAGTGTGGAAGGAAACCAGAGTACCCGGAGGAAACCCATACAGGACTAAAACTGGAGTGTGCAAAATCTGCCGCATTTCTAAATAGAAACTAATCAGCTTCCAGGTTTTAATTGTGAAAGCTGAAGTGAACAAGCTGAAGTTGGAGCTGATTGGCTACCATGCACAGCTGCACCAGATTTTGCACTCTCTGGTTTTAGTAAATCAACAACTGAGGGATTCATTTACTAAAACTGGAGCATGCAAAATCTGGTGCAGCTCTACATAGAAACCAATCATCTTCCAGGTTTTATTGTGAAAGCTTAATTGAACAAGCTGAAGTTGGAGCTGATTGGCTACCATGCACAGCTACTCCAGATTTTTCACTCTCTGGTTTTAGTAAATCAACCCCTGATTGTCTACCATGCACAGCTGCAACAGAGTGCTCCAGTTTTAGTAAATACACCCCCCCAACTGTGTTATTGGGGGATCATAAAGGGTAAAAAAAAGGGAAAATCCTATAAAAAATGATAATACAGAAAAATATATAGAATTTGTAAGTTTCAATATATTGGGCACCACAGTGGCTACTGTGCACAGCTGCTCCAGATTTTTCACTCTCTGGTTTTAGGAAATAAACCCCTGATTGTCTACCATGCACAGCTACAACAGAGTGCTCCAGTTTTAGTAAATACCACCAAAGTGTGTTACTGGGGGGATTATAAAAGGTAAAAATAAAGGGAAAGATCCTTAAAAAAAATAAAATAAATATAATACAGAAAAAAATCTAGGGTTGGTAAATTTCAATATATTGGGCACCAACAGTGGCTTGGTGCCACTCATTGGATTGAATCCCAGCCTGCATGGGGTCTGCATGTTCTCATGTTGTATGTGCTTGTCTGGGACTCTGGTTGAAATTTGCCCTTGTATATGAGATTCCTAAACTGTAAGCTCTTCAGGGCAGAGACTGATGAGAATGTACAGTATGTATAAATTGTCACTGCTATATAAATACCTTTGCTAATTATTATATTTACACTTTAGTAACTGATAAGGGAAACCTAATCTAAGTTTTTTCCTTTGATCACAACCTGTAAAAAAAAATAAAAAATAATAAGGACCCAAGCTATTAGCTGCCAGCCATGGCAGAGACAATGACAGTGGCGGTGCACAGTGAGTGATGGCAGCCACCAATGCTGTCATATGTCACATGCCCATGCAGTGACAATGCTGGGATCAGGGCAGGCTATCAATAGGCATGGGTGGAGGAGGCTTGGCTGACAAACACTCTTGTAATTGGCTCAGAAATGTTGCTGTAAGTGCTGTAAAGGTCATGGAGGGAGTAGTGTGAGAATGGTGTAGTAGTAGCTAGCAGTCGGTGCATGTGCTGCTCTGGGTGGATGCCATGTTGGAAGGAGCAGCAGACGGAGGAGTGCCCCGATCTCTAAGGTGCCGACAATAAACTTCACCCGGGTAAGGCGGACAGCTGTGTGTGTGTGTGCGATCCGATGTGCGATCCGATGTGTCGGGGCTGGATCCCAGCAGATCCCTATTAGATCGGGGGATAGGAAGTGCTGGGCTGGGATCTGTCTCTTGCAGGCCATGTGACGTTCTTTCGAAATGACTCGCAACTTGTATTTGAGTCGAAGTGGAAAATCACTTTAAAAGTTACAAAGGAAACAAGGCAGAGCAGGCAGAGCCAGACACAGAGCCAGGCACAGAGCAGGCAGAGCCAGACACAGAGCCAGGCACAGAGCAGGCAGAGCCAGACACAGAGCCAGGCACAGAGCAGGCAGAGCCAGGCACATAGCCAGGCACAGAGCAGGCAGAGAGCAGGCAGAGCCAGGCACAGAGCAGGCAGAGCCAGGCAGAGCCAGGCACAGAGCAGACAGAGCCAGGCACAGAGCAGGCAGAGCCAGACACAGAGCCAGGCACAGAGCAGGCAGAGCCAGGCACATAGCCAGGCACAGAGCAGGCAGAGAGCAGGCAGAGCCAGGCACAGAGCAGGCAGAGCCAGGCACAGAGCAGGCAGAGCCAGGCAGAGCCAGGCACAGAGCAGGCAGAGCCAGGCACAGAGCAGGCAGAGGCAGGCACAGAGCAGGCAGGCGCTGTGTGTGTACCTCCCCACTGTCACCGCCACCGCCTGCTACACCGGCACACCGGATACTTTGTCATGGGAAAAAAACAAACCGTGCAAGGTAGGTCTTCCCTTTCACTTTCATTTGTTGTCTCGGGAGGTGTTTTAGCGAATGAAACAAGAAATAGAGGCGGTGTGATGGTGGGATGATTTTTTCCTCCAGCAGACTTGTCGGTGTGTAAAGTCCAGGCGGAGGACTAAGGTCCATCCTTCATGATCCCTCCACTGACATGGCAGTCCTGGGCTGGGGACACTGTCACTGCCAGCGCAGCCCTGTGCTTATACATACATGTCACCACAACACACACATATACTTGGACTTGTGTGCTCAGACTCCAACACATTTACAATTCCTTCTATTTTTGTACAAAACATAAGGGGGTTGGTTTACCAGGCAAACAGACTGTTCACTTTGTAAGGGAATTTTCTTCAGAGCTTAGTGAATGGGGCTAGGATCTACTGACTTTCATCTTCCAATCATGTGCAAAATGTCCAAACATGTTGTTTTTTCTTGCACTTGATTGGGTATTCATTGCAAAGTGAATTTTCACCAGGTTCACTAAGCTAGGGGAAAATTCCCTTGCAACAAGCAACTTTCCTTGGAAAGTAAACATACCCTTTGCCTTTAGTAGTTGTTTTTCTTGCACTTGATTGGGTATTCATTGCAAAGTGAATTTTCACTAAGCTAGGGGAACATTCCCTTGCAACAAGCAGCTTTCCTTGGAAAGTAAGCAGCCTGTTTTCCTTTAGTAGTTTTTTTTTTTTTTTTTTGCACTTGATTGGGTATTCGTTGCAAAGTGAATTTTCACCAGGTTCACTAAGCTAGAGGAAAATTCCCTTGCAAAGTGAAGCTTCCCTTGCAAATTAAGCAGCCTGTTTGCCTTTAGTAAATCAACCCCAAGGTATCCATTCCTATGCATTGTACATAACCATATAACCTTTATTTGTAACAGGTTGTAGTATGTGGATAGGGAATAGTTAAAAGAAATATTATCTGGAATAATCCTGGGTGTTGAGTTTTATGCTTGGATTAATCCAGCACTATTTTTGTACAAAACAAGTGGGTTGGTTTACTGAAGGCGAACAGAGTGTTCACTTTGCAAGGGAATTTTCTCCAGAGCTTAGTGAATGGGGCGAGGATCTGCTGACTTTCATCATCCAATCATGTGCAAGCAAATATTGTGTTTTTCTTTTACTTGATTGGGTATTCATTGCAAAGTGAATTTTCACCAGGTTCACTAAGCTAGGGGAAAATTCCCTTGCAAAGAGCAACTTCCCTTGGAAAGTAAGCAGCATGTTTGCCTTTAGTAGCTGTTTTTCTTGCACTTGATTTAGTATTCATTGCAAAGTGAATTTTCACCAGGTTCACTAAGCTAGAGGAAAATTCCCTTGCAAAGAGCAGCTTCCCTTAGAAAGTAAGCACCATGTTTGCCTTTAGTAAATCGACCCCAAGGTATCCATTCCTGTGCATTGTTCATAACCATATAACCTTAATTTGTATCAGGCTGTAGCATTTGGATAGGGAATAGTTAAAAGCAATCTTATCTGAAATAATCCTGGGTGTTGAGTTTTATGTTTGGATTAATCCAGGGTGCTTTGTTATAAATTTAAAGTGTTTCTGAACCCAAAAATGCAAAATCTTTCCATTTACCAGTCCTTATATGTGGTGACTGCATTAGTTTACCTTTTCAGGCTGTTTTTCCTTTACTTTCACCTGGTGATGCAGCCAGTAGCACACTTGCTCTACTAGAGTGACAACCCCTTACTCACTGTACTGTATCTATGGAGGAGCAACATTGTCACTTTGGGCTAATTTGGGCTACAAACACCTCCTCCTCTCCTAAACACAGGGCAGTGTTCTTTATTGTCCCAAAAGGAACTGGAAAGATTGAAAACATTGAGACTTCAGTTAAATTCGCAAGAAAAAACAAGAACATAAAATTCCTGGCAGGGACAACTGGTGCTTTTCTGTGTTTGCAGAAATACTAATGGAGACACCTCCCCTGATCTCTATAGAATGGGAGGGAGGTGTTCTGTAGTCCACAGAAGGAAACTGTGAAGGCTGATAACATTGTGATTTTTAGAAAGGGGTCACAAGAACAATTGATTTCTGGCAGGGTCAACTAGTATTGTATGTGCTTTTAGAAAACTAATGCAGACAGCACATCAAAGTACCCTTGCAAAATAAAATAACATTTTCTTCTTGGTTTAAGATGTACTTTAAGTTTTCATTTCAGATTTTCTGGCCAGGGCTGCAGTGCACGCTGGTGCTTGTAGTTCTGCAGAGCCTCTGGTGCATTATGTGTTTCCTTGGACATATGGAGGTGTAGAGTCCCTCTAGACTGTGTGCAGGGGAGGCACATGACTGTCAATGGCATCAGGGACAAGAAATGCGACAAGAGCCAAACTCCCTGTTGCTTTAGCAATGCAGAAGAGCTTAATGAGTCCCCAGGCAGGGCTGTGTGCTGTGTGCCAGGTACATTGTTAACCCTGTGCTGTACTGCAGGCGCCCAGCTGTATTGGCAGAATCCACAAATAGCTGCCTTACAACTGGCTCGTACGCATGTGCAAAGGAGCTGACACAGCAAATGAAAGGCACAGTTTCCTTAGTTTAGCTAAAATGGTTGACGAATATCATACGATCACCACCAGAGCCACTAGATCCCTGTCATTGTGATCACATTACATTGTCACAAGCAGACTTATAAATCCAGTGTGTGATCACAGTGTTGTTGCTGCTCCTTGGAGTGTTTGTCTTTTATGTTTGTCTTCTGTGTATTCTTGTTACTATGTGTCCTTGTTGTGTACGTTGTTTGCTATGCAGTTTATAGTCAAGAATTGTTAATAAACATGAACTGTCATCCAAATCTGCAAAGAAATGTGCTGACTGCCCGATGTTTACTCTATAGTCTCTTTATCATGTTATAAGTCATTGTGTCAATGTACACAAATGTGTCTTTTGTAGGATTTTTTTTTTTTTTTTACTAAGTATATGCCTTTTGGAACAGTGTTATTATGTTTGTAGAAACGATTGATCAGTGTGCTTGCCAGGGCATTTTTTATTAATATTGCCAATTGTCGGGTGATGTGTGTAGTGTGGACTAACAGCCCTGATCCCTTCATTGTTGGATGGCACAATAATGACAGCTAACCTCTAATGACAGTGCAGTCTAGAAGCCTAATAAAGATTGTACTCATGAACCAGATTTATGATTTGGACATGAAGAGGGGTGTTGTCAAGAACAGCCAATCAAATGTATTCAATCACTTTTCAGCTGCTTTAGTTATGTGACAGCTAAAAGCTGAGTGGTGGGTTAGAATGTCCCTTATCCAGTACTACCCCTACCAGCCTGAGCTTTCTACCACTATGATTGATTCTGATCTTATGTCGGATGGCAGGACTATGCATTATGTTTGATTTGTAACCTTATGTCTCAGAATGGGATGTCTTATACCTGAAGATTGGCTATTGCTTTGTAACCTTGAGAAACAAGAGAGTAATTGTGGGATGCATGCTTTTATGAAAGAAGAATTGTATAGGTAGGGTGATCTAAGGACATTGGAGTTATTAGATGTGAGCAAATGAGACCTTTACAAAAGTGAGTTCCTCATAGCAATGGTGTTTAATGTAAATGATAAGGGAGGAACTATAAATGAATTTATGGGTGTAACTGGTGCAGGCACCAAGAAAGGACATTTTTGGATGAGCATCACATTATAATTAACTAAGCAACCAAGAAGAGCCAGCCATTAAAATGAGGTTCATCCATGACTCTAGGTCTAGCTGGTGCATCAGCAACAAGGGGAAGTTTGGTCTTTATTGGATGAGTATCAAACCTTGAATCAAGCAAAAAGGAACAGTCAACTATTGAAATAAGGCTCATTAATAGCTGGTGTATAACCAACAAGGGGAAGTTTGAACCTAAACCAGTAAATAGCCAAGGATAGCCAGTCCTTTAAATATTACCATAGTGCAGTTACCACTAAGGGAAGGCTGGGACTTTACTAGATAAGTATCAAAGTTTAAACCAATAAAAAAACTAAGAAGAGTCAGCCATTAAAATGTTGTTCATGTATAGCTGTAGCCGGTGCATTCACCATCAAGAATGGATTTAGAAGAGCCAGCCATTGAAGTAAGATTCATTTATGACTGTAGCTGGTGCATTCACCAACAAGGAAAATTACTTTATTGGATGAGTATCAACCCTTGAAGCAAGCAACTAATAAGAGCTTGCCATTGAAATTAGGTTCATTTTTGACTGTAACTGGTGCATTCACCAACAAGGGAAAGTTTGTACATTATTGGATGAGTATCCATCCTTGAACCACTAAGTAATTAAGAAGACTCATCTCTTAAAATAATGTAGCTGGGGCATTCACCAACAAGGGAAAGTTTGTACCTTATTGGATGAGTATCCATCCTTCAACCACTAAGTAATTAAGAAGACTCATCCCTTAAAATAATGTAACTGGTACATTCACCAACAAGGGAAAGTTTGTACCTTATTGGATGAGTATCCATCCTTCAACCACTAAGTAATTAAGAAGACTCATCCCTTAAAATAATGTAACTGGTACATTCACCAACAAGGGAAAGTTTGTACCTTATTGGATGAGTATCCATCCTTCAACCACTAAGTAATTAAGAAGACTCATCCCTTAAAATAATGTAGCTGGTGCATTCACCAAGAAGGGAAAATAGTTTACTGTATGAGTATCAAACCCTACACCAAGATACAAGAGCAAGCTATTGAAACGAGGTTCATTTATGACTTTAGCTTTTAAGTGGAAAATTGGACTGGATGAGTATCATATCCTTGAACCATAATTAATTATAAATAGTCATCTGTTAGACTGAGGTTCATTTATGACTGTAGCTGGTGCATTCACCAACAAGGGAAAGAACTTTACTGGATGAGTATCGAACATTGAATCAAGCAACTAATAAGAGCTAGCCATTCAAATGAGGTTAATTTATGACTTTAGCTGGTGCATCACCAACATGGGAAAATACTTTACTGTAGAAGTATCAAACCTTACATCAAGAAACTAAGAGCTAACCCGTGATATGAGAGGTTTATGACTTTAGCTGGTTCATCACCAGCCATGGAAAATACTTTATTGGATGAGTATCAAACCTTACACCAAGGAACTAATAAGAACTAGCCCTTGAAATGAGGTTTATGTATGCTTTAAGCTGGTGCATCACCAACAATGGGAAGTTTGGACTTTACTGAATGAGTATCCATCTTTGAACTATTAGGTAACTATGAAGACTCCTCTGTTAAAATGATGTTCATTTACAGCTGGTGCATTCACCAACAAGGGAAAATACTTTACTGGATGAGTATCAATCCTTACATTAAAATACTAATAAATGCTAACCAGTGAAATGAGGATTATGTATGACTTTAGCTGGTTCTACACCAACAAGGGAAAATACTTTACTGGATGTGTATCAATCCTTACACCAAGATACTGCTAAGTGCTAACCAGTGAAATGAGGCTCATGTATGACTTTAGCTGATTCTACACCAACAAGGGAAAATATTTTACTGGATGAGTATCAATCCTTACACCAAGATACTGCTAAGTGCTAACCAGTGAAATGAGGTTTATTTATGACTTTAGCTGGTTCTACACCAACAAGGGAAAATACTTTTTACTGGATGAGTATCAATCCTTACACCAAGATACTAATGAGAGCTAGCCAGTGAAATAAGGTTTATGTATGACTTTAGCTGGTGCATCACCAACAAGGGAAAGTTTGGACATTACTGGACGAGTATCAAACATTGAACAAGGGAAAGTTTGGACATTACTAGACGAGTATCAAACATTGAGCAAGGGGAAGTTTGGACATTACTAGAGGAATATCAAACATTGAGTAAGTGAGAAGGGGCAGTCATTGACATGGGGGGCTCAGGTAGATTCTTGTACTGGATAGCTCAGTTTCCATGGCATTGTATCCAGTGGCTTTTCAGTGGGATACAATAGCCCCCAAGTCTTCACCCCGATTGTCAGGCTGTAGAGTGGCTACCATGAATAGAACATGTCACATCCCCTGGCAGTGAAGAAGATGATTGTGATCCTCTTGAAGGAGCCCACCATGCAATGCTTGCTAGGTTCTCCCCCATGCGGTCCCCTCCTCCCCCATGCATCTAGCAGAGTTTGGGAAGATATGTGCTGGTGTAAGGCTGTTGTAGATCGGATTCTTGTGTTGAGAGAAGCACACATGAGCTCTGTGACCTCCTCCACTGACGTGTGTGCTGACGATCACGGAATTAGGTGGAGGACCCGTCGGGGATCCGTCCAGTTGGCTGCTGATCGCACACACTGCACAGCTTGGAAAGTGTCTGTCAGCAGAAGATCGGCTCTCCGGAGGGCTCAGTGAGGGGGGCATTCGTCTCGCTTGGATTATTTCACGGCTTTTTTCTCCTTGGGTTTGGGAATTACACTTTGCTCAGGTCCTCTGGAGTTGGGCTGCCGCTCAGGTTCCTCTGCTGGGGCTTGTAGAAAGGATGGTCACCTGGGGACTCTACACATCAGGGGGATCACAGGTGGAGATGTTCTGATCAGCTGATCGCATTGGTTTATTTTGGATGGAATACACTTGTGGATCAGCAGTGGATGGCAGGAGCAGCTGAAGAGTCATGCATTGGCTTATGTCACATGGAAAAAGCCAATCACCTCTGCTATCCCAGGTACATGGCTCTGTTTGTCATTAGAGTCACTTGTCACCATTGCATTCGCTGTTTGCTGATTTTTTTTATTTTTTATTATTATTATTTGTTCAGCCAAGTAATAGAACAGTACGGTGAATTCATTGCTGGAAGCTTCTTTGCATGCATTAAAAACAGTTAAGCATCTGCTAGTTTGGGGGGATCTATTCTAATTTCATAGATTGCTGTAATAAATTCAATGCAATCCTTTGCTTTCTATTCTGATGCGCATGTATTATTCAAATCTTCATTTCCAGACTGTGTCAGTGGGTGTGCTTGGAGGATCTGCTTCCTAGAACATTGTGTTCTGAGTGACACATGGACGGGCTGTGGCTAGTAATGTCACCCAAGTTTTATGATGTGGTCCAGGGGGTGACAGAGCACAAGCTCCTGTGACAAGGCTGCTGTGACATGTTGATGTTGTAGGTTATTGTGATCAGTGGGCTAAATGCTCACATTGCATTTGATTTCTACATTGACCTGAGTGGCAATAATAACATCCATGCACATGGAGCAAAGGTAAATAACTGGTAGCATAATATCTGATAATATAATATAATATATATATAATATAATATTATATATTATATATATAATATAATATAATCTGATAATAGCAAGGAAATATAAATCAAATACTTGTAAAACATGAATATAGCATAAAAAGAGACTATGAATATTTTTATATACTGAACACAGCATTTCCCTGTTAAAAAACAAACAAACAAATGTGCAGATTTAGCAATTATATACCTATAAAAGGTTTATTCTGCCTTGACAAGAAACATACATGGAATGATACTCTAACAATGCACTCTGCTTAAGTAAGTGAAGTGGCAATATTGCTGCAATTCAGTTTATGACTGTTTCCACATGTCACAGCAGGTGGAAGATTTGCAGTGTTGCTGATTGATGGGAAATTCTAAGATCATGGCAACTTCTTCTTCTGTACTTTATCCCAAGGAGTGTTTTCTAAAAGGACTATATAATATTACCCACCCAAGAAACTTGTATTATCTGCTAGGATTCACATATTTAAATATTTATTTCTTTTTAACCTGATTGGTTGTTTGAGGTGAAGGATCATTGGGGTGTGTTATAATAATCTTAGATAAGTGACAGCACTGTTCTTCCAGTAACCTGATTGGTTGTTTGAGATGAAGGATCACTGGGATGTGTTATAATAATTGTAGATAAGCGGCAACACTGTTCTTCCAGTAACCTGATTGGTTGTTTGAACTACAAGATCACTGGGATGTGTTATTATAATCTTAGATAAGTGACAGCTCTATTCTTTCAGAAACCTGATTGGTTGTTTGAGATGAAGGATCACTGGGGTGTGTTATAATAATCTTAGATAAGTGACATCACTGTTCTGACTTCCAGTAACCTGATTGGTTGTTTGAGATGAAGGATCACTGGGGATGGGATGTGTTATTATAATCTCAGATAAGTGACAACACTGTTCTTCCAGTAACCTGATTGGTTGTTTGAACTGAAAGATCACTGGGATGTGTTATTATAATCTTAGATAAGTGACGGCTCTATTCTTTCAGAAACCTTATGGGTGTTTGAGGTGAAGGATCACTGGGATCTGTTATAATAATTTTAGATATGTGACAGCACTGTTCTTCCAGGAACCTGATTGGTTGTTTGAGGTGAATGGTGACTGGGATGTGATATAATAATCTTAGATAAGGGACATCTCTGTTCTTCCAGGAACCTGATTGGCTGTTTGAGATGAAGGATCACTGGGATGTGATATAATAATTGTAAATAAGTGACAACACTGTTCTTCCAGTAACCTGATTGGTTGTTTGAACTGAAAAATCACTGGGACGTGTTTATAGTAATCTTAGATAAGTGACAGCTCTATTCTTCCAGGAACCTGATTGGTTGTTTGAGGTGAAGGATCACTGGGATCTGTTATAACAATTTTAGATAAGTGACAGCACTGTTCTTTCAGTAACCTGATTGGTCATTTGAGGTGAAGGATCACTGGGATGCAATATAATATTCTTAGATAAGGGACAGCTCTGTTCTTCCAGTAACCTGATTGGTTGTTTGAGGTGAAAGGTGACTGGGATGTGATATAATAATCTTAGATAAGGGTCAGCTCTGTTCTTCCAGGAACCTGATTGGTTGTTTGAGATGAATATATATTTTTTATGGTTGAACTGGATGGACTTGTGTCTTTTTTCAACCTGACTAACTATACTATGTATGAAGGATCACTGGGATGTTTTACTGTAATCTTAGATAAGTGACAACTCTGTTCTTCCAGTAATCTGATTGGTCCTTAGCAGAGAACTGGTATCTCTTGCCTCAGAGAACAATCAGAGCACAGTGGCCCTTGTCTGGATAATACCAAGCAGCTGTTATTAGACAGGATGATGAGTAAGCCATTATGGCTAGGCACATAAACCCTCATGTAATGTAGACATAGTTGTGACTCTTTTCTCTTCTCAAGAAAAAGTTGTGAAATCAAATTGGTGAAGTCAGTTAACACTTAGGGACTGAGTTCTAAAAAAGCACATTTCAGTCCAGTTTGTGATTTATCTGTTATGTGTTTACTTTAATTCAATTTTTCTCAGTTCTAATTGGGTGTTATAAAGTGAACACAGGGTAGGGTGGAATGATATTATTGGTAAAGCGGCCTCGAAAGTTTGCCATACCATGCACTATATAAACAGGTTTTATAATCTCTGTAGAATCTCATTTAGATTTACCAAACTATACAGTATAAGGACATACCTAAAACATCTATTCATTTGATATGCAATTAAGCAGGCCCTTGCACTACATAATTGATGGTAGCTCTAGAGAAGACTGCATAGTCATATTGTAAAGTGTATGAGTAGCTTTGAAGAGATGCTGTGTGAAGTGACCATGCACTGCTGAAATGTATGCACATCCACAAAGAAGGCTCTCTTACATTCAGGTCCATACAGGTAAAGCATTGATGGTGGTGGAATTAATACTCCCTTCATCCCCATCCTCCCTACTCAGCCTTTTCATTTTCTGCATTGAAATAAGTTCAGCTTCACTGTTGACGTAAAACCTTCTGTCTGTACATTGCCAATAACAGATATTTTCTTTGACTTGCAGTTGACTGAGAGTGCAAATAGAGCAAGTGACATTTTTAAAGAGAGCGGGGAGTGCAGCTTCCAACATCTCTTTTTTGAAAATGCTGGTTGCTTGGCTATCACACTGACTTCCTTGCTTCAGTACTTTGATTCACTGGCCTGCAAAAACTATGCAGATCTTCATACCTGTTAGGTGACTCAGGAAGTACTAATGCCAGCAGGTTGTCATAGGCAAAAAAGAGGTCAGCATGGAAGCTTCCACATTTCTTCATGACCGAGCTCTTTTACATAAGAGTGTTCCCTTCTAATGTTTTTGTGCTTGTAGCCTGCCAGCTGAGAGGATTTCTCCCTTAAACAATGCTGCATGTGTCACAGGGTCAGAGTATTTCTCACTGAAACGAGACAACAATCATCAGTAAACTGCCCTCCGTGATTCCCAATTGAGAAAAAAACACTGATATAAAAATATTCTGTGGGGCCTTGTCCTGATCTGGCACCCTACCTGGAAATTGTAAACGGTGTAAGAAATAGAAACTTGTCTCGCGGTAGTGCGACAAATGGTGGAAATTGCGTCAGTGTCATTTATGTGTCGGTAAGGTGCATATGAATGTGCAAATTGTTGGAGTTCTATAGGCAGAGAAGCTATCTGGAAAAGTTGGGAGAGTAAGGAAAACATATCAAATATAATTTTCAGAGATCTTGTTTCAGAATTGTCTCAACGATGCAATTCAACACTGGGGTTGAGTTACTAAAACTGGAGAGTGCAAAATCTGATGCAGCTGTGCATGGTAGCCAATCAGCTTCTAACTTCAGCTTGTTCAATTAAGCTTTGACAAAAAAAAAAAAAACTGGAAGCTGATTGGTTTCTATGCAGAGCTGCTCCAGATTTTACACTCTTCAGTTTTAGTAAATCAAACCCAATAATTACATGTGCAACACAATCAACAATGTATTCCACGTGGAGGAGGTCCTATTTACCTCTCCTTTCCTTATCACCAATATTGGAAATATTTATTTATGAATTTGTGGCAACAATAGTGCCATACAGTAAAAGTGTTGTAAAAATAACTTCTTGAATTTGTCGCATGTGTCGGTTTTAACAATGCAAATTTTGCAGCTTACTCGTGAATTTGGCCCCCTGCATGCACACTTCCCCCAAATATGTCACAAATGCCTTTTTGAATTGGCACACTCAGTATTATTTGGGAAAAGCCCTCCTCCAACAACAGGACTGCACCTGTGAAATCACAGGCATAAGAAGCTCTTGTGTGACCCTGCCTTTAGAATATGACAGGCATAAGATTTTCCTGTCACCGGTTTTAGTTTGAGTGAATGTCACCTGGTAAAAATCCCACATGGATTTCACAATCAAGGAAGTATGGTCAAACACTCTTGCCCCATGGCACATGACAGGAGAGAAGATAAGACATTTCTACAGGCAAAGCTCTTGCCTGCAATATACCTAATGATAAATTGTTTCATTTGTATCATTTATGTAACAGCCAGGGGAAAGTAATCTTGTCATTGCTAAAAAGCAAGTAATCTGGCAAACGCAATGCAGGAATCCTAAATCTATACTGTATGTACATTTACCGTCATTTCCTGAGCATCCCCAAATGTCAAAACCTGGGGCATTTCAACATGCAAGTTAAAAGTGAAGCGCTGATACCCCTATCCCACTCCTATGCTCACCATTGGCCCTTCACAGCCATGGCCAGCCTTTCTCAACCTTTTCTTTTACATGGAGGAGCGCTTGAAATAACTTTTAGATCTCAGGGGACTCCTGCAAATAATGAGTATAAATATATACATATATATATATATATATATATATATATATATATATATTGTAGCAGGGCGGTACCCTGCCAGGGTCCAGATTTTGTAAACAGCCATCACACTAATGGGTCAGCAGTGTGCTGGACTTTAAGTATGGACCTTTCTTGGGTTCTGGGCTCCACCCCGGCAGACAGGAAGTCTGGCCCAGGAGTCAGGAGGGCTCCACCTAGGAGAGAGGAGGGAGCCAGTGAAGCACGAGGCTGCTAGCTGTATGCACCAAGTTGGTGAGCGACCAGTCTGTGGGAGGCAGACCAAGGCCTAAAGGGTAAGGCCAGAGCAGGAATGCTGCGTTTACAAGCCAGAAGGGCTGAATGACGTTTATTTTGAAGCAGGATTCAAATTCGGAATACCCCTGCGAGGGAAACTCCTGTGTGTTTGCTGAAATTTCTTTTAAATAAAAATGGGCAAGACAAGCCCTTAAACGAAGGAAAAGGGAGTGGCGGTGTCCTTAAAAGGACTTTATGCAAGATCCTACAATATATATATATATATATATATATATATATATATATATATATATATAAACCTTGAGGTTTATTAGCACAGATCATATATTAAGGTATAAGAATAAATAGAAAAAATAAGGAATGTTGTGTACTTAGCATATTTAAATCCCCAGGGCTGCTCTATAGGACAGAATGATTTCAAGTAATAATGAAGAATAGAAATAAAGAAATAATAATGCCTTGAAAAGAAACGCAAACAATTACATTTGTATTTTCTTGCCTTGGTGGTCCATGCAAAAATGCCCCCTTACAATAGTGGTCAACAACATGCTCTCCTACATTGGCAGTCAGAAAGAATCAGAGTCAGTAAGAATGCTCCATATATTGGTGGTCCATTGAAAAGTGTTCCCTTAAAAGTGGTCGAATCATGTTCCCCTGTCCGTTTTTCTCCTCTTTGGAGTGGTGGATGTAAATGAACTTGTGTCCATTTACACCGCCTACCTCCAATCTGATCTGATCCAGCAAAAAAAAATAATAGAGGGGGATCCGTTCCCCTCCGTCTTCCCGGATCGGATAGGAGGGTAGTCGGGTGTAAACGAACAATTGATGTTCCAAGGAAAAGTGCTCCCTTACATTAATGGTCAATGTAATACTCCCTCACATTGCATTTCTGTGGAGAAAGGGGGAACTCTTGAATCAGTGATCAGTGGGGTAAGGACCACTCTACATTGGTGGTCATTGGGAGAAGGTCACCTTTACACTGGTGCTCAGTGGTAAAAATGCTCCATACATTGTTGGCCAGTGGTAAGAAGGCTACAAATATTGGTGGTCCATGGAAAAGTGCTCTTTTACATTAGTGTCAGTGAAATGCTTCCTTGCATTGGCAGTCAGTGGAGAAGGATAATCTTGGATCAATGATCAGTGGGGTATGAGCCACCCTACATTGGTGGTCATTGTCACAGGGTCCCTCTTACACTGGTGGCCAATGTGAATAATGCTGCTAACATTAGTGGTCAATGATACAAATGTTCCAAGCATTGGTAGTCAATGATAAGAATGATCCAAGCATTGGTGGTCAATGGGAATAATGATCCAGGCATTGGTGGTCAATGGGAAGAAGTAGATAGATAGAAACATCATTGGCATCTATGGTTACTTATCTGAGAGACAGAAATTGTTCATTGATCGAGGAACTCCAGAGGTTGCTAGGGGTTCCTAGAGCAACAAACAATTTCTATCTCTCAGATAAGTAGCCATGGATCCTGATGATGAGAAATGCTGTGATGGGCCCTTGATGAAAAGATCTGTAACATTCATTGCAGGTACAAGTCATTGCCAGTACTTACAACTCACAGTCAGTAAAAATAAGCCATGTGCCTGCCTGATATCATTTACAGTACTAGGAGATTCCATCCTGAATGGTGTTACTATGACTCCTACATTTGGATCCCACTTTGCAGTTTGAAGAATGAAATAAGAATACTTAGTACATAGAATTAGTTATGCACTTGTAGCAGGCTTCACGTTGCAGTGCCAGATTACAGATCTGCTACAGAGATTATGTAACTGACAAAACACACACACAACTCACACACACATTCATGGTGCACCTGTCTTAATAAAACATGTTTGAACGAACAGTCCTTCCTGCTAATGAACTGTGACTGCAATGTTATCGGTTAAAAATAATTTAACAATAGGCTTTTGGAAGGGTATTAAAATCTAAAAAATTGCCTGTAGCAACTTTATAAATTAAAACATAGTATTGAGAAAAAGAAAAATACGATGTATTTTTTATTTATTAAGTGTGTGTGTGTGCATTTTTATTTAATTTACAGTATGCATTATAATTAAAGAAATGCAGTTTCTTCTTAAATTGGACCTATCCTGTGACAATGCATTTTCTAAAAGTGATACTGCAGGTTGGATAAATGTTAAAAAGCAATGTACACTCGCCATTACAAACTGCTGTTGGCATTCATGAAGATGGACATTTTTATGCATTCTCTATGCCTAGCATCAATTTCCTGGGAGCCACAGGTGCCGTGTACAGCCTGAGTTCCAAATAAATGGCTGTACGCAGTCATACTCTTGTAAACGCCAGTGCTTCCTTGCATACACAGGTAAATATTCGTATTGCATGCTGTACATGGCACCTGTGGCTCCCTGGGCGAGGGGCAACGCTGTATCCTGGCCTAGGCCAACAAGGCCCAGGCCTAGGGCAGCACTTTGCAGGGGGGCAGCACGGAAAGAGTCCCCGCTGGCTTGTGCTAGCTGCTTCTAATTTTGACTGTCCTATCAGCCTGGACCACAAACCATTCCTCACTGTGCTATGTTTTCTGCTGCACCATTGGCATGGTTATATCTTCTTAGTCCTCTCCATAAAATTATCAGAAATTTGTGCTTAAAGTAGAACTATAGGCAACACTTTTTTTTTCCATTTTGGATAGAGTAAGGGAGGCTTATAGCCCCTGTCAGTTTATTTTTTTTACCATCCCTGTCCCATTGCAGAGATTTCCCTTCACTTCCTGCCCCATAGCCAAACAGGAAGTAAGAGGAAATGTATGCACATTAAGGGAATCCATTGCCCAGGCCCTATAAACTAGTGTCCCCACTTGAAAATTTCAAGTTTTTGAAAAACAGAAAGGGGTGTGTCCTTGACAGGAAGGGGTGGGTCATATTTAAATTGGGGGGTGCATGAGTTTAGTCAGGCCTAGGGCAGCACAAAACCTAAATACACTACTGGCGAGGGGTAGCAACAGGAAATTTACATTAGGCATAGAAAGTGGCTAAAAATGTCCATTGGTACGTGCATGGGAGAAAATGTAAGCTAGAGAAGTTAAGTCCAAAGCCATATTTGATTTATTAAATATAAAATGGCCATTTCCTCATGTTATATAGGGCTTTTGGCATAATCTGCCTCTACTATGAGAAAAGCTATGAAACGAAACTATGCGTGGTCTTTCAGGGCCATTTAGGTGTATATTTTGCATGCTGGGAAATTGCTGCTGTTTTAGAAAATGACATAGGAGCAAGTCACCATGCCGAGTGCCTCTGATGTGGTATGATTCAAATAATGTTCACAAATGATTATAACTTCTCAAGAGATGCTTTTTGCATTCATGAATGCTAAAGTTTTGGATTCTAGGACAAAGTATTCAGCTGTAACAAGCTGTTTATAAAAACTGAAATGACGGCATTACTTGCACCAGCCTTTCTCAATCTTTTTAACTCAGAGGAACCCTTTAAATTATTTTGAAGTCTCAGGGAAAGGATTATACCATAGGCGTGCGCACAGTGTGTACCGGGTGTGCCCAGGCACACCCTAATCACCGCCTGCACATTAGTGTGATTACTCTGTAGCAGTAGGAACATGGGAAAGATCTCCCTCTTACCGGCTCTGCCATAAGAGAAGTGTTTATGCTCTTCTCTTTCACTGTACCAGCATGCAGATCAATGTGCCAGGGTCATATATATGTAGACACATACACACGTGTGTGTTTGTGCTTAACGGTGCCCACCCTAATGCAATAGGCTGCGCACACCTATGGATTATACCTACAGCTCATGGTATTGTACATTAGTGTGATCAATACGTTGTAGCAATAAAAAGAATAAATAATGTAGTATACCTGGCACATTTGACACCCACGGCAGTTCATTTTTAATATCCCCCTGTTCTGTACATCAAAATTGTTTTCAGTAACAATCTTGAAATAAAATGAATATATACGTCAGCATAGAAGAAACCCCTTACATTAGTGGTTAGTGGAATTTTGCCATCTGGTATTGGTCAAGGAACGCTAAAGCTGGCCATACAGTGATTGAAAATCATCAAGCTCAGCAGGGTCTGGCTGAATTTCAGTGTGCGGTCATCCCTGCTTGACAGAAGTCAGTTATTTGATCGACTGTCAATGGGTTTCGTTGGAAAAATTGTCTCTATCGGTGACTGCATGCAATCAGCAGCAGCCACTAATCCGTGTATTTTGACAGCATCTGGTGTCCCAGGGTGGAGGATACATTTCTCCATCCACCCCAGTGTATGACCAGCTGTAGGGGGAACCCTAGGATTCCACGGAACACTGGTTGAGAAAAGTTAACTTAAGCCCTGTACACACGATCGGTTTTACCGATGAAAACAGTCCGATGGACTTTTTTCATCGGACAAGTCGATCGTGTATGGGCCCCATTGGTCTTTTTTCCATCGGTGAGAAAAAATAGAACACGTTTTAAATTTATCCGATGGAAAAAAAAACGATAGCAAATTCCGTCTGTGTGGAACTCCATCGGACATAAAACCCACGCATGCTCAGAATCAAGTCGACCAATGCTCAGAATCAAGTCGACGCATGCTCAGAAGCATTGAACTTCATTTTTCTCGGCTCGTCGGTGTGTTTTACGTCACGGCGTTTTGGATGGTCAGATTTTTGACTGATGGTGTGTAGGCAAGACTGATGGAAGTCATCTTCATCGGATTTCCGATGGAAAAATCCATCGGATTAGGATCCATAGGAAATCAGATCGTGTGTACAGGGCTTTACAGTAACCAGCTAGACTGCAGATGTCAATGTTCAGATGTAAAGCTGTAATATGGTTGGTACCATGCTGCCACTTTTCCTTTTCTCTAGGTTTTTTTAACCACTTTCCATTTGCCGTACGTATATAAACGCCCCCTGGACGGGAAGGCTGATATCTCGGTTATCCCTGCAGCTACAGCAATGATCGAGATATAATTTTCTCCTGCCGGTGATTCCCTAGAAAGTAAACATAATCTGAGTGGCTACAGAGCTGCTGAATTACTTCTACCGGTGGCGGAAGGTGGTCCCACCCCCCTCCCTCTGCCACCTTTAATGGGCTGTCCCGTGTATTTGGGTTAGCCTGATAAGGATGTGACCTGCAGCATCCAGTTCTTGAGATATAGTGAGTGAAATGGGTATTGTTCCTCCCACTGTGTGGCGTTAGGAACTGGAAGTGATGAGGATTTTGTCACTTCCGGTTTTGGTGTCATGTAAACAAGCCATTACTGGTGAAAGCATCAGATCAAACAGATATTGGTTTGATCTGATGCTTTGCAGGCCAGAGGAGAGATCTGGGGTCTCAAAGACCCCAGATCTCTCCATAAAGAGGACCTGTCATGGCCCATGCTATCACAAGGGATATTGTTCAATATGTGCAATTGTGCAATAATGTTAATAAAAAATAAATAAAAAAATTGTGTTAAAAAATATTTAAATAAAATAGGTAGCGGTGATTATATTTAAATAAAAAACAGTGGTGATTAAAAATCACCAAAAGAAAGCTCTGTCTACAACAAATGATAAGAATTTCATTTGGGTACAGTGTTGCATGACCGCGCAATTGTCATTCAAAGTACAACAGCACTGAAAGCTAAAAATTGGCCTGGGCAGGAAGGGGATAAAAGTGCCCAGTAGGCAAGTGGTTAAAAAAATATATACAATATATATATATATATATATATATATATATATATATATATATAAAGGGCCCCCATTCCCCTGTGTTCACGCACAAATACAAACTTGCACGTTGGTCCTGCATGAAAATGCAAACAGCGAAAACGGCGATTGCACCACACATGTGAGTTATCGCCACAAACGTCAGAGCGAGAGCAATAAGTAAAGTGCCAGACTTCCTGTGTAACTCTAAACTAGTAACCTGTAAAAAAAATTAAAGCGTCAACTATGGGGACTCTTAAGTACTATAGTTTGGCGCTGGTCTACAGGTGGACGCAATTTTAAGGGCGTAATATGTTTGGTATCAATTTACTCAGTGTACCAATTGGGTATTATATTGTGTTTTTGTGCAATAACATTCACTAAGGTGTATTTTTTCCCAAAAAATTGTGTTTGAAAATTTGTGCTGCACAAATATCGTGTGACATAAAAAAACGCAACACCCACCATTTTCTTTTCTTGGGCCACTGCTTAAAAATCTATACTGTATAATGTTTGGATGGTTCTAAGTAGTTTTCTAGCAAAAAAACTATGTTTTGTTTTTACATGTAATAATTGGTCCAGTGGTAACTTGGAAGTGGTTAAAGGCAACCTAAAAATTGTGTTCTGTATTATATTGAATAATTCATAGGTGTACTTGTTATTTCCCCAAAAAAAAAAGTGTTTGGATGTCTAGCAATGCTTTCATAAAGTGCCACATATCTAAGGCCAAACATTATACAATTTTATTGTACAATTTTACTTTGGATTTACCAAAACCATATAATATGAGGCAGGCCCTTGCACTACATAGCTGAAGGTAAATCTAAAGGAAACCGAATAAGAAAATTGGATAATGTATGGCCAGCTTAAATGTAACTGTGTCGTAAAATGTGTGCATCCGGGCACAGAGCAGTGCGGAGAGCTCAGACTTTTATGCCATTTGTATGCAGCTCTATGTAAAGGTGCCTGTGATTTAAAGGAGCCCACCCAGCTGATTTTTCACTGGTGAGGACTTTGTTTGCAGTATGAATTTAAAAAAGCAAGCTCTGCAGAATCTCATTCTGCTGTAGAACACTGTGATCTGGTTTTATATGACAGCTTGAGGTGTGCTTTATTGTAGCCTTTATTACTGCTTCACATGCACTGTATGTAAATAACATTATGTAATGCTACTCTGTAATGTTACTACTTATTGTAACCTAATAATTATTATTTCTACCCCTTTGTAGAACATTCTGAAAATCCCGTAAAGTGTTCCCCTGTAATTTGCAGCCATGGTCCCTATATGTGACAATTGTCCCCCAGCAGTGTCTGTGATTTCTAACAATGACCAGCTATATATGAGGCCTCTTTGTACAGGGGTGTTCTGCATGCTCTGTAATTGCTGATAGGTTGTTAGAATATTATTGAATTAGGATGATATTGTAGAGAACGGATCACGTCATGCTGTGCAGCTGCAACACATTATGGCACTTGACAACCATTGGTACTAATATTAGGACCAGCTTGACTTCAATCCAAACTCTGGTTAAATAGTTAAATACACAGATTGAGGAGAGTTGTTTTACTCAAGAAAAAAATAATAATAGTATTTCTGCCTATTAAGTCTTGAGGTCATTGGTGTGCGCAGCCTATTGCATTAGGGTGTGCACCCCAGAGCACAAACACACATGTGTGTATATCACAGAGCAGTGGGCGGTGTCAATATATATATATATATATATATATATATTTTTTTTTATTACTTTAATTTTTTTTTACAATTTTGTTATTATTATTTTTTTTTACAATATTATTTTTTATTATTTGTTTACAACTTTTTTTTTAGAGCCCCATTGGGGGGCTTTAATGAGATATGAAGGGTCTAAACAAACCCCTGATTTCTCACTTTTGAGACACAGAAAGGGACTGAGGACAGAGCTTCCCCGGTTCCTTTCTCTGCAGCCTCAGCTGCACTGGACAGTGTAGTAATGGGAAGTGCTTGTTGCTGAGCAGCATAGTTTACTAGGCTTCAGTTAATAATAAATACAGGAGTGAGGCTACTTTCACACTGAAGCGCTGGATGCGCTGGCGGTATAGCGGCGATATTTTTAGCGGCGCTATACCGTCGTTTTTGCCGCGATTTGCGGGGTGATTTTAATCCCTAGCGGCCGAAAAAGGGTTAAAAACGCCTGCAATAACGCCTCTTTGCGACATTTTGCTGGCGTTTTGGAGGCGCTACACCATTGATTTCAGTGGGCAGGGGCGCTATAGGAGCGGTATTTTTACCGCTCCTATCGCGCCTCAAAGATGCGGCTTGCAGGAGGTTTTTTAACCCTCCTGCCAGTGCACCGCTCCAGTGTGAAAGCCCTTAGGCTTTCACATTGGATACAAAGTAGCGGCTTTTTCAGGGCGCTTTGCAGGTGCTATTTTTAGCGCAATAGCACCTGCAAAGCGCCTCAGTGTGAAAGGGGCCTGATTGGGACAGATCACTCACTGTGTTTCCTTCAGAAAAGGAAGGGACCGGTGAATTAAATTTTTACCAGCCCCTTCACCAGCACTCATTTGTGAAACTTTTGTGAAACTACCCCCGCAGCAGCCAGAGGGAAAGGAGGGAAGCTAGCAACACTGCAGGGGGAAGACAGGTGGCGCCAGGAATCAGGGGGAATCGGTACTGCACGGGGTGATTAGGGTGTGCACACCCTGCGCGCACGCCTATGCTTGAGGTGTATACAGTTCTGCCTGATAAATGTGGTGGGCTGCAGTTTCACTTTTACTTACAGGTCTCCTCCCCACCCCCACCTTGTGACTGGACAGTTAAAGGAGAAGCAGAAGACTGATGGGCTAATCTCTCTGTCGCTCTGCTCTCCCCTCCTATCTGCATGTCCTGTGCACTGCAACACGTCTGAGTCTGATACCAAGTCAAATTCTGTCACAAGAATATATGTAATGATGTATTAATGAATACAGAGCTGCATTATATTGTGTCTTATATATCTGCTTGGCTTTCAGCTTTAAAGCGGAACGTAAACCCATCCATAAAAAAGTTTCATTTCGGGCATGTGCCAGAAATGTAACACTCCCCATTGGTTGTGCTCTCAACCAAACTGTCAAATCATCCAATGGCTGGTGTCATAATTGATCTCATGTGCTGCATCATGGAAGTAGATTAAACAGAGGCAAAGATGGCAGCTTCCTTGGCTGAAAACGATAGGGGGGTTTACTTACACTTTGAATTACCTGTGCAAATTTAAAGTGGTTGTAAACCTCAGACATTGAATATGAACAAAGCATATCCCTCTATAGTGTGTACTAAGTGTAATTTATGTCTGCTACTTTGTTCCTCTGCTATCTGCATGAGCCACTTCTGACAAGTTTTCCTGACTCCAAGGGAAAAAGGTGACAGGGGAGGGACCTCCAGCTGATTGACAGTCTCAGCTTTGTTCCTGTGTGCTGTGTGGAGGGGGTGTGTGTCTCTTCCCTCCAATCAGCAATCAGAGCTCTCCTCACTGAGCTCTGAAGAGTGATGCCTTGTACACACGACCGGACTGTCCGTTGGAATAAAGACCGACGGATTGTCCGACGGAGTTCCGACGGAATTCCGCTCAAGCTGTCTTGCATACACACGGTCACACAAAAGTCCGGTGAACTTTTGACTGCCAAGAACGCGGTGACGTAAAAGACTACGACGAGCCAAAAAAATGAAGTTCAATGCTTCCGAGCATGCGTCAAATTGTTTCCGAGCATGTGTGGTTTTTGGTCCGTCGGAATTGCATACAGAAGAAAGGACTTTCCGATAGAACTTTTTGTCCGTCGGAAAAAAAGAGAACAAGTTCTCTATCTAAGTCCGTCGGAATTTCCGAAGGAAAAAGTCCGATAGGGCATACACACGGTTGGAATATCCGATGAAAAGAGCCCGTCTGACTTTTTCCATCGGAAAATCCGGTCGTGTGTACAGGGCATGTAACTTCAGCTCTCCACCTCCTTTTTTCTGAACTCTCAGACAAGCTTATAAGTTCAGCACTTTGAACAAATGTAGAGAAGAGAAGAATGCAGATACACAGGTATAACTTATGTAGGATGATTTGTTTCATCTGGGTGTAGCACCTGAGGCCAGTCACTGGGTTTATGTAAGGGTTTACAACCTGTGCAAAATTAAAGTGGTTGTTAAGCCACTACTATAAAATCCTCCCATCCCCTCTGTAACATAACAATATGTGCCCCCGTTTCTGTGTTATATAAAATATATGCTGATCTGTACCTTATATCAGAGCGTCTCCTGGCGCACACGTGACTTCTCAGGTCTCTCCTCTGCCTTATAGTGGGCGGGGCCGAGCACACCCGATGACATCAGCCGGGGCAGAGGGGAAGAGAGGAGAGAGAGCCGAGAAGTCACGTAAAAGCCAGGAGCCGCTGTGATATAAGGTACAGATCGGCATATTTTTTATATAACACAGGCACAGGGACACTTATTGTTATGTTACAGAGGGGATGGGAGGGTCTTATAGTAGTTATAAGAGAAGCAGGAGGGGAGGGGCACCGATATGAGCAGACAGGCAGGGAGGGAGGGGAGAGGAGGACAGAAGGACAGAGGAGAGCTGCGGATGATGGAGACATGTAAACTGGCCACGGTGTCAGGGCTCGGCAGCCATGATAAACTGTGGTCAGTTTACAGGGGGGGGGGGTATAGCCAGGCAGGATCAGCCAGGTATTTAAGGTGACAGAAGGGGCCAAATTACACAGCACAAGCATTGTGCTGTATAACATGCTTTAAAGGAACAGGATCTGTTTTTATTTTTTATTTTATGTTAACAAACACTTTAAAGTGGTATTAAACTCAAAAGCAAACATTTATTATATTGCAGCTTACCAATTCCTATATGTCATAGCTGTATTAGTTCCTTTTTTAGGTTTTCTTTCTTTTCTCTATCACCTAGTGATCCTGCCAGTAAGTCTGTTTTTTTTTTCCAAGCTGGCCTGCAGATGTAGCAGTTAGAGCATGGGTGCTCAGTCTGTGGCCCTCCAGCTGTTGTGGAACTACAAGTCCCATCATGCCTCTGCCTGTGGGAGTCATGCTTGTAACTGCCAGCCTCGCAATGCCTCATGGGACTTGTAGTTCCGCAACACCTGGAGGGCCGCCAGTTTGACACCTGTGAAGAGGGCCAAGACAAACTGTTTACCACTGACAGGGGTGCTTACAGTGATCAGCTTTTATTTATTGTAAAACCTTTATCCCCAAAAAACAAAACTGTTTACCGTAACTGCTTAATAAATATTAGCTGGAGTTTGGTTCCAATTTGTTAGTGTATTTAAATCTTCTAGTACATTTAGCATTCCCCTCCCCCCAGACTGGCAATGCTGCTGTCTAAAGGTGTCTCTGTTGCGCCTTCACCCAGACTGGAAGAATTTAGAACATATGGACAGCCGCACTCCCAAAAAACCATAAAGGTTGCCTTTATTTGGTAAAAAACATGGAGCACTACAGGTCACAGCAAAAAGTGGGGTACAGCCGACGCGTTTCGCACTACGATCTAGTGCTTAGTCATGGTGACTAAGCACTAGATCGTAGTGCGAAACGCGTCGGTGGACCCCACTTTTTGCTGTGACCTGTAGTGCTCCATGTTTTTTACCAAATAAATGCAACCTTTATGGTTTTTTGGGAGTGTGGCTGTCCATATGTTCTAAATTCTTCCTGCTTCAAGCATTGCCAGCGCCCGTGGTTCCTGGGAGGACACTGATTACCAATTGCACTCATCTGGAGCGGTGTCCTTTTCTCTTCACCCAGACTGGGGGCACTCTAATATAGGAGGTGTGTTACTGGCCAGATCACAAGGTGAAAACAGAGGGAAGGAAGCTTAAAAAAAGAAAACGAACGCAGCCACCACATCTAGTAAGCTGCAATCTTTTACATTTTTGGCTTAGGATTTACAACCACTTTAAATGGTACAAGCATGGATGTGCAGTGACTGTGATAAGTAATGCAGGATGGTAAAGCATAGATTGTCAGACAAATACTTTTAGCGAATGCGATGAAGAAGATAAAAGCTAGAGCGATAGAAGGTAGAATTCATTTCTGGAGTCACAGCAGGCCAATTTGCTTGAGAGGTTTCTCAGAAGTAAGCAGTAGGAGCGAGTGGCCATGTTTGTGTTGAATCATCTGGGTTTCTCTTGCTGTATAAATAGTTTATGCATTATTCAGACCGAGTGAGTACTGAAAGCACATGTAAGTCTTATGTGTATTTCTCAGGGGCATAAGTGTAAGAAACAGGTTCAAGGAATTTACAATGAGAAAATTCAAAATGAAAAGGCTGCAAAAAGAAGTGGATACCAACCTATGCCCATAGGCAGCTGAAGTCATACTCCCAACTGCCCAACCTGTACAGGGCATGCACAGTCCTTATATCGCCTGAGGCTCCTCATAGTTTCACTAATAGTTGGTAGCATACTCTAATGCCCTGTACACACGATCGGAATTTCCGATGCGATAAAATCCGATGGAATTTTCTGTCGGAATTCCGTTCAAGCTGTTTTCCATCAGTCTTGCATACACACTGTCAGACAAAATTCCGACCGTCAAGAACGCGGTGACGTACAACACTACGACGAGCCGAGAAAAATGAAGTTCAATGCTTCCGAGCATGCGTCGGCTTGATTCTGAGCATGCGTGGATTTTTCTCCGACAGAGTTCCATACAGACGATTGGAATTTCCCATAGGATTTTTTTCCATCGGAAAAAAAATAAAACATGTTCTATTTCTAAACTCCGACGGAAAAAAGTCCGACACACGGTCGGAATTTCCGATGAAAAAACTCAGTCGGACTTTTTTCATCGGAAATTCCAATCGTGAGTTCGCAGCATAAGGCCCCATGCACACAGGACGTCAAAAACGCTGCTTTTACAGGCGTTTTTTTTTTTTTTTTTTCTGCCCCACTATGTTAGCCTATGTATCAGTGTACACATAGACATTTAATGGCGTTTAGAGGCAGAAAAAAAAACCATCACTTGAAAAATGATGAAAAAAAAATGCCAAACGCACATAAATGCAAATTAACGCTAGACGCACTTGTTCGTTCATTAACCACTTGCCGACCAGCTGCCGTCATTATACTGCGGCAGGTCGGCTCGTTCCCGCAAATCGCCGTAGGTGTACGTCGGCTATTTTAAGAGGGGGAGCCGATGCATGTGTGGCCGGCGGCCACGATGTCTGCTGGCCACCCGTGTTTGCTCCACAGAGAGCCAGAACAGAGATCTTTCAATGTAAACAAACAGATCCCCGTTCTATAAAGGGGAGTACTGGTTTTTAGGGAGAGGTGCATGCTGGGTGATTTTTAGGCACAGTAATGCCCAGAGACTCCTGGGAAATAAGTGTCATCATTTCCCAGGAGGCAATGGGGTCTTAGGAAGTTGAACCACCTAGGACTAGGAACTAGGCAGATTACAAAATCTGCCTAGTAACAGCCAGATAGAAGTGAGTAAAATGTATTTAATTTTTTAATTTATTTTTTTACATTTAAGGCAAGCTGTTAATAGAAAGTTCATTTTTAGGGTGGAACTCCACTTTAAGTAGGACCATATGGGACAGGGCTCTCCCTCATTCGCATGTATGTTTTGTTGTATAGAACTACACTTTAAAGGGAATGTATAATGGTTTTGAATTTTGTTTTATGTATTTATTTATTATCTTAAAGAATACAAACATTTAAAACATTTTTAATTTTTTTTTACATTTTATGATTGTGAATATGAAATATTGCATAATCATATTTCAGATTTAATTTTAACAGCCAGTAAGCAAATCTCTAGGCTCCATGTTCGAATGTTGACTAGACTATCCTAATTGCTTGCCTAAAAAAAGGTCTTTTGTTTACTAAGCTGAGTAGCTAAAACTCATATTCCCCATACAGTGGACCCAATCAGATGAGTGATTAACCCCATCCTCCCTGATTTGTTCACACCTGTGCGATGCATATTATGCATGCCATTTTAGGCGCATTCTATGTGCATTACGGCTGAACTCTATATAACATGCTTTTTGATAAACATACATCAAAGAAGCAACATGCTGCTTTTTTTTTTAGGGCCACATGCAGTCCAGTGCGTTTTTTTTTTCTGCATCAAAAACGCATGGAAAGTAGGTTAGATGGTCTTCAATGGCATAGTTCACACCAGTGCTTGCAGTTCCAGAAAAAAAAAAAGAATATGCTGCATTTTTCCTGCATCGGACTGTACTAGAACGCTGTAAAACGCATCAAAAACGCACTGGAAAAAAGCTGCAGCCACCATATCTAAAAAGCTGCAATATTTTTAAATTTTTGGGGGGATTTAATACCGCTTTAAACATATTCTATCATTTATTTATCATTCTGGAGAAAACACGAGAACATAATTCCATCCACAAAGAAACATATCTTTTAATTAGAATGCTGTAAAATGACACGGACTCCATGGGAACAACTGAACTGTGATTAGATCTATTTGTAAAGGATTCCCGAGAGAGAAGCAACTTTTATGTGCCTGGGAAGCTAAACATTTTGTAACACAAATACGAGAAAAATAAAAATATGATCGGTTTGTCAATTGGAGATGTTATCAGATTTGCTGACAAAATATCAGATTGTGACCAGCCCAGGTTATTATTATAGAGATAATGCATGCATCAATAGGTGTGTGTTTTTAACTGCTTATGAATTAATACGTTAGAGCAGTGTTTCTCAACTCCAGTCCTCAAGGCACCCCAACAGGTCATGTTTTCAGGCTTTCCATTATTTTGCACATGTGATTTGATCAGTTTCACTGCCTTATTAAAGCGGAGCTCCACCGGAAAAAAAAATATTAAAAGCCAGCAGCTACAGCTACAGCAGCTGCTGGCTTTTAATATTTGGACACTTACCTGTCCTGGAGTCCAGCGACGTCCGCAGCAGAGGACGAGCGACCGCTCGTCACTCTGCTGCCCCCTCCGCCATCCTCGCTGAGGGAACCAGGAAGTGAAGCCCTGCGGCTTCATGCCCGGTTCCCTACGGCGCATGCGCGAGTCGCGCTGCGCCGTTCTGATTTGTCCTCCTGTGTTCTCGGAGCCGAGTGTCTCCCAGAACACCAAGGGAAGTCTGCGGGAAGTGACGTCACTCCCGCAGATTCCCGGAGAGAGGACTCCCGGATGTGGGTAAAAATACCTGTCTTAGACAGGTATCTTCACCCCCCTCCCCCCTGAAAGGTGTCAATTGTGACACCGGAGGGGGGGAGGGTTCCAAATAGCAAAAGTTGCTATTTAGGGTGGAGCTCCACTTTAATTGCCACAGCCGTTTCATCTGAGGGAAATTTTGAAAACATGACCTGTTGGGGCGCCTTGAGGACTGGAGTTGAGAAACACTGCGTTAGAGCTTGGAAATGCTGAGTCCATGTGCTCTTGTTTTAATTGTAGCAGGCAAGTTTTGATACCAGATACTACCTAATTACAATTCTCCAAGGATAGCGTAACTATCTTACTGTAATTGTAATTGAAAGGGTAGGAGAACGCTCAAATTATACAGCAGTTCAGTCTGAATAAGCAGGTAACCTCCTGAGTTTAAATTGCAGAAAGCACACTAAACTGCCAAACCTGGTACCAGGAGTAAACTAATAGTATTTTGCTTTAGGCGTTTGCCACAAGCAGTTAGAATAATAGCGGGGAGACATCATCATTGTAAACAGAAAATGTCAAATCCCCAAATAATAAAAGGGCCATATCATGTTACTCAATGGAGATTTCCTACAAAGTGAAATGTTAATTATTCTACTGCTGTGTGTACATTCCGTGCCTGCAATGTTTTCCATTACCATTTAGTTGTCTGCGGAGAGCTTTTATGTTAGGCTTTGATGAATCAGCTGTATGCCCAATGTGGCAACTCTCACCAAGATGTGTAAATATACAAACTGCGCATTTGTCACAGAGCACTAACGATAGAGTTCATTATTTTCTATGTTATTATCTTTGTTGGGCAGTCATTTTGAAGGTATAAAAAAGATTTTGTAACACACGTAAGAACCGAGCCTCTTTCTGAGATTTGGTGTTTACAAGTTAAAAAATTTTTTTTTGCTAGAAAATGACTTAGAACCCCCAAACATTTTATATATATATATATATATATATATATATATTGTGACAGCAGGAAGGTAAAGTCACCTGGTTGCATCCAGGGGGGTAGGTATATTTCTCCCAGATTCAGGCTTTATGCCGACTTATACAACTAGGGAGAGAGTTGATGAAGCCCAGCTGAGGCTAGTGGGCTCATGGATGATTCATACCTCTAGGGAGAGTGCTGGGCGTCGTGCAGGCAGGGAGTTGATGAGACCAGCTGAAGCTTGTCAGCTCGTTTAAGGCCTCTATAAAAACTCCCAGCTTCATTAGGTGTTTGCTCATGCCTGGAACCAGACCTGTGTGGACTGTCTAGGGAGAGTGAACCCCTGTGCGGTGAGACAAAGCCTGTGTGGCTATTTGTTTGGACATTTACTAAACCAGGGACTTAGGGACTAGGACAGCACCAGGCTGATCCCAGTTGTTAGTTAGGGAAACCTGCATGTTTAGTCAGAGGTCAAGCTGACCAGGATTTATTTTGTTTATGTTTCTTTTTGCTTTGCTGTGTTTTTGTCACTGTAAATAGAGAAATAAACCGCACCTTTTGATCTTGAAAACCACAACCTCCGTCTGCTGGGCCTGTTTTTGTGTGGGGAGCCCATCCAGGGGGTCACACACACCCGCTACCGAGCTAACCCCCTCACAGTTGGTGGAGAATGCGGGCAGTTTTTTTTTAAGCCAGCATGGAGGAGATACTGAAACAGCTGGCTCTAGCAAATGCCAATCAACAGCAGACAAATGCAGGTTTGCAAAAGAGCTTCGCAGCCCAGCAACAAGCCCAGCAGCAATCTGAGGCCCGCTTCATAGACCTGTTGCAGAAGCAAGAGCAGAGACTACAACAACAGATGGAAGCAGTAATGCAGCAACGTCCGCAGACCAGTGAGGAAAGCCGTCCCACTAATACCGCGTCCTTTGGGGTGAGTCGTTTATTGACAAAAATGACTGGAGAGGATGATCCAGAGGTATTTTTGACCACATTTGAAAGGACTGCTGAAAGAGAAAAGTGGCCTGAGGAGCAGTGGGCTGGACTGGTGGCTCCTCTGTTAACTGGTGAATCGCAGAAAGCTTACTATGACCTAGAGCCTGACCAAGCAAAAGACTATGTGATGCTAAAAGCTGAAATATTGGCAAGGCTGGGTGTCACCCTGGCTGTCCGGGCTCAGCGTGTGCATAACTGGACTTTCCAGCTTAGAAAACCCCCCAGGTCTCAAATGTATGATCTCATTCACCTGAGCAGGAAGTGGCTACAGCCAGAGACTTTGTCCGCACCGGAGATTGTGGAACGTGTTGTGATGGATCGTTTCTTGAGAGCTCTTCCTACCGCCATTCAAAAGTGGGTAAGCCATGGAGACCCAGAAACGGCCGGTAAACTTGTGGATCATGTAGAGAGATACTTGGCTGCAGAGAACCTGACGGCCTCTTCCAGAGACTCTCGGACTTTCCACCCCAAGACCAGACCATCCCCAGGGGCGGATAAGATGATTCCAAGGGGTGAGGGTGGAGAGAGTGAGAGGGTGGGAGCTCTGCCCAGGGTTTGGCGAGAACAGCCTGGGAAGTCGGGGGCTCAAGAGGCAGCCAAAAGGATTGTTTGCTACCGCTGCCGGCAAACGGGACATATTGCAGCAAATTGCCCGGTTGTGGAGGAACCCATGCAATGTGACTTTCTGACGGACAGACGTCAGTCGCTGTGTGCGACAGTCGCATGCACTGCCATTCGGGGAACTGAGAAACATTTATGCAAAATGTGTATTAATGGTAGAAATGTTGTGGTATTACTGGATTCAGGTAGCCTTGTGACCCTGATAAAGGCTGAATTAGTTAAAACAGAGGTCTCTGGGAATAGCAAGGTAGCTGTTATTTGTGTGCATGGGGACACCCGAGAGTATCCAGTGACTACAGTGTGTTTCAAGACCCCCAAAGGTACCCTCTCTCATCCAGTGGGGTTAGTATCTCAATTACCGCATGATGCCATTGTGGGAAGGGATTTTCCGAAGTTCTGGGAACTGTGGGATGATCCTGAGCCCCCCACTGGTGCCCCTATGTACCAGGAAGGTGATAGCCAGAACTCCTCTGAGAGTGGTGAGGACTCTCCAGAATTTCCCTTGTCAGTATTGGCAGGCGAGACTCAAGAAACTGGAGAGGAGCCCACCTCCTCAGACGAAAACCTACCGTCTGTGGAGTTTTCTGATCTTGAGGTTCACAGGGAAAATTTTGCCACAGAACAGTTAAAGGACCCCGCCCTAATAAAGGCACGGGAAAACGTAGTGGAAATAGATGGCGAGTTAGTGAACCCAGATAATACCTGCACTTACCCATACTTCAGCGTAGAGAAGGACCTACTGTATCGGGTGGCAAAAAGGGCAGAAGAAACCGTTGAGCAGCTTGTGGTGCCCAAACCTTACAGGAAGTTGGTGTTGGAGTTGGCCCATGGGCACATTCTTGGAGGTCATCTGGGGACAGAGAAAACCCGAGAGAGGGTATTACAGAGATTCTATTGGCCTGGGGTGATGAAGGACATAGAAAATTATTGTTCCTCCTGCCCTGTGTGTCAGAGGTCGGCCCCGATGCCACATTTCCGTAGCCCGCTGGTCCCTCTACCCATCATTGAGGTCCCGTTTGAGAGGATCGCAATGGATTTGGTAGGTCCTATAATCAAGTCCGCTAGGGGGCACCAGTACATATTAGTTATAATGGACTATGCCACCCGTTATCCAGAAGCGATCCCTCTCAGAAATACCTCGGCCAAAACCATAGCCAAAGAGCTATCTCTTGTTTTTAGCCGGGTGGGTATTTGTAAAGAACTGCTTACGGACCAAGGTACACCCTTTATGTCCCGGGTTATGAAAGAGCTGTGTAAATTGTTCAAAGTGACGCAATTGCGTACGTCTGTGTATCACCCCCAAACCGATGGGCTGGTTGAAAGATTCAACAAAACCCTAAAACAAATGTTGAAGAAAGTGGTGGATAGAGATGGAAAGGATTGGGACTGTCTACTTCCTTATTTGATGTTTGCTATTAGGGAGGTGCCCCAATCCTCTACGGGATTCTCCCCCTTTGAGTTACTGTATGGGAGACACCCAAGAGGGCTGTTGGATATTGCCAAGGAAACTTGGGAAAGTGAGAGTTCTCCCCACAGGAGTGTGATTGAGCATGTCGCCCTGATGCAAGATCGAATTGCACAGGTAATGCCCATCGTGAAGGAACATTTGGCCCAAGCGCAGTTGGCACAGCAGAGAGTGTACAACCGTGGAGCCAAGACCCGTACCTTTTCCCCGGGGGATAGGATATTGGTACTTGTCCCTACGGTTGAAAGTAAATTCCTTGCCAAATGGCAAGGCCCCTACGAGATAATGGAAAAAGTGAGCGAAGTGAATTACAAGGTCAGACAACCAGGAAGGCGAAAGCCCGAACAGATCTATCACGTTAATCTGTTGAAAGCCTGGAGGGATAGAGAGTCCCTAGTCGCAGAAACTTGGTCACCAGCTCAAACTGGTTGCGTGATTCCGGAGGTTGGAATAGCAGCCACCTTGTCACAACCCCAACAACAGGAGGTTAAGGAGTTTGTGCTTCGCAACAAGGAGGTGTTCTCTGAGCTGCCGGGACAAACATCTGGGGTAGAGCATGATATTATTACCCCGCCCGGTGAAAGGGTGAAGTTAAAACCCTATCGGATCCCAGAGGCCCGATGGGAGGCAATACGGGAGGAAGTACAGAAAATGCTGAACTTAGGGGTGATAGAGGAGTCCCAAAGTGATTGGTCTAGTCCCATTGTGTTGGTGCCTAAACCGGATGGGAGCTGGCGATTTTGTAACGATTTTCGTCAGTTGAACAAAGTTACAAAATTTGACACCTACCCCATGCCACGTATAGATGAGTTGATCGACCGGCTGGGAACAGCCCGATACATGACGACTCTTGACCTCACAAAAGGGTATTGGCAAATTCCCCTGGCCAAGTCGGCCAAAGAGAAAACCGCATTTGTAACCCCAGACGGGACGTTCCAATATAAGAGAATGCCGTTCGGGTTACAGAATGCGCCGGCCACATTCCAGCGGAAAATGGACCAGATACTGAGGCCCCATCGGAAGTATGCTGCGGCTTACCTGGATGACGTAATTGTCCATAGCACAGATTGGGCCTCACATCTGCCAAAAGTGCAAGCAGTCCTAGACTTTATCCGGGAAGCGGGGTTTACGGCTAACCCCAAGAAGTGTACCATTGGGCAGGAGGAGGCCAAATATCTTGGGTACACCATTGGCAGGGGAGTAATAAAACCCCAACTCAACAAAGTCGAGGCCATCCAGAGTTGGCCACGTCCCAACAGCAAGAAGCAGGTACGAGCCTTTCTGGGAATCGCGGGTTATTATCGGCGCTTCATTCCCCACTTTGCTTCTAAGGCTGTGCCCCTAACCAACCTGACGAAAGGGAAAGGGTCGGTCATGATTAAATGGACCCCCGAGGCTGAGGCAGCGTTCCAATTCTTGAAACAAGCCTTATGTAGCCAGCCAGTGTTGTACTCACCCGACTTCTCTAAAGACTTTGTCGTACAAAGTGATGCGTCAGATGTGGGGTTAGGAGCAGTATTGTCCCAGGTCTGGAACGGGGAAGAGCACCCAGTCATTTACCTCAGCAGGAAGTTGAAGTCCCATGAGGTAAATTACGCCACGGTTGAAAAGGAGTGTTTAGCGGTGAAGTGGGCTCTAGATTCCCTTCGGTACTATCTGCTAGGTAGGCACTTTGACATGGTTACGGATTACGCTCCGTTAAAGTGGATGGCTCAAAACAAGGAGACAAATAGAAGAGTAAATAGGTGGTTCCTGGCCCTACAGGAATTCAACTTCACAGTAAAGCATCGCCCTGGCGTTCAAATGGGGAATGTGGATGCTTTGTCTCGAGTACATGAATGCCTGATTGCTGGTGTTCCAACCCCAAGGTTAAAACAAGAGGGGGGGGGTATGTGACAGCAGGAAGGTAAAGTCACCTGGTTGCATCCAGGGGGGTAGGTATATTTCTCCCAGATTCAGGCTTTATGCCGACTTATACAACTAGGGAGAGAGTTGATGAAGCCCAGCTGAGGCTAGTGGGCTCATGGATGATTCATACCTCTAGGGAGAGTGCTGGGCGTCGTGCAGGCAGGGAGTTGATGAGACCAGCTGAAGCTTGTCAGCTCGTTTAAGGCCTCTATAAAAACTCCCAGCTTCATTAGGTGTTTGCTCATGCCTGGAACCAGACCTGTGTGGACTGTCTAGGGAGAGTGAACCCCTGTGCGGTGAGACAAAGCCTGTGTGGCTATTTGTTTGGACATTTACTAAACCAGGGACTTAGGGACTAGGACAGCACCAGGCTGATCCCAGTTGTTAGTTAGGGAAACCTGCATGTTTAGTCAGAGGTCAAGCTGACCAGGATTTATTTTGTTTATGTTTCTTTTTGCTTTGCTGTGTTTTTGTCACTGTAAATAGAGAAATAAACCGCACCTTTTGATCTTGAAAACCACAACCTCCGTCTGCTGGGCCTGTTTTTGTGTGGGGAGCCCATCCAGGGGGTCACACACACCCGCTACCGAGCTAACCCCCTCACAATATATATATATATATATGTATTTTTTTTCTAACACCCTAGAGAATAAAATGGTGCTCGTTGCAGTACTTTTTGTCAAACCGTATTCGTGCAGCGGTCTTACAAGCGCACTTTTTTTTGGAAAAAAAAAAAAATTTTTGAATTAAAAAATAATACAACAGTAAAGTTAGCCCAATTTGTTTTTATATTGTGAAAGATGATGTTACGCCGAGTAAATTGATACCCAACATGTCACGCTTCAAAGTTGCGCCCGCTCGTGGAATGGCGATAAACTTTTACCCTTAAAAATCTCCATAGGCGACGTTTAAAAAATTCTGCAGGTTGCATGTTTTGAGTTACAGAGGAGGTCTAGGGCTAGAATTATTGCACTCGCTCTACGATCGCGGCGATACCTCACATGTGTGGTTTGAACACTGTTTTCATATGCGGGCGCTGCTCACGTATGCGCTCGCTTCTGCGCGCAAGCTCATCAGGACGGGGCGCTTTCAAATTTTTTTTTTCTTATTTATTTTACTTTATTTTTTTATGTAATGTAAACATCCCTTGTAATAGAAAAAAGCATGACAGGTCCTCTTAACCACTTCCATAATAAGTAAAAAAAAAAAAAAAAAAATTAAAACGCCCCTGAAGCGAAGAAACGAACGCACACGTAAGTCCCGCCCACATATGTAAACGCCGTTCAAACCACATATGTGAGGTATCGCCGCATGCGTTAGAGCGCGTGCAATAATTCTAGCACTAGACCTCCTCTGTAACTCTAACCTGGTAACCTGTAAAAATGTTCAAAGCGTCGCCTATGGAGATTTTTAAGTACTGAAGTTTGGCGCCATTCCATGAGCGTGCGCAATTTTAAAGCGTGACATGTTGGGTATCTAGTTACTCTGCATAACATAAGCTTTTCATATTTTACAAAAAAATTGGGCTAACTTTACTGTTTTGTTATTTTTCAATTCATGAAACCATTTTTTTTCCCCAAAAAAAGGCGTGTGAAAAATTATTGCGCAAATACCGTGCAAGATAAAAAGTTGCAACTACCGTCATTTTATTCCCTAGGGTGTCTGCTAAAAAAACATATATAATGTTTGGGGGTTCTGAGTAATTTTCTAGCAAAAGAATGATGATTTGTACATGTAGGATAGAAGTGTCAGAATAGGCCCGGTATGGAAGTGGTATAAAAAGCCCTGTATGGAAAGGGTTAAATATGAGATCTGGGGTCAAAAAGACCTCAGATTTCATATTTAGACTAAAATGCACTAAAAAAAAAATTATGTCATTTAAAAAAAAATGGCCCTTTAAGAGCATTGAGCGGAAGTGACGTTTTGACGTCACTTCCGCCCTGCAGTGATATGGAGACGGGTGGGGGCCCCTCACTCGTCTCCATACCCAGGCAGGGGACAGACACGATTGCCTCTGCCACTGCCGACAGCTCCGGTAAGCGACGCAGGGCACCGGCGAGTGGTGAGAGAGGGGGGTGCCATAGACCACTTTTATCTGAAAAAGGACCGCCCGCTGAAGAAGAGGATACCTGGGTTATGGTAGCTGCTACCATAACAACGGTATTCCTCTTCAAAGTACCGATGTATAACGATGGCGGGCGGTCCATAAGTGGTTAAAGTGATTGTAAAGTCTTGTTTTAAAAAAACAAAAAACAAACATGTTATGCTTACCTCCTCTGTGTAATGGTTTTGCACAGGGGAGATCCTCCTCTTCTCGGGTTCCTCTTCTGAGCTCCTGGTCCCTCTCTCCTGTCGAGTGCCCCCACAGCAAGCAGCTTGCTATGGGGGCACCCAAGCCTAGCTGCAGCTTTGTGTGTCCATTCAGACACAGAGCTGCCGTTCGACCCCCTGCCCCCTCTCTCTTCTGATTGGCTAACTGACTTTGATTGACAGCCACGGGAGCCAATGGCACCACTGCTGTGTCTCAGCCAATCTGGAGGGAGAGTCCTGGGTGGCCGAGGGAATCGTGGACATCGCTGGACAGAGACGGGGCTCAGGTATTAGGGGGTGCTGGGGAGGCTGCTGCACACAGAAGGCTTTTTATCTTAATGCATAGAATGCATTAAGATAAAAAAACCTTCTGCTTTTACAACTCCTTTAACCACTTCAATACCGGGCACATTCCCCCCTTCCTGCCCAGGACAATTTTCAGCTTTCAGCGCTGTCACACTTTAAATGACAATTGCGCGATCATACAACACTGTACCCAAACAAATTTTTTCTCATTTTCTGCCCACAAAAAAAGATTTCTTTAGGTGGTATTTGACCACCACTGGAGTTTTTTATTTTTTTCTAAAAAAAACTAAAAAAGGCAGAATTAAAAAAAAAAAATTCTGTGCATTTTCTATGGATGGATCTCAGCAATCCACATGACTCTGGCATGGGTGAACTCTACTTCAAACTTCAGTCTCTGGGTTTATGAGTACATGTGAAAACACACCAACAATCGCACATAGTGTAAAACCATCATAAGTAAATTTATTAAAATGTATAGAACACTTACAAGAAGTTGGTATATACAGCACTGTTAAACTAAGGTCCTAAATGCTATGCTATAACTGCGGTAGGAGCTTGATCCAACATGTTTCATCAGAATTGACATCCTCTAGGGCAGTGGTTCTCAACTCCTGTCCTCAGGACCTACTAACAGGCCAGATTTTAGGTATTACCTTGGCTAGATGCAGACTAGAATACTGCAATCACTGAGCAGCAAATTATATCACCTGTGATGTATTTCAGTTATCTTGCAAACCTGGCCTGTTAGTGGGTCCTGAGCACAGGAGATGAGAACCACTGCTCTAGGGGGAATAAAAATAAACATTACAGGGGTTACAACCATCCCTTACTCTATCCAAAAATTAAGAAAAAAGTTTTGCCTATGGTTCTACTTTAAAGGATAACTTTACTTGCCATGCAAATCCTTTATTTTTCCTTGTGGAAGGAAAAAACATTTTGGTAGCACAGCACAATGTAAACAATAGAAAAGAGGCTTTAGGCTGTTGTGGGAAGAACACATCAATCTATTTAGTAAAGGTACATGTACAGATTCCCATTTAGCTCCTTGGGCAGGGGCATTGACAGCTAAATATAAAGGTTTGGCAAAATGGTTCTGTTCTACTCTTTTTCCTAATTAATAATATAGCCAATGTTGGTGAAATCTATTTGATTGGGAAGGTGCGTTAAGGGAAAAATCATAAGAGATGATCATTTTGCCATTTATGGGTTTATACTGGTAAAGTAATATAAGTGTTTGAGCCAAGGTTTGCAGTGCTGTTGGATTGAATCAACAACAGCCAGTAATGCCAGTAACCCTTACTTCTTATGGGTACCTGGTGTCCACTCAGGTTTAGCCTCTTCTGGGTGCAGTCCTGAATCTTTCGCACCTATAAGGTCAGAACAAAACCTGTGGATATTGTGATGCCTTTGCTATGTAGCTTAAGTTAGCAGCTGTTACCGGAGCGGGTGTGTGCCATCAGGCCTCTTTTACTCTGCTTTGTATATCTACACTACTTCCCCTTTTTTTTTCTGCATAGTTGTCCTGTGTTTTTTGTTGCTTTAGCCACAGTGTTCCTCTTTTTTTTTTTTTTTTTGGTTGCATGCCTCATCCTTGTTGGTGTTTCCTGGTCCAGTTTCTTTCAAGACTTGATGCTGGTGGTGGATGCAGAATTTATGAGGTTGGTGCACAATGTGACCTTCCCCTTGGAGGATTTGGCAAACTTCAAAGATATGTTAGACAGAAGAACTGACATAGATCTCAAGGAGGCATTGGGGGTTGGGGCATACAAACCTGCTTAAGCCATGAGAATTGGACACACAACATAGTATCAGGTTTGAAGTGTGGAATTGAGAGGATCCACTCGTTCTGGCCTCAGATGAACTAAAGCTATCAGCTGACTTTGTGGGTAAGGCAGCTATTGATACCTTTCAGGGGTTAGCAAGAGCCAAGTTCCACGAGTTCACAGCCAAGAAGCGCCCTCTGCCCTTGGCTGAAGCTTTGGATAAGAGGGCTTCATTATTGAAATTTTTTGGATTGGATCGCTAAAATCATCCAACGTTCTTGCAGGTTGGACCCATTGATGAAGACTACTGCACATTCCACTAGATCAGTGGTTCTCAACCTTTCTAGTGCCGTGACCTCTTGATAAAATTTCCCAAGTTGTGGGGACCCCTAACAGTAAAATTATTTTCATAGCGTGGGTTGTCAGCAGCTAAGGAAAGACAAGTAATTTGCGCCCTTAACCCATGGACATTTAGCGCTACCTGAGACCCTTTCACTCTTACGGTATTAAAACCCCTTATGGTACATTTTAGGATGTTCCACTCTTTCTCTTTGTTCTAATTTCTTTCCCCTTTATCCCTCTTTATGCTAATTTCTTGTTTTTTCTCCCATCTCTCTCTCTAGCTATCTTTCTTATTATTACTCTCCCTTTTTTTTGTTCCTCCCCATCTCACTGTGTCTTCGGCCTCACTGTGTCTCCGACTTTGTGGTGTCTCGTAGCAGTGACACCTATGCCGAAATTAGGAGATAGGGTCTCCTCCAGCCCCTCCCACTTCACATTCCTCATCAGTCAGCTAACCTCTAATCTCTGCCCCCCAGCCATGCTGTGAACTGAATGGGCAGCTGCGAAGAGGCTGAGTGGGCGGCCGCGGGCTCCAGAGACAGCCTTGTAGGGCAGCCGCAAAAAGACTGGGAGAGCAACGCGGGCTTCAGGAACAGCCCAGGATTCGGCGACCCCTGGCAAAATCGTCATTCGACCCCCGAGGGGGTCCAGACCCCCAGGTTGAGAACCACTGCACTAGATGCATTTCATTTTCATTTTCTTGGAGGAGTTTGAGCAGAAATTACTGTATTTATCGGCGTATAACACGCGCCGGCGTATAACACGCACCCCAAGTTTAGGAGGGAATTTTAGGGAAAAAAACTTTTAGGAGGGAAGTTTAAGGAAAAAAAAATTACATTTAAACTTACATTTAAATGCAGCCTTACCAGTGTCCATTGCAGCCTTGTCAGTGCAGCCTTGCCAGCAGTGTCCATTGCAGCCTTGCCCCAGTGTCCAGTGAAGTCTTGCCAGCAGTGTCCATTGCAGCCTTGTCAGTGCAGCCTTGCCAGCAGTGTCCATTGCAGCCTTTCCCCAGTGTCCAGTGCAGCCTTGCCTCAGTGCCCAGTGCAGCCTTGCCTCAGTGCCCAGTACAGCCTTGCCTCAGTGCCCAGTACAGCCTTGCCTCAGTGCCCAGCACAGCCTTGCCTCAGTGCCCAGTACAGCCTTGCCCGCATTTCAAAAATGGCGCCGCCGAGATCGCCGCAGAGACTGGGCGGAGCGGGATGACGACGCCGCCGAGAACACAGGGATACACATAGCCGAGTGTACTCGGCTCTAGTCGGCTCTTCTCGGCTCCGCTCACAGTCACGCAGAGTCCCGCCCTATGATGGACATAACACAGGTCCAATGGGCGTGACTGTGAGCGGAGCCGAGAAAAGCCGAGTACACTCGGCTATGTGACTCGATCGCTGCGCTCCGCTCAGTCAGTGGAGATTCGACGGGGGATAGGTGAGTATCGGCGTATAACACGCACCCACGATTTCCCCCTGATTTTAAGGGGAAAAAAGTGCGTGTTATACGCCGATAAATACGGTATCTGCCGAGCAGCCACTTGGTCCTCTCATATTATTTTTATTGCTCATTACTTATTACTGTGGAATTTTGGTGGAGAGATTTATCATCATGCCTAGCTTGTTAATTCCTAAGTTTACCTAAAAATAAAAACCTAAAATTCAGCACAAGGGACAGTTAGTATAATGTGTCCATTGTGCTGATTTTCCTTGTTTCAGTACAAATATTCCTCTGTCCTGTTTTCAGCTTAACCCCCTTATTCTAGCTACTATTTACCATATATACAGTATATGATGCCATGGAGGCACCATAGACCAGGAAAAAAGATACATGTATACTTTTAATTTTTTTTTTTCCTGGTGCCTATCCATGGTGGCATACATGCTCACCTGTGCCATTCTAATTTGTTTACAAGAATAGACAGAACTGAGCTCATACACTTAAATAAAATCACCTGCCATTGTTTGTACTACTGAAGAGAATATAAGGAGACATCATACTGTCCTAATAGCACATTTAGTTTTTGCAAAAATATTCACATGATAAAAGAGGTGTTAGTATATAAGATAGGCTGTCATCATTTGTGTGTGTATAAAACAGCTTGTGGGGGAAATGTCATTTCAAACCTTTCTAATTCTTAGAAATATTATTAGTATTTTGAGTGCCCTTCAGATTTCATCACTTCTTAGTATGTGTTGGGTCACGTTAAAATATTCAGCAATAAAAATGGGTAGAATAGTCTCTAATTTCCATTCCTCTTGCTAGATTATTTGGGGTTGATCTATTAAAGGAATAGAGACTGTTCACTTAGCAAGTTAATGTTCACTTAACCCTTAATAAAGTCAAGCTGTTTTCCCTGTATTAATCCAATGTTATGCTTGCAGGTGAACACATCTTTGACCTATATACTAAGCTAACATTCACTTTGCTAAGTGAACAGTCTCTACTCCAGGGGTCTCAAGGCCCTCCAGCTGTTGCAAAACTACACATCATGCCTCTGCCTGTGGGAGTCATGCTTGTAACTCTCAGCCTTGCAATGCCTTATGGGACTTGTAGTTCCGCAACAGTTGGAGGACCACAGGTTGAGCACCCATGGGTTAGAGCAGGGGTATCAAACTGGCAGCCCTCCAGCTGTTGTGGAACTACAAGTCCCATCATGCCTCTGCCTGTGGGAGTCATGCTTGTAACTGTCAGCCTTGCAATGCGTCAAGAGACTTGTAGTTTCACAACAGCTAGAGGGCCGCCAGTTTGAGACCCTTGCTCTACTCTTTTAACAAATTAGTAAGTTAGTGGTTCTAAATACAAGTGACAAAAAATGTTCATCAGCACTTGACAGTGTTTTGTTGGCAACCCAACATGTGGACCAGTGTGTTAAAGTAGATGTGAACCCGATTCATGAAATTTGAGCTGGGCACATATACCTGCAGTGTTTTCTTATCTCTCTTCAAAGCACTATGTCCTGAAGCTGTCTCCTGCTCTGTTCTTCTGTTATCAGCCTGATAACTCCTGACAAGTTCTCCGTCACATGTGATAAAAGAAGCCAGAGTTTTGTGTTGGGGAGGATGTTAGAAATAGATTAGCAGAGCCCTGAACTATTCAACAAACAAAGCTGAATGTCTCTACCTATAAGGAGGGGGGGGTGCCTTTCCTCCAATCAGCTGTTTTGGCTGTATGCCCAGGCTTCACTGCAGTGCTAACCAGGAAGAGAAAATCACCTAACACAATGTGCACTTTCTAAACAGTATGTAAAGATGAAGACAGCAGATATACATGTAAAACTTTTGTAGGGAGTTTTGTTTCATCCCTGTGTATCATCTGAGGCTGTTCACTTCACTGGGTATATGTGAGGGTTTACATCCACTTTAAGATATTATCACATTTTTCTATACATAATTTTATTTGATGTGTGTCAAACTGTCAGCACTGTATTCAAATCAAACCTTAATTACCGTATTTATTGGCATATAACACGCACAGGTGTATAACACTCACCCTAACTTTAAGAGTGAAGTTTCAGGAAAAAAACTTTCCACAGCCCCCTGCGTATAACACGCATGCACAGTTTACCCAGCATTTTCAGGGTAAAAAAGTGAGTGTTATACGCCAATAAATACAGTACTTTTTTTTTTTTTCTGTAGAAAATGTACAAGTAGAAGACTACAGGGTTGATTTACCTACTGTTGCAAGTTTAATGTCAGCTCCAGGAACCAACCATTAGAATAACCCTTTCCTACGAGAAATATAGGGGCTGGCTTTCACTGACCTGGAACAGATTAGGAAAGACAGAGAAAGGTCAAACGTCCTGTCTACCTACTTGTCCTGGGTTACTGGCAAGCAATTAAAGAATGAGAGGTCAGCCTCCATGTTTCTTTGTGTAAGGTTTCCTTTCAGGATAATCAGTCACCAAGACCGGAGCTCTTGGGCTTGACTCAGCAGTTCACCAGTTAATTTAGGTAACATAATTTTACAGAGTCGGCCAGCACCCAGATTAATGTTACATTGTTATACAAAGTTTGCTTCTGGGAGTACTAGCCATGTTGCTCTTGTACAGCTTTATGACACAATAATGAATATTTAAAGTGTGTCTTTATCCCCAATATTTTTTTTTCAGTCTTGGATAGAGTGGGGTAATGGAGGGAATAGGGAATGATTATAATTACTTTTGTTTCTGCTGTCTCTTTCCTATTAACTTCCTGTCCCAGGGATATACCAGGAAGTGAGTAGAAATCTCTTCAAAGCTAGTGGAAATACCTTTAATGCCCTGTACACACGATCGGTTTTACCGATGAAAACAGTCCGATGGACTTTTTTCATTGGACAAACCGATCGTGTATGGGCCCCATTGGTTTTTTTTCCATCGGTGAGAAAAAATAGAACATGTTTTAAATTTATCCGATGGAAAAAAAAACGATAGAAAAATCCGAACTCCATTGGTGAAAAAACCCACGCATGCTCAGAATCAAGTAGACGCATGCTCAGAAGCATAGAACTTCGGATTTTTCAAATCCTATGGATTTTTCCATCGGAAATCCTATGAAGCTGACTTCCATCAGTCTTGCCTACACACCATCAGTCAAAAATCAGACCGCCCCAAACGCGGTGACGTAAAACACTCCATCGGATTTGAATCCATAGGAAATCCGATCGTGTGTACAGGGCTTTAGACGGCTGTCCCCTTTGAAATATTTCCCTTCATTTCCTGTCTTGACACAGAGAGAAGATTTTTCATAATTTTCTTTCCCAGTTACATGCCAAATGTGGCATGTAATGGGGCGAGGAGTGGATTAAGCGGAAGTTCCATATTTGGGTGGAACTCCGCTTTAAAATATGATCTAGGTTTGCATATGGCAGGTTTACTTTAAAAGAGGAACTAAAAAGTCCTTATGTTGCTTTATTGCACTTATTATGTAATACTGTTTAAATAAAATACTTTATGATTATTACAATACTGCTTGTATCTGTCACATAACTTTCCTGCCCTGGTATTTTTCATTGCATAACTCAAGATCATTAGTTCTTGAGTCCTGACATTCTCAAGTATACTAAGATTTTAAAAAATGCTGTGTGACATTGCTATAAGCGCATTATAATCATGGCAGGGTATAATTTCTCTGCTCATATCTGAAATATCAATGTCAGCTGCGAGGATATGAACCAATGTTAACCTAAATAAGTAAATTTATAAGCAAATATATGCTCTGAACCTCACTATGTTCGTAAACTATCCATTGATTTAAATGAAATCATTAAACAAGTACTATATCTGAAGTTGATGCATTGGACATAAAGTCAGAAAAAGCAATAGGGCCATTATAGCTGAATTCAATGATTGCCTGCAGGCTGAGCAAGAGTTTCTTAGCAACACCTGAATTACAAGAAATGGATGTATATCTTAATATTTAGTTTTACACTGGCACAGAGACAATGTCAGGTTTATGGGTAGTATTTAGTGTTTATTGTTCTCTTCTGGTGGGTTTATGTATTCATGTATTTATGTAGGGCATCTATTCTCTACGTTCTCCAGGCCTTGAAAGTCCTGAAATGCCCTAGGGTACAACATGTTGTCTTATAGTAAACTGCAAGTGTGATTATAAGGGATGCAGATAAATAATATCCAACCAACATTATAATATCTTCCCCACCAGAATTTTACCTGTAATATATGCCAGTCTGCCAACTTTAGAGTTTTTGTCTGTACCTGGGCATATATCCCAATCAGCGGTATATATATATATATATATATATATATATATATATATATATATATATATATAGATATATATACTGTATATATACAGTATATATATATATATACTGTATATATACCCTAGCTAACAGGACATATACTTCAATTAGCTATATATATATATATATATATATATATATATATATATACATACATATATATATATATATATATATATATATATATGTCACCAATCCAGCTACTTATATATATCTCTTTGATATCTTACTGTCAGTGCCAGAGTAGTAGATATTCCCAGAATAGTGAAATGTACTTCCAAGTCACCAGCATAATATTTTCAAGCCAGCAGTATATAACCCCTACTTTGAAGTGGTTTGTATATTCTATGGGGTTAAAATTGTGCTGCAATCACACGAAAGTAGTACAAGAGCTCTTTTCAAAAGTCACGCCATGTTGAGTTGCATTGATATGAAGGGGCACCGTTGAAAACAATGTGGTTTCTATTGTCATGCGTTTCTGTGTGACTCAAGTCACATCTCAAATCACATTAGTGTGAATGGAGCCTAAAGGCATATAGACTAGACTATTCACTATGAAAGGGACGTTACACTTTGCAAGGGAATTTCCCCCAGAGCTTAGTGAATTTTTGTGGCACAATTTTATTTTGCAAAGAATACCTAATCATATGCAAGACAAAAAAAAAGAAACAAAAAACATTGTTTGCTTGCACAAGATTGGATGATGGAGGTCAGCAGTGCTCCACCTCATTGACTTAGCTCAGGGGAAAAGTGCTTTGCAAAGTGAACAGCCTGTTTCCTTTAGAGCCCATTTACACAGGGGCGACTTTGGATCCGACTTGAAGTCGCCTAAAGTCGCGCGGCATGAGAAAGACAATGTAAGTGAATGGCGCCGTCTTAATGCACACTACTGAAGTCGCTCCGACTTCAAAAAAGGTTCCTGTACTACTTCAATCCGACTTCTAGGCGACTTGTAGGCAACTTGTACCCATAGATTTCAATGGAAGTCGCCTCCAAGTCGGATCCCCTGTCTTAACTGAAGCAACAATACAGGAAGTAAAAATAGTTTTCCAGGCAAACCCCTCCCTCCCACAGAGCTGATTATTGTTTGATTGGCCACTGGAAAGTAGCCTGTCCTGGAAGCAACTTGAAGTTGCCTTGTAAATTGCCTGGAGTCGCGCTGTGATTGGAGTCTTAGAGCCGGTTCACACTGGGGCAACACGACTTCCAGCGCGACTTTACGAGGCAACTTCAAGGCAACTTAGAGGCAACTTCGAGGCAACTTCAAGTTGCCTCCAGGACAGGTGACTTTGCCAGTGGCCAATCAAACAAGAATCAGCTCTGTGGGAGGGAGGGGTTTGTCTGAGAAAACGATTTTCTAATCCTGTAAAGTTGCTTCAGTTAAGACACTGATCCGACTTTGGAGGCGACTTCCATTGAAATCAATGGGTACAAGTCGCCTAGAAGTCGCCCAGGAACCTTTTCTGAAGTCGGAGCGACTTCAGTAGTGTGCATTAAGACGGCTCTCATTCACTTGAATGTAATTTGTCATGTCACGCGACTTGGGGCGACACAAGTCAGATCCCAAGTCGCGGCAGTGTGAACCGGCTCTTAGTCTTCATTCACACCTGAGCGTTTTTGATCGCGGGCGGAATCTCCATGATTCTGCCTGCTAATTCAGAATCCCGGCAAAACGCGGAACGCGTTTGCAATGGCATTATTTCTTAATGGCATTCCAAACGCTGTGCAATTTTGCAGCGATTGTCTAGCGACAAAACGGGCTACAATGGCAGCAAAAATCACAACCGCAAACGCTCCTGGCTCTGTGCCAAGATTTGGTACATGAGCTTCTTTGGAGTGTTTTTGGAGCGGAGGGAGGCCCATTCAAATGAATGCTGCTTCAAAAACGCTCTTGAAAGAGCTAAAAAAAAAAAAAAAAAAACCTCTGCAGCAGCTGTCAATGCACTACGCTCAGGTGTGAATGGAGCCTTAGTAAAACAAGCCCATTAGGTTAAAGGGTGCATGTTGCCATTACTGACAGTTTCCACGCTTATTTCAGGTCAGTGAATTAGTAGGTAATGAAGCCAAGGATCAGCTTGAGAGCTCTGTGTATTCCACCCTTAAAGTGCAAGTCAGCAATATCTGCTTCCACATTTCTATCCTCACTGGTTCCCTTTTGGAGCAGGTAATGTGTGCTGTAAATGGAAAATATCTGAATATTTTTAAATAAGAAGAACCGCTTTTAAATGGGTTTTTAAATGTACTCAGGTTACGAGTGAATTGAATTTATTTAGCAAGCTCTGCACTTCCTAAGCTCAAAACAGATTTTGCTTTCAATGCAATTTTGCCTTGAGTAAATGAAAGCATTTTTACGATGGATTGTGGTGAAAATGTATTATTCTTTCCTTTTCATACTAATCTATTAGTAAGCCGCAATGCCGCCATCATTATCGTATCTAAATGATCAGTATGCAGCTAACCTTGGAGGCTTTAAAGAAAGATGGCTTATTTTTGGCTTCATCAGCTGTCCGAGCACTACTGCAAAAGATCATTGACCTCTTACCATTCATGTTTAATTACACCACGCTTGTAGAGGTAAACTTACTCATTAACAGGTGATTAGGTTTTTGTTAGAATGGCTTTGTTGGCAAATCACAAGTTTCAAGTATGAAAACATAATAAATGTAAATCACTTGACCCCATTCTTTGCCAAGTCATCGAATGAATCACATGCAGACACAATCGAGATATTATCATAGTTATAATATTTAGCAGTATATATTTATTACTGACAGCCATGGCCTATCCTATGATGATGAAACACTTTAAATAAATCTGAGGTCAGGCATTAGCTTATAAAAAAAAAACCTGATCCGGTTGAGCAGCTTCTGAAATAAAATATTGAGGTATACAGGCTCTGATTATTCCTAGTTCTGCAGCCTCAGCATGTATATTTAGGTTCTCTCTAAATGATTCACACTGATTCGTCTGGCGATGACTACTCTGGGCGTGCAGCATAAGTTTGTGTGTCAAAATAGTCTACACCCTAATTAATATCAGAGGTGCTCTTTAAGGCAAAGCATTGCTTAGGCTCCATGCACACTGGGCTTACCCACTTGCCGACCAGCCGGCGTCATTATATGGCGGCAGGTCGGCACGATCCTGCGAACCGTCATAGCTGTACGTCGGTCCCTTTAAGCGGGATAGCAGGCGCATGCCCGCTGCATCGGGGGGGGGGGGGAGCTGATGCTCGTGACCGGCGGTCGTGATGACCGCCGGCCGCAATCGATCGCGGGCGCACGAGAGGCAGAACAGGGACGTGTGTGTGTGTAAACACACACATCCCTGTTCTGTTCAGTGAGGAAAGACAGATCGTAAGTTCCTAATAGCTAGGAACCACGATCTGTCATTTCCTCTAGGTCAGTCCCACCCCCCTACAGTTAGAAACACATTAGGGAACACAGTTAACCCCTTGATCGCCCCCTAGAGTTAACCCCTTCCCTGCCAGTGACATTTTTACAGTAATCAGTGCATTTTTATAGCACTGATCGCTGTATAAGGCCTCTTTCACACTGAGGCGCTTAAAACAACTGCCAGTAAAACACTGAGTGCTTTTGAAGCGCTTTTCAGGCGCTTTTGAAGCGCTTTCAATTAATTTCAATGGAGAGGGGCGTTTTTTCAGTGCACTGCCCCAGTGTGAAAGCATTCATTGATTTTTTTAGCGTGAAAGCGCCTGAAAAGCGCCTCAGTGTGAAAGTGGTCTTAGTGCCAATGGTCCCAAACATGTGTCAAAAGTGTCCGATGTGTCCGCCATAATTTCGCAGTCCCGATAAAAATCGCAAATCACCCCCATTACTAGTAAAAAATAATAATAATAAAAATGCTATAAATCTATCCCCTATTTTGTAGACACTATAACTTTTGCGCAAACCAATCAATATATGCTTATTGCAATTTTTATTACCAAAAATATGTAGCAGAATACATATCGGCCTAAACTGAGAAAAAATGTGCTTTTAAAAAAAAAAAAATGGGGATATTTATTATACCAAAAAGTACAAAATATTGTGTTTTTATCAAAATTGTCGCTCTTTTTTTGTTTATAGCGCAAAAAATAAAAATCGCAGAGATGATCAAATACCACCAAAAAAAAGCTATTTTTCATCCATAAGAACATAGCAGGATTGGTTTTAGACCTCCACGCACACGTTAGCAAAGGGCAGCGCCACTTACCCCTTCCATATTAATCATCTCTCTCAGGACCCCATTTTTGGCGTACTTCAGGGGGGGCAGCAGCCCAAGCCCAGGACCTAAGCGCGGATTTATTGAGGTGCACTAAAAAGAAAAAAAAAAGCTCTATTTGTGGGAAAAAAAGGTCGTAGATTTTGTTTGGGTACAGCGTCGCACGACCGCGCAATTGTCAGTTAAAGCGATGCAGTGCCGAATCGCAAGAAATGGCCCGGTCATTGGGCAGCCAATTCTTCCTGGGCTGAAGTGGTTAAAAAAACGTCTGTTCTCTTGGCAGTAAAAAACGCTCATGTAGACGAATTTAGGAGAGTTTTAAATTTTTCTGCCAATAAGCTCCAATCAGAAACGCAAACCAAAAGTTTTTTTTTCCTGCCTTTAACGTTGAGCTTAAAATAAGCCTGTAATCATCCTAATGTGCATGGATGGACACATAGGATAACATTGAGTTGCTTCTACAGGCAGAACACAAAACTCCTGTAAAAACAATGTTTTTTTAAGCCAGTGAGTCTCATTTCTAATATAATTTGGGTCGTACACTAATCCATTTCTTGCAATGCTAATATCATTTACTAATTGATGAGAAAATAAAACAACTATATGATTTACAGTTCTAAAATATTATTCTGATCATGTCTTGTTCTTGGGAAAACAATTATCTTTTTTTAAATTAAAATCATCTTTCAATAGAAAATGCGTATGAACACCTCCTCTTCCTAGTGGAATAGGCATTAAATTACATAAAGTGAATTCATATGGCCAGTATGACTTATTCAAAAAATATGTATTTTGTCTGGTTTCATCAAGGCACTCCCTCAACACTAAAACACTGGGAGATTTATCAAGCAAGGTGTGGACTAAAATAGGCAACTGTCCAGTACACCGGAAGCTAAATCGAATCTATCAATAAATTGCCTTAGTTAAGTGTATTTTCCTCCCCTGTGCTTGTAAAACCAGATATTTTACATACTGTACATGTACACCAGATTTAGCATTACATTTGTGAAATTTTTACATTTAGAAGTAAAGTATGGGAATTTTCTTTATTTTTTAATCATACTTACCTAGGTGGATGCAAAATCGGTCCAATGCTGCATCTGTTCCCCATCGGCACTAAGGTTGAGAACTGAGCGATCAAAGACCGCTGATCGCTTAAATCTCCCTGAGCAGAAAGCTGATGACTGTCAGTCATTGGCTCTCTGCTCTGACCCCCCCCCCCCCCGTGCTCACTGGAGCGCTGGGCTGTAGAGTGTGAGGGGCCGGCCGGCTCAGGGTCTCATCGGCTTTCTGAGAAGCTGAGCTGGGTGCCGAGCCAAGCATGTGGGTGGATTCCGACCATCTGGTCGCAATCTTTTCCAAGCCTGGACTGGCTCTGTGACATCAGCCGATAGGGGCTTCAGCCCCCTGTCTGATGAAAACGGGTCCCAGGAGTGCAAAACAATCTGCACTCCTGTGATCCACCGGAGAAGTACAGCCAAATGAGCTTTGACTGTACTTCTCCTTTAAAACTGAAACACGTAAAGGAAGTGGTAAATGACATGAAGTATGGGATGTTTAGACAGTGCTGCGTCTGACCAGCAGAGGGGGGCAGAGAGGTAACTAGGTGAGAGCAATAGGGGGAGAGATGACAGAAGGTGCAATACCACAGTGCAGATTAACGTACATGTAAACCCTTAAAGTGGTTATAAAGTTTTTTGTATTAAAATAACAAACATGTTATACTTGCCTTCTCTATGCAATGAATTTGCACAGAGCAACCCCAAATCTCCTCTTCTGGGGTCCCCCCGCTGGCACTTTCAGCTCCTCCTCTTCAGTTTCCAGCGGAATGCAGGGTTTATTTACTAAAGCTGGAGAGGGAAAAATCAGGCTCACTTCTGCATAGAAACCAATCAGCTTCTAACCTAAGCTTGTTCAATTATGCTTTGGCAATAAAACCTGGAATCCAACTGGTTTCTATTCAGAAGTGAGACTGATTTTGCACTCTCCAGCTTTAGTAAATAAACCCCTGTGTGCTGTAGCAAAGGGACTGTAATGACATTCATGTAGTGAGCAAAACCAATAAAACAGAAATATATCACATAAAATTCCAAATGTATTATACAAAAGACATAGTAGTAATTACATTAATGTGTTGTACCCAGATACATTTCACATCTATAATACAGAAAATATTCTTTTTTTTTATAGAACCGCTCCACATAAGAAGCCTCTTCAGTGTCTGCCACCATAGCAAGCCACTTGCTGTGGGGGCAGACAAGTGGGCGCAATCCTGAGCCAGGCTCTGTGCATCCATAGACACACACAGCATGTCTTGGCCCTGCCCCTCCTCTCTGCTCACAGGATTTGATTCCAGTGAATGCAGGGAGAGAGAGCCACTAGAGACTGGCACAGCACTGGATCAAGTGAGAACTCAGGTAAGTATTTAGGAGGGTGAGGGGGAGATACAATAACTGGGAAATTTTTTATCTTAATACAGGGAGTACATTAACCACTTCCCGTCCGATCAATAGACAATTGACGTCCGGAAAGTAGTTCAGTTATCCTGACTGGACGTCTATTGACGTCCTGCAGGATAACAGCCGCCGCGCGCCCGGGGGGGGGGGGGGGGCGCATCACGGCGATCAGTGGAGCAGTGTGTCAGTCTGACACACCGCAACACCGATCTCCGTAAAGAGCCTCCGGTGGAGGCTCTTTACCATGTGATCAGCCGTGTCCAATCACGGCTGATCACAATGTAAACAGGAAGAGCCGTTGATCGGCTCTTCCTCACTCGCGTCTGACAGACGTGAGTAGAGGAGAGCCGATCGAGAGCCCACACTGGATCACGAGGATGTCGCTCCAGGACCACCAGGGAAGCGGGCAACATGTGGATGGCCAGGTACATCCCCCATGGCCATCCACATGTTTTAAAACATGCCCAACATGTGCCAATCAGTGCCCACAAATGGGCACTGACTGGCACCATAATAGCATTAAAAAAAAGTGATGCCCAGCAATACCACCACCATTAATAACCAGTGCCACTCATCAGTGTCCCTCAGTGCCACCCATCAGTGCATATCAGTGCTCACCTATCAGTGACCATCAGTGCCCATCTGTGCCACCTATCAGTGCCACCCATATTTACCCATCAGTGCCACCCATAAGTACCCATCAGTGCCGCCTATGAGTGCCCATCAGTGCCGCCTATGAGTGCCCATCAGTGCCACATACCAGTGCCACCTATCAGTGCCCATCAGTGCCGCCTATCAGTGCCCATCATCAGTGCTTATCAGTGCCACATCATCGGTGCCACCTCATCGGTGCCCGTTGGTGCCGTCTTATCAGTGCCCGTCAGTGCAGCCATATCAGTGCCCATTATTGAAGAAGAAAACTTATTTATTTCCCCCAAAAAATAACAGAAATAAAAACATATTTTTTTTCAAATTTTTTTTCTTTTTTTATTCGTTGCGCAAAAAATACAAATCGCAGAGGTGATCAAATACCACCAAAAGAAAACTCTATTTGTGGGAACAAAATGCTAAAAAAATTGTTTGGGTACAATGTAGCATGACCGCGCAATTGTCATTCAAATTGCGACAGCGCTGAAAGCTGAAAATTGGCTTGGGCAGGAAGGTGCGTAAGTGCCTGGTATTGAAGTGGTTAAGGTAAAAAATGTCTTGGCTTTAGAACCACTTTAACTTATGTATGTTTTTTTTTTTTTGGGGGGGGCTAGGTTTACACTTGCGGTTGAGGGGGTAGTAAAAAATAAATGCAGTTGAGCCTTGGGGTAGTGATTTCCAGAGGATGGGAAAGTCTCTGGGAAAGTCTCTGGAAATGAGCACTGGAGAAGGGGACAGGGGAGCTACAGAGCACGTGGTCTTGGGATGAGTGAAGAGGACGGTTTGGGTGATATTTTGGGAGGGGGTTGATGATGTAGCTGGGGGCCTAGCTGTGGATGGCTTTGTATGAAGTCAGTGGAGGTTTGGCAAAGAGAGGTAGCGGACGTTGAATAATTGGTAGGGTGGATAAGCAGCAAAATTCATGATAGACTGAATTGGAGTTAGCTTGTCTAATGGTGGGCCAATGCAATAGTCAATGTAAGAGATAACAAGGGCGTGAATAAGTATCTTGATGGTATCATTGGTTAATATTACAAAGGTGAAGGCGGCCTGAAAGAAAAGATCAGACTTCAGGATTACACCTAGAACCCTGGCATGAGGGGATAGAATGATAGTTGTGCTATTGATCTCAATGGAACAGTCAGAGGAAGGGGACACAAGAGGAGGAAATATAAAAGTTTATGAGCTTTGTTTTTAGGGTATTCCATAGGGTTACCTGTCTACATAGGTCACAAAAACTACAAATTACACTATGATGTCATAGCACATCACATTAATATTTGCATTGTATCTGATGCTTATCAGATTGAAAAAGCTCCCCAATTTTAATTGTAAGCTTGAAAAAAGTTATTTAGTTTGTTTTAAAAATACTGTATGCTATCATGACTTTTCCTCTCTAGCAAAATAGTTAAATACAAAACACTTGAGTAGGACCATCTCTAACATAGAAAATGTATCCAGTAGTTGCCACATTTCCTTTAATGATTACAAATACACAAGTGTATCAAAAGGCATGGCAGTAGTCATCAAATTGCAGTAGCAGAAGATTTATGTCAGTTTACTTGCAGCAATTAGCTGTTAAAGGGTCACAGGAGTGCATCTAGTTGACTAGTTTAACTGAACTCCTGTGACCTGTATTAACCACTTGAGCCCTGGAAGGATTTACTCACTGTTGACGTCCTTTTTTTCCCATAAATAGAGCTTTCTTTTGGGGGTATTTGATCACCTCTGCGGTTTTATTTTTTTGCGCTATAAACAAAAAAAGAGCAACAATTTGAAAAAAAAAAAAAAAGACTTTCTGCTATAAAACATTTCCAAAAAAAAAAGTTTAAAAACAAATTTTTCTTTCTCGTACATCACGGGACACAGAGCGACATAGTCATTACTAATGGGTTATATAGTTACCGTCAGGTGCTGGCACTGGCAACTTCCAAAACCGGAAGTACCCTCCCCTATATAAGCCCCTCCCATCCGGGAGCACCTCAGTTTTTTGCCAGTGTCTAAGGTGTTGGCCAAGAAGAAACATGTGTTTTTCACTGAGCTTGCGTACAGGTTCTTTTGGGCCTCAGTAAGCTATTCCGGATCCGACCAAAAAAGCTTCATAGCTAAACGGTCGGTACCCGGGCCTTGCAGAGAAGAGCAAGGTTTTGCCTGTAATGCTTCTCTTAGGAGAGCTGGACCCTGGGATCCAGAGCTCTGGTCATACCCACGACCAAGATGTTTTCTGTGCAGGGTGCTATACAGGTCCAGGGGAGTGGAATCCTTGGGAACCCGGTCCCTGAAGGTTTGATTACAATGCCTGCCGTGATAGGTGAAGTTTGGGCTTTTGTGGACCAAACAAAGTCCTGCGGCGGGGAACAGGTAAGTGGGGGCCCCCAGGAACTTGGTTCTATTGGGGGACCCCCAAGCCTAATTTGTCTTTCTGTCTGTTACCTAACGGTATTCCCGCTAATATCTGTGCATGCCTGTAACTACTAAAAAAATGTAATAATTTTTAATGGTGGTCAAGAAAAAAAAAAAAAAAAAGAATGTTTTTTTATATATGTTTAGTATATTAAACTGCGGTACCTGTGTTTGTCCACTAGAGGCCGCTGTGGAATGTTTTTCTTGTCATATGGACTAGTTTCTTCTCAGAGAGCAAAGTCCAGGCAGCTGGTGAGTTCTCCTACAGGAAACTGTTTCCTCTGCCATGTTGCAGTGTTCGTCTATCCCCCGGCCTGCGGCAAAGGGGGCCCTGGCTCCTGTCCCTGGTTTCCATGTTTGAAAATTAGCGCCGAGGCGCACGTGGCCGCGCGCGTGCGCGTGCACGCGCCTCTATATATAGAGGTGGCCGGAAAAAGGGGCGGGGCCTGGGGGATGACGCTCTGTGCGCGCCGCAGCGCTTCTGCGCATGTGCGGGCGTCCCAGCAGGTTTTTAAAAAGCCACATTATTGCAGATAAGCTGGCTATGAAGTACAGAGACAGAGCTGGCAACATTTAAAGGCATACAGCATAGCGGTTGATACAGGCATCCCCTAGAAAGGCACATTAGTAGACACCAACTGTGATATAGCAGCAATTGTGCTAGACTATTCTCAGTAAAAGTGGTGTATTACGGCTGGAATACCTCAGCTTTAGGCTTAGGAATATGCCGTCCAGTAGCTCCGGAACTGAATCTTCCAGGAAGCGAAGGGGGTCTCATCGGGCTCTGAGGATCTTGGGCATACTCCTGCTGCACCAGTCTCCCCTGAAGTTCAGAGGTAAGTGACCGTAGAGACCCCGCAGGGGTACTTGGTACTGTGGCTGTCCTCAGTCACCTGCTCCTGTGTATGTAACAGAGGAGGTTTTTTCCTCAGCTCTGGGAGGATTAGAGAGAGATTGTCAAAATTTATCGCTGCCTCCCTGTCAGGGAAAGCACGCCCGATCTCCGTCTCCTCCTTCAGAGTGCCTGTTAGCAGAGCAACAGTCCCATACAGGGATCGACCTGCCTGAAGGGGATCAGGATAAGGTTGATTCTGTTATAGAGGAATCAACAGTGGGGGAACCTTTTCTCAGCATCTCAAGCTGAAAGATTATGGGTTCAGTCTCTGACTAACATGGTCCGATCAGCATTTAAAAATGCACCTTGCGGAACCATCAACCACTACTGTATCCTCGTTGGGGTCGCTAGAAGCCCCCAGACTGTTTGTTCTTTTCCACTTCACCCTTTACTGAAAGGGCTCATTTACCAGGATTGGGAACGTCCTGAGAAAATATTTATTCCCCCAAGAGATTTCCGGTGGTCTATCCCATGGAGGATAAGTTCATCAAAAAAAAAAAATGGAAAGTCCCTACAGTGGACGCAGCCATCTCTTGTATGTATAAATCACTGACATGTCCAGTGGATAATGTCCAAATGTTCAAGAACCCAATAGATAAAAGATTGGAGTCCTTATGAAAATCTGCTTGGTGATACAACCAGCAGTAGCAGCTATTGGGGTCTGCTAAGCAGTGAAGGATCAGTTGAAACAGGTCTTGAGGGACTTGACAGATCAGCAGGCTTTGCCCTAGCTGATCTACCTAGAGCCTTAGGCTTTGCGGTTGACGCCATAGAGGATTCAGTCCATCAGGCCTCCCGCCTTACGCTGTCTATAGTACATATGCGTAGGCTCCTATGGCTCAGAAACTGGTCTGCTGAAGCTCCCTGTAAAGAATGGCTGGTTAGCGTCCCATTTCATGGTGAACGCTTATTCAGGGAAAACCTGGATAAATATATCCAGAAAATTTCCAGCGGTAAAAATACGCTCTTGCCGGTTAAAAGCAGAGTTAGAGGTCCCTCTTTAAGAGGCCTGCTTCTCCAGTCCCTGGGGCATTGGCTGTGTAACAGTTCCGACGGCCTCCTCGGTCAAATCCCGGGGGTAAAAAACAGGGACAGTAGCAGGGTAATGAGAAACCCTGGGTCAGGGGAGGTACAAAACCTCCCCCAAAGTTAAATTCATTGAAGCCCCCACTCAGTCGGGTGGGGGGAGGACTCCAGTTGTTCGCAAAGAGACCTGGCGGGACACGATCAAGACAGATAGGTGCTCTCCGCAGTAGGTTTGGGATACAGTTTGGAGTTAAAAGACTCTCCTCCTTCCCATTTTGAGGTCAAACGTGCCAAGGGATCCCCGGAAGAGAGAGTCCCTCCTGTTGGCACTAGAACAACTATTGCTCCAAGGAGTAATTATGGAGGTTCCCCTGGAAGAATGAGGGTTCGGGTTTTACTCAAACCTCTTTACAGTCCCGAAGCAAACGCGGACGGGAGGCCCATATTAATTTTAAAAGGGCTATACAAATTCCTGTATATCAGGACTTTCCGATGGAGTCGATCCGATCGGTGGCCACTGCCCTACAAGGGGAGGATTGGTTAGCCACGATCGACATCAAAGATGCTTATTTGCACATTCCCATCTTTCCAGTCCACCAAAAATTTCTACGCTTTGCAGTAGAAGGGCGCTATTTTCAGTTCAGAGCCTTACCCTTCGGTTTGGCCACAGCACCAAGAGTGTTCACAAAAATTCTGGCCCTTTATTGGCCAATCTAAGAACACAAGGTGTAATGATAATGGCATATCTGGATGACTTGTTGCTGATAGACCACTCAGTGAAAAAACTAGACGTGGTCGTTCACAAGACGATCAAGTATCTGGAATCTCACGGTTGGATTATCAACCGAGACAAGTCAGCCCTAAAAACCAGTCAAAAGTCTGGAATACTTGGGGCTAAGGTTGGATTCAGGCCAGAGAATAATATTCTTGCCTCGAGGAAAGGTGTTGTCTTTGAAAGATTTGATCCACTTAGTGGGTACAAAAAAGACAGCCGTCCATACGCCTGTATATGAGGCTGCTGGGAAAAATGGTGGCATCATTCGAAGCAGTACCCTACGGTCAATTCCATTCAAGGAATTTGCAAGGGGCCATACTGTCAGCCTGGAACAAAAAAGTTCAGGCCCTAGACTTACAATGTCCTTGTCCCCTTCCGTTCGCAAGAGCCTCCGTTGGTGGTGGGTTCCCCAGAATCTGGAAAAAAGGAAATCCTTCAGTCCGATTTCTTGGAAGGTGGTCACTACAGATGCCAGCCTTATAGGCTGGGGAGCAGTACTGGAGCAATAGTCTCTCCAGGGCAGATGGTCGGATGCAGAAAAGGCCCTGCCCATCAATCTCTTAGAGATACGAGCAGCCCGGTATGCCCTAGTAGCATGGACATCCAAACTCCAAGGGTCCCCTGTCAGAATTCAATCAGACAATGCCACAGCAGTGGCATATATCAATCATCAGGGGGGCACCAGGAGTCGTGCAGCCCAGAGGGAAGTAAATTACATCCTGAAATGGGCAGGAAAAATATGTCCCAGCCATATCTGCGGTATTCATTCCAGGAGTGGAGAATTGGAAGGCAGACTTTCTAAGTCGCCAGCAATTAGGCCCAGAGGAAGGGTCCCTTCACCCTGAGGTTTTCTGGACAATATGTCAGCGGTGGGGAACATCGGATGTAGATCTTCTAGCATCTAGATTCAACGCAAAGGGGGATAGGTTTGTCTCTCGGACAAGGGATCCCCTAGCTTGCGGCTCGGATGCCCTAGTGTTCCCTGGGGATCAGTTCAAGCTGATATATGCATTCACACCGCCACAATTGTTACCTCGATTACTCCGCAGAATCAGGGTAGAAAAGAAACCAGTGATTCTGGTGGCTCCAGCGTGGCCCCGAAGAGCATGGTACGCGGAGATTGTAAAAATGTCTGTGGGGAGTCCTTGGACCCTCCCACATCGTCCGGACCTGCTTTCGCAGGGACCGATATACCACCCTTCCTTACCAGCCCTAGGTTTGACGGCCTGGCTATTGAAGCCCACATTCTAAAAAGGAGAGGGCTCTCTAATGCTGTGGTGTCTACCATGATCAATGCCAGGAAACCGGTATCCAGGCAGATCTACTATAGAATCTGGAAGGCGTACATCGCCTGGTGTGAGGCCAGGAAATGGCATCCACGTAAATACGTAATAGGTAGAATTCTGGACTTCCTACAGTGGGCTGTAGATAGGAAGCTTGCCTTGAGTACTATCAAGGGTCAGATTTCGGCCTTGTCAATATTTTTTCAAAGGCCCTTGGCTTCGCATTCACTAGTCAAAGCCTTTATACAAGGAGTGATGCGTATTAGGCCTCCGGTTAATATTCCCATATGTTCATGGGATCTAAACTTGGTTCTGTCGGTTCTACAGAAACAACCATTTGAACCATTACAGCATATTTCCTTGGTGCTTCTCACCAGGAAATTGATTTTTCTAGTAGCCATTTGTTCGGCTAAAAGAGTATCGGAATTAGCAGCTATGTCCTGTAAGGAGCCATATCTGGTTATCCATAAGGACAGAGTAGTGTTACGTCCTCATCCAGCCTTTCTTCCTAAGGTGGTATCGAGGTTTCATTTGAACCAAGATGTGGTTCTTCCTTCTTTTTTCCCCAAACCTACTTCGGTAGAGGAAAAGTTATTGCATTCTTTGGATGTAGTAAGAGCAGTTAAAGCTTATCTAAAAGCCACTGCTCAGATTCGCAGAACGGATACTTTGTTTATTCTGCCGGAAGGCCCCAGAAAGGGTCAGGCAGCGTCAAAGTCTACTTTAGCCAAGTGGATTCGACAGGTCATTATGCAAGCTTATGGCTTGAGAAGGAGACCGCCTCCGTTCAAAGTTAGAGCGCACTCCATGAGAGCAGTTGGAACTTCATGGGCAGTGCATCACCAGGCCTCCCTGGCTCAAATCTGTAAGGCCGCAACATGGTCTTCGGTACACACGTTTACTAGGTCCTACCAGGTGGACGTTAGAAGTCAGGAGGATGTCGCCTTTGGGCGCAGTGTGTTGCAGGCCGCAAAAGATCCTCATGTCTGATAGCGCTCAGCTTATATATGGTGTATCCCCCCCCTCATTTGGCATTGCTTTAGGACATCCCATTAGTAATGACTATGTCGCTCTGTGTCCCGTGATGTACGAGAAAGAAAATAGGATTTTTATAACAGCTTACCTGTAAAATCCTTTTCTTGGAGTACATCATGGGACACAGAGCTCCCGCCCCTCTTTGGGGACACTTATTGCTTTGCTACAAAACTGAGGTGCTCCCGGATGGGAGGGGCTTATATAGGGGAGGGTACTTCCGGTTTTGGAAGTTGCCAGTGCCAGCACCTGACGGTAACTATATAACCCATTAGTAATGACTATGTCGCTCTGTGTCCCGTGATGTACTCCAAGAAAAGGATTTTACAGGTAAGCTGTTATAAAAATCCTATTATTCATCAGTTTATGATGATATGTATTCTGCTACATATTTTTGGTAAAAAAAAAAAATATTGCAATAAGTGTATATTGATTGGTTTGTGCAAAAGTTATAGCGTCTACAAAATAGGGGATAGATTTATGGCATTTTTATTATTATTATTTTTTTACTAGTAATGGCGGTGATCAGTGATTTTTAGTGGGACTGCGACATTGCGGCTGACAGATCAGACACCTAACTGACATTTTTGACACTTTTTTGGGAAACAGTGACATTCTTACAGTAATCAGTGCTAAAAATATACACTGTTATTGTACTAAAGACACGGGCAGGAAAGGGGTTAACATCTGGGGCAATCAAGGGGTTAAATGAGTTCCCTACAGGTGTTTTCTAACTGTATGGGGGACTGTGTATATATAGGAAATTCTTGAGTTTTAGATTTTTTTGTAAGATATTTTTCATTAGATTGTTGCTAAATATGTTTGTCTAGACTCTAGAGCAGTGTTTCTCAACTCCAGTCCTCAAGGCGCCCCAACAGGTCATGTTTTCAGGATTTCCCTCAGCTGTGGTAATTACTAAGGCAGTCAAACTGATCAAATCACCTGTGCAAAACAATGGAAAGCCTGAAAACATGACCTGTTGGGGCGCCTTGAAGACTGGAGTTGAGAAACACTGGTCTAGAGTATAGCCTTACCATTTGTAAGCAAATTCAGTAATATTCCTTTAGGATAATGTTGCGCTCCCTAGTTGGGGGATCAGGATGCCTAGAGATAAGAGAAGCAATCCATGTGGACTAGAGTCAAGAGGCTTGCCTTGAGGCATCCTGCTGTTGCTTTGTCTCCTTATTCATGGCCTTGCATGCTCGAAAAGACTTTGACGCATGCGCGGTAGCATACAAGGTTAGTGTGGGGTGTAGCAAGATGGCGGCGACGGCATAGAATGTGATAAGCGCTGGCTCGTCGTAGTCGATAACGTCACCGCATTCATTCCATTCAAAAGAACGTCAGTTTTTTGAGTGGCCGTCTGTACAGAGGGCTTGGCAAGACAAGCTTGACAGGAATCCCGTCAGAAAAACCGACAGTTTTCAAATAGACGGGATTCCCGCCCGTGTGTACAGGGCTTCATATAGTCCACTTCATCTTCTTGTCTGGGGAAAAAAGCCTAGGCTTGTGATATCATGCACAGCTCTCTCTCTCTCTGAGAGTTTGCCAGGAAGGAAGGGGGTGAGTCATAAGAGGGCCAATGAAAGCTGCAGAGCTGGAGGTGTGTGTCTGTGTAAATCCAGGAAGTTAACAGGCAGCAGCTTCAGCTGCCCACAGTTAAAATGGCTGCAGCCAGACTCAGTGGAGAGAGATTTCTGCAGCATATTTGGCAAGTATAGAATGACAGTATATATAAAATAATATGCAAAGTGGTTGGAGGGAAGCTTCAGAATGGCAAAGATGTTTTTATTACAAATTATGTGAGCAGACTGCAGTTCCTCTTTGAACACAGAAAAACATTGCGGCCAGTCAGAATTACCTCTGTGGAAGTCACATGAGATGGAGTCTGATTTGGTAAACTGGGTTACTACAGATTAGTACTCTTTATTGAAGAAGAATGATAGTTATTCACTTTACACCCGGAATTTTTAATATTGTATATTTCATTATTTTTTTTTTTTCTAAAATGTTCTTTATCTATTAGTCTTATGAATTATGTTCCTGAAGTCGTGTTTATTAACATTATTAATAGCTCCTTCAAATAAAACAACCTGTAATTTATTTTTAGCTGTCTTTTCATTTGAAACAATCACATTACTTTTCTTAGCTGAGCCTATGTAGCTCTGTTATCTGTCTTATTTATGAATTGCATATTTAATATAATCATTTAACAAGTCCTCTAGACTAATGCACTGTACTGTAGAATGAAGTGCACAAAGTCCTTTTGCTTATTATATTGCCGTACCAAAGGGATTTTTCTAATGAAGATGCTTTGATAACTGTTGGCGGTAAAGACACTAGAGAAGATGTATCGTGTAGGAAATGATTCTTTCTCATCAATGAAAAGGGCATTCTGCCCTGAGTGCATGCATAGTACTCCCACTGCTCACACTTTTGGCAGATCAGTCACTGCTGGAATAGATTTCAGTCATAATATTCGCCAACTGGGATGGATATACTGTACAATTTAAAAAGTGATTGTTGGTTTAAAGCCAATAGGAAGCATATTTGTTGTCATGTGACTTTTCTTTTGGCTGAAAGCTTCAGTGTTGATGACAGGCAATGTGGTGGCAAGGTCTTCAAAACATAAAAAAATAATAAAAAAAAAATAGGCCTAATTAATGCAGTGAAAGGAAATTCATAATTTTTCAATTTTCTGAATCCTTGATTTTTCCTTTGCCATTAAAAATATTAGCCATTGTAATTATATCACTTACCTTTTTCAGACAGACAGTGGTGTATTTCTATGTGTCTAGCATGGTGGGCATAAGCATAATGCCTGAAGAATAATATAATTATAATATAACGATAATAACAGTAATAAACAAAATGCAAGAATAGAAGTGTAATACAATTCAATACAATAAAAGTATGTATAAACATGATATGACAAAGTCAAGTCTATGGAAGTCCCCAACAAATGGTAGAAAGGATGAATGGACAGCCGCACTCCAAAAACCATAGATGTTTGTCTTTATTGTAAAAAAAAAAAGGATAAAAAAGCACTACAAATAACAGCAAAAAGATGGGGATTGACAGCCTACGCGTTTCACACTATTGGTTAGTGCTTAATCAACACAGACTGGCTGCTACCTAGGGGTACAGTTGGTTAGAGAGATATGCCAGCTGCTATTGTTTGCTACTACCATGTTTCCCCAAAAATAAGATCTACCCCGAAAATAAGACCTACTGTGATTTTTGGGGAGAGTGCTTAATCAACACAGACTGGCTGCTACCTAGGGGTACAGTTGGTTAGAGACATATGCCAGCTGCTATTGTTTGCTACTACCATGTTTCCCCAAAAATAAGATCTACCCCGAAAATAAGACCTACTGTGATTTTTGGGGAGAGTGCTTAATAAACACAGACTGGCTGCTACCTAGGGGTACAGTTGGTTAGAGACATATGCCAGCTGCTATTGTTTGCTACTACCATGTTTCCCCAAAAATAAGATCTACCCCGAAAATAAGACCTACTGTGATTTTTGGGGAGAGTGCTTAATCAACACAGACTGGCTGCTACCTAGGGGTACAGTTGGTTAGAGACATATGCCAGCTGCTATTGTTTGCTACTACCATGTTTTCCCGAAAATAAGATCTACCCCGAAAATAAGACCTACTGTGATTTTTGGGGAGAGTGCTTAATCAACACAGACTGGCTGCTACCTAGGGGTACAGTTGGTTAGAGACATATGCCAGCTGCTATTGTTTGCTACTACCATGTTTTCCCGAAAATAAGATCTACCCCGAAAATTAGACCTACTGTGATTTTGGGCAGAGTGCTTAATCAACACAGACTGGCTGCTACCTAGGGGTACAGTTGGTTAGAGACATATGCCAGCTGCTATTGTTTGCTACCACCATGTTTCCCTGAAAATAAGATCTACCCCGAAAATAAGACCTACTGTGATTTTTGGGGATGGCTGAAATATAAGCCCTACTCTGAAAATAAGCCCTAGTTTAAGGTGGTTGTGGGATCCTGGAGTGCACTGTATTGCAGTATTGTATGGTGTGGACTATGTTGTGTGTTTCTGTGATCTATTTGTGCCAGGTGCACTGACCTCCTGCTGCTCTCCTCTTCTCTTTTGCCAGCTGCCAGTGGGGGATCTCGGGCCCCACTCCCTCTGCAGTGCTCAGTGTGAGGAGGAGTGCTCTGTCGGTCATGGGAGCGGCACTGTGAGAGGATGTTTGGCACGGGTGGATTGCAGAGGCATGCACAGTTTTCATTGTGTAGTGCTGTAGTGCAGGGCTTTCTGGAGTTTTACAACCACTTTTACTTGATTACACTGGCCACTGGGGATTCCTGTCAGGCAGAGAGGGAGATGGGGGAAAAAAGACAGCACATGACAAGCCCTACCCCGAAAATAAGCCCTACTGGGTCTTTTGTAACCAAAATAATAATATAAGACCCGGGCTTATTTTCAGGGAAACGCAGTAAGTGAGCAGTGCCAGCACTGTCTATTTGCACCATCAGCTTTCGCTTACCTAAGTCACTTTATTATTTCTCCAAACCAAACATTCTAGTTTATGCACCTACCTGGCAGTGGTGGTACTGGCAGATGGTTGGATCATGCATTCACATCTCACTACCCTTGGTATCTTAAAGTGATTCTAAATAAATTATAAAAAAAGGCATGATATACTTACCTGCTCTGTGCAATCGTTTTACACAGAGCAGCCGCGATGCTCTTCTTTTTGGGTCCCCCGCTGGTGGTCCTTGCTCCTCCCCCCTGCCGAGTGTCCCCCAATATCAAGCCTCTTGCTATGGGGCACTCAACCAGGCTCGCTACCGCACCAATCTTTGTGTGTCCATTCACACACATGGAGAGCAGCTCGCCCCACCCCCATTGTGATTGACAGATGTATTAGCCAATGGCTCCAGCTGCTGTGTGAGCCAGTGAGGAGAGAGAGATCTGGGAGAACTGCTGCTCTCATGCACATTGCTGGATCGAGATGGGGCCAAGTTAGCTGCTACAATTGCTTTTACAAGAGAGCCGGCCGTGGGCTCTAAAACATAGTACTGGGATGATGCCTGCAGCTACAGGCCTCATCGCGGTACAACCACTTGAAGTCCAGTGACATACCAGGTATGTGACTGGTCGGCAAGTGGCTATATAGACTTTACTGGTTACGTTTGTCCTCATTCTTCTTCCCTGAGGCTTTCTATATGCGCTATCATTTCAAGGGGTACAACTGAATGAAAATAAACCTTGTGACTGATCCAGAAAACTATGAATTCACTTCATAAAACACACAATTCTAATATTAAAACTAACACATAATAGAAGACATTTTCATATTGTTGTCTATTAAAATGTTGGTTCTCCATGTAGCAGACCTCTAATAAGATGTACATCTGTTTGATTATAAATTATAGTCTAAATATCATGCTGCCTCATTAAACCCACATTCCCTCAATTATCTACCTCTTATCAACATGAGTATTTTTTATTCCCCAGGAAGAACAGTGTGTGAGAGTTAAATTACAGAAAACAAGTTCCTATGAAGTGCCAGTTGTTGGCCAGAGATCCAGGCCTGTTATTGTACAGGGAAGAATGATTCACTGCTGTGTATTTTAGGAGGACATTGTTTAGTACGTAGTTTTGGGCCTCCCACGCCCATAGTAGATGAAAACAGGAAATACAGATAATTAGCCACAGTATGTGAAATAACTGCACATCTAAATATATATATCTCTTCTCAAATTAGTTTTGTCCATTAATATTCACATTAAATATGATACGAGTTCTTCATTGCAGTGAAAGTCTGTGGTGCTCATTGATTTTCTAAAAAGCAAAAATAAAGTCAACAATATTTTCATACTATTCTTCCCAGGAGCTTTGTATGAGTGAATGTATTTAGCCTTTTTAACCTTTTAATTATATTTACATATTGATATGATGAATACATATTTTCTCATTTACTGTATATACTCGAGTATAAGCCGAGTTTTTCAGCACATTTTTTGGTGCTGAAAATGCCCCCCTCGGCTTATACTCGAGTCTGTGTCCATCTTCAACTTTGTGGGCCTGATCCAAACTTGGCACACATGTAGCCCCACTCCTCCTCTACAAGTGTGCAAAGTTTGTTGTCCGGGGGACCTACGGCCGGGGAGCACCGAATTTTCAAAGCCGGGCACCCCTTCCTTAGACTCCCATATTAAACGGTCATTTCTCCAGTGACTTTGGGGACCTGGTTCCAGCCGGTCGTAGATGCCCTGGACCTGGAACTTGGCACACATGTAGCCCCATTACCTCCTCTACAAGTGTGCAAAGTTTGTTGTCCGGGGGACCTACGGCCGGGGAGCACCGAATTTTCAAAGTCGGGCACCCCTTCCTTAGACTCCAATGTTAAACGGTCATTTCTCTGGTGATTTTGGGGACCCGGTACTGGCCGGCCCTAAATCCCGGGGCACCCCTTCCATAGACTCCCATGTTAAAAGTCAGTCTAGTCACACAGCGCCGGAGATCAGGTAGGGAGATTGGCCACAGTGAGGCATGGACACAGTGAGGCATGGGACAGTGACAGTGAGGCATGGGCACAGTGAGGCATGGACAAGTGACGCATGGACACAGTGAGGCATGGCTGTCACAGTAAGGCACTGTGAGGCATGGACACAGTGAGGCATGGGACAGTGACAGTGAGGCATGGGCACAGTGAGGCATGGACAAGTGAGGCATGGACACAGTGAGGCATGGCTGTCACAGTACGGCACTGTGAGGCATGGACACAGTGAGGCATGCACATGGACACAGTGAGGCACAATGAGGCATGGGCGCAGTGAGGCATGGGCACAGTGAGGCATGGACAAGTGAGGCATGGACACAGTGAGGCATGGCTGTCACAGTAAGGCACTGTGAGGCGTGGACACATTGAGGCATGCACATGGACACAGTGAGGCACAATGAGGCACGAGCACAGTGAGGCATGGGCACAGTGAGGCATGGACACAGTGAGGCATGGCTGTCACAGTAAGGCACTGTGAGGCATGGACACAGTGAGGCACAGTGAGGCATGCACATGGACACAGTGAGGCACAGTGAGGCATGCAGATGGACACCCTAGGCTTATACTCGAGTCAATAAGTTTTCCCAGTTTTTTTGGTAAAATTAGGTGCCTCGGCTTATATTCAGGTCGGCTTATACTCGAGTATACACGGTAACATCAAAGGCTTTTCTAGTGAGTTTTATCACAGGAATGAATAATATTTTGTTAATTCTACCGGTTATGTGAATAAATGACTGATAATCTTCTAGCATTTATTTCAATTCTACAGATGTAAAAAAAGTTTATTTTGTACCATTAAAAACTATTCTACTTGTAATATAACAATGGAGACTAACCATCAAAAAATACATTAGAAACTTAGCTAAAAGCTTCATAAGTGCCACACGTCTCTTCATAAGTGCCATTTCAATTAAAACCTTTTTAAAGCTTTTTACATTCTATATTCTGTTACACATCCCTTCTTGATAAATACAGGGAAGTGTGTTTTACAATAAGCAGTGAGAAATATCTAAAGTCGAAGCCTGACAAAATTAGCATTTTGAATGTCAAAATTGCTATTTTACATACCTTGTGTGAATACATACAAAATGTGTGAAGACGTTAAAATTGATTTTATTTTAAACGTCTAGTATTAATTAATACGAATAAGTGAATGTGTTTGGGTTTGACTTGTGAAGTTTAATCGAACCTATCGTAAAGTCTAAAAATTGATTCCCTCCTCCTCTATGGAGGAGCAAATTTTGCAAATTTCTGGCCATTTTTAAGGCTAATTGGCGAGGGGTAATCAAGCAATAGGCACGGGGAACTGGGAACTGCCATAGAAGATATATATCAAGGCAAAAAAAAAAATGATAAATACCGTACTGCAACTTCAACGGTGACGTAGAAAAAAACATCAATCTTTTCAAATCAATGCCTGGAAGATGCCCTTAAAGTGGATGTAAACCCGATTCATGAAATTTGAGCTGGGCACATATATCTGCAGTATTTTGTTATCTCTCTTGAGGGGGGTTAAGTCTCATAGGTCTCTCCTGAACTGTTCTTCTCTTATCAGCCTGATAACTCCTGACAAATTCTCGGACATTTTAGACAAAAGCAGCCTGAATCTTCAGTCCAGGGAGGTTGCTAAAATTGATTAGCAGGGAGCAGGTCCTATTACAAAACACCTCTGAGAGTCTCTGCCTATGAGGAGAGGGGGGGGGGTGTGTGCCTTTCCTCCAATTGGCAATTTTAGCTATCTTGGCTGTATGTCCAGACATCACACTCTGTGTTAACCAGGAAGAGAACATCTCCTAACATGATCTCAACTTTCTAAACAGTATATAAATGTGAAGACAGCAGATATACATGTAAAACCTATGTAGGGAGATTTGGTTCATCCCTGTGTATTATCTGAGGCTGTTCACTTCACTGGGTATATGGAGGGTTTACATCCACTTTAAGCTATATGTGGTTTATGGAATAGTATGATTCCCATATACAGTGTTAGCTACACTGTAATCATGCATTAAATATGCATATGTGTGGGTACTTTATTGTTGTACTTTTATTACTTACCGTATATGCTCGAGTATAAGCCGAGTTTTTCAGTACATTTTTTTGTGCTGAAAATGCTCCCCTCGGCTTATACTCGAGTCACCTTTTTGCGCCTAATCTTCCGAAATTTGGGGACCCGGTACCGACCGTCCGTAGGTCCCCTGGCCCCCAACCTTGTAGCCACACTCTTTCTCTACAAGTGTGCAAAGTTTTTTGTCCGGGGGACCTACGGCCGGGGAGCACCGATTTTTCAAACTCGGGCACCCCTTCCATAGACTCCAATGTTAAACGGTAATTTCTCCACTGACTTTGGGGACACGGTACCGGCCAGTCATAGGTCCCCTGGACCCGAAACTGGGCACACATGTAGCCAAATTCCTCCTCTATAAGTGTGCAGAGTTTTTTGTCTAGGGGACCTACGGCCGGAGAGCACAGATTTTTCAAACCTGGGCACCCCTTCCATAGACTACCATGTTAAATGTCAGTCTAGTCATGGGCACAGTGAGGTATGGGCACAGTGAGGCATGGGCACAGTGAGGCATGCACATGGACACAGTGAGGCAAAGTGAGGCACAGTGAGGCATGCAGATGGACACCCTAGGCTTATACTCGAGTCAATACGTTTTCCCAGTTTTTTGTGGTAAAATTAGGTGCCTCGGCTTATATTCGGGTCGGCTTATACTCGAGTATATACGGTATGTTATTCTGTTATCGCTAACATTATAACTTAAAGCAACATCCTAATTTAATTCTTTACAACTTACAAAAAAAAGTTATGTAGTGTTGGCTGTAATACTTGTTCAGGAGTCCTTTGTTAAGCAGTAATAAGCCTTAATTGAAAGGTATAAGTAGCAGCCACAACAGATCTAAAAGCATTAGGATAGCATACTTCCAAAAATAAAAAATAAAGCTACGTGTTTACTAGAAGTTGGCCAGTGTCATGACTGTCCATGAGACGTTGAATGGGCAGCAAATAGAAAAAGCTCTGCAGTGTGGCATTTTTTAACATATCTGCTCCTGGTAGGATTATTGTGACCCGAAGCCTCTGTGTGCAGTGTATCACCCATGGTAAAGGTACCAAACTTTTGGGTATCGCATGTGGAAACACATGACTGTGCACCACAGCTTGCATGAAAAGTCATGCACTCCTTCTCAAGCGCACATGGCAGTCACTTTATTTTACAATGTTGATAATGTACCAACTTCCTCCTCCTCAATGACGCATGAAAGCGATTTTTTTGAAAGACTGCTAATGTGCCATTTTCCTCCTTCTATTCTCACCCTAGGACCTAGGGGGAGGTTATGGGTGCTGGTGGAGAGGAGGAGTGTTGTGATGTTTGCATTGGATGAGTAGTATGGCAAAAAAATAAACCATTGCTTGCCCTTCCTCATGACAGGTGAAAAGGAAAGCAGCAGCAAAAAAAAAAAGCATTAAATCCTATGACCAGAGGTTGCCTGCCCTTGCCCAAAAGTTCCTTGGAGGTCACACAAATCAGAGAGGAAGTCTGTAGGGGTTCTGGGTAGCTGGGTTTTATTGCACCAAAAAAATACCACTACCCATAGTAGAGGTGGAAAGTTGTTATAGATCTAGCTTTAAGAACCAACAGAGATATCTCCCACACATAGGTGTGCGCAGCCTATTGTATTAGGGTGTGCACCCCAAAGCTCAAACACACATGTGTGTGTGTATGTATATGACCCCGGCACATTGCTCCCCCTGCCGTCACAGTGAAAGGGAAGTGCGTAAGCTCTTCTCTTATGGCAGAGCTGGTAAAAGGGAGATCTTTCCCATCTCCTCACTACTACACAGAGCGATAATGCTAATGCACACTAGGGGATTAGGAGGCGCCCAGGCACACCCAGCACACCCTGTGCGCACGCCTAGGCTCCCACAATTCATAAATATATCAATTCACGCAGGGCTTTTTTTCTCAGAGAATGTCTCCGCCCCTACCCACTTCTGAGCACCATTGCTTGGTTCCACCTCCCAGTACCACCCTTTTAGAGAATACAGAACCATGTATAATTTTGTTGTTATGGAATTTGTTAACGATGACAAGAAAATCAGTAAAATAGATCCCCCGAAGCTAGCAACAATAGACCCCCCCCCCGCAACAACAATGGATCACCAGCAACAACATACCCACTCAGCAACAATAGACCCCTGGCAGCAGCAACATATCTCTCTGTAGCCAGCATTATTAGACCCTCCAGCAGCCAGCCTCCCCAACAGTAGATTCCTCCCAGTAACAAATAACCCCCAAGCAACATAAGACCCACCCCCAGCCACAATAGATCCCCCACCAGCAACAAAAGACCATCTGATAAAAATATATCACCTCCAACGACAATTAATCCCCCCCCGCAGCCAGCATCAATAGACTTTCCAGCACCCTTGCCATTATATATGGTGCTGGAGGTGCCAGACCTGCATTCCCCCATGTTCCCCCTGAAAAAAGCCCTGACTTTAAAGACAAAACAACAGGGAATTTAAGTATATCTTAACTATATCTCTGGGCTGACCAGAAACAGGCCCATCCGGCCTGTGGGGGGGGACCATACCACAGAAGGGTCAGCAAAAACAGAAAGGAGGCAACACTGTAATATTGTATATGGAGGTCCACTGTGGAAAAACTATTTGCTTTGATGTGAGACCAGAAAGTCCTGACGTAGCGGATGGCTACACGCAAAATTTGTAGACTTGGGTTCTCCTTTCTGTATTGCTCTCTAAGGTCCTGTTGATGAGTTGAACCCCATTTTGTAATTGATTTTTTTTATACTGACTTTGGTCTAGCTTTTATAAAGGTTTTTTTTAAATAAAATATAATATTTTATAATATGGTGTCTGTGAACTACCCCCAGAGACATACTGTAGTTAAAGTCCCCATTGTTTTGTCTGTGAATTGGTTTATTTCACCTGTATTATACTCTCAGGAAGTAGTGAAGTAAAAGGGAGTTTCTTGGTCTGCCAGAATGTGTGATTATATTGTGAATACTCCCACATTAGGGCAAAGCAACATATAAAAAAAAAACAATACCACGTTCAAATCGATCGTATGATAATCTGATTGTTAGTACACAGCTGTCGTCCAAAGTGACAATCATAATAATTTTTCTCATACAATACCAGATCGTAAAATTTTGGTTTAATCAGTACAGTTTTCGTCCGAAAATACAATACAAATATACTACAACACATGACATCACTTCTGAATTTTTATTATGTCGTTCGAGAATTTCCGTACTTTAGTAACCTATTTACTTTCGATATGGAGATTACCATCCCAAAAAAATGGACATCATTCGTCTGATAATTAAGGAAGAGCCAAACACCCCGCGGTTTGGTACGCACCAGAACATGTGAACAGGCAAAAAATTTGTTCGATCACGCGAACACCGTTAAAGTCTATGGGACACGAACATGAATAATAAAAAGTGCTAATTTTAAAGGCTTATATGCGTATATATTTGTTTTTTCGGGAGCAGTGATTTTAATAATGCTTAAAGTGAAACAATAAAAGTGAAATATTCCTTTACATTTCATACCTGGGTGTCTATAGTGTGCCTGTAAAGTGGAGTATGTTTCCCGTGTTTAGAACTGTTCCGCAGCAAAATGACATTTCTAAGGCCCCGTTCACACCTATGCGAATTGGTTGCAGCTTACACCGCATCCAATTTGCATAACATTATAAAATACATTGGTTTCAATGAGGCTGGTTCACATATGTGCGATGCATTCGCACTGCGCATTGCCGAAAAAACGTGTGCGTTCTCTAGGCATTGCGGTGCGGCTCAGGTGCGAATTCAGGCCCATTATGTTCTATGGGCACGCATCTGATTCGCACATGTGTTGCGTTCTGAACAGGGATCTTGAGAGGGAACTCCACGCTAAATTTTAAATAAAAAACCGGCATGGGTTCCCCTCCAGGAGCATAGCAGGCCCTTAGGTCTGGTATGGACTTTAACGGGAACCCCTATGCTGAAAAAACGGCGCAGGGGTCCCCCCAAAATCCATAGCAGACCCTTATCCGAACACGCAACCTGGCAGGCCGCAGGAAAAGAGGGGGGACGAGAGAGCGGCCCCCTCCCTCCTGAACCATACCAGGCCGCATGTCCTCAACATGGGGGGGTGGGTTCTTTGGGGCAGGAGGGCGCTCTCTCGTCCCTCCCTCTTTTCCTGCGGCCTGTCTCGGTTGCGTGCTCGGATAAGGGTCTGCTATGGATTTTGAGGGAACCCCCACGCCGTTTTTTTTTGGCGTAGGGGTTCCCGTTAAAATCCATACCAGACCTAAGGGCCTGGTATGCTCCTGGAGGGGAGCCCATGCCGTTTTTTTATTTAAAATTTGGCGTGGAGTTCCCCCTCATGATAACAGCAGCGAGACTTCCCAGGTCGGCAAGTCCGCAGCTAAAAACGCAAAGGAACCGCTGAACGACTGATTGCAAACTTGGCAAAGACTCCAAGCTCAAAGACGCAACGCATAGGTGTGAACCCAGCCTCAAGGAAAAAAAGTCATATAAAAGTGATCTCGGCTGTAATGAATTGTCAGGTCTCAGCAATACAGATAAAAGTCATTGAAAAAAACGGCATGGGTTCCCCCCCAGTCCATTACCAGGCCCTTTGGGTTTGGTATGAATTTTAAGGGGAACCCCAAATCAAAATTTAAAAAAATATTGCGTGGGGGTCCCCCTGAAAACCATACCAGGCCCTTCAGGTGTGGTATGGGTATTAAGGGGAACCCTGCGCCAATTTTTTTTTTAAATGGCGTAGGGGTCCCCCTCAAAATCCCCCCCAGTCCATTATCAGGCCCTTTGCAGAATGTTTTTCTTACATTAATGCATAGAACACATTTTATCTTTAGAAAAAGAGTAAAAGTTCTTTAGTAATTAAAGTGGTATTAAACCCAAAAGCAAACAATTATTATGTTGCGTCTTTCCAATTCTTAGGTGTGGTGGCTGCATTAGTTTTCTTTTTTAGGCTTTCTTTTTTTCATTTTCACCCAGTGATCCTGCCAGTAAGTCTGTTGTTTTTCAACAGAACAAGCTGTCGATCAGATGTAGAGGTTTGAGGGTTGAGAAAAAAACATTTTCCACTGACAGGCGTATTTAAAATCAGTGGCGGCTGGTGCTCAAATTTTTTTGGGGGGCGCAAACAAACTGAAAAAAAAAAACATCAATTGCCGCCACTGTGCCTATTAAAACGCAGCCACTGTGCCCAAACGCCACTAGTTTGTCCCCAAATGCAGCCAGTTTCCCCCCAATATACAGCCAGTTTCTCCCCCATAATACAGCCAGTTTGTCCACCAATAATACAGCCAGTTTGTCCCCCAATAATACAGCCAGTTTGTCCCCCAATAATACAGCCAGTTTCTCCCCCATAATACAGCCAGTTTCTCCCCCAATAATACAGCCAGTTTCTCCCCCATAATACAGCCAGTTTCTCCCCCATATGCAGCCAGTTTCTCCCCCATAATACAGCCAGTTTCTCCCCCATAATACAGCCAGTTTCTCCCCCATATGCAGCCAGTTTGTCCCCCATATGCAGTCAGTTTCTCCCCCATATGCAGCCAGTTTCTCCCCCAATAATACAGCCAGTTTCTCCCCCATAATACAGTCAGTTTCTCCCCCATAATGCAGCCAGTTTCTCCCCCATAATACAGCCAGTTTCTCCCCCATAATGCAGCCAGTTTCTCCCCCATAATACAGCCAGTTTCTCCCCCATAATGCAGCCAGTTTCTCCCCCATATGCAGCCAGTTTGTCCCCTATATGCAGCCAGTTTCTCCCCCATATGCAGCCAGTTTCTCCCCCAATAATACAGCCAGTTTCTCCCCCAATAATACAGCCAGTTTCTCCCCCATAATGCAGCCAGTTTCTCCCCCATAATGTAGCCAGTTTCTCCCCCATAATACAGCCAGTTTCTCCCCCATAATGCAGCCAGTTTCTCCCCCATAATGCAGCCAGTTTCTCCCCCATAATGCAGCCAGTTTTTCCCCCATAATACAGCCAGTTTCTCCCCCATAATGCAGCCAGTTTCTCCCCCATATGCAGCCAGTTTCTCCCCCATATGCAGCCAGTTTCTCCCCCAATAATACAGCCAGTTTCTCCCCCAATAATACAGCCAGTTTCTCCCCCATAATGCAGCCAGTTTCTCCCCCATAATGCAGCCAGTTTCTCCCCCATATGCAGCCAGTTTCTCCCCCATAATACAGCCAGTTTCTCCCCCATAATACAGCCAGTTTCTCCCCCATATGCAGCCAGTTTCTCCCCCATATACAGCCAGTTTCTCCCCCATTATACAGCCAGTTTCTCCCCCATAATGCAGCCAGTTTCTCCCCCATAATGTAGCCAGTTTCTCCCCCATAATGCAGCCAGTTTCTCCCCCATATGCAGCCAGTTTCTCCCCCATAATACAGCCAGTTTCTCCCCCATATGCAGCCAGTTTCTCCCCCATAATACAGCCAGTTTCTCCCCCATATGCAGCCAGTTTCTCCCCCATAATACAGCCAGTTTCTCCCCCCAGCCCTGCACTTACCTTCCTCGAGTCAGCGCCGTCCTTCTTCCGTCCTCAATGTCTTCTCCCGCCCTCGATGTCACTTCAGCCAATCAGGTTACCGGTAACCAGACCCGGTGAACCTGATTGGCCAGGGAACGCACCCCCGTGCGTCCTCTCATTAGATATTTAGAAAATGATTACAGCCCTCAGGCTGTAGTCGGGAAGCCTATCAGAGCCTGCTGGCTCTGATAGGCACTTCTAAAGACCAACCAGACGCTGTGATTCAGATGGCCGGCGCTCAAGGGGCCGGCCATCTGAATAGTGGGCGGCAGCAATACATAGGTTCATGCAATGCATGAACCTATGTATTGTTGTGGTGAGTGACGGCCTATGGTCGCACCACCATGTGTAAAAAAAAGACATTTAAAAAAAAAAACTCTTAAAGGTCCCGTTTTTCTTTTTTTTTTTTGTGACCACAGGAGGGGGGGGGGGGGGGGGGCGGCGCCCGGGCGCCCCCTATGGACGGGCCGCCACTGCTTAAAATGGTCAGCTTGTTTTTGTTTATGTAAAAACTTTATCTCAAAAGAAAACCCTGTTGCTTTAACAAAAAGCATTAGCTGGAGTTTGGCTTCAATTTGTGAGTGTATCTAAATCTGCTAGTACATCTAACACTCCCATCTCCAAGACTGACAGTGCTGCTTTTCAAAGGTAGATGTCTCTGTTGCTCCTTCCTCCAGAGTGGGGGCACTCTAATACAGGAGGTGTGTTACTGGCCAGGTGAAAAAAAAAGGAGAAAAGGAAAACAAATGCAGCCATCACATCTAATGATTGGTAAGCTGCATTATATTACATTTTGGGTTTAATATCGCTTTAATTTGCATAAGTGAGATTAATTTCTTTGGATGGGAAAGCAATATAAACATGAATACATCTCATTATGCGATTTGCTGTGTAGGTGAAAAGGGCACCTTGCTGACTTCTGTGTATGTCGGGAGGGAAGTGTCATCAGTCACAAGATATTCCTCTCTGATTTTTGCTCCCTGGTGATTTCCAGCACAATGTTTGCCTTTCATCAAAAGCAGTTTTCCAGCAAACTGACAAAGCTGGACAGATAAGCCCAGCGTTCATTCATGGTATGATAGCATGCTTGAAATGGTAAATGGATAGAAGGTTAATCAGCGTAACCTGCAATTAATGCAAACACAACACCCACTCATAATGAATCTTCGCTGGATGTTATTTCAGTGACTAGTAAGAAGTCATCATACTACAAAGTGAAACATAAGGAGCCTATGATTTCATTATTTACATTAGGTGCCTGTTACAGAAATCTGCATCTATCAGCGGATCTTCTGGAGGCTTCAAGCCTTGGTGGCTTCTACAGCTTGATTGATACAAGTAAAGCACAATTATTATTATTTTTTTTATTGTTTTCTAAAATACCAAAACATTGAAACAAATGAATCTGTAATGTATTATAACATTTAGAAACTATGTCTATATGAAACATGGCAAAGTAAATTTCAGCTTTAACATACTGTATATTATTTTTAGAGCAACTAATTATATAGAGCAGGGGTCTCCAAACTTTCTAAACAAATGGCCAGTTTACTGTTCTTCCGAATTTGGGGGGCTGCACTGTGGCCATTTGGAGCAGAAAAGGTCCTGACGTTATCGGGAAAAAAATGTTCCATCTTTGGTGTCAGTGGGTGGAATTGTGCCCTATTGTTGGTGTCAGTGGAAGGAATTGTGCCCCATCGTTGGTGTCAGTGGGTGGAATTGTGCCCTATTGTTGGTGTCAGTGGGAGGAATTGTGCCCCATCGTTGGTGTCATTGGGCCCAATTGTTGGAGTCAATGGGAGGAATTGTGCCCCGTCATTGATGTCAGTGGGAGGAGTTGTGCCCCATCATTGGTGTCAGTGGGAGGAATTGTGCCCCATCATTGGTGTCAGTGGGAGGAATTGTGCCCCATCGTTGGTGTCAGTGGGTGGAATTGTGCCCTATTGTTGGTGTCAGTGGGAGGAATTGTGCCCCATCGTTGGTGTCATTGGGCCCAATTGTTGGAGTCAATGGGAGGAATTGTGCCCCGTCATTGATGTCAGTGGGAGGAGTTGTGCCCCATCATTGGTGTCAGTGGGAGGAATTGTGCCCCATCATTGGTGTCAGTGGGAGGAATTGTGCCCCATCGTTGGTGTCAGTGGGTGGAATTGTGCCCTATTGTTGGTGTCAGTGGGTGGAATTGTGCCCTATTGTTGGTGTCAGTGGGAGGAATTGTGCCCTATTGTTGGTGTCAGTGGGTGGAATTGTGCCCTATTGTTGGTGTCAGTGGAAGGAATTGTGCCCCATCGTTGGTGTCATTGGGCCCAATTGTTGGAGTCAATGGGAGGAATTGTGCCCCATCATTGGTGTCAGTGGGAGGAGTTGTGCCCCATCGTTAATGTCAGTGTCAGTAATTGTGCCCCATTATTGGTGTTATTGGGCCCAATTGTTGGTGTCATTGGGTCATTGGGAGGAATTGTGCCCCATCGTTGGTGTAATTGGGAGAAATTGTATCTCTTCACTGGTGTTAATGGAAGGGAAAATTATGGCCCATTGTTGGTATCAATGGATGAAAAAGTTCCCCAAGGGTCGGATAAAAGCAAACAAAGGGCCTCATCTGGCCCCCAGGCCGCAGTTTGGAGACCACTGATATAGAGGATGGTATTATTGTATTTTTTGATGAACCCTGCATTGTCCTAACTGAAACGTCTCTCTACCTTTGTTATATTTCATTGCATCATTACACAAGTACCACCCTGCTATCCATGCAGTGGCACCCCCCCCCCCAATTAAAATGCACCCAGCCCCTAATCCTCATACAGGGAGTCAGACGTATGGGTTTAAATGTTTATTTTTTTTTTTAAGCACGTGATTAGACCTGGAGGCTCTAATTGGCTTAAAAAAAGGGTGGGCTCAGGGCGCAGAGCAGAGAGAGTTGTGTGACAATAGACAATAACAAATTAATATTCGCCATTGTCTTCCTGTTTCTTCTCCCAGCCAATCAAGAAGCGGATCCTAAAACCCGATTAGCAATGGAGTCTTAGGAGTCACTTCCTATTTGGGTCGGGTCTCAGGACCCACTTCCTATTCGGCTGGGAGAAGAAGCAACGGCCCAGTGTCTTGGCAAGCTGAAGCAGGTGGAGGGGCAGCTTTAAAGAGCCCTACCCCGGATCACCAGCACCAGGCAAGGACGCGGATGGCATCTGACCCATCCACAGGGGGGCTAGTGTGAGTGAGGGGGCCAGGGGCAACTTCCAGGAGCCCGCACCCCCTCTGATTTCTGTTCGTCTACCGCACGCGTGGGGGGGGGTGTTCGCTGGACATAGATGGCGTCTGACCTCTCACTGGGGTCATGTGCTGGTGCAAATGAGGGGGCCAGGGGCAGCTTTCAGGAGCCTGCACCACCTCCGATTCCCATCCATCTCCAGCGTGAGATATTGAGCACTACTCTCTATATGTTATTAAGCACAGAAACATGTTTTTAGCACTTTTTGGGGGTTATCCCCCCCTTCAAAAAAAAACAAAATCATGTTTTTTTTTTTTTTTTTATTGAATGTAAATTTTTATGAAAATGAGAACCCTGCTTGTTCATTTTGAATACAACCATGTGCTAGAAAAAAATATATATGATTTATTTCCCATCACATGAATGGGTATACAAAGTGAACATAGATTTACCTCTTTTGCCAACATTCATTTTACAACTTGAATATACACTTTGCACAATAAGCATTCACCACTTTGCCAATACTTGTTTAGTAAACCAATCTCCCATCCTCTACGTTGTTGTGTGTGAAGTTGGCAGATGATGAGCAGCAACTGTCAGGCTTCAGGTTACTCCTCACCTTCTGCTGCAATATCTTGTTCAAAAGCTAAATCATGGGAAAATATAGGCGATCCAGAAAACGGCACAGTCATCATAATTATATACAGATTATTCTGATTCTTACATAAGCTTGTCATGGCTGGTTCTCACAGACAAGTGTGAAGACAGGTTTGTAAGTAAATATGTGAAGGAATATGCACAATTCTGTAGATTTACAACCATTTTTTACATATATCCCTAGTGCTTATAACTGTTTACAAATGTTTACTAGAAAGAAAAATTTGGACCAACCCATTGCCACATTTTTGAAAAGGTAAAAGAAAATACCAAAAACGAAATGCTATATGTGTTCAATGGCATATTCATTTAAAACATACAGTAGATATAATGGTTTGTTATTCAATACTCTCTACAATGGCAAACTAATACATTGCTTTTACTAAAACTCAGCATGTGCGTTTACATAAAGGCATAGCTTGGGACATTTGACTGGTATCTCCTTCCAACCCAATACTCTAATGCCGCGTACACATGACCGTTATTCATGTCATGGAAAAAAACGAAATTTTTCTCGACGTGATTTTTCGTGTTTCCTCTCAAGCCTGCCTTGCATACACACGTTCATGAAAAAAAAAAACGCTCGAGCAAATCGCGATGACGTACAACACGTACGACGGCACTATAAAGGGAAAGTTCCATTCGGATGGCGCCACCCTTTGGGACGCTTTTGCTGATCCTCGTGTGAATAAAGTTTGGTGAGAGGCGATTCGCGCTTTTCAGTCTTCGTGCTTTTCAGTCCGTTACAGCATGACGAATGTGCTATCTCCATTACGAACGCTAGTTTTACCAGAACGAGCGCTCCCATCTCATACTTGATTCTGAGCATGCGCGGTTTTTTCCCCCTCGTAAAAGCATACACACAACCATTTTTCACGATGTTAAAAAGAACGACGTGAAAAACGACGAGAAAAAATAGAGCAGGTTCTAATTTTTTTTCAGACATTTTTCTCGTCGAGCATACACACAACTGTTTTTCACGACCATTTTTAAAAATGGCATTTTTCTCGTCATGAAAAACGGTCGTGTGTACGCGGCATAAGTTCTGGTGTTTTTTGAAAAGCATGTCATGGGCCTTTCAGGGTCACCTACATTAGATGTTTACATTTTGACCTTTTCTTTATTCACTTTTTTTTTAAAATATTTACACATTTATGAACCATTTATATTTTTATTAAAATAATTTAATGATTAAAGAAATATTTAACAAAGCGAGCGTTATAGCACTGTGTTCTCAAGGCATTCTGCAAAAAAAAGACAGACCTAGCAGTAGATGCTCATGTTTTTGGCTCCTATACAAAGTCTAAATCGTAGGTAATTCATGTTGAATATGCCGAAATTCGCGTTCTGGGTGCCCCTGCTGGCACCACCCAGCTCAACAAAAGTTGATTGTTCAATTGACTTTTGTAAAAAGAGACAGGTGGAAAATGTAACCAAACAGTGCATGCATCCAATCACGTATAGTCACCGATTAGGTATTCTGACAATCGCAAGTGGTGGTTGTCAATATAAAATAAAGGAAAGTGGAAAAAATAGTGCTGGACCCATAAGGTTGTCTTGTTCGTATTGCTATCTTAACCACTTGCTTACTGGGCACTTAAACCCCCTTCCTGCCCAAGCCAATTTTCAGCTTTCAGCACTGCATTGCTTTAACTGACAATTGCGCGGTCGTGCGAAGTGGCTCCCAAACAAAATTGACGTCCTTTTTTTCCCACAAATAGAGCTTTCTTTTGGTGGTATATGATCATCTCTGCGGTTTTTATTTTTTGCGCTATAAACAAAAAAAGAGCGACAATTTTGAAAAAAACACAATATTTTTTACTTTTTGCTATAATAAGTATCCCAATTTAAAAAATAAAAATAAATTAAATTTCTCAGTTTAGACCGATATGTATTCTTCTACATATTTTTGGTAAAAAAAATTGCAATCAGCGTTTATTGATTCGTTTGCGCAAAAGTTAAAGCGTCTACAAAATAGGGGATAGTTTTATAGCATTTTTATTAATATTTTTCTTTTACTAGTAATGGCGGTGATCTGCGACATTTTTATTGTGACTGCGACATTATGGCGGACACATCGGACACTTTTGACACCATTTTGGGACCATTGTCATTTTTACAGCGATCAGTGCAATAAAAATGCACTGATTACTGTAAAAATGACACTGGCAGTGAAGGGGTTAACCACTAGGGGCGCTGAAGGGGTTAAGTATGCCTAAGTGAGTGATTTCTACTGTGGGGGGGAGGGGACTGACTGGGGGAGGTGACCGATCTGTGTCCCTATGTACACGGGACACAGCATTGGTCTTCTCTCTCCCTGACAGGACGTGGATCTCTGTGTTTAAACACAGAGATCCACGTCCCTGGCTCTGTAAATGCCGATTGAGGGTACCTGGCGGACATCGTGGCCGCCAGGCACGCGCATCGGCACACGCGTGACGCGGCGGGCACAGAAGTTCAGCAGGGAACGAGGAAAGGGGAGGACGTCAATTGACGTCCTCCCGGCATTCTAGGTCTGCGCTGTAGCCGTCATTCGGCTATAGCGCGGGCCTGTAGTGGTTAAAGTATTGATGGAATTAGTCTTGTTGGTCAGGGGACGTCTAAACCCAAGAGGATCTCCGCAGTCTCCAGGGCTTATAGTGCAATGTAATAAAAATGGAAATTGAAGCGCCACACCACTGCTAAGAGGTCCAGATACAACTTCATTCCACTAAAAGTAGGAGGACAATCCAAAGAATAGCTACTGCCAAATCAGCTGCTGACAAGGGCTGTGCTTGTAATCACACAGTAAATAACATTAAGGCTAGGTTCACACTGCTGGGCTCCAATTTTTATCCAACTTTCAGTGCCATTATGTAGTGCAACTTGGATGCTACCATGATGCTATTTTCAATGGTTTTACATATGCTATGGGTGGGGCCAAGATCGCGCTGGAATCACACCAAAGTAGTACAAGAACTTTTTTTCTAAATCATACGATGCTGAGTTACATTAATGTGAACGGACACCATTGCAAACAATGTCATGTGATGCTGTGCGACTCAAGTCGCATATGAAAGCGTGCTATTGTGAGCAGAGCCTAAAGATCCAGCTCTCTTCTAGTTCACTCACATTTAATCAAACACAGATGAAGGGGGCATTTTTGGACTCCCAAAATGCTTTGGCTACTTCTTGCATTGTCCCTCTGACTTCAATTGGAATAAAGTTATATCTGGGCTTCTTAACAGTGGTGTGGCACTTCAATTTCCATTTTTGTTACATTGCAGAATAAAATAACGGGCAGGGGAGATTTTTGGATTGCATGGATGGAAAAATCTATTAGCTTTATTTTGTTCAGTCTGCAGGCTGAATGAAATAAATTTGCGTGCATGGCCAGCTTTAGATTGTCTCTTTCTTACGCCCCATACAGAACTTACAACACATGGTGAACATAAAATCTAATATTGAATACTTTGGGGCTGATTTATTAAAAGCAAATAGACTGTGCACTTTGCACCAGAGCTTAGTAAATGGGGTTAAAGCTTCACTTTGCAAAGAGTACCCAATCACATGTAAGGAAAAAAAAAACAGAATTTTTGCTTGCGTGTGATTGGATGATGGAAGTCAGTAGAGCTCCTGCTCATTGACTAAGCTCTGGAGCAACTGCTCTTGCAGTGTGCAACTGCACTTTGCAAAGTGCACAGTGTATTTGCCTTTAGTAAATCAACCCCATTATGTTTACTCAACTAAAAAGCAATACGTCTTGTACATATTAAACACACACATACAGAAGTGCTAATACTAGAGGCATGGCCTGTGGAGTGCTGCAAGGCTGAGGCAAATTTATACATGTTAACCACATGTATAAGACCAGATAGGGTTGAGCGGCAATCTTTTTAAGTACACACATAAAGAAAATATGTACAAAACTTTGTCCATTTCTTTTAACTCTATATTTTTAAAATGGAATAAAGTCCTCCAGGACAAAGTTTCCTGACATATTGTTGTGTCAGTCTGGCTCAATAGTTTCAGCATAAGAGCTTACAGTCTTAAGCTTCGTACACACGATCGAATTTCCATCGGACAAATCCGTGGATTTTTGTCTGAAGGGCGTTGGCCGTGAACTTGTTCTGCATACAGACGGCAGAACCTTTTCAGCCAACATACACGAAACAAAGTGTTTTTTCAGCTCTTTAGCACCACCCTTTGGGCAACTTCTGCTAATGTTATCTGATGGTTAGCATTGGTTCGGAGCATGCGGAACACATTTGTTGTTGGACAATTTGAGAGCATGGCTATCCAACATTTGTTGTCGGAAATTCGGACAACAATTGTCCGATGGAGCATACAGATGGTCGGATTATCCAACAAAACCCTTCCATCACACAATATTTGTTGGAATATCCGATCGTGTGCCTTTACCTTACCTCCCGCCTAACTCAACTGTAGTAGAGTCTATGATAAAGTCACGTGACTAGTGACGTAACGCATAGGGGGGAGCCTAGTGACGACCCCAGGAGACTGAGAGAGCTCTAGAGTGTATGTGACCGCACAAAGCGCTTGTTTCTACTGAATAAATGTGAGTTATTTGGCACATATTGCAATTCACATTAAACTACAGCATATTGCGCTATGGTTCATTGTCTCTGGTTCCTTTTGAGAGTCACGCTGCATGGACCAGTATTGAAATAGGAACCCATGTGAACAACACCTGAAACCTTCACCTGCATGTCTGTGAACATGTCTGGCATACTAACAGCAGGGAATCATTTCTAGAGTCTGCATACGATCAGGCAAGCCCATCCACACCTTATGGGATGTTTTCTCTTATTTTTCCTGAATTTGAAGTGTTCACACATTTTTATTTGTTTGTGATTATCAGATTTTATCACTATATATTTTTATTGTCCGCATTTTTATGATCTATTTGTATAAATAGTAGGTTGATCTTAGCGCAACCACACACTATTCATTCATTTTATCACAGTGTCAGAGCACATTTTTTGGTTGCAGTTTTTATCGTTTGTTTATCATCTATTTATTTGTGGTTATTTAAATATTTGCATTAGCGCTTTAGTGACTTTATATATACACTGCATAGAGTATTCCCATGTTCTTCTCTATTGTGCAGGCTGTAGATGTAAGTGCAGGGGATTTATTAAAACAGATCTGGAAATAATATTTTGGTACTTCAGTAATAAGAACCCCTTGCTATTGGATAGACCAATCTTAGATCTTTATATTTTTGTTGTGCACTATGCACCAGGCTCCATATGGCATTCCTTGGAATGTGAAAATGCACTTTAGATGCTAAGCTCATGTTCAAACATATGCATGTGTACCAATGACAAGAACAAAACTGTTCTGTAGAACAAAGAGCAATTAGCTGTGTTCATTCTTGCCTCATAACTATTCGCTACAAAACTCCATCACATGTCATGCTTCTTAATTATCCTTTATTAAAAACACTGAGAACAAATAAAGCCAATTATCTAGTAGAGGAAAGGTTTGATAATAAAAACGGATCAGCAGATTTGCCAGCATTGTAAAAAGAAATTCTAGGGTCAGTTTTTTTTTTTTTCCTGAAATAACTAAACGTATTCTGTCCTCCCAGAGGAGTACAAATCGCTATACAGTATATCGTAGCCAATTATGACTTGTTTGTACAAGCTTAATGTTTTTCTAAAGTGTTTAAATGCTGCTTGTTAATAAATATTACCGTACATACTCGAATATAAGCCGAGGCACCTAATTTTACCACAAAAAACTGGGAAAACATATTGACTCGAGTATAAGCCTAGGGTGTCCATCTGCATGCCTCACTGTGCCTCACTGTGCCCATGTGCATGCCTCACTGTGTCCATGACTAAACTGGCGTTTAACATGGGAGTCTATGGAAGGGGTGCCCGGCATTTGAAAAATCGATGCTCCCCGGCCGTAGGTCCCCCAGGCAAAAAACTTTGCACACTTATAGAGGAGAAATGGGGCTACATGTGTGCCAAGTCCAGGGGACCTACGACCGGCCGGTACCGGGTCCCCAAAGTCAGTGGAGAAATGACCGTTTAACATGGGAGTCTATGGAAGGGGTGCCCGGCTTTGAAAAATCGGTGCTCCCCGGCCGTAGGTCCCCCGGGCAACAAACTTTGCACATTTGTAGAGGAAGAGTGAGGATACATGTGTGCCAAGTTTGGGGTACAGGGGACCTACGGTCGGCTGGTACTGGGTCCACAAAATCCGTGAGATCAGGCGCAAAACGGTGACTCGAGTATAAGATGAGGGGGGCATTTTCAGCACAAAAAAATGTGCTGAAAAACTCGGCTTATACTCGAGTATATACGGTAACTTAAAAAGACGATTGCCCACTTACTACATAATAAATATTATTTCATTGTAGTAGAAAAAAAATTAAAAAATAAAAGAAAATGTGTTGAATTCGTACTGAAACAGAAGGGACATTTCCATAATGAGTTCTGCAAGACCTTGGACAGTACCGGGAAATCACAGACAATTGTGAAATAGGCAGATCATTTCCAAAATACCAGTTTATTCTCTGCTGCCAGTAAAGTATAATGCACTAAATTGTTTAAAGACTCCAGTACCTATTGAATGGGTGTATTGTACGTATTGATGTACATACTTTCCCTTAATGAATCATATTAGCGTATTGAAATCATGAGCAATAATAATATACATGCCTGTTTATTATAAAGAAAAATAGCCACCCCGTTCTCCCCAAAGCTCCACAGCAGTAATCAAAGTGATTTAATAAATAAGGACAAGGTTTGTACACACAACCATTGTTATTTTTATAAAAAAATTGTATCCATTTTTCTTCCTTATTTTCTTTCTAAAGAAGGAAGGGACCTGCAACACAACACAGTTCTCCTTTTATTCACTGCTCATTGGCTGTTCCAATCACATGATCATCACCAGTGCTGGTAAAAATGAAAAGCTGCTGGGAATAGAAGCAAGGCAATCACTTGAGTAAGAAAGACAATGACCCCAGTGTTTACATGGTTAGAAGGAGAAAGCCTTTGACATTGTTGGTAGTTTTGAAACGTTGGTGGCAGATTAATATAGATGATTTGAATAACAATAACTAAACAATGGCTTTTGTATCAGTTATAAATGTTCCATAAATATGTTAACAAAAGGACACATATCCCAACATAAAATGAAAAACAATATCTGAAGCTAATCTCTGCATTGGGGTCAATTTAAAATGAAATAACACTGAAAAAAATGAGGCAAACTGCAATGTTTAATTCACTAAGAATTGTTCAGTAAATGGCTACTGTGGTAAAGTTTCGATAATGCGGTAATTACCACATATTTTCATGTGGTAATTTGTCGCATTAAGCTGGTTGCTAAGGAGCAGACTGGCAATTAAAAATAATGAAAAAAAAACCCAGCGTGGGGTCCCCCCCCAATGGATACCCGGGCCTTGGGGTATGGTATGGATTTTAAGGGGAACCCCACACCCGCATAATCGTTATATTTTTTATATTTTTTGGGTGAATTTCACTTTTTTTACTGCATGCGATAATTTATGCAAATGAGTCACATGACTGTGTTATCACATTGACCCTATTGTCTGGTGTTACTTTCAGACTAACCTTATGCCAGACCAAACTACTATCAGCGTCAGGAGCCCGGGGCTTAGAAATCCTCTCTGCATCCACGTGGTGTCTTTATGGCTGACAGGATGGGCTATGCGGCTGTTGATTGGTCGGCGCCACACACGTGACAGCGCTGACCAATTAGAATGCTCCAAAATGTCCCCCTGATGAGGGATGTTTGTTTTGGACATTCAGCTGAGAGGATTTCTAAGCCTCGGACACCTGGCAAGGATATACCGGGACTTAGAACCGGAGATTACCGCAATCCAGGTCAGTGGGACGATGGGGGGGGGGGGGGGGCGTGGAGGGGGACCTGTGTACGTTCACCTTACAGAGTTTTTTGTAAAGGTGAACTTACCCTTTAAACACTTCTTTTCACTTCAGAGCTACAAAGGGAAATCGCTGCTGATGATCAGTGTTAAAGTGGTTGTAAACCCCAAAAAATTAAAAAAATTAAAATTAAAACCTGCAAGACAAAGGCATAATGAGCTAGTATGACTATCATACTAACTCATTATGAATTACTTACCTTAGATCGAAGCCCACAAAGCCGTCCTCGTCTCCCCCTCCGGCCGCAGACATCTCTTCCGGAGGTTATTTCCGGGTATCGCCGCCTAGGCGCTGTGATTGGCCGAAACTGTGAAGACGTCACTCCGCGCATGCACGCGGGAGCCGTCAAAGCCGGCATTACCCATTCAAAAAACCGGCATTCTCAGTGCGCCTGTGCCGTTGTGCATTTTTTTGGGCAAATATCTCCTAAACCGTGTAGGTTAGGAGATATTGCAAACACCTACAGGTAATCCTTACTCTAGGCTTACCTGTAGGTAAAACATGTCAGAGAGGGTTTACTTCCATTTTAAGTGTATTGACCTTTTACCACGTATACATTTAAAGGGTAACTCCACTTTCATGGGAAAAAAATAGCAAATAAAAAAAATAATAATATAGCATATACAATTGCGACACAAGTCATATTGTAATTGAATGTTATTAAACATTGCCTTTCCTTTTCAATCTGCAGCTCTGTAATTTTCAATCTGCAGCTCTGTAATTTTCAGTAAAGTGCAAAGCATAATGGCTACCTGGAGGTGTTCTGTACACAGAATGTGTACAGAACTTTCCCCAGAAACATAATTTCCTACTTGTGAGATTGGCTCACTGATTTTACCAGAAGTCTACACTAAGATACAAGTCAGATTTTTGGCATCCCCTGCAACAAAATTGTCATTTTTGGTGTGATACTCCCAATAGGAAATCACATCTAAAGGGATGCAGATCCTGCAACTTTCCCCATTAGAGCCCTGCAGGTGATTATGAAATCACTCCCGTTAGACTCACTTAGCACAGGGGCACAGAGGAACAAGCAGTGGTTTCTTCAGAATAACAAAATGTAGGAATCTGAAACAAAGTTTGTTAAAACCCTTGCTATGTACATAGATCACCCAGAGGGGAATGTTTTTTTTTCTCAACAAACGTGGAGTTACGCTTTAAATTTTATCCCAGGTCTTCATTATGCGTTGATTCAGACTTTTGTGACTTTTTAGGCATTTCACTATTGATGGTGTTCTCCAGTGGGGGCCACTGGAAGAGTGTGCCTGAATTTGGGAGGCACGCATGAGGCTTAGGACAAATTGTACAGGCACCTTGCATAGACGCTGTTAGTTTGCTAATCAGGGGATGATACAGGCCCACTTTAATCTTTTTTGAACCTTGATATGGTTTTTAAAACAGGACCCCATGATATGATTACCATATGCCTGACAAACCAGGGGGCATAACAGCCCTTTCTTGTTAATAAACACTGCCCCATCCATAGACCACAGGCTAGCCTTTGTTGCTTCTATGACCCATGTTGCTAAGCCAGTGTCGAAACATCAATGAATTTCATTTTACCATCTTCTAATAAATAAAACATAACAAAGGGAGAACACATTCTGTTTATCCCTTTGATTAATTTTCTCTTCTAAGAAAAATGTCAACATAGTAATAATATTTAAAAGGTGTGATTAGTTTTATGTAGATTGCTATTCTAGTGTCTCTTTTTTTTTTTTTTTTACTTCTTTTTAAAGTTCATCCACTTTGAAATTCTAATTAGACATCACATGTCAAATTCTGTTAGATGTTTGTTCTAAGAGGGAAGTTCATATAAAAGTAATGTTTGTGTCTAAGACTACGTCTGCACAGACATTATTTAGAATGATTCTTCATAACCTCGCTTTAATACACATTTCTATTTAGTTCGGTAGACGGTTAAAGGGAAATATGGTAACTACATTTGAAGAGTTTCAGTAATGATGATACTAATAATGTCACATAAAAATTAGCTCATACTAAACTTTTCAATAATGCATTACAAAAAATAAAAACAGCTTTAGACTAAAATAGCAGAAGCCCAGGGCATGACTGCTGAGGCGCAATGAGCCCAGGTACCATTAACTGTAACATAGATGTATTTATAAACCTTCCCCCTTGCCCCCTCACCCTGTTAAATAAACACGCTTACAACCATTAGGTTGGAAAGGGCAAGGCCACAGCTTTGTTAATTCCAAACATAACATGTGAACATTATTTCAACAAATGCCAGTCACAGTTGTACTGTTAGCACACAATTCCAAAGGGGGTGGGAGGGGCCTGTCCTTACCATAAGTGCTGGACAGGCCGCCTACTTCCGATATCCATCAAGGGCATGGCCCATTACAGCCATTTTATGCTGGCAAGGTCAAGAAAAACCGCAGCAAAAGTACGATTGCCTCTTGGAATTTGGAGTTTCACTTTCTTCATTAGGCTAAGTAAAAATTCCCTTGAAAAGTGAGAAGCAAAAAAGTTATCTCACAATTGCCTATTTGCCTTCAGCCTGAAGGCAAATAGGCAATTGTGAGATAACTTTTTTGCTTCTCACTTTTCAAGGGAATTTTTACTTAGCCTAATGAAGAAAGTGAAACTCCAAATTCCAAGAGGCAATCGTGTGCAAGCAGAATGCTGTTTTTTTTTTTTCTATGTCTTTTGTGTGATTGGATATATTTTGTGAAGTGAATTTTCACCAAATTCAATAAACTAAGGGAAAATTCACTCGCAAAGAGAAAATTCCTTTGCAAAATGAACAGCCTGTTTGCCTTTAGTAAGTCAACCCCTAAATATAAGCCAAATGGCAAATATAAAGCTCAACATTCTGCTATCATTTAGCAAAAGATTAGGAAACAAGCGGGGAAGAGACAGGTAGTTGTAAGGAGGACCAAACCATGGTATTTATTTGCTGAATAAATCTTTAACCACTTAAGACCCGGACCAATACGCATTTTCCCTAATTTGCCTACTTGTTCCAGGGCTGTGTTTAACCACTTGAGCCCCGGACCAATACGCAGCATAAAGACCAGGCCCCTTTTTGCGATTCGGCACTGCGTCGCTTTAACTGACAATTGCGCGGTCGTGCGACGTGGCTCCCAAACAAAAATGGTGTCCTTTTTTTCCCACAAATAGAGCTTTCTTTTGGTGGTATTTTATCACCTCTGCGATTTTAATTTTTTGCGCTATAAACAAAAATAGAGCGAAAATTTTGAAAAAAATGCAATATTTTTTACTTTTTGCTATAATAAATATCCCCCAAAAATATATATAAAAATTTTTTTTTTCCTCAGTTTAGGCCGATACGTATTCTTCTACATATTTTTGGTAAAAAAAAATCGCAATCGGCGTTTATTGATTGTTTTTTGCGCAAAAGTTATAGCGTTTACAAAATAGGGGGTAGTTTTATGGCATTTTTATAAAAAAAAATTTTTTACTAGAAATGGCGGCGATCAGCGATTTTGTTTGTGACTGCGACATTATGGCGGACACATCGGACACTTTTGACACTATTTTGGGACCATTGTCATTTTTACAGCGACCAGTGCTATAAAAATGCACTGGTTACTGTAAAAATGACACTGGCAGTGAAGGGGTTAACCAGGAGGGGGCGCTGTAGGGGTTAAGTGTGCCCTGATTTGTGTTTCTTAATGTGGGGGGGCGTTGCTTAGCGTGTGGCATTACTGATCGTCGTTCCCTATTACAGGGAACAGACGATCAGTGTCAGTCACACTAGGAAGCACGAGGAGAGGATTGTTTACACCCACCTCTCCCCGTTTTTCCTCTCTGTGACCCGATCGCGGGACACCAGCGGCGATCGGGTCCGCTGTTCCCGCGGGGACGGTCACGGAGAAGAGAACCGGGTCGCGAGCACGCTGCCGGCGGTGCGCTCGCGACCCACAGCTGTGCACATTAAAGGGGACGTACCTGTACACCCATGTGCCCAGCCGTGCCATTTTGCCGATGTACATCGGCGTGCGGCGGTCCTCAAGTGGTTAATAGTACAAAAATCTAACAAAAACCCAAAGGGTGGTTTACACTGCCCATGTGTAAATATGGGTTTTTGATAGATTTGTGTACTATTAAATATTTATTCAGCAATTAAATACCATGGTTTGGTCCTCCTTACAACTACTTGTCCCTTCCCCGCTTGTTTCCTAATCTTTTGTTAAAGTAGCACAGTTGTGGAGGTACCCCGTCCACATGGACGAATTGGTCTTTTTTTCTTGACACTGTCAGTAGTTTGAGATCCATCTTTTATGCCCTTTTTTGTTCTGGTATCATGTATCTGGTGCTGGAGGCCAATGGAGAGAGAGGGCTTCCCTTGTGGCTAAGTTCCAGACTTCCCTGAAGGTGGAACAGGTGGAGTCAGGCGCAAAAAAAGCACGGGTCACCTGCTGGAGTACTTGCAGAGATGTTCTTGACTGAAATGTAGTCAGAGGAACACCCAGGTATACAGCTAATGCACTGGAGTGGTGTCTACAGACAGGTGGCGCCCATGAGAATCAGCAGGTTTTCAAGCAGAACAGAGAACAGGAGAATATAATGTGGATAAAGTCCTGTATGGGACTTTTAGAGGGTGAAGAGTCTTGAGATTCAAAGATATATCAAAAATATATTTATTGAAAAAAATGTAAAGAATATCAAAAAGGTATAAGAACATTGAAAAAATATGTAGGATGTACACTAAACAACACAGACCATAATGAAACAACAAGGGTTCTAGTATCACATAGAACAAAAAAACACTATCAGAGTCCTGATATGTGCAACAGGACGCAGGTGTGCCCGTCGCGTTTCGAGGCTGTGGCTATTATGAGACACCTCTTCTTCAGGTGCTTGTGGTGGTATACGATGTGATCTGTTTGAGTGGTAGTCTGATATGAGTCTCAGCGACAACTTAGGAGTGGATTGGTGTCAAAAATATTGCATTGGTATTACAGCCAAGAACTTGATCTTATTAGTAGTGCAAATAGACACATCCACCCCTAAAGAGAGCTGTTGTTTCATTATGGTCTGTGTTGTTTAGTGTACATCCTACATATTTTTTCAATGTTTTTATACCTTTTTGATATTGTGTAAATTTTTACAATAAATATATTTTTGATATATCTTGAATCTCAAGACTCTCTACCCTCTAAAAGTCCCATAGAGGACTTTATCCACATTATATGTTTAACAGGGATTGGGTGGACTGTCACTCTTCAATTTAGTCCTTGGCTGCGACTACACATGAGAACAGGAGAATAGTCAGTCTGAAGCCAAGGTTGGGTACCAGGTGTGGAAAAGAGCAAGCATAGTCAGGTGAATAGCCAGGCTCATACACAGGAGAGCAGAGAGTGATGATCCGTAAGACAAGCTGGGGTCAGGTCAAGAGGCAGACAGAAGACAGGTCCAGAGGCAAGCTGGGTCAGTAACAGGTATTCACAGAGGCAAAGAGGTTCATGGGAACAAACACACTGGAGAGCCGAAGATCAACCGGCAGTTGCAGAAAGTGACTGGCCTCCTTTAAAAGGCCGTTTGGTGCCAAACTGGGCCGGGAGCGTGCATAGCTATGAGCCAATGCAAATCCGTGCACATCCTTGCACACCTGTTACTTTGCAAAATATTGGCAGGAATGCCAGGTCTTCAAGAACCTCTGCTGTGGACATTGCCACAAATGCACCTATTTTCCATCTTATGTAAGATTCAGTTTAAATTTTCCAAAAGCATAATTGATGCATTTGTGGCCAGCATAAAGTTAGACACAGAAGACGTAATTAACTGAAATTGGAGAGTGCAAAATCTGTCGCAGTCAGCTTCTAGATTTTTTGTCAAAGCTTAATTGAACAAGCTAAAGTTAGAACCATGCACAGCTGCACCAAATTATGAACTCTCTACTTTTAGTAAATCACCCACAGAGTGTTGTTGAGCTGTGTATTGGCCATTTGGCTGACATTTGGTACTGTATTTTGTTGTTGAAAAACCTCAACAAGACTAGAAATAAAGGGTCTATGACTCTAATGGCACAAATGGCAGTAGACCAATGCTAAAGGATTCTCATTTTAGCTCATATGACCTAAGGCACAATCGTGTACGCTCATTAATAGTGTAAAGATTATCTCAGTATTCCCCATAGCTGTATCTTGCCAACAGCCTGTGCTATTGTTATATTTGTCAGTTTCATCAACTGCAATAATCTCCTTCCCTCACGTCTACCTATCTGGACACCTGATTTGGGAGGAAGCTTATAGCTCTGGGCACAGTGTCTCAATTATATTTCATCACTGTCAGTAGGAGAACTTAATATAAAGTTTTTGATCTTTTTGGCTGCAGTTGTAATTCCAGTAGGTATTTTGTAAAGTGCTGTGCAACCTGTTGGCGCTATACAGTGTAAATCCTGTATAATAATATAATAAAATAGTAGTTCTACATATCAAGTATTATCTCAGTGAAACAATTCTATTTAAACTCTGATCAAATTAGAAACAACATCTGTTCTCAAATTATTTTCATTAAAAGTGTTACCAAACCCACAACAGTAAAATCAGTCTGTATATGCAGAAAAAGCATGCTTGTTATACTCACTGTGGAACCTAAGTGGGTAATCCTCTGCATTGTGTAAAAAGACTGTTTGATCTTGTATGCACAGATCCTCCCCTCCTTCCACTATCCCCTGCCAATTTCCCTGATAACACAGAGCCTATGAAGCGAAGCTACACATGCTCAGTTTGGTGTGTACTGCTAGAGAGTTAATTTTTTTGTCTTAGAAGGGTGCATGTGATCAACACAGGGCCAATCAGCACTGTCCAGACAGAGGGTCAGGGGCCCTGCAGCCTCATAGGACAGTCAGAGGAGAATGAAAACTCATCCTACAAGCTTTAACAAGACACTGGTAGAAGTCACAAGACTGCTATATACTGCTGATGATAAAAAGTATTTAGCAGTTTATATTTACTAAAATAATTGCAATTCCATGTTCTATGTACTGTGGGAGACCAGATATAGTGAATGAAGGGTCCTGGGTTTGGTAACACTTTATCCTCCCTGGCGGTATGATTCTGTCTGATTTTATGTGCTGAAAGCGGTACAATTATGTTGCATGGAAATTTGGCGTTTTATATTGTAGGCCTGTAATTCTTAGGAATAACGCACTTAAATCTGTCCAAACCAGAGTCTAGTAGACATCTCGGGTATGATAAAGTTTGAAACACAAAATCATAAATTATAATATAATAAATAACTATAAATAATTAAAACAAATAATAATATAAAAATAATAAAAATTATTCAATAATGTAATCAAATCAAAAACACTGAAATTTGCTCAGTTGCAGAATTGTCGCTGTCATTACTTTCAGTGTTTGATGACGAATTTCCCCACAAATTGCTATCGCTCTATTCTGCAAGTGATTCTAATTTATTATCGCTGTTTTCTAGCTGGTCTAAAACCACTTTTGACATAAAGGGACACTTTTTGGTTGCTATGGACAATCTCCAGTTTCCAGGCAGAAAAAACTGTATTTATAATATAAAAGTGCATGCAGGAGACTGGACAGACCACTAGGGACAAAGGGGGTGTGTAATTTTTTTATACAGTACTGTAATCAGTAAGATTACAGTATATTGTATGTGTATTGTGTTTTTACTTTTTTGAATTTGGAGCCGATCTCCGCCCCCATGCGCCGAAACGTCGCAGGGAACGGAGCTCGGCACTCGGCAGTGTGAATCGAGCGAGGAGACAGATCACACACACACTGCGGGGAGACATCGCAGGATCCAGGGAACAAGGTAAGTAATTTTCCCTGTATCCTGTAATGCAATCCCGAGTCTGGCTCGGGGTTACCGCTTATGGTACTGAAATTCCACCCCGAGCCAGACTAGGGAATACCGCCAGGGAGGTTAAAGGAGAGCTCCAGACACAATTTTCTTTTAAGTTTTGGATACAGCGGAGAGGGTCTGGAGCTCCTCATAGATTTATTTTTCTATATTTCCTCTCATTTCCCATTCTAATTAGAGTTGGTACTTATGACAGGAGGTTAGGGGAGTCTCTTCAATGATGACACAGACAGTAAAAAATATTTCTTAGTAGAGTGATGAAGGGGTAGAACATCTGTCAGTTTTTTGCTTGGTCTCTGTGGGGTTGATATACTAAAGGCAAATAGGCAGTTCTTATTTATTTATTTATAACTTTTAAAGGGATTTTTTCCCAAACTTAGCGAATGATGGTAAAGTGTTTCTAAGCCCAGGACCCTGCATTCACTATCAGTGGCGTAGCGTGGGTTGTCAGCACCCGAGGCAAGGCAAGCAATTTGCGCCCCCTAACCTGTGGACTTTTAGCACCCAAGAATGGGGGCCCAGGTTCCTCCACTCACAGCCTGAGCCTCTGATTGGCTGCCTGCAGCCTTTTATTATTGGTTAGATCTGAGATATCTCTTTGATTACAGTAGTCAAAGAGATATCTTCTCAGTATCAACCAATAATAAAAGGCTGCGGGCAGCCAATCAGAGGCTTAGGTTGCAAATAGACACCCCACGGGGGAGAAGGCAGAGGGAGAGAGTGCACAGCAGAGGAAGCTGCAGCCAGCAGGAATATTTACTGAATTCAAGCATTCCCCCCCACTGAGTTACCACACTGGCTCCATCCCCAGGACAGATACCTGACGGCAGTGCCGGGACAAGGTCATCCAGTGCACTGGGCAAAGATGACAAACTGTGGCCACAGTTCACATCTCAGTCTCAGTGTGGCTCCTGCTGGGAATGATGGCAGCTTCTCTGTCTTCCCCTCTCCAGTCATATATGTCACATGACAAGAAGGCAGTCTGCCCTCACTCACCAGTGGCACTGCGCTGAGACTGAGGTGTGTTTTCAGCAGGCGTCCTCTTTCTTCTGCCCACAGTAGGTATATGTAGGCAATATGTTGCCTCCTCATCACCTGTTTTAAACCCCCCAAGCTGTGCGGGACAGCGTGTAAATGACACCTATTCCCACACGCGCAGTCACCTGTAGGCAAAATTCCCTGTTTTTTACAGACACGCAAGGCTGCCATTTATTCTTATTGGCACCCCCACGCCTCTGGAGATACAGCACATTTTCAGATGTGGGAATTCGCATGGTGCAAAAGCACCATGCGAATTCCCTGCGGCTGTGTTTTAATGGAGGTGCAGGGACCCTTTTCCTGTGTTTCCTGCAGGTACAGCAGCCCATTTAAATGAATGGCTCCCTGTGGCCACACAAATGCGAGTCACAGCAAACACATTGACATAATAGTCAGCTAAAAGGAAATACATATTCTGTAGCACTGTGCCTCCAACATAATTCACCTAACAGCACAAAGTCACTTTACAAATATTTTCCCTGAGTACTCTCCTATTTAGCAAACTTATCCACAGTGCTCAGCTGAAAAGAGCAGAACATAGTTGCTTTGTACCTGTAGTTCTTCTGTGTTCTTGGGTTTAGTCTCTGCATCTTCAGTCTGCTTCTGTCCCAGTCTGTCAGCCCGCCCACCACATGCATTGCTTTAGTATTCTTAGCTCTGTCAGGGATGCAGTCCCGACATATTTTGCATCTTCTGCCGGCTTCTATCCCCGCCCACCACCTGTAGCACTTCCCTAGACTATATTCTACAGGTCTGATAGAAGGTAGGAGGGTCAGTGGGCGGGGACAGAAGATGCCGAAAATGCCGGGACTCAAATTAGACAGAGCTAAGAATTCTAAAACAATGCAAATGGTGGGCGTGACAGGCGGGGAGGAAAGCAGACAGAAGATGCAGGACTCAAGCAGATCTAAGCCTTGCTAATGGTTGGCGGGGACAGCAGCCGACAGTTTTGATCATGTCACTAAGAAGCAGGAGGAAGTGGAACTGAAGCGGCCAATAACCGGGCAGCCGCTGCCCATCCCTAAACCGCAACATGGCAGCTGGAGCGCAGCGAGTGACACCGTCCATAGGACGGAGTGACACTGGCACCGGATGCTGTGCTGCGCCCCCCTAAATTTTGCACCCGGTGCCACTCCCGCACCCCCCTCGCTACGTCACAGTTCACTATATCTGGTCTCCCACAGTATACAGAACATGGAAATGCAATTATTTTAGAAAATATAAACTGCTAAATACCTTTTCTCATCAGCAGTTAGAGCAGTCTTGTGACTTTTAGCAGTGTCCAGCTAGACACTGGTTAAAGCTTTTAGGAGGAGTTTTATGACTGCCTTTTGAGACTGCAAGACCCCTGACTCTCTGTCTGGACAGTGCTGATCGGCCCTGTGCTGATCACATGCACCCTCCCAAGAAAAAAAAACTCTCTAACAATACACACCAAACTGAGCATGTGCAGCCTGACTCCATTGACTTTGTGTTAACAGGAAATTACCAGGGGGCAGTGGAAGGAGGGGAGGATCTGTGCATACAAGATTATATAGCCTTTTTACACAATGCGGAGGATGACCCCTTCCTTAGGTTCCCCAGTGAGTATAACAAGCATGCTTATATACAGACTGATTTTACTATTGTGGGTTTACTAACACTTTAAGCTCTCCAGGCTTCCATCATCCAATCAGGTGCAAGCAAATTATTATTTTTTCCTTGCATGTATTAAAAATTCTTCGCAAAGTGAATGTTCACCGCTGAGTGAGATCTCCCTTGTGAAGTGAAAAGTCATGTTGCAAAGTGAACATGCTCTACTCCTTTAGTAAATCAATCTGTGTGCCTCTATTGGGCAGATTTGAAGACAGTAGTAAACAGAATAGGAAGTGTGGGGTAAACATACCTAAAGAGGACTCGGCAATAAAAAGTTGAGAGAGGTTCCAACCTACTACTCTTTTTTGATAATTTTATAAAGTCTAGATATTGCACTTTAACCCAATATTATAGGCAAATAAGTATTTACATTACTGCAATAAACCCTATATAATTGTGAAATCGTTCAATGTATATATTAAAGGATTGAAACATAAAATCTGGCTTAAAAAAAATCCATCCATACATCGCAAATCATTAATATATGGCTTCATCTGAGTAGACTTGTGGAAACATATGCTGCATAATTCAAGTACAAAATGATGCAGAGACCAACAGTTTAAAGACTGTGCCAAAGACATCAATGTAGGTAAAGATGTTTATTTTATATAGCAATATTGTCTAGTTCCTGATAATCTTCCTCTAAGTGCGGGATGATTGAGCAATTCAATGTCATCTTAATCTAGACAAGTCCACCTAACTGCCAGCGCCGAGCTGGCAAAAAAGAAACAGGGAATGATGTGACGATGATGTGAAGGGTACTTGTGAACCTTGTAACTTAAGTGAAGTATAAAGTCAGTGTGACTATTTCATAACGTAAAATAGAAATTCCAGTTGCCAAGATTTCTCCAGGCTCCTCACAGGACCTATTCTCAGGCTGTTAAGTCAACATGGCCTTTATTGATATTGGCAACCCTGCTAGAGCCAGCTCGTGGTACACACATTTGTTACATTGCATTAATTGTTTTGCTGAACGAGCGTAAGGCATACAATTTAACAGGTAACATATGCTGTTTTGATTAAAAACGAATTAAATGTGCTGTCCCTCACAGGACTAATGTGCACTAATTGCAGTTTTATATCAATTAATAAGGGGGCTTTGGTGACTAAATGAGTTGAGCTTTGCTACAGCTAAATGTATCCAGCTTTCTATAACATACAGGAGAATATAAAGTATGACATGCTGATTTAATGCTGTGATGATCATTATCAAACATTATTATTACTAATATTAATAATATCATATCCTAATGATGCTACAAATTATATTTGGAGACATCAAAAACCTGGGTTTCCATACACTGACTGCACTAATGATAGCTAACTAGCCTGAAACAGATAATATTAGGCCCCTTTCACACAGGCATTCCAATTAGGTCTACCTGTCAGTTTTTCAGTTCCTTGGAGATCTATGGGCAGTCTCTTAACTATAATATGTATGAAAAAATGTGCATAAAACTTGTGACAAATCAAGCAATCTTCCCTGTGCTCAGTGAACCTCCACCTCTATACAAAGTGCCTGCTCACCTGCTGCATCAGACCCTACTACAGAGTCTAATATGCCTTATGCACTCCTCCTTTCCTCAGTAGGCCTACTGAGGAAGCCCAATAGGAGGGCGTAACGCATATAGGTAGGAGAAGCCAAGCCCGTTACGTCATACCAATGTTATTCACACATCAGCGGTGAGCTGAGGATTTGTAAAGCGTATTTTTAAAGTCTTTTTTGTAAGTGTGTTTATCTCCTGTTTTAAGTGAATAAAAGGGTTATACAGAGAGCATTATGGTTCTCCCCTTTTTTATTCCATGGCACGTTCTATGGAGGATAAGTAGAAGTATACTCTGACTACTCAAAATTGGATCCAGGAGAAGGAAGAGACGCAGAGATACCCAAAGGGGGAGTGCATAAGGCATATTAAACTCTGCAGGAGGTGAGCGGGCACTTCATATAGAGGTGGATGTTCGCTGAACACAGTTGGGAAGATTGCTTGATTTGTCACAAGGTTTATGAAAGGACACTTTCATACATATTATAGTCAAGAGACTAAGAGATACTTTTTATATTACCTAGGTGTATGTTATTTTTTCACAGGATATATAAGTTATGTTACATGAATGAATTGCGCTGCAATTATACATATCATTTATATGAACTGGAGTGTATGGTGTGGAAACACTGAAGAGTGTGAGCAGCAGTTCACCTTAAGATTAGGCTCTTTATTTATTTGTATTTTTTTTTGCTACGTTATTGTCATTTGGTTCAGTTGGAGTCACATATTGATTTATTATTTGAGTAGAAAAGGTTGCTCTGATTGTGTTACACTTATTCCATGTGTGAATGGACACAAGGGCGCAGCAGCTCAGGAGCGAACCTGCTCAGTTTCCCCCATAGCAAGCCACTTGCTGTGGGGGCACTCAGCAGGAGGGAGGGGCCAGGAGCACCGGTGGGGGACCTGAAAAGAGGAGGATTGGAGCTGCTCTGTGCAAATCCACTGCACAGAGCAGGTAAGTATAACATGTTTTTTTTTATTTTTTTATTTACATCTGCCTTTAATATCACTTTAACAACTTAAGCCCCAGACCGTTTGGCTGGCCAAAGACCAAAGAACTTTTTGTGATTCGGCACTGCGTTGTTTTAACTGACAATTGCGCAGTCGTGCGACGTGGCTCCCAAACAAAATTGATGACCTTTTTTTCCCACATACAGAGCTTTCTTTTGGTGGTGTTTGATCACCTGTGTGGTTTTTATTTTTTGCGCTATAAACAAAAGTAGAGCGACAATTTTGAAAAAAAAACAATATTTTTTACTTTTTGCTATAATAAATATCCCCAAAAAATATATATTTTTTTTTTCTCAGTTTAGGCCGATACATATTCTTCTACATATTTTTGGTAAAACAAATCGCAATAAGCGTTTATTGATTGGTTTGCACAGAAGTTATAGCGTCTACAAAATAGAGGATAGTTTTTTGGCATTTTTATTAATATTTTTTTTTCACTAGTAATGGCGGCGATCAGCGATTTTTATTGTGACTGCGACATTATGGCGGACACATCGGACACTTTTGATGCCATTTTGGGCCAATGTCATTGATATAGCGATCAGTGCTATAAAAATGCATTGATTACTGTAAAACTGATACTGGCAGTGAAGGAGTTAACCAGTAGGGAGCGCTGAAGGGGTTAAGTGTGTCCTAGGGAGTGCTTCTAACTGTAGGGGGAATGGGCCGTGTGTAACACGACACTGATCACCGCTCCCGATTACAGGGAGCTGTGATCAGTGTCCTGTCACATGAAGAATGGTGAAATGCTTGTTTATGTAGCACTACCCCCGTAGGAGCTGATGGTTTAGATTTGGGCCTTGCACGTTACCCCACCATTCGTTGTCTAGGGGATGAGAGTCTATACACTTCAGGAGAAACTTCAATGTCCACACAAGTTGTAAATCCTTTTCTTTGCTTTTATTTCACACCAACTTGCAGGGGAATAAGTACGGAGGATTAGGGGAAGTTCAAACATATGATGCAGACCACTGAGGAACTTTTAGGCTTTAAAACGACACTAAACAAAGTACACATACCACTAACCTTCGAGTGGAAATTGCTCACCCGGATAGACCTCTCTCACTGGCCTAGCAGCCGGGGTGGAGCACGGACCCAAAGTCTCTGCCACAGACTTGATTAAAGTAGAACAGGTAGACAATCCTCTGCCACAGGATTGGGCGATGTGGACAAATTGCAACTTGGTCCTCCGCCAAAGGACTTAACAAGTATTCAGCCGAGCAGTATGAGAGCCTTTAAGCTGGACCGGCGATACTGCAGGGTAGCATTTGGCTAGGGTGCATCATCCAATAAAGTCACTGGGCCTCCTCCCGAGATACCAGCCTTCCGCTGGGTTCTCTCCAAGACGGGTCCTCCCCTGGTTCCTACATTGAGTGGCTTCCTCCTCAGGACAGACAGCACAGGACCAGCCCCGAGCCATAGGCCCCAGACAGGACATCTGGGCCTACCTTGTAGGTGCACAGCCTCGGGCCAGCCGGTCCCACGGTGGGAAAACGAGACAGGCAGTAACACACACCTTGGGCCAGGAGGGCCACATGGCAGACGAGCCCAGAACAATGGCGTCTGCCCCTTAACCTCCCTGGCGGTATGATTCTGTCTGGAATTATGTACCAAAAGCGGTACAATTATTTTGCATGGAAATTTGGTGTTATGTATTGTAGGCCTGCGATTCTTAGTAATTACTTACTTAAACCTGACCAAAGAAGAGTCTAGTAGACATCCCGGGTATGATAAAGTTTGAAACACAAAATAATAAATTATAATATAATAAATAACTATAAATAATTATAACAAATAGTAATGTAATTATAATAAAAATTATTCAATAATGTAATCAAATCAAAAACACTGAAATTTGCTCAGTTGCAGAATTGTCGCTGTCATTTGATTTAGTGTTTGATGACGAATTTCCCCACAAATCACTATCGCTCAATTCTGCGAGTGATTGTAATTTATTATCACTGTTTTTTAGCTGGTCTAAAATCACTTTTGACATAAAGGGACACTTTTTGGTTGCTATGGACAATCTTCAGTTTCCAGGCAGAAAGAAAAGTTTTTATTATATAAAAGTGCATGCAGGACACTGGGCAGACCACTAGGGACAAAGGGGGTGTGTAATTATTACATACAGTACTGTAATCTGTAAGATTACAGTATACTGTATGTATACTATGTGTTTACTTTTTTGAATTTGGCGCCGAACTCCGTCCCCGTGCGTCGCAACGTCGCAGGGAACGGAGATCGGCACTCGGCAGTGAGGATCGAGCGAGACAGGGCTCGCAGACACTGCGGGAGGACATCGCAGGATCCAGGAAACAAGGTGAGTTACTTCCCCTGGATACTGCGATGCAGCCCGAGTCTGGCTCGGGGTTACCGCTCTTAGCATTGAAAACTCACCCCGAGCCAGACTCGGGATTACCGCTAAGGAGGTTAAGTACCCTTCCCCAGCTTGCTCAGCGGGGAGACCACTCCCACTGAACTGTTCCCAGAGAAGGACACCTAATCCGCTCTGGCTTGGTTGTGTTCCAACACTGGCCTGTGGTGGTAACGCCACCTACAGACGAACAGTGGGAAGTCCTCCCAACACAGCCATAGCCGAAACAGAGGCCAATTTAGCCTTCATAATCAGATCTGAGCCAGTAAGTGGCTCAGATACCCACTAGATTTAAAATAGCGCCTGATCATCAGGAGCAGGGCGCTACATTTACATCAGCATTTCCCCGTTCTTCCTCTCCGTGAGACGATCACGGGTATACCCGCGGACATCAAGTCCGCGGGACCCGCAGTCTGACTCACAGAGCTTGCGGCGGGCGTGTGCGCCCACAATGCCGCATCTTAAAGGGACGTATGTATACACAGGAGGCATTGTGTCGATGTATATATGCGTGACCCAGTCGTTAAGCGGTTAACAAGCAAAATCCAATTAATTTCAATGGCTTTCATTGAGATCTGGGAGTTTTGTTATCTGTAGCAAAACGCCTGTCACTCAGAGAGATACACAAGCTTGTTTTCAGGCAAATTGGAGCATTTTTAGCCCCATAGACTTCCACTGGGATGCCTGAAAACAAGCTACATGAGTGTCTTATTCACGTTCTAGCCAAACAGCAGTTCTCCATCACTAATCTTCTCCCCCTAGTGCTTTCTATTGGCTAAAACAAAAACACATGATTTTTGCTTGCACTTGTTAAGTGTGTTTAACACACATTTTCATGCATTGTCTATTTACCAGTGAGGTGAGTGAGGATGTAGTGACATCATGAGGGAATGTGCTTCCTGGTTTTCTGTGTCTGGAGTTGAGGAAACATGGCTGACTTTACACCACCGCAGCTGCTACAGCTTGAGGAGTCTTCATTGTGGCTGAGTACATGACGAGTATCATGGCAGATGAATTGTGTTTGAGCACATGGCAGTCATCCAGTAAAGGTGCTTGTAATCATGGGATGACAAGCTGCCATGTGCTCAACTGCAAGTTGAAAATGCATTGTAACGTTTTTTATAGGGCAGCACAACGCAGCGCACAGATGTGAATGGACTCATTGGACTCAATGTATTTTCATGACACATGCATTTTTATGCTCTGCAGAATACACAGCAGTGAGCCAGGCATAAATGTACATAATGCAATCAATGACCAAAGAACATCTGAAGACTGCACAAGTTGCACACAAAAGCGACTGCAGACCCTTGGCCATCACTGCTTTATATATTGTGTATCTGATAGACAGATGTTCTTTGGTAGGGGGGAGGGGGCTTTTATTATCCAGCAATGCATATTACCTAAAATCAATATATTTGTGCAGTACGTTGGTCAGTCTTCACTTTGTACCTTTCATTGCTGTCCCAAGAATATGAACTGAGAATACCACATATGTGGGCACTGTGGAGCTCTTTTAAGCAAGGACTGAGCTAGTCCATTAAAACTGATTTGTACAGAAGCTTCTCCTATTCCTGAACAATGAGTGCAACATTGATTCCTATGGCTGATTTAGCAGGTGAAATTACTCCAGTCTATCCAGCAGAGAATTAAAGTGTATGGTACCCCTAATGTAATATTTCCTATATGATTCTGTATTATCATGTACTACCTGTTTATAGATGTATCCTCTCGCTTTCTATTGCTTCATTTGCTCCAAAATACCTGGTGATCCTCTTCTTTCCTGTTTTAATCTGACCACACAAGGAACGGAAGCAGATCCCCTCTAGCATGGTCAGATTGCATCTCAGCCTTTTTCTTGGGAGCAACAGTCTGACCACAGGTGTTCAGGCGTATGCACAGTGTGTCTGTACTTCTGTGGTCAAACTGCTGCTGACATGCTCACCCATGCACTGTGAGTAGAAGAGCCTGAGATATCATGCATGCACTCCTGACTACTTATGATATGTCCCCACCCAGCCTAGGGTTGACACTTTTTCTTCAAGCCAAACCCAAACACTTTAGCGAAAGACAGTAAAAAAAAATTTTTTAGTATACACTATAGGATTGTAACAGACTTCGGACACCTTTGGACACGCCAAAGAGAATAATAATTCTGGGCACATAGTGCCCCCTCACCCTCCTGTCAAGCCCTTTTCCGAGCCACATTCCTGTCTTAGTAATGTGTCCGGATTTCAGGTGGACTGAAACCCGGACACATGATTCAAACCTCGGACAGTCGTGATGAATCCCAGACAGGTGGCAACCCTAACCCAGCCCTGTACTGTCAGAGTGACAGAAGCTGGGATAATGGGTGCCTGCAGAAGCTGCTGAAGGTCACATAGAGTCTCCACCCCACACTTCAAAGCCCGGGATGCGGCTCTTTGCCAGTGAGAATGAGGCCTAAGTGTTCACATACACATACGGCCTCTTGCACACAAGGCCATCCAGCTGCAGTTTGTCCCTACTTGTGCTTGAGTGTGCCTGGGTGGGAAGATCCAGGAAGCAGAGGAACTGAACCTGAACGCACAGGGCCCTAAATGCCAGGACCACTCTGCACAGCATTGAGCTCCATCCAGCCACAGCCTGCCATATATGGGCTGCTTGTCTCTCTCAGATGCGATAAAACTCCAAGAGAGACACACGGCAGCTGGACGGCCCAGTGTGTAAGGGGCCTTAGGCCATCAAGGCAGGTTCTGCTCTGCCAGCGCAAGCTCTTCCAACTTTCAGAGATGAAAATGAGAAACACCTCTTAGCAAAAGTATGTATGCATAGGGCAACACCCTCTGCCATGGCCCCTTAAAGAAGAATTGTACAAAAAATTGTTAAACCCACTGCTATTCCTTTATACTGGCTTTTGAAATTTACAAATGCAGCAATTAAAAATTGGATGAAAGGTTTAGCACTGGGAAACACTTTTTAAAAGAAAAGAAGTGCATTTTATATACAACTATATAGATCAGACCAAAATGAGCGACAAATGAGGAGGAAAAAGGAACAAAGCAACTTTGTTCCAAATCAGGGACAGTCCTTTAAAATCAGGGACAGTTGGGAGCTATGCCAGTGGCCTCCATGTTGCTCATGTTAGTGTAGCGGGTCTCCTTTAAGGCCCTATGGACTACGTTACCCAGAACCCCGCTTGGCACCCAGGGTGCATTTGGCCACCGCAGAGACTCATGGGTGGGGCTATAAAAGGAAAGGGCGATGCTAAGCTCGGCCTCTTTGGACACCGCGCTGCAATCAAGGGGACTCCCTGTGCGGATCTGTTGCAGTGCAAGGCCCGAGGCCTGGGCCTGGCATACCTCCCAAAGAGCCTTCCACCCCACTGCTGAGCCTGGGTGACACCTGACTTCTTTGAGTTGCTGACATCAGTTGGACCAGAGACCTGATTGTTGCAGGCACTGTGTGTGGAAACACAGTGGTGGAAGTCCCGGACTGGGATCGCGTCCGGAGGGGTGAGCGAGCATCTGCTCACTTATTTAGCTTGTACTTTGATTAGGCCTAGTGACTGCCTTGGCCCATCGTGCTGTAGTTATTATCCCGCCGGAAACTAGTGGCTGAACTGAGTTGTGTAGTCTCCGGTGAAGTGTTCCTCTTTTATTACCCGTTTATGGATTACAAATACTGTTCCTGTATGTGCACCACCGTTCATCTGCATGCGAAGAGTTGTTCTCACAGAGACTGAGCTTTATCTGAGTCAGGCCTGACCAGGAGTTTAAAACTTTGTTGTTGTGCCACATTGCGCATAGAGAAGATAGTTGCACGTGGCGTGTGATCACTCTGCACTATCACTATTAGTAGGTTTATTGCTGCAGGGCTCTGCATGTATGCTATGTGTATTGTTTAACCTATACCTTTATACCTAAGTAAATTAGATATAGTTTACCAATCCTGATTCAGTGTTTATCATTGCATATTAACTGCCTATCCTGTTGTGAGATTGTGTATAACCAGGTATAGAATTATATGAAGGAAACATTCCCTAGACTAACTGTGCCATAGAGGGTTGAGTAGATTGCCGGGGGTTGGCGGTGCTGTATACAGGGCCCAAACTAACTGAAAACCAGCGGCTCTCTTAACTGGGGGTAGCGCTACATTAGTATTAAAATAGAGCATGGGGACCACAACCCCTAAACATCTCCATTAGAACATTAATAGTAGTATGTTTGTTTGAGAAGAAAAATATATTTTGCCACTAGAGAAACCTTCATGTTTAGTTCTTAAACATTTCTGATATTTTGAGCGTCACTTGTACCTCTTTCAACAAACATTTTCTCAGGGCCCGTTAAGTCGGTTGTCATTTAAAACAAAATTATTTTTCCACACTCCCTAAAGATAGAAAAGCAATAAATATATTTTACAATGTGCCCTATGTTCTGCCTTATAAGTCTTACATAACAAGTGAGGAGAGGTGCTAGTTTTATATGAGGCTGGAATGATGAGGCATTGCAGCTCACGCTGTGTAATTACGTGCTGCAACAGGCTGTATATAGTTAATGTTTAGCTTCAGTTCAGATGTAATTTTTACTTTCAGTTTAGGCATTCTGTCTCATGAAAAAAACATCCCGCTAACAGTCAGATGATAAGCTTTTAGTCATGCTACACTGAACAAACAAAGTGGTTAAAATGTCCATGTGAGCGCAACTTTCCCTAACTTTTTCAGAAATGACTAATAATGTTTCAAATGCATGTAGGCATAAGAAATATTCAAGACAATTTCGTTGAAAAGGAAACTGCAGTGTTACCTAATGACACCCAATTTCAAAAAAACATACATTTTCCAATCTACTCTGTATAAATTCACACTGTAGCTTGACTAGCTGCTAGTGATGACAACTGAAGAATGGCCAGTCCTGTTAGAAAAAATAAATAAAAAATTATATTAAAGTATACATTTATTCTTAAAGTGGTTCTAAAGCCTAAACCTTTATTTTTTCTTAATGCATTCCTTGCATTAAGGTAAAAAAATATATTTAGGCATTGATTTTGCCCCTCATCTCCCCTAATACTTACCCAAGCCCTCATTCGATCCAGTGCTGTGCATGTCTGCATCTCTTCTCTCCCCTCATTTTCGTGTCTCTCTGGCTTTACTGGGGCACCAGGGGCCATTGCCTCTCAGTGCTGTCAATCAAAGCCAGTGACAAGGAAGTGACGGGCGGGGCCGAGTCCCGCTGTCTATGTGAATGGATTTAGCAGCGGGGCTCGGGAGTGAGCACGCATGAGTGCCCCCATGGGAAGCGTCTTTCCGTGGGGTCACTGGACCGAGAGGAGGAGCCAGCAGTGCCGGAGTGGACCAGAGAAGAGGAGGTTCCGGGCCGATCTGTGCAATTCCATTTCACAGAGCAGGTACGTATAGAGATGTTTGTTATTTAAAAAAATAAATAAATAAATCCTTTACAACCACTTTAACTCAAAAAGTACCTTCCAGTGTTCACAACCTCCCCCATATCTCCAAAATCTATTTTTTTTGCTGCTGTAAATTGACTTCCTATAAGGTTGGCTACGTTCGTTCTCCATGGTCTCACTGTATGTAGGACCATAGCCACCCTCTCTTGCTCAATCCCGAGATGGAGTAGGAAATATGGACTATGGATTTGTAGTGTGCATAGAGCAGTGCACATGACTGCAAATGGCATATACTGCTCATTCCAAAAAAGCAAAAATGAAAGAAAAAAAGAGAAGTTCAGAGGCTCACGGAGGCTCACGGAGCAAAAAAAACACAGTAAAGCTGCCCATAGATTCTTTAGCCGGCCATACATGGATCGAAGTTCCCTGCTGAACCAGCCGAACTTCGACCCATGTATGGGCAGCAGTGGTGGCTGGTGCTCAATTTTCTTAGGGGGCGGTCCACGGCCTCCCCAGCCAGCCATCCCCCCAACCAGCCAGCCAACCAACCCCCCCACGCTTGCTCGATCGATCGCTAATTCACCCCCGGTCGCTCGATCGCCGCATTGCTCGCCTGTCATCTGCCAGGCCCCCCACCAGTCCCCGATCCAGGTCGTAGCTTCGGCGGCTGCCCTGCTGCGTCTCCTCCCTAGTCCCGGCGGTCACTTATCCGCTTGGCCAATCAGGACTTAGGACTTGTGGCTAATCGGGTCTCAGGACCTGCTTCCTGATTTGCCGGGGGGAGAAACAGGAAGACATTAGCGAATATCAATTTGCTAATGTCACTCAAGCCAATTAGAGCCTCAGGATCTGATCATGTGCTAAGAAAAAAAAACACTGGAAACCAAGTGTCCAGCACCCTGCATGTAGATTAGGGGCTGGGCACATGGATTAGGGGGACGGCCCCTGCGCCCTGCATTGTCGGCCGCCACTGATGGGCAGGTGGATTGTACCTGAGTCGATCCAGTCACACGTGTAGTGTAAATGAGGCCTTAGTGCAAAAATAAAGGGCAGTGTTGTAATAAATGAAGGAGAGCCAAAAGTTACTGAACATGAAGGCTGCTCATATTTTTGTTTTTCTTACATTTGTATGAAACTTTAGATGGGGACATTCAGTACATAGGGCACTTACTTGCAAGCACAAACCAATATGAATCAAGTATCACACAATCCATCATTCATGTCATTGCCACATCTGGTGACCTGAAATTTAAAAGGGCATGTCATGAATGGGCTGACGTCACAGCGTTGCAAAGCCCCACCCCTTCTCATAATTTGCCCACTATTACATTTGACCCTAGGGGCTGGATATAAACACTGAGCTAAGGGAGAGCAGGATTTGTTCTCTACAGTCCTGATACATTTAAATGCATGAGCATAGCTTTTTGAGAAGGCGTTCTCTGTTGTGTAGCTTACAGTAGGTTATCAATTCATAAATAACTTGGTATAAAAAAATTTTTTTTAGCATGTCAACTACAATAGAAATATACAGCATGCAGTGGTAAAGTAAAGAACACTTTTTTTAAAATAAATCTGGTGTAAGGGCTGGTTCACACCAGATGCAGTCCAGTGCTTTTTTAATCTACATCAAACATATATTCCAGTGGCCTTAGTTGGCCTTAGTTTACACCAGTGCAGTCAACAAAAGTAAAACCTGTTGAATTTTTTCTGTATGGAATGCATCTGGGATGCAACAAAATGCATGTAAACGCACTGGAATGCAAGTAAATGCACTAAAAATGCACAATAACGCACATTGCCCTGAAATGTGCACGATGTGTTGAGATTTAGTAAACCAAGCTGAGATGTCTACATCACCATCAGAAATCGAGGCCCAGAAAGAAAGATCACAGCCTTAGTAAATAGTAAATAGGATGAGAGTTCCAATGAAATGTCATTTATCATGGACAGAGCAGATTTTACATTGTACAGAGATTTAATGCGCCCATTCTTCAGCAAGCATTTATACTGGTCATGATGTATTCTTTTAGCGGAAAACAATATTTCACGATGTGGATTTCTGTCAGATCTTATCATTTTTTGCTTTTCAATGTATGTACAGCCACAGGATCATTTCCAGGACTTCAAAGATCACAGCTTTCATAGTGTAATGCTCTAGAAATATACATTTTTTTCACCATGCACCATGCTGTGTATTTTATCACTCAGAAAGTCCCAATTTTTGTAATTTCTGTGTTGTCTGATTTTTGCAAGTGACTACTGAAATTTCCACTATTTCAGCATTAAAGGAAACACGTTTGCTGTAATTAAGGAGCTGTCATTGCTGACCTCCTTTCTTTTTTTTTTTTTTCTTTTTTTTTCTATTGCCGAATAACAGTATACTATGCTTGCAGGTACGGAGTGGCTCCATTGAACTCAGTGGCCTAGTTTGACAGGCGGTGCTGCCTGTCAAACTCTCCAGGCCAAGTTAAAATTGTTGCTGCCACAAAGCAAAGCACCACTGCTGAGGCATATGTACAGCCCTGTCCAGCTGTATTTTACGATTCGGGTGGGTGGCTCAGTTGCCTGTTCTTACTGCCCCTTCCCAGGGCTGCTGATAGAAATCGCAGGGCCCTGTACAGACTACCTGACAGCCCCCCCCCCCCCCCCACAAAGAAAATATTAAAGCTATATTTCGCTAAAAATACAATAAAATTATTAGCAGACACAAATACAACATAATTCACTTCACATAATTCTTGCTAAATCTAAAAGATAAAACTGTGTTAATAAATAGAAATGATGATGAGATGAAAAAAATATACCGGCTGGGCAGTTGGAGGTCAGAGATACAGGAAAGATGAGGGAGAGAAACAAAGTTAAAGAGATGACAAACTCAGGAGCACAGCTAACATTAGGGCCAGCGCTGAGAGGGGGGGCCCGCACAGGGAGGGGGGATTAGTGAGGAACGACTGTCTCTTTCTCAGCAGATAAAAGCTGGCAGCAGGGAGAGGGGGGAGAGACCATCTTTCAGCTGCTGGAGGAAGAGAGAGACAATTGTCATCCATCACTAATCCCCCTCCCTGTGTGGGCCCTCTTTGTGCTTGGGCCCCCTACAAGAGGACTGGTGGTCCAGCCCTATCAGCGGCCCTGCCCCTACCCACCTATGTGTAAGAACCCTTAGGCCTCTCCTACAGCTGCTAAACTGAAGTTTAGGAGCAGTTAGGCATTTTTTCCAACTCTCCTCTATGTTATCTTGTACGTGTACACTTAGTCGTTTATAGTAGTTTAGAGGCAGTTGAGGTTACAGGCATTTTTTTTAAAGCAGAAAATTTGCGTTCAGGACTGTAGTTTACCAGCATTTCAAATGCCAATTGCTTGTGTAGCGGAGCCTCACTCTCCCTCTCGCCTATTGTGAATGGCTGGTGTCTAGGGGTACCTGAGAGAGGAGAGTGAAGGAACACTACGCCAAGCTCTCCCCTCGTATGTGTATGAGGGTTGAGCAGAGTTACTTGAATTACCTCTGGGTCTGTTCACTGCATACGAAGCCTTAGTTGTTCTGTGGAGATGTGTCTGCCAATAACATAGAGCCCCACACCAATCGAAAGTCCAACACTCCTTTATTTCTTTTCTTGCAGGGTGAACACAATCAGTTGAACTTTCAGTAATGAACAAATAGGGGTGTGGATACGAGTAGGCCCAGGCACAACTGAACTCTCCTATTACTTTGCTAGCGAATAGGCCTGGCGCACGGTCTCTGCCACCGACCGTGAGTTTTGGTCGCTGCCACCGACCGGATGAACCGTTGAGGCCCCTGCCACAGGCCTAATAGCAGGCCTCTGCCACTGACCTGAGTTGAATAGCTGGACCGCTGCCACCGGTCATAGAACATGAACCACCTTCCTCTCTGAACTTGGCCCCTGTTTGGGAAGATATCCCTCCGGGTGGTCTCCAGAGGTTCATCTGACACTGGCAATCTGCTGCACCAGGTCTTCGGATGAGTCCCTCCTCTGGTCCCTTACACCGCTGGATTCGGGTGCCCCACTCCCGGGGCCCCCTAGAACAATCCCTCCCTCGCGGGACCCAGCGGAAGGTACTGGGCCCCAGGCCTCCGGCTGAGTACCTCACCCCAGACTGAAGGTGTCTGGGATGGAACACGAACTCCAGGTGTCCAGGCCTAGGCTGCCTGGACCCCGACCGCGAACAGCAGCCCTCAGGCTGAAGGTGCCTGGGACTCGAACCTCGTGGCGAAGATGTCCGCCCCCTTTATACCCTCTCCCAGGGTGCACGGCGGGTTCCCCGCCCCGCCGTACAACGGCTGCGAGAGGCCACAAAGGGTACGGCACTGCAGCGATGGTTCAACCCCGGCCCAAAGTGACAGCGCCACCTGCTGGGCCGCAGGGAACTATACATCACTGGTGTCTTTACCAGAATTTAAAAGTATATACCCGCTACACTTGTAACTGCGGTAAACTGCATTTATGCGCGTTTGCAGTTATAAGCGTTTTTAAAGAGGAAAACATTTCTGATCATTTTTGAACATACATGTAGCGGGGTATCGTTTTCACCCACAAGACTACATTTCCCAGCACGCTTTGAGGCACCCAGGGTGCATTTCTCCACGCAAGGACTGCTGGGGTGGACTTTAAAAGGGGAAGGAGGAGCCTCGCTCTTTCTCTTGGAACGCCGCCCTCCTTGCAAGAGGATCCCTGCACTCACTTGCTGTGCGTGCAAGGCCTGAAGCCTGGGCCTCACACTTTGTTCCAGAGAGCCTTCCGTTCCGCCGAGGAGCCTGCGGAGCATCCGATCCATCTGAGGTGCCACCATCTTCCGGAGGACCGAAGACCCGGTGCATCGTGGGCACTGTGTAGCAACTCACAGTAGCGGAGGTACCGGACAGGAGTCGGTCTGATCTGAGTGAGAGAGCGCCAGCTCAGAACCACATCTAAGTAACTTTGTTGCCTATTAACTTTGCCTAGGCCCATCATTGACCACAGTTACACTTTGGAGAGACTGTCTGCTGAACTGAGTTTATCAGTCTCTCCAGCTTTACTAAGTTAGCGATCATCTGCTACCCCTTTGGATTACAGTTTGTTTCTTTATGTGCACCACCGAGAGTTGCTAGCGAAGATTCTTCAACGAACTATACCCCAAAGTTATAGTCAGGCCTGACTGGGTAGTATAAGACATTGCTGGGCGCCATTTTTTGCTAATGAGGGAGGATAGCTGCAGCGGGGTTATTATATGTTCATTGCATTATTGGATGTTATACCCTTTTAATGTGTACACTTATATTGCAGGGATCTGCATAAGATATTTTATACAAATTACCTTTTAAACTTTTACCAATAGTAAAAAGTTATAGTTAAGTAATTTGGTTGTCAGTGTCAATTACTGTGCTGGGATACAAAGGGGTTGTACCGTATAACAGTATAGAGATAGTACAGGATACCATCCTTTCCCCTTTCCTAACTTTTCCACGAGAGGTTAGGGCTGATTGCCAGGGGTTGACAGCGGTGCATTACAAGGCCCAAAACAAACAAGCAGCCCTCTTAAGCTGAGGGTATACAAAAATGTTGAAAAAGCACAAATTTCACTACATGCTGTTGCCTGCATCAATGAATGAGTCCAGTAGTGACGAACTCTCACACAATTTTCTATGTCTTTAGAGCCTCAGCAACAGCAACATCGGAAGCATTTCCTCACACATGCTCCTGATGGGATCCATAGTGAAAACACACAAAATAAGACTGCTATCTACAAGCACACTGCTCTCTCTGCCGCTGCTCTCTCTTCTCTCACAGAGTGGCTGAAATAGTTAATAATACTTGTTTTTCATGCATTGTGGGGATTTGGGAGGGTCTCCTGAGGTTATCTTTAAAAAACGCTTCTAATCTCAAACGCTCATAACTTCTGCTAAACTTGCATAGACATGGAATGTAAAAGCTGTAAAACTGACGTTTTTCTCTGACGGTTTCCAGCTGTCAAGTTTCCAGTGTTGAAAAAAGGTTTTCAACTGCCCTGTGTACATAAGCCCTTAGGCCTCATAAACATTGGACATTTGGCCATCTCTCCTAGACACCTTTCCTCCTGGCAGCAGCATTTTGGCAGAAAAAAATGCTTGACACTTGTACACGTGTCCAACAATGGCAGCCTCCATATTATCTTGTCTTCCTTCACTACCGAGTTAGTCACTGACCCTGAGCTAGCATGCAGCCAGGTCAAGCACTTACTAAGCAGTGGTATGGGTAAAGATGAAAGCCTTAAAGTGTTACTATACCCACAACAGTAAAATCAGTCTGTACTGTATGTGCAGTAAAGCATGCTTGTGATACTCACTGTGGAACCTAAGGGGTTAATTCTCAGCATTGTGTATAAAGGCTGTTTGATCCTGTCTTCTCTGATCCTCCCCTATTTCCACTGTCCCCAATCCATCTCCTGATAGAACAGAGCCTTGGAGGCACTCTGCACATGCTCAGTTTGGTGTGTATTGCTAGAGAGTTTGTTGTGATCAGCACAAGGCCAATCAGAACTGTCCAGACAGAGGGTCAGGGGCCCTGCCGTCCCCAATCTATCTCCTGTTATTACAGAGCCTTGGAGGCACTCTGCTCAGTTTGGTGTGCAATGCTAGAGAGTCTGATACTCCTCTTCTTCCACTGACTCAAAAACAAACAAACTGATATTTACATAGCCAGTGGTTGGGCTGCACATGCTCAGTTTGGTGTGTATCATAGCTCCCAACTGACCCTGATTTCGAGGGACTGTCCCTGATTTGGAACAAAGTCCCTCTGTCCCTCTTTCCTCTTCATTTGTCTCTCATTTTGGTCTGATCTATATAGTTGTATATAAAAGGTACTACTTATCTCTCAAAAAGTGTCTCCCAGTACTAAACCTTTCATTCAATTTCTAAATTGCTGCATTTGTAAATTTCAAAAGCCAGCATAAAGGGATAGTAGTTGTAAAAAAAAGCACTTGAGGGTTTAACTAATTTATTTTTGTATAATTCTCCTTTAAGCGGGGGGGGGGGGTGTCCTATGCCTACATACCTTTGCTAAAGTGTTCCTCGTTTCCATCTCAAAAAGTTGGGAGGTATGTATGTACGTGAGAGTTTTTTTTTTTTTCTTGGGAGGGTGCATGTGATCAGCACAGGGCTAATCAGCATTGTCCAGAGAGGATCAGGTAAGAATGAAAACTCCTCTTACAAGCTTTACTAGGAACTGACAGAAGTCACAAGACTGCTATATACTGCTGATGAGAAAAGGCATTTAGCAGTTTATATTTACTAAAATAATTACATTTCCATGTTCTGTGTACTGTGGGAGACCAGATATAGTGAATGCAGGGCCTTGGGTTTAGTAACACTTTAAGCTGATCATAGAGGGATTGAACAGATCAATCTATGAATAGACGGAACAAACAGGTTCCCCATCCACACAACCAAGGTGGACAAAGAAAGGAGAGACCCCCACTGCCAACATCCAGTAATTATATGAAAGGATTAAATGAGTTGAAAACTTGATCAAAACATAGTGGACTTTATCGACACAACATGAGGCAATAATTGATAAAAATATAAAGTCTTTATTACAAATAATTAAAATCACATATAACAAACAAAAACACCCTACTAACTGACAAGGTCAACAGATACCCAATAAAGCATAAGAAAGAGAAAGAGCGGAGTGGGGCTTTGCATTAGGCATGTCAAAGTGTGTGATACTAAATTAATTGATATATCTATCTGTAAATTGATTAGTGTCTCAGTCCCATAGGGTGGTCCATGATTTATAATAAACATATTGTATCAAAAATATTTATAACAATATAATGAAATCATAAAAGATTAACATATCAAACATATAATATAATATATTAACGTATTTAATACGAATATTCAATGGACATGACTGGTACAATCAATACAGAATGAATAGTTAATTCAAGTAAAATACAAAGCATATAAGTAGAATTCATATGATACATGTACAAACAGTAGGTAATATTGATAAAGTACTGATAAAATACGTAATTTGGGCGAGCATGTCTCAGCACCCTTGTTTCGAAACTCAATGCGTTTCATGGCGTTATAGCCAATCATCAGGAGTGAGATGCATGGTATATGCCGAAAAATCGGATAAATATCCATTAATAAGAAATGCCCTTTGTAGGGGAAAATATCAAGGCAAACAATCTCTCAACTACTTACAAGCCCGCAGGCTATACTCAGCTTTTACGATGTAATTGGGCGCTGGCCTAGGATGAGCTGTCTCAAGACCCCCCAAAAGAATGAAAAAGGGACCAAGAGGGGGGAACAGCCAAGGAGCAGGCCAGATCATCCACAGCATGATCCCAGGATGTGTTATGTGTGCAATTTGACATGTACCAAAACTGTGGAAAAAAAAATATGCCCAATAAAGTAGACATAGAGGTTAGGACCTAAATATAATGTATCAAAATATGTATAAACACTATGTGTGTAAGGATATCAATAAGTAGAATCCATAGACTCCTTCATGTCGTCTTGTCAACGCATTTCGCAATTTAGTTTTTGTCTGTCATATGTGATTTTAATTATTTGTAATAAAGACGTTATATTTTTATCAATTATTGCCTCATGTTGTGCCGATAAAGTCCACCATGTTTTCTTTCTTGATCAAGTTTTCCACTCAATCAATCCTTTCATACAAGGTGAATGAAAGAATCCTCCCCGCTGCCCTATTATATTCTGACAGTGGGGATTCCTCTGACAGAATAGGCTGATCAGCGCTGCAGCTGATTGGCTACATGTGCTGATCGAATGAGAATTTTCCAACATTCCCGTTCAAGAGAAGCCAATTGTTAGGTCAACTTTATCTCTAACAGGAACGACCATAGGCAGATTGAATTGGCCGGATTTGGATCCATCTATGGCCAGCTGTAGAGTTTGTTCCTTTAAAAATAATCCCAAAAAATCAAGAACGTATTTTTAGGATAAATACGTCTGTAATTACAGCTAGCCTGATAATCGGTCCTTGCAGGTCCTGATGCATGAGCTTTGTTGCTAGTAAAGCTATTCAATGACCCTGCAGGGAAGCAATGAAGCTAAAATGACTCATAATGGAGGACAATAGTTTACAGTGACAGATAACTAGGTTCCGCACAATATCAAGCACATATTTTACCCTGAGTCAGTCTGCATTTTAGGTGTAATGGCTTTTTAATCTGCACACTTGGAGCATTACATCAATGCAGCGCTCAATAACGTAGTGATGTATCCTTGTCGGAATAATGAGAGCTTTTCACAACTCCTTATATTATGCCACTTAACTGCATACCTTCTTGTAAACCCTATTTATATTTGTACCCCAGAGTTCAATTTAAGGTGATGGATAGAGTGCTGCTGAGTTAATACACAAGCACTCCCAGCAGCCACACTCTATCTGTCCTTGATGTCAGGCTGAGAGGAGAAATGCACACATTACAAATAGCACTCTTGTGTGAATAGACTACATACATTTCATTTGAACATTTGATGTACAATCTGTACATTATTATAGCCCTGAGGGAACTGTAAATATTCCTTAGAACACCATTCCGTTTATGTCTGCTAACCAACCAATGTGATGTTGCACCCACAAAGTCTGTCCTTGTTAAATAAAGTTTTATAAAACCTAGACGTGTTATTCATTTAGATGTTGTGGCTTTCTGATAGATTGTGCTTTGCAAAGGGTTAGGTTTATAATAAGACTATTACGGGATTGTTTATTTCGATGTAACAGTGATCTGTGGATCATGCTGTTCATAGACTGGAGAGATTAATTTGGGTTTAGGTCAGCAAACATTGGCATCACCGTGTATGCTCACCGGCCACTTTATTAGGTACACCTGTTCAGTTGCTTGGTAACACAAAATGCTAATCAGCCAATCACATGGCAGAAACTCAATGCATTTAGGCATCTAGACATGGTGAAGATGACTTCTGAAGTTTAAACTGAGCATTAGAACGGGGAAGAAAGGGGATTTAAGTGACTTTGAACGTGGCATTGTTGTCAGTGCCAGACAGGCTGGTCTGAGTATTTAAAAAACGGCTGATCTACTGGGATTTTCACGCACAATCATCTCTGGGGTTTACAGACAATGGTCCAAAAAAGAGAAAATATCCAGTGGGTAGCAGCTGTGTGGACAACAATGCCTTGTTGCTGTCAGAGGTCAGAGGAGAGTTGGCAGATTGGTTTGAGATGATAGAAAGGCAACAGTAGCTCAAATAACCACTCGTTACAACCAAGGTATGCAGAATACCATCTCTTAATGCACAACACATCGAACCTTGAAGCAGCAGAAGACCACACCGTATGCCACTCCTGTCAAATTGGACAAAAGAAAATTGGAAAAACGTTGCCTGGTCTGATGAGTTTCGATTTCAACTGCGACATTCAGATGGTAGGGTCAGAATTTGGCATAAACAACATGAAAGCATGGATCCATCCTGTCTTGTATCAATGGTTCAGGCTAGTGATGTAATGGTGCAGGGAATATTTTCTAGGCACAATTTGGGCCTCTTAGTACCAATTGAGCATCGTTTAAACTTTAAATGCAACAGCCTACTTGAGCATTGTTGCTGACCATGTCCATCCCTTTGTGACTACAGTGTACCCATCTTCTGATGGCTCCTTCCAGCAGGATAATGCACCATGTCACAAAGCTCAAATCATCTCACCACTGATTTCTTGAACTTGACAATGAGGTCACTGTACTCCAATGGCTGCCACAGTCACCAGATCCCAATCCAATAAAGCACCTTTGAGATTTGGTGGAACAGGAGATTTTCATCATGGATGTGCAGCCGACAAATCTGCAGCAACTGCGTGATGCTATCATGTCAATATGGACCAAAATCTCTGAGGAATGTTTCCAAAACCTTGTTGAATCTATGCCATGAAGAATTAAGGTTAAGTTCTGAAAGCAAAAGGGGGCCAACCACTAGCAAGGTGTACTAAATAAAGTGGCCGGTGAGTGTATATTAGGGTGGAACTGTTTGGTAAGAGGATTGGTCTGTGTGGATGGGCCTTTTCAGTACCTGTGGAAAGACATGTAACTTGGCAGTTTACAACAAGTCTACAAAGGGTCTCATTTATCCAGGTCATGTATGACTAGTAGTAGACACTTTCAACTGGAATTATCTGTAATGTTAAAGATGTTTTATCAAAGAAGAAAAGTCGCCGCTCACCAACCCAGTGCATTAGTATGTAGATGAATGTATGTATGTAGATGAATGTTTTACACTGCAGCAACATAAGGAATTAGTCCACATGTTCTGATTCTTGATAGTCCCTTTGCTTTTGCTTGATCTTGCAGATGTTTTAACAGTAGCCCAGTCTAAGTTGCCACAAACATTTATAGCTCTCCTGATTTGTCTTTGGAATCTGTGGTTGTTTTTACCATCTCAGCCCAATGTTCTGTTTTTCTAAAGCATGTTTTAAATTCACCTACTGTTGACTCATTCAGTGAGGTTGATTTACTAAAGGCAAAGAGGCTTTTCACTTGAGAAGGGAAGTTGCACTTTGTAACCAATCAAGTGCAAGGAAAACAAACAGCATCTTTACTTGCAAAAGTCTGGATAATGGGAGTCAGCAGAGGGCCATCTAAACTCTTCTGAATATGCCCTTGCAAAATGAATGAGCTTTTTGCCTTTAGTAAAAAACAAAAACAAAAACATTGCTGGAAGTCAATTCCATGCATCATGTACTCTTTAGGTTAAAAATACTTTTTAAATAAATTCTTGACAGAGATTTTTGAACTCCTTTCTAATGCACTTAAGGTAGAACTATAGGCAACACATTTTTTTCATTTTGGATAAAGCAAGGGAGGGTTATAACCCCTGTAGGAATTTTTTTTCACCATATGTGTCCCATTGTGGAAATTTCTGTTCACTTCCTGTCACATAAGCCAAACAGAAAGTGAAAGGAAATCCCTGCAAATTAAGGAAATTCTTTGGGGATCCCCAGGTCTCCAGAACTACTGACCCCATTGGAAGATTTCCCTTCTATGACTTTTCTGGGGACAACCCAAAATTTGGGACTTTCTTTTCATTTCACTTTCAATGATAATGGTAAACAGGACAAATGGGGAGGGCGAATCTCCTTTACTAGGGCACAGTCAGAAATAAAAACTGATACGCTTTCTAATCCCTCTCCATGCTATCCAAAACTAAAAAAAGTTGTGCCTTTAGTTATACCTTACCATCACCTTAGACCCCACAACACCTATACTAAATATGTGCCCTCCAGACATCACCACCATGCAATTTTAAGCTTCTTGTGCAAATCACAACTGTGGTGGAGCAGATGGTGGCTACTGCTTGGAAGACCCCACACCTTTGTCCCACAGAAGTTAAAAATAGGGTCATCCACGCTTTGATTCACAGCAAAATCAATGCTCCCCTGCTGGATACCCCCACCAAGTACACTAAAATCTGGCAGCTATGGGTAGATAATTTCCTTCCACAGGCTTTGACTGTACACTCCTCGGGCCTTAGAGTATAATTAAAGGCAAAACTTTTTTTTTAGTTTTGGATAGAGGGGAGATGTATCAGAACACTTGTCAGTTGTTATTGCTGTCTGTGTCCCTATTAAGGAGATTACCCCTCTCTACTTGTCCTGTTTACCATTATCATTGAAAGTGAAAGTAAAAGAAAATCACACATATTTTTGGTTGCCCCCTGAAAAGTAATAGAGGGGGGGGGGCACTAGTTCTGGTGACCTGGGGGAATTCCCTTAATTTGCAGGTATTTCCTCTCACTTCCTGTTTTAGCTATGGGACAGGAAGTGAAGGGAAATTTCCCCTATGGGATACAGATGGCAAAAATAAACCTTACAGCGGTTATAACCCCCCCTCCTGCTATCCAAATTGGAAAAAAAATGCCTATAGTTTTAGTATAGTATACTTCCTATGCCCTGAGCTGCTCTTACTTCCATTCCGGTCCCCTGGAAACTCCTCTGTCCTTTTTTCCTTCTGTCCAGTGGCGGCTGGTGGTTTGTTTCTTGGGGGGGTGGAAAACAACCGCACCTCCCCCAAGTGCAAGGCAGCAGCTCCCCCCCATGCTCGCTGTCTGCCAGTCAGTCCAGCACTTACCCCATCTAGGTGGTGGGTGGCGGGCAGCGGCTCCTGTGTCCTCTCCTCCATCACGGTGGCTTCCGCCATGCGTCACCTCCCCTCCTCCTAGGCGTCGAATAGGGTCGCCTGTCCTTTCAGCCAATCGGATGACGAGTCTCAATATTTATTCGCTATTGTAACACACCTGGGTGGACTCGGTTCGCAGAGCTCACCCTATTTTGAAGCCTATTAGAGCCTCTGGCTCTAATCAGGTGCTTCAAAAAAACACCCTCCCATTGGAATCCATGCATCCGGCGTCCTGTAAGGGGCCGGACGCATGGATGGGGGGCATCGCCCGTGCGCCCTTAATGGACGGGCCGCCCCTGCTCCTGTCTAATCCTTCCTTTGCCCCTTCTTTCCCATCCCTTACAATATTTTGAATTGGATACAATTGCATGAACATATTGTTATACTGTAAACACTATGACCTTGGCATTCAAACATGTTCTTTTATCTATATCCATTCTGTTCCTGCTAACTTTTACTCAAAAAAGTACATCCCCTACAATATTGTAAAGTCAGTTTTGAATGCTCCTTCTGCCAGTTTGAGGTCATGTCATCAGATTCTTGAATCCTGGCTTTAAGCTGGATACTCTCTGATCATGGAGCAATGTTTTCTGCAAGACTGCTAAGCATTTCATATTTGCACCTGAGAGTGTTGGTGTTTTTTTTCACTTTAGGTTCCCTCTGAATTGATGCCAGGGACAGTTAGGTAGATAGCATTTTTAGAAGGAGGTGATTGGTAGTGGCCCCCACCCTACTCTAATGACAGCTATACATTAAAATGTTTAAAAGTGTATGGGTAGCTTAGGAGAAACATAGGAATGTATAAAGAGGCACAGTATGGGTCCACTTTCTTGAGATTGTGGCCACCCCTTCCCATTATTTTATTCATTTATTTTAAGAAATTCAGCATTTAGTTTTACAGATATTATGGGTTCTGTCCCCTTTAAGGATTCAGAGATAGTTGGGCTGGGGGGCCAATAAGAATCCAGGGAAATTTCTGGAAAACTGGGAAAGGCTATTTAAGGACTGTGGGAATAGTGTTCTCCCTCTTTCACGGCGGTCAAAACAAGAAGAGGAAAGCTCCCTCCCTCCCACCCCAGTCGCGAGCACTATTATGGGGTTGGGTGACCCTGGCATTCTGGGGGGGACTGTTTATTTTCTATGTAAAATATGTGGTACTGCTGCTCGAGTTCTGAAAACTGAGCAGTAAAAACTGATGTTTATTTGAATTCATGATGTCATTTGATTGATAATAAAAGGATTGGTATTCTGAGTGTTTATTATTTGCATTGTATCTGGGGAAAAGCGTTTGGGAGGGGTGTGGCCTGCAATCTCATAGAAGACATAACACATAGCTTAGGTCCAGCACTGAGTCCCATTAATTTTAAAAATGTTCAGACTTATCACATATGCCAGCCATTCTACGTAATTTTAGTGCAAACTATGTGTTTTTTATGTCCTAAAGAATGTCAAACCAACCCTTCTGACACCTAAGGCCAGGCCAAGAATGTTGAGCTCTACTCCTTTCATTTGGGACAGGTTTACACTCTCATGTTAAAATAGTGATTTTAATAAAGGAAGATTTCTTTCTCTTGAAAATTACTGTGTGAATTACTGTTCCTCAGTCTCAGTGTATTCAGAGATTCCACTGGAATATTTGAGGATCTTAATTTAGTAAAACAAAATGTAATGAAATTTTATTAAGCCATGCATGATATTAGGAAGAAGCCTAATGTTATACTGAAAATGACAACCTACTCTTAACAATATCTATAGTTCGAAATTGTGCTTACTATGATGTGTTATGAATTAAGTTCATTTTGCCAAATAATTTTGACCTTTCTTTTTTATGTTCTTTTAGAAATAACTTGCACTAGAATGAACTAGAAAAAGAATGAAAATCTGCAATGATGGAGAATAGGACTTCAGGCGTTCAAGTAAACGCAGATAAGACAAATCTCTCTATGGAAAAATCCAACAGTCCAGTTTATGGCAGCCGAGAACTGATTGGTTCAGGTAAGCTTCTGGCAAACAAAGCATTTACTGCACTACATAGTACATTAAAACTGAATGTTGGGCAAATATCTTTGCTTAGTTAAACTACATATATGTATAAACTGTCTCACCTGCCAAAATATTTGCAATTTTGTTTCTTGTGGTCAAGGTGCTCTTGCGTACTAGCATTTTATGGCACTAGCCTCACTTTTCTCCATTAGAGTCAAACAACACAGCTTGGTCAAAAATTAAGCACAGCATATGATTGGCAAGGAAGGAGAAAGACCACTGTGATGAAGTCTTCTCTAAGCTTTTTCCACCTTCTGCTCATTTTGTCACGGGCCCTGTGTTAAATGGGTAGCACAGTGCAATCCAGTAGAGCCTTATTAGTGCTATATACAGACCCTCCCTCTTCTAGACTTTAGTTCCACTATGAAAAAATTAACAGGAAGCAAACATAAAAGCAGATACAGGTAATTATTTTAATATAAATATATTTGTAGCAGCACTAGTAATGTGGCCATAACTAATATATCTTTTAAGAAAGTCCCATATATATAGCTTCTGCTTGATGTAGATTTCCTTAGCATAAGTAAGACTCCTGTGATTGTCAGATCAAACACCACCACTTTTACAACAAAGGCGTACCAGATGAATGGACCCGAAGTACAGAGGTTAGTATACGAGTATGGTACAGTCCCCATACAGAATTTATGAAGGGATTAAGGCCACTACTTCCATTTTCAATATTACATCGAACTACCGATGACCAAAAAAAGTAAGAATACCCCAATAGTGCAGACCATCCAAGTGTGTTTTATTAAAAACAAATGGAAAAACACTTCCACAATTTCAGATTTATCTGCCACATGCACAACCTGCGGTGTGTGTGTGATGATATCAACATCCGGAAGCTTCACCTGATGCGTTTTGTCACAACAGGACCTCCTCAGGGGCTCAGGTACTTAAATATATATATTTTTTAATACAACTAATATAACAATTTATTATGGAAAACTTAGCTTATTTAAATGGAAATTATGTGTTGCTATTCAGAATTTGGCTTTACAACTATTTAGGGCACGTTCACACTGTCCGCATGCCAAGTGCTTTATTATAGGAAGTGGCCATCTGTGAGTTTTTACTACCAGTTAGCTGAGGTTAGGGAACAGTGTGATGCATTTTTTTTAAACTTTATTTGAAGTGTCACACCGTGACACTTTAATTATGTCTCTGCATAGCAGTGTAGTGTACTGTGCGATGGTGCGGTGACATATGGTGCCTTCCGTGCACTGTGGTAAAATACTATATGTCTGCATTTTACCATAGCTCACCCCACCATACCTTCTCACTGGCATTTATCCAGTGTGGAAAAAGCCTAGTTACAACTTTATGTGTAAACAGCCCTTAATTCTATTTGTTGTACAACTTGAATTTTTTTTTAATTTCCTGTTGGAATTAGCCATCTTTTTTCAGAAGATCTGTAGTTTTCATCTTTTGAGCAATCTAGTGATGGATGACCCCTGAAAATAGAATTTTAGGTAAAACTGGTATTATAAGGTTAATAGTTGTTATAATTGCAATCCTATTGCCTACTGTCATTAGCTATGGGGGAAAGAGCTTTCCAACTAATTTCTTCAGAATGTAAAGACGCTGCAATTGACATTGAAACCATTTCAGATTTTATTTTAATGTAAGGGGGTGGGTTCATTTCTCTTTAAAGTGCTAATAAATCCTTAAGTACTTTCAGTAGTTTATTTAATCACCTACAGCTTCTTTATATTTTAATCCTTGTCTATGTTTCAGTTTAGGCTGGTGCCAGGACCTCTGCCCTAGGTTTCCTGTTTCACAGTGCGTGTTGCATTTTTATAAACAGGGTGGCTCCATTTGTCTTGCAACATGCTATGAAGCCACCTTTGCATGCAGGGACTAGAGTTGTGTCTCCCTACACTGTGATCATCAATCGAAACACACAACCCCAGAGCTTAGAATGGCAAAGCACTCTCTTGCTTCTCCCTCCTTTTCCCTCCTCTGTTTTCTAAAGCCACCCATAGAGGGAGCATTTTTCTTTCTTGCAACCACGTGTTGCAGGAAAGAAAATCACTCAATTCCCCCATCAACACAGTCAGTATTGATGGGGAAATCTCTCCCGCAGAGCCATTGTATTCAGGAGGAGCCATCCCTGCTGGGAGAACACAGTGATTACTGCTAGCGGCTATAATAGTTGCAACAACAGGCTGGTTGTACCCCAAATTGATTGATTGTTCAACTTGGGTACATTCAGCTTCCCCATACATGGTTTAAATCTTGGCCGGTCCCTGCTGAATTGGCTAAGATTCAAGCTGTCTATGACCGGCCTAAGCTAAAAGACTGGCTGGAGACTTCACTGTCCACTAATAACTCTCCTCTATGAAAATGTGAAGTTCAGGGAAACTGCACTGTAAGAACAGGAGCCATCGGCAGATTATAAACTGCAAATTCCGGGGTAAAAATTTTTGTAAATACTTACTAAATGCTTATTTTATTGTGCTCCATGTGCTAAACTTCAGAATGCTGAGACAGACTGGAAGACAGAAGGTAGAAACGACACACACCTGAATACACTGGTCCCGGTGTACGGCGTTCCTACCTTCTGTCTTCCAATCTGCTTCAGCTAGCCGGGATGTGCTTGTTTGAACATCGCCCCCTGATCTGTGCTTTGGACGGCAGGGGGGAGTTTTGTAATGCTTTGACTGGCGCTCGTTTTTGTATATGGGTCACAATAAAAAATACTGAGGGTTTAATAATACTACTTCAAAGAACAATAAATAGAAAGCAGGTTTACCTCTTCTCTACTCAATTTAAAACAAACATTTTTTTTGACTTTACATACACTCTAAGATTATGTATAATACAGACATATCCTGTACTAGGAGTAGAACAAGGAAGTCTTACCCAACCAATCAATCTGGTTCCTGATATGAGTTGGCCAGGGAGTATCTGCACAGGCTTTAGAGTCCCCATAGACCTAGGATATTTTCATTATGTATATGTGAATCAGTGTAAATCCAATATCTTTGGGTACTTTTTTGGCTTTATCACACCTGGCTACCTACACAGGACAGCTAAAATATTAGTAAATCACTCTTTAACTTTTCAACAGTAAGTAGAAGATATCTTGTGGTGTCTGCTTTTATAGGCAGAATTTTTGATTTAAAATATTTAAAATAGCCAAGAGGTTTGGTTTGATCTAGTAGGCGAACAGTAAAAAAACTTGTATGATTAACAGAGTAAGGCCCCTTTCACACGGTTTTTCATCCATCCATTTTCGGATGAAAAACGGACATACATGTATCCGAATGGTATATCAGATGTCAGCGGATGAACGTCCGCTGACATCCGATGACATCAGTCTCCGCTATGGTCCGTTTAGCATGACGGAGGAAAATCCTACTTTTCCATCCGTCTGCGGATCGGATGACAACGGACAGACGGTCCGTTGTCATCCAATCCCCCCATAGAGGAAAGCGGCGATCTGACCGTTACGTTTCTGCACAGTGTGCAGAGACGGACAAGTCATCCGCCGGCTCAGCAGGGATAAACGGAGCGATCCCCGCTGAGCAAGCGGATATTCACGGGGCGGATCATCACGGGATCCGCCCGTGTGAAAGAGCCCTAAGATTTTTTTTTTTTTATATAAATATAAAATATATTTTTACAGTCTTTGTGCATTTAGTCATACTATTTGTAGAATTCTGTGATTTCACAGAATATATTGCACACTAAAGTAAAACTCACATTTAGGTTAGGAATAATGGTGTACTTGTTTGGAAAGAGTGTGCTGTGATTAGCAAATGTTGCAGCATAAAAGTCATAGGGGTTAGTTGTATCCGAGCAAAAAGAACACAAGTGCTGTGTAGTAAGAGGAATGACATGTTACTGTAGCTGATCTAAAAGCAGTAAAACAGTGTCAATATTGTCCATGTATTCACAGAGGAAGAAAAATCACTATCAATATCCATTATTTTTTTCATATCTAGGATTTTGATTCCTACTTGGTATTTACTGTGTTCTTCTTACATGATCATTTGCAGTTCATCCGCCATGTATGACATTGCTTTAATATGCCAGTTGTCACTTTTTGCTGTCAATTTTATCATTTCTTATATTTTGTTTACAGTCACTGACAGCAGCAATTGCTACCACTAATTGATTGGCCGAGCTAGCTTTCACTTTTTTAATGTATTGGATAATTTCCTATTTGCTTGAGTATGCTTAAAAAAACCTTAGCCCAGAAAACCACTGCAATCATTTTCAGTTTGTTTAAAATGACTGCTGACCCGTCTCGTTGCAAATACTTAGATTTTTAATTTACTGCCGTTAGTGACGAATGACAATTATCCACCATGTTGTATCTTATGGAACACATGTGTTGGGCTACACTGAATAATTCCATGGCGTCTTAATCAAATTCAACAATGCAATAATATTTGTGTTTTTTATACAAAAGTTTTTCCCTGCAGTCTTTTCCATGTACCTTTCTGTTAGGCCATACTGAGGACTATTTATTTTCAGGCAAATCCAAACATAGCAAAGACATCTCTACTATTAAAAGAAGCATTTCAGAAATAAATGGTTGCTTCTACATTGTTGTTGCTTGCAAGAAATAAAAAAACAAAGGCAGGCGCCGCTGAAGTAAAACTGTGTGATTTTAATATAGCAGTAACATTAAAACACTCACATTAAGGTGTCTTTAGATCGGCATGTGGGGGTCCTGTGGTATGTGCACCTCCGCTCCTGCCAGCAATGTTCAAGCTCAGTGCAGTGGAGCCGGTGTTCAATCCTGTGGAGAGTTTTCCGGGTCTCGTGCGGCGGCCGAATGGAGGCCTGGAGCGCAAGCTGCTCGTCTGTGCTGAGTGCTGAGGCGCAGCGTGGGGCGGGATGGCGTCACAGGACCAAGATGCAATGCATTTCGGTGCATGCGCAGTGAGAGGAGGAACACACTACACTCACCTTTTTCAAGCTTGAGTGTTTTAATGTTACTGCTATATTAATATCACACAGTTTTACTTCAGCGGCGCCTGCCTTTGTTTTTTTATCTCTTTACATGCTCTGGAGTACAGCTTCTGCTCCCCCTTTTTTGCAAGGCAGCCTAGAAGTGCAAAAAGACTGTTACCTCACCACAAAGCAAACTGCTTAAAGGACTTCTTTGGACCTAGTGTCCCATGCTATATTTCAGTGAGCGCCACTAACCATGTACCTTTTTTCTATGCAAGAAATGACTACTGTAATTTTTTTCACAAAAGTTTCCTAGTTAAAGTGTTACTAAACCCATGACACTGCATTTACTATATCTGGTCTCTTACAGTACACAGAACATGGAAATGCAGATATTTTAATAAATATAAACGGCTAAATACCTTTTCTCATCAGCAGTATATAGCAGTCTTCATAGGTGTGCGCAGGGGGTGTGCCGGGTGTGCCTGGGCACACCCTAATCACCCCTGGGGCACAGATTGCCCCTGCTGATATTTCCCCAAAGCCCCCAAATGGGGCTCCTAGAAAAAAAAATTGTAAAAAAAAAAATGTAATTGAAATTGTAAAAAATAATATAAAAATAAAAGTGTCAAAAATAATACAAAAATAAAACAATAAAAATATAAAACTGCTGACACCGTCCACTGCCCTACTGTTTTTTTTTTACATGTATTTATAAGAGTGTGTTAGTATATATATATATATATATATATATACACATATATATACACATATTTATTTATTACAAACACACACGTGTGTTTGAGCTTTGGGGTGCACACCCTAATGCAATAAGCTGCGCACACCTATGGCAGTCTTATGACTTCTATAAGTGTCTGGTTAAAGCTTGTAGGAGTAGTTTTCATTCCCCCCTGACTGTCCTATGAGGCTGCAGGGCTGATGCTCTGTCTGGGCAGTGCTGATTGGCCCTGTGCTGATCACATGCACCCTCCCAAGAAAAAACAAAACAAAAAACTTTCTAGCAATACACACAAAACATGTGCAGAGTGCCTCCAAGGCTCTGTTCTATCAGGAGATGGGTTGGGGACAGTGGAAGAAGGGGAGAATCAGAGAAGACAGGACCAAACAGCCTTTTTACACAATGCAGAGGATTAACACCTTAGATTCCACAGTAAGTATAACACGCACGCTTTTCTGCATATACAGACTGGTTTTCCTGTAACACTTTAAAGTCCTCTAATACTATGAAAATATAAAGAACTAGTTATAAAAAAAAAAAATTTTACTGCACAGTTTTTAGGAGTAATAACCAAGATTCTTTTTAATATAAAGTAGTTCTAACAGATATTGCAAGCGTTCTTTTCTACATGTATTAGTCACAAAAAATGTGCTGTCTATAAGTGAGTCAGAAAAAAAAAACATGCCTTTTGAGACTTTTGGAGAGAAGCTGATGATATAAATGTGGTATCATAATAAAGGTGTGTTACAATGGATGTGATCCTGAGAAACGGCATTGTAGTTCCACCTGATTCCACAATAAATAATGTAGAGCAGCAACAACTGCATCAGGCATAGCAGCGGTAAGAAAGTAGTGCATCTCCAAACTTGTACCAACAAAGTGTCACCAGTAGGCCAATTCACCATAACCAAGTGACTTACTTTGTCTATTGCATGACTTGTTCATCTTCACAGTTGCAACGGGTTGAGGGTGGAGACAGGATTATACAGGCCATACATGGTCGAATTCTGAACAAATTTTCTTTAGAAGATCAGAAATTTAGTGCATTTTGTGCTCCAAAGGTGCCACCATTGATTTAGAAATTCGACCAACCAAGCCTTCAATTTCACTTCATGTTGCTACAGAAAGAATTTTCATGGCCGGGAATCTTCTTTTCTTTCTAGGAATTTTCTTTTCTTTCAGGGAATTTTATTTTCTTGTGCTCATGCGCATTTCTTTTTCGATTATATTTCTGACACAATTTTCCCATCATTGATTGAAAAATCGTTTGTTTTTCAAAAAATTTCCAACATATCCAATCACTTCAATTCGATGGCCGCACGAAAATCAGCCATTGCGAAATTCGAACGAAGATTCTTTTGGCATTTAACCCATGTATAGTCAGCCTTAGAATACCTCTCAGGTTTTTACTGCTGTGTGTGCCCCCCTTTAGGGAGATTCACCCTCCTGTAAATTATTATCACTGAAAGTGAAAATGAAAGGAAATCCCAAATTTTGGGTTTGACACCAGAAATGGAATGGATGGGAAATCTTCCAATGGGGACATGGTGTCTGGTGACCCTGGTGACCACCAGCAATGCCCCACTTTGAATTCCTCTGACTTCCTGTTTTGGCTATGGGATAGGAAGTGAATGGAAATTTGGAAGATGACAAAACTTAAACAGACAGGGGTTATAACCCTCCTTTACTGTACTCAAGATGAAAAAATAAAACTTTTGCCCTTAGTTCTACTTTACCCACTTGCCGACTACCCTATTGCACATTTACTGCTACAGGGCGGCCGCGCTGTGCAGGATCACGTATATATACAGTACATGAACCTGCATTTCTGGGTATCGGGCACACATACATAACTCTGAAGGCTCGCTTAAGCACAGCGGGAGCCGGTCAGCGTGTCCGGCGGACTCGAAGTCCGCTGGCACCCAGCAACCGTTCCTTAAACAGCAGAACAGCAATCTGCCTATATAAACAAGGCAAATTGCCATTCTGTCAGTATGGAAGGCATGGATCCTGTGTTCCTGCAAAACAGGAACATGGATCAATGCCTTCCATTAGTAAAAGCACTTCCCTCACAGTAGTAAAACACTGTTCATGCACACAGTTAACCCTTTGATCGCATCCAAGGTTAACCCCTCCCAGCCAGTGTCATTAGTACAGTGACAGTGCATATTTTTAACACTGATCAATGTATGTCACTGGTCGCCAAAAAAGTGTCAAAAGTGCCAGTTAGGTGTCCGATTGGTCCGCCGCAATATCGCAGTCTCTTATCACTGCCATTCGGTGGCGGCCCATCCATTATGCATAGCATGAATCTATCCATGACCGCCACAGCCACCCCCATATTCAGGCGCCCGGCCCCTTTCAGGACGCTGGGCGCCTGAATTACAGCGGCGGGGGTGTTTTTTTGAAGCACCTGATTAGAGCCTTATAGGCTTCAAAATAGGGTGGCTCGTGGGGCAGAGCATTGCGCCATAAGCCCACCCAAGTGTTACAACAGTGAATGACAATTTGCTGTTGTAACACTTATCCTCAATCCGGCCAATTAGAAGCGGGTGCGAGACCCGTTTTCTGATTGGCCGAAAAGAGAAGACTCCTGATTGGCCGCCGAGAAGGAGGGAGAAAATGGAAGCCGCCGCCGTGGAGACCCGGGGAGAGCAGGGGAACAGGCTGCTGGGACAATATTAAAAATTACATAAATATATACCATATTTTGTAGGCGCTATAACTTTTGCACAAACCAATCAATACACGCTTATTGTGATTTTCTTTTTTACCAAAAATATGTAGCAGAATACATATTGGACTAAATTGATGAAGAAATTCGATTTTTTACAAATTTTTTGGGATGTTTTTTATAGCAGAAAGTATAAAATATTGTTGATGTTTTTTTCAAAATTGTCGGTCTTTTTTTGTTTAAAGTGCAAAAAATAAAAACCGCAGATCCAATACCAGCGAAAGAAAGCTCTATTTATGGGGAAAAAAAGAACATCAATTTTATTTGGGTACAGCGTTGCATGACCGTGCAATTGTCAGTTAAATTAATGCAGTGCTGTATTGCAAAAAATGGCCTGGTCATGAAGGAGGGTAAAACTTTCGGAGCTGAAGTGGTTAATGGCCAACTCTAAGTAGATATAAAAAACACACATTAATGCAGTTCTATAATCATTAATACTTAATTGGCATATTTTGTAATACAAGCATTGTAAGTATTAGAAGTGGAGCTGGTATCAGCCTCTTCCACTCCTTGTAGAGCAGGGCTGGAGTGTGAGAGGAAGAAGCAGCACAGGTAGTCAATAAGTTCATGTGTTAACAAGAAGATTGCTGGCAATAAGAGAAAGCAGAGTGACATGAGTTCATCACTGTGCTGCTTCCTCTTTCATTGTCCAGCCACAAACTAGGAGAAGGTCTACGATGACCTGGGCCTAGAGGAAATGGGTTAAATGATGCTGGCCATTAGACATGTGCATTCGTTTTCGTCCGAATGCATTTTCGTCCGAATTTCAGCTATTTTCGTTATCGTTTTAACAAACGAAAACGAAAGCACAGAATCCGAAAACCGAAAGATCCGACATAAACAAATGCTTTATTTTCGTTTTCGTTGCTACAACAGTTCGATATAGATAGGAGATTCGACGTGATGCTGACAATAACAATCTGTGTCTATCGAACCTGTGGTCGAATGTGCCTAACCTTAACTCTATTAGTCCAAGATTATTCTACATAGGAGAGAAAAGATTCGACATTATAGAGAGAAAAGATTCGACATAGGAGAGAAAGATTCGACATAGGAGAGAAAAGATTCGACATAGGAGAGAAAAGATTTGTTATTATAGAGAGAAAAGATTCGACATAGAGAGAAAAGATCACTGCTGGAATTGGGTGGGGGAAGTAAAATAAAATAAAGTTGATGATGAATGTTATTGGCTGATTGTAACCAAAGAGGAGGAGCAGTAAAATAGCTAGAATGACGAAGATTCGACAAAGCATCGAAAGTTAGAAGATTCGACGGTGCAGCAAAACTGTACGACGCTGCAATCGTACATTTCCGGTCAAATGCATCCGCCCATAGGCTATAGAAGAATTCTAATGTTGGTTGACTAGTAATAGTAATGAATAAATATAATTATTACTAGTCATACAACATTAGAATTCTTCTATAGCTTGTGGGCGGAACATTCGACCGGAAATGTATGATTGCGGCCTCGTACAGTTTCGATGCTCCGTCGAATCTTCTTTGAACATTCGACAGACACCATAAGCCTTCAATGACAGATTCGACCTTAATTAATTCAGATTTTCGGACGAATGCAATTTCTAACGAAAAACGAAATAAATAAAAACGAATTTCGGGAGTAACTAAATAAATTTATTTTTCGGACGAAAACGAAATTCCGAAACAAAATATTTCAGTGTGCACATGTCTACTGGCCATCAGACTGAAGACATCTTGTTACAGGAAAAATAAATACTGCAGGAAAAATCTCTGGAATAAAGATAAATATTTTAGAAAAAAAAAAGCTTTGTTATTGTAGCGCCCTGTTCCTGAAGAATAGGGGCTATGTGTAAATTTAGGTTTACCTGAGCTGTAAATAGCTCAGAGTGATTGTATAATGTTTAATTCAGCTTCTGTTCCAATTTTGGCTATGTTGTGCGTATTTCTCACTGTTGCCAGTAGGTGTCACTCTTACCACAGGCCAGTGTGAAGAAATACAGCAAGCTGAGTTGCATTGACTATTCTTTCCCCAGAAACAGCCCAGTGGGAGTGTTCTTGCTGCTGTGCATTCTGGGAAAGGGTATTTAAGGGGCACACGCCATGTTTGATTCTCTCTTACCTCGGGGCCCTGCTGACCCGAGGGTGTGCTCACACGCTCTCTTCTACCCTGGGGCCTGCTGGCTCTCTGACCTCATGGCCCTCCTGGCCTAAGGCTGTGTTACTACAAGTATGCCCAGAAGTCTGTCAGGGGCCAACTTAACTGAAGGTGGTCCTGTGCTGTCTTGCCTGCACGGAAGAAGCCAAGCAAACGGAGAAGAATCCAGGGGGGACCCTTACTGGAGAGAACCGGGCTGAAGGCTGGTTTCTCAGGAAGGGCCTGGTGACTCGTTTGAAGGATGCATCTTAGTTAACCTACCTCACAGTACTGCCGGATGGCTTAAAGGTTCTGGTACTGTGCAGTTGTGCTACAACTAACTAACTGCTGGCTACAAAAATCCTGTGGCAGAGGATTATCCAGGAGTCCCACTTATCGCTAAGTCTGTGGTAGAGACTTGTCCGTGCTTATTTCCGGCTGCTAGGTCTGTGTGGGAGGCCTATCCGGTTGTTGCAAGATCCGCTGACAGAAAGCTGTTTGTCCTTTGGATCCAATAAATTAACCCGTGATCTGCAATAAGGTATCTGAACTTCTCCTAACCCTCTATCCTTCTATTACTGAAAGTTCCTTTTATTAAAGCATTAGGAAAAAGACTAAAGTGACTGGCGCTCACATCTGTTTGATATTTCCTAACATAGACTCTCAGTATCTACTACGGTACAAGGTGGGGTAACGTCAGGACCCAAAATTATAATCAGCAGCCCTCTAGGGGGTATCGCTACATTATGTTATCTTTGAATTAGCTATTAATTTTTGTTGTTTTAATTTTTGGCTGGAGTTCTACTTTAAACCTTGTATTCTATTTGTGCTGCTTATGTTACAAAATGGCATTGCTGGTATGGTTGGAGGTTTATCCTCTAATATAAGAAGGAAATGGAGATGTATTACCAATTTTTAACTCCCGAAAAAGGTAAAAAATAAATGATATTTTTCAAGTACTCTTCAAATAAAAGCAATTTATTAATCTATTGTATTATGTAAGTGGCTCCTGAGACCTTATGGCTGGTTTACTAATGGAGCTGAGAATTTCACACAATAAATTGTGTGACTCTTCACTTCAGTTATCCAATCATGTGCAGATTAAAAAGGTATTTGATTTTAACATAATTAGATAATTAAAGTGAAAATTCATTATGTAAACATTCTCAACACTCATAATAAATCTGCCTTCTCGCGTATTCAAAAAAAAAGGTTGGCAATATGGCAAGATCCAGAGATAACTGACTGTACCTACAAGAGATGAAATCAGTGTACCGCACTGTAGGCTTATAGCATGCAAAGATTAAATATCAGGGTAATAATAAACTGTTTGCTTTTCTAGACTGAGATATTCCTAAATATTAGAAAAGGGTTCTAGTCGAACAGTGCAACCAAGGAGTATTTTTTTTCTTATGTGATCAAGAGCAAACCCCATTTAATAAGGTAATGTGACCCATTTCCCATTGAGAACTGAATCAGCTTTTATTGCTGTTAAAGGGTTTGTAAAGAAAAAATAAAGAAAAATATAAATAACAAACATGTTATACTTACCTCCACTGTGCAGCTCGTTTTGCACAGAGTTGCCCCGATCCACGTCTTCTGGGGTCCCTCGGCAGCTGTCTCGGCTCCTCCCCGCAATCACTCACCACCTATATGCGAGCGAGCGAGCATGGTGGTGAGTGATTGCGGGCGCGCTCCAGTGATACAGCCAGCGGCTATTGCCGCTCACTGTATCACTCGGCCCCGCCCCCCGGCGCGCCGCGTCAATGGCTGCGCTGCTTTCAATCCATCCACTGTAGCCAATCAACGGCCAGGCTGAACGACGAGGAGGATGTCGGGGCCGAGCGCAGGACTTTCGAGGGGTCAGGTAAGTAAAACGGGGGCTGGGGGGGGTGGTATTGTCGGATGTTTTTTCACCTTAATGCATAGGATGCATTAGAAAATAAAAAAATGGTAATCAATACAAGCCGCCCTAGTGATTACCCCACCGCGCTGTTTTAACAGAAGAATACAGTGCATCAAATACTAGCAGCAGCCACTTTAAATATATATAACCCTGTGAAAAATATAGTCAACACACTAAAATAGAATGACAAACTATAAGTGGCGCTAAGTGAATATAACAATTATATTGGTATAAACTGTGAAAAAAGTAATAGTGAAATATACTTAAATCTTAAAAATGAACAAAAGGCATAAAGAAAAATTCCAAAAAATGTGTATAGAGTGACAGCACAAATAAAGTCCATATAAGTGTATAGTGATAGTGTTCAAAATTAGATGATAATCTTCTTCTTTTCCACCACACCGCAGTGTTCAAGTGAGTCAAACCCCCTTCAGATAGGACACTCACCGCAATGCAATGCCTTACACTCTCGTGTTTTGGCAAATGAGCAGACAGCACCTCTCAACTAGGTGGATTGGTTCCACATCCGATGCAGTGATCCTCAAACAGGCTCCACATAAATGCAAAAATAAATGCAAAGGATAGTGTAATACTGCAAAGTCAGTTTTATTGGTACTACAAAATCTTCAAATATTGCACTCACATGATAACCAGTAAAAGTAAGCCAAAATCACACTGCAACCGAATCCACAGCATTAACTTCACACTGTCACAACCAACGAATGATGGTCACGGCGGACCCAGGATCAGCACAGGTCACAAAATAGTATATAAACCACTCTCTACCTGTCCTCTCCACTTGCGAACGCCGTTTCCAAAGGTGGCTGATAATAAAGTCTGTAACACACGGCACTCCACACACGCTTGATCAGATTGTCAATAGCCTGCCGTGTAGCCACACCCCGACATGTTTCGTAATTGATACTTAATCATCACTGCATCGGATGTGGAACCAATCCACCTAGTTGAGAGGTGCTGTCTGCTCATTTGCCAAAACACGAGAGTGTAAGGCATTGCATTGCGGTGAGTGTCCTATCTGAAGGGGGTTTGACTCACTTGAACACTGTGGTGTGGTGGAAAAGAAGAAGATTATCATCTAATTTTGAACACTATCACTATACACTTATATGGACTTTATTTGTGCTGTCACTCTATACACATTTTTTGGAATTTTTCTTTATGCCTTTTGTTCATTTTTAAGATTTAAGTATATTTCACTATTACTTTTTTCACAGTTTATACCAATATAATTGTTATATTCACTTAGCGCCACTTATAGTTTGTCATTCTATTTTAGTGTGTTGACTATATTTTTCATAGGATGCATTAGGCCTGGTTCACACTGGGGCGACAAACGCTCCGACATTGGGAGCTCATGTCGCATGACGTGTGAAAATCAATGTTTCCCTATGGGAGCCGTCTTAACTGGTCCGACACATGTCGGTCCGACTTTGAGAATGCTCCCTGTACTACTTTGGTCCGACTTTGATCCGACTTCAGCCCATTGACTATCATTGAAGTCGGATCAAAGTCGGACCGCAGTCTTGCATGGTCCGACTTTGGCATGCGACTTGTGCTGTGCTGCTCTTGAGGGGGAACTCTACGCCAAATTTTAAATAAAAAAACGGTGTGTGTTCCCCTCCAGAGGCATACCAGGCCCTTAGGTCTGGTCTGGATTTGAGCGGGCACCCCTACGCCGAAAAAACGGCGTGGGGATCCCCCCAAAATCCAAACCAGACCCTTATCCGAGCACACAACCTGGCAGGCCGCAGGGGAAGAGGGGGGGACGAGAGAGCAGCCCCCCCTCCCTCCTGAACCGTACCAGGCCGCATGCCCTCAACATGGGGGGTTTGGTGCTCTGGGGCAGGGGGGCGACCTGCGCCCCCCCCACCCCAGAGCACCCTGCCCCCATGTTGATGAGGACAGGGCCTCTTCCCGACAACCCTGGCCGTTGGTTGTCGGGGTCTGCGGGCGGGGGGCTTATCGGAATCCGGGAGCCCCCTTCAATAAGGGGGCCCCCGGATCCCGGCCCCCCCACCCTATGTGGATGAGTATGGGGTACATCGTACCTCTACCCATTCACCTGGTGGAAAAAAATTGCAATAAAAAAACACTACACAGGTTTTTAAAGTAATTTATTACACAGCTCCGGGGGTCTTCTTCCGACTTCCGAGGGTCTTCTTCCGACTTCCAGGGGTCTTTTCTGACTTCGGGGGTCTCCAGTGTCGTCTCCCGCTCTCCGGTTCTTTCTTCCGCCGGGCCTCCGCTAACTTCTTTTTAGCTCTCTTGCTAACGGAGGCCCGGTCTTCCCGTTGTCTCGTCCGGCTCTCCGTTGTCCTTCTGCCGGCCCCTCCACTAACTTCTTTTTAGCTCTTTCGCTAGTGGAGGGGCGCGGTCTTCCCGTCGTCGCCGTCGGCTTCTTCTTCCCTCTTCTCTTTCTCGATGTTGACGCGTCGCTTCTTCCCGCTGTAATACTGGCTCTCCGCTCCGCATTAATATAGGCTTCTCATGATGTCACAGTCACATGTTCCGGGGCACATGGCCCCGGAGCATGTGACTGTGACGTCATGGGAACATGTGACTGTGATGTCATGAGAAGCCTATATTAATGCAGAGCGGAGCGGAGAGCCAGTATTACAGCGGGAGGAAGCGACGCGTCAACATCGAGAAGGAGAAGAGAGAAGAAGAAGCCGACGGCGACGACGGGAAGACCGCGCCCCTCCACTAGCGAAAGAGCTAAAAAGAAGTTAGTGGAGGGGCCGGCAGAAGGACAATGGAGAGCCGGACGAGACAACGGGAAGACCGGGCCTCCGTTAGCAAAAGAGCTAAAAAGAAGTTAGCGGAGGCCCGGTGGAAGAAAGAACCGGAGAGCGCGGCGACGACACCGGAGACCCCCGAAGTCGGAAAAGACCCCCGGAAGTCGGAAGAAGAGCGCTGGAGTCGGAAGAAGACCCCCGGAGCTGTGTAATAAATTACTTTAAAAACCTGTGTAGTGTTTTTTTATTGCAATTTTTTTCCACCAGGTGAATGGGTAGGGGTACGATGTACCCCATACTCATCCACATAGGGTGGGGGGCCGGGATCCGGGGGCTCCCTTATTGAAGGGGGCTCCCGGATTCCGATAAGCCCCCCGCCCGCAGACCCCGACAACCAACGGCCAGGGTTGACGGGAAGAGGCCCTGTCCTCATCAACATGGGGGCAGGGTGCTCTGGGGTGGGGGGGCCGCAGGTCGCCCCCCTGCCCCAGAGCACCAAACCCCCCATGTTGAGGGCATGCGGCCTGGTACGGTTCAGGAGGGAGGGGGGCCGCTCTCTCGTCCCCCCCTCTTCCCCTGCGGCCTGCCAGGTTGTGTGCTCGGATAAGGGTCTGGTTTGGATTTTGGGGGGACCCCCACGCCGTTTTTTCGGCGTAGGGGCGCCCGTTCAAATCCAGACCAGACCCAAGGGCCTGGTATGCCTCTGGAGGGGAACCCACGCCATTTTTTTATTTAAAATTTGGCCTGGAGTTCCCCCTCAAGATTCATACCAAACACAGTGCCTGATATTGGCGGGGATCCAAGTCGGATCCCCGTTCATTGAAAGTCGGACATATGTCGGCCTCATGTCGCAGGGCAAAGTCGGATCCAAAGTAGGACGGATGTCGTGTCGCACTAGTGTGAACCCAGCCTCAAGGTGAAAAAACATTTACCTTTACAACCCCTTTAATTTTCTTGCTTTTTCTAATGGGATCCAATATGAACACATTATACTGAATGTTATATATACAGTACTTCACCTATTCAATAACCACTTGACCTTTGGTGGTATTTGATCACCACTGCGGTTTTTATTTTGGCGCTATAAGCAAAAAAAGACAATTTTGAAAAAAAATATATATATATATTTTACTTTTTGTTATAAAATATCCAATAAAAAGGTGAAAAATGTCTTTATAAATATAGGCCAATATGTATTCTGCTACATGTTTTTGGTAGAAAAAATTTCCAATAAGCGTATATTGATTGGTTTACGCGAATGTTATAGCATCTACAAACTATGGGATGTATATTGGATTTTTTTTTGTTATACTAGTAATGGTCGGTGATTAACGACTTATAGCAGGACTGCGATATTGCAGCGGGATATTGCAGCGGACAATCGGACTCTAACTGACACTTCTGACACTTTGTGGGAAACAGTGACACTAATACAGTGATCAGTGCTAAAAATATTCACTGTCACTGTACTAATAACACTGGTTGGGAAGGGGTTAAACATCTAGGGCGATCAAAGGGTTAACTGTGTGCCTAGCCAGTGTATGTGTGCTGCTTTTACTAGGGGAAGAGATGGATTTGAGCCCCTGCAGTGCATCCCTTACCCCCTGTCAGAACTGAACACTGTCTTGTTTACATAGACCAGAGCTCTGTTCTGAGTCTCTGCCCAACGATTGGCGGGTGTCAGTGGACATTGAGTAGAAGGCACCCACAAATCGGCTTCTGCTGTGAATATTCACAGCAGAAGGGGTGCGCCGCCAGCGCATGCGTGCCCCCTGCAGGCGGAAGTCCAGAATCACGTATGTATGCGTGATCTGGTGCACAGCTGCCACCCTGTAGCATTAAAACTGCTGTAGGGCGGTTAGGAAATGGTTAAGAAATGATAAAAAAATAAATAGTTGTCATGTTTATGTAGCACACGGACCTTTTCCCTGCCTTTGGCTCACTTGCAGGTCAAGGCACACCGCACTATATGCCCGTACCCTCCTGTTTGAGGAGGGTGAGCGGTGTTAACAATTTTCGGTCCTGCAGCAAGGTATCCCAGCAGACTGGTTCTCATATCCTAGAGTATAGGGACAAGTCTCTATTTTTCCCCCAGGAAAGCCAATGTCCACACCACTTTAACTTCAATGCTGAGTTTATTTTATAAGCAAGTTCAAGTTCAGCAGACAGGAAAGGTGGATGATAGAAAGGACAGTAAGGTTTGGGAGATAGGTCCAGGCACAATCTGGTACGATAGTCGCTACTCGATCCCGAGTAGGTTTAGCTCACCCGGATAGTCCCCTGTAAGAGCGGATCCTAGCAGCCGGAGTGATGCTTGAATGGTCACTTTAGGTTTCCTAGAAATACGATCGGGAGATCCTCTGCCACAGAATCTTTAAGTCCCAAACTCCTCAGCTATTGCAACACAAGGACAGGTGCCGGCGATAGCACGTTGCAAGGCCTGTGATGGATCTTTGAATCCCTCCAGAAGGTAACCAGGCCTCTCTTTCACCGTGAACTCTCACCGGTCCATCAGAAAGGTCCTCCCCCGGTCTCCTTATCTTAGAGCGGGTCCACCCTTTCCTGGGCACCCTGGGATTCTTCTTTTGGAGATAGGCCCAGCTGAAGGTGCTTGGCCCACTAGTGGAGTTGCAGCCCCAAGCTAAAGGTGCCTGAGACTGATACACGCGCACACCCCTGGCCTGGAGGGTCGAGTGGCGCAAACCGCTCACACGAACCGCTTACACTCCAGACTCCCGACTTCTACCTTAAAAGAATGGCGTCTGCCCCTTATGTATCCTCTCTGCATAGCAGGCCAACCACGCCCACCATACCGCTGCTGAGAGAGGACACCCTAAGGCATAGCAATGTCACCCACGGTTCAACCCTGACCTGATATGGCAGTGCCACCTACAGGCCACAGGGAACTGCACATCAGGTTACATCACATAGGCAGAAGCGAGTACTAACAAATCAAGCTACTAGCTCAGACCAACCCCCTAAATTTAAGTACATAGCACCCCTGAAAAGTAAAGGGGCGCTACATTTACAATAATTACAAAGTACTTTGAAAGGGGAACCCTATAAATAGAAGGTTTCTTTGTACCTTGACAGCAGGTCCCTTGAATTTGGATGCATCTGTTTCCATTGACTTCAGAGAATAACATTCCAGTGTAGAAATGTTGCCCTTGTGTACCATATTGTATCCAGGATAACTGTTTTCATCGTTCATAAAAGGGCTCACAAAACATGTTGCAATAACACTGATAAGAGACAGTTTTTTTTGCTAGACATCAATGTTTAATACTAATTTTTTTAAAACAAATATGAATTCTTTATAAAAAAGCAAAAACCTAAGCGAAGCGGATTGGAATCAAAAGGGGAATTTCCATCTATTTAGGTTGGGGAGTCTACTTGCTAGATTTTCTTTCTTTTTGTTATCTTTCAGTTGACCTGATTCCTTTACCTAATTAGCGTGAGGAAAATAGATTTAAAAATAATTGACGTATGTTAATACTTTGCATGATTATAGGGCTGTAATGTGTTAATAAGTAGGGGAATTCATATTCCCTGTTTATATAGCTGACACAGTTGCCTGCAATTAAAGCAAGATAACCAGGAGAACAGCTAAATACAATGCTAAAATATGTATATAGTGGTTTGTTTACCTACCAAAGTATTTATTTTTCTGTCTATGGAGTCCTGAGACATAAATAAGCCTGCCAGGCAGCAGGGCGAGGTTGATGTCCTGACTTTTCCATGCTTGGTCACCTTCTTGCCTTAACATCTGTGATTGAACAATAAAGGAGAAACAGCACAATGATGATATCCCTCTTAAGTGTTTTTAAAGAAAATCACACTGTTAGCTGTGGCTATAGCATTTCCTCAACTGCCCCTCTTGTTGCTGCTTATACTCGCTATCCATTCGGTCCTCTGCTGCTGCAATAGTTTGCTGGAGTAGTATGAAACAGAGAGTACTTTTAAGTATGGGGAAGCATGTGACTTTCACCCCTTCCTCCAACCTTGTCAAAAGAAGGCAAGGAGAGCCTTTGTCTTATATAAGTTCCAATAAAAGTGATCCTTAGCTTGCACAGGACTTCCTCTCTAAGGGAGCGAAGAGAAGTCAACTTTAAAGTAGTTGTAAACCCTGTTTCAAATTTTTTTTTTTTTACTAACCTGCAAGACAAAGCTATAATGAGCTAGTATGACTAGCATACTAGCTCATTATGTACCACTTACCTTCGATCGGGGCCCCCGAAGTCATCCGTGTCCCTCCTCTAGCCGCATCCATCGCTGCGGCGATAGCCGGAATGTTACTTCCGGGTATCGCCGCTGCAGCCAATCACAGCGCCGCTCCGGTGCTGTGATTGGCCGGAGCGGCGAAGACGTGACTCCGCGCATGCGCGCGTGAGCCGTTGAATTCGGCTACGTCATCGAATGTTGCGACCTAGCCGAATTTGTGAATGGGGTTAACCCCATGCGCGTGACGTCAGCGTCGCCGCATTTAAATGCAAATATCTCCTTAACCGTGTAGGTTAAGGAGATATTTCATGCACCTACAGGTAAGCCTTAATCTAGGCTTACCTGTAGGTCTTTGTTTATAAAGTGGGTTTACAACCTTTTTAAGGCTGACCATGTGTAAAAATGCATGCTAATTATTATATATATATATATATATATATATATATATATATATATAAAAAATAATTAAAAATAATAATTAAAGGCCAAAAATAAATAAAAAATGTAGGTTGGGTTGCACGAAAAAAACCTGACAGCTCTCGTCGGAGCAGCTGTACTAAAAATGCAATGTTAGAACAGTGATCTCCCCTGCTGTTCTATTGTGTTCTGACAGGGGGACGGCCCCCGCCAGAACACTCCGGTTAGCGCTCTCAGCCATTGACTGAGAGCACTGATCAGGAGATGGTTTTTTTAACCGGCCGATGTTGCCCATCATTCGGCCCGTGTGTGTTAGGCTTTAGGCTCCTGATTAGATTGTCTTGCAGTGATCTGGCCCTACTCAAATCTGATTCTTATGGACCACCACCAGTGATTGTTTTCCCCATTACAATAATGCAGAAGCACAGCTAAACAACTTTTTCTTCTAATTTTGGATAGAGGGAGAAAGGTTACAACATCAGTCATGTTTTTATTGCTGTCTTTGTACCTGCTGCGGAGAGTAAAGCCTAGTACACATGGGTCGAATGTCGGGCGACATCGGCTGGTTCAAGAAAAAACAGCCGACATTCGGCCCGTGTGTACGGCAGCCGGTCCGACAGAAGCTGGCCATTAGTGGTGTGTACTAGGCTCTAACTTTCTGAAGATTTTATCTTATATCTTATTTTAACTGGGTGCAAATGCTCCAACTGTTCCGCCATTTAATGACAGTGAACCACGTAGCATCCCATTCAGAAGCCATTATTGTGCTTGTATGATATGTCAAAATAGTGTTTGCAAATGCAGCACAGCATTACATTTTATATGCTCATAGACCATAAATACAGAGCTTGTGCTCAAGGTTGGTCTTGCCAAATGCTATGCACTACCCAATATTGCTGTTAGTGTCAACTAGTTATATTGCAGTTAGCATTTAGGTAGTGTGCATGGGCATCTGCAGGTAGGGGCAGGGGGGCAATTGCCCCCCCCGAATGATATATGTGTTATATAACAGATAATTCAGCGTCACTTTGTATTGGAAATTACTCAGGCCAGGCATACCATGCCCATATAACTAAAGCCTAGAGAATGTACATCTTTTTATATTGCATGTGTGACCTTAAAATGATGCCCCTCCCCCTGAAAAAAGTTCTGCGGATGTCCATGGTAGTGTGTATGATATAGTTTGGCTTTAAACCTATTCTTCTGTAGGATACATGTAAATGAAAAAAAACTCTTTCGTTTTCAAAAATGTATTTGGCTATACTTAAAAGTTAAGCTTGCATGAGATTATTAGTATTAGTATAAGTATATCTTATTGTTCCTATTATGAACTCAAACATTTTTTCCAAGTGTGACAGTTTGCATAACACTGTTCTTAAAAATCATAATTTCCTGACACTTTTTAGGTCAGCAATCCAGAACAAAAGTCAGAGTAGAACCTTGATCTGCACACTTGTTCCAAGACAGTGACTCAAAGTAGTAAAATAGAGAGTGAACATCACATTCAGGAAACTTGAATTTTCAGGAGAGGTCAGCTATGGCAGCCTCCATGTTTCTCTCATTACCGGTTGACTTTACAGTAACTGAATTGCAATACAGTCTTGAAATATTTTTATGATATTTTAAAATTGTCTTTTATTCTCTAAAACTGTGTATAACTGGTCGTACTTGACTTTGTGATTAGAATTATAGATGATCGATTCTCTCAATTTTAAAGCTTAAACATATTCCTTCCTGAAAAAAGTCCAGTTTGAGTATAATTAGAAGAAGCAATAGGAATATAAATTCCATCATACTTAATGATTACAATCTAATTTGTCAGGTTAAACTATTACCTAGTGAAGCATGGGAGTGCAGATTATTCTGTATTGTACATTCTGAAATGTATTCCTAGGGGATCAGCTGAATGGCCTGCTAAAGATAATGAAAGTCGGCAGCTTCCAACTTAAGATAGATTCAAACTGCTTACACAGCAGATCCATGCTGAGCTTACAGACATGCCTTGCAAACTTTCATCAACTTGAGGAAATATTTTTAGATAGAGTGCTGAATTAATTGACACAATTAAATAACAGCACATTTTTCATTCTGTGCCAAGCTTTTGTCTTATGTCTTTGTCTTCTGACTTGGACAGTAGTACTGGAATCTTGTTATAATTAGCTTCTACTGACATAGTTTTACTCATTTCATAATTTAAAGTGTGTCAACAATTATATATGGTTGTCGATGTTCAGATTAATGTTGCAGTGGGATACGCATTCAATTATGGGAGCAACCTTGTTGAAAAATTTCCAGCCACAGAACACAGTTAAAGTGTTAATTAACCCACAACAGTAAAATCAGTCGGCGTATGTAGTAAAGCATGCTTGTTATACTCACTGTGGAACCTAAGGGGTTAATCCTCCACATTGTGTAAAAAGGCTGTTTCAGCCTGTCTGCTCTGATCCTTCTCTCCTTCCACTGTCCCTTAAAAATGTCATGATAACACAGAGTCTATGGAGTCAGGCTGCACATGCTCAGTTTGGTGTGTATTGCTAGAGAGGTTTTTTTTTTTTCTTGGGAGGATTCATGTGATCAGTACAAGACCAATCAGCACTGTCCAGACAGAGGGTCAGGGTTCTTGCAGTCTCAAAGGACAGTCAGAAAACTCCTCCTACAAGCTTTAACCAGTGCTTGGCTGGACACTGATAGAAGTCACAATACTGCTATATACTGCTGATGAGAAAAGGTATTTAACAGTTTTACTAAAATAATTGAATTTCCATGTTCTGTGTACTGTGGGAGGCCAGATATAGAAAATGCAGGGTCCTGGTTTAGTAACACTTTAAGCCTCCCTAATTTCATCATCTCATATGCAGATTTCCACGAGGGTGCTATTAAATCCAAAAGAAACCCAAAAGAAAACATTAATTATATAGCAGCTTACCAATTCTTAAGCCCTGTACACACGATCGGATATCCTATGGATTTTCTTCCGATGGATTTGTCCATCGGATATCCGATGAAACTGTTTTCCATCAGTCTTGCCCACACACCATCAGTCAAAAAACCGACCGTTCCAAGCGCGGTGACGTAAAACACTCCGATGAGCCGAGAAAAATGAAGTTCAATGCTTCTGAGCATGCGTCGACTTGATTCTGAGCATGCATGGGTTTTTGATCCAATGGACTTGCCCATAGACGATCGGAGTTTTCGATCAGTTTTTTATCCATCGGAAAAATTTAAAACATGTTCTATTTTTAAAAAAGGATGGAAAAAAGACCGATGGGTCCCATTCACGATCGGTTTGTCTGATGAAAAGAATCCATCGGACGAAAATCCATAGGATATCCGATCGTGTGTACAGGGCTTTAGATATGATGGCTGCATTGGCTTTCTTTCCCTTATTTTTTTCTGCTGATGCAGCCAGTTAGTCTGTTGTTTTTCAGCAGAACATGCTTTACTGCAAATGAATCAGGTAAGAGTGTTGAGAAAAAACATTTACCACTGATGGGGGAGCTTACAATGATCAGCTTTTATTTATTCATGTAAAACCTTTATCCCAAAAATAAAAATGAAACTGTTGCTATAACTGATTGTGTAACTGCAGCTTGAGCTGAAGTTTTGCCTCAATTTGTTAGTGTATCTAAATCTGCTAGTACCAGTTGCCTCCCCCAGATTAACAATGCTCTTGTCTGTTGTGCACATGTGCTCTTTCATCCAGAGTGGGGGCACTCTAATACAGGAGGTGTGTTACTGGGCAGATCACCAGGTTAAAATAGAGGGGGAAAAAAGCAAAGAAGTCTGATGCAGCCATCATATCCAAGGATTGATAAGCTGCAATATATTACATTTTTGGTCTTGGGTTTATTACCAAAGACTCAGCAGTGGCAACATTTATTTAAAAACTCTGATTTCTGCAGTGAGATAAAATTCTTGCCGCACATTTAACATATTCATAATGTATCTACAGTCAAACCTTTTTTTTTTAAGCTTTAGACATATATAGACATATACTGTAACACATTTTATGGGTGGCCACTGAATACTTAGGTCAAGGCTAATAAGCAATGTTTTTTCTCTTTTTTCTTTGTACAATGCCATATCCTTTTTTCCTTTTTTTGATTGCTCAATAAAAATATATTAAACCAAAGTGGTCATCCCCGTAAGCAGCTGCTGCTGTACTCCCTTTTAGGATAAGCCACAGTTCTCTCAGAATCTTTTCTCATGTATTAAATTTTTTTTGCAAAAGAAAATTGCATGTATAGTTAAAAGCGGATACAAAAACACCCCTGTATATACTCTACATTTTAAAATCATCATAGTTTACATTATAGTTTCACGGCCGATATTCTCATTTCCAAGATATATGTATGGCTCCCCTGGATAGCTTTTATGAAAAACTTTGATTTTTCAACCTTATTTTCCTAGAATTCCTAGAACCTTGAAACCCATTTTTCTTCACATACCACTGGGCATCTTGTCGACAGACCCATGTAGTTTCTTTCCTTTTTTTTTTTTTCCTCTCTCTTTCTTTGTCCTTTTCTATATTTAATTATGGTCTTTAATGTTTAATTTTGAATGCATACTTGCAATTCGATTTTAATATTTTTCATGGCAACTTACTGTGTATACTCGAGTATAAGCCGACCTGAATATAAGCCGAGGCACCTAATTTTACCACAAAAAAACTGGGAAAACTTATTGACTCGAGTATAAGCCTAGGGTGTCCATCTGCATGCCTCACTGTGCCTCACTTTGCTTCACTGTGTCAATGTGCATGCCTCACTGTGCCTCACTGTGTCTGTGCCTTACTGTGTCCATGCCTCACTGTGCCTCACTGTGTCTGTGCCTTACTGTGTCCATGCCTCACTGTGTCCATGCCTCACTGTGTCCATGCCTCACTGTGCCCATGCCTCACTGTGTCCATGCCTCACTGTGCCCATACCTAACTGTGTCCATGACTAGACTGACGTTTAACATGGGAGTCTATGGAAGGGGTGCCCGGCTTTGAAAAATTGGTGCTCCCTGGCCGTAGGTCCCCCAGACAAAAAACTTTGCACACTAATAGAGGATGGGGCTACATGTGTGCCAAGTTTGGGGTCCAGGGGCCCTACGGCCGGCCGGTACCGGGTCCCCAAAGTCTGGGAGATTAGGTGCAAAAAAGGTAACTCGAGTATAAGCCGAGGGGGGCATTTTCAGCACAAAAAAATGTGCTGAAAAACTCGGCTTATACTCGAGTATATACGGTATGTTAATATTCATGGATATATTACTAAGTATATTGAGGGCACCTATGGATTTAACAGTTTTTTTTTTCTCTGTAAATTTCCACAAATTTCTATGATGAAAACCTTAATAAAAATATATTAAAACCATTATAGTTTCCCTTTAAAAGCAATGATTTTTTTTATTGGAAAACAGCATTTTCAGGGGCACAACTGACTTTCTGTTCTGCATCCACATAGCACTAAACTATATTTTGTCCATTTTGCTCCAACTCTCGTCTGACTTAGATCAACATACAAAATCAAACACATGTCAAATATCTGTACGGCTATTTATGTTTGTAAATGGTACTTGTAGTCCTTAACATAATGTCTAACATAAGAAAAAAACGGTAATTCATTGTAGAATTACTGTTTTTTTAAGCCGCTAATCCATATATACCCTCTATATATATAGATATCAATATCTATATATATATAGATATATACAGTATATATAGATATCTACTGTGTATATATAATATATAGATATCTATATACAGTTCGGTCCATATATATTTGGACATAGGCACAATTTTCATACTTTTGGCTCTGTATGCCACCAGAATAAAATTAAAATGAAACAATCTAAACGATTTTGAAGTGCAGACTTTCAGCTTTAATTCAAGGGGTTAAAAGTACACATTTTAGGAACTGCAACTATTTATACACAGTCCCCCCATTTACAGGGGCTCAGATGTAATTGGACAAATTAATATAATCATAAATAAAATGTTCATTTTGAATATTTTGTTGAGAATCCTTTACTGGCAATGACTGTCTGAAGTCTGGAACCCATGAACATTACCAAAGACTGCGTTTTCTCCTTTCTGATGCTTTGCCAGGTTTTCCTTCAGCAAGTGAAATGCATACTCAATTGGGTTGAGATCAGGTGATTGACTTGACCATTGCAGAATATTCCACTTCTTTTTCTTCAAAAGCTCCTGAGTTGCTTTTGCAGTGTGATTTGGATCATTGTCCATCTGTACTGTGAAGTGCTGTCCAATCAACTTTGCTGCATTTGTCTGAATATGGGCTGACAGTATATCTGTAAACACTGCAGAATTAATCCGGCTGCTTCTGTCTTCTGTCACATCTTCAATAAACACCAATGACCCAGTGCCAGTGGAAGTCATACATGCCCATGTCATCACACTGCCTCCACCATGTTTTACAGATGACGTTGTGTGCTTTGGATTATGAGCTGTTCGAAGCCTCCTCCACACTTTTTTCTTCCTGTCATTCTAGTACAGATTAATCTTAGTTTCATCCGTCCAAAGAATGCTTTTTCCAAAACTGGTCTTGCTTTTTTAGAGGTTTTTTGGCAAAATCGAATCTGGCTTTTTTATTCTTCAGACTTATGAGCGGTTTGCACCTTGTGGTGAACCCTCAGAATTTGCTATCATGAAGTCTTCTCTTGATTGTAGGCTTTGACAATGATACACCTACCTCCTGGAGCGTGTCCTTCACTTGTCTGGATGTTGTCAATGGGTATTTCTTTACAATGGAGCATGCACCAAACTGTTGATTTGGCCGCTCCTAATGTTTCTGCTATCTCTCTGATGGATTTCTTTCGTTTTTGAAGCCTTACAATGGCCTGTTTCACTTGCATGGGCAGCTCTTTTGAACGCATAATGTACGCTCACAGCAATAGATTCCAAATGCAAATACATCACTTAGAATAAACTCAAGACCTTTTACCTGCTTATTTAATAAAGAAATAACAAAGGAGTAGCCCACACCTGGTCATGAAACAGCTTTTGATTCAATTGTACAATCATTTTTGGTCCCTTAAAAAAGGGGGGGTTGGTTTTTCTTAACCTCCCTGGCGGTATGATTCTGTCTGGAATTATGTACCAAAAGCGGTACAATTATTTTGCATGGAAATTTGGTGTTATGTATTGTAGGCCTGCAATTCTTAGTAATTACTTTCTTAAACCTGACCAAACAAGAGTAGTAGGCATCCCGGGTATGATAAAGTTTGAAACACAAAATCATAAATTATAATATAATAAATAACTATAAATAATTATAACAAATAGTAATGTAATTATAATAAAAATTATTCAATAATGTAATCAAATCAAAAACACTGAAATTTGCTCAGTTGCAGAATTGGCGCTGTCATTAAATTTAAGCCGTGTACACACGATAGGTTTTACCGATGAAAACAGTCCGATGGACTGTTTTCATCGGACAAACCGATCGTGTATGGGCCCCATCGGTCTTTTTTCCATCGGTTTTAAAAAATAGAACATGTTTTAAATTTTTCCGATGGATAAAAAAACGATCGAAAACTCAGATCGTCTATGGGCAAGTCCATCGGATAAAAAACCCACGCCTGCTCAGAATCAAGTCGACGCATGCTCAGAAGCATTGAACTTCATTTTTCTCGGCTCATCGGAGTGTTTTACGTCACCGCGTTTGGAACGGTCGGTTTTTTGACTGATGGTGTGTAGGCAAGACTGATGGAAGTCAGCTTCATCGGATTTCCGATGGACAAAACCATCGGATTAGAATCCATAGGATATCCGATCGTGTGTACGAGGCTTTAGTGTGCATATTTGGAGAAAAAATGTATTAGCGGTCAGATCACATTCTAGTGTCTGGCTGCTCTGTGATGTTCATAGACATGTTTAGATTCCAATATTTAATACTCACTATTTCTCATTGTTCCCAAATATGGTTTGTGTAAATAAATATATTTTTTCAGTGTCTGTCAGTGTCTACAAATAGCAAACTGCCAAGAGATTATAATTAGAGTGGGATAACATAAACTACAAATTGATATAGATTTTTAGAGTATAAACCACTGTCTTAAGACCATTAACATTGTTATGCAAATATTTGCATAATTGTACTATTAATGACAGAGCCTGCATGAGTTATGAGTAGAAATGTTCTGCGGTTATCACTTCATCATTAAACATAGATAAAGTAATAGAAGTGTTGTTGAAATCTCATTTATGGTGCATAATTGAAACATAATGGAGTTATACAAGAACTTGAATTAGTCTTTGTAAAAACAATTATCTCTCAGTTGCTTCTTCTTGACTCCAGTAACATACAGCCATACTACCACAAATTCTATTATGTTATTATCACATGGAAAAATGGACGTAATGATTGCATTTTAAATGAAACACGTTTGCAGTTCTGAATTCAATAATTATTAGATGATTTCATTCTTGTTAGTACTAGCCAAATGTTAATGGATTTCATTTCAGGACCAATGATATGGCATATTATTGTTATAATAATAATAATAATTATTATTACTTCCAAAGTCTAAATTGATGTTACAGAGTAACAGAGTTAGTTGGGAAAAAGGTAAACAGAAAATAGCTTTTACCTCGATTGGGTAAATGAAGTAAGTATTTATCCAATTTAGTGTGTGAAGAGTCTCCACACCTTTTAGAAATCAGCCTCAATGTCTCTCACCTTCTGCATTGCTCCCTTGTACCCCAAAAGATCATCATCTTTTTTTTACCATCTATGTCTACCAGTTTGTTCCCAGTAAATTTTATATTCTACTGTAAAAAGAAAAAATTGATACAATTTACCTCTTAATATATAGGCTGCAATCTTATCTACCTGATAACAGTGCCAGATATACAAATAGAATAAGAATCTGCAAGTATATATATATATATATATATATATTGTGAGGGGGTTAGCTCGGCAGCGGGTGTGTGTGACCCCCGGGATGGGCTCCCCACACAAAACAGGCCCAGCAAACGGAGGTTGTGGTTTTCAGAATCAAAAAGGTGCGGTTTATTTTCTATTTACAGTGACAAAACACAGCAAAGCAAAAGAAACATAACCAAAATAAATCCTGGTCAAGTTGACCTCTGACTAAACATACAGGTTTCCTAACTAACAACTGGGATCAGCCTAGTGCTGTCCTAGTCCCTAAGTCCCTGGTTTTAAATGTCCAAGCAAATAGCCACACAGGCTTTGTCTCACCGCACAGGGGTTCACTCTCCCTAGACAGTCCACACAGGTCTGGTTCCAGGCATGAGCTAACATCTAATGAAGTTGGGAGTTTTTATATAGGCCTTAAACCAGCTGACAAGCTTCAGCTGGTCTCATCAACTCCCTGCCTGCACGACGCCCAGCCCTCTCCCTAGAGGTATGAGTCATCCATGAGCCCACTAGCCTTATACAACTCTCCACCTAGTTGTATAAGTCGGCGTAAAGCCTGAATCTGGGCGAAATATATCTACCCCCCTGGATGCAACCAGGTGACTTTACCTTCCTGCTGTCACATACCCCCCCCCTCTTGTTTTAACCTCGGGGTTGGAACACCAGCAATCAGGCATTCATGTACTCGAGACAAAGCATCCACATTCCCCATTTGAACGCCAGGGCGATGCTTTACTGTGAAGTTGAATTCCTGGAGGGCCAGGAACCACCTATTCACTCTTCTATTTGTTTCCTTGTTTTGAGCCATCCACTTTAACGGAGCGTGATCCGTAACCATGTCAAAGTGCCTACCTAGCAGGTAGTACCGAAGGGAATCTAGAGCCCACTTCACCGCTAAACACTCCTTTTCAACGGTGGCGTAATTTACCTCATGGGACTTCAACTTCCTGCTGAGGTAAATGACTGGGTGCTCTTCCCCGTTCCAGACCTGGGACAATACTGCTCCTAACCCCACATCTGACGCATCACTTTGTACGACAAAGTCTTTAGAGAAGTCGGGTGAGTACAACACTGGCTGGCTACATAAGGCTTGTTTCAAGAATTGGAATGCTGCCTCAGCCTCGGGGGTCCATTTAATCATGACCGACCCTTTCCCCTTCGTCAGGTTGGTTAGGGGCACAGCCTTAGAAGCAAAGTGGCGAATGAATCGCCGATAATACCCAGCGATTCCCAGAAAGGCTCGTACCTGCTTCTTGCTGTTGGGACGTGGCCAACTCTGGATGGCCTCGACTTTGTTGAGTTGGGGTTTTATTACTCCCCTCCCAATGGTGTACCCAAGATATTTGGCCTCCTCCTGCCCAATGGTACACTTCTTGGGGTTAGCCGTAAACCCCGCTTCCCGAACAGAGTCCAGGACTGCTTGCACTTTTGGCAGATGTGAGGCCCAATCTGTGCTATGGACAATTACGTCATCCAGGTAAGCCGCAGCATACTTCCGATGGGGCCTCAGCATCTGGTCCATTTTCCGCTGGAATGTGGCCGGCGCATTCTGTAACCCGAACGGCATTCTTTTATATTGGAACGCCCCGTCTGGGGTTACAAATGCGGTTTTCTCTTTGGCCGACTTGGCCAGGGGGATTTGCCAATACCCTTTTGTGAGGTCAAGAGTCGTCATGTATCGGGCTGTTCCCAGCCGGTCGATCAACTCATCTATACGTGGCATGGGGTAGGTGTCAAATCTTGTAACTTTGTTCAACTGACGAAAATCGTTACAAAATCGCCAGCTCCCATCCGGTTTAGGCACCAACACGATGGGACTAGACCAATCACTTTGGGACTCCTCTATCACCCCTAAGTTCAGCATTTTCTGTACTTCCTCCCGTATTGCCTCCCGTCGAGCCTCTGGGATCCGATAGGGTTTTAACTTCACCCTTTCACCGGGCGGGGTAATGATGTCATGCTCTACCCCAGATGTTTGTCCCGGCAGCTCAGAGAATACCTCCTTGTTGCGAAGCACAAACTCCTTAACCTCCTGTTGTTGGGGTTGTGACAAGGTGGCTGCTATTCCAACCTCAGGAATCACGCAACCAGTTTGAGCTGGTGACCAAGTGTCTGCGACTAGGGACTCTCTATCCCTCCAGGCTTTCAACAGATTAACGTGATAGATCTGTTCGGGCTTTCGCCTTCCTGGTTGTCTGACCTTGTAATTCACTTCGCTCACTTTTTCCATTATCTCGTAGGGGCCTTGCCATTTGGCAAGGAATTTACTTTCAACCGTAGGGACAAGTACCAATATCCTATCCCCCGGGGAAAAGGTACGGGTCTTGGCTCCACGGTTGTACACTCTCTGCTGTGCCAACTGCGCTTGGGCCAAATGTTCCTTCACGATGGGCATTACCTGTGCAATTCGATCTTGCATCAGGGCGACATGCTCAATCACACTCCTGTGGGGAGAACTCTCACTTTCCCAAGTTTCCTTGGCAATATCCAACAGCCCTCTTGGGTGTCTCCCATACAGTAACTCAAAGGGGGAGAATCCCGTAGAGGATTGGGGCACCTCCCTAATAGCAAACATCAAATAAGGAAGTAAACAGTCCCAATCCTTTCCATCTCTATCCACCACTTTCTTCAACATTTGTTTTAGGGTTTTGTTGAATCTTTCAACCAGCCCATCGGTTTGGGGGTGATACACAGACGTACGCAATTGCGTCACTTTGAACAATTTACACAGCTCTTTCATAACCCGGGACATAAAGGGTGTACCTTGGTCCGTAAGCAGTTCTTTACAAATACCCACCCGGCTAAAAACAAGAGATAGCTCTTTGGCTATGGTTTTGGCCGAGGTATTTCGGAGAGGGATCGCTTCTGGATAACGGGTGGCATAGTCCATTATAACTAATATGTACTGGTGCCCCCTAGCGGACTTGATTATAGGACCTACCAAATCCATGGCGATCCTCTCAAACGGGACCTCAATGATGGGTAGAGGGACCAGCGGGCTACGGAAATGTGGCATCGGGGCCAACCTCTGACACACAGGGCAGGAGGAACAATAATTTTCTACGTCCTTCATCACCCCCGGCCAATAGAATCTCTGTAATACCCTCTCTCGGGTTTTCTCTGTCCCCAGATGACCTCCAAGAATGTGCCCATGGGCCAACTCCAACACCAACTTCCTGTAAGGTTTGGGCACCACAAGCTGCTCAACGGTTTCTTCTGCCCTTTTTGCCACCCGATACAGTAGGTCCTTCTCTACGCTGAAGTATGGGTAAGTGCAGGTATTATCTGGGTTCACTAACTCGCCATCTATTTTCACTACGTTTTCCCGTGCCTTTATTAGGGTGGGGTCTTTCAACTGTTCTGTGGCAAAGTTTTCCCTGTGAACCTCAAGATCAGAAAACTCCACAGACGGTAGGTTTTCGTCTGAGGAGGTGGGCTCCTCTCCAGTTTCTTGAGTCTCCCCTGCCAATACTGATAAGGGAAATTCCGGAGAGTCCTCACCACTCTCAGGGGAGTTCTGGCTATCACATTCCTGGTACATAGGGGCACCAGTGAGGTGCTCAGGATCATCCCACAGTTCCCAGAACTTCGGAAAATCCCTTCCCACAATGGCGTCATGCGGTAACTGAGATACTAAGCCCACTGGATGAGAGAGGGTACCTTTGGGGGTCTCGAAACACACTGTAGTCACTGGATACTCTCGGGTGTCCCCATGCACACAAATAACAGCTACCTTGCTATTCCCAGAGACCTCTGTTTTAACTAACTCAGCCTTTATCAGGGTCACAAGGCTACCTGAATCCAGCAATACCACAACATTTCTACCATTAACACACATTTTGCATAAATGTTTCTCAGTTCCTCGAATGGCAGTGCATGCGACTGTCGCACACAGCGACTGACGTCTGCCCGTCAGAAAGTCACACTGCATGGGTTCCTCCACAACCGGGCAATTGGCTGCAATATGTCCCGCTTGCCGGCAGCGGTAGCAAACGATCCTTCTTGCCGCCTCTTGAGCCGCTGATTTCCCAGGCTGTTCTCGCCAAACTTGGGGTAGAGCTCCCACCCTCTCACTCTCTCCACCCTCACCCCTTGGAATCCTCTTATCCGCCCCTGGGGATGGTCTGGTCTTAGGGTGGAAAGTCCGAGTGTCTCCGGAAGAGGCCGTCAGGTTCTCTGTAGCCAAGTATTTCTCCACACGATCCACAAGACCATCGGCCGTCTCTGGGTCTCCATGGCTTACCCACTTTTGGATGGCAGTAGGAAGAGCTCTCAAAAACCGATCCATTACAACACGTTCCACAATCTTTGGTGCGGACAAAGTCTCTGGCTGTAGCCACTTTCTGCTCAGGTGAATGAGATCATACATTTGAGACCTGGGGGGTTTTCCAAGCTGGAAAGTCCAGTTATGCACACGCTGAGCCCGGACAGCCTGGGTGACACCCAGCCTTGCCAATATTTCAGCTTTTAGCATCACATAGTCTTTTGCTTGGTTAGGCTCTAGGTCATAGTAAGCTTTCTGCGACTCACCAGTTAACAGAGGAGCCACCAGTCCAGCCCACTGCTCCTCAGGCCACTTTTCTCTTTCAGCGGTCCTTTCAAATGTGGTCAAAAATACCTCTGGGTCATCCTCTCCAGTCATTTTTGTCAATAAACGACTCACCCCAAAGGACGCGGTATTAGTGGGACGGCTTTCCTCACTGGTCTGCGGACGTTGCTGCATTACTGCTTCCATCTGTTGTTGTAGTCTCTGCTCTTGCTTCTGCAACAGGTCTATGAAGCGGGCCTCAGATTGCTGCTGGGCTCGTTGCTGAGCCTCCAGACTCTGTTGCAAAGTTGCGTTTGTCTGCTGCTGGGCTGCAAGGCTCTGTTGATGAGCTTGCTGCTGGGCTGCGAAGTTCTGTTGTTGAGCTGCAAGGCTCTGTTGATGAGCTGCAAGGCTCTTTTGCAAACCTGCATTTGTCTGCTGTTGATTGGCATTTGCTAGAGCCAGCTGCTTCAGTATCTCCTCCATGCTGGCTTAAAAAAAAACTGCCTGCATTCTCCACCAACTGTGAGGGGGTTAGCTCGGCAGCGGGTGTGTGACCCCCGGGATGGGCTCCCCACACAAAACAGGCCCAGCAAACGGAGGTTGTGGTTTTCAGAATCAAAAAGGTGCGGTTTATTTTCTATTTACAGTGACAAAACACAGCAAAGCAAAAGAAACATAACCAAAATAAATCCTGGTCAAGTTGACCTCTGACTAAACATACAGGTTTCCTAACTAACAACTGGGATCAGCCTAGTGCTGTCCTAGTCCCTAAGTCCCTGGTTTTAAATGTCCAAGCAAATAGCCACACAGGCTTTGTCTCACCGCACAGGGGTTCACTCTCCCTAGACAGTCCACACAGGTCTGGTTCCAGGCATGAGCTAACATCTAATGAAGTTGGGAGTTTTTATATAGGCCTTAAACCAGCTGACAAGCTTCAGCTGGTCTCATCAACTCCCTGCCTGCACGACGCCCAGCCCTCTCCCTAGAGGTATGAGTCATCCATGAGCCCACTAGCCTTATACAACTCTCCACCTAGTTGTATAAGTCGGCGTAAAGCCTGAATCTGGGCGAAATATATCTACCCCCCTGGATGCAACCAGGTGACTTTACCTTCCTGCTGTCACAATATATATATATATATATATATATATATATATATATATATATATAATACATATAAAATATGTAAAAGCGTATATACAGTGCCTTGAAAAAGTATTCACACCCCTTGAAATTTTCCACAATTTGTCATGTTACAACCAAAAACATAAATGTATTTTATTGGGATTTTAAGTGATAGACCAACACAAAGTGGCACATAATTGAAAAGTGGAAAGAAAATGATAAATGGTTTTTCTAAATTAAAAAAAAATATATATGAAAAGTGCAGTGCATTTGTATTCAGCCCCCTTTACTCTGATACCACTAACTAAAATCTATGAGATCCAATTGCCTTCAGAAGTCTAATTAGTAAATAGAGTCCACCTGTGTGTAATTTAATCTCAATATAAATACAGCTGTTCTATGAAGCCCTCAGAGTTTTTTTCGAGAACCTTAGTGAACAAACAGCTACATAAAGACCAAGGAACACACCAGACAGGTCAGGGATAAAGTTGTGGAGAAGTTTAAAGCAGGGTTATGTTATAAAATATAATCCCAAGCTTTAACATCTCACGGAGCACTGTTCAATTCATCATGTTAAAATGGAAAGAGCATGGCACAACTACAAACCTACCAAGACATGGCCCTCCACCTAAACTGACAGGCCGGGCAAGGAGAGCATTCATCAGAGAAGCAGCCAAAAGGCCCATGGTAACTCTGGAGGATCTGCAGGGATCCACAGCTCAGGTGGGAGAACCTTGCTTAAGGCTGCCCTCCTTGTGTCTATACAGAACAGCAGCTCCCACAACAAAGAACATGGACGCCAGTGGCCTCATCACCCATGGGTTGAGATCAGACATGCAGGACATGAGCACTGAGTGCCAATGTTAGTAAAGTTCATAAATAGAGTCTTGTATTGGTAATAATCGCTCATCTTTATGAAACTACCTTCCATGTGCTGTTATCCATGTATGTTAATGTGTGTGGTACACCTCTTTTGCATAAGTCACTTCAATGATTATTTATTATTTTTGTCTTTGTCTACCTACTTTGAGGTCACAGTACAACTTTTTTAGTCATCATGCACAATGACACCTGCCATAACATTCTTATTTAACATTGTATCAAAGAACTGCTTATGTTCACCTGTGTGCGTTCCTTGTTTTCAGACTCCAATGTCAGGTCATAGAGTTAAACCCCATTCACACAGGGGCGACTCGTCAGGCGACTCAGCCGTCTGACAAGTCGTGTCCCATTCTGTACAATGGAACCATTCTAATCGGAGCGACGGAAGTCACTCCCACTTAGAAAAAGGTTCCTGTATTACTTCAAGACGACTATAGGGCGACTTCCATTGACTTCAATACAGAAGTCATTTTTGAAGTCACCTTTGAAGTCGTCTTCAGATCGCCCAGCACAGTCGTGGGACAAGTCCCTGTGTGAATGGGCTATTAGAGTACATTTAACTTACCTACTGACACTACTAAATATGGTATGGGCATTTAAAGTGTTACTGAACCCAGGACCCTGCATTTACTATATCTAGTCTCCCATAGTACACAGAACATGGAAATGCAATCATTTTAGTAAATATAAATTCGCTAAATACCTTTTCTCTATCAGTGCCTGGTTAAAATTTGTAGGAGGCGTTTTCATTTTCCCCACGATTGTCCTAACAGGCTGCAGGACCCCTGACCCTCTGTCTGGATAGTGCTGATTGACCCTGTGCTGATCACATGCACTCTCCCAGAAAAATAAAACTCTTTAGCAATACACACCAAACTGGGCATGTGCAGCCTGACTCCAGTAACTCTGTTTTATCCGGAAATGTTCTGGAGTCAGTGGAAGAAGAGGAGGATCTGTGCATACAGGATCAAACAGTCTTTTTACACAATACAAAGGATTAACTCCTTAGGTTCCACAGTGAGTATAACAAGCATGCTTTACTGCATATACGCACTTGATTTTACGGTTGTGGGTTTAGTAACACTTTAAGCTTCAAAGAAACTGACAAAAAATTACTTTAAAGTACCTGAGCCTTTCATATGGGCTAAACATGGCTAAAGAATTAGTTCATTTTATTTTATTTTTTATCAATTACACGTACTTCCCGTTCATGCTACTCCTTACAGCCACTTTGAACCTCGGGTCTTGGAGCTTACACAGGGCTGACAACTCTCCTCCACCATCATGTGGCAGTGGCCACCCATCAAGCACCAGTACTTTCACATGGGAGGAAAATATATGAGTCGCATACTCCCCTATACCCATAAGTACTTGGTATGTCTCGTCACTCTGAGTCAGGGAACAATCAGTATTTGCTTCCAGTGGATATATTAACAAAGTAAACCTGTTGCTTGACCCTGCAGCACCCTGCTTATACAAATCTATAATGTAGGATATACATATTAATGATTCTTTTGTGTTATTCTTTTGCAGATGATGGCTCTAGTGTTGAAGATACAGATTTTAACTGGGATGAGTATCTAGAGGAAACAGCATCAAGTTCTGCACCACACACTTCTTTCAGACATGTATGTACTCTGTTCTTTTTTGTGTTTAAACACTTAACTACATGCAACATTAGAAAAACGTCAGCTAATACCTGGAAATTGCTATCACAAAGCAAATCAAAGATCAAAGCAAGTTAGTTTACTTGCAAATTCAAAGAATTTTTGGTTAGCCTTTTCTGTTACTTGATACAATTAAATTTTCTAATGTTTCAGACTTTAGTTCATTGTGCTTTCAAACTAACAACTCTTTTTAGCATTTTAAATGTCAGCACCTTATTTCAAATGAAAAATGCTATTCTTTCAGCTTTCTCCATTTCTTTAAATTAAATATTGGGTAATTTGCTATTGCTGTGGATCTATGAGGCCAAGTTATACTGTTTATATAAATATAGTTGAGGTAGGGTCCTCCTCTAGTTAGGCTCCTGGGCTAAATTTAGTTTTTGGCCTTGTTGCAGTCAATAGAGCAGAAATCTATTGCTTTTGTCTGGTCGGGGTTTCCTAGTTAGGTGTATGATTTCTCACACCTGCTTCTGGGAGAAGCCTCCAGAATATAGGGCAGGGGGAGTCAAATGTCCAGTATGAATATTTAACATGCTTCAGCCAATCCCTGCAAGGATGTGTCCAGAAGGTGGCTGGGAAGTTGATAAATGTTTGGGAAGCCCTTCCAGAATGTTCTTTCCTCTTTGGGGAAGGTTTTAGTTCTTCTGGGAATGCTGCCTCTAGTAGGCAGTTAGAGTGTTTGGAAGAATTGCAATCTGTAGATCAGGTGGTGCTGGGCTGAGGGCCTGGAGAAGATTTCAAATAGATTTTTGCTCGAGGACATTGTCCTGAGTTCTGGTCTGGAGAAGGATTTATTATCTCCCTCACTAAGGAACTATTTGTGGAATCTGAGTGACAGACAGCTTCTTGGACATTGTGAGTAAGACATACTGTGGGACTTTGTCTGCCTTTTATTAGCCTCAGGGGCTGGGTGGTTGGTATGTGTTTGGTTTTGGAGGAGGGGGTGGCACCCTAACACTCTATGACGGCCTGATTCAAATCCTGGTCGCGTCGGCGACATAGTGTTTTGTATCCTCGGCATGACACAAGTCGATTCCCGTTTCACACACATCACAAGCTTCCTGCGGCTCGGTCTCTCTCATGAGGCTCCTACCACAAGCAACCAGTTGTTACTCAGACCATTAATATGGTCACACTTACTCACAAATACATACGATACTCCAGCTTCATAACTCCGACTCGAGTCTGCACGATTTGTCCTTGTTTCCGCCTCCCTGATGAGGCTACTTTCTTGCAATCATTGTAAGCACATCTCCAGTGGCACACAATCCGACCATTCATTTTATCCAGTGGCACACAATTCGGCCACTCATGTTTTCTTGTCTGGTGTGTTTAGGTTGTTCCATCCTGCACTAGGTTGGACGTGCTTTCTACAAAGAATAAAAAAAGACAAAAAATAAATAAAAATGAACGAATAAAATATAAATAATAATATATCTATCTATCTATCTATATATATATATATATATATACCGTATTTATCGGCGTATAACACGCACTTTTTTCCCCTGAAAATCAGGGGAAAATCGTGGGTGCTAGGGATGAGCTTCGTGTTCGAGTCGATCGTTCGACGAAGATCGAACAATTTGGGCCGTTCGCGCCAAATTCGAGTGACGCGAACGGCCCACAATGCACTACGCCATCGCAGTGTCATCCAGGCGCTGTGATTGGCCAAGCATGCACTGTGACCCCGCATGCTTGGCCAATCACAGCGCCGGCAGCGAGGAGAGCAATGATTGGCCACAGGCAGGATGCCTGTGGCCAATTATTGCTGAGGGGGTTTAGTACACGCCCCACACTATAAAAGGCCGCCAGCGCGGCGGCCTTGTGTAGTGTGTTCCGGAGCAGGGAAAGAGAAGCATAGGCAGGGACAGTGTCATTTTTTTCCTTTACTAATCCTGGATTCCTTGTGTTTAGGGACAGAGAAGGATAGGTAGGGAGAGTGTCAGTGTGTCATTCTGTGCAAAACCTTGTTTGTAGGGACAGAGAAGGACAGTGAGGGAAAGTGTCAGTGTGCTATTCTGTGCTAAACCTTGTTTGTAGGGACAGAGAAGGACAGTGAGGGAAAGTGTCAGTGTGCTATTCTGTGCTAATCCTTGTTTGTAGGGACAGAGAAGGACAGTGAGGGAAACTGTCAGTGTGCTATTCTGTTCTAAACCAATCTTGCTGAACCGTATTTGAAATCCTTGAGTTTAGGGACAGAGAAGGACACTCGTGGAAACTATCAGTGTGCTATTCTGTGCTAAATCTTGTTTGTAGGGACAGAGAAGGACAGTGAGGGAAACTATCAGTGTGCTATTCTGTGCTAAACCAATCTTGCTGAACCATATTTGAAATCCTTGAGTTTAGGGACAGAGAAGGACACTCGGGGAAACTATCAGTGTGGTATTCTGTGCTAAATCTTGTTTGTAGGGACAGAGAAGGACAGTGAGGGAAAGTGTCAGTGTGCTATTGTGTCCTAAACCAATCTTGCTGAACCATATTTGAAATCCTTGAGTTTAGGGACAGAGAAGGACACCCGGGGAAACTGTCAGTGTGCTATTCTGTTCTAAACCAATCTTGCTGAACCATATTTGAAATCCTTGAGTTTAGGGACAGAGAAGGACACTCGTGGAAACTATCAGTGTGCTATTCTGTGCTAAATCTTGTTTGTAGGGACAGAGAAGGATAGTGAGGGAAAGTGTCAGTGTGCTATTCTGTGCTAAACCAATCTTGCTGAACCATATTTGAAATCCTTGAGTTTAGGGACAGAGAAGGACACTCGGGGAAACTATCAGTGTGCTATTCTGTGCTAAATCTTGTTTGTAGGGACAGAGAAGGACAGTGAGGGAAACTATCAGTGTGCTATTCTGTGCTAAACCAATCTTGCTGAACCATATTTGAAATCCTTGAGTTTAGGGACAGAGAAGGACACTCGGGGAAACTGTCAGTGTGCTATTCTGTTCTAAACCAATCTTGCTGAACCATATTTGAAATCCTTGAGTTTAGGGACAGAGAAGGACACTCGTGGAAACTATCAGTGTGCTATTCTGTGCTAAATCTTGTTTGTAGGGACAGAGAAGGACAGTGAGGGAAAGTGTCAGTGTGCTATTCTGTCCTAAACCAATCTTGCTGAACCATATTTGAAATCCTTGAGTTTAGGGACAGAGAAGGACACTTGGGGAAACTGTCAGTATGCTATTCTGTTCTAAACCAATCTTGCTGAACCATATTTGAAATCCTTGAGTTTAGGGACAGAGAAGGACACTCGTGGAAACTATCAGTGTGCTATTCTGTGCTAAATCTTGTTTGTAGGGACAGAGAGGGACAGTGAGGGAAAGTGTCAGTGTGCTATTCTGTTCTAAACCAATCTTGCTGAACCATATTTGAAATCCTTGAGTTTAGGGACAGAGAAGGACACGCGGGGAAACTATCAGTGTGCTATTCTGTGCTAAACCTTGTTTGTAGAGACAGAGAAGGACAGTGAGGGAAACTGTCAGTGTGCTATTCTGTGCTAAACCAATCTTGCTGAAGCATATTGCAAATCCTTGTGTTTAGGGACAGAGAAGGATAGGCAGGGGACAGTGTCAGTGTCTTTGTTGCTAAGCCTCCTGCACAGTATACACCTGAAGGTAGCCCTTATTGCTGTTTTTCCCATCTCCCTGCAGGCCATCCATTAAAATGTCTGGAAGGCAAACAAGGAGAGGCAGACAGTCAGGAGGCAAAAAAAGAGGGCAAGCAGGCTCTGTGTCTGGGGGCAACAGTGCTGGTCGTGGACGCGGTGCATTGTCATCAGCACATGGCCATGGGACACGCTTGTCCTTCTTTTCGGCAGCTGGACATGTTGAGCCACATCATGCCGAAGACTTGGTAGAGTGGATGACCAAGCCCACCTCATCCTCCTCATCCTCCTCATCCTCTCTCACCCAGGCTCAGGGTACTGGCAAAGCAGCTGCCAAAGCGTCCTCTTCTCTGGTATCAATGTTATCATTAGTCACTCCTTCCTTAGACCCACCATGTCCTCCTCCTGAGGAGTCACCCGAACTGTTTGAGCACAGTGTTGGGTACATGCTCCAGGAGGATGCCCAGCGTTTCGAAGGATCTGATGATGATACCCAGCTAGAGGAAGGCAGTAGCGTGAGAGCAGAGAGAGGGGATGCTCAAGAAGTACACCAATCTGGCAGTCATGCTCCAGCAGCTGCAGCATACTGCCAGATTGGCTCCAGTGATGAGGAGGGAGGGGATGATGAGGTCGCTGACTCCACGTGGGTGCCTAATAGGAGAGAGGAGGAGGAGGAGGATGAGGAGGAGGCACATCTCCAACGAGGCAGGATGCCCTTGGGTGGCCAGCGTATGGGCAGCACACCGACGGAATCACACCGCAGAGCTCCGCCTGTGCAGGGCGCTGCCTCTGCCCGTCATTCAAAAAGTTCTTTGGTGTGGGCCTTTTTTGAGGCGAGTGCATCAGATCGCACAGCTGCTGTTTGCAACATATGTCTCAAGCGTATATCGCGTGGCCAAAACATCAGCCGCTTGGGCACCACATGCTTGATCAGACATATGTTGACCTGCCATGCAGCTCGTTGGCAAGCCTACCTTAAAGACCCACACCAAAGAACAAAGCGGACCTCTCCTTGCACCGCATCAGCTGGGATCTCCAACCCCACTATACCTTCAGTCCTCTCTGAAACCTGCACTGAGAGGAATGAAGGTGTAGAATTAGGTGTGTCACAGCCAAGTACTTGCGGCCACTCTGCTAGCAGTACACCGACGTCCGATTCTAGCTGGCAAATTTCCCTGCCCCAGCTGCTGGACCGTCGAAAGAAGTTCACTCCCAGCCATCCACATGCCCAGCGGTTGAATGCTAGCTTGGCTAAATTGCTAACGCTTCAACTGCTGCCTTTTCAGTTGGTAGACTCGGCCCCCTTCCGTGAGTTTGTGCAATGTGCGGTTCCTCAGTGGCAGGTTCCCAAACGCCACTTTTTCTCACGGAAGGCGATTCCGGCTCTCTACAGGCATGTGGAAGGCAATGTCTTGGCCTCGCTGGACAGGGCGGTCAGCGGTAAGGTGCATATTACCGCTGACTCATGGTCCAGCAGGCATGGACAGGGACGTTACCTTTCTTTCACGGCCCATTGGGTCACTCTTTTGGCAGCTGGGAAGGATGCAGGACAAGGTGCAGTAGTGTTGGAGGTTGTTCCACCGCCACGCCTCCAAAATGCTACTACTGGTTGTGACACACCTCTCTCCTCCACCCCCTCCTCTTCTTCTTCCTCCATGGCCTCTTCCTGTGGTTTGTCCTCGGAACCAGCGGTGCTCCGTAGGCGTTCAAGGGGCTACGCAAGTACGCAGGCAAAAAGATGCCATGCCGTGCTTGCGCTGGTGTGTTTGGGGGACAGGAGCCACACTGGGGCAGAGGTCCTGTCTGCTCTGCAGGGGCAGGCCGAGAGGTCGTTGACGCCACGCCAGCTTAAGCCAGGAATGGTGGTTTGCGACAATGGCACCAACCTCCTCTCCGCCCTCCGACAGGGACAACTGACCCATGTGCCCTGTATGGCTCACGTCCTTAACCTGGTGGTGCAGAGGTTCTTGGGCAGGTACCCGGGCTTACAGGATGTCCTGAGGCAGGCCAGGAAAGTCTGTGTGCATTTCCGCAGATCTTATAATGCCAGTGCTCGCCTGGCTGAGCTGCAAAAGGAGTTGAACCTGCCCAAGAACCGCCTTATATGTGACATGCCCACCAGGTGGAACTCAACGTTGGCCATGCTGCAGCGGCTGCACACGCAGCAGAGGGCCATCAATGAGTACCTGTGCGACTACAGCACCAGGACAGGGTCAGGGGAGCTCGGGTTTTTTTCACCACGCCAGTGGGGCATGATCAGGGATGCATGCACTGTCCTGGCACCATTTGAGGAGGCCACGAGGATTGTGAGCAGTGACAGTGCATGCATCAGTGACACTGTACCTCTTGTCCACCTGTTGGAGCACACGCTGCGTGGAATAATGGACAGGGCACTTGAGGCAGAACAGAGGCAGGAAGAGGAGGACTTCCTTGCCTCTCAAGGCCCCCTTTACCCAGACAGTGTTCCTTCTGTCCCACCCATCGCACAGGAAGAGGAGGAGGAGGAGGATTGTGTCAGCATGGAGGTGGAGGCTGGCACTCAGCATCATCAGCAGCAGTCTTTTAGGGATGATTTACAGTCCCAAGAAACCAGTGGACTTGTACGTGGCTGGGAGGAGGTGGCTGCGGATCATGTCGTCCTTAGTGACCCAGAGGACTCCGGACTGAATGCCTCAGCTAACCTACGCTGCATGGCCTCCCTGATCCTGCAAAGTCTGCGGAAGGATCCTCGTATTCTTCGGATCAAGGAGAGGGACCATTACTGGCTGGCCACTCTCCTTGATCCACGGTACAAGGGTAAGGTTGCGGACCTTATGTTACCGTCGCAGAGGGAGCAGAGGATGAGACAACTCCGGGAGGCCTTGCAGAAAGGTCTGTGCAACGCGTTCCCAGAGACTGGGAGGTTACAAACTCCTGGTCCTGGACAACGAGTTGCTGAGGCTTCGGGCAGTCAAAGAAGGAGCGGTGGGGAAGGTGGACGTCTGACCGATGCGTTCAGACAATTCTTTAGTCCGCAGCCCCAAAGTATGATCGGTTCCAGCAACCATCGCCAGCGTCTGATATACATGGTGCAGGAATACCTAGGGGCAAGGTCAGACTTGGACACCTTCCCCACCGAAAATCCTCTGGCTTACTGGGTCTTGAGGATGGATCACTGGCCAGAGCTTGCACAGTATGCAATTGAGCTACTGGCCTGTCCTGCATCCAGCGTTCTTTCAGAACGCACATTCAGTGCTGCTGGAGGATTTGTCACGGATCACAGGGTGCGCCTGTCCACCGACTCGGTTGATCGACTGACTTTCATCAAGATGAACCAGTCTTGGATCACCACCAGCTACCACACACCTGATGCTAATATAACAGACTAATTTATTTTAAAATGTCACATCCCTTCTAGACTGATGCTGATGCTGAGTACCTGTGCTGTTATGTTGACTGGCTATCCTCCTCCTCCTCCTCAATGATCCGATTAATGATGATAGCTTGGAAGATCATTTTGGTTTATGGGTGCCGCCACCAGTGGCTAAGGCCCAATTTTTCAGCCCCTGTTTAACAGGGGCGTGTAATTACAATTTTTGATGCAATTTTTTGCAACAGGGCTCATTGCTGTGCTCCAAGTACAGTATCTGTGAGGGGTTGCAGTGTTGTGCCACCAGTGGCTAAGGCCCAATTTTTCAGCCCCTGTTTAACAGGGGCGTGTAATTACAATTTTTGATGCAATACTTTGCAACAGGGCTCATTGCTGTGCTCCAAGTACAGTATCTGTGAGGGGTTGCAGTGTTGTGCCACCAGTGCCTAAGGCCCAATTTTTCAGCCCCTGTTCAACAGGGGCATGCAATTATAATTATTGATCTAATAATTCACAGCAGGGCCCATTGCTGCGCCCACCAAGAGTAACGGTCAGGCCTTACAGTGTTGTGTCAACACCACCACCACCACTACCAAAGGCCCAATTTTTCAGCCCCTGTTCAACAGGGGCATGCAATTATAATTATTGATCTAATAATTCACAGCAGGGCCCATTGCTGCGCCCACCAAGAGTAACTGTCAGGCCTTACAGTGTTGTGGCACCAGCACCACCATCAAAGGCCCAATTTTTACTACCACTGTTCAACAATTATATGTTATTACAATTCCTGATATAATAGTTGACAGCAGGGCGTTCCAGCACCCACCAAGAGTAACTGTGAGTGCTTACAGTGTTGTGCCAACACCAACACCTAAGGGTCCAATTTCTGCAGAGTATATACGGCAGGCCCCTACTTTCAAACATCCAACTTACAAACGATTACTACTTGCAAACGGAAGAAGACAACAGGACATGAGAGGAAATCTACCCCTTGGAAGGAAAATTCTCTCCTGTAAGAATTAATATGGGAGAAAGGTGTCTCCTCTCTACTGATGCTTTATCACCAATCCTTGTTTCAATAAAAACACTACATTTCAAAAACAGTTGTCATTGGGACGCAAAGTGAGGTGAAATGTTCTGAACAGGGGCACAGACAGCAAAACAAATGTTACAGGGGTGATAACCCTTCCCTATGTTTTCCAAAAAGGTTAAAAATAGGTATTTGGGCTGGAGCTACACTTAAACAATGTAGCTGTTCAAAATTACAAACAGATTCTACATAAGAACAAACCTACAGTCCCTGTCTTGTATGCACCGCCTGTATACGGCTGTTCAGAGTATATAGGGCCTTTTTTATTTTGTGTGCGGGTTTCCCCTTAATATCCATACAAGACCCAAAGGGGCTGGTAATGGGCTGGGGTAGGGGGGGGGGTGATGGGGTAGCTATGCCATTTTTCTTAAAGATTTTCATCCATATTACCGGGACCAGACATTACATTAAAGCCGCAAGCAGTTTTAAATGGCTTTTTTTTCCTTTAGAAATGTAATTTTGTGCAGGGACAGTTCTAAACACGGGAAACACGTGGCACTTCACAGGCATACTTTAGACACCCCCCAGGTATAATATTTAAAGGAATATTTGACTTTTTTTTTTCACTTTATGCATCATTAAAATGACTGCTCCCGAAAAACGGCCGTTTTTAAAACTTCTTTTTGCATTGATACATGTCCCCTGGTGCAGAACCCGGGTTCCCAAACTCTGTTTAGGACAATAACATGGATAATAGTCGTTATAATTAGCACTTTAGAATTCGAACGTTTGCATCCATTGTATTTAATAGGGTTCTAATGTTCGTGCAAACTTTCGGTCCGTTCGCGGGTTCTGGTGCGAACCGAACCCGGGGGTGTTCGGCTCATCACTAGTGGGTGCGTGTTATACGCCGATCCCCGCTGTCTGTGAGGGGAAGAGGAGCCTGCGCTGCCGATATACACATAGCCGAGTGTACTGCGTATTCGGCTAGGCTCGGCTCCGCTCGCAGTCACGCCCAGTCCCGCCATTGGACCTGTGTTATGTCCATCATATGAGCCTGGCCAAGGGGCGGGACTGGGTGGGACTGCGAGAGGAGCCGCGTACAGCCGAGTACACAGGACATCCGGCTCTGTCTATCTCGGCGCCGCGGCAGTAATTTTAAACGATCATGCTTCAAGGACACTGGGCAAGGCTGCAATGACACAGGGCAAGGCTGCAATGACACTGGGCAAGGCTGCAGATGACACTGGGCAAGGCTGCAATGACACTGGGCAAGGCTGCAATGACAATGGGTAAGGCTGCAATGACACTGGACAAGGCTGCAGATGGACACTGATCATTCTGCAATGATGGACAAGGCTGCAGATGGACACTGATCATTCTGCAATGATGGACAAGGCTGCAGATGGACACTGATAAGGCTGCATTGATGGGTATTTAAATGTACGTTTTTATCCTTAAACTTCCATCCTAAAAAGTGTTTTTCCTTAAAATTCCCTCCTAAACTTGGGGTGCGTGTTATACGCCGATAAATACGGTATATATATATATATATATATATAGATATATAGATATAGATATATGAATATAATACGTTCTTCCAACAGGCACCGTGCTTCTGCAACCCAGACTCCCCATTAAGTTCCTGCCACAAGCTCTCAGTTGCTGCTCATACCACTCATTACCCGTTTACAGGCACCACAAGCTTCTGCTACACAGCCTTATTCTCGAGGTTCTTTGCCACAAGCTCTCATCACTCATTCACAGGCACCACAAGATTCTGATATACGGCCTCCTTCTCGAGGTTCCTGCCACAAGCTCTCAGTCACCACTTATACCACTCATTTGCCCGTTCACACTTACAACTAATGCGATTTCTTAGGTCGCAAACGCCGACATGCTTCAGCATGCCTCTTTTCAGTGACAGCTCATTTATTTATGTCACTCAGTCAGCATGTAGGACCTCTATTCTATCAGGGCATGAGTTAGGTGGGTAGTACACGGGACACTCTCCCACATCAACCTGCAGCACCCTTTATTCATCTTGATACCTCACATACGTGAATTGGGCTGTCGGTCTGGCGCTTAGCTACTGTCACATTTTCTTTCCCCTACCTATATTCTGAAGGACATCACATTTAAACTACACAGACACGGTTGCTTAACAGTTGCTTGCTGACAGTGCAGGCGTTAGCAGACCAATCATGCGTCACTTACTACAGAATGCAACATTCCTACTTAGGCCACATCCAGACTGCAGCTTCCCACCCCAGTATGCCCTGGGGGTCTGGTTCACAGGTCCGTTCATGACATTGACCAGGCACCCGAGCTATCGGTTATTTGGCCAATCACCTCCTGGCTAACATCTGTTGCCCTGCACTCTTCAAGTTTTCTAAATTTCCACTCTTCAGCATTCGTCGGAACGCATTGTGTTCTTCAATATGCCTGTCATTCATTTTTCTGTTCTCCCCCTGCTACCTTTCCTCTCACCCGTCACCCTACCCCACACCACCAATCAGTGCAGGAACCTTCGCTCAGCCTCCACTGATGAGCATGGCTAAAAATCAATCTGTTGCAGACCGAGCTGGACCGGGGATTCATTATTGGCTCATTCGCTGAGTTGCCATTTGAGACATGGAGAGTGAGCCCTATTGGGCTTGTCAAGGGCAAATTCTCAAATAACTTACATTTGGTGTATGACTTGTCCGCGCCTCATTCCTTCCACATCCCCAGTCTTAACGCACTGATTCATTCTGAAGAGTTCTCTCTCAAATATGCGTCCGTTGACTTAGCTATACAGTCCATCATTAGTGTAGGCACGGGGCATGGCTGTCCAAGGCGGACATTTCAAATGCTTTTAAGCTCTTACCAATTGAACCTTCCTTGTGGCAATGGCACGGCATCATATGAAGAGATTCATACTACAGTACTTTGCTACCAAACATACCTTCGGCAACCTCAATGTGCCCATAGTGGAGCATAAAGTGGAAGGCCCCGCGCAGTCAATCACCTTCCTTGGAATCACCCTTGACACCTGCCCTATGCAGGCCAGCCTAACCCCTGACAAGCTGTCCCGGATTAGGGCGGTCATTCACGCCTTCACCACCTCACAAAGTTGCACCAAGAGACAGCTGCAGTCCCTGTTAGGCATGCTGAACTTTGCTATGAGGATTGTCCCTCAGGGGCGTTCCTTCATTTATCGCCTCCTGGTCTTCCTTTCCCATGCACAGGACCCCGATTAAACCATCAGGCTAGACCAATCAGCTGCTGCAGGTCTAGCAATGTGGGACAACTTTGTTGAGAACTGGAATGGCATATCCATGTTCATCCCAGCAGCTTCAGCCTCCTCGCCTCATATAATAACAGATGCAGCAGCCTCCACAGGCTTCGCTGCCATTTTTGGCACCCATTGGTTTGCAGGTCCATGGCCGCAGGAAATCCTCCTGATCCCCGGGTTCAGCCATACATCCTCATTTTTCGAGCTTAACCCTATCGTTGTGGCAGCTCAGGTCTGGGGACACACCTGGGCGGGGCAGACCCTGGTCTTCTCCACTGACAACTTAGCCATGGCTGGGATTGTCAACAAAGGCAGGTCCTAGTCCATGGCCATCATATCCTTCCTATGCAGGCTAGTGCAGATATCCCTTCACTACAATTTCAATGTGCACTGTACTTACATACCTGGCAAGTGCAATCTCGCATCAGATGCACTGTCCCGTCTCAATTTTCCTTAGAATTTCTTACAGAGACCCAGAGCCAACCCGACCTCATTTCCTATCCCACCTTGGTTGCAGCTAACAATGGGCTAAGAGACCACCTTCACAACTCTACGATGCTCATAAACCGATCACTGTCACCCAACACGATGAAGGCCTACCGCACCGCCTTGAACGCCTATGGAAAATTCCTAAACACATGCCCTGGGACAGGCACAGGTCACATCAAGCACGTCCAGGCCTTCGTGTCTTACTGTAACACTCATCTTAGCCTGTCGTACAACACTGTCAGACTGTACCTAGCTGGCATACAGCATTTCCTCTCCCTACAAGCCCCTTGGAAACTCTTGTTGTTTGTGACCTATGTGGTTAAAGCCTTGCTGCATGGCATCCAGAGACATCAGCCCGTAGCCAGTAGCAAACGCTTGCCCATATTAAGTTCCACATTCCGGGACATGTCAGCCAGCCTGTCATGGTCCCCTTTTGGGTTGCTGCCCAGCCTGGTCATCCAAGCAGCTATCTACCTAGCCTTCTACGGCTTCCTATGGCCCGGTGAGTTTGCTTACAGTGGCCCCGGTTGCCAGGTGCTATGCAGGTGCCATCTGGCCCACCTTCAAGACCATTTTGTACTACATCTGGCAGTGTCCAAAACTCATCAGTCTGGCACCGGGGTCGACCTCAAATTCTTCTAGACCCACAATGAATGGTGTCCAGTAGCGGTTCTGGACCAGTTGTTATCACACCTGCCGAGCCAGTCTAGCTCCAGCCCATTGTTGCTTTTTGGTTCCAGCCCACTAACAGCTAGACAGTTAATCAGACATGTTCGCATCCTCCTGGCTAATTTAGGCCTCAACCCTAACCAGTTTTCTGGCACTACTTCCAGATCAGAGCGGCCTCGGCCACCTCCCGGCACTGGGTGCTGGGTCATGTCATCAGAAGATTAGGCATATGGAAATCTGCCTGCTTTACCTGGTACATTCCGAATCCCCAGAGGAGAGGTTACCGCTCAGGTATGACTGATGAATCTTTCACAGGATCCAGAGCCGTGGGTGCAGGCAATGCATATAGAAATGCAAAAATTAGAAGGACGCTTGGACAGCCACACTCCAGGAAAATGGTTCTTTTAATAAAACAAGAGCACAAAGTACATGCCACAGCAAGAATACAGCAGGTATGATCTGACGCGTTTCACACTGCGATTCAGTGCTTAATCATAGCTCATGATTAAGCACTGAATTGCAGTGTGAAACGCGTCAGCTCATACCTGCTGTTTTCTTGCTGTGGCATGTATTTTGTGCTCTTGTTTTAATAAAAGGACCATTTTTCTGGAGTGCGGCTGTCCAAGCGTCCTTCTAATTTTTGCATTCCGAATCCCCAGGTTGAGATGTTGCAAGCCTTCACCAAGCTTGCCCAATAAATGTCATGTATACCAATAAAACATTTTCCCCTATCCTGGTATTTTTGCCCCCTTTTTGGCGTTTCCTGTTCTGTGAGCTATTCAGACAACACTGTGCAAAGCAATAGAGTTCTGATTGACTCCCAGTGCTGTCCCTTTCCTTCACAGTCTCCCATTGCTACGTTACAGAACATTGTAAAAAATATAAATAATCAGGTACTTGTGCTAATTGTATTTAAAAATTTGTGATTTTTGTATTGGATACAAAACTGTATGATTTTTGTTAATTATATTTACCTGGGTCTCTGGTTTATTATTAATATGGTTATACCATTTTCTGCCAGCTAAATGTAACTGAAAATTGTTTCCAATTTGTTGTTCCTTCTTTATGTTTAATAGGTGGAAATTAGTCTTCAGAGCAGCTTCCAACCAGGAATGAAACTGGAAGTGGCCAATAAGAATAATCCAGATACTTACTGGGTTGCAACTATCATTACAACATGTGGACAGTTACTTCTACTGAGGTATTGTGGCTATGGAGAAGATCGCAGGGCAGACTTCTGGTGTGATGTCATGACTGCAGATCTACACCCTGTTGGTTGGTGTACACAAAATAACAAAGTCTTGATGCCTCCAGATGGTAAGATATTAACCACTGATATTCATTTTCTGTACTCTGTTTTGTCTGTGCTCATCACACAGTCAAATATTGCTTGTTACCAATCATTTTAAACATAATTTTTTCAAAAATGGTAATCTGTAAAAAATGGAATCTGAAATTTTTAAATATATAGACTGATAGCACACTGTTCTGCTTATGGCCAAGCTGGGGTGATTTTGCTAGCTGGTGACACTTCCAAAATGCTAACAGAATGTTACCGGATTGGACTGCACCCTTAGTCATAACTATAACTATAGCACAAGAATGGTTCAGATGACTAATACCTCGCTGTGGTTTAGAGGGGATAAATTCCCCTGTTTTATAGTACTGTTATGACCTGTGAAAGCTAAGAAATGTATGTTTTTGCAGCCTGAGATGTAGAGCTAAAGTCACAAGCAGGTCTTGTTAGTCATGTATTTAAATTGCTGGTTGTCTTATTATTTACTCTTCCAAAATACTATGGTATGCAGGAATATTGAAGCAAATTTTATAGTAATAAGATTATTTTTTTTCATAATATAGGGTTTAGTAACTATAAATTAAAGCTTACCTAAGGACTCAACAAGCTTCTGCAATGCATTATAGTGCTTTTAGACTGTACCTAAGGAAAAAGTGGTTTTCCTATTGCTTGCACCTTTTGTGCTTAGTGAATTTTACTATGCAAAAATCATCTCTGTTCAGGACCATGAGCATACTGTATATCATACTTGGGTGTTGGAAAGAGCAGTTGAGTGCCCCCACAGCAAGCAGACACAGAGCCACGGCCTGGCCCCTTCTCATTGGCTAACTGATTTTGATTGACAGCAGCAGGAGCCAATGGTGCCACACTTCTGTCTCAGCCAATGAGGAAGGGAGTCCCGGGCAGCTGAGACATTTCTACAACATCGCTGGATTGAGATGGGGCTTAGATGAGTATTAAGCCGGCTGAGGGCGGCTGCTGCACACAGAATGCATTGAGATAAAAAACCTTCTGCCTTTACAATCCCTTTAAACATGATTGAATAATTGAGTTAAACAGACCATCCATCGCCTTATGTAGTAATCTAAGTGAACAATCTCTACTACTTTAGTAAATCAACCCAAATCAACAGAATTCATCAAGCTTCCTACCAACAGGATTTGCAATAGAGATTTTATGTGTATTTTGAGTCCCTTCGCTTGCAGTCCTAGATAGATTTCACAACAGTTTTGTAAACTGTTGCAACAGATTTATCATGTTGCTTGTGCCAGTTTTCCACCAAAAAATACATGAGCCATTAGGCAATGGATTGAAGCATATTTTAAAATGGCACTGTGCTACATCTGAGCAGGGGTAAATTTATAAATAATCTATCTGCATGCTTTTGTTTTGCATTGCTTTGCCATGTTAATAAATCTTCTCCATTGATCTGCCTCTCTTTCAAAAGAAAATAGGTCAATATATTTACATAAATATTTTGTTCCTTATGTCTGGTTACCTTTTAGGGTATGTTTTGGTCACGTTTTACCACTGCCACTGGTGTGCAATTACATCATATTGTTAATTTTTTTTTTTACTTTATTAAAAAGTCACAAGGTTACATTTCATTCATTTGTGCACTGTTGTGCACGTGTTATGATACAGTGTAGTGCATTATAGCATACTGTCTACATAAAAATACTTTTTTTTGTGCACACCACTGCAGCACCGTGGCATGATCTGAACTCATCAGACTCAAGGCAAGTTGCCCTGTCTATGCGTTGGACAAGGTTGCCCAGTGCAGCCCAATGTATATGGTGTGAATTGGCCCTAAGAGGACTAGCTCACACTCCTTCTTACATTGCTGTCAAAGCTAATAATTATCAATTAATAGATGTTCATACTATGACCAGGACAATGATGCATCTGTACACATTTACCAAAAACGTTATGCCTCCCTCAGTTGTTAAAGTGTTACTAAACCCAGAAACCTGCATTTACTATATCTGGTCTCCCACAGTACACAAAACATGGAAATGCATATATTTTAGTAAATATGTACTTCTAAATATCTTTTCTCATCATCAGTATATAGTAGTCTTATTAAGTCTATCAGTGGCTGGTTAAAGCTTGTAGGAGGAGTTTTCATTATACTCTGACTGTCCTATGAGGCTGCAGGACCCCTGACCCTCTGTTTGGAAAGTGCTGATTGCCCCTGTGCCTATCACATGCACCCTCCCAAGATAAAAAAAAAAACTCTACAGCAATACACACGAAACTGAGCATGTGCAGAGTGCCCCCAAGGCTTTGTACTTTCAGCAGATGAATTGGGGGTAGTGGAAAAAGGGAAGGATCAGAGAAGACAGGATCAAACAGCCTTTTTACACAATGCAGAGGATTAACCCCTTAGGTTTCACAGCAAGTATAACAAGCATGCTTTACTGCATATACAGACTGATTTTACTGTTGTGGGTTTAGTAACACTTTAACCCTTGTTGTGCGAGGTAAGAGGATCTGTGAGTCCAATAAAATTGACAAATACTGCTTATAGAAGATAAATAAATACAGTGATACATAGATAAATAGATAGATAGATAGTAATAGCCACCTTTTCTATATTTATTATGATTATATTTCTTTAAGCCATTAGTGACGATTGTGGATGACTAATAAAGATGGTAGAGATACTTGTTTTGGCAGCAAGAGTCTTCCAGTCTCGAACAAATGCAATAACTGTTTGTAGCTCTGCTTATTTAATAAGAAAGAATCTTGACTTCATTTTGCTTTGTCTTATTTAACATCGAGAAGATTTAATATACAGAATTTGTCTTTTCCTGTCTGAAGTCTTAGCGAACCGGGTGCAGGAATGCCAGGCAAGAGCCAAAACCTCCCACTGATTACTGTGCTAGAAGATAGTTATTGCTTTGCTGCCTGAGGGAAGAGCAGTTCATAGAGAACGTGGAAGCCACCCTGTCGTGTTCTTGAAAAGTGATTTCATGTGCAGCGTTGAGCCTCAGAGGGTTGACTTCGCTAAAGATAGATTGAAGAAAGGGAAAGCAGCTGAAGCTGTTGATTGTTGGCTAAAGGCAATGATCTGCCATGCTAGCCGCATAATTTCAAATGAGGATGATTTGGTTCTTGTACGACACAAAATATATTTTTTGGAATGTGAACATTTTTAACAGTTTGTCCTTCCAGTGCTGTAAACAGCTGCTGCGTCTACTTATAATACTAAAGGCAATCATGTATTTTACTAATGAAGTCTGTATTTACATTTGAAAATGTGCTAATTATGATTACAAAAAAATGATCATTTATGTTTACAAAATAAGACGAACCTACTCTACATGCACTATTTTTTGTGAATTTGAATGTAGTTCAGAAAACATAAGTATCCCAATACACTAGTGATCCCCATGCCTATTTTTGTATTTAAAGTGTCAAAGGTAGGAGCCAAGCAAATTCTTCCTTGAATATATATGAGTAGAAGATTACACTGACAGTTTTTACTTCATACAGTGTTATGCATCATGTGATAGAGAGCGTCTCATTTTCACCTGAAAAGAGAAGGTTTTTATAGAGAATGTAACACTTCAACAGAATTGCAATTAATGCCATATTTTATGAAGAACTGACTGTCAACAACTCATGATCAATGCTAAAAGGCATGTAGATAAATAGAAGAAAAAATAAGTGCCACCTCAACACTCACACAATCCAAGATAGTATGCGCTTGTATGATGTGGGGATGGATGCTGCCACTCGCTCGTTCCTGCATGGGCCACCTGTTGTCCAAAACCGCTGGAGGAATTAGGACATGAACACCCTGTGTCACCAAGAAATACACTCTGACCAGCATGGAATGCAGGACGGACGTGATGTCACCGGAAGCTGTGAAGAAGGCTGTGGGATTGCTAGGCTACACACTCAGAGCTACGTTTTTGGAGGCCTCTAGAACAATGGGCTTTCATGCCCTAATTCCTCCAGCGTTTCTGGACCACAGGCATCCCCACACCATAAAGTGCATACTATCTTAGGTTGTGTGAGTGTTTTTAATCCTGTAATACATTCTATCTGTTTTATGCTGCACTGGGGTGGTGCTTCTCTTTTTTCGTCTATACCTCTGCAGAGTCAGTTCATCTCTGAAGATAGCAGCCTCCAGTGTCCCAGCCTTACAGCACTTATATACTTTGCCTTTTTATTACCGTATTTATCGGCGTATAACACGCACAGGCGTATAACACGCACCCTAACTTTAAGAGGGAAGTTTCAGGAAAAAAACTTTCCACAGCCCCCTGTGTATAACATGCAGGCCCAGTTTACCCTCTATTTTCAGGGTAAAAAAGTGAGTGTTATACGCAATAAATACAGTAACTATTTTATGTACTATTTCATGGACTTTATTGCATGCATTGAATGTTACAGCTCCCCTAAATATATTCCATAAAGCTGTTTCCCCTAAACTTGCCCAGTCCTACCGCTACCCCTGTTTTTATCTGGAACTTAACAAGTCCATCACATTTTCCCTTGATGTGGTGCATAGATAATGATTGTATTAGTGTTTTTTTACTATATTGTCCTCTCAGTATTTGTGTTTATCCTTTTTCTGACATTGTCCATGCACCAGATTTTTTACCTGCTAAAAGGCATGTTCATTTCGTTATTTTCTTTTAAACTAAACAACAGACTATTTAGCATATATAATAAGATTGGCATCAATAACAAAATTGTTGTAGTGTAGAGTGTTTGAAAAGCAACTAAGACCAAGTGCTTAGAAATGGCTAACTGCTGCAATTTCCTAGAAAATGTCAACAATACCTTCCCAATAATTAGGCTTCTCAGAATAATTTTTTTAAGCAGGAAAGGGATCTGTGTGTAGATTTTATCAATTCTTTAGATCTCATAAGGTCTGTAAACATTTTCTTAGAAATTCAGCAGCTCTTTGTAATTCCACTGTCTGTCAGGAAATAAAAAGTATAAATTAAATACATTGATTTGAAATATTGAATTTAAAGTAGGCAGTAGAGTACTCAGCAAGCTGGTATGGTTGAAAATGACCCCCACTTATATTACAAAAAAATCAAATCCAGGTTGCTAACAATTTGTCTATGGTATTATTTTAATTCCTTTATTCTAATAATAACTATTTTATGTGGCATTACTTACTTAACTGATATCAACCACATTAAATTTAAGTGGATATGATTCTACCACTATTATTATGTGAAATTCACATTTTTGTATTTTTTATTGTTTCAATAATTGAGTCATATTTGTATTTACTCTTTATCGTTTTCAACTACTTTACACAAACGCTTGCTAAAAAATGAAAGCCACAATTTATTCCCTTAAATGCCCCCTTTTAATGCTCCCTTTCATACAGAAGCACATTTGTGCGGTCATCTTCTAGTCATATAGAAGAAACTGTGCAACTGGCAGTGAGTAACAAAGATTTTATGTTGATATGAAAATAAGGTTGCGGTCAATGTCAGATGAAGTGATTATAGGAAGGTCAATTTTCGACTGTCGCTACGTACTAAGCTGTATTTCTCTTGGTAGAATAGATGATTGTCTGGGTTATAAAAGAATCAAGTTACAACCCTTGGGCAATGTGATATATACCTTAACAACAACATGTTTCTGAATTCTGAAAGACCATTATTAGATTTGTGGTTTTCACCAAGTCTTCATACAGTATTAGAATGTGATCCCAGCACAAGTGACCTTGCTGTGCTTCACTTCAGGTACAATTAATTTTGACTTCAAAAGGCTTGACATTGTTTCTTCTTGTAAAGCCAGTCAAGGAGTGCAGTGGTTTAGTGAATGAAAACATACAATTTTAAAACATTCAGAGATCTGAAGTGGTGGTGTAAAATTAAGGTTATGGCTCAGCATTTGATATGACCTTGTGTAAACCTTAGCCGTGAATCATGTTTCGAAGTCTTGTTATATCGCACCTGTGGCTGGTGAGCCCGTTTAAAATGTGATATTATTAAAAAGCAAGTTGTCTGGTCATAATGGCTTGTTTATTCTGTAGTGTGTGGCATGTTAAAAATTATTATTTTATTTTTTTCATGTGTAAAAAATATCTCAATATAGTTAAAATTAAAATTTTAATGTACAAACTGCAAATAGCTGTTAGAGTCTTAAAAGGCAGAAGTTTTGTCAAAGTGATAATAAAATGTTTATACATAGCTGGCAACATGTTTGCTAGTGAAACATTTTTTTTATTATATAATTTTTATTTACACTTATGGAAAGGAACTTTTTATGATTTTTTTAATCTATATTGTCTTTGGAGTTTTTTGTTTTGGAGACCAAAGATTTATATTTTATCAGAAAAACATTTGGGAATTTTTTTTTGGGGGGGGGGGGGGGAATAATACTTACCGTATATACTCGAGTATAAGCCGACCCGAATATAAGCCGAGGCACCTAATTTTACCACAAAAAACTGGAAAAACTTATTGGCTCGAGTATAAGCCTAGGTTGTCCATCTGCATGCCTCACTGTGTCCATGTGCATGCCTCACTGTGCCCATGCCTCACTGTGCCCATGCCTCACTGTGTCCATGACTAGACTGACGTTTAACATGGGAGTCTATGGAATAGGTGCCCGGCTTTAAAAAAATCAGTGCTCCCTGGTCGTAGGTCCCCCAGACAACAAACTTTGCTCACTTGTAGAGGAGAAATGGAGTTACATGTGTGCCAAGTTCCGGGTCCAGGGGACCTACAAACGGCCAGTACCAGGTCCCCAAATTTACCAGAGAAATTACAGTTTAACATGGGAGTCTATGGAAGGCGTGCCCGGATTTGAAAATTCGGTGCTCCCCGGTGAGAGGCTACGCCGGGTTCCGATCCAGGTGTGTGGGCGGATCCCGACCATATGGTCACGATTTTTCCTGAGCCTGGACTGGCTCTGTGACATCAGCCAACAGTGGGCTTCAGAACTAACTGCACTCCTGTGATCCACAGTAGAAGTACAGCCAAACAAGCTTTGGCTGTACTTCTCCTTTAAAGATAGTAAGCATTTACTTAGAAAGAAACAAATATTGAGTTTTTCAAAAAGTAAATTAACAGTTTCCATACTAGGAGCTAGCAATTGTAAAGGCATGCAGGAATAGAAATGAATTGATTGGTTTAGCCCTGTAACCACACAGTAAGCGCTCTTTTCGTGCAAGGTTGAGTATCAGCATTGTCAGAATGTTCCTACAATGTGCACAAAAAACTGATTCCATTATTGAAAAATCTGTCCACCCAAAATTGATTTCAGTTTTGTTAGATGCTGGAAGATTTCACTACGGTACTTTAATTTGAACCTTTAACTGCAATTATATACACATATTAATTTATGTGTAATGTTTTTGGTGTTAGAAAATGGTGTTTACCTGGGAATATTGCATAGCCAAATTGTTTATTTGCCAAAATGATTATATACTTAGTTTTAGCATGAAAATTGCTTTTTTTTCCCCCTGGGTATTAGTTAAGACTGCCAGAGAGATTATAGCAGTTTGTTATATTTTAGGATCACACACAGGTTAACTAATCTGAATTCTGAGCTGAAACTAACCTCTGTGGCTATTAAAAAGCTTGATCATCAGAACCCTAGAAGGTTCATTAGTTTATATTAAATTATGCACAAATCCCAGAAAAATTGAGGTTGAGATTCCATCTGGTAAAGGGTGGATTATTTATTTATTACAGGTACTTATATTTTATATTGTACAATTTACACAGCACTTTATTTATATATGTTATACATTCATGTCAGTCCCTGTCCTCAAGGAGCTTACAATCTAAGGTCCCTAACTCACACTCATACGTACACATTCTAGGGCCAATTTAGACCTGGGCCTATTAACCTACCAGCGTGTCTTTGGAGTGTGAGAGGAAACCGGAGTATCCAAAGGAAACCCATGCAGGCACAGGAAGAACATGCAAACTCCAGGCTGGTAGTGCTGTGGTTGGGATTCAAAGCCACGGCCCTAGTGCTGCCAGGAGGAAGTGCTAACCACTTGGCCACTGTGGTCTAAAAAAACAGGCAGCTTTGGTGCCCTCATCAATTCTGTTGAGTTTAAAAAGGATTGCAATATTTATAAAGAAGCCACACTGAAACATCCCCTTTAAATTGTCTGTATTGGCATAGCCCACCCAGTTAGACACCAATTGTGTGCAGGTGAATTCTCAGTTGTGAAGTGACAGGCAAGTACTCAGTAATTACCAATTGTGCCAGATTGTGAAGATTAAAGTAATATTTCATTTTTTTTTTGTTTAAAATAATAAACATGTTACACTTACCTGCTCTCTGTAATAGTTTTGCACAGAGCAGCCCCGATCATCCTCTTTTCAGGTCCCTTGCCGGTGCTCTGGGCTCCTCCCCGCAATAAGTCCCCCATAACAAGCCGCTTTCTATGAGGGCACTCATGTGTGCTCTCTCCTGAGCCCTGCTCTGTGTCCATAAGACACACAGGGTGGGGCTTGTCCCCGCCCCCCGCTCTCTCGTCACAGGCTCTGATTGACAGCAGCAGGAGCCAATGAGGAGCGAGAGAGCCGAGGGAGCCTCGGCTCTTGTGCCTATCGCTGGATCGAGATCCAGTTCAGGTATGTATTTAGGGGGGGGGGGGGAGGCTGCGGGGGAAGCTGCATGCAGAAGGTTTTTTACCTTACTACATAGAGTACAGTAAGGTATAAAGCTTTCTGCCTTTAGAACCATTTTAACCACTTCAATACTGTGCACTTTTACCCCCTTCCTGCCCAGGCCAATTTTCAGCTTTCAGCGCTGTCGCATTTTGAAAGACAATTGTGCGGTCTTGCAACACAGTACCCATTTGAAATTTTTTCCTTTTTTTTCCACAAATAGAGCTTTCTTTTGGTGGTATTTGATTATCACTGGCTTTTTTATTTTTTGCGCTACAAATAAAAAAATACCAAAAATTTTGAAAATAAAAATAAAAAAAATCTTTGTTTCTGTTATAACATTTTGTAAATAAGTACGTTTTCTCCCTCATTGATGGGCACTGATGAGGCAGCACTGATGGGCACTGATGAAGCAGCACTGATGAGGCGGCACAGATGAGGTGGCACTGATGGGCACTGATAAGGAGGTGCTGATAGGCAGCACTGATATTCAGCACTGATTGGCCCTTATAAGTGGCACTGATAGGTGGCACTGATGAGCACTGATAAGTGGCACTGATGGGAACTGATGGGCGGCAATGATGGGCACTGATGGGTACTGATGGGTGGCACTGATAGATGGCACTTATAGGCAGCACTGATGAGAAGGCACTGACAGGCATTACTGATGGGCACTGACTCATTACTGATGGGCACTTATTGGCATCCCTGATGGGCATTGATTGGTATCACATGTGGGCACTGATTGGCATTAGTGGCAAGCACTGATGGGCATCATTGGCGGGCACTGGTTTGCATCGCTGATGGGTCTGCACTGATAATCAATGTCCCCCGGGGGCTCGTATACGCGGCTTATCCTGCTGGACATCATATGGCGCAGAGTCAGGATAACTGATCCCTGCTGCGGCTGTCATTCTGCTATAGGTCGGACGGGATGTGGTTAAAGCAGACCTAAACCCATCTATTTAATTGTTTCTCAAACAGTTATATCCAAGGCATGCCATGAATTATAACTGTCACAGTTGTTTGTGATCTCAACTGAACTGTCAAGCCACCAATGGATAGTGTCATAACTGATCACATGTGCAGCACCATAGCAACTGCAGATCGAACAGAGGCTAAGATGGCAGCTTCTTTGGCTGTAAAGAATAGGAGGTTTTAGTTCTATTTTAAGCTCTGAAATTAAACATATAGGTCAATAAATAAAGGGTTTATTGGACGTATTACTAGTCCATTCTGGAGTATGTGATTATTGACCTATTGATAGGGATCCATAGTGCATAGGATCATTGGGAACCCTGCTGTTATTACTCAAAGAAAACACATGGCATAATGACATGGAATTCCTGAAAAATGTGACTGCCCTGATAAGAAAGTTATTTTTCTTTTTAGGGTAGAGCCTAGTCAGAAAGAAAATAGTGCTTCTTTAGAGGGGCATTGATTTAACAGCAAGCGGTGATCCTGCCCAAATTTTTCTACAACAGTTCTTGTCAACATCCAAGGTAAAAAGAGCCAAAGGGCTGCACATAATAATTTTTTATTTTTTTTCCTTGTCATAAATATTTTATTAAATACAATAAGTTAAATACAATAAATTAAGTACTGGACATTATACAATTCAGAATTATTATATAATATTCATATGTGGTTACAAATATAGTGTTGATTAGGATATAAGGAAGTGTGAAAAGTTAAAGCAATTAATTAACAATTATGTGTTCAACCTAAGAGCCCATTCACACAGGGACGACTTTGGATCCGACTTCAAGTCGCCCCAAGTCGCCCCAAGTCGCCCCTAGTCACCTCAAGTCACGCTGTATGAGAAAATCAATGTAAGTGAATGGAGCCATCTTAATGCACATTTCTGAAGTCGCTCCGACTTCAAAAAAGGCTCCTGTACTAATTCAATCCGACTTCTAGGCGACTTGTACCCATTGATTTCAATGGAAGTCGCCTCAGAAGTCGGATCACTGTCTTAACAGAAGCAACTTTCAAGGAAGAGAACATACATTTCTCAAGCAAATCCCTCCCTCCCTCCTCCCTCCCACAGAGCTGATTCTTGTTTGATTGGCCACTGGAAAGCCTCCTGTCCTGGAGGCGACTTCAGTCGTGTTGTAAGTCGCCCCAAGTCACGCTGAAGTCGCCCCAAGTCGCGATGTGATTCAAACTCAAGTCGTGTCCAAGTTGCCTCCCAAAGTCGCTCTGGAAGTCGTGTTGTCCCTGTGTGAATGGGGTCTAAGGAGATGTAGAAATCCAAACAGTAAATGATTCTAATAGCTATGAGTAACTGAAGAAAGATTTCCTGAGCAAACTTGGGTTAATGGATTGTCTTTCAAAACTGATACTATATTTGTAACCCATGGAACTTCAAAATCATAAGGTATAAGGAGAGACAGAGTAGAAATGAAAAGTGAAGAGTAAAGAAGGAGTAGTGGGGAGGGGTCCACCGGGTCGATCCAGAAGTCACAGTCAGACCTGTTGATCAGTATAACTTCAAATCATCTACCATGGCATTAAAACAGAGTCATTAAATGTTGTCGGTAAGAAATGTTCTATCCAAGGTTGCCATAGTTTACGGAATTTAGGAATTTGGTTTTGTTCAATAGCCGCCATTTTGGCGTGTATCATAAAGTTGTTTGTTCTTTGTTTTGTCTCTGCCAACACCAAAGAGGGAGTTCTCCAGTTTGTTTTGCTGCTGTGAGCAAAAATATAAAAAGTTTAAATTGGGCATGAGTCAGACTATCTGGTTTGAGATTAACCACTTAACGACCGCCCACTGTAAATATACGTCGGCAGAATGGCACCGACAGGCAGAATCACGTACATATACGTGATTGCCTTTGTATAGTTGGGGGGTCCGATCGGACCCCCCTTCTTTACAGTGGGTGGTCGTTTTACCTTCGGGAGCGATCCGGCATGAGGGGACGGCCGTTCGATTCCGGCCACCCCCTCTCGATCGCTCCCGGCGAATGAGAGAGCTTCCCCTGCCTGCCAGGCAGGAGGAAGTGATGTCATCTCTCCTGCGGCGCTCACATATACCGAGCGCCGTACAGGAGAAGATGCCAGGTTAGTGCACACAACACTACACTGACACCAGGACACATAGGCACATAAATCGCCCCCCAGGCCCCCCCAGACCCCCCCAGATCACCCCCCAGCCCCCAGTCACAGTGTCACTGATTGCAGTGACCATTTATTTAGTGATCACTGCAATCAGTGACATTTGTGACTGTAAAAGTGTCACTACATTTAGTTTTAGGTCCAGTGTAGCCCCCTAACCCCCCTAATAAAGGTTTAACCCCCTGATCACCCCCCAGATAACCCTTTCACCCCCTAGCACCGCCGTCGCTAAGCGATAATTTTTCTGATCGCTGTCTTAGCGTCGGTGATGCTGATCGGTAGCCAGTAATTTTTTTTAGGTTCGCCGCAGGTTTTTATAGCGTCGGGTACCCCCATATATTACCTAATAAAGGTTTAACCCCCTTGATCGCCCCCCAGGTAACCCTTTCACCCCCTATCACCACTGTCACTAAGCGATAATTTTTCTGATCGCTGTCTTAGCGTCGGTGATGCTGATCGGTAGCCAGTAATTTTTTTTAGGTTCGCCGCAGGTTTTTATAGCGTCGGGTACCCCCATATATTACCTAATAAAGGTTTAACCCCCTTGATCACCCCCCAGGTAACCCTTTCACCCCCTAGCACCGCCGTCGCTATGCAATCATTTTTCTGATCGATGTCTTAGCGTCGGTGATGCTGATCGGTAGCCAGTAATTTTTTTTAGGTTCGCCGCAGGTTTTTATAGCGTCGGGTACCCCCATATATTACCTAATAAAGGTTTAACCCCCTTGATCGCCCCCCAGGTAACCCTTTCACCCCCTATCACCACTGTCACTAAGCGATAATTTTTCTGATCGATGTCTTAGCGTCGGCGATGCTGATCGGTAGCCAGTAATTTTTTTTAGGTTCGCCGCAGGTTTTTATAGCGTCGGGTACCCCCATATATTACCTAATAAAGGTTTAACCTCCTTGATCACCCCCCAGGTAACCCTTTCACCCCCTAGCACCGCCGTCGCTATGCGATCATTTTTCTGATCGATGTCTTAGCGTCGGTGATGCTGATCGGTAGCCAGTAATTTTTTTTAGGTTCGCCGCAGGTTTTTATAGCGTCAGGTACCCCCATATATTATCTAATAAAGGTTTAACCCCCTGATCGCCCCCCAGGTAACCCTTTCACCCCCTATCACCACTGTCGCTAAGCGATCGTTTTTATGATCGTTTTCTTAGTGTCGGTGATGCCGATAGGTAGCCAGTAATTTTTTTTTAGGTTCGCCGTCAGGTTTTTATATAGCGTCAGGTACCCCCATATATTACCTAATAAAGGTTCTAACCCCCTAATTGCCCCTAGTTAACCCTTTCACCAGTGATCATCATATAAGTGTTACGGGTGACGCTGGTTAGTTAGTTTGCTTTTTATAGTGTCAGGGCACCCGCCGTATATAACCCAATAAAGGTTTAACCCCCTGATCGCCCGGCGGGTGATATCAATTAGGTTTTAGCGTCAGAGAGGGTCTGAGTCACACCCCAGGCAGCGTCAGGTTAGTGCCAGTAGCGCTAACACCCACGCGTGAAGCATACACCCCCCTTAGTGGTATAGTATCTGATCAGCTCAATATCTGATCTGATCAGATCTATACTAGCGTCCCCAGCAGTTTAGGGTTCCCAAAAACGCACTGTTAGTGGGATCAGCCCAGATACCTGCTAGCACCTGCATTTTGCCCCTCCGTCCAGCCCAGGCCACCCAAGTGCAGTATCGATCAATCACTGTCACTTGCAAAACACAACACACATAACTGCAGCGTTCGCAGAGACAGGCCTGATCCCTGCGACTCCAGTGCTGTAGGAGGTGATTTCACCACCACAGTTAAAAAAAAAAAGCATATATGCCGAAGCATTGGGGCAGCAGGAGCGGAGGAGCGATTTTGCTCCTAATGCCGCGTACATACGGTCGAAATTCCGACGGAGGCTTGCCCGTGGAAAAGTCTGACCATGTGTACGCGGCATAACTTTTGCGAGAAGATGCCCCCATGCTTCGGCATATATAAATGGTGCATGTATGCCCATCATTAGAAATGGGTGGATGAAGGGCGGTATTCTAATGGTGGGCATACCCACCGATCAATCTTTTTTTTTCGTTCAGCCAACAGGCTGCATGAAAAAAAAGATTACAATACATGTCCAACAAGGACCAGCAACGTACTGGTATGTTGCTGGACTTTGAATGTTTATACCAGAATGATGCCTGCGGGTTTAGGTATCATCTTGGTATCATTCTTTTCAGCCAGCGGCCGGGTTTCATGTAAAAGCAATCCTAGTGGCTAATTAGCCTCTGGACTGCTTTTACAAGCAGTGGGAGGGAATGTCCCCCCCCCCCCGGATATAAAAAGCGCCATTGGGAAATTGGGAAAGCATTTTATCACACCGATCTTGGTGTGGTCAGATGCTTTGAGGGCAGAGAAAAGATCTAGGGTCCAATAGACCCCAGTTTTTTCAAAAAAGAGTACCTGTCATTACCTATTGCTATCATAGGGGATATTTACATTCCCTGAGATAACAATAAAAGTGATAAAAAAAAAAAATGGAAGCAACAGTTTAAAAATAAAATAAAAAAGCAAAATTAATAATAAAAAAAAAAAAAAAAAAAAAAAAGCACCCCTGTCCTGCCCTGCTCTTGCCCAATGGCGAACGCAAGCGTCGGTCTGGCGTCATATGTAAACAGCAATTGCACCATGCATGTGAGTTATCACCGCGAAGGTCAGATCGAGGGCAGTAATTTTAGCAGTAGACCTCCTCTGTAAATCTAACGGAGTAACCTGTAAATGCTTTTAAAGGCTTTTAAAAATGTATGTAGTTTGTCGCCAATGCGCGTTTTTGCAAAATTTTAAAGCATGTCGTGTTTGGTATCTATGTACTCGGCCTAAGATCATCTTTTTTATTTCATCAAACATTTGGGCAATATAGTGTGTTTTAGTGCATTAAAATTAAAAAAAGTGTATTTTTTCCCCAAAAAATGCGTTTGAAAAATCGCTGCGCAAATACTGTGTAGAAAAAAAAAATGCAACACCCACCATTTTATTCTGTAGGGCCTTTGCTTTAAAAATATATATAATGTTTGGGGGTTCAATATAATTTTCTTGCAAAAAAAAATATGTTTTCATGTAAACAAAAAGTGTCAAAAAGGGCTTTGTCTTCAAGTGGTTAGAAGAGTGGATGTAAGCTTCCTAATGTTGTGTATAAAATGCCAGAACAGTTCAAAACCCCCCCCAAATGACCCCATTTTGGAAAGTAGACACCCCAAGCTATATACTGAGAGGCATGTCGAGTCCATGGAATATTTTATATGTTGACACAAGTTGCGGAAAAAATACTTTTTTTTTTTTTTTTTTTGCACAAAGTTGTCACTAAATGATATATTGCTCAAACATGCCATGGGCATATGTGGAATTACACCCCAAAATACATTCTGTTGCTTCTCCTGAGTACGGGGATACCACATGTGTGAGACTTTTTGGGAGCCTAGCCGCGTACGGGACCCCAAAAACCAATCACCGCCTTCAGGCTTTCTAAGGGTGTCAATTTTTGATTTCACTTCTCACTGCCTATCACAGTTTCGGAGGCCATGGAATGCCCAGATGGCACAAAACCCCCCCAAATGACCCCATTTTGGAAAGTAGACACCCCAAGCTATTTGCTGAGAGGTATTGTGAGTATTTTGCAGATCTTGCTTTTTGTCACAAAGTTTTGAAAATTGAAAAAAAAAAAGAAAAAAAAAAAAAAATGTTCTTTCTTCATTTTCAAAAACAAATGAGAGCTGTAAAATACTCACCTACCTCTCAGCAAACAGCTTGGGGTGTCTACTTTCCAAAATGGGGTCATTTGGGGGGGTTTTGTGCTATTTTGGCATTTTATGGCCTTCAAAACTGTGATAGGTAGTGAGGAGTGAAATCAAAAATTTGCGCCCTTAGAAATCCTGAAGGCGGTGCTTGGTTTCCGGGGTCCCGTACGCGGCTAGGCTCCTAAAAAGTCCCACACATGTGGTATTCCCGTACTCAGGAGAAGCAGCAGAATGTATTTTGGGGTGCAATTCCACATATAACCATGGCATGTGTGAGCAATATATCATTTAGTGACAACTTTTTGTATTTTTTTTTTTTTTTGTCATTATTCAATCACTTGGGACAAAAAAAAAATATTCAATGGGCTCAACAGGCCTCTCAGCAATTTCCTTGGGGTGTCTACTTTCTAAAATGGGGTCATTTGTGGGGGTTTTGTGCTATTTTGTCATTTTATAGCCTTCAAAACTGTGATAGGTAGTGAGGAGTGAAATCAAAAATTTGCGCCCTTAGAAATCCTGAAGGCGGTGCTTGGTTTCCGGAGTCCCGTACGTGGCTAGGCTCCTAAAAAGTCCCACACATGTGGTATCCCCGTACTCAGGAGAAGCAGCAGAATGTATTTTGGGGTGCAATTCCACATATAACCATGGCATGTGTGAGCAATATATCATTTAGTGACAACTTTTTGTAATTTTTTATTTTTTTTTGTCATTATTCAATCACTTGGGACAAAAAAAAAATATTCAATGGGCTCAACATGCCTCTCAGCAATTTCCTTGGGGTGTCTACTTTCTAAAATGGGGTCATTTGGGGGGGTTTTGTACTGCCCTGCCATTTTAGCACCTCAAGAAATTAGATAGGCAGTCATAAATTAAAAGCTGTGTAAATTCCAGAAAATGTACCCTAGTTTGTAAACGCTATAACTTTTGCACAAACCAATAAATATACGCTTATTGACATTTTTTTTACTAAAGACATGTGGCTGAATACATTTTGGCCTAAAATTTAGTTTATTCGATTTTTCTTATAACAAAAAGTAGAAAATATCATTTTTTTTCAAAATTTTCGGTCTTTTTCCGTTTATATTGCAAAAAATAAAAATCGCAGAGGCAATCAAATACCATTAAAAGAAAGCTCTATTTGTGGGAAGAAAAGGACGCAAATTTCGTTTGGGTACAACATTGCATGTCTGCACAATTTACAGTTAAAGCAGCACAGTGCAAAATTCTGAATTCACCTCTGGTCCTTTAGCTACCAAATGGTCCGGGGCTTAAGTGGTTAATTAATGTCGTAGTAGGATTGGGTTGGAGGGTTACGTTAAACATTTTGGAGGCATATGTATATATTTCTTTCCAAAATGTTTGTACTGTCGGACATTACCACCAAATGTGTTTGTATGTACCTTCTTCTGTGCAGCTGCGGAAACAATGACCAGGATAGTCAAGGATAAATTTAGGAATTTTGGCTGGTACTAACCACCTAGTTAGTACTTTATAGTTGGTTTCCATAGCTATTACATTAGGGGAGGATGATTTGATTGTGGACCAGGGCTGCACATAATATTTAGTTTAATGCTAAAGAGGCAGCCAACATACAACAGAAAATGATGATTAGAGACTGCAGATATTGTACATATTTGGTAGGTGAATGGCGACATGCTGCTGAAGATAGTAATAGACTGTGGACATATTATATGAGGCTAGTAGAGATCACCTGCTATTACCCCTTTGTAAAATATATTTTCTAACATAAATCTTTCTGCCTTGAGCAGATACCCATGAAGGGCCACCATTAGAAATCATGAGTCTTTATACAGTCTACCTGACAGGACCTCCCTATTCAACCCCATCACATAACATTGAAATGCCACTATATTTTGAAGTCACGCACCCCTGAAAAAGAGAGAAAAAAAGCTGACTTACCTTTCCAGTGCCCTGTGAATACTGTCACTTTAGAAATATTAAAAACTATTTTATATGGAATTTTAGTGAGCGGGGTTACATTCACTTTAAGATTTAATAAAATACTGCAGATAATTTACACCATGGTTTACACTGTAACTGGTCTATCTATTTCCATCATGTTTCCATGCAACAACTAATGTTCTTAAAGAAAAGTTTGCAAAGTTAGTGAAGTATGGAAATGTATACCTGTAGACTGTAAACACCACTACTGCTTAGCACAATACTATTTTATGTGCACTGCATGGTTGGCAGATGTAAGGTCATGCTCTCAGTGTCAGTTACACTCTGCACAAATGAAGTGGATTCACTATAAGATTTCAAAGGCTGCCTGGAGTCAAACACACATTATAAGAACAGACCCCTTTTAAAAGGGACACCAGCATTCCAACCCCCTCTTTTCCCAGATACCATCTAATAAAGTACTGCACTGATGTGGCTCCACACAGCTGGGCAATGTATACCTTCCTCTCTCCAGCCATGCTGCTTCCTTACCCTTCCTATGGTTATATGGTGTCCCATAGCAGGGTTGGCAAATTCCTCTGGGGACATCTCAGCAGTGTATTTTATCAGTCTTGGGTCCTGTTGTTATAAGTTCTGAACCACTTTTCAAAGCGCATAGCATGTCCAGTAGAGCCCAGGGCTGCCTTTGCCTAGTAATGGGGTGAAAAGGGGCCTGGTACGAAATAACTGCCTGTACCACCTTATGAGCAGCCTTGTATGGAGGGCACTAGTCTTATCTCGGAGACACAATAGTGACGGGTCAAAGAAGATCTCTATTGAGCAGTCTTTGAGTCTTCCTATATCAGTCAGCCATAGGGTTTCTACACAGGCCTGAAATTCCCCAATGATATAAGACTACATGGATTAGGGTATTGATACTTAAAGTGGATGTAAACCTGATTCATGAAATTTGAGCTGGGCACAAATATTTGCAGTGTTTTGTTATCTCTCTTCAAAGCACTATGTTTTGTAGCTGTCTCCTGCTCCGTTCTTCTGTTATCAGCCTAATAACTCCTGACAAGTTCTCCGTCACATGTGAAAAAAGAAGCCAGAGTTTTGTGTTGGGGAGGATGCTATAAATATATTAGCAGAGCCCTGAGCGATTCAACAAACAGAACTGAAAATCTCTCCCTATGAGGAGAGGGGTTGTGTGCCTTTCCTCATAGATATAAATGTAAAACTTATGTAGGGAGATTTGTTTCATCCCTGTGTATCATCTGAGGCTGTTCACTTCACTGGGTATATGTGAGGGTTTACATCCACTTTAATAATGATTTCTGGTAATGTGATACATTTGGTAGATAAATATTACCTATTGTGGGAGAATGACCATTTTTTGGAGTCTTTGTGTTTGCTTCCCTTCAGAATGTTTCATTGACAGACTATAATTGGTCAAATTGGGGGGACAATTATCTCAGGTCTATGAGTACCTTAACCACTTACAGACCGGAAGATTTTCCCCCTTAATGACCAGGCCATTTTTTTTTGCAATACGGCACTGTGTTGCTTTAACTGCTTCAAGCCTGCTGTACGACAATATACGGCCACAATGTGGCTCTAAAATGCCGGGAGGCCGTCTTTTTATGGCCTCGGCTCCTTCAGCCACTGGGGGGCGCGCGAGCACCGGTGGCGGCGCGTGCGCGTGCCCGGGGCATCACTGAAATGCCAATGCGCGTGCCTGGCGGCTGCGATGTCCGCCAGGTACCCGCGATCGGCCGTTACACAGACAAGGACGTGGATCTCTGTGTGTAAACACAGAGATCCACGTCCTGTCAGGGAGAGGAGACCGATGCTGTGTCCCTTGTACATAGGAACACAGATCGGTCACCTCCCCCAGTCAGTCCCCTCCCCCCACAGTAAGAATCACTCATAGGGCACACATTTAACCCCTTCCTCGCCCCCTAGTGTTAACCCCTTCCCTGCCAGTCACATTTATATAGTAATCAGTGTATATTTATAGCACCGTTCGCTGTATAAATGTGAATGGTCCCAAAAATGTGTCAAAAGTGTCCGATGTGTCCGCCATAATATCGCAGTCCTGACAAAAATCGCAGATAACCGCCATTACTAGTAAAATAAAAATAAAAAAAAAAAACAGAATTCTATCCCCTATTTTGTAGACGCTTTAACTTTTGCGCAAACCAATCACTATACGCTTATTGCGATTTTTTTTACCAAAAATATGTAGAAGAATACGTATCGGCCTAAACTGAGAAAAAAAAAATTGGGATATTTATTATAGCAAAAATCAAAAAATATTGTGTTTTTTTTTCAAAATTGTCGCTCTTTTTTTGTTTATAGCGCAAAAAATAAAAACCGCTGAGGTGATCAAATACCACCAAAAGAAAGCTCTATTTGTGGGAAAAAAAGGACGTCAATTTTGTTTGGGAGCCACGTTGCACGACCGTGCAATTGTCATTTAAAGCGTGACAGTGCCAAAAGCTGAAATTTCGTCTGGGCAGGAAGGGGGTTTATGTGCCCAGTAAGCAAGTGGTTAATTGACAATAGTGCGGTTGTGCGACACTGCACCCAAACAAATCAACCCCTAAGTCCTATTGTGGGCTGAGATTTTGCCCAGTTTGATTTAGCTAAACTACTGAAACCCACCCACTGGGGTTGATTTACTAAAACTGGAATACGCAAAACCTGGTGAAGCTGTGCATGGTCGCCAATCAGCTTCTAACTTCGGCTTGTTCAATTAAGCTTTGACAAAAGAATCTGGGAGCTTATTGGTTTCTATGCAGAGCTGCACAAGATTTTGCACTCTCCAGTTTTAGTAAATCAACTCCGCTGTCTCATTTCTACAACATAGACAATGTTCATTCTGTAGCCCCAAAATAAGAACATAAGAGGGCTAATTAAACTTCCTAAGATAACACAAGGTACAGGACAATGTCTGACATTACGAAAAAGATATATCAAAACAAGTTAAATGGTATAAATAACAGAACAAAAGGTTGCAAATAAGAAAAGTTCATTGTCTGGGTTTACATATACTTTGAGCTCTGCACACTTGTGTAGACACAAGGTACTTACATTATTACATAACCTTACCTTCATAACAATCACTGACTTCTTTCCTAAAAAACAACAAAGGAAAGAGAGCATTAGATGAATTAATTAAATACAAACGTTGGCCTAACTTTATTGTGATATAACACTACAGGCTATGTAAAGGTTAAAAGAATGTAAATTTCGCAACATACATTGTTCATTCTATTCATTGTTCACTTTTAATAAATTTATATTAATTCTGGGAATTGTCACAAGCAAACTAAACTGTTAGTTTTGCCATTCCCATAGGCCTGCATTTCCCAACAGGTAGTGTAACCCTCAGTATTAATGTTACATATCTTGAGGCTGTGGGGCAGGTGCTTGTGATAGCATGTTATTAAACAGCTGTTCTTTTTTCACATAATTTACCAGTGGCACCTCCATGACTGTGCAGCCTGCAGGAAAAGCCTTATAAAAAAAGGTGACCTACATTGTCTGATGTGATCAAGGGAGCCAGTAAAATAAGAGATCTTTGAGACTATCCTGCTTATCTTGTTGGCAACATGTCATTGATTTTTTTCTCTTTTTATTGTCAATTCAAATGTATGCCTAATGGAATCTCAGGAAGCATTTTCAATCTAAATAACATTTACTGTGAATGGAAATTATAGTAGCTTAGATGACATACTGCACCACATTAAAAGATCTGTAGTTTGTCTGTTCTTGGGAACCACATAGCACTGTCATTATGTGGGTGTATATTGTACATAGGGTGACAATACTTCAATAAGCTTGAAGCTTTTGCAGTCATGATGGGGTTCTTTGCTTTGTGCACTTTGAAAATCCAATTATGTGCAAGGGATGAAAAAAATACATGTTTTGCTTATGATTTGATGATTGATGTGAATACAGTTAATTTTGTACCTATCCACAAGAAGTGCAGAAGGTAGAAGCTGGCAATTACAGGGCAGTGAGTTTACCATCAGTTGTAGTCAAGTTAATGGAATCACTCCTGAAAAGAAGGATCGTTGATCACTTAAAAAATCATAATTTGCTGGACCCAAAGCAACATGGCTTTACTGAGAGCAGATCTTGTCAGACTAATCTGATTAAATTGTTTAATAGCAGAGTGTTCTTGTAAATGGGGTTTACTTGGAACAGAGACCAGTCACTAGTGGTGTACCACAAGGCTCTGTACTGGGTCCTGTTCAATTTATTCTCTATGTAAGTAATATAACTAAAGGTTTGTTGGGCAAGGTATGTCTTTTTTGCTGATGATATCCCTGGAGGGGTCTGTAACATGGGACATGATTTGGCATTGCTGGAAGATTGGTCAAAGCAGTGGAAACTGCAGTTCAATGTTTCTAATAGTAAAATAATGCAGGGAAAAATAAAGAGAGTACGGCCTTGGGGGTACAGTGTTGGCCAGCACTACAGAGGATAACATTTTGGGGGTACTTATTTTAGATGATGGCAAAGTGAGCAAACAGTGTGACCAGGCAGTGGGAAAAGTGAATAGAATTCTAGGATGCATCACTAGAGGGATCACCAGCAGGAGGTAGAAGGTTCTGATTCCCCTATATAGATTATTAGTTAGACTTCATTTAGAATACTGTGTGTAATTCTAGAGACCTCATTTAGGACCCTTTCACACCTGCGGACCGTTCAGATCTGCCTGTCAGTTTTTTCAGGCGGATCTGAACGGTCGCTCCATGTATCTCTATGGAGCGTCGGATGTCAGCGGTGACATGTCCGCTGGCACCCGATCAGCCCCGATCCGATCCTCTTCCGCTAAAATGTGACGGATGCAAACCCTATTTTGCATCCGTCTGGCGGACCGGATCGGATGAAAATGAACAGATGGTTAGTTTTCATCCGATCCCCCATAGAGGAGAGCGCAGATCTGACTGGTCCGTCTCTGCACAGTGTGCAGAGACAGACCTGTCATCTGCAGGCTCAGCGGGGATCAGCGGATCGATCCCTGCTGAGCAAGCGGATGTTTAAAAACTGATCCTCATGGGATCCGCAGGTGTGAAAGGGGCCTTATAGAAAGATATTGATAAAATAAAACGAGTCCAGAGAGACGGGTAACAAAACTGGTGAAGGGTTTGGGGGATAAAACATATTGAGAGCGACTTCAGGAACTTAATATATTCAGTCTGGAGGATACAAGGGAAAGGGGAGACATGCTTGAAACATTTAAATACATCAAAGAGGTGAATAAGATTCAGGAGGGCAGTTTTTTCAATATGAAACCAAAATTAAAAACATGGGGACATTGCCTCAAACTAACTGGAGGAAAGTTCAAAACGAATCTTAGAAAGTATTACTTTACTGAAAGGGTAGTTGATGCTTGGAATAAACTACCAGCAAAAGTAGTGAGACAGTCAACAGTAAATCGCTTCAAACATATTTGGGACAAACATAGATCTATACTCAGAGAAAAAAGTTAACTAAAGCCTCGTACACACGACCGGTTTTCTCGGCAAGAAAATTGCTGAGAGAGCTTTTTGCCGAGAAAACTGTTTGCGTGTATGGTTTCTCGACAGGAAAACTGCCGGGAATCTCGACGAGAAAAATAGAGAACCTGCTCTCTATTTTTCTTGTCAGGATTCTCGGCAGAGTGTTTCCTGCCGAGAAACCCGGTCGTCTGTATGCTTACCTGTCCAGGGAAACCCGCGCATGCTCGATGAGACTTCAACGCATGCGCGGTAGCAATACAAGGGTAGTGTAGGGTGTAGCAAGATGGGGGCGACGGCATTGAATGTGACGAGCGCCGGCTCGTCGTAGTCGAAGACCTCACCGCGTTCTTGCCATTCAAAAGATTGGCGGTTCTTTTGAATGGAGCGTGTGTACACAGGGTTTGGCAAGACAAGCTTGCCAGGAATCCCGTAGAGAAAACCGACGTTTTTTTTTTCGATGGGATTCCCGCCCGTGTGTACGAGTCTTCAGAAAAAAAAAATGGGCAGATTCGATGGACTACTAGATCTTTTTCTGCCATCACTTTTCTATGTTTCTATCTTATTAATTAAATATGTGAACATTGCTTTGATAAGTGATTAGTTGTCTCTGTTGGTAACCCCCCCCTCCTATGATTCCTGACATGCTTGCTCTTAAGACAACCCATGTACATTAAGTCACCAATCATACTTACCTACTCTACCCACCTACTCAAGTACTTCAAGCCCATCACTTTAAATACAAGTCTTCATTTTTCAGTTTGTAGTAGAAACGCATTGTAAAAATGCTTTTTATGTATTTTGACTGGAATTATTGGCAATGTTCCATCATAGTCAAGAATAAAGTGGAGCTCGACTCTGTATTTTCTTAGTTTTTGAAGGATTGAAATTTTTTATTTAATTTTTTTGCTGTATGTCCCTCATTAAGAAAGTTTTCCCTTACTTCCTGTATAAGTGAAAATGTTTTATCTATGAGAGGAAGTGGGGGGAGAATCAATAAGAGGAACATAAACTGTGATAAATGGGCTGGCAGGCAGAGGTTTTAGCCTTCCCCCACTGTACCAAAAATAAGTGATTTTACTGCTGTGTTGTCATTGTTAGAGAAATACTTTTACATCCTATTGCCAGAAAGTGAGAAATAACCTTTCTAATGTAGCCAAAGATAGCAAAAAAAAAATAAAAAATTATAGAGTTTATAACCCCATTCTATCTAGAACTAAAAGGTTTCGACTGGAGTTACTACAATACCAAATGAGGTATTGACCAAGATGTCCAGTATTGCAATGTGAACAATCTTTGTAATGTTTAGGTCTGTATGAGTTATGCAACATTCCATTGCGGAACAAAATTTAATCTGCATCATCACATGAATGCAGGGAGATGATAATAGGAATATGTACTTTATAATAACATACAGGATATATCAATGCTTTATTGTTTTTTTTTTTGTACTATAAGTATGCATTTCATTGGGCAATTTGGACAGAAATAACAGAAAAATCTTCCTCATAAGGAACATTTGTAGTTTTGCAAGTTTGTATATTATGAAGTTTTATTATGTTTGGTTATTTAATTATTTAAAAGTATTCTGCAATCAAAATTGAAAAATTGCCCACTGGGACTACAGCTTGTCAGCCATGGCTTTTGGTATTAATTTGGCTAGTGCTGTAATGTTCAGGGTCCCCTATCTATCTAAAAATGTTGCTGTGAATAGTAATTTGTGGGTAATGATAACCTGGTATTGAAGGGTCTTTTTTTTGTTTCGGATTTTGTAAAGGGATGGGATAGTCCAACCCTGCCCATGTAGTTCTCTGCTCCTTGGAGGGTCAGGAGGCAGAACCATAATGTTAGTGATGTTACATCCTTATTAGCCTCTCCTGCCCAACATTCACATTCAGCCTGTTTCCTGAGTGCTTTCAGTCCAGGTACCTACTAGTTTTCCTCCGTTAGTCTTTCAGTACCCTCATGATTCAAATGCCCACTTCTCCTGGCTATAAACCTCTCCTGGCCACTACTGCTATTAGTCGGAAGGCCAGCTGACACCTTCCTGGATAGCATAAGTAGATTCCTTTTCTTATTTGGCACCTGAGGTTGCTATATAAAAAACACCTGTGCAGTAAGAAATGTATGGGCTGTGATTGCCACCCTCCACTTAAAAATGTTAGTTACCCATCCAAGTGCAAGCATGCAGATCAGGAAAGTAAGTGTAAGGTCAGACTCCTAATCTTCATACTTCACTTTAAAACATGCAGTGGGGGCTTGTCTAGGCTCCAACTTTGTGCAAACCTCGTGGTTAAAAGAGTCTCTGTCATTCAAATAATGCAAAAAAAAGTATGCACTTATTGACTCAATACTATGATGGACAGCTTTACTAGCTACCAGGAATGTGCAAGAGTCGAGAAGAAACTACCAAGCTTCAAACACTGTTAGAAAGTGCTGGAGCTTTGCCCGTCATAACAACCTGGTATTTGAATGTGATAGGAAGGTTTAAGATGGTGCTACAGAACTTTTCAGGCACCTCTATTTTTTTTAAATTGCATAACTTTTAGTTCATGCTTAGAAACAGTGAGAAGGAATATAGAGCTAACAGACATGCATGCCTTCTGGTGCCTCCTTTTACACCTACAGCTTACTTGCATACATATTTTAACATTTTATATGTGACTGGTTCACTTTAAGAGCTAAATGCAATATATACCTATATATACATATACAGTACTGTGCAAAAGTTTTGGGCAGGGTGTAAAAAAATGCTGTAAAGTAAGAACACTTTACAAAAAAAATATTTTGATTGTTGTTATCAATTTGCAAAATGCAAAGTGAACGAACATGAGAAAAATCAAATAAAATAAATATTTAGTGTGACTACCCTTTGGCTTCAAACCATCATTAATTCTTACACATGCTCATTTTGTACACTTGCACAAATTCAGGGATTTTGTAAGATCACAGTCAGGTGTATGATAACTAATTATACCAAGCAGGTACTAATGATCATTAATGTCATATGTAGGTTGAAACACAGTCATTAACTAAAACAGAAACAGCTGTATAGGAGGCTTATAACTGGGTGAAGACCAGCCAAACTCTGCCACTAAGGTGAGGTTGTGGAAGACAGTTTCATGTCACAGGTCATACACCACAGCAAGGCTGAACAGAGCAACAAGACACAAGGTAGTTATACTGTATCGGCAAGATCTCTCCCTGCCAAAGATTTCAAAGCAGACTGGGGTTTTAGGATGTGCTGTTCAAGCTCTTTTGAAGAAGCACAAAGAAACAGGCAACACTGAGGACCATAGACGCAGTGGTCAGCCAAGTAAACTTAATGAAGCAGATGAAAGACACATCATTCTTACTTCCCTTCCCTGGGATCAGAAGTTATCCAGCAGTGCCATCAGCACAGAACTGTCAGAAACCAGTGGGACCCAGGTACACCCATTTACTATCTGGATTAGTCTAGCCAGGAGTGGTCTTCATGGAAGAATTGCAGCCAAAAAGCCATACCTCCAACATGGAAACTGTGGTGCAGAAAAGTGGTAGCAGGTGTTTGGACTGATAAGTCAAAATTTGACATATTTGGCTGTAGCAGGAGGCAGTTTGTTCACCAAAGGGCTAGGGAGTGGTGCAATAATCCATGTCTGCAGGCAACAGTGGAGGTTCCTTGCAAGTTTGGGTCTGCATTTCTGCAAATGGAGTTGGAGATTTGGATCTATGGTGTCCTCAATTCTGAGAAATACAGGCAGATACTTATCCATCATGCCATACCATCAGGGAGGCATGTGATTAGCCCATAATTTATTCTGCAGCGAGAGGAAATTATCCAATAGGGACATAGCTCTAGTGACCTGGGGGTCACCAAGGGATTCTCTTAATTTACTGATGTCCTCTCACTTTCTGTTTGGCTATGGGATAGGAAGTAAAGTGAAATCTCTGCAATGAGACACAGATGGTGAAAAAAAAAATCTGACAGGGGTTATAAACTTCCCATACTCTATTCAAAATGAAAAAAGAAAGTTTTGCCTATAGTTATACTCGAAACATTTTTCACACCTGCCCAAACACAGTAAGTAGTGCATATTGGAAAAAAAATAAAAAATATATCAATGTTGCAAAAAAGTAATTTGTTTCTCAAAAGTATTTAGGTACTTAATTTTATAAAACGTTTTTACTGAAACTAGTGTAGGCATAGATAAACATTACGGCTTCTGGTTTGTTAGTTTTTGTGAATCCTGAATTATATATATTTTGTCTAGATAAATAGAAATGGTATATATTTCTCCTTATGTGAGATATCTACAGTATCATACATGACCTTTATCTATATACTGAATACACAAAGTACATTTTTAGCTTTGAGTGAAAATATATCTAAACACTTCCGAAGACTGTAATAGATTGTGGCAATGCTTGCAAAAAGGTGTTAGTGTCTTCTACCATTACTTACACAATTTGAAGACTTGTTTTTCAAATGTGGAATTTTCTCTTTTTAGCAACATTAGGTGCCATTGTGTTCCAGCGCCAACAGCACTTCAACCTTTCCAATGGCACAGCATCTGGTGAGTACATTCTTGGGGGAGCTCCTTAGCCAACATTTAAAAATGTTGATGTGTGTTAGTCTCAGAAGGATCATTGAATATAACTTTTAATAAAACAATAGTCTTGTTTAACATTAACACTATTTAAAATGATCCTGTGGCCATAGTAACACTAAAAAGTTAATTAGTTACAAGCATGGGGTTACCCTTAGCTATGTGAAAAGGAATTAATTTGTTAAACTGCTGAATACTAAAATATTTGTCCATACACTTTGTGCTAACAACCCCTAAACAGTCATTTATTTATCTAACCTCAGTTGGCCCGAACCAGGTTATATGTGAAATATGTGTACAAAGTCTGTGGATATGCAAATAAGATTTTTTATAACAAAAGAAAATACACAAAATATTTTTAAATTTAAATGCATGTCCGGTGTTTTAGATAATATAAGGAAGGGTTAAATCAGTTTTAGTTTTTGCTTTAGTTGTAGTCTACCAGTTTATTGTGCTGTTTGGGACATCTGCTTTTACTTCCTGTCTTGAAGGTGCAACAGAAAGTGACAGGAAATCACTCCAAAGTTAGGGGAATTCCCATTTTGGACAGCTGTTACAGGAACAGGTATGCCCACTGGAAGATTACCCCTCACCTCTTGTTCTGGTGTACAATTTTGGGTTTCCCATCACTTACCATCTCAGGGACATGGTCACCAGGGCATATAGGGAGGGCAACTCTACTTAGCTGGGGCACTGACAGCAATAAGAACATAACCTCCTTTATCCAAAACTAAAACAAACATTTTGACTTTACATATTGCCAGCCTACTACATAGACATTATAATGTTTTATATAATTATCAAAGACTCTTGGAAGGGAGTCGGCTGTCTTAGAATTAGGAGTGGTAACTATAGTTGTGCTTATCCTTATGAAGTATTTTAAAAAGATTTCAGTTTCTTCAAACAGTCCCACTACTAACTGAGCTTGTGAATTTCTGGGGTTGCATTATAGTATGTAGTTGTTCATATGAGTATGATGCCTTCACTGATTGATTCCTTGCTAGATAAATTAAATGGTCAGCACCCTTTTGCATGACAGAGTGTGGTCCAAATAACTTTCTTTTTTTTTCAGGAATCATTCTTGGCACATACACTTTCCTAACATCTCATAAATCTATGAATCTGTTAAAATTATTCTTAATGCCTGAACATTGTACACAAATTGCCACTGTAGGACACAAGTAGTATGGGTTTTTAAAAAATTACCATTTATACTTACCTAGGTGGATGCAGCATCTGTTCCCTGTCACTTCTAAGACTGAGAACTGAGCATCAGTTCTCAGTCTTCACTGAGCAGAGAGCCGGTAAACGTCAATCCCCGTTCTCTGCTGTGCCCTCCAGCGCTCACTGGAGCGACGGGCTGTGCAGGGGTCAGGAGCAGCTAGCTCAGTCTCCCAGTGGCTCACTAAGAGGCTGAGACAGCTACTGGTCCAGACATCTGGGTGTATCCCAACTTTAAAGTCGGGGATGATCCAGAGCCTGGACCGGCTGAAAATGGGTAACAGGAGTCCAGAACTAATGCACTCCTGTGATCCCAGGAGAAGTAGGGATCGATCCAGAGCCTGGACCAGCTGAAAATTGGTCACAGGGGTCCAGAACCTACTGCACTCCTGTCATCCCCAGGAGAAGTAGGGCCAAAATAGCTTTGGCTATACTTCTCCTATTACAGCATTTGTAAGCAAATTTCCTTGATGTACAGTGTCCATTTCATCGCCATCAAATGAGTATTGCAGAAGTTTCCAGTCAGGAAAGCTAGGGCAATATGCTTAGAATGTATGTAACTCCAAGAACAAAAATGTAATACATTGCAGTTTATCAGCCCTCAGAGTTGATGGCTGTATTTTTTACCTTTATTTTCACTTTGTGATCCTGCCAGTAACATACTTCCTGCTTTAGTGTTGCAACGCTCACCCACCATTCTGTGTCTATAGAAGAAAAGTGTTGTCAACATAGGACAGGACTACAGAACACACCCTCCCCACTCTTGTTCTCTATACCATAGGTGGGAAGCATTGTGTTTTTTTAGAGTACAGTTGATAATATTTTTCTGCACTTATTAAACAGATAGAATAAATCTTTTTCAACAAAATATTAACTGGACCAAAAGAGAGCCTCCCAACCACACAATGTCTTGGCAGGAGGCATTCCAATGTCAGCACTGTCTATGTTGATGGGGGAATCATGCAAATTTCTTTCTTGAAACCCGTGTTTGCAGGAAAGAAATTTGCACCATCTATGGCCTGCCTAACAATAATGCTGAGCATGATGGTATGATGGTATCACGTAAAGAAAACAATTGACTCCTTTCAAATAAAGTATTGGGTGGTGATTCTCACTCTGCTGGATATATTGTTACTTGGCTTAACCAACCAGTATTCCAACACTTTATCACTTGACTGGATTATCTTGATACTGTGTAGAGTACCCACCCATTCACACCTCTTCAAAGTTGTTAAAACAGTTTTTATTGTGCAAATTGCCTTTATGTCTACAGGCTAAGAGCAACTGGATTATTTTTCTTTTATCTTGCCAATCATTTGGATCAGATCCACCCATTTATTGTATTTGGCACTGCCAATGTTATTAGTTTCCTTAGACTATTGTATGATTTACTTCCTTGCTGTATTGCCATTTCCCAGAATGAAAACATCTAATAATTGTTGTGATACAAATATAGTATTAAATAATAAAACTTTTGGGCTAGGTTTATGAATCTCATAAGGCCTGAATAAACCAGACAAAACTGTGGTATTATTTTTTCCCCCCAAAGTTAGTATTACCTTTAGTATTACCGTTAATATTAATTCACCTTAATATACAATCAAGTTCTTTGTATATATGAAAGATATTTTTTATGGCTTCACTTTTAGTAAATTTACTGTAAATACCATTGTCCAGGAAAAAAAGATTCTGGGTTATTTTTATTTTTTTTACAAGGCATTTTTTTGCAAATAAACATTTAATACAGGGTGCACCTATGATTTTTAAAAGAGAAACCACAGCTTAAGCCGTTTGATTTCAGACTGTCTTTCTCAAATTGAAAGCCTCCTTGGAGCAATAAATAGCAAAAGTTAGGCGAAGAGTCACTCCTCTGTTTAATATAAGAGTAATTTGAGCATAAGCTATTAATTTCTGTAAACAACGGGCTATTTTTAAATATAACAGTAAGACCCGGTTCACACCAGGGCGGCGCGAAGCGGCACGACTTGTGGGGGCGACCTCAGTGGCGCAATCTCAAGACGACTTGAGACGCCCGCCGAGGCGATTTGCATAAGACTTCTGTATAGAAGTCAATGCAGGTCGCCTTGGGTCGCCCCCAAAAGTAGTACAGGAACCTTTTTCTAAGTCGGAGCGACCTGAGTCGCTCTTACTTAGAACGGTTCCATTGAAAAGCGTGGGACGCAACTTGTCAGGCGACTGAGTCGCCCTGGTGTGAACCGGCTCTGACACATAGCCTGGTAAACATATAAAAAACAGCCTAGAGCATCAACTGATGGCTGAAAATAGGTAAATGCGAATATTCAATGCATATTCTTATAATTACAAGGCTGAAAAATATTTAAAATAATTATGCTTTGTGTTTCTTCATAAAAAAAAAAATGGATCTGTATATAAAACATCTTGTTCATAAGTATCTCTGCAATGACAGGTACAATGTGATTCAGCAAAAAAAATAAAAATCCATTGATGCTGATATGTTTTTGGAAGACTGGTTGGTTACATACCAAATTTGTTGAAATGGCTAGTACTGCATGTAGCTAGGTACCTTGCATCAGTAGACAAACTCTTACCAGAGCTTTGTTTTTCACTTGTTTTTCCATTTCATATTCAAAATGATATTTACAGTATTACGTTTATAGACTGTTTTCTTTTTTTACACTGATGGTAGAAGAAGCTGGAGTTGTGGTGGGGTTGTCATGGTAATAATAATGTAACTGCTTCCGGTGGACAGCATTTGTGTGCTGTGAGTGTTTTACAAAAAAAAAAAAAAAAGATGAGCTGACTGCATACAAGAATTAGGACTTTGGCCAAGCAAAACAGCCAAAACAGCCAAACAGTTCTTATTATAGCTCCAATTATATTTTCTTTTCTATATCCATAAGAAATATTCAACAACACATTTCACCTAACCTTCGCTACTGATGGAGCTCTGAATACATTATTATAGAAAATTATTATTCCCACAGCACCAGCCTTTTAAATGGCCTTCAGATGAAAACCAATATACTAGCTGCTGATGGTAACAGGTTGGTCATTAGGTCTTATCTCAATTTCTGTTTTTGAGAGAAGTATTAAAAATGAGGGGCACAAATAGATTATTGATTTTAAAGTCAGACACAGGGTTTTTGTAAACTATCCATAACACATGATAGAACAGAACACGGAGGATGGCTAGTCTTACTGCTAGTCTTATTTCCTCTGTCATTGCTATGCTTTGTTACAGAATAAACTAAAATGTAAACCATCTTAGCACATTTAATTTTAAAGTAGATGCATCAAGAATGTTAAAAAATTTAGAATTGCACCTTTTTCTTTTCCTTTGGTATTTCTTAACCAGTTCAATACTTTCACCCTCTTCCTGCCCAGGCCAATTTTCAGCTTTCAGCGCTGTCGCAATTTGAATGAGAATTGCGCAGTCACACAACACTGTACCCATATTATCATATTTTTCAGATAAATAGAGCTTTCTTTTGGTGGTATTTAATCACCACTGGATTTTTTTATTTTTTGCTAAATACACAAAAAAAGACAGTAAATTTTGAAAAAAAAAAAACGTTTTTCTTTGTTTCTGTTATAAAATTTTTCCAATAAATCATTCTTCATAAATTTAGGCCAAAATGTCGACTGCTACATTACTTTAGTGAAAATAACCCAAATAAGTGTTTATTATTTAAAGTTATAGGAAAGTTAGAGAGTCCACTACAAACTATATATCTGAAAATTGATTAATCCTGGATGTACTGATGGCCTATCTAATTTCTTAAAAGTCAGCAACTGTCGCTGCTTAATTTTTTAAAAGGACACTTAACTGTGCAGGGATCCAACACTGTCTGCCCACAGGGCCAGTTCTTCACCGGTCTTTGGTCCCTGATGCTGCCATGTTGTCCTTGCAGCTTCACAGCCGGCTTCCCAATTTGCATTCGCAAGCTGCTCCGCACCCTGTGATTGGTCCCGCAGGCGTCTGAGAGCTGTGAAGTGTCCCAGAAGGTTGTAGGCAGGGGACAACAAAATTCCACTCAGATTGCCTTCTAAGTGGGAGCAGGTACCTGTCAAAACAAAGTACCCGCTCCCCCCCTAAAAAAGTTTCCTTTACTGTCAGAGGGGGAGGGAGGGATAGAAAAAGCGGAACTGCAATTTTTAACTGAAGTTCTGATTTAAGCTGGTCATACATGTTACAATTTGATTGTACAACCTCATATTTACCAACATGTGTTAATTGCGAACATTATGGGCCGTTTGCGCCAAATTCGAGTGGCGCGTCACAGCCCATAATTCACTGCGGCATCGCAGTGCACTGCTGGCTGATGATTGGCCAAGCATGCACTATGACCCGCATGCTTTGGCCAATCACAGCGCACAAAAAACGGAGAGCCATAATTGGCCAAAGCCAGGGTGGCTTTGGCCAATTATGTCTCAGGGGGTTTAGTACACGCCCCACCCTATATAAGGCCGCCTCCGTGGCGGCCTTGTGTAGTGTGTTGCAGTGTTGGTTAAAGAGAGAGCTTACAGAGAGAGAGAGACAGTGTCATTTATATTGAGTTAGATAGAGCAGGCAGGCGAGTCAGTTAGCTGCAGTTACAGTGTGTAGAGGATATATATGCATCCTAGGTGTTGTATATATATTTATACACTGTATTCAGTTTAGCTAGATCCGTTCCTGTTATTCTCTATACTGTGACAGGCAGGTTATTGTGCTAGCTGCAGTGTTTGACTTAGTGTACTGTGTGCTTTGCATAGCGTTCACCTAAAGCTTACCTGAATACAATTAGTGGTGTTCTCATAATAAAACCACAGGCAGGGAGCTGCATTAATTTCATTTAGTGTACTGCAGTACTTCTTTCCTTTGCACAGCGTTCACTTAAAGGAACCTGAATACAATTTGTGGTGTTCTCATAATAAAACCACGGGCAGAGAGCTGCAAGTATTTTCAGTTAGTGTACTGTGTCCTCTGCACAATGTTCACCTAAAACTAACTGAAGACAATTGCTGCTTTTTTCATACTAATACCACAGCAGGCAGTTGAATCTGATAGCTGCATTATAATCAATATATATATATATATATATATATATATATATATATATATATATATATACATCACACCTTTGTTCAGCTACATCTCACTGCAGGCCATTAGTATGTCTGGAAGGCAAATAAGGAGAGGCAGACAGTCACGAGGCAATAAAAGAGGGCAAGCAGGCTCTGTGTCTAGAGGCAACAGTGCTGGTCGTGGACACGGTGCATCCTCATCAGCACGTGGCCATGGGACACGCTTGTCCTTCTTTTCGGCAGCTGGCCATGTTGAGCTGCAACATGCCCAAGACTTGGTAGAGTGGATGACCAAGCCGTCCTCATCCACCTCATCCTCTCTCACCCAGGGGCAGGGTACTTTGTCTGGCAAAGCAGCTGCCAAAGCGGCCTCTTCCCTTGGCTCAATGGCATCAGTCACTCCTTCCCTAGCCCCACCATGTCCTCCTGAGGAGTCCCCCGAACTGTTTGACCACAGTGTTGGGTACATGCTCCAGGAGGATGCTCAGCATTTTGAAGGCTCCGATGATGGAACCCAGCTAGAGGAAGGCAGTAACATGAGCCCAGAGAGAGGGGGTAGTAACATGAGCCCAGAGAGAGGGGGTGCCCAACAAGGACAGCTATCTGGCAGTCATGTTCCCCCAGCTGCAGCATACTGCCAGATTTGCTCCAGTGATGAGTAGGGAGGGGATGATGAGGTCACTGACTCCACGTGGGTGCCTGATAGGAGAGAGGAGGAGGAGGCAAGAAGAGGAGGACTTCCTTACCTCTCAAGGCCCCCTTTATAGAGACAGTGTTCCTGCTGGCCCGGCTATCACACAGGAAGAGGACAAGGAGGAGGAGAAGGAGGATTGTGTCAGCATGTAGGTGGAGCCTAGCACTCAGCATCAGCAGCAGTCTTCAAGGGATCAATTACAGTCCCAAGACACCCATGGACTTGTACGTGGCTGGGAGGAGGTGGCTGCGGATCATGTCGTCCTGAGTGACCCAGAGGACTCTGGACCAAATGCCTCAGCAAACCTACGCTGCATGGCCTCCCTGATCCTGCAAAGCCTGCGAAGGGATCCTCGTATTCATGCGATCAAGGAGAGGGATCATTACTGGCTGGCAACCCTCCTTGATCCACGTTACAAGGGTAAGGTTGCGGACCTTATCTTGCTGTCGCAGAGGGAGCAGAGGATGAAGCATCTTCGGGAGGCCTTGCAGAAAGGTCTGTGCAATGCGTTCCCAGAGACTGGGAGGTTACAAATTCCTGGTCCTGGACAACGTGTTGCTGAGGCTTCGGTCAGTCAAAGAAGGAGCGGTGGAGAAGGTGGACGTCTGACCGATGCGTTCAGACAATTTTTTAGTACGCAGCCCCAGGGTATGATCGGTTCCAGCAACCAGCACCAGCGTCTGGTTTACATGGTGCAGGAATACCTAGGGGCAAGATCAGACTTGGACACCTTTCCCACCGAAAATCCTCTGGGTTACTGGGTCTTGAGGATGGATCACTGGCCAGAGCTTGCACAGTATGCAATTGAGCTACTGGCCTGTCCTGCATCCAGTGTTCTTTCGGAAAGCACATTCAGTGCTGCCGGAGGCTTTGTAACCGATCACAGGTTGCGCCTGTCCACGACTCGGTCGATCGACTGACCTTCATAAAAATGAATCGGTCTACGATCACCACCAGCTACCAAGCACCTGATGCTGATGTAACCAAATATTTTTTTTTGAAATGTCAGATCCCTTCAAGACTGCCTATGCTGATGCTGAGTGACTATCCTGTTATGCTGAGTGACTATCCTCTTCCTCCTCAATGATCATGCTGATAGCTTGTAAGAACATTTTTGGTTCTGGGCACCGCTCCCAGTGGCTAAGGCCCAATTTTTCAGCCCCTGTTGGGGCGTGTAATTAAAATTTTTGATGCAATACTTTGCAGCAGGGCTCATTGCTGCGCTCCAAGTACAGTATCTGTGAGGGGTTGCAGTGTTGTGGCACCAGTGCCTAAGGCCCAGGTTTTATGCCCCTGTTTAACAGGGGCATGTAATTACAAGTCTTGATCTAATAATTCACAGCAGGGCCCATTCCTGCGCCCACCAAGAGTAACTGTGAGGGCTTACAGTGTTGTGGCAACAACACCAAAGGCCCAATTTTTTCTGCCCCTGTTCAACAGGGGCATGTCATTACAATTCTTGATCTAATATTTCACAGCTGGGCCCATTCCTGCACCCACTGAGAGTAACTGTTGGGACTTACAGTGTTGTAGCACCAGCACTACCACCAAAGGCCCAATTTTTCCTACCACTGTTCAACAATGGCATGTAATTACAATTCTTGATATAATAGTTCACAGCAGGGCGTTCCAGCGCCCACCAAGAGTAAATGTGAGGGCTTACAGTGTTGTGGCAACACCAACACCTAAGGGCCAAATTTCTGCAGAGTATATACGGCAGGCCCCTACTTTCAAACATCCAACTTTCAAACGACTCCTACTTGCAAACGGAAGTAGACAACAGGAAGTGAGAGGAAATCTACCCCTAGGAAGGGAAATTCTTTCCTGTAAGAGTTAATATGGGAAAAGGGCGTCTCTTTTCCACTGCTGCTTTATCCCCAATCCTTATTTCAATAAAAACCCCAAATTTACAAAAAACATCTGTCACTGGGACAGAAAGTGAGGTGAAATGTCCTGAACAGGTGCACAGACAGCAAAACAAATGTTACAGGGGTGATAACCCTTCCCTATTTTTTCCAAAAAGCTTAAAAATTTATTTTTTTGCTGGAGCTAAACTTAAAAAATTTACCTGTTCCAAATTACAAACAGATTCTACTTAAAACAAACCTACACTCCCTGTCTTGTTTGCACCGCCTGTATACTGCTGTTCAGAGTATATAGGGCCTTTTTTTAATTTGGGTCCGGGATTTCCCTTAATATCCATACAAGACCCAAAGGGGCTGATAATGGGCTGGGGGGGGGGGGGGGTACCCATGTCATTTTTCTCAATGAATTTCATCCGTATTGCCGGGACCAGACATTACATTAAAGCCGCAAGCATTTTTAAATTACTTTTTTTTCCTTTAGAAATGTCATTTTGTGCAGGGACAGTTCTAAACACGGGAAACACGTGCCACTTCACAGGCATACTTTAGACACCCCCCCATGTACGGTATTTAAAGGAATATTTCCTTTTTTTTTTCACTTTAAGCATCATCAAAATCACTGCTCCCGAAAAAACTGCCATTTTTAAAACTTTTCTTTTGCATTGATACATGTCCCCTTGGGCAGGACCCGGGTCCCCAAACCCTTTTTAGGACAATAACTTGCATATTAGCCTTGATAATTAGCACTTTTGATTTTGAACGTTCGAGTCCATTGTATTTAATAGGGTTCTAAAGTTCACGCAAACTTTCGGTCCGTTCGCAGGTTCCGGTGCGAACCGAAACGGGGGGTGTTCGGCTCATCCCTAGTCTTCACCAGCACACCCTAATATAATTATAATCTTGTCCTTTATTCACATAAACCAACAGGCATCACAGACTGACTTTTTGGGACCTCGCAGGAAGCCTTTTTTAAAACAATCTGCCTTGTGTTTGTGCATATATTATACCCGTGCACATAGATTTAAATTTTCAGTCATTTTAGGATGTCATATGGTAGCAGGGGCATCCTTTTTTTTTTCCATATTCTTTTTATTAAGGTAAGTATGGCAATATACACGAGAAATGCACATTTGTTGCTCTTACAAAAGAAAAACAAACAAAAACAAAAAAGACAGTGCTCATACAACTAGCAAATCTGTAGCAAACAAGATAAAAGTACAGTGTGTGGTCTGACAATAGACCCATAGCAACAATATATGAACATATAGAGCAAGGACCATTGAAATTCTGATGTACATGCCACCGGGATTCTCTATACATTAGAATGATTACTATAGGGCAATTCCCATTTCACCGGGATTGGAGTAACAAGGCTAAAGTAGCATCCCAGAGGGAATACAGCAGGGACATCCTTAACCACCTGTGTTACTAAAATAATGGTGCAAAGACATTGAGTGCCGGTTCACACAGGGGCAACGCGACTTCCAGTGCGACTTTGCGAGGCGACTTGGAGATGACTTCAGCGCGACTTCTCGCCACCTCCAGGACAGGCGGCTTTGCCAGTGGCCAATCAAAAAATAATCAGCTCTGTGGGAGGGAGGGGTTTGCCTGAGAAAACTATTTTCTCTTCCTGTAAAGTTGCTTCAGTTAAGACACTGATCCGACTTTGGAGGCGACTTCCATTGAAATCAATGGGTACAAGTCGCCTAGAAGTCGCCTTGAATTAGTACAGGAGCCTTTTCTGAAGTTGGAGCAACTTCAGTAGTGTGCATTAAGAGGGCTCTCATTCACTTCAATGTAATTTCTCATGTTGCGCAACTTGGGGTGACTTGGGGCGACACAAGTCGGATCCCAAGTCGCGGTAGTGTGAACAGGCACTTATTTTCATTTATTTTTTAAAAAAAACATATAAAACAAATACCGGTACATTTTTTGCATTTATTTTTTTAAAGGTAATACTCATCTTAGCCTGTATAACTGCATAGCACTGTGTGGACATAGGGCACTAGCAGGGCCTTTTGCAATATGAGTACCTGTAAGCAGAGTGGCAGGCTCAGAAGAACAGTTTCTTGAGGGGCAGCATTGTCTCTAGCTATTCGGGTACATGTTGTCTCTTGCCTGGACATGCAGGATTCTTCAAGTGTTTACTTGGTTCTGTAATGTAATTGCTTTTAGGTTTAAGGGACAGACAAGCAGGTTCCATTGTAGTTGCACCTTCTGCTTCATTTAGGGAAGACGGGGGAATCTTCTATTGTTAGGTGTACAACTAGTTCCTGCCTGAAGTGGAAGAGGATTCAGCAGAATAAGATCTTGTGATTCATGGTGTAGTATGTGTCAAATTATATTAGTCAGCCCCACTATCTGCTGCTTCTTGAAACACGTTGGTTCTTTTCTGCTATGAATAATTTTTATCATTATATTACCTTGGACTCTTGGACATTTGTTTAGCGCTGCCATTGTATTGTAGGTATATTGATTGATACATTCCCTGTTTTGTGGAGTGCTGCCGAAGCAGAGCCAGTGACAATTTCAGTGACCCTCAGAAATCCAGCGCCTCCTTTGTTCTGGTGTTTCCACTATCTGCTGAGGACAGATTGTTGATGTTTTCATATAGCATCACATCAAAAGGAATGCAAATTATGAGTATCAGCTTACAATTTACTAAACAAAACATGAGAATGCAAAAAAAAAATAGCATTTTGAATTAGCCGGTAAGGCCCGGCCCTCAACACCTAGCACCTTGTCTCTCACTTCTTACCATCTAGCTCTTAACACCTAATCTATAACACTAACACATTATTTCTAACCCCAGGCTCTTAAAGCGTTGTCCCCAACATTGTGTAGGTTTCTTCCAACACATAGAAGTAGACTCCTGACCCTACCTCCTTGCTTCTAATATCTAACCCCTAATGCCTCAGCATCTACACTCATAATCAATAAATGTTCAAAATCAGTAGTCAGTAAACTTGGCTTTGCAAGCATCAGTATTCAGGGTTATTTTGGAATGCCAGTATCCACTCTTGAGCCTCTTCTGAACAGGCAGATTCACTAAGAATTACATGACATATGATCAACTGTTGATAACCTGGTACACTGAATAACTAGTCTGGATATTGCATGGAAATAATTGCTTGCCACAACAAACCTGCTGGGCATCTGCATACCATCAGTTCATAAAGTGTTAGCTTTTTGTTAAACCGCTTTTACACTTGCCATTTTATATAAATACATCTGCTTGTTTCTAATACCTAACTCCTGGGCTCCTTGAAAGAGAATCATTATTCAAGCATCCCTATGGCAGAAAAAGCTTTTATATCTTTAAAGTATAACTGAGGACAAAACTTTTATTTTTTTTATTTTGGATAGAGAGGGATTAAAATACCTATCAGATTTTTTTGTTGTCTGTTCCCCCGTTGGGGAAATTCAACCTCTCTATTTATTCTGGTTACTGTTACCATGGAGACAGAAAGTGAAATTCCCAAATTTTGGGTTAGCACCTGAACAGGAATAGAGGGGAAATCTTTCAACAGGGACCTAGTTTGGGTAATCCTGGTGACAACCATTGATTCCCCCATTTGGAAGGACTTCCTCTCAATTCCTGTTGTGGCTGTGGGGCAGGAAGTGAAAGGAAGTCCTAGTTTAATGATGCTGGGAAATAGGGGAGTAGGTTTTCAGGACTTAAAGTAGAACTATAGGCAACATTTGTTTTTCATTCTGGATACAGTAGGGCAGGCTTATAACCCCTGTCAGATTTTTTTCGCCATCTGTGTCCCATTGTGGAGATTTCCCTTCACATCCTGTCCCATAGTCAAACAAGAAGTGAGAGGAAATCCCTTCAAATTAAGGGATTTCCTTGGGGACCCCCAGGTCACCAGAACCAGTGTCCCCCATTGAAAGATTCCCCCTCTTTTATTTTTGGGGGGACAACCCATTTTATTTTCAATGATATTGAACAGGACAAATAGAGATTGCGAATCTCCATAACAGGGGCACAGACAGCAATAAAAACTGACAGGGGTTCTAATCCCTCTCCACTCTATCCAAAAAAAGAAAAAGTTAGACTTTAAGGACATAGATTAGCTAGATGGTGAAATTTTCACAGATTTGGGATAGCTAAAATTCAGAAAAATATTGCCCTTCCTTATGTTAATGTTTGATGCTCACAGAGTAAATGCAGATGTCATACAGAACATCCAACATATTTTTTGGGAGATCAATGAAGGTGGGGGGAGAGAACATTGAGGGGACTTTTTAAAAACGAAAGAAGCCAGAATCTGGAACAGATGTGCACGGCAACCAATCAGCTTCTGTTCATCATTTTCAAAACTTACCTGAACAAGCTGAAGATAGAAACATTGGTTGCCATATATTGGTTGCTCCATAGCAGGCAATAGATACTGTAACTATACTGCAGTGATCTGTTGCTGCAGGGCTGGACAGTGCAGATTAGGAGAAAAAAACATTGGGGCATATAGACTGTGGTGTTTTTTCCATGTCATCGTTGAAGTTACATAAAAATGTGAACCTTCTCCCCACTGTATGGAATTTTTGTTTCATTTTCTCTATGGTCCAGCTACTCATAACCATTTTACAGTCCCTCGCATATTACCCTAAAAAATGGACACAGTTTTAAGATTTGACCTGCATAGACTTCAGTGGGGTTCGGCTTTAAGGTTTCAAATTCCACAATGGGTTCAATAAATGCCCCATGACCAAACCCAGACCCTTTCACTCATCCTACTACTAAATTTCAGCTGTTTTCCCCTAAATTTAAATTTTTTAAAATATATCTGTTTAAAGTGAAACTATGGACTCACCTTACCTTCTAGTTGTACAAACGTCCATAAAGCGGACACATCAAGATGCCTGTTTGTAAGCTTGAATTAGTAAATCCTGGAGCATTCATTTGTGCAGGTATTGACTCTTATAAGTATTGACCTTACTTCTTACTCCTCTCTGCATTGACCACTAAATGCAGATGGTGGACTCAGAGACCAAAATGAAGGCATGGAGTGGGAAGTAGCTGTTATAACTCAACCATGTTAATAAATCACAACCACATAATAAAATGACCTAGGGTTTGAGAATCCAAGAGTGCCCTGAAGATAACTTGAAGATGTGAGTAGTTTCTTTAAGGTGCCCTTTTTATGTCCCTATGGTCAGTTTGCAAGGTAAAGTTAATTTTTCAGGTGTAAATAGTCAAAATGTGCTCATGAACAAGTTTAAATAATGATAGGTCATTACATTTCCTCTATCTAATAGAAAATAATGCCAACTGTTAGATAACTTAAAAAATTATATTCTTCTGTATATGACATAGTAGTAGTATAAATGTTACATCCTTATAATGTCTATTATGCTTCAAAGTGATGTGCATGTGAAAGTTGGAGGTAGATTACCATTCTTTATGTCATATAATTCTCATAGCTTTTTGCCCAAATACCAGATGCCTTCTTATGCCGTGTACACACGATCGGTTTTACCAATGAAAACAGTCCGGTGGACTTTTTTCATTGGACAAACCGATCGTGTATGGGCCCCATCTGTCTTTTTTCCATCGGTGAGAAAAAATAGAACATGTTTTAAATTTATCCGATGGGAAAAAAAACGATAGCAAATTCCAATCGTCTGTGTGGAACGCTATCGGACAAAAAACCCACGCATGCTCAGAATCAAGTCGACGCATGCTCAGAAGCATTGAACTTCATTTTTCTCAGCTTGTCGGAGTGTTTTTTTTTACGTCACAGTGTTTGGGACGGTCGGATTTTTGACTGATGGTGTGTAGGCAAGACTGATGGAAGTCAGCTTCATCTGATTTCCGATTGAAAAATCCATTGGATTAGAATCCATAGGAAGTCTGATTGTGTGTACAGGGCTTTATACTTTGGTGATGCACACACTTTCTAAATGAAGACAGTGGTCAGACTGATGATACACAAAACCTAAAACTAAAGCTAGCTGACACACTGAGAATGATATAATAAAGGAGTTGATAATCTTAAAAAAAAGATCCTTATCAGCTTCCATCTCAGGAAATGAATGAATTGTGCTAATTTGCTGAATATTGTGATGAATTATTTCAGTTTTAAAATATGGGAAAATGAGAATCTACCCAGGAGAAATTTGATAAACTAGTAAAAGTTATTTGTTCTGACCTTTTACAAACAGGCTTTATTAATCAAATGATGACCAATATACTTTTCTAACAAAAGTCAATTAAGACTTCAATAAACTTAGATCAGTATTATGGTAATTGGTTTAAATACTTCTGCTTTTACAATTTATAAACGAAAGCTGTCAATCTATTGCCCATAGTAATCTAGAAGCCAGAGTTAATTTGTTTGAGTGCTACCAGCCTTTCACTAGTATGCATGAGCAAGCAAGTATGATTTGCCAGAAAGCTAGAGGGGATCCTGTTTACCCTCTATACCAATGTGAGAATGATTTTAGAAAATCAGGCTATTAGAATTTTAACAGACAAGCTAAAATCTGCAGTACTTGTATATAGATAATAAAAAATATTTATTAAAAGAGAAGTATGGACTTTATTGTAGAATCATACTTACCTGACTGAGAACCGAGCGATCAAACACCACCATTCACTCAGTTCTCAGAGCTCCCTGAGCAGAGAGCTGGTGACTGTCAGTCACTGCATCTCTGCTCTGCCCCTCTTGCTCACTGGAGCGCTGGGCTGTGGAGGGGGTGGGAGTGGCCGCTTTCCCAAGACTGGCCTAGCTCTGTGACATCAGTCGAAAACAGGTTACAGCATTGCAGAACGAACTGCAATCCTGTGAGCCACAGGAGAAGTACAGCCAAACAAGCTTTGCCTGTACAGTGGAACCTCAGATTGCGAGTAACGCGGTTAACGAGCGCTTCGCAGTTTGAGCACTTTTTTTTCAAAAATCGTGATTCGGTTTGCGAGTGTTGTCTCACAAAACGAGCATGATTCAGGCCGAAGCGGTGTGCAGTACCACTTTTGGCCTGAGGTGGTTGGGGGGGCGCCGGAGCCGAGAAGAGCCGAACGTCGCCGATCACAGGAATCGGCGCCGTTCGGAAATGCACGGAAAGGCCCGAGGACAGCACGGCTGACCTTGGCAAATTTCGGGTAGGAAGTCTTTCCCAGGTTTGCCGAGGTCAGCTGAAGTGTCCTCAGGCCTTTTTGCGGAACATATCAATGCGGAACTCGCTTTGATATGCGAGTACTTTGGATTACAAGTATTCTCCTGGAATGGATTATGCTTGTAATCCGAGATTCCACTGTACTTCTCCTTTAAAGTGTATGTAAAGCCAAAACTTTTTTTGTTTGGATAGAGTAGTGCATAGTTAAAATATATCTAATCTCCCCAAAGAAATGAACACATTGCAGTTTACCAATCTTTAGATTAGGTGGCTGCATTGGTTTATTTCAGTTTTTTTCCTTTTTATTTTCAGCTGGTAATCCTGTAAAAACACACTTCTTGTCCCTGGATAGCTTTTTGTACTCCACCATTGTATTTACAGAGAGAGCCAAGGTAGCTACCCACACTGTACGTCAAAAAAATCTGCCTTTGTTCATCCCCTTTACATGGGTGTTGATGGGATTAGTAGTTTACAAAAGAATAACATTGTTTATGCTTTCATTTCAACTCACTGAAAGTGATAAGGTCACAGCATTTCTTGCAAAATCAACAAATTTTCCTGTACTAGCTGTAAATAATCTTAGCCTGAAAAATGAAAACCCGCGGTGCGCAATGACTTATTTAGGCATGGGGCGTGGTCACCGGGTGATGTCACCCGATGACCCCGCCCACTTATGGCGTCACAGTCCTGGGGCATGATGGGACTGTGATGCCATAAGGGGGGGGGGATCACCGGGTGACATCACCCGATGACCACGCCCCATGCCTATATAAATCATTGCGAACCGCGCACGCGGCATTACAGCGGGGGTGAGCATTGTGTCAACATCGAAGAAGAGAAGAGGGAAGAAGACGGCGGAGAAGACCGGGCCAACCCTAGCACAAGAGCGGCAAAAGAGCAGAAGATAGCGGAGGAGCCCGGCAGAAGAACCGGAGAGCGGGAGAAGAACCAGAGAGCGGAGAAGTCGGAAGAGACCCCCGAAGTCGGAAGAGACCTCCAAAGTCGGAAGAAGACCCCCGGAGCTGCCTAATAAATTACTTTAAAAACCTGTCTAGTGTGTTTTTTTTATTGACACTTTTTCCCCCAGGTGAATGGGTAGTGGTACGATGTACCCCATACTCATTCACATAGGGTTAGGGGCTGGGATCTGGGGGCCCCCTTATTAAAGGGGGCTCCCAGCTTCTGATAAGCCCCTCGCCCGCAGACCCTGACAATCAATGGCCAGGGTTGTCGGGAAGAGGCTCTTGTCCTCATCAACATGGGGACAAGGTGTTTTGGGGTGGGGGGCGCATGTTGAGGGCATGGGGCTGGTATGGTCTAGGAGGGGGGCGCTCGCTCGCCCCCTTTCCTGACCTGCCAGCCTGCGTGCTCGGATAAGGGTCTGGTATGGATCCTGGGGGAGCCCGAATGCCTTTTTTTTTTGGTGTGGGGATTCCCCTCAAGATCCATACCAGACCGAAGGGTCTGGTATCGTCCTGGGGGGAACCTCAAGCAATTTTTTTTTACATTTTTTGTGGGGTTCACCTTCAAGATTCTATGCACATGAGTCGCCCCGCAAGTCGGATCATCTTGATCCGACTTCTGGTGCGACCTCTATTCAAATCAATGGGCTCCCATAGGGAACCATTGATTTTGAATAGAGAAAGAAACGCCAGACGAGGCTTAACACAGCGTTAAGCCTCGTTAAATCGTGTTTAACACCCTTTGCCGGCCTCTGACATCTCTACAGCTCTAATGCTGGAGCTTCAGAACTCACTGGTCCTGGGGTTTTTTTGCAGCTTAAAAACGGCTATGCCATTTACAGCTCAAAAACATCATGGTGGGCATGAAGCCATAGGCTAACATGGAGAGACATTTTTAAGCTGCAAAAAACGCTCATAAAAGTGGCTGTAAAAAGGTCCGTGGGCATGAGGCCATAAGCTAAGAAAATGTTTTCCCAGTGATTATCACAAATAGAGAAATGGGCTTATCAAATAATAAGTCAGCAAGAAGCGTGCAAAGTTCAGGAACCATAACACCTAATCAGCAATCATTTTTTATTGTTCTAAGTGTTTTAAACAAATAAAAGTTAAATTGTGGTCTCTGGGTTGCTGCACAGTAGCTATCATAGACGCTGACTATCATAAAAAAATACTGTAAGTATGCTCCTCAGCACCTTGTCATTGTCAAAATTCAGTATTTTCTGCATTTTCTGCATTTTCTGCATTCATATTTTCAAACTGTAGAGAATTGCGGAAAATACCGCCTAAGAACATTTGATTTTGCCTCAATAACATGGAACTGGTATAAATGCAGTTTTAATGGAATGAACTGCTATGCAATTTTTTTTTATAAATACACCCTTTAGTGTCACTGATTATTGCATTTCCCTAATGAATAAGACCAGCATTTTCAATGTTACAATTGTAATAGAAGGAAGGATATTCTTCTCATACAAGTCTAAACTTAGATTTTCTGATGTTAATGATTGCAAAAATATTAACTATATAGTGAAAATGTTTGCATTTAACCACTTCAGCCCCAGAAGAATTTACCCCCTTCCTGACCGGGCCATTTTTTGCGTTACGGCGCTGCGTCGCTTTAACTGACAATTACGCGGCCGTGCAATGCTGTATCAAAACAAAATTGATGTCCCTTTTTCCCCACAAATAGAGCTTTCTTTTGGTGGTATTTGATCACCTCTGCGATTTTTATTTTTTGCGCAAAGAAAAAAAAAAAAGCGGACTATTTTGGAAAAAAAAGCAATATTTTTTACTTTTTTCTATAATAAATATCCACAAAAAATATATAAAAAAAATGTCTTTCTCAGTTTAGGCCGATATGTATCTTTCTAAAAAATGTTTGGTAAAAAATATCGCAATAAGCGTATATTGATTGGTTTGCGCAAAATTTATAGCGTCTACAAAATAGGGGATAGATTTATGGCATTTTTATTATTTTTATTTTTTTACTAGTAATGGCGGCAATCTGTGATTTTTATCAGGACTGCGACATTATGGAGGACAGATCGGACACTTTTGACACTATTTTGGGACCATTGACATTTATACAGCGGTCAGTGCTATAAATAGCCACTAATTACTGTATAAATGTCATTGGCAGGGAAGGGGTTAACACTAGGGGGCGATAAAGGGGTTCACTGTGTTACCTAGGGAGTGTTTCTAACTGTGGTGGGATGGGACTGCCTGGGTGAGGAGAGTGATCGTTGTTCCTTAGCATTAGGAACAACAGATCGCTCTCCTCACCCCTGACAGAAAGAAATCTGTCTGTTTACATTGACAGATCTCCGGTCTCTCCTTCTCAGGAGCAATCGCGAATAGACGGCGGTCATAGGGGCCGCCGGCCACACGCACAAGCTCCTACGTCACGCCGTGGGTGCACGCGCGTCCGATACTCCTTAAAGCGCCCACCGTATAGCTACAGCACAGGAGTGCCATTCTGCCACCGTCAACCGACGGCAGGCGGTCGGCAAGCGGTTAATATGAGCCACAGTAGTGCAGAGAAGTAAAAATAACTTGTCATTAGCCCTCCAAATATCCTTGTTCACAACCTGAGGAGGATTAGCCAATCATTCTGTGATTTCATAATATGCTTAGGCCCCTTTCACACTTGTACAACTTGTCCCACAATTTGGGACTGCAAAGTAGCATGAGAAGTCGTTCCCCATGATTTCCAATGACAACCATTTATATTAGTATGACTTCATGTCTATCCGACTTCAAAGTAGTCCCTGCACTACTTTGGTCCGATTTTGATGGCAGTTACACAGGCATTCCCTGAAATCGCGGCCGCGAATCGCAGCAAAATTGCGGTAAAATCGCGCAACTTTGACGTGTGAAAGGGGCCTAAGGAATAATATGTACTTCTAGCATTGATACATTTAGCCAATATTGTAAAAAGAGATACTGTGCAGTTATTATTTATAATGTGATATTCCCAAAGGATATGCACTAAATTCACTAACAATCAAGGGCATGTACCAGTGCAAACTTCATTACCCTATATCACTAATCCAAGTATGCAATAATGTTATACTGTCAATATGATTGGTGTGGCAGAACTAAGCAAGATTTTTTTTTATCCCCAGGTATAAAGGAGAAAAGCACTGATTGGGCTGAATACCTTATTCAGGATTTGACTGGTTCCAGGACTGCACCAGCAAAACTTTTAGAGGGAGTATGTATCCTAATTTAAATTAAAGTGTCTTTTTTAATAATTATTCCAATTTTAAACTTTAGTGCACAGGTGTCAAACACAAGGCCCACGGGCCGAATCCGGCCCTCCAGGCCATTTCATGTGGCCCTCGCACCTTTCCTGCAGCTGCAGGAGAGCTCCAGCCCTCCTCTGGCCATCCTTCAGACCCTTACTTTTTTCTTTCAAGCAATGCATCCATCTTCTACCCAGCAGCAGCATAAGGAAAGGAGGGTGCACTGTGATTTAAGGGAGAGTGGGAGACTCAACTTCTAAAGGTGGGGTGACTCTTGACATCTAATGTAAAGGGGAGGGGATGCGATGGACATCTAATCTTACTGATACAACCGGCTCTTTTGAGGGCAATCATTATGCTGATGCAGCCCACGATGAAATTGAGTTTGACACCCCTGCTCTAGTGAATAGCTTTTTAATAGGCTCTATGCTTTTTTCTATATCACCAAAACTATATTATCAGTAGAGATGCGCATGATTGAAAAAATGTATTTGTTTAGTTTCAGATTCATTCACTAGGTAAATCATTTTGTTTTGTCATATTTGTTTTTTTTTCACAATTTTCTGTCTTTTTTTATTTATTTTTTATTTGTTTTTATTAAGTACCGTATATGCAAGGATACAGAGTTGAGGATATACAGATATACAGGAACAACCAATAAGATTGAACGATAAGATCAAGTAGAATGTATTTCTTTGTGTCTGTGAGCCTCTCCGCTGCCCACAGCACCCCATATGGGAGCAAGCTGTGCCATGGGCAGCCGGGTCCCTCGGCCTGAAACCATAAAAACTACTTAGTAAAAAAAAACAAGTGAAATTCAAGGAAACCTTTAACAACCAGTCAGATCAACGTTGTGATTTCAGGTCATGGTTGTCCAAGGTAGTGTGTCCTATTAAAGGATGATAGAACAAGTAAATTCTCAAAACTAATACTGCAGCAATAACCTTGAGAAGTAAAAGAAGAGAGAATATATAGTGCCAGTATTATATTCATGACTGCTTGCAGAGGCTTGTTTCAGTACTAAGAACAAGAATAGACAGGGGAGATTGAGAGGCAAAGGAGAGAGAGAAGCAGCAGAAGGAAAGAGAAAAGAGGTGGGGAGGGGGGTGGTAGTGATGGCTACACGGAAAACAGAAGGGGGGTATGAAGCCCGAATGCACTTAGGTCCCAAGTACTGCAGAGTGGCCTCAGGTCTATAATGAAACGGGCCCAGGGTTCCCATATGCGTTTGAATTTCTCAATGCTGTCGAGTATGGTACTGGAAATTTTCTCTTGGGTCATAATCCAAGAGATTTTTTGCTTAGTTGTAAAGAAGGAAACTGAGGGAGATTTCCAGGCCCGTGCCATTGTGATCTTGGCTCCAAGGATAATAAAATAAATTAGAATCTGAGTGGTTTTAGGAATTTTAGGGATCTTGTGATTGAGGAGGGCTATTGCCGGGTCTTGGTTGACCACAATGCCCGTGGTTTGTCATATTTGTTATGTTAGAATGATTTATATTCAGAATTTGTTTTTTATATTCTGATTCATTTGGTATATTTTTTTGTTCTGGAATGATTCGTATTTTTGGAAGTTATTTTGGTAGATTGGCTATATTTGTTTTATCGCGTTAATTCGGTATTTCGGGAGATTACTTATGCACTGAGTTATCCCTGCTAGTCTAACCCACAAAGATAAATGGAATGAACTGATTGGACAATATCAACTGGAGTAGCGTGCATCCAAAAGTAACAAATGGAACAATATTATTTTCGTATTCATTCGTTATGCTATGATTCAGAGATTCTGATGGATTGACCTCCATCCAACCCAAACACAATAAGGAGGAATCATCATCTTATTTCACTTTTATACCTTACTGTATTTATTGCGATATGTTTCCATTTGATATGAAGTACATTTTTTATGATAATGAAAAATTTAACTGCAAAAAGAATCGGCTGATTATCCAAGAGTCAAAGACTACTGCACCGCTCTCATTCAAATAAAACAAAAAAAATCTGTATTAATACATATTCACTAATTATGTTATTAAGTTGAACTAATTTCCTTATTCCCAACTGACTTGTTGGGCTGCGAACATACAAATGAAATGAATGGTCTCTTAAGTTCAATCCCAATACAAAAATAATCTTATTAGAATACTCGCGCTACACTCACTAGAGTAAAAAAAGAATGATTCTGAATCAATTCAGACCATTTATTATACGTCGTTCTGTTATTTTGAATGCTTCAAACGTTAACACAAGGCGCAAACTATCGCATCATGTCATCTAAATGAAACATATGAATACCAATGAATTTTTTGTTTTCGTTATAATTTATTTGAATTCTTCGAAATTTGTCACTATTGTGATTCACAAATTCAGATTCATCACAATCTCCGAATCACACAAATTTTGTCCGAAAGCGTAGCTGGGAAAGCACATAATCAAGCATGATGGCAAGAAAGTTAAATAAAGAAAAAAAATATTAATAGTAATAAGTAGTAATTAAAAAAAAAAATGTGAACGCACCCCTGTCACCCCTGTACACACCCCAATACAAACATGCAGTTTAGTGCACGCACCTGTATTTAAACATAAAATTGCACCACACATGTGAAGTATTGTTGTGACCATTAGAATGAGAGCAGTAATTCTAAGGCCATAATTCATGGTTAACTCTAAACTGAAAACCTTAAAGTGGATGTAAACCTCCATACACCCAGTGTAGTGAACAGCCTTCGATGATACACAGGGATGAAACAAATCTCCCTGCATAGGTTTTACATGTATATCTGCTGTCTTCACATTTATATACTGTTTAGAAAGTTCAGATCGTGTTAGGAGATTTTCTCTTCCTGTTTAACACAGAGTGTGATGTCTGGGCATACAACCAAGATAGCTAAAATTGCTGATTGGAGGAAAGGCACACACCCCCTCTCATCATAGGCAGAGACTCTCAGAGGTGTTTTATAACAGGGCCAGCTCCCTGCTAATCTATTTTAGCAACCTCCTCTGACAGAAATTTCAGGCTGCTTTTATCTGATGTGTCAGAGAATTTGTCAGGAGTTATCAGGCTGATAACAGAGGAATGGTTCAGGAGAGAGCTATAGGACTTAGCCCTTTAAAGAGAGATAACAAAATACTGCAGATATATGTGCCCAGCTCAAATTTCATGAATTGGGTTTACATCCACTTTAATAGACATTTAAAGCTTTGCCTATAGAGAATCTTGGATACCATAGATTTATGCGATTTCACAGGCACAAGTAATTTTAAAACTTCACATACTTGGTATGGATTTACTTGAAGCAACCCCATGTTTTATATTCTACCAAAAATTGGGTATAACATTTTGTTTGTTTTCATTTAAAGTGGAGTTCCACCCTGAAATTTTTTTTTCACCAAAAATCCCCAAAAATAGAAAAAAAATAATTGAAAATTAAAAAATGTTTTACCAGAAATAGCGGTTGCTATGTGGAAGTCCCTAATCTGCCTCTTCATTGTCCGCGGCTGGTCAGCTTCCTCCGTCCTACTCGCTGTGTCTTCTTGTGAATGAGGGGCGCTGCCTTCTGGGAACTGTGTGTATCCCAGAGAGCAGCCGGCCTATTCACAAAGCGCTGCATGGATCGCGCATGCGCAGTAGGAAACTGGCAGTAAAGTCGCACGGCTTCACTGCCTGTTTCCCTTACTGAGGATGGCGGCGCCGGGAGCTGCCAGGACCGAGGGATCGGCCTCGGGGGGGCTGACATCGTGGGCAAGTAGGACAGGTAAGTGTCCTTATTAAAAGTCAGCAGATACAGTGTTTGTAGCTGCTGACTTTAAAAAAAAAAAAAATCGCGGGTGGAATCCCCCTTTAAATAACTTTTTAGAGTATTTTTCCTGAACGTATGCATTTGATAAATAGCTGCGCCAATATTTTGCAGCATAAAAAATTGCAGTGGAAACTATTTTATTCTTCAAGGTCTCGTCTTTCAGAAAGTATATAATTGTTTGGGGAAGTAATTTTTTGCAAAAAAGGAAGATTTTAACACTTTAAAAATTGCACAAAATGAAAAACATCGCCCTAGTAGACAAGTGGTTAAAAGATACAGGAACCATTTTTTATTGCTGCTGATATCTAGTAACTATGGAGAGTCATACTTTATAAATAGGAACTAAAGAGGGAAGTAGAGGACTGCCAGACCTGGAGACCTCCCATCTTAAAAACAGAAGTGACATAATGTGCAATTCTGCTGTTGCTGGGAAAAAGGTCAGAAAATAACTCTTGTGTATCTATAAGCTTCTTGGAATAATACGCAAGTATTTACTGGCTTACTGTGCAGGACTCTTAATATAGAATAAAGACTCATTCATTTATGCTAAGTGACACCCCTTATTGTTTAGCTTAATATCGTATATACTCGAGTATAAGCTGACCCGAATATAAGCCAAGACACCTAATTTTACCACAAAAAACTGGGAAGACTTATTGACTCGAGTATAAGCCTAGGGTGAGAATGCAGCAGCTACTGTAAGTGGAAAAGAGGGTCAACAATGCCCATTTGCAGCTTCACTGTGCCCATTTGCACGCCTTACTGTGCCCATTGCATGCCTCACCTCACTGTGCCCATTGCAGCCTGACCTCACTGTGCCCATTGCAGCCTGACCTCACTGTGCCCATTGCAGCCTCACTTTGCCGATCTGTGTACCTGATTATCCGTGACATGCATATTCAGACGGCGGGCGTCCAGTGTTAAAAAGTCGCGCCTCCTCCTCGTCCTGTTCCGTGATAGGCAGAACACTCAGTTTCCCAGCAGACACTGTGTTCAGTGTTCCGCCTATCACGGACATCCTCTCGTCCTCTCGTCTATCACGGACGAGAGGACATCCGTGATAGGCGGAACACTGAACACAGCCAAGGGGGGCATTTTCAGACTAAAAAAAAGGGCTTAAAAACTTGGCTTATACTCGAGTATATACGGTAAATAAAATATAGTTCATACTTCTTGCAGAAGGGTTTCTTACTATCAATTTATTTTACCTGAAGAAGACACGTGCTTTGAAACCTTGCAAGACAATCTTTTTAGTTATCCAATAAATGCTATCAACCTAAATCCTAACTTTAACTTTGGTTGACGGCTAACATGGTACAATACTCTACTACTGCTTGCAGAAGGGGGTAAAAGATCACTGAGAAATATCACATTTCTTGTTTTTAGAATTTAAGGAAATCCTTGGGCTAACATTTCTTTGATTTACACAGTTGACACCATAAATTACATTTACTGTTTAAGTGGCTCTTTTTAACACATAGTATGATACGCTTTTGAAAAATGAAAGAACAGAGGTGTTCACTAACTACAGGACAGGCAGTTGTCAGGGAAACCATCTTACAGTCTTTAAATGCCACAAAAAAATATGGCTTTCAGGTTTTGTCCATGAAATGTGTTAAAAGGGGTCATCGGAGTCCAGTAGAAAACCATTATTAAAATCTCCTCCTTTATGAGGCTAAAAAGAATCTTAGCGTATAACTAATGCATTTTCATTTCACATAAATTTGTGTACATTTTTTTTTTATAACAAAAGAAGGTATTTGTTATTAGACTGAGTATAAGAATTGCATATATTATTGATTTTGTTTTGTTGAGTTGCATTAGAAATGAAATGAGACAAATTAATGAAAAAATATTTATTTCAACATTGATTCTTTTCATAAGGCATTAGAAAAAGCAATATTAATATGCACAGTGCGATAGTAATTGGATTTCAGTTTAGTGCTATCAAATAAGTATAAGATGAAGTCTTAAGAAAAAAGTTCAAATCAGTATAAGATGAAGTCTGTTTGCTGTATCATATATGGCCATTAGCATTTAATAGCTGTTTTTAACTGTATGTTACATTTGAAGTTATCTGTATTCAAAGGGATAGACACAACGGAGGAGCTCTACTAAAACTGGCGCATTTGGAATCTGGTGCAGCTGTGCATGGTAGCCAATCACCTTCTAACTTTAGCTTGTTCAATTAAGCTTTGACAATAAGGCTGCATTCACACCTGAGCGTTTTGTAGCCCTAAGCCTGAAGCTACAAAAAGCTAGAGGGGAAAAAATACATTATTCTCTATGGAGATGGTTCACATCTCCACTCAAAAACGCCTGAAGCCGAACGCCTGAAGCTCAAACAAGTTCCGGACCCTTTTTTGTTGCGCGAATCGGGCAGATTGGGCGTTTTCAGGATTCATATAATGTAATGGAAACGCCAGATTCAAGCGTCTACCGCGACAACAAGCGTTTCGACGGGCGCAAATTCGCGCGTCAAAACGACGGTAAAAACGCTTGAAGCGCTACGCTCAGGTGTGAATGCAGCCTAAAACCTGGAAGCTGATTGGTGTCAAGCTTTCATGCACATCGATCCGGCGCCGGGTTTTGTCTCTTTTCAGAGTTGCTCGGGTTCCTGCCTATCCGCCTTGAATCTAGGTATTATTTTGCTATTGTACCTTTGTTAGTGTTTGAGCAATGTATCTTTATGTGGAAGCCGGACCCCTCTGTTCCTGTGGTGTTCGTCGCTGTCTGAGTATCCCCATATTCTGTGTGTTTTTTCATCCTGTCTTTGTTTTCAGTGTTTTCTCTCTGACTGTGCAGTTATATTCCCTTTGGTTTCTGTCTGTGGATTTTCCCATTTCCTGTTGGTGTGTATCTTTCTCAGCATTCTTTCTTGTTGTTTGCTTGCAGCCCTTTCCAACTTGCTGAGTCTCTCTCTCTCTGCACCTTGGTCCCCCCTCTCTCCTGCGTTTTACGCTTGCTCCCTGCATCCTCTCCCCTGGCGTCCCTTCCTAGCCAGCTGCAGAAGGTTTTCTTGGTTCTTTGTCTCCTGTGTGTACCCCGTATCCTTCCAGCATGCTATTTGGTTGCACTGTACCCACAAGGGTGTGCTAGAGAGCTGCAACCTGGGGGCTGCCTTGCAGCGCAACATCTGAGTGGGTATGGAATTTTTTTCCCGCTGTCACAATTCGGCTGCGTCATTCATTCACAGTTTCCAGTGAGTTAATGAACTACCTGCCACTGCGGCAGATGGCTTGTAGTTTTAAATGAACTGCGAGAGTGTTGATGAGCACCCTTGTAGTTCATTCACAAGCCCTGCAACTTTGAAACTGACAGCCCATGTGGAGGTACGAGCTCAAAAGCTGCAGGGCTTGTCTGCAGAAGACTGACATTGCACCTCTGATCCACTGATCAGGGGTGCAATGCTTTCCAGGCTCCTGCAGAAAAATATAATAAATGCACATTTTTTTATGCAAAAATATGTGCATTTAGAATTTTTTCTAAAAGGTGAACACATTCTTTAACCACCCCTTGTACTTTGTGCTCAGTAGCAGTGCTATTTGTTAGTCAGCTGCAGTGTTTTTTAAAGTGGAGTTCCACCCGCAATTTTTTTATTTTTAAAAGTCAGCAGCTACTAACACTGTAGCTGCTGACTTTTAAGAAGGACACTTACCTGTCCTAGGCGCCTGCGATAATGGGCCCCCGACGGCGATCGCTCGGTCCTGGCGCCTCCATCCTGACTTAGGGAAACAGGCAGTGAAGCCTTACGGCTTTACTGCCCGTTTCCTACTGCGCATGCGCGACTCGCACGGCGCTTTGTGAATGGGCGGCTGCCTCCTGGGATACACACAGTTCCCAGAAGGCAGCTCGCCCCATTCACCAGAAGACACCACAACGGAGGGTGAGTAAGGAGACCACCGCCCTTTCTGGTGAGTAAAAAAAAAAAATTCAATTAATTTTTTTTCTATTTTTTTAATGATTTTTAGGGAAAAAAAATCAGGGTGGAACTCCACTTTAACAACCCCTTGTCGTTGGTAAGTGCAGTGGTATACAACTTTAACCCTCCTCCAGCATTGGCAGGCAGTGCAGTGGCAAAGGTATACTGTACTACTTTTACTGTGGCTGGAGATTACGCTGCTTGACAGTTTTTTCTATTTCAGTGGCAGATGGACCAGGATTTTGAGAACACTTCCTGCTGATTTAGAGTGTGTTCAAATTTGTTCAGTGTTCAATGGGCTTTGCAGGGAAGGTAAGGGAGACGTCAAGGGTCTAATAGACCCCTGATATCTCATTAAAAAGTATCTGTCATTACAGTGTGCTATAAGGGGCTATTGTTTGTAAATTATAAAAATCACATTAAACTTAAATAACATTTTGCTTTGAAATATTTTATCTAGGTAATTTGACATATTAATTACACCATCTCTCTTAACTCCAACAGCCTCTTCGAGGAAAAAGCCCAGTAGACCTCATTACAGTCGATTCACTGATAGAGCTTCAGGACTCCCAGAACCCCTTTCAGTACTGGATAGTCAGTGTGATAGAAAATGTGGGTGGAAGACTACGACTGCGCTATGTCGGATTGGAGGAGTCAGATGCCTGCGATCAATGGCTGTTTTACTTGGACTGTAGACTTCGACCTGTTGGCTGGTGCCAAGAAAACCAGTATAGGATGGAACCACCTTTGGGTATGTTATGAAAAAAATGCTCAGATTGTCTTACTTCTCAGTGGAGGTATTCAGCACAAACCCTTTTGTCACTGTCACGTAGTTTTTCTGCAAAACTTCACAAACACATTGGGACAAAGCTAGGTGAACTTCTACTTAAACACAATTTTCAGTAGTAGTCTATTTTACTGTCAGACACTCACAAATCGTAACCATCTGATCTCATCCAGCCAGCAGTTTGAGATCTCTGCAGTTGTTGGACTGCTGCCACAGATTTAATATAAAATGTTTCATTTCAAATAACAGTTCATGTCCAACAGATTGTTGAAGCCCACGACAACCAATTAAACATCTGCCATTAGTAGTTACCTGCTAAAAGCAGCAGACTGTTGAAATGTGACTTCATTGTGTTACTACAAATATATTTTTTCCCGTAGATTATTAATTTGTGGCTAAACAAGGATGATATTCCAAATCCTGCTATATACCATACTTCACAACTGCTCTGTCTTTGGACCTGTGTGCAGCAGCCCCTCTCAGTCCCCCTAATACTTACCTGAGCCCCGTCTAGATCTAGCGATGTTGCACAAGAGACTCGGCTGTCCGGGACTCTCCCTCCTGATTGGCTGAGACACACAGCGGACAACATTGGCTCCCACTGCTGTCAATCAAATTCAGTGAGCCAATGAGGAAAGGGAGGGGGCAGGGTCTGAATAAACACACAGTGACACTGCATGTGAATGAATGCTGCATGTATGTGTGAGCTTGGCGTAAATGGATTAAGGTGATTTTACTGCTTGTTTGAGTTATTAAAACTTAATTAAAAAGTAGACACGTCACATTTTTCCCTACAGCAATTCTCTGCAGCTGCCACCTGCGTTGCAGTGTGAAACAATTGTTTTCTGTGTGCCCATACGAAGATCGGTGGTTTTCTAGTGCAGAAAAACATCAGTCTCCATGTCTGAATGAGCCCTAAAGGAGACAAGGATTTGGACCAAGAATTTTTTTTATCTACAAATTGTTCATTTTATGTGTGAATGAGCATTTTTAACTACACTTCAGATTGTAGTGAAGTTTGTTAGCGCTGCTCCCTCGTGTGCCTTGTGCACGTGTCATCGTTAGAATCTCAATAAAAAGACACTCCCTACTCTCTTATCAGGTTTTTAATGACCGGGTTATTTAAGTTACTTCAGTTTAGTCATAATTCATGTTTCTTTCATGTGTCTGTTTTTTACAGTACTGCGTGTGCACACAATGTGGAGGTTAAAGCTTATGTTTATTAATATCAACTGTGCAATATAAATCATGTGTCTGAATATTAAAGGTCCTAGTTATATCTCTCCTTTCCTTATTGTTTTGCGATTGCACTGTATTCCTTAGTTTCCTATGATCTATTTTAACTTTTTAACTTAAAAAGGCAATTGTTTAACTATGACCACTGTCCAAAGCTGTGGATAAAGCTTGTGAAACAGGCTACAGAAAAAAAGCCATATCATTCTATCAGCCAAAATATTTGAAACTCTGTCTAGCCAGTCATATGATTCATAAAGACCTGTCTGTCAATATTGCCATCTTATTGACCATACTTTTATGCACTGCTGTTAATCATAGGCGTGTGAACAGGGTGTTCCAGGTGTGCCTGGGCACACCCTAATCATTTTGTGGGGTGCTGATTACCCCTGCTGCCTGCCCCCCCTGTGTCCCCTATGCAGCACTTCCAACTTCCCACCTCTCCTCTCCCGATGGCTACTACGGGAGGTGTTTCATGGGGAAAGGGGCTGCTAAATATGTCATTTACCGTCCCTTCCTTTTCTGAATGAACACAGTGCGTGATCAGTCCTGAAATATAACTGAAACATAGTAAACTGCTTACTATGCTTCAGTTTGTGATTGAACAGGAAGCCACTCAGGACAGAGCATTTCCCATTCATTCACTGTCCAGTGAAGCTGAGGCTGCAGAGAAAGGGACTGGGGAAGCTCTGGCCACAGTCCTTTTCTCTGTCTCAAAAGTGAGCTATCAGGGGTCTGTTTAGATTCCTGATATTTCACCAAACCCCCCCCAATGGGGCTTCTAACTAAAATTGTAAAAAAAATAACAGGCATAGGTGTTTGAGCTTTGGGGTGCACACCTATGCTGTTAATCAAAATAACTTGGTCATTGACACATCCAAGCCTGCCAATTGTAAAATAAAAGAACGTCACCACACGCTGTTGAGGTCATAATACTGCTCAATTCTACTGTAAGCAAGCTTCAAGGATTATCGAGACAGCACTGTGCAACAGTAGTGCCTTATAAGGCAGGCCAAAAGATTTATACCAAACAGTCTTGGGCAGTGTGGAAGGCCCATAAACATACAAATGTTTTCTGATCCAAGCTTTAATTATATATGAGCGAACCTTCTTTAATGCCTGCAGGTTCCTTTGCTGGTTTTAGATCAGGCTACATGCATAGTAACAGCCATCCAAACTTCAGAGACCAAAAATTGTTAACAAATTGTATTTAGATCACTGAATAACTATGCCATTAAAACTATAGAAAATGTTTCTTTTTATAGGAATTCTTTAAAATATATGACAATCTGCTACTAATGAGAGAATGTAAAGGCATTATACACTTTTAAATGTTTTTGTTGTTTTAAATAGGTATTAGTGTAGTTGCATTCTGTGTAGCATTTGCCTTACCTTGTAATGATGGGCTGCAATTTGTAGTGTCGTGGTTGATCAATTTCCTTTGTCCATGTATTCATTCACCTAGCTTGTCCCTGATCGTCAAAGAGACAAGGCAACTTCCTGTTTCGGTCCACACAGTGTCCAATCCATGCCTTTGCCATTTCCTCTGTGTTGCACAACAAATGTGGGGATATGATGAAAACATTTTTCTTCTAGTATAGATATCTTTCTGTTAATTGCTGTGTCTGTTTGTGTCAGATTTAATTACTATGTAGGTCTCACCTGCAGAGTAGGTTATGTGGGATATGTAGTTTATTCACAGGAAATCTCAGTTCTTAGACTATAGAGAGAGGTCATGCATTAACCTGTGCAGTGTCATGCCATAAACCTCATGTTTGCACACAAACAGAATCTTCTGACTATAAAATGAGAAGCTTTACTTTACTATAGGCTGTGTATACAGGGTGACTAACGACACTATAAAATGACCAGGGGTGGCCCGTCCATTAAGGGCACATGGGCGCCACCCCCCCGTCCATCACCACCTCCCCTATCCAATGCGTCCAGCCCCTTTCAGGACACCGGCGCATTAATTCCAATGCGGAGGGGCTGTTTTTTTTTAAGCACCAACAATATAAAATGTGAAAGAAATTGTAAGTTTTTTTTTAAAATGTAAAATTATCGTGTGTGCATGGTATGATAAATTAATTGAATACATCTTATATTTTAGACATTTGTCCACTGAAGACTATAACTGAATGGAAATATGCTCTAGAGAATTCCCTGATAAATGCTGCAAGTTGTCCATTACCTGTTGAAGTTTTTAAGGTAAGAGACTAAGAGCTTCCACTTCACCATAAACTGGTTATCCTGTACCCTGCGCACATGTGTGTGCGAGCTGGGAAAATGAAGGCATTAGGTTATAGTGTATGTAAACCCACAATGTATGTTTGGCATCATGGCTCACTATTAGACATGTGCAATTCGTTTAGTTACAAATTCGTTATTCGTCAAAATTCGTTATATTCGTTAATTCGTAAACATACGAATGAAGGAACGGTTTACTAAAATTACCAACAAAAAACGAATTATCGAAAAGAACTAATATGGAAAACAACGAAAATCTGAAATTATTAAATTAGAAACAGCGAAAATACGAAAGAGTGAAAAAACAAAAACATAGAAACAACGAAAATGCCGAACAAAGATTCAAAATAACGAAAATCAAAATGAACGAAAACTCAAAATTACAAATATTCGGAAAACGGAAATCAAAACAACGAAAATACCGAACAAAGATTCAAAATAATAACTATCAAAATGAACGAAAAAAATATTAAAATTACGAATATTCGGGAAAGCGGAAATCAAAACAACAAATTTGTTGGTTCTGAAATATTTCTGGACGTTGGCCAATAAGCTTGTCCCTTCCCCTGAAGAGGTTGTCCCTTCCCCCAATGAGCTTGTTTCTTATTCCCTTGTGTGTTTTTCTGTGTTAGACTGCAGTGCATTCCATCCAGAGTCCAGATAGGGTGTGGTTGGGTAGGTGGCACTGTTTTGGTGGATTTGTGAGTTAAGTTGTGACTTGTGAGAGAAATTCTTTGTTTCTTAAGCATACTCTGTCTAGAATCTAATTTCTATATTACAAATTATGCCCCGATTACGAATCTACGAAAACAATGTTACGAAAGTATGAATAAATGAGCCAGTCAATCTCACGAAAGTACGAATTACAAAATGACGACAAGTAGTGTTTAGAATAAACGGAAAATGTATTCTAACGAAAGTACGAATGTAATTAAATCTACAAAAGTACAATTTTCCAATCAACGGAAATTAGACACGGAAATATGAATCATTGCAAATCAACGAAAATATAGTTCTTACGAAAATACGAACGCGGGCCGAATATAAAATATAACGAAAAATACGAATTTCGAATCAACGAAAATTAGACTAACGGAAAAACGAATCAACGGAAAAATAACCCTTATGGAAATACGAAAGAGTCCGAATATGATAACCCACGTCTTACGAAATTACAAATCGTTACGAATCAACGGAAACTAACAGAAACAAAACCAAACTAAACACATTTTTATGTTGTGCACATGTCTCCTCACTATATACAAATTTCTTAAATTAATTGCTTTTGTGAATCTGTTGCAAAGTTCCTTAACTTGAGATCCTGCCAGTAACATCACTTCCTGTTGCAGGCTGGCAAGCCTAAACTTCTGCCTGTACTTAGCAGCAGGACTGTCAGCCTGCTATGAGTGCTCCTTTAGTTGGTTATTGGGCTGCCTGTTTAACAGACCTAAAAAGTCAGATCAATAGCCGAACGAAGAAGTACACACAGCAGACTGACTCGGCTGCTTCTGGGGGTTGATTTACTAAAAACTAATAGACTGCTCACTGTGCAAGAGAAGTTCCACCGTGCATGGGAATTTCACAGACCTTTCTGAATGAGGGGAAGCGCTGCTGATGTCCATTAGGGATGAGCCAAACACCCCCTGTTCGGGAGTTCTAACCCGAACAGCGAACCCCTATTGAAGTCTATGGGAGCCGAACAGGAAAAATAAAAAGTGCCCATTTTGAAGGCTTATATGCAATTAATTGGCCATAAAAGGGGTATAGGGGTCTGGGGGACATATATCAATACAATTTTTTTTTTTTAAAAACAATTTTTTTTTTCAGGGGCATTGATTTTAATGATGCTTAAAGTGCAACGATAAAAATGAAAAATTCTTAGGGGGGGGGGTCCCTTAATGTGCTTAAAGTGGCGCATCTGTAGCATGCATAAAACAAAAATGAAATTTCTAAAGAAAAAAAAATAGTCAAATCCCATTTTAAATGACTCGCCGTTACAATTTCTGCCACCCGGCTATTAAAAAAATAAAGAAAAAACATCTTGTGTGCTCTTCGCGCTCCCGACAGAATTACTGACGGCTAACGGAAAGCCCCTGATCACTTCTTGAGATTGGGAGCTTTCCGATCATGTTAGTGCCGTGACAGCCAACCACAGTAGTCACATGATCATAAACCCCGCCCCACCTCCCGGTACTGAAACCCCTTAAAGGACTTGGAGGCTTCGGCTCCAAGGGGTTAACCACATTCACTAAACTATGGGGAAATTCCCTTGCAATTCCCTTGCACAACAACTTTCCAATGCAAAGTGAACAGCCTCTCAGTGTTTAGTAAATTAACCTCAGTGGCTTATAGTTGTCAGCCTGCGCAGGAAGTGCGATTAATGGCAGAATCTCCAGGTAAGAAACTGCAATAATTCACAAAAAAATATATTTTCTTATGAAAACTGAATGCAGTGAGACATGATGCCAAGCATACTTAAAAATAGGCCTGTGGTTTACCCTTTAAATTAGATTAAAATAAACATTTTTCTTGGATCTGTGAAGAAAGTAGTGATGTCCTTGTGTTTACAGAATATCTCTTGTATGTACAGTATATCTATTGTATGTATATATATGGTTTCTTTTGGCCTACCTTTATTGCCTTAAAGGGAACATGTCACAAAAATTAGTGCAGGTATAAAGTGCACATACCTAAAAATACCTAAACATATCTTCATCTTCCCCTAAACCATCCTGCATGTTCCTTTTGGCCAGTGAGGCTCCATATAATAATGATAGACCAATAGTTATATGTGGGTGGCATGGTTTAGCAGAAAGTTCAAACTCTACTTGAGAATGTCAGATCTGTGACTTTTGGAACCCACTGGGATTCGGCAGTGATCAATGGGTTTGGGAGACTATAGGGGGTCCCCGGGTTACGAACCTGTTAGGGACTTTCCTCCTGTTTGTAATTCGGAAATGTTTGTAAGTCGGCCACGCACGCGCAGAACGACAATTACGGACATTTCCAATGTTTTCCGATGTTCCGTCGAATGCCATTCTGCGAATGCACGGCCAATTACGGACATTTCTGAAATTTTCCGAGGCTCTGTCTGGCCGCGCATGCGCAGAACAGCAGATGGACCGCCCAGAACGGCAGAGGGTCCCCGCAGCACCCAGTTCATAAGTAGGAGGGGTTCGTAAGTCGGGCGTTTGTAAGTTGGGGACCCCCTGTATTTTTGCACAGGCACATGCTGGTGCCTGTGCTTTATACCTAAAGTAGATTCATTTAAAGTGGTTGTAAACCTCTAAAATTAAAAATGAACAGAGCATATACTTTTATAGTGCATACTAGCCTCAATCCAAAGCACCAAGTGTGGTTTCTGTCTCTTTTCTAATCCCTCTGCTATCTGCATTACTTATCTGGACACCACAGAATCTCAGTAGACAGCCCCACCCCCCTCCAACACACAGAAGGTGATTGACAGCCTTGGCTGTGCATGTTTCCTTATGAGACTGTGTATGGGGGGTGGCCTTTTCCTCCACTCAGGTCTCAGATTACACTCAGCTCTCCTCTCAATGCGGTGCAGTGTGTGACATCAGATCTCCAGCCCCTGCATGCTGGAGATAAAAAATAGTCTTTGATTTTTGCGTTGTAGAAGGTTGTAGAGAAGAGAGGCCCGCAGATAAACAGGTACAACTCATGTGGGAGGATTTGTTTCATTTCTATGTATCACCTGAGGCTGGCCACTTTACTGGTTATATGTAAGGCTGTTTGCAGCCACTTTAAATTAGTTTCTATAATGGTTGTACTGTTTGTGTAGCATAGAAGAAGTATGACAAATTCATGTCTAATGGTAACCTAGAGGTTACATGAGAAGGTGAAATTATGAGAAGGATGCATTTATCAATGGCTGCTTTAGCATGGTAAACTCTGTTTGCCAGACACTTTTCATCCAGGTGTAGGAGAATAGAAGAGCCCAGAAACCAGGAGAGGTCTCATGGTACCCAAGAAAGTTGCTTGCTGATGAGATTCTCACCCCGCCACAGGGTTGGAATAGACCTATAACCTATGCATGTTCATGATCTGTTTAAAAATGCAAAAAGAATTACCTACAGAATAAAAAGATGTTAGTATAAATTATCACTCATACAGATTTTGTTTATTTTCTCTTATTACCCTCTTGAAATACTGCCATTTACATTTTGCGACTTTCTTTACAACTAGTTTGAATTTACATGTAGTCGGCTTTGCATTATCATTAAAATGGCAGTTAACTAAGCTAACAGAGCACCTGTGGTTTTACATTTTACCTTCATGTCTCTTTTTTCTGCTCTGCTGATGTCTGTGTTTAACAGTAAATATGGGAGTCATTAAATGGATATATGGTTTTCTCAGGTTCTGAAATGAGTATTTTTTCACAGAAGTGATGTGGATTATATGAAAATACCAGTAAACACATTGACCTCATAATTCTCTGCATAGTAAAAAGGAATCTAGCACAGGAATACAATTACATAGATTGACAGCTGACTTGTTCTGGAGGGCAGGCTCTAAGCTGGACAATAGAGATGAGCTAACGTCTTAAAATGTTCTGCTCCGTAAGTTGCTCTTTGATCAGCTTCCTGCAACAAATCTCCCTTTCTTTAATTGGAACTCATTTGGAAATGTGTCCAGAAAAAAATATTAGTTGTAGGAACTGAACTGCTATTTTTTTTTTTTTCACTTTTTGTCTGTGAGTGACTGATGGTGGAGGAAAACATGTTAGAAATTCTATTCTAAGCATGGATTAAACAGCATTTCTGTGAACTGCATTCTATCCAGCCTACCTGACCAGTGTTATTGGTGACTGCTTGAAATGATGCAATAGGTGTGTGCAGCCTGTTGCATTAGGGTGTGCACCTGAAAGCTCAAAAACACGGTACCGATCTCTCACTGTGTTCATTCAGAAAGGGAAGGGGCTGGTAAATGACATTACCCCTTTGCCCACTCATCCTGAAATATCATCTATGTGTGCCCACTGCAGTAGCCAATGGGAGACTAGGGAAGCCAGCCATGCTGTGGGAGGGGACACCGGGCAGCAGGGGGAATATGCACTGCAGGGAGTGATTAGGGTGTGCACCAGTGAGATGACACCAGTAATGTGTAGAACTCTAGAACCAAATTATTCTGAATGCCTGATGTCACAAAGTCAATGCCAACATTTTTGTCCACTGCAGTGTCTCTTTTTCAGGGCAACATTAACCAAATCAAAGTGACTAAGTAGACATGCAGATTTTCATTCTACTTACCAAACTATCTATATCTGATACCACAGTTGCATTGTTAGAATTCTGAGCTCCTGTGTTGGTGACATCTCTTTATCCTTGATGTCCCCACAGTGCCCTTGACACACAGGGCCACTTCAGACCTTGCATTTTGATTTCCACCTTGCTTTGCTCCATTTTTTTGCTCCTAAGAAAGATGAAGTGGGCCGATATAGTCTGTGATGCATATATTTTGTGGATTAAGGGGAATGGATGGAATGAAGGGTTAACACCAAAATCTTAAAGGGGTTGTAAAGGTTTGTTTTTTATTTTCAAAATAGGTTCCTTTAAGCTAGTGCATTGTTGGTTCACTTACCTTTTCCTTCGATTTCCCTTCTAAATGTTTTTTTTCTTTGTCTGAATTTCTCACTTCCTGTTTCTCCTCACTAAACTTCACACCATCATCCGAGTGGTGTGGAGTCAGACAGAACAGCTCACTGAACAGCTTACTGAGGAGGAACAGGAAGTGAAAAATTCAGACAAAGAAAAGAAAGAAAAAAAATATTTAGAAGGGAAATCTAAGGAAAAGATAAGTGAACCAACAATGCACTAGCTTAAAGGAACCTATTTAGAAAATAAAAAATGAACCTTTAAAACCCCTTTAAAACTTATGCCGCATACACACGATCTGAATTTCTGACAACAAATGTTCAATGTGAGCTTTTGGTCAGATATTCCGACCGTGTGTAGGCTCCATCGGACATTTGCAGTCGGAATTTTCGACAACAAATGATTAAGAGCTGGTTCTCAATTTTTCCGACAACAACAGTTCTTGTCGGAAATTCCGACCGTGTGTATCCAATTCCAACGCACAAAAATCCTACGCATGCTCGGAATCAATTCGACGCATGCTCAGAATCATTGAACTTAATTTTTCTCGGCTCGTTGTAGTGTTCATCACCGCGTTCTTGGCGAACGGAATTTCCGACAACATTTGTGTGACCGTGTGTATGCAAGACAAGTTTGAGCGCAAATCTGTCAGAAAAAAATCCACGGTTTTGTTGTCGGAATGTCCGATCTTCTGTACGCGGCATAAGGGTGGGGGATGTGCAGATCTTGTGGACTTTAAAGGGTCCCTTGATCCTCCACTTACAGCAGAAGCTTTTAATTATAAATTTAACACTGAAATAACACTATAGGATTGATTGACTGAAGGGAAATAGACTTTCACTATGCACACAAAGTTGGGAATTATCCCTAAAGCTTATTGAATGAGGTGAAACTCTGCTGACTGGGGAAAATTCCCTTGCAGACTGCAACTTCACTTGCAAAGTAAACAGTGTATTTGCCTTTAGTAAACCTTATGTTTGTGATAATCATGAAAGCTTTTTCTTGTTAATGAAGATAATTAGAATTTATGGAATTTATATTTTTATTAAGGATCATGCTGACCTACGGACCCATTCCTTTACTTCTGGGATGAAAGTTGAGGCAGTGGACACAACTGAGCCTTGTCATATTCGTCCTGCAACTGTGACCAAGGTAAGTGTGACTGACAACAGTGTATAAACAATGGCATGCTTCTTCATTGAAGATGCAAAAACTTATCTGCTTATTTTGAAATTCATAAAAGAACCATCTGATTTACATTTATGTTTGAAATAAAAAGTAAAAGGCATCCGTTTTACCACTTTATTCGAAAAATGTGAGGTTTTCATGTAAAAAAAGGTCTTGAATCTCAAAGCCATTCAGATTTTTTGAAAACACCCCATTGAGGAGGGGTAGGAAGCAGTGGGCCAGTCACTGATAGTTGCCAAACAATATGGTATTTGCATATTATTGCTCCCAGCATTTTTAGGGTCCTGTGAGCTTGTAAGTCTAATGAAAGTTGTGTCATAAATGCAAAAATATATATGATGGGACTTTAAATACCCCTCCAATGGACAAATACAAACGCCAAAATATATAAAAAAAATACAAATTTATTTCATCCAATTAAAATCTAGATAAAAGCATACATCTTTTGTACATGGACATCAATACTACCACTTGGCTTCCACTAATGGAAGTGAAGGATGTATGGCATGGTAGTCCTCAGAGATTATATTATGTGGATTATATGTGACATATCTCTCTAGAGATTTGAGGTCCTGAGGAAGCAGATTTTTCCGCAAAACGTGTCAACCTACATAATATAATCCATGTCTTTATAGACCTTGCTTTGTGCACTGGTGCACTGTCATGTTGGAACAGGAAGGGGCCATCTCCAAACTGTTCCCACAAAGTTGGGATAATGAAATTGTCCAAAATGTCTTGATATGCTGAAGCCTTAAGAAGCCTTCACTGGAACTAAGGGGCCAAACTCTGAAAGACAACCGCAAACCATAATTCCCTCTCTCCACAAAATGATTTGGGCCAGTGCACAAAGCAAGGTCCATAAAGACACGGATGAGTGAGTTTGGGGTGGAGGAACTTTACTGGCCTGCACAAAGTCCTGACCTCAACCCGATAGAACACCTGTGGGATGAATTAGTGCCTGACCTCACAAATACGCTTCTGGAAGAATGATCAAACATACCCATAGACACACTCCTAAACCTTGTGGACAGCCTTCCCAAAAGAGTTGAAGCTGTTATAACTGAAAAGGATGGGCCAAATCAATATTGAACCCTACAGACTAAGACTAGGGTGACATTAAAGTTTATGTGCGTGTAAAGGCAGGTGTCCCAATACTTTTGACAATATAGTGTATTTTTGCATTTATGATTCAGTTCAGGGATGAGACCCTCCAATGGTATTGTTATTGATACAGCACCATTCCCACACACATAAATATCTAATGAAAGTTGTGCCAGCACTTCATTTAGAATGTTATTTCATCAATCATTTGACATGAAGTAGTTAATTTAAGGGGTTCAACTATAATGGCAAAGTGCAAATTTAATCTAAGCTCTGTACTTTTTAGGTTGCGCTGTGCTTATAGAATTTTAGCAAATTATCTTTATAAAGGAACATGTCAGTGTCTTAAGCCTCGTACACATGACAAGAATCTCGTTGTAAAAAAAACAGTCGTTTTTCGCAACGAGATTCTTGTCAAGCTTGACGAGATTCTTGTCAAGCTTTCCTTGCATACACACTGTCAATTCCAAATCTCGTTGTTGTAAAGCGCGGTCACGTACAACACGTATGACGGCAGTATAAAGGATACGTTTGATTCCAATGGCGCCAGCCCTTGGGCTGCTTTTGCTGATTTCGTGTTACCACGTGTTAGTAAAAGTTTGGGGAGAGATGATTCGTGCTTTTTAGTCTTCGTGCTTTCAGTTCGTTACAGCGCGACAAATGTGCTATCTCCATTACGAACGTTAGTTTCACCAGAAGGAGTGCTCCCGTCTTATACTTGATTCTGAGCATGCACGATTTTTTAAGACTCGGAAAAGCATACACACGACCGCTTTTCTCGTCGGGAAACAGGCCAACGAGAATCTCAATGAGAAAAACGAGAATCCTGACGAGAAAATAGAGAGCAGGTTCTCTATTTTTGTCATTGAGATTCCCAGGAGTTGTATCGATGAGAAACCATACACACGAACGGTTTTCTCGGCAAGAAAGCTCTCCCAACAGTTTTCTTGTCGTTTCTTGACGAGAAAACCGGTCGTGTGTACGAGGCTTAAGTATTGAAAAGCTGTAGTGCCCAGTGGCTTCACTGTATTTTTAAGCAACAGTATATTGTGTGCTGCATGGTGATCTTTCGGAATAGCTTTGCTACTGTATAGTAGCGGATTCTAATGAGAAGTACTGTGTCTATGTTTAGAAGGTAAGCTCACTGGACACCATCAGAGAAAGCTGAAATGTTTGTATGTATTTCAGCCCATAATTTTTTTTTACTGCAGAACAGTGCAGAATATGGCTGACAACGGAAAAGGAGGTGGTCAGAAAGATATACAACCACTGTTCTGTCTCAACTACAAAGCGATAAAGTTCATCTCCAGGTTTAAGTAGGCCTTACTCAAGCTGGTTTGCTATTATCCCTTGCATCGATACAGGCAGTTTAACTCAATGAATAAACTCACAGTTAGGACGACAGACGATGAATCCTTTCAAATGTTCCGTTTAATGATGGATATTCATAGGTAGAAAAACGTTGCAGTTGTAAGCCACATGTAAGATGTTTAGCATGGAAGATATACAGGAGTAATGACCAGAATCAGGAAGTGGAGGAGATATATAAAGAACTACGGTGAGAGAGAGAGTTCAGCTAGAAAGAAGGGGACAGATCTTAAAGACACAGAGCAAGAATAATCACATAGTGTAACACAACACTCCCCGTCTGAAATCTTTAGATTTCATAACCTTAAACTAATATATATATTTTCAAAAAGTCCAATACTGACGAATGTCCTGGAACCTGTAATGAAAAACATGCAACAAGCAAATAATAAACGTAAGTTCAACAGGATGAAGAACATAAAGTCACAGTATGATGTCTTCAAATAATTCCAAAGTTCTGAGTAGAACCTGTAGATGGCAGCAATGTACTCCCCGCCTTGCCAACAGCATGGCTAGTCCTTGCACAAGTCACTCACCTGGCAAAAGGAGTACTAACTCTGTAATTGGTTGACTAAAGGTTCGTGTCGATCCTCCCTTGGTTACCTTAACTTCTACCTTCCGGACTTTGTTATCGTCGCTGGGCATAACTTTAGTAATAAGACCCATAGGCCACTCATTCCGACAAAATTCCTTGTCTTTTAGAAGGATGAGGTCTCCAACCTTAAGATTCGGCTTAGATGCTTGCCATTTGTTACGACCTTGAAGGTGGTGAAGATACTTTTTCTTCCAGCGATGCCAGAACACATTGGCTAGATGCTGCACCTGCTTCCATTGATGCTCATAACGGTGTGACTGCAGCTTCTGTTTTGTACTTACAGAAGTGTGGAGTGAGGTGTTCACAGTTCTTATTTCCTTATCATCTTCAGGGTTTACTAGCCCATAGGTGGTGTCAATAGGGAGTAAGTAAGAGTCCTCACACAGAAACCTTGTAGGTGACAGCCATAAGCTGTCCTGAAGAGCGGCAGGAGACACGGCTCTGGTCCCACAGTCAGCTGGGTTGAGTTCAGTGGGAACGTGATGCCATTGACTTGGTAGAGAGAATCTCTTGATATGTTCAACCCTGTTGCTGACGTACACATAAAATTGTTTTGTTTGGTTGTTTATGTAACCAAGTACTACCTTACTGTCTGTATAGAAGGTGAAAGAATCAATTCTAGTGTCCATTTCACTTCGTATGACCTCGGCAATTTCTACTGCTAGCACGGCTGCACAAAGTTCAAGTCTTGGTATGGTATGTGCAGGCTTGGGTGTGAGTTTTGCCTTGCCTAGGACAAAACTACAGTGTGATTCTCCATTCAGTTCAGAGGTCTTCAAATAGGCTACTGCAGCAATAGCTTCAACTGATGCATCAGAGAAAATATGAATCTCTCTCCGGTTAGCAGTTGAAGTGGATCCTGGAACATAGCAATGGGGAATCTGAAGTTTTTCTAGTGACTTCAAAGAATATCTCCACCTTTCCCACTTGTGTTGATTCTCACTAGGCAAGGGAGTATCCCAGTCTATGTTCTCAGTAGACAACTGTCTTAGTAAAATCTTACCTTGAATGGTATCTGGAGCAAGGAAACCCAGTGGGTCATAGATGCTATTCACCACGGACAGGACTCCTCTCTTAGTAAAGGGTTTGTCACAAGTTGACACTTGGAAGGTGAATTTGTCTTGCTTGATGTTCCACAACAAACCCAGACTTCGCTGTACAGGAGGCACATCTGTACCTAAGTCAAGGTTTTTTAGACTAGTGGCATAGTCCTCAGAGTGAAAGGCATTCATAAGTTCCTGGCTGTTGGATATAATCTTGTGCAGTCTAAGGTTTGCTACAGACAGCATCTCCTTTGTTCTGGTGAGAAGATCAATTGCTTCTTTAGCAGTTGGAAAGGACTTAAGTGCGTCGTCAACGTAGAAGTTTCTTTCAACAAATTGACGGGCATCAGATCCATATTCAACTTCTCCAGTCTGAGCTGTTCTCCTTAGCCCATAAGTTGCCACTGCTGGGGAAGGACTGTTACCGAAGACATGTACCTTCATGCGATAATCTATAACTTCCTTGTTGAGGTCATTGTCCTTGTGCCATAGAAACCTGAGGTAGTTTCTGTTGTCTTCTCTGACGATGAAGCAGTGAAACATCTGTTGAATGTCGGCCATTACTGCTACAGGCTCTTGTCTGAAACGAATCAAGACTCCTATTAGACTGTTGTTCAAGTTGGGTCCAGTAAGGAGCATGTTGTTAAGAGAAACACCTTTGTGCTGAGCACTGGAATCAAAGACAACTCTGATTTGGTCTGGTTTGCGTGGGTGATACACGCCAAAGGATGGAAGGTACCAGCATTCTTCTCCATCCTTTAGTGGGGGAGCAGGCTCTGCATGATCTCTGTCAAATACATTTTGCATAAAGTCCACAAAGTGCTTTTGCATCTCTGGTTTCCTGCTTAAGTTTCGCTTTAAGGAGGAGAATCTACTGATGGCCTGCTGTAAGTTGTTGGGCAATCTCTCTCTTGGGAGACGAAAGGGTAGGGGTGCTACCCAGTTATTGGAGTCATCTTGAAAGAACTCATTGTCCATTACCTTGATGAATTCTTTGTCTTCCATTGAAGGAGCCAGTATGTCATCTTCACTGGTTGCTTTAAACACTGTAGAGCCGAAGTCGCCATCATGGCAGGAGAAAGGGCTTGTGTCACCTGAGATACCATGTTGCCATTCGTGGCTGGCTATCTTCTCTTTCACCCAGTAGTGATGTGGGCATGGCTCAAAGTAAGTGTTTCGGCCATTTGGCAGAACATTTGTCTTGAATGACGAAATGTTGGTAGGTCTTTTCATTTTGCCTATGCAGACATTGCCTATGATGACCCACCCTAGATCCGTGCACTGGGCAAATGGGGTATCTGGGGGTCCACTGACTTGTCTGTGTACCTTGTGAACTCTTAGAATGTCTCTTCCTAACAGAAGAAGGATCTGAGCATCTTTGTCAAGCGGCGGTATCTCATTTGCTATTACCTTGAGGTGAGGGTGATGGAAAGCAGCAGCTGGAGTAGGGATTTCTTCCCTGTTGGCAGGTATCTGATTGCACTCAACAAGTGTAGGTAAGGGTAATTGCAAGTTACCTTTGAGAGAAGATACCATGAGTCCATGAGCCCTTCTTCCAGAAACGTCTATAGTTCCACTACAGGTACCCAAGGTGTAAGGATGAGCTTCGCCTTTTATTTCAAATAGATTGAACAATTCCGATTTTGCAAGTGATCGATTGCTCTGATCGTCTAAGATAGCATATGCCTTTAGAGACTTTTCTGGTTGATCCTTGTGGTATATGTTCACCAAGCATATCTTAGCACAGGACTTACCACAGCGGTCTTCTCCACAAACTTCAGTGCAGGATGAAGAAATTATGGTAGAATTAGGCACTTGGTCTGTATTCTCCCCACCATGCGTTAACCTGGGAGGAGTGTTGGCAGGTTGTGCAGAGCTGGGCTCAAGAGGATGGAGGGCTTGCACATGTTCTTCAGAGCCACACTCTATGCACTTGATGGACACATTACAGTCCCTTGCAAAATGTTCTGTAGAAGCACAGCACCTGAAACATACCCTAAATGTCTTTAAAAGCTCCTTGCGCTCTTCCAGAGGCTTTTTTCTAAAGCCGATACATTTATTGAGGGGGTGTGGCTTCTTGTGTATGGGACACTCTCTGTTAGGGTTTTCAATCTTCCTACTCTGTTTGTTCGTGGCCAGAACTGTGGTAGGAGTGGGAAGGATGTCAGTCTTTTTCACGGACACTGGGCCTCTATGGTTTCTATAGTTGCCCTGAAGACTGGTACTCTTAGGAAAGGGTGAGAAGAGGCTGTACTCACCGTAGGAAAAACTTGGATCATTCTTGGTCTCTGCACTTTCCCTGATGAATTCACAGAATAAAGAGAATGGAGGGAAGGAAACCTTGTTCTCTCTTTTGTATGATGACCCTAGTGCAGTCCATTTCTCTTGCAAAGCATACGGGAGCTTGGAGACAATTGGGTTTACCCCTCTTGGAGTGTCAAGGTAACTGAGTCCAGGTAGTTTTGGGTCTGTCTTGGCTAGCTGAAGCTCAAGGAGAAGGTCACTCAGTCTCTGGAACTCCTTGTTGTCCTTACCGGATATCTTTGGGAAAGTTTCCAGACACATGAACAAAGCATTTTCTATAGCTTCTGGACTGCCATAACTTTGCTCTAGTCGCTCCCATGCAGCTGTGAGGCCTGCAGTAGGATTGTCCATGAAAACCGATCTTAATGGCTTAACACGTGCAGCAGATAGAGGACCAAGCCATTTGATCAGCAGATTCAATTCTTGATCAGCTGTAATGCCAATATTGCTGATTGTAGTTCTGAAGGCACATTTCCAACTTCTGTAGTTCTCAGGTTGGTCATCAAAACTTGTAAGACCAGTCTTTGTGAGCTCTCTGCGAAGCATGTACCTCACAAACTCTTCTGTCTCAGTTGTCTCCGCCTTTATGTGAGATGCTGTTGGCTGTATGGTGCTGATTGCGTTATCTTTGACATTGTTGTTAAAGGACACAGGGAAATATGGTGCAGCAGATGCATCCAGGTGAGTTGCTTGCTTGAAGTCAGTTGTTCCAATGGTACGTTGATTCAAGGCTGTACCAATGACTGGAGATTGATGACTTGCTTGAAGCTTGCGCTGATGCTCTGTGACGTATGAAGGCAGGCAAGGTAGACAGGTAGGAAATGCAGTGGAGTGATTTTGAGTGCAGGAAGTTGCTGGAACCTCTTTAACTTGAAGCTGTGAAGGAGTCTCTATGTAGTCGGGAGCATTGGAGACAATGGAGTGTGCACTGCAGTGGCTTAGGACATAGTCTTTAGTGCGTTTGAGGGGGTCTTCCATATCTGCTATGTTTAGGTTAATGCTGTCTTTCTCACTTGCACCTTCGTCTGCACTGATAGCTTGCTGTAGGACCCTTAGCTTTGCCATAGCTGCGTCATGTTTACACTGTTCATTTAAGGTTTCCATTGTTGCTCTTTGTCGTGCTGACTGCGCTTCCAACTCTGCCCTTTGACGGGCTGACTGTGCTTCCAACTCTGCCCTTTGACGTGCTGACTGCGCTTCTGACTCTGCTCTTTGACGTGCTGACTGCGCTTCCAACTCTGCTCTTTTTTCTGCATATGCCACCTGCACTTTGCTGGCTTCCACTTCAGCGCGGGCATTAATAAGTCGCTCACTGAGTGTTGAGTATCTTGAACTATGGGATCTTGACGAGTTTTTAGAACGTCTGGTGGAAACAGATCTGTGAGATGCAGTGTCCTGTAACAGCTTTATTTTTCCTTCTGCCTTTAATCTGGTTTGCTGGATAAAACTGTCTCTTTCAATATTGAGAGCATTGACGCGCTTTAATTGCATCATCGCATTTTCTGACTTCATGTTTTGTAAGACATTAGTGAATTTGATGTTGGTAAGCTGATAAAGCTCATATGAGGCAGAAAGTTGTTTAATGGCGCCCTCTAGTGTCAGTAGTTCACGTTCAACAGACACTGTATTGGCTTCAGCAAGGATTTTCTCCCAGACTAATTCCAAGCTATTTGACAATTCAGTCCTTGAAGCTTCATAATTCTCCATTACTTTCCAAGTGGGTTTAACTGAGCGTTTGGGTAACTCAGTTTCTTCAGGAACTTGTGGGGAGGTAGATGTGAGTTCACATGCCGAAGCTTGGTCACTCATGATAGCAGACTGACTGTGAAAGCAGGCAGGATCTGTGTGCTGAAATATGACACTGTGCAGATTGTCTCAGGCTATAAGGCTGCCATGTGCTGCTCTGTCCCTTCTGTCTTGCTATGAGGGCAGTAAATCTTGTCTGTTTCAGTACTGACATGCAGAAATCTTGTAATTAGGCTGTGAAACTCTGTTTTTCTACTGTTCTGTCTCAACTACAAAGCGATAAAGTTAATCTCCAGGTTTAAGTAGGCCTTACTCAAGCTGGTTTGCTATTATCCCTTGCATCGATACAGGCAGTTTAACTCAATGAATAAACTCACAGTTAGGACGACAGACGATGAATCCTTTCAAATGTTCCGTTTAATGATGGATATTCATAGGTAGAAAAACGTTGCAGTTGTAAGCCACATGTAAGATGTTTAGCATGGAAGATATACAGGAGTAATGACCAGAATCAGGAAGTGGAGGAGATATATAAAGAACTACGGTGAGAGAGAGAGTTCAGCTAGAAAGAAGGGGACAGATCTTAAAGACACAGAGCAAGAATAATCACATAGTGTAACACAACAACCACTCCAGTTCTTTCTGATGGTGTCAAGTGAGTGGTTGTATCTAAAATAAGTAGTGCAGATTATAGTCTTTTATTTTGGCATATTTCTGAATTGCTACAAAAGTAAGGGCTACCCTATTTGCTGCTCACAACTGCATGTAGTCATGAGACAGATGACCAGGAGAGAGATAAAGTTGATTTACTAAAGCCAAATAGACTGTGTAGTTTGCAGTGCAGTTGCACTAATTTTCCTAGTGAATGCAGTGAAGCTTCACTTTGTGAAGAATACCCAATCAAGGAGGTGCAAGGAGATAAAAAAAAAAAAAACATTTTTACTTGCACATAATTGGATGATGGAAACTAGGAGAGCTTCACCATATTCACTAAGCTCTGGGTAAAATATGTGCAACTGCATTTCCAAAGTGCACAGTCTATTTGCCTTTAATAAAGCAACCCCTTAGTATCACAAGTGAAAATGTGATCTCTCCAACCTTCCACACCACTGCCAAAAAGCATCAAGAGCCAGACAATGCACAGGGGTATCCAGGCAGAGATCATTTGTGCTGCTTGGAACGTCATCTGTATCTCCCTTAGGTTCTTTATAAATAATACACACCCAAGAATTTATATTGTACTGAGAAACATTGGTGGATTTTTGCATGTTTATTGCTTAAAATATCTGCAGGGCATTGAACTTCCCATAGAATATTTTTTTTTTTTTTTTTTTAAATATGATGAAACAATGTTGCACGTTGTAGGACATTTTGTGATGTTTTATAAACATGTCCGTTTTAAGTGTAGTTCCTTGCATCTGCACAATATTACTGCTAATGTATAGAATGTTCATTAATTGGCTGTACAATCTGGTTTTAGGTTTTTAACAACCTTTATTTCCAAGTGACTATTGATGATTTGAGACCAGAAGCAAAAAACGTGTCATTGCTTTGCCATGCTGATTCCCTGGGACTTTTGCCTGTACAATGGTGCCTTATAAATGGAGTAAATGTCACTCCACCTAAAGGTATGTAGTGCCTGCTGTTCTGTTAGCTCGGACTCCACACATTGTCAGAAATGCTTTACTTTGAGCAATAACATATAGAAATATATTTATAAGTGTAATTTGATTAACTTTATGCGTGAATATTATGGAAATTCAATATTGAGTAATCATCTTGAATTATATTTATAACAATTATTTGCATGGTTACATATAACATTAATTGAAAAATGATATACAGTATTTTCCACGTATAGTATTTGATAGTGTAGACTTTTTGGACCTGAAAAACAGAAACCAAAATCAGTTTTTGAGGTTAAAAATGATTTGTTGATCTCTCAAACCCACTGATGCCACAACTTTTTCAGTATCACAAAATGATGTAAGCACAAGTTCAGAGAAATGGAATCCCACTCAAGAAACCGAAGAGATAAATGGAAGTGACAAATTTAGAGCAGCTACCTCAACTTTGATTAATTATATACTTTGGGTTGAAAAAAGCTCTTAAGAGCACTCACAATGATTCACAGTCTCAAAATGTGATTGCATAGAGACTGTGCTGCCATGGATTCCTAACTAGCACAGCATAATCGTGATCATTTTGTGAGAATTATCATTGCATTAAGAGACAAAATAATGGAACAATTACAGTTGGGGATCCACAAATAAAGGAGGATTAGCATCTGTGTACATCACTCTCTTTGTGATTTTAAAATTACAAAAGTAAACAAAGATTTGTGAATATTCTAAAGCTAATGTTACACCCAAAAAACAGGGTCCACTTTTCAAATGTGCCCCCCCGCCCCCTCCCAGATTTGATATCTGTGATTGATAGTTGGTGCTGCAGTGGAAATCTCTTGCTTTTCCGAGCTATATGAAAACAAATATGAATCCAAAGCAGACTCCCTTGTGATTTGTTAATATGACTACTTGCAGCAGTAGGTATGAGTTTATTCTGTATACATAAGCAATTACTTGGTCCCAGAAAGCAGAGACTGAGGGACTTGACCAGAAATGATGAAAACGTGATGGCTGGTTAGCGTTGAGCATAGGGCAGATGCAGTGGTGGCTGGTGCTCAAATTTTTTGGGGGGCGCAAACAAACTGAAAAAATAAAAAATAAATTGCTGCCACTGTGCCCATTAAACGCAGCCACTGTGCCCAAACGCCACCAGTTTGCCCCCTCAAATACAGCCAGTTTGTTTCCATATACAGCCAGTTTGTCCCCATATACAGCCAGTGTGCCCCCATATACAGCCAGTGTGCCCCCATATATATATAACCAGTGTGCCCCCATATATACAGCCAGTGTGCCCCCATATACAGCCAGTGTGCCCCCATATACAGCCAGTGTGCTCCCATATACAACCAGTGTGCTCCCATATACTGCCAGTGTGCTCCCATATACAGCCAGTGTGCTCCCATATACAGCCAGTGTTCTCCCATATACAGCCAGTGTGCTCCCATATACAACCAGTTTGTCCCCATATATAGCCAGTGTGGCCCCATATATATAGCCAGTGTGCCCCTATATACAGCCAGTGTGCCCCCATATACAGCCAGTGTGCCCCCATATATATAGCCAGTGTGCCCCCATATACAGCCAGTGTGCCCCCATATATATAGCCAGTGTGCCCCCATATACAGCCAGTGTGCCCCCATATACAGCCAGTGTGCCCCCATATATATAGCCAGTGTGCCCCCATATACAGCCAGTGTGCCCCCATATACAGCCAGTGTGCTCCCATATATATAGCCAGTGTGCTCCCATATACAGCCAGTGTGCTCCCATATACAGCCAGTGTGCCCCCACATACAGCCAGTGTGCTCCCATATACAACCAGTGTGCCCCCATATATATAGCCAGTGTGCTCCCATATACAGCCAGTGTGCCCCCATATACAGCCAGTGTGTCCCCCATATACAGCCAGTGTGACCCCCATATACAGCCAGTGTGTCCCCATATACAGCCAGTGTGTCCCCATATACAGCCAGTGTGCCCCCATATATAGCCAGAGTGCCCCCATATACAGCCAGTGTGTCCCCATATACAGCCAGTGTGCCCCCATATACAGCCAGTTTGCCCCCATATATAGCCAGTTTGCCCCCATATATAGCCAGTGTGCCCCCATATACAGCCAGTTTGTCCCCATATATAGCCAGTGTGCCCCCATATACAGCCAGTTTGTCCCCATATATAGCCAGTGTGCCCCCATATACAGCCAGTTTGTCCCCATATATAGCCAGTGTGCCCCCATATACAGCCAGTTTGTTCCCATATACAGCCAGTTTGCCCCCATATATATCCAGTGTGCCCCCATATACAGCCAGTTTGTCCCCATATATAGCCAGTGTGCCCCCATATACAGCCAGTTTGTCCCCATATATAGCCAGTGTGCCCCTATATACAGCCAGTTTGTCCCCATATATAGCCAGTGTGCCCCCATATATAGCCAGTGTGCCCCCATATACAGCCAGTTTGTCCCCATATATATAGCCAGTTTGTCCCCATATATAGCCAGTGTGCCCCCATATACAGCCAGTTTGTCCCCATATATATAGCCAGTTTGTCCCCATATACAGCCAGTGTGCCCCCATATACAATCAGTTTGTCCCCATATATATATAGCCAGTTCCCCCCAAATACAGCCAGTCCCCCCCCCAGCCCTGCACTTACCTTCCTCGGTCCGCGCCGTCCTCGATGTGTTCTCTCGCCCTCGATGTCGCTTCAGCCAATTAGGTTACCGGTAACCAGATCCGGTGAACCTGATTGGCTGAACCGCCTGTGACTGTACTCCAAGGAACGCACCCCCGTGCGTTCCTAGGAGGAGTTTTTGGAAGCCGATTACAGCATGAGAGCTGTATTCGGAAAGCCTATCAGAGCCGCTGGCTCTGATAGACACTCCCAAGTCACACCCACCGCCGGCCACCGCTCTAATTCATATGGCCGGTGCTCACCAGGAGGCCGGCCATATGAATAGTGGGCAGCGGCGACAATACCCAGATTCATGCAATGCATGAATCTATGTATTGTCTTTCAGTGGCGGTGCGGGAGCGAGAGGGGGCGGTGCTCCGGCGCCCTCTATAGACGCACCGCCACTGGGCAGATGGCAGCCTGCAGAATTTTCTATCTCAAAAGGAAAGGGAAGAAGGCTCTATGGATGAGCTTGAATTGTAACTCCCTCCAGGATATATTAACCACTAGTCTCTGGATTTTATTATACCCCTCCAGGACATTGTCCCCTAGATCGTCTGCAGGAAGGTCTTTGCTTCAAAATTGTACAGATGCGCTCGCCCAAAAGTATATTTTTCAAACAATATTGGTACTTATTGGAGGAGGGAACTACATCAGCAGGAAGACTAAACTCATAAAAAAGGAAATAATATAAGGTGTGTGGCAGAAGCACATCAAAGTATTCCAACCTTTAAAGAATAAAGGCTTATGGTAATTTCACAGCATTAAAGGTATATAAATATATGCACAAAGCAAACCCAAAAGTCAGTACATGTTTAGAGACAACGACTTAGCACACAAAACACATTAATTTTTTTTATTAATATATTTTCTTTTTAAAGAAGAGTCTGCAGGAGGGAAGGATCTTGGATCATGAACGTATGATAGTTTAGAGCAATTAAGGATTGCTTGACTGTGCATGTGCAGCTTAGTTAAAAAAAAATATTGTTTTTTACTTATATGTTTGCTGCATTCTTTTATTGAAATCAATAGAATGAAACACTTCAAAAATGTACAGAGTGCAAAAAAAGGTTATGTTAGGGCCCAGTGGTTATTGCAATAGTGAAGTTTTCATTTCAGATATGTGAACAGACCCTTTAATCTTTTCTGTTTGTAGGGTATCCAGAGCAGGATTTTGACTGGGCAGATTACCAGAAGCAGTGTGGAGCAGAGGCAGCACCTAACACATCTTTCAAAAATGTAAGTTGCCAACTGTTTGGTCTAACCGTTTGACTTCTGTCATATACAGGCCCATTCAGAACAACATATGAAGAGATATTTTCCAAGAGTCACTGCACTTAACATTCATGGCCTTATTTAGAAAACCAATGCAGGTTTCGTGCCTACAGTGGCAAACAAGTCAGATTTTGCCACTTTCACCTCCTTCATAAATTACGCCCCTTCCTAATGAATGACACCACTAAGATATTTAAAAATTGCATTCACGATTAGAACTCATTCGGATAAGAAACAAGGACAATTTTGAGCATTCAAAATTTTCATCCCATCTTCAGTCTCTCATGGATGTTGCTGCCAGACTCATACACTTTACCAACAGCTCAATATCAACTACCCCTCTCTGCCAGTCATTCCAGTGGCTTCTGCTCATTCAACAAATAAAATTCAAAATACTAACAATATGCATAGCCATCCACAACAATGCCAAGTTACATCACCAAACTCATCTCAAAATATTACCCAAACCATGTTCTTCACTACTTCTAAGACTTCCTGCTCTCTAGCTCCCTCATCCCCTTCCCCCATGCTTACTTCAAGGAACTCCTCTAGATTTCCTTCTATTCTCTGAAATTCCATACCCCAAGCTGTATGGTTATCTCTGACTCTGTCCACCATTAGGCGATCCTGGAAGACTCATGTCTTCATGGTAGCCTACCTGAACTTTTACCTTCTCCATCAACTCATCCCCCACAGTTTCCTACTACAATTTGTATCACTTGCCCCTCTCTTTTAGATTGTATATTCTCATGAGCAATACATTTCTAACTTTTGTCTTTGGCTGTGTCCCTTCATTTTGTAATGTGCTATGCAAACTGTATAATAACAATAATAATAATTATTATTATCATAATAATAATAATTGTTTATTGGTTTGACTTTAGTAAAGTGATTTTTGCTTGTTTGGAATATGTTACTGCAATTTGCACCTTGTTCTGTTTATTGAATACGCCGGATGGTTTAATGTTCTTTAAGGAAACCTGTCATGAAAGAAAAATTCTATCATGGCTGAAATCTCTTACCAAATTTCTTGACTGTCAGACCCTTTTCACACTGGGGAGCTTTTCATGTGTTTTAGTGCTAAAAATAGTGCCTGTAAAGCACCTGAAAAGCGCCTCTCAAGCCTCCCCAGTGTGAAAGCCCAAGTGCTTTCACACTGTGGCAGTGCGCTTGCCGGACGGAAAAAAAAGTCCTGCAAGCAGCATCAAAATCAATGGGCAGCGCTTCATCAGCTGCGCTTTTCAGGCGCAGTTAACCCCTTCTTTGGGGTTAAATGTGCCCCACTCCCACCCGCACAGCGCCGGTAAAGCGCCGCTAATGCCGGCACTGCCCCAGTGTGAAAGAGGTCTTATGCTGACCTTTTGTTTCAGTAATTTGAGCCACTGACTACAAACAAGTATAACGATAATGTCACTCTCTCTGTGTACATTGATATGCATATATGTTTTAGGTCAGTGACTCTGACTCTGTATTGAAGCCAATGGACAGTCAGGCAACTAGCATTTTTTAGACAGAGGTCATCAATGGCAGCACCCATATTCGTTTCATGACATTTTTATTTTAAACACAGACGAGATGGATCCCTTTAATATTTCAGAAGGGCGTATCCCCTCGTAGATATCTCTTAAGGTCGGCCATACATGGTTCGAAATCTCAGCCGGTTCAGCAGGAACTGGCTGAGGTTCGAACCGTTAATGGGCAAGCTGAATGTACCAAGTTAATCAATCGAGAAATTTGGATACAACCAGCCTGCTGGATTCTCTTGCAGTTATCGCTACCGGCTGCTATAGCCATTACAGATAATCACTGTCTTCTCCTGTCGGGGATGGCTTCCCCTGCCTGTCCCCAGTGGGAGCAGACAATAACTCAGCAGTCAGCACTGTCTGTGTTGATCGAATCGTGTGAATTTCTTTCCTTCAACCCATTTGCACCGTGTATGGCCTGCCTAACTCTCTTCCAAGTGCAATTTCATTTTCAGCAGCCTGTTGGCTAAAAGAAGATAGGAATATTTTTTTTGTGTGGTATAGGTTACAAAATGTCATGACTGATATTCCAATAAGCTTGTTTTTGCATGAACCTTACACTTTTTCTTTTTAATACAAAAAAATTAATGTCTTTAGTGTGTGTGTGTAATAATAAATAATTTAAATTCATTCTGAAACATAATCTTGTTAAAATACATGAAAGAGCAATGATTTGATATCCACCCTTTTAAAAGGCCATTGTTATATGATTTATTCTATGTAATTACTTGGGTGTTGTTTTGGATTATATGTGTAGTGACATTCTAAAGAATGACGTAATTGCTAACATCTAAAACAAAACTGTTCCAAATTTAAAGTGAAGTTCTGTAGGCTTTATTTTACAGAGCCTCTCTTAAGTGATCCTCGCCAGCTAACAGACCACTTACCTTTTCAGGGAGTCATGGGTAGTCATGAGAGAAATAGGCTAGAACAGCATATATGAAAGCTAGGCATTATACAAAGCAATCTGAGATGCTTGTGCACTCTACAGGGAATCAGCCCGTGTGCACTCGGAGGAACCTACTATTCAGGGTACCCCTGTGTGACATAATTTCCTGAATGAGGATGTACTGTACATTTTTATAATTTTTTTCGTATTCAGGCTTTCCTAGTTCATTCACGCCAGTGGATGCACATTAAGGTGCACAGAACACATGCTGGTGTGATGCATTGTGGCTCATTTCATGATGCATTCTTACAGCACATTACATATCTTGCTTATTATTATTTTTTATTTTTTTTAAAGCTTAAACTTTTTTTAACTTTACACTATTTAACTCTTTGCATAGCAGCATGTTGCAATGCACTATAGCAGTGATGGCGAACCTTGGCACCCCAGATGTTTTGGAACTACATTTCCCATGATGCTCAACTACATTGCAGAGTGCATGAGCATCATAGGAAATGTAGTTCCAAAACATCTGGGGTGTCAAGGTTTGCCTTCACTGTACTATAGCATGGTAAAACATGCTTTGCAAAAATATAACACATAAGATCAATTGGCCTGTTAATGCTTTGGGACTGTTTGGCAAAGCTGCCCTGCGGGGGCTTGTTGTTACAGTTTTAGTGTTGCCTATGATTGGCTGCAATGGTTAAACAATCAGAGTGTGAGCACTTGCATGTGGGAATCCCATAGAGTCCCACACTTCATATTGTATAATAAATGCATTTGATATTTATTAATTCTAGAGCTGGAAGCCTCAAAAATATAGATGGATTGTGAATAGTGCTGAAATTTGATGCCACTATCTGCTGGCGGTGAACAAGTCTCATTAGGGGAAATTTGCTAAAACTGGTACACACAGAATCTGGTGCAGCTGTGCATAGTAACCAATCAGCTTCCAGGTTTTATTCAAAACTTAACTGAAAAGCTGAAGTTAGCAGCTGGTTGGTTACTATGCACAGCTGCATCAGATTCTGTGTGCACCAGTTTTATTAAATCCCACCCCACATTGTGTTCTGATGTGGAACATGGTTGATTTATTTAGCTTTAACGCTGACCCTGATACAGTATATCAGCATTTTTCAACTTGGGTGCCCAGGCACCCTGGGGTGCCCTTGAGGTTTCCTCAGGGGTGCCTTTGCAAAATACCTAAACATTGATCAAAATTTGCATGCAAGTCAGTAGGTGGATCAAGCTTGCCTTTTAGTTACACAAAGCCACAGGTTTTCATTATGCACCATTACAACTTTCTAGACACTGGCATCCTAACAACCAATGATGTCATCAGTTAATAAGGAGGGTGTCTGTCGCCTTCACAGCATCCTTGTTTGACGCTCCTCTGCCTCTCTCCTTCATCATTGAGGTGACCTTAGCTGACTGATGGAGAGAAATTGAGTGAGAAGAGAGACATTTGAGTACTAGTCAGTACCAGTGTGCTAAAGTGTATTTGCTTTGGAAGAATAAATCACCTCTAATGGTGGGTGGTCTACGTGTGATGTTGCTGCATTATGTAAAACTATTAGAATCATTTTTTACATTTTAGAATGGAGTGCCTCGAGACTGTCCATAATTTTAAAGGGTGCCTCGACTGAAAAAAGGTTGAAAAACACTTCATTATATATTCAGATGCAAAGTCACATTTAATAATTTGATCGTAGTTTAAATCCATCTATCTGTAATTAGAATAGCTGTAGACAACATAGTCCTTTGAAAATAGGTTGGTTTGGTAAGAAAAGCTTGTTGATTTACTCAACTGTGCTTCACCAAGAAAGCGTAATTTTATGTTTACATTCTGTTTAATCCCATTTTTGTTTGCTCTACGTGATTTGACTCAGGTGCTTTGCATAACACCCATAGCATTTTCAAATAGGAATTTCCCCTTGTCTTGCTTCCTCGTGCCTTAGTGAAGAATCTGCATTCAAAGCTCAGTACTTATATTGTAAATATGTTTTCTGCTAGACGTTATCAGTGCAGTAAATTCCGCAGTAATACAGGTACAGGAATTTCAGGTACCTGTAAAACACAGAGACCACCTTTCCTTATAATAAACTGAGCTTCTGTCAGATAGAACGCACCAGTTTATCTTGTAAAATTATATTGAAGTAGCAGGGAGTATATAGTAAACTTGACAAAAGCAGAATTTTTTTATTTTTTTTAACTGTATTTGTACATAACATTGTACTGTACTGCATTTTTGCATAAAACATAATGTAGGTCTAGCCCAAACTTTTTTTTTAGATTTGGATAGAATGGAACGTTTTTTTTTTTTTTTTTGTGGGTTTTGGTTATTTAATTGGGGGGGGGGGTATTTAGGGTTAAAATGGAATAGGACAGGCTACGAAATGGAAAGAGGATGGGGGTAGGAGATGACTAGATTGAACCTCGGAAGCATTAAATAGAAGAGATATAAGTATAAATATTGGATAACACTTGTTGGTTAATGATGAGAAATAGAGATCGTATTTTGGGGAAAATTAGATACATTTTTATTTTTAGTTATTATAGTTATCTCAATGACATGTAAACTGATAAAGCTGTGTAATGATACATGTATATCTTGAAAATGTCCTATGACTAAATAAAATAAAGTGGAAATAAAAAAAGAAATAAAAAAAAAAGAATGGAACAGTGGTCCTAGCGATCAACTTCATTGGAATAGGGGGTGAGTGGAACTCTTCCAAATGTGATATCTGTCCCAGTGACAGCTGGTCAAGAGGCATCTGTTCTTTTAGTTTGCAGCAAATTGCCCTCATTTGCTGTTTTGTCACTTGGACAAGAAGTGAAAAATAAGGCCGCAAAACAAAAAACTAACAGGTGCTCTATCCACTTCCTACTTTATTCCAAAATAAATGTGGTTAGGGATAAGTACATTAAATGAATAAGTCAGCATGCAATGGGATCCTACCGTAGCTTGCAGTCTATAGTCTGACCCCTGTGTAATTGAAAGGCAAGCCTGTAAAATATGCAATGGCTGTAAAAGAAGGACATCTATCCTTAGCTCTCCAGCAGCATACTATATGTCTTCAAACTCTTGCCCTTTGCTGCTTCTCAACCACTGCAGCTTGTTATTTCACTACAGGATGTACTAGCTTGTGGAAGGAACCACATCTTGTGGTGGAGGAAGCAGGTGTTCAACCCATCCAAAAATGTGAAAATACCTGCAGGGACCGGGGAGCAGCAAACTGCAGGAGTTTGAAGACACTTACTATACATGCTCTTCTTTTACAGGCTGTGTTTAGTTTGCAAGTCCTGTGGTAACAGGGCCACTTTAAGCAGTGGGAATAGTTGTAAAGAAGTAATGTATCAAAAACAAGTGTTAAACACTTCTGACCATAATATTAACCCTTAGCAATTTACTGAAAGTGTTTGTATGATTTACTTAGAAAAGCTCTACAACTTGCACTCAGGTTTTGAATTTGCAAGTAAGTCATGATATCACATACTGTATTTCTGATTGTCTATACTGTATATATTAGTATTTTATTGCTGTATTATGTTATGCATTAATGACTTTCCCACAACAGCTTACATATATATTCTCATTGTATTTATAAGACTCTCCCAAAGTAGAAAAGATTAGACTTACAGGCCTGGACATTCTGATATTTTAACATCCAAATCTAAAAGCAAACTTGTAATATACTAGAGCTTATCGGTCCTTAGATGAGGTGGCTATATTCACTTTTTTGTTTAGGGTTCTTTTCCTGGTATCCCCGTGAAGAACACATATCCTATCTCTGTTTGGCTATGCTTATTCCTTCACTTTATCACATGGAGGTGGTTGTCTCCCAGGCTGGACTTTGAACATGTCTTCCTCTCTTCAACCCCATCACATGGGAAGTGGAAGGATTACAGAAGGAAAACAATTGTTTGTGCTTTCAGTGCAGCTCACAGGAATTGACAATAGCAATGCATTTCTGGCTCATAAAGTATTTTCTGTACTTGCTGGAAAAAAGAAAACCACTGCAGCCACTAGTGATGAGCCAAAGATACCCAGGTTAGGTACATTTGGCAAATCCAAACCCTCTCTAAAATCAATGGAAGCTGAATATTCAAAATCATTAATGGCTATTTTCTAGGCTTGTAGGCAAGGCATGGTCAAACAAAAGGCATACAGGACTGGGCAAATAACATAAAAATAATAATAAATGTTTTATAATGCAAGCATTCAAATATAATAAAAAAAAAAAAACATGCCAGGGGGATGCCTGGAACCTGCCTGTAAAGTTGTACATTCATAAGATGTATACATCATACAGCAAAACTGAAATTTACTAAAAAAGTTGTTCAGTTTGTTCAGTTTGCTGGTAAATGTTCCCATCAGAGCATGCAGCCTGGCAGACTTGGAAATAGGGGACAAGCATGCAGCCCTCTACCTCCTGAACCATACCAGGCCACATGTCCTCAACATGGGGAAGGTACCTTGCTAGGTAGATCCTTCTTGGCAAAGCACTTTGTTCTCACAACCCTTACCTGGTAGTTGTCAGTGACTGCAGATCAGGGGCTTGTCAGCAACTGAAAGTCCCATTTAAAATAAGTTGCCCCCCCCAAATATCTGCCCCTCCTATGAAAATGCCCCCCCCCCACTTTGACAAGTCTTTTATTAAAACAAAATCCCAAAAATGTCCCATGATGTAAATCCATTTCCAATCACATCATCCAGCAATGTAGATGCACATCAATCAAGATGAATAACACCAGCTGACTCACCGAAAAACACACCGACTGCCAAACAACTAGCCTGTGCAGGAAGCAGCCACATTTATAATTTGTGCTAAATGGTTCACTTCCCGCTGCAGCCGGATGTTTGGCTTGGCCAAACACCCATTTAGTTTGACTGTTAACTGAACTCCAGTCATGTAAAATTCAGACTGAACTTGAGTTTGGTCATTCCTAGCAGCCACCACATCTAGGACTAGCAAGCTGCAATATAATACATTTTGTTCTTGGGTCAAGATATCCCTTAAATAAATAATTAAACCTGATATTTAACCACTTGCTGACCGACTCACGCACATTTACGTCGGCAAAGTGGTACGTTAGAGCAAAACAATGTCCGCCACAGTGTTGCAGTCCCACTAAAAATCGCAGATCACCACCATTACTAGTAAAAGTAAAAAATAAATGCCATAAAAATGCCGTAAATCTATCCCCTATTTTGTAGAAGCTATAACTTTTGCACAAACCAACCAATACACGCTTATTGCGATTTTTGTTGCCAAAAATATGTAGAAGAGGTGATCAAATACCACCTAAAGAAAGCTCTATTTGTGGGAAAAAAAGGACGTAAATTTTGTTTGGGTACAACGTCGCACGACGTGTAATTGTCAGTTAAAGCAATGCAGTGCCGTATCGCAAAAAATGGCCCAGGCGTTAAGGGGGAAAATATTCTGGGGCTGAAGTGGTTAAACACATCTCCAAATATCACAGATCTGGAAATTTGGAACATATAGAGCATGAAAGAGAGACAATAAAAAACATTTGTATAATTACTGTATTATTGCTTTCAGAATAGCAGATATTCTGATAAAAGTACCTCTTGCCACTCCTACAATGAAGTTACACTTTAAGATATGTATATTCCCTTTTATATATATTCTACTTTGCATTTGGAAGTTACTTTGTCATTGCCTTGGTTTCAGACATCCAACTCTCGTGGTTTTACAAAAAACATGAAGCTGGAGGCTGTTAACCCAAATAATCCCTCAGAAATCTGTGTTGCATCTGTGACCAAAGTAAAAGGGAGATTACTATGGCTCCATCTTGAAGGTACGGAAAGTCAGTTTTTTTGCTGTTTGAATTGTATTTTATAGGCACACACACTCATATACACAAGAATGCCTTCCTTTGGTATGATGATCATATATCCAACAAATTACATCAGAAAAGGAAGTTGTGGTTATTATATTTCACATTTGTTCGTGTATAAACAAAGAGTTGTATCTGCTGTAATAAAAATCTTCTTTGCTCTTAGATTTAAAAATAGGAAACTATTATCAAAAATGGAACTGGTAAATGCATGCACTAAATTTTCATGTATGAATCTGAATATTTATGTGCAAATGTTCAGTGTTAAAGTTGAGCTCCATACATATATACACTGCTCAAAAAAATTAAAGGAACACTTTGAAAACACATCAGATCTCAACGGGGCAAAATCTCATGCTGGATATCTATACTGATATGGACTGGGTAATGTGTTAGGAATGAAAAGATGACACATCATTTGATGGAAATGAAAACTATCCACCTACAGAGGGCTGAATTCAAAGACACCCGAAAATCAAAGTGAAAAAATTATGCAGCAAGCTAGTCCATTTTGCTGAAATTTCATTGCAACAACTCAAAATGGTCCTCAGTAGTTTGTATGGCCCCCAAGTGCTTGTATGCATGCCTGACAACATCAGGGCATGCTCCTAATGAGACGACGGATGGTGTCCTGGGGTATTTCCTCCCAGATCTGGACCAGGGCATCACTGAGCTCCTGAACAGACTGAGGTGCAACCTGGCGGCACTGGATGGATGGAAACATAATGTCCCAGAGGTGTTCTTTTGGATTTAGGTCAGGTGAGCGTGGGGGCCATTCAATGGTATCAATTTCTTCATCCTCCAGGAACTGGCTGCATGCTCTCACCACATGAGGCCGGGCATTGTCGTGCACCAGGAGGAACCCAGGACCCACTGCACCAGCGTAGGGTCTGACAATGGGTCCAAGGATTTCACCCCAATACGTAATGGCAGTCAGGGTGTCATTGTGTAGCCTGTAGACGTCTGTGCGTCCCTCCATGGATATGTCTCCCCAGACCATCACTGACCCACCACCAAACCGGTCATGCTAAACGATGTTACAGGCAGCATAAAGTTCTCTGCGGCTTCTCCAGACCCTTTCACGTCTGTCACATATGCTCAAGGTGAACCTGCTCTCATCTGTGAAAAGCATGGGGCACCAGTGGCGGACCTGCCAATTCTGATGTTCAATGGAAAATGCCAATCGAGCTCCACAGTGTCCGGCAGTGAGCACAGAGCACACTAGAGGATGTCGGGCCCTCAGGCCACCCCCATGAAGTCTGTTTCTGATTGTTTGGTCAGAGACATTCACACCAGTGGCCTGCTGGAGGTAATTTTGTAGGGCTCTGGCAGTGCTCATCCTGTTAATCCTTGCACAAAGGAGAAGATACCGGTCCTGCTGATGGGTTAAGGACCTTCTACGGCTCTGTCCAGCTCTCCTAGAGTAACTGCCTGTCTCCTGGAATCTCCTCCATGCTCTTGAGACTGTGCTGGGAGACACGGCAAACCTTCTGGCAATGACACGTATTTATGTGCCATCCTGGAGGAGTTGGACTGCCTGTGCAAACTTTATAGGGTCCAAGTATCGCCTCGTGCTACTAGTAGTGACACTGACCCTAGCCAAATGCAAAACTACTTAAAAACTGTCAGAAAAGATGAGTAGGGAAAAGAAATGTCAGACACCTCCACCTGAAAAAACATTCCTGTTTTGGAGGTCGTCTCATTGTTGCCCATCTAGTGCACCTGTTGTTAATTTCAATTAACAGCAAGGCAGCTGAAACTGATTAACAACCCCCTCTGTATACACCCCTCCCCCTCTGCTACTTAACTGACCAGATCAATATCCCAGGAGTTCTGATTCAAAAGTGTTCCTTTAATTTTTTTGAGCAGTGTATAATCTCTTTTTTCATATCAGCCTGATCAGAGTGACCCTTCATTATCTCCTTCATTGTCACAAGCTGAGAAAGGGCAGCGACCAAGATGTATTGTTTTACTGCAGTAGAAAAAAATCAGGTCACTGTCTGTACTGACTAATGCTGGCCATACACAGTGCAAATTTTTTTCCTGCCACCATGGGTAGCAGGAAAGAAATTTACATGATTCCCCTATCAACACAGACAGTGTTGACAGGGGAATCTGTAATTATCTTCTCTCAGCAGGTGGACAGAGGCGGGCAGGGGAAGCTGCCGGGAGAAGACAGTGCTTATTGCTAGCGGCTATAGCAACCGCTAGCGATAATCGCAAGAGAATCCAGCAGGCTGGTTGAACCCAAGTTGATCGATCAACTTAGCACATTCAGCTTGCCCATTAACGGTTCGAATCTCATCCGTTTCCGTGTATGGCCGCCCTAAAAAGGCTGTGTAAATCTGAATTGGCAAAAATACAAAGCTATTCACAATTAAAACAGCTCTTGTATGTGTATTTAGAATGTTTTTTTTTTTTTGCCTGGAGTAATAGTATAACCTGGTATTTTGCTTTTGTTTTGTTCAAAAGTAAAGCATAACTATGCCCATGGCATTACAACCACCCAGGCTCCACCCTATACTCCGGCTAGTGCAGAGGATCACCTAAATCTGGTGCTTGCTGACAATGGGTAGAAGTCTCTAAAATGTATGGGTGGGCACTCCCTAGCATTTATTATCACTGCTAAAGAAGTATCTTAAAGTAGCAGTTATCTGGAGGTTTGGCTGTCATTTCCACGTAAGAAGACATTTACTATCAAACCAGTATTAAACAGTTAATATCAATCCCATAGACAACGAATGGGGATTGATTTACTAAAATTAGAGGGTGCAGAATCTGGTGCAGCTGTGCATGGTAGCCAATCAGCTTCTTACTTCAGCTTGTGACCCACAACAGAAATGGCAGGTGCCACTCAAGGCTCCACCAGCTCCTCCAACAAGGGCGGAGCTCGTCCCAGCTCAAAACATGTAGTAGGGAAAGGAAGTCCTAAAATTCGCACATCACAGCAAAACCCTGTAAGGAAGTGTATGACAGCCTCAGCTGAGGCTGGGGGGCATGGCGGGTTGGAGCCTGGGCTAAGGCTGTCATACACTTCCTTACAGTGTTTTGCTGAGATGTGCGACTTTTAGGACTTACTCTAACTTCAGATTATTCAATTAGGCTTTGACTTAAAAAAAAAAAAAACTAGAAGCTGATTGGTTTCTATGCAGAGCTGCACCAGACTTTGCACTCTCCAGTTTTAGTAAGGCCAGCCATTCAGAGTGCAAATTTCTTTCCTGCAACCATGGGTTACAGGAAAGAAATTCGCACAATTCCCCCCATCAACAGACAGTGTTGACAGGGGAATCAGCAATTGTCTTCTCCCTGCAGGGGCAATTGATCGATCAACTTGGTACATTCAGCCTGCCCATTTACGGTTTGAATCTCGGCCAATTCCTGCTGATCCACCCGAGATTCTAATCGTGTATGGCCAGCCTAAATCAACCCCATGGTGTTTATCTTCCTCTGTGCAGTCTGGATATGTTCTTAGAGCCAATAACTATACATTGAAGATTGTTTAGTGATTACTCTTTTCTATCCCAGGAATATAATGAATAATTGGTGTAATTAACACACTGATTACAATAAATGTTTGTCATTAACTGTACACACCCATTTAACATTTACTTGGATGTTTATCTCAGGTCTACAACAGCCACCTCAAGAATATATCATTGATGTGGAATCAGTGAATATTTTCCCTGTAGGATGGTGCGAAGCTAATTCCTATCCCCTGAGTACACCACACAGAGCAACTGGTAAGTAGGTCTTGAATACAAAATATGTATGTCACTGTGATTCTAGCGTATACATTTAAAGTATTGCATTGAAAGTTCAACATCAAACCAGCTTACATGAAATACATATTTTTTTACATATTTGCTGTTCCAGATTTCTTGAGGGTATTTATTGTACAAAGGTTTAAAACTTTTTTCTTAGCCATCTTTATGTTAGATTTAACTGATGGGTAAGGATTCCTCTGCAGGGTTTCCCCAGGGCGGAATAGCAATTGCTTCCAATCGGCTGCAGTACTTGGTACTGCAAATAGAGATTTTCCAACTAATTGAAAACCCATTGTGCCAGCTGGCACCAATCAATCCCTTTTTATAGAGACAAGGAAATGAGTATTTCACACAGTACATTATCCTTATGGGATGATAAAAGATCACATCCAGTCCTGTCAATGCAGCAATTTAGGAAACTGTCAGTTATTCTTGGTGAGGGATCTGCTTGTCTATGGACACCTTACAAGAGGTTTCATTAGCTTTTCCACTGAGAGGTTTAAAGTGGTTGTAAACCTCAGACATGAAAAATTAGCAAAGCATATCCTTCTATAGTATATACTTGCCTTGATCCAAAGCACCTAGTATGAATTATGTCTGCATGAGTCACTTCTGGCAGGTATCTAGGGGTACAAGGGGGATGGGAAGGGGAGGAGGATTGAAAGCCCAAGAACACAGCCTGTGATTGACAGACTCAGCTGTGCATGTTTCCCTATGAGATAGTGTAGAGCGGTGTCCATTTCCTCCACTCAGGTCTCAGCTGCTATAGCCTCTAGCAATAATTACTGTCTTCTCCCAGCAGGGACGGCTTCCCCTGCCCTCCCTCGCCAGGACAAGACAACTGCCTGTGTCGATAGGGGAAAGAAATTTGCACCATGTAAGGTCAGCCTAAGTAAAACATTCAGTCTGTATATGTGACCAGCACATACTGTCCCTGTATGTATATACAATAAACATTTTAGATACACTATATTACCAAAAGTATAGGGACACCGCCTTTACAAGCACATGAACTTTATTGGCATCCCAGTCTTAGTCCGTAGGGTTCAATATTTAATTGGCCCACCCTTTGCAGCTATAACAGCTTCAACTTTTCTGGGAAGGCTGTCCACAAGGTTTAGGAGTGTGTCTATGGGAATGTTTGACCATTGTTCCAGAATGCCATTAAAGTTCATGTGCGTGTAAAGGTAGGCATCCCAATACTTTTGACAATATAGTGTATATGGGGCTGAGCAAACTAGAATTGCTTCTGCTTAGCAAATCAGTTGATATCCCAAATCAGCTATTCTCGAACAGGGTTCCATGAAACCCTAGCGCACCTCTAGAGCAGGGATATGCAATTAGTGGACCTCCAGCTGTTGCAAAACTACAAGTCCCATTATGCCTTTGCTTCTGGGTGTCTTGCTTGTGGCTGAAAGAGTCTTGCTATGCCTCATGGGACTTGTAGTTCTGCAACAGCTGGAGGTCCGCTAGTTGCATATCCCTGCTCTAGAGGTTCCTTGAACTGTGATTGATTGTCCTCCCATTTGATGGTGCCAGCATAGTGCCAGACCAAATCCACTTGGCAAATCCAGCAGCATGACACCATTGATGTTTTTAGCTGTCTGTAAGGGTGTCATTCTGACCAACACTGACCTCTACAATAGGGAGCATTTTCCCACTGACCCCTAATGAACTGGTTTTAGTAAGCATTCCTCAGTTAGTAAGAGACCTAAAAATTATTGCATGGGTGCTCAACCTGTGGCCCTCCAACTGTTGCGAAATTACAAGTCCCATGAGGCATTGCAAGGCTGACAGTTACAAGCATGACTTCCAAAGGCAGAGGTATGATGGGACTTGTAGTTCTGCAACAGCTGGAGGGCCACAGTATGAGCACTCGTGTTTTAGGGGTTACTCTGGGGTAAAAAGGTTGAGAAAAGCTGTTCTAGATGAACTTATTACTATCAGAGCAGATGGGAGTGTCTCTTGATACCACATGAGGTTTATATGTTAGTCAGTTGCTTAGTTGCCTCATGCATTGCAAACTTTTGTAAAGTATCACCAAGGTGTAAAAAAAAAAAAATTACATTATAAAAGGCGCAGATTCATTGCTGATTAAAACTAATTGCTCTAGTGAGTTGTAGAATGGTCTTGCTTGTTCCGTTTTCTGCACTAATGAACACATTTCATAGTATAGTATAAGAAGCAGCAGCATGCTGATATGTCAGGAAAAAGCTCTAAGCAACCATAATAATATAGCCGAAGGTAAACAGACCTCCATCCCAAATTCAATGCAGCAGTGACCCCCCTCCCCCCCCCCCCCGGTATTTCATTTCATGCACGCACACAAAGAACTGTTCCCATGTATCATGAAGGAAAGACTGATGACATGGTTGGTAACTGATGGAATTAGATGCCGAAAAATCTTTGTGACAAGTGTTAAGCTCAGTGTTAATCACTCCCTGCCCCCTTCACTATCCATCCATTGCTCTCAATGTTCAATTCAATTTCAGAGCAGAAAAATGCAGTTACAATCCTATCAGCAATGTGTAGTATTTTCCCCAGCAATTCAAATGAATATTTTAGAAATGTTTTATTTAACTCTTTGTTTTTTGTCTTTTATCTAATTTGCCTGCAATTGAAATATTGTGCCTTGGTGTACCGGCAGTTTAGTATGCTGCTTGGACAGACATGCATCTCACACCTGTTCTGTTCATCCTTCATTGTATTTCTCATCTTTAAAACCTGTGCGACTAATTGCTGGCCCCTAAAAGGGAGGAAACACATTGTGTGAGAACTGTAACAAGAGTTCCACATTCCTCACTTGTACCAATGGGGTTTTCTGCTAGACCTTGTAACTAGAACTGAGTTCAACACACCAGTATATAAGCTAATCCTAGTGTGAGATTCCCAGGCATTAAAACACATTCATGCCTAGTGAAAACGCGCAAGGCTTTACAAACTGTGCATGTTTGAAATATGTCTTTTCCCTGGCTTTTATTGCTAAGCCATTAAACATAAGTTAAATGGAGCATTACACAGATCTCAAATTTGGATCTCATGCTCGGATATAAATTACAAGGCACTGCAGCCAATTAAAGCTTTTCCAGTTACTCCTGTAAGTGGCAGTAATGCACCCAGATTTTTCACTGTCAACAGAAACAGCCTGGCAAGACCATCTGATCTGAGCAAAAGGGACACTTTCATATTGGCAGGAGTTCCTGAAGCTGTTATGTAATCAGATACACTGTTCAGTGTTTTCAGCGAATGATTCATATGGCATAATTAGAGATCACAAGCTATGCTGCGAGTTTAGGCATTTCATTATGCATGCACTCAAGCATCCCATGACCTCCACACATACACAATTAAGGTAATTGTTGACCTATTAAGAGCATACATAACATATGTGCCTCCTTTAGATATGAAATGAATTGCTAATAAGCAACAAGAGAGGCTATTTCATATATACCACCTACCATCAGCAATTAAACCTTACACGTTAATTTTATCTATAACTAATGGCTACTGCAAGTTCCCAAATGTCATACTAAAGAGCTTATTATTGATTAAAACGATGGAAAATAGAAATTGCAAGCAGTAATGACGTATAATTTATAGCTAGCTGGAAAGCATGTTCAGATCTGAATTTGAATGCATTTAAAGTTTACATTAGGAATATATAATCCTGCTATATAATATAATATAGGTATTTAGAAATAGATTTGCTTTTCTCCCTAATAGTTTTTTTTTCATATTGTATTTAAAATATACAGTCAACTGAATTAGGCAATGATAAAGATAATTAAAAAGATTAAAAAAAATCATACAATTTAAGGAAATTTAGTACGGCTGATACAGAAAAGTGAACAAAAGGCTATTATTAACAGGATAATTTTATGACTATTTTAACTCAAAAATATAGTAACTTTGTTTTTATAATATAGAAATGAGTGACTTAGGCCCCTTTCACACTGGGGCGGGCAGGTGCGCTGGTGGTATAGCGGCGCTATTTTTAGCACCGCTATACCGCCGTTTTTACTGAAAAAAATATATACTATAAACACTATTATTATAATTTGGTTTGTCCTTTAGTACACTCTATAAACAAGTGTTATACACACAACATAAAATCCCAAATTTGTATACTTTATGTGATACCACAATTCTAGTGCTACAAATACAATATGTGCACACTGCAAATTGAAATTAATTATATTCTACCAATCACTGTGTTGGGCATTGATACTATAACCTCGGTGCTATAAATCCAAAATGTGAATATAAAACACCATACACTCTCTCATGCGAGTCTGTGTATAATAGTGCCGAAAAAGTTTACTCCATTTATGATTATTCTTCCAAACTGCTAAACAGGATCCTGAAGAGAGTATTCAACAGATATTCCACCACTGTGCACCTTATACACTCACCTCAAAGAAATGACCTATATGATATATATCATATAGGTCATTATAGGTCAATGCGCAAATCAGACCAACTGGTGGGGCTTGCTGTTACAATCCTCCAGTCCAGGGCATCAGTGGGGCTTGTCTCACTCGGAGTATTTCTCAGGAACATGGATATGATTTATGGGACCGTTTAAGTGTTCATAACCATCTCTCCATGTATAGGGTGGTACTCCAGATAAAACATAAAGAGATTGCCAATAATGCAATAAGATCTAAATAAAACCATCCCTGAGGGAGTCACGTGATCAATGACACAACGCGTTGGGTGAAGCCTGGTGACATCACTTCCAGTGTGGATAAAAAACGGAAATTGGTGAAAAACAATTACTGTGAGCTGCATTGTTTACAAACAGAATGCTGGCTCATTTCATTGAATAAAAGTTTTTATTTAGATTTTAGTGCGCTATTGGCAATTTTCTTTATGTTTGGAGTACCACCCTATGCATGAAGAGATAGTTATGACCACTTAAAGGGACCCATAAATCATATCCACTTTCTGAGTAATATCCCAAGAGAGACAAGCCCCGCTGATGCCCTGGACTGGAGAATTGTACCAGCAAGCTCCACCAGTTGGTCTGGTTTGCGCATGTGACCTATAATGAACTATATGATATATATTATATGGGTGCATTCTTTGAGGTGAGCATTTAAGGTGCACAGTGGTGGGATATCTGTTGAATACACTCTTCGAGACACAAATTTTGGATTTAAAGCACCGGAGTTATAGTATTAATGTCCAACACGGTGATTGGTAGAATATAATTCATTTCAATTTGCAGTACGCTCATGATATATTTGTAGCACTGGGAGTGTGGTATCACATAGCGTATACATATTTTGGATTGCACGTTGTTTGTATAGCATGTGTTTTTACAGTGTTCTGAAGGGTAAACAGAATCACTATAATAGTGTACAGTTTTTCCATCCATTTATCACAGTTGTATATGTCATATAAAAGCAGCACTGCACTTAGTCACTAATTTCTATATTTGCCAGCGTGGGAACACATTATAAGTGTCAGCAGCAGTTCTAATTTATTTTGATTTATTATTATTTTATTTTCACACGGGTAGTGCATAGGTAATTTCTATCATTATTCACTTTATTTTTATAATATCTAAAGTTTATAAGGTGCCTACTTCCTCCATAATTAAGTGACAACTACTAATGATCATTGGACCTTGATGGCTCAATAAAGATATCACACTTCACAAAGTCTTAAGCTGCCTATACATGTTGAAATTGCATTGTTCAACAACAATTTTGATTTTTCACCTATATCAAATGTCCACTATTTTCATCTATTTAATCTATCCACTATTTTCAATCAACCTCTAGTCGGTTGAGTTGCCGAGCATGACAGATAATCCATTCTCTTTCTATCAGATTGTTTGATGAGGTTTCTGTTTTTGATCAGGTTCTATTTCATCACAATTATTTTTCATTGTAATAAATCTAGTTCAATCCCTCAAATTTAAGATTAGCAGTCAATCAAATTTGTTAGTGGTAGATTGTATTAGTGAATAAAATATGGTTGGACGTAATTAAAAAAAACGAAATATTGCTATGTGTAATGAAGGAGTGTGCTTCTTGTGGGTCAAGACCATAAATAGGGTCCCAGTAACATTTCTATTAGTCCACAAATTGTAAATTACTCTAAACATTTATTTGGATTGTAGTTGCAACATTTTCTCTTGGAGTCCCAGACAATGGGAAAATGAGTGGTTGAAGCTCCTGAGGACACTGTTGACATGATTTTAGAACATGTTGGAGCACCAGTGCTCTAAAATTTTGTATGCTTCAAACATCCTTACTTATAACCATACATATGCAGATTAATATTTGTAGCAGCAGCCAAAGTCAATGCATCATCTGTATTTTCTAACCCTATTGAAACAGTCCCTACTTTAATCATGTCATAATTTGCTTGATATGTGTTTGAAAATGATTATGTTATAAGAATATATTTCACTAAATCATCTTACTGAAAACACTGTTTTATTTGAATGTATAATTCATTCTACAGCAGAGTTTAAAAGTGTCAACTAGTTGTGCTCTCATACAGTATATTTTAGTTTAGTTAAGAGTAGCCTAGAAATAGAAATCTTAATTATACTGATGGATCTTTGGATTGGAATGCTATTTTAAAATAAGTATTTCATTATTCTTTTTAAGTGAAAAAGAAGAGGAAGATTGCCGTTGTACAGCCAGAAAAACAGTAAGTTGTTTCTTTCGTCCGAAAAAATATAAATTTTTCTTAAATATTTGATATTCAGTTACCATATCTCTTGAGATATCATTTTATATGCTGCAAAAATCTTAAGGCCTGGTTCACTTCTGTGTGGTTGATTGCCGCTGCAGGTGTGCACCTGTTCCCACCGCCACAGCCACCAGCACAAAAAAATGCAGGAGATGTATGTGGGTGCCACTAATCCTGATGGCATGCCACACGCACTGGAAATTGCTCCTGCACTGGTAGCAAGACTGTGCTCGCAGTTCCCCTGTGGGCTGCAATTCCAAAAATGGAGCAAGGACATTTTCCCTGCAATTCAAGAGACGTTGCAGTCCAATCAAATGAATGGGCACCCATGCACGTGCAAAACGTGGCGTCATTGTGAACCAAGGCTTCATGCACACTGGACATCTAAAACACTGCTTTTAAGGGTGTTTGACTTTTTTTCCTGCCTTTAAACACCCCTACATGTTCCTGCCTATGGGGTTGATTTACTAAACTGGAAAGTGCAAAATCTGGTGCAGCTGTGCGTGGTAGCTATCAGCTTCTAACTTCAAGTAAGAAAAAAAAAAAGTAAGAAAAAAAACTGCGCTAATTCGTGAGCAAAAAATTAAAAAGACTATAGCTGCAACAATAAGTGCTATACTACACCACCGATTAAATAAAGAAAAAAAGTTGCGCTAAACGTACAAAAAATAGTTAATATCTTAGTGAAAAATTGAATGCTAATTCACAAGAACTGGATAAACATGCACATTAAACCAATGAGTAATGTGAAGTGAAAAAAAAACCCTATAGAAAGGTATAACATGTGAAGAGCACAGCAGCTCTCCAAATAAATTGTGAATGGTTAAATTGGCCCCAAAAAAAAACACAACAATAACACAGTTCATAAGTTCATAGATATAAAAAAATGTTCAGAGAAGGGGTCCTCCACCGTATTCTATATAATCCGTGATGAATAAACACCAAAAAAATAGTGATAAAGAGACCTCCACCGATACACACACTGCCGCTTACCCCAGGTAAATGATCCCTTATGACAGGGGATCTGGATGCGCCTGTGGCTAAATCCCTAGCCAGGGGTCTGTGGCAACCGCGTCCAATCGTTGAATTGGCATCCTTACCAGGAAGAGGCAACTCACAGTGGGTGGACATACGATATCAGTATGGCAATGAACCAAGGAACCAAAGAAAAGGAAGAACTAATAGTGTAAATCCTTACACATTTTATTTCGCATAATAGTCAAATGCAAACTTACTGATTTACTGTATGTTTGCATTTGACTATTATGCGAAATAAAATGTGTAAGGATTTACACTATTAGTTCTTCCTTTTCTTTGGTTCCTTGGTTCATTGCCATACTGGTATCGTATGTCCACCCACTGTGAGTTGCCTCTTCCTGGTAAGGACGCCAATTCAACGATTGGACGCGGTTGCCACAGACCCCTGGCTAGGGATTTAGCCACAGGCGCATCCAGATCCCCTGTCATAAGGGATCATCTACCTGGGGTAAGCGGCAGTGTGTGTATCGGTGGAGGTCTCTTTATCACTATTTTTTGGTGTTTATTCATCACAGATTATATCGAATACGGTGGAGGACCCCTTCTCTGAACATTTTTTTATATCTATGAACTTATGAGCTTCTAACTTCAGCTTGTTCAATTAGGCTTTGACCAGAAATCAAATAAAATGGAAGCTGATTGGTTTCTACGCAGAGCTGCACCAGATTTTGCACTCTCCAGTTTTAGTAAATCAGCCCCAATGTGTCCATGCACACATAGGTGCTTAAAGGCATTTAGCGGCAGAAAAAAAATCACTTGTGGATTCAGAAGAGGAGCACTTGGGTGAAAAAAATGGCAAACACGCATAAATGTACGATAACGTTAGACACATTTACATATGTTTGCATATTAATGCATTCTGATAGCCAGAATAAATTATTTGCGTCTTTAGGCATGCTTTTAAAGATGCATTTTATTCCCCTGGAGCAAAGGCCTCAAGTGGAGGAAAGCAAATATTCTGTATGCAGGAGGTCCAAAGCCTGGTACACACAATGAGATCATCCATTTTTTCTACATGCTAGTCTCATATGGAAAATGAAGTAATATAATGTATTTTATTGTATTTGTATTGCACTTTCAGACAAATACAGTACTGAGTAAACGAAAATCATACGATCTGATATTATACGAGAAAAAAAATTGTGTTTGTCCCATCGGATAATATCAGATGTACTGTCGTGATCAGCTCTCGAAAGCTGTGTAGTAACGATCAGTTTATCATAGATCGCTTTGAAAGTGGTATTTTTCGTATGATTTTCTGATGTGTGTATGGGCCTTAAATCGTACAGGGGACTCGTGTACATTATTCAGCAGATTCCACAGTTTCTTTCTTAATAATGTAAATTCATTCAAAAAATTAAATCAATTAATTCAAAAACTAAATCAAACCTACAAAAAAGTGTTTATTTTTAAAGGAGTTGTAAAGGCAGAAGGTTTTTTATCTTCATGCATTCTATGCATGAAGATAAAAATCCTTCTGTGTGTAGCAGCCGCCCTAGCACCCACTAATACTTACCTGAGCCCCATCTCTGTCCAACGATGCCCACGAGTCCCTCGGCTGTCTGAGACACAGCAGCGGCGCCATTGACGCCTGCTGCTGTCAATCGAAGTCAGTTAGCCAATAAAGAGAGAGAGGGGGCGGGGCCGAATGGCAGCTCCTTGGCTGAATGGACACGGAGCTGCAGCTCAGCTCGGGTGCCCCATGCTTTCTGTGGGGGCACTCGGCAGGAGGGAGGGGCCAGGTGCAGAAAAGAGGAACCCAAGAAGAGGAGGATCCAGGCTGCTCTGTGAAAAATCATTGCACAGAGCAGGTAAGTCTGTGATTTAAAAAAAAAAAGAGATTCTTTACAATCACTTTAATCATAGATACTGCATGCTTGCATTACAGATTATTTAATGTTAGACAATGGAGTTGGTTTTCACTGTGACTAAAAGTGAACATTCTCTACTTCTTTAGTAAAGCTTCTGACAGGAGCAGAAGATTCAGACATGAAACTGTTTAAATCCCCATAAAAAATACTTAGAAGTGAAAAAAAAGCCTTCCTATCCTATAGACAATAGTCTGTTCCAGATGTCTTAATATCAGAAACAAGACACAATTTATAAAAGACATTGCATAGTACATTACCATTTACATCTCTAGTGCCTTTTTTATTAGTCTTGACATTACCGCAAAGAAGCCCATAAAGCAGATTTCTGTCCATTACATGCAACATTAAAAAGCAAATATAACTTTTCAGGGTGGAATTAGTGTTGTGTTGATGATTTTACCACCAGTTTTATTGACGTTGTAAAACCAAAAAATTGAAGTGGATGAGCTCCAGAGAGGCGATCCTCTAGCAATAATTTTTTTTTTCATTCAGTCAACTTGGCAAAGTTGGTATTTGACAGACTATAAAAGCTGTTTAGTAAATGCGTCATTAATGTCGGAATTTAGTGTTATGGTTCTGTGATTATAGAAGAATTTAGCGAAATGGGTATTTTGTGTGTTTAGATTTAGATGAGCCTTATGCATTTTTATGGTACTGTGATTACAATTATTGTAATTAAATTGTACTGTGTCATTTTAAAATGGAATGCATTCAAGTAACACACACATTTATTTATTATCTGCATGATTCCGAGTCTGTAGCACACAGCCTTTAGGCTCAGTACAGTCAACTGTTTCTTTTTCAGTCCTTAAATTATAGTGAAATTTGGAAGCTGTAGATACACAGACTTTTTGAAAAACGAATGCCCCTTCAAATGCTGACTCCCTTTTTATTAATGCTATCATGTTCACATAACTGAAATATTGGACACATTAGCTAATACTGCAAGATAAGTCCACCCTACGTTTAAACTTGGTTTGCTGGTAGAGCGAAAAACTTAAGCCCTGTAAAAAAAAAAAAAATTATTACAATATGCAATGTAGCAAAGACTGCTTGTATTTTATTTTTATTTATTTCTTCTTTTTCTATGTTACCTGATGAAAATAATTGTGACTCAAAATAAATTGTCTGCTTCACTAATATGAAATTTTTATTTTATAGATTGCCATCCTCAGTGCCTGTAGAGAAAATACCTCATGACCCTTGTCCTTTTCCTCAGACTGATAATTATTCAACAGGTACAACAACTTTGATTAGATTACTAATGCCATTAAAAAAAGATATGTGTGTTAATGATTGATGTGTATTTTGTATGTTATTGTATGTAAACACAATGTCATGGTAGGGTTACATTTATTTCTGCCATAAGCTACTTTAGGGAAAGGTAAACCAACCAAAGCTGGGCATGTGAAATAATTCAACTTATACTAGAGGGGTTGATTTACTAAAGGCAAAAAAGCTGTTCACTAAGGGAATTTTCCCTTAACTAAGTGAATATTGGTGAAGCTCTGCTGACTTTTATCATCCAATCATGTGCAAGCAAGAATACTGTTTTTAATGTTCCTTGCACATGATTTGCTATTCTTTGCAGTGTGTCTTTTTACCACATTCGCTATGTTCTAATGAAAATTCTCTTGCAAGGTGAACAGCCCATTTGCCCTTAGTAAATCAACCCCTATAAGTCCCATCAAGTTTGTTTTGGGGTTAGGCAAGTGGGTCTGATTTACTAATGTGTGAAGTAAAGTTAATTGCAGAGAAATTTGAATGCAAAAGCCACTAAGAGCAGCTTCATGCAATTTAAAACCAGCATCTCAAAAGTAGCCTAAAGCAGCTCCTTGAGCGACAAGAAGGTAAATGAATGCAAGTCAAAGCATTTTCGGAAACACATGAAAGAATACTGCACTTGACCCAGTTTAAAAGTAAAGTATGGCAAAAGCACTTATGGTCAAACTTCTATTCTAGATCACAGGGTTCACTTACGAGTGCTCTCCTGTGATCCAGAATCAGCCTCAGCTGATGTCAGAGTTGGTTCTGGCTCTGGAAGGATCCTGACAATAATGTTAGGATCCACCCAGATAACTGTTTAGACCTGGCTAAGCCTCTCAGTGTGCTGCTAAGAGCCCGAGCCAGCCGCTGCCTCCCCCCCCCCCCCCCCCCCTGGCCCCAGTGCTCCTGTGAGCGCTGGAGAGGCAAAGCAGAGAGCGGTGACTGGCAGTTACCACTCTCTTCTCAGAGCAGACTGCGGAGTGAGCAATCAATGGTCATGTGATCTCTCAGTTCTCAGGTTTAAAGCCAGTGGGGACAGCTGCAGCATTGCACTGATGCTCCAGCAGAGAGGTGAGTATAGATGTTTGTTTGTTTACTATTCCCCCACTTCTCCGTTAAAGTCCATTTACACAAATCTTTTAATGTCATCTGAGATTGGATTGTTGTCACTGAGTCATAGTCTTGCAAGGAAGCAAAATATTACTATGCATGGCCACCTAATAGAAAGTACATCATTTGTATATAATGGCACTTACATTTTTTTTTTTTCAATGGGCACCCTTACCACTTGCTGACCGCCTAACTGTAAATGTACGTCATTACTTTGACGTCAAATACCAGGGTTATGGCAGCAGCTAGACAGGCGGTCAGCTTTTATATAAAAGTGGTCCCAGTAGCGGATTCGCTGCAACATCACTTTTATAGGCAGCGGCAGAGGTGCCCTCCCACCGCTACCCGGTTGTCTTCGAGCTTACCGGAGCCTACTAATCCCTCAGATGCCTGGGCAGGAAGCCAAGTGAGCACAAGATAGCCCCCACTTGGCTCTATGCCCTCGGAGGACCGGAGCAACGTCTGACGTCACTTCCGCCTCTAAGGCTTAACGGGTTTTTTTTTCTTCTTAAAGACAAAATTAAATTTACATTTTTTTTGCTTTTAAATGTAAATGAGAGATCTGGGGTCTTTTTGACCTCAGATCTCTCAATAAAGAGGACATGTCATGCTTATTTCTATTACAAGGGATGTTTACATAATAGGAATAAAAGTGTTAAAAAAAAAGGGACAGTAAAAATAAAAAGTTAAATAAATAATAAAAAAAAGTAAAGTGCCCCATTCCTCTGAGCTCGCGCGCAGAAGCGATTGCATACGTAAGTGGCGCCCGCATATGTAAATGGTGTTCAAACCACACATGCGAGGTATTGCTATGATCTTTAGAACGAGAGCAATAATTCTAGCACTAGACCTCTATAATTAAACAGGTAACCTGTAAACCTTTTTAAAGCGTCACCTATAGAATCTATTTATTCACTCAGCATCACATCATCTTTCACATTATACAAAAAAATTGGACTAACTTTACTGTTTTTTTTTTTTTTATTAAAGTGTATTTTTTCCCAAAAAATTGTGTTTGAAAGACCACTGCGCAAATAAGGTGTGACATAAAATATTGCAACAACCGCCATTTTCTTCTCTAGGGTCTCTTCTAAAAAAATTATATAATGTTAATAATAAGTATTTTCTAGCAAAAAAATACAGTTTTTTACTTGTACACAACAAATGTCAGAAAAAGGCCTAGTCTTGAAGTGGTTAAACATTAACACACATGTGTCATGTGTATGAAGTATTGAGAAATTTGGTAAAAATGTCCACATTGTCATAATATCTTGTTGCTCTTTCTGTCTAGGAACCAGCAATGGAAAATACTGTTGTCCCAGACTGTATATCAATCACCGTTGCTTTTCAGGACCATATTTAAATAAAGGTCGGATAGCAGAACTACCTCAATCAGTAGGTCCTGGGAAATGTGTGTTGGTTCTTAAAGAGGTATGTGGCCAAGCTATTATTTTTATCGAATAAACTGTTTGATTCTTATGTCCATAAGTGTACATATAGCCAAAACTCTTTGTTTTAGAGTAGAGTAGGGGAAGGATTGGACTTTTATTGCTGTGTGTGCCCCTGCTGAGTAGATTCACCCTGTGTATATATATCCAGTTGACCACTGTGATGATGGGAACTGATAGGAAATCCAACATTTTAAAGCAGTCATCAAAACAAGAGGCAAGGTTGCATTTTTCAAAGAAGACGGTTGTTTCAGTGACAGCTGTCTAACATGGGAATCAGGCGCGGGCTGGGGCGGGTGGCAAGGTGGAGATTTCCCCCCGGGCCGCTTCCATTATCTTTTAAAACGGCCGCGGTCCGCAGCGCTAGCTGTCTGTTTTTTTTTCCAAAAGTCGGCCGCGGCGGCCGCCGATTGGCTGGCTGGCTGCTGCCTTCTGTTCTGCACACGCACTGCATTGTGGGAGTTGTAGTTCGGCCGCGCTATATAGGTAATGAACCTATCAGCGCAGCAAACTACAACTCCCACGAGTCTCAGAGGCAGCCAGGCAGGTCATGTGGAATGTCAGGGGAGGGTCAGGGGGTACGAGTGGCATCAAGAGCGTCACACTCGTGGGTTGGCTTGGGACTGGCTGCAGAGGAGAGACGTGATCTTATCACGGTGCAAGGCTAAAGTAAGTGTGAATGATGACCCCCCGCCAGCCCCCCCCCCCTCGGCCAGCCACACTCAGCCAGCCCCCCCCCGCCCTCGGCCAGCCACACTCAGCCAGCCCCCCCCCCCTCGGCCAGCCACAGCCAGCATACTCAGCCCAGCACCCCCCTCCCCAGCCAGCATACTCAGCCCAGCACCCCCCTCCCCAGTCAGCATACTCAGCCCAGCACCCCCCCCCCCTCGGCCAGCCACAGCCAGCATACTCAGCCCAGCACCCCCCTCCCCAGCCAGCATACTCAGCCAGCACCCCAACCCCCCCCCAGCCAGCATACTCAGCCCAGCACCCCCCTCCCCAGCCAGCATACTCAGCCCAGCACCCCCCCCCCCTCGGCCAGCCACAGCCAGCATACTCAGCCCAGCACCCCCCTCCCCAGCCAGCATACTCAGCCCAGCACCCCCCTCCCCAGCCAGCACCCCAACCCCCCCCCCCCGGCCAGCATACTCAGCCTAGCACCCCCCTCCCCAGCCAGCATACTCAGCCCAGCACCCCCCCTCGGCCAGCCACAGCCAGCATACTCAGCCCAGCACCCCCCTCCCCAGCCAGCATACTCAGCCAGCACCCCAACCCCCCCCCGGCCAGCATACTCAGCCCAGCACCCCCCTCCCCAGCCAGCATACTCAGCCCAGCACCCCCCCCCCCCTCGGCCAGCCACAGCCAGCATACTCAGCCCAGCACCCCCCTCCCCAGCCAGCATACTCAGCCAGCACCCCAACCCCCCCCAGCCAGCATACTCAGCCCAGCACCCCCCTCCCCAACCAGCATACTCAGCCCAGCACCCCCCTCCCCAGCCAGCATACTCAGCCTAGCATATTTTTTTTTATGAAGTCGGCCAGATGCACGGCCGCATGCTGTGGCATTCTGGGACTTGTAGGCGGCAGGCTACACAAACACCCTGTGATTGGCCGAACAGGGTCATGTGCGGCCGCACGCTGTGGAATTTTGGGACTTGTAGTCATGATCCGAGACTCGCATCATAAGTCATGATGCGACCCTCGCATCATGACTACAAGTCCCAGAATTCCACAGCGTGCGGCCGCACATGACCCTGTTCGGCCAATCACAGGGCATTTGTGTTGTGCGCGCCCTGCAAATGGATCGGCGGAGCTGGTCACGTGTGGATGCGGCCAAGCGGGGCTGGTCGTTACCACTTGCTGGAGTCCTTCCTCTCTGCGTGTTTCTGAGGTCTCTAAGTCTCATCTACCCCCCTCTCTGTCAGCGCCCCTCCCCTAGCCCCCTCTCTGTCAACCCACCTCCCCTCTGTCAGCCCACTCCCCATCTTAGCCCACCCCGTTAGCCCTGCTCTCTCAGCCCACCCCCACTCTCAGCCCACCCCCCTCTGTCAGCCCACCCCTCCACTATCAGCTCCTCTCTGTCAGCCCACCCCCCCTCTGTCAGCTCACTCCCTCCTCTGTCAGCCCACCCCCGTCAGCCCTGCTCTGTCAGCCCACCCCCCTCTCAGCCCACCCCTCCTCTATCAGCTCCCCTCTGTCAGTCCACCCCCCCTCTGTCAGCTCACTCCCCCCCTCTGTCAGCCCACCCCCTCTCTGTCAGCCACAGCAGGGAGCCAGGCCAGCCACCTGCAGCAGGGTGCACTGTGCCAGCCAGCCAGCCACCCACCCACTGACCCACAGCAGGGAGCCAGGCCAGCCACCCACCCACAGTAGGGTGCACCGTACAAGCCAGCCACTGACCCACAGCAGGGAGCCAGGCCAGCCACCAACAGCAGAGTGCACTGTGCCAGCCAGCCACTGACCCACAGCAGGGAGCCAGGCCAGTCACCCACAGCAGGGTGCACAGTGCAAGCCACCAACTGACCCACAGCAGGGAGCCAGGCCAACCACCAACAGCAGAGTGCACTGTGCCAGCCAGCCACCCACCCACCCACTGACCCACAGCAGGGAGCCAGGCCAGTCACCCACAGCAGGGTGCACAGTGCAAGCCACCCACTGACCCACAGCAGGGAGCCAGGCCAGCCACCCACAGCAGGGTGCACCGTGCAAGCCAGCCACTGACCCACAGAAGGGAGCCAGGCCAGTGACCTACAGCATGCTGCACCGTGCCAGCCAGCCACTGACCCACCCACTGACCCACGGCAGAGAGCCAGGCCAGCCACCAACAGCAGGGTGCCAGGCAGCCACCCACAGAAGCCAGCCACCCAGGGTGACCCACCCAGAGCAGGGCCAGGGTGCCAGCCACCCATGGTGACTCATCCACAGCAGGGCCAGGGTGCCAGCCAGCCACCCACGGTGACCCACCCACACCAGGAAACCAGCCAACCACCCACAGGAGCCAGCCAGCCATGGTGACCCACCCACAGCAGGGAGCCAGCCACCCACAGAAGCAAACCAGCCACGGTGACTATCCACAGCAGGATGCCAGCCAGCCACCCACGGTTACCCACCCACACCAGGGATCCAGCCAGCCACAGCAGGGTGCCGGCCAGCCACCAACAGGTGCCAGCTAGCCACCCACAGGAACCAGCCTCAGAGGATGCGGGAGCCAGCCACAGCTACAGCATCCATAGTTAAGGTAAGAGTAGTGCTAAAATTTTATTTCTACTTTGTGAGAGGTTGGGGCAGGGGTTAGAGTCATGGCACAAAGAGGGGGTCCCATTAGACTCTGTTGTAGCCTGACAGGGGGCCCTTGCTTTATTTGGTCTGGGGGCCCTGGGTGTTGTCAGTCTACCCCTGGGCAGCAAGGCGCGCCAGGGAGTTGGGACCCACATGACTGGCTTGGGCTGCAAGTTTACTTGACCCCAGCACAGGAGCATCACTTCACACCCCCAGGATCGGAGGAGGCCATGCAAGGACCTGCTGAGCTGGTACTGGCAAGGGCAGCTGCCATCACTGAGGTGAGAGACCCTGACACCCGCAGCTGAACCCCACATCCCATCTACCCCCCCCCATACACCCTATTTACCCTGCCCCAGGCAAGTGCCCACCCAGTAACCTAAAAATCGCCCTCAACAATGTGGGTCCTGCTGGGAGCTGGCCATGGCCAGCAGGACCCACAGGTCCGTAGCCAGCAGGACCCCCAGGTGCACAGGCAGCTCCCAGCAGGACCCACATGTGTGGGTCCTGCTGGGAGCTGGCCACTCACCTGTGGGTCCTGCTGGCCACTGACCTGTGGGTCCTGCTGGCCACTAGCCTAGGGTGACCAGACATCCCCGCACTGAGGACACTGTCCCTGGACCAAGTCTGGCCAATTGGGAGCGGGTGCACCGTGAGATGGGGCAGTGGGAGGGCGCCCAGGGTCTGTGCCCATTGGGCTGCCTCGGAGGGGGAGCGCCACCAGATTTCACAGAGCGGGGATCCCCCACTTACCTGGCGGCCACTGTCATACAAAGTCACGCCTCCTGGACTGGCTCTTATGATAGACAGCACACTGATGACTTCCATCATGGGAGTGGCCACGCTGGGCAAGTGGGAGATCTCCGCTCTGTGTAATCCGGCTGCTCTCCTCTCTAATCCCCATGCACTGGTGAGGCTGCGCTGATAAGCACTGGTGAGGCTGCGCTGATGGGCACTGGTGAGGCTGCGCTGATGGGCACTGGGGATGGTGAGCTTATTCGGTGGTTCAAAGGGCCACTTGACTGGACTTGCCCCCCAGGCCTAAGGCTGCCAGCCCTCCCCTGATGGGAATTACCTTCACTTTGAAGAGATTTTCTCTTCCTGTTGCATTTTTAATGCATGACCATGCTAAATAGTCATAGTAGGGATGCAGCTATTATTGTTGTTGCCGTCCCTGGGTGGAGGATGTCCCCTCATTACCTTTCTCATAGGCAGTGTGCAAACAGAGACACAGGAAGCATTAAAAACCTGACAAATGCTCTATTTTCCAAGCTATTTCCAACGTGAAATAACGCTTTGGCTGGAGTTTTACTTGCATGAAGAATTCCATCTACAGAACAGAATAAAACCAATATAACACAATTATCCAATCATATGAAAAAAAATCCTGTTTACTTATATAATCTGTACGTGATTGGATAATTGAAGAGAAACATGACACAATATATTGTGTAAACATGTTTAACTCCTTAAGTAAATCATCCTCAAGAGTTGATCTCACAAGCCATGTCTCTACTGTTTTATTCCTAAATATAATTGATAACTTCCTTATTGTGGATTTAATAAATGTGTATTGTATAAGGGTGAATTGTTTGCTAATAGTGGGATGTTTTAATGAAAAACATATGGCATAGTCATTAGATAAAGTATCCTATATATTAGCTTTAAAACTTTCGGGGGATAAGTTGAGGTTTTTATCTGCAGATGGATTTGCAGTTTTCATGTACACTGGCTCTGAGTTAAGCCTCATACACACAGTACGATTGTTGGCCAACCGAGCCTCTGATTTTTGTCAAAAGGGCGTGTGCCAGGATCTTGTCTTGCATACTAACGGCACACAATTGTCGTGCCCAAACACGAACATAGTGACGTACTACGAGAAATTTCAGCTCTTGATCTCCACCCTTTGGGCCCCTTCTGCTAATTTTGTGTTTGGTGAGCATTGATTACGAGGATGCGTGTTTGTACTTTCGACTTTTGTGTGATGGATTTGTGTACTGACCATATGAAAATCAGACGTGCAGCCATTGTCCGCCGAAAATTTACTAGCCTGTCATCCAACATTTGTTGGCCGAAAATTGGACAACAATTGTCAAAAGGAGCGTACTAATGGTAAGAATTTCATACAATACAACAGTCTGTCAACAGACAATCCCCTTCCGAAAATTGAACCGTGTGTATGAGGCTTAAGGTTGCATGGCATTGAAAAGCAGGTCTCCAGGACTTTCAGAAATTTTAACTCTTCATCACTCCATAAGAATTTAGGTTTTTCACTGGTGATCCATTGGAGAGGTTCCCAGTCACTTTATTTCCAACAGGAAGTTAGAAGAAATCCCCATATTAGAAACACAAATGGCAATAAAAAAAACTGACAAAGGCTCTAACCCTTCATTGCTTTGCTTATCTGGAAAATATAAATATTTTATAATATAAAAGATTAAATTACTTGTAATACTGATAATAAACTAAATGATGTTTGACCTGGTCTTCTGTTCTTGCGAAGGCCTGATAGCTATAGGGAACTGCTAGGGATTTTATGAGATATTAAGCCCAAGGCTTGGCTATATTTATATCTAAATGTAAGACTGCAGAAATATATCATTCATGTGCTACAGACGACAGTTAAATGACATGACCATATGTTTGTTACTGATCTGATGACACTGCTGATCTAATCAGCATATAGATGTAAGTGGCTTAGAATCCTCAACCATGAATTAAACAAACTATGTTTTCTTACTTTGGTAAAGATTCATGTGATCTATGCATCTATCTATTGTGCAAAAACTACACGCTGAAACAAACTTTTATCACAATCAACTGATCATGTATTTTAGTTTTTTTTTTAAAGGCAAATGCAGCCTGCAGCCTGCATTATGCTGGGTACACATGGAAGTTGTTTTTCGTTCTATCCAGCGGGCTAAACGAAAAAAACGTACAGATCGTCATACTAACACAAGCAATGTTAGTGCGGTGACCTCCCCGCTGAGCTATTGGGGTTGATTTACTAAAACTGGAGAGTGCAAGATCTGGTGCATTTCTGTATAGGATCCAATTAACTTCCAGGTTTTATTGTCAAAGCTTAACTGAACAAGCCAAAGTTAAAAGCTGTACCATGCAAAGCTGCACCAGATTTTGCACTCAACAGTTTTAGTAAATCAACCCCATTGTGTTCTGGTAGGAGGACTCCCCCTCCACCAGAACACTGTGGTCAACGGTCACAGTCATTGGCTGGGAGCGCTGATCTGCTGTTGGTTTTCCAGCATGCTTTTTCGACAGAAGCCATCTTTTGTTGGATGTGGAACTTTTGGACTGAAAGTCGGCTGGTTCTTGCCAAATCAACCATTTTCAAACTATGTACCCATTTTTATGCTCTCATTTGAGATCTGTTTCAAACCTTTTTTTTTTAGACCATTTAGAGTTCATTTATAGGTGTAGTTGACCTTCTTTAGATATGCATCAATCTACTTCAAGCTGTTTTTTATATTATCTTTTCCTTTTCTGAGAAGAGAATCCATTCTGCCATGAACAAAAGCCTGTTGACACTTGCCCTTGATATATCTGAAAAGACACAGTCCACTTGATATGTCTGAAGCAGGGTATACAGTATGTGGCAGAAACAATATTGAAGGGTTGATTTACTAAAGGTGTTGATGCTGTTCACTTAACAATGTTGATGTTCATTTTGAAATGTGAATGCTCTCTTTGCTTAGTATATAAGGTTTAAAAAAAAAAAAAAAAGTGCATTCAAAATAAAAAAAGCAAGATTTTTCCCTTGCACATAAATGGATGATTCCCTAAGCTAAGTGAACATTAACTTTGGAGAGTAAATAGTTGCATTGCTAAGGAAATGCTATCTACTCAGTTATTAGATCAACCTGTATATGAAGCTAAGATCAAGAACACAGGGGCGTGACCTCAAACTAGCAGGATGAAAATTCAAAACAATCTTAGAAAGTATTTACCAAAAAAGTAGCTGATTCTTGGAATAGACTTCCAGCAGAGTTAGTTAATCAGTCAGTAAGTGGATTCATACAAGCTTGAGACAAACATAGATCTATACAAAAAAAAGTTTAAAGATTATTTTTTTTAAATACAGTAGTACCTTGGATTACGAGCATAATCCATTCCAGAAGCATGCTTGTAATCCAAAACACTCGTATATCAAAGCGAGTTTCCCCATCGCAATCAATGGAAACTCAGATAGGTAATTCCAGTGTCACTACAAGTGTATGCAGTACTGCATGTGGCCAGAGGTGGGGGGCGCTAGAGACACTCGGAAACACTCGGAGACGCTCGGAGACACTCGGGAACGGAGTGTTTCCGAGTGTCTCTGAGATTCTCTGAGTGGCTCCAAGTGTCTCCGAGCGTCACCAACACCCCCGCACCTCTGACCACATGCGGTACTGCACACCCCAGAGGCTTGAATCCTGCTCGTCTTGCGAGACAACACTCGCAAATTGAGTCAGGATTTTTAAAAAGAAAACAGCTCGTATTGCGAAACGCTCCTAAACCGCCTTACTCGCAATCCCAGATTTTACTGTATAAATAAATAAAAAAATGGGGAAGACTCAATGGACCACTTGGTCTTTTTTCACACAAGATTCACACACCTAATTGTTTTGAAAAACATAGGGATATAGGATTTGACATTTATTTTATAAGTTAGCGCAATTCACTTTATTTTCATATATTTTCATTCAGCCTATATTGGTTTTATATTTAATTGCAGCAAACTGTTTGTAGTAAATAAGCATCTTGGCGCTGGTAACACATTTATTCTACAGGTCTTTTTTCTCTGATCACTCTTTTACATCGGGTATGTACGAAGTTAAATGGAGCGTTAACATGAAGTATGAGTTTATATTAGATACATTGGATACATCTATCCCCCTTTCTCAGTTTTCATACTCCACTTTCTATTCAATGTAAAGAATATAAATTCCACTAGTCATTCTATTTCACAAAAAGCGGATGTTCTCAATGTTTTGTGCTCTCAGCAGTTGCCATTATATATTTCTCTGGGCTGACTATAGGCAAGGATTTTTACACAGATCCCTGCAATATATGCCCTACAGCAAAGAGTTAATATTTATGATATTTTTCTATGTTTATTAAATTACCAAGGACAATTCATCTGCAAAAATTGAACTGTACATGAAGATATTTGCCCATATAATTGATTAGTTTACCTTACAACTGAAAATCCACATGCTTAGTATGTTCAACTTGAACGCTTACTTGACAGAAAAGAGATTAGTGACCTTTAAAGTAGATCTGGCTTTAGGGTAGATCAGGCTGTCTTTACATACTGCTTCTTACTGACTAGAGAGAAGAAACGGATAACCCAGCATTATTTCCTACATGAGCAAGCTTATTTATACACTGGTAACACATACTGCACTTTGTCTGACAATAAACATTACACTTAAAAATTCTTTTTTTTTCCACTTATCTCTAAGATGGAAAAAAATCCCTTAAAAAAAAAAAAAAGATACTGTTTGCTGGATGGCAGAAATATAGAAGAGTATGTTTGAAATAGGGTTGAGCACAATTCATTTATTATTAATTACACAATTAGTGATGAGCAAATGTTAATTTCCCTGAAATTTCATAAATAATCAGTAGATTACAGTGGATATTTGCCATTTTGGCAAACTGCATTGGAGTGTAGGGGAAGGCTATTTTGATGATTTTGGAGTGTAATGTGCTTTAAATAGCTCCTGATGGTTATGGAAGCTGCTTTCAACTATCCTGGACCTGTTCTTGTGCCCAAAAAATAACCACTCATTATTATACTTTTTCATTAAAAAAAAAGATGACAGCATACACAAAAAAAATAATAAAAAAACAAAAAGTACATAAAATAAAAAAAAGTAACAGTACACAGACAAGTACGCAAAAAAAATTCTAAAATGAAACTACCCGAAAAAATTTTTTTTTCAATAAGACTGACTTTTTTTTTTTTCCGCTCAACCAGCCAGTTGATTGAAAAAGAAAAAAAAGCCTTGATTCCCCCATTTACACATTTGAGGTGGATGGGGGTATCTTTCCCACTGAGTTATTGTGTTCTGACAGCGGAAGACTTCCCTGCCACCAGATTACACTGATCGGCACTACGGCTATAACCGGCAGCGTTGACTGAGACATTTTCCAACAGGGCAGTTGTACAGAAGTCAATCGGTAGAACAACTTCTGTAAAAACCACCCTGCCCATACATGGATCGAAACTCAGCCGATCTCTGCTGAACCAGATACATTTTGATCCATGTAAGCAGCTCAATAAGCAAAATTGAGAGTTTATGCTTTGATTAAATTTTGTTGACCTTGATGATCCCTAGTTTTAATATTGTCCTCTTCACTATGAGATATTTGGAGTATAATAACTAGATAATACACAATGGCTCAGCAGTTAGCAATGCAGTCTAACAACTTTGGGGTCCTGTGTTCATTTTACAACAAACACATTATTATAGATCTTTAGCTCTGATGTTACACTGCTGTTAAATAATTCTAATGATTATTATACATTTATATAGGTGCTGTATAAATACACAGTCCAATCAGAATTAAAACCCTGAAGTGCATATAGGGAGTACAGTCCTCCTGTTCAATATTTTAGGCTTTCATTTGTGAATTGCTGTAGAGCATGAATGACATTTGTAGGGGTCTGTGTAGAAATATTGGCTATGGTCAGCCTGGAGAAACACATAATGGCATATGTTGAGAGAATAAAACATTAGAAACACCGTTCCTTCACATCAATTGTGTATAGAAAGTAGAATAAATTAAAACTGAGAAAGGGGTATAGCCGATGTATCTCATATAAGCCCCTATTTCATATTAACGCTCTTTCTTACTCTTTTAGTACGTTCTCACTGGAATTCTTTTAACTTTTTGCCTGGAATAGCTTTTTAATATTATTATTCTTATTAAGGGAAGTAGTGATAGTAATAGGGTTATTGTGATACTGAGTAGTGATTATGAAATAGAAATAGAAATTGATGGGCTGTACAGATAGTTCCAGGAATTTGCAGTATGCTATGAACATGATATACTGTATAGTTTGTATGCTAGTGCTGTGTGGAACTATACTTGTAACTGTTATTCTGTAACAAATCTATCCTTGTACCCCAGAACTTTTGGGGTTTCCCCAGCACACACTCTATGGGCTTCCTATAATTAAGCCTTATTTATTGTGGGGCGTGGACTTAGTCCCTGAGCCATGATTGGCCAAAGGCACCCTGCCTTTGGCCAATCATTACTCTCACAGCACATCACGCTGTGATTGGCCAAATCATACAGGTCATGTGCATGCTTTGTCCATTCAGCAGCCGTCAATGCACTGCGATCTTGACTCGAACATCCAGCCCATCCCTTCTGACCAATGAGGGAATGGGTTGGCCTTGATTGTCTGGACTTAGCTCACATCTACTCTAGTCTGCTTGGTCACAGAAGGTGAGGCTCCATATTATACAACTACTAAAACCCATGCTGAGAGAAATATGGAATCTACCATTGCTGACCACCTCCTCAATATATTTGTTTTCTATTTGTTTCTGACCTTAATACTCTTTAGTCACTAGTCATCACTGAAACTGGAACAAGATTGCAGGGTGTAATGTGAGAGATAGAAGAATGGAAGCTTTTGGATCAGTACCACAGCAAGGAAACAAAGATCTTCAACATCATTTACAGCCTACATATTTTCTTAACAATAAATTGTCTTTAAAGTGCTCTTTTACCCAGTCTATGCACATTTGATTATTTACATATTCTGAACAAACAGCTAAAGAATTTGAAACTTTATGGAACATACTTCCAGCAGAGGTCGTGAGTCAGTGAGCAGCAAGTGAATGTAAACAATGCTTAGGACAAAGATACAGCTATAGTAAAAAAAAAAACGAAAAAAAACAAAAACTCGTACTTACCCTCCACTCCCTGCCAAAACTTTTCACTTTAGAAGTCAGAGTTAAAGACTTTGAGCCTTTTTTACTACCATCTTTCACCCAATTGGGACACAAGACATAAACACATTTTTAGTAGAGTGATGAAGGGTTAAAATATCTGAAAATGTTTTTATTGCTGTCAGTGCTTTCATGTCCCAGTGATAACTGAGCCACCATTTCTTTAGCAGGCATTGAAGGGACAGACATGTTCAATATCTTCCTCTTTATTCAAGACCTAAGGAAATGCAGGATTTAGGTTTTTATTCTTTCTCATAAAAAGACACTTGGACAATTCCCTTTTCATTACTTAAACTTAACAATTGTACAGCTACTAATGTAGTATATATTTGTGGCAGGTCCTCGGTATGGTAATTAATGCTGCTTATAAACCTGGACGGGTCTTACGAGAGCTTCAATTGGTGGAAGATACATCATGGAATTTTCAGGAAGAAACTCTTAAAGCCAAGTAAGTTCCAGTGATAATACAGGCAAGTTGTTTTTTTATTGCTGCATTCAATCATGTGAACTGTTATCAGGAATCAATAGTTCTCATAAAATATGCATACCATGTGGCAGGCATATAAATATGGCAGGTCATAGTGGCCTTATTATGGCGATTCCATTTGACAAAAAGGGCAGCTATGTTCTACCACAATCACCTTATTTGGCTTTACTATATAAGATAATTATAATACAGCAGGTTTTTACAGCTGCACAGAAGACGCTGTTTACATGAATCAGACACAGGATATGCTTTAAATAACTTGTGCAGACCTGCAACAACTTGAAAGAGATTCATACTCAGCAGGCAGTAAACAATATGCACTTTATACACGTGACGTGACAACCTAGTCTAGGATTTTGACCATAATCTATATACACCCACTTCATTAGGTACACCTTGCTAGTATCGGGTTGGCCCACTTTTGCCTTGAGAACTGCCTTAATTCTTCGTGGCATGGATTCAACAAGGTGTTGTAAACATTCCTTAGAGATGTTGGTCCATATTGACATGATAGCATCATGCAGTTGCTGCAAATTTGTCGGCTGCACATCCATGATGCGAATTTCCCATTACACCACATCCCAAAGGTGCTCTATTGGCTTGAGATCTGGTGACTGTGGAGGTCATTGGAGTACAGTGAACTCATTGTCATGTTCAAGAAACCAATTTGAAATGATTTGAGCTTTGTGACATGGTGAATTATCCTGCTGGAAGTAGCCATCAGAAGATGGGTACACTGTAGTCATGAAGGGATGAACATGGTCAGCAACAATACTCAGGTAGGCGTTGGTGTTTAAACAATGTTCAATTGGTACTAAGGGGCCCAAAGTGTGCCAAGAAAATATCCCCCATACCCTTACACCACCAGCAGTAGCCTTAACCATTGATACAAGGCAGGATGGATCCATGCTTTCATGTTGTTTACGCTAAATTCTGACCCTACCATCTGAATGTCGTAGCTGAAATCGAGACTTATCAGACCAGGCAACGTTTCTCCAATCTTCTATTGTCCAATTTTGGTGAGTCTGTGCAAATTGTAGCTTTAGTTTCCTGTTCTTAGCTGACAGGAGTGGCACCCGGTGTGGTCTTCTTCTGCTGTAGCCCATCTGCTTCAAGGTTTGATGTGTTGTTCATTCAGAGATGGTATTTTGCATACCTTGGTTGTAATAAGCGGTTATTTGAGTTAATGTTGCCTATGTATCATCGTAAACCAGTCTGCCCATTCTCCTCGGACCCCTGACATCAACAAGACATTTTCCTCCACACAACTGCCACTCACTGGATATGTTCTCTTTTTGGGACCATTCTCTGTAAACCTTAGAGATGGTTGTGTGTGAAAATCCCAGTAGATCAGCAGTTTTTTAAATACTCGACCAGTCCATCTGGCACCAACAACCATGCCACGTTCAAAGTTACAGGCGGTCCCCAGGTTACAAACAACATAGGGTCTGTAGGTTTGTTCTTAAGTTGAATCGGTTTGTAAGTCAGAACAGGTACATTTTTTAAGTGTAGCTCCTGCTTAAAAAACTATTTTTAAGCTTTTTGGATAGCATAGGGAAGGGTTAACACCCCTGTAACGTTTGTTTTGCTGTCTGTGCCCCTGTTCAAAAAATTTCCCTTCACTTTATGTCCCAATGACAATTGGATTTTGAAGATTGTTGGTTGTTGTGGAAACAAGCCTTGGTGATAAAGCATCAGTGGAGTTACCTTTTTCCCATAATAACTTTTACAGGAGTTAATTTCCCTTCTTAGGGGTAGATTTCCTCCCACTTCCTGTTGTCTCCCTCCGTTTGTAAGTAGGAGTCGTTTGTAAGTCAGATGTTTGTAACTAGGGGACCGCCTGTACTTGAATCCACTTTTTTCCCTCTTCTGATGCTCGGTTTGAACTTCAGAAAGTTATCTTCACCATGCCTAGATGCCTAAATGCATTGAGTTGCTGCCATGTGATTGGTTGATTAGCAATTTGTGTTACCAAGCAATTGAACAGGTATACCTAATAACGTGGCCCGTGAGTGTATAAAATGCTGTAAGTTCTTCCAGGTTCACTTGAAGCAGCAGTGTGTTTGGCCCTTTGTAACTGTCCCAGCCAGCTATTCAAAGGGCTTCTCCACCCTCACCTTCTCCACCCTCACCTGCATTGTGAAAGTAGATTCAGGTTTTTAGCACAACTTATGCTGCAAGTAATCTCCACCTTTGTGGAGGGCTCATTGTTTGCATTAATAATTAATCCCACTTGCCTTTCATCAATATTTGGTAGGCTTCTAACCTCACAGGGGCGCTCCCGATCCTTGCTGGGTGAGTGGTACCAAATTTCATAGCAGATCCCTTTGGATGCTTTTAAGGGCTCACCAACGTGCTTGTTTTTACAAAGGCAATAATCTCTGTTCACATACAGAGTAAGCATGCCCATGCAACAACCACCTAGTGTCACTTCAGTGAACTCTTATCTATTATCAAACACGCTTGTGACAAATTCTGTTTACCATGTGTTCAACACAGAGGCCTTTGCTGCAAGAGTCAACCAGGATATAGCTTACAGGTTACTTCAACACCCATTGGTCGCATATTCCTTTGAAGAGGACTTTTCACTGTCATGGAGGAACACAAATTTGGTGCTCTATTATGAAGTGACTGTTGCTAAAGATAAAAAGTACAGACTCGCCATAAAATTGGATGATTAAATCAGACCTTTTTGATATGCTGTGAGTCCAATTCTTTGCTATCTTTCTTGCAATGCTACATCTGTATCACTGGTATCTGACACTTCTGGGTGTGCCGGTCCTCCCTTGCATGCTCTGGTTTCTGCTATGTCACTTCATGACACAGTATTAATGTAGTGGCTGAGGAGACACCATAGCACACAGTGGGGGATCAGGAGTTCAACCCACCTGGAGTGGTGCATACCAGGGAAAGTCAATGCGTTAATCATCTTATTTTATAGGATTGCCTGTACTTTAATGTCTTTGATCTAACAGTAGGGCCACTTTAATTCAACATTGAAACTTTCCAGTCAAATTTAGGACATTAAAATTTAACAAGGAATTCACTTTAAATATTCATGATTTTGCTTGGTTAGTGGATAATGGCTTTGTTTTCCTGCAACCGTCTTTTGTGAACCTAAAGGGAAATGTTTGCGCATTAGGTACATGTAAAAGGAAAGTCAAAATTAAAGCTGCAGAAGTCCTTGTCTACATACTTATTTTGCGTCATTGGCCTCAGGTATTAAAACAAGAGTGTCAACTTGAGAGCCAGGCAACTAGCACTTGCTGAATGAAAAGTCAGAACTGACTTCCTGCATATTTCTCTCAGGACAAGTTTCCTTTAAAGCTCATCTCCAGGCAAAACAAATTTCTCCTTCCACCCCCTTCCACCCCCTCTCATGTTTTTAAATACCTTATTAAGCAATCCTATACTCAAAGGCAGTCCAAAAATTAGTAAAACTAGTGGGTTAAACAAACCCCCAAAAAAAACAGACTTGATTCCCCCATTCACACACTAAATGTGGATTGGGGAATCCACCCCGTCAGAACACACTGATTACCATTGCAGGCTATAGCCTCCAACGTTGATCAAGCGGGGTAAATCCAACAGGGCGGCTGTACAGAAGTCAATCAGTAGATCGACCTCTGTACAACCACAGTGCCCTTACATGGATCAAAATTTTGATGGTACTTGCTGAATTGGTTGAATTTCGATCCATGTATGGCCAGCTTAAATCTGTTGTCCTTGTCATCAGCATAATTTCCAGGTGCTGTGGAATGGTAGTCCAGCACTATCGCAGACATCACTGTAGTCCTTCTTCTGGATCTGGATCCAGAAGACATACCACATTCATACTACATTCTTAACTATAATTAGGTATTCAAAATTATGTTCTTGATTTTTTTTTTTGTGCTCTCAGATAGTAATGTAATAAATTTCACCCACTAATAGCAACATTCCAAGTAATAAGCCAACAATTTATATACATTTAGTTATTAAAGATATCAAAGATAATAAATAAAGTAGAGTACAAAGATTGTTACAATTGTGCATCTTTTTTTTCTATAATTGTCATCAGAAGCAATTAACCAAAGCATTTTTATTCATTTCTCATATAGTTTTTTTAGCTATAAGGTAAGGGGTACCATATATATATATATATATATTGTGACAGCAGGAAGGTAAAGTCACCTGGTTGCATCCAGGGGGGTAGATATATTTCGCCCAGATTCAGGCTTTACGCCGACTTATACAACTAGGCGGAGAGTTGTATAAGCCCAGCTGGGGCTAGTGGGCTCATGGATGACTCATACCTCTAGGGAGAGGGCTGGGCGTCGTGAGGCAGGGAGTTGATGAGACCAGCTGAAGCTTGTCAGCTCATTTAGGCCTCTATAAGAACTCCCAGATTCATTAGGTGTTAGCTCATGCCTGGAACCAGACCTGTGTGGACTGTCTAGGGAGAGTGAACCCCTGTGCGGTGAGACAAAGCCTGTGTGGCTATTTGCTTGGACATTTAAAACCAGGGACTTAGGGACTAGGACAGCACTAGGCTGATCCCAGTTGTTAGTTAGGAAACCTGTATGTTTAGTTAGAGGTCAAGTTGACCAGGATTTATTTTGTTTATGTTTCTTTTGCTTTGCTGTGTTTTGTCACTGTAAATAGAAAATAAACCGCACCTTTTTGATTTTGAAAACCACAACCTCCGTTTGCTTGGCCTGTTTTTGTGTGGGGAGCCCATCCCGGGGGTCACCCACACCCGCTGCCGAGCTAACCCCCTCACAATATATATATATATATATATATATATATATATATGGTATATAATATACATATTAGCAAAATATATAAGATAAATATTTAAACTGCACAAATTACTCTACCATATGTGGAAAAACTGTCAGACGGTTTAACGCTCAGCTCAGCAACTAAGACATCTAGCTGCATCTAGCCGAATATATAAACAAAAATACATTGTAAAGTGTCTATTGACTTTTAAATACATTGTATTTATTTTACCATGCTAGTAATATATATATATAAAAAAAAATAAGGAAAGCTGGCTGGCTAAAGATTGCTTTTGACCTCTTACTGTTATTCCCATTCCCACAGCAATGGGTTCAGTGTGCTTCTTTTATAGCTAAATGTAATATCCTATTTTCATCGGTTTTAGTTCATTTAGGACTGATTACAACAGATTTTTGTTATTCCAGTTTGTAGCATAGATTTACAGATTTTGACATATATTAAAAACATGAAAAGGTTTGTGTGCCTGTTCAGTCTGTTACAGGCGGCAGGCAGAATATACTGAAATGAAGTGGAGGCATTCTGCCAAATTATTTTCAAGCAGCTGCTGCCAGTTTTGTTTCTCAAGTGCGCAACTGACTTCCTGACTCCAGGAAATGACAATCAGATATCTCTCTGGATCAATAACCTGCTGAGTATGTTTCTTAGTACTGTGCTCTCAAGTGCTGCAATTCCAGAGGCTAAGCTGCTAACTGAATCCCGCAAGAAACTCTGTATGGGGATTTATTACAAAAGGAAGATTGCCTTTACTTTCAGTTTTAATAACTTCATGAAAAAAAAAATCTATTGATATAGATAAATGGCAATAATTATTCTATTTTCTGCTCTGGTTTACTTAAAGCGGTAGTAAACCACCGGGGATTTTTTTTTTTAACCTGCAAGGCAGTTATAATGTGCTAGTATGTATTGCATACTAGCACATAATGTGAAATTTACCTTAGAAAAAAGCTCTCCAACGTCACGCTGTCGTCGCTGACAGAGCTTCCATCTTCAGTGGAAGCTCTGGGAGAGAACCTGGAAGTCTTCATTCCAGGTTCGCGGACTCCGGCTGTATAAGTGGACAGAGCCGCAATGACGTCACTCCTGTGCATGTGCGCGGGCGCTGATGTTGCGGCACAGGACTCTGGTGGAACAACCCGGGTGGCCGTTCCTTCAGAGCGCATGCGCTGGTGAAGTCACCAGCTGCATGTACAGTAAATATTTCCTAAACAGTGCATATTTAGGAGATATTTACAGTACCTATATGTTAGCCCTATTATAGGCTTACCTATAGGTAAAATTCATGCATGAGAGTTTACTCCCACTTTAAAGACCAACACTGGGAAACTACACAATTATCCTTTGCAGTGGGGTTGCACCTCCACTACAAAAGTATACAAAAAAGACAGTCACTTCCAGCGCTGAGAGGTCTTCTATGGTAAAGCAACAAGGGTGTCAGTATTCTAAGACTAGGTGGATGCTGCCCTCCTCAGATGGGGTAATCTGATGGAAACTACAAAAACAAAGCAAAATGGAAGGCACGCACAGACCTAGTGCATTACGAATGACTTTTATTAAATAATAAAAGCAATAAAAAAGGGGTACTCACACAAAGTACAACTCTCAGTGAGCGATAAAAAACACACAGTGTGGAAGAGTGCAGACACATGGGCTGTATCACATTAAGGGGTAAAATCTGACGTGTTTCCCCCCTTCCTCAGAGCTAAGCTACCTTAGCTTGGACTATTACACTATTCCACTCTGTGTGGTTTCATGGCTCAGGTGGGTGTTGACTGCCAGGGGGAGCAGAGGATCAGGGAAGCAAAAGTGCTTTTCCACTGCCCTAAAATAAAAGAGCACTTAACCCTTGCAGCACATGCACAACCTCAATGCAAGGGAGAATTTTCCTACTTCCTGGAGTTTGGGTTCAAAGCTCCAATCCAGCTAAAACTTTTTGGGGATAGAATGGGGAATGCTTACAGTCTGTCAGATTTTCATTGCTAGCTATGTCCCAGAATGGGGCATTTTCCCTCATTTTTTGTCAGTACAAGAAAATTAGAAAGTACACCAAATTTTTTTTTTCCAGTTGGGACAAAGAAAAAAAACAAAAACACATTTTGGTACAGTGACTAAAAACAAATTGGACTACCCAGAATTTGCCAATTTGTGGATTGCGGCAACATAGATTGAATCATTGTTGTTTGGGATTCAGTCATTTATCTGAGCCCATTGTTGGGCAAATGTACCTAATGTTAAAGTTGGACTTTGGGCAGATATACAAATAAAACAATTAACATGGTTATGTATTCATAAAATAAATGTATTTTTAAATGCTACTAGTACATCTCTATATATTCCCACTGAAATCCCAGTGCAGCAATATTTTGACAGGGAGGACATGAGCAAAAAGCAAATCCATCTATCAATAATAAGGTAATGCCAGTAAACATGCTGACAGGAGAATAAAGCAGAGTGAGCAGAAGGATGACTCCTACTGCTTCAATGCATAATCAGCAGGCTGGGTGTGTTTTACTAAACTGCACTGCTGTTTCCCAGCTGGCTATGCTATCTGGCACATGTGCTTGGATCACTAAACTGGCAGCACAGGACAAAACCTTTAGCAGCTAAAACAGTACACATATATACTGTATATATATTTCTATGTATTTTAACTGTATATGTAGCCAATTGCCTGGCGATTTAACAATTAAAGGGCAACACCACTTTTGTGAGAAAAAAATTCAAATATTGTAATTAAACATTATTAAAAATGACCTTTCCTTTTCAATCTTGAGCGCTGTAATGTTTTGTAAAAAGCAATGTAATATGGCTACCTGGAGGCGTTCTGTACACAGATGGTGTACAGAACGGCCCCAGACATGTAATTTGCTGTTTGTGTGAATGGCTTACTGATTTTCCCAAAAGTCTGCACTAAGATACAAATCTGATTTTGACATTGTCTAAAGGGATGCAGACCTAGCAGATTACCTCATTAGAGCCTTGCAGGGGCAGCAGCTGATTCATAATTATAAAACCACCCAGGGCCGGCCCTAGCATGGGACCCGATGGGACCATTGGTCCCAGGCGGCAGGTTCTGAGGAACGGCACATTGACGCCCATAAATACAGTGGTCCCACCCAATCAGACTCCACTCTGCCAATCCGCTCAGCTCTTCATCCCACTATGTGGATGGCCTAGCGCCGCTGCTATTGGAGGTATTGGCAGAGCACTTTTTGCCATACCCACACAGCTAGCTGCCCGCCCATCTTCTCTGCGGCTCCACCCCCCCTTTGCTGCTGATGAGAAAGTCAGCTGATAGGCTGACGGCCAACAGCGTAAAGGGGGAGAAGCTTTCAGGTGAGCAGAGACCCCATGATGGAAGAGGGATCGCTATAGGCGCGGCTGACACTGAGAGAAAGTAAGTGTCACTAATCCCATCTCCACCACCTCTGCCTGTGTCTAACCTCCCCTACCACCCCTGCCTGTGTCTAAACCCCCTACCACCTCTGCCTGTGTCTAAACCCCCTAACTCCCCTGCCTGTGTCTAATCCCTTCCCTATCACCCTTGCCTGTGTCTAAACCACCCCTGCCTGTGTCTAACCTCCCCTGCCTGTGTCTAACCTCCCCTGCCTGTGTCTAACCTCCCCTGCCTGTGTCTAACCTCCCCTGCCTGTGTCTAACCACCCCTGCCTGTGTCTAAACCCCCCAACTTCCCTGACTGTGTCTAAACCCCCCTCCCCCCTCACCACAACCGCCGCTGCCTCTGTCTGAACCCCACCACCACTGTTGCGTGTAAATCTGACTTCCTAATAAATTTAATTTTGGTTTTAATTGTCGTGATATAAAATAATAAATGTGGGGGCCTTTTGGTGGGCGTGATTATAATTTTTTTTGGGGGGGGCGGTAGGGAGGAGGGGGGCAGCATTTTGATCCTGGGCCCAGGCAGCACAATGTTTTGGGCCGGCACTGAAACCACTCCCATACAAATTCATATATATCTGCATATGGACACAGAAACAAACAACTATTCCTTCAGAACAACAAAAACGTACGAATCTACAACAAAGTTTGTTAAAATCCCGGTAATGTATACAGATCATCCAGAGCTGGCCATAGACGGTAGATGGCCCTGCTGAACTGGCCGAGATTTGAACTGCATGTGGGCAAACTGAATGTGGTACATTCTGCCAGAATGTAGCTGAATGCACTAGTGGCTAGAATTTAGAATAATCATTGTCTTCTCCCGGCGAGGAGCAGGGCTTCCCCCACCCGCCCCCCTGAACCCTGCCCCCACTCCCACCACTGGGAGCACACAATTTCTCAGTAGGAGGGATTCCCCTGTCAGCACTGACTGTGTTGATGAGGGAATCGTGGTTGCAGGAAAGAAGTTTGCACAGTCTATGGCCAGCCTAAGGCTGGCCATACGTGGTCGAATTTCGAAAGAATTTTCTTTTCAAAATCAGAAATTTTATGCGTTTTGTGATCCGATGAAGCCTCCATTGATTTTGAAATTCGACCAACCAAGCCTTCAGTTTCCCCTCATGTTGCTACAGAAAAGATTGTTTGTGTCTGGGAATTTTCATTTCTTGCACTCATGCGCATTTCTTTTTTGATTACATTTCTCGCACGATTTTCCCATCATTGATTAGAAAATTGTTTGGGTTTCAAAAAGTTTCCAACATGCCCGATCACTCAAATTCGATGGCCGCATGAAAATCGGCTGTTGCTGCCGCCCACTAATGGTGCCAAATTCAAACGAAAATTCTTAGATCAGATTTTCGAAAGAAAATGATTTCAACATTCAACCCATGTATGGCCAGCCTTACTCTTTAAATGGTATGCAAATGGGATAGGTACAGGCTGGAACTCCAGCTGTCCTAGTTAATTGTAATCAGTATGTCTGTTTAGAAAGAACTATTTTACAAAGATGACCAGACTCTCTTCTTTGCCAAACCTCTGAAGCATTTTATTATTATTTGTATCCATGTACAGTCATTAAAGTTTTATGTTTGCCACCTCAGGATTTTGTAAATAACCTATGCCTCTCAATCCCATATGGGTGATATTAAGATTTGTCAGGGAAGCTAATTAAACTAATTTGCCATGACCTATTCTTAATGAAATACTTCTGATTACTGCTAATAATGCTATTTCTTAATAGGTGTTTCTAGGCCATATCCTTTAATAGGATTTAAGTATCTTATCTGTGATTTACTCATCTGTGATCCTTTGCTTGCAATATCGTTTTACAGTTGTCATGACTTAACTATTCTTGTTGAGACCTTTTGAAACATTGCCAGAACTACGTTTTATGATGCACTTATTGAAAATGGCCCAGTTAATTAATTTTACCTTTTATAGGAAACATTTTAATGTGAAGGAACGATGACAGATTTACAGTATTATGTAGTGTTCTACATTCTGTTTATTGTGAATGGATTACACATTGTTTTAGCAGATAATATACCACAAAAAGTTAAGAGAATTCAACAATTTAAAGTCTAATTATAAGGAAGTAGCTAAACTGAGATATGTATGTACAGCATGTGAACTGTTTTAAAGTGAACCTAGCATCAGATTTTTTTTACCATGAGGAGTGCATGTCCAGTTCAAATTTGTTACAGAGCTTTGGCAGCCTATTCAATATGGGTTCTTTATTGCAACACACATTAAACTTGTTACACACATTAAATGTGCATCTGGTACCACAACACACTGGTGTAAATGGGCCTTACAGGTAATTATTATCTCTTGTAGAATATAATGTGCTAAGCATTTTTATGCTTTTCCCATCTGAAGGAAAGCACCATTTTTGTTCAGGCATCAACCATGTCCAGCATCTTCCTGGACTGAGATGCTGGCTCAGACACAATGTTATTATTTAAATCCTGGTAATTTTGCAGGTCTTTCATGAATTACGTAATTTAATAGTTAGATTAAAAAAAGACACAAGTCCATCCACTTCAAACAATGTTTAGCAAAGCCTCTTACATTGTGACTTTCTACAAATTTCTACTGTAAAGCCAGACTGATCGCAGAAAGAGAGGAGACTAAGGAAATGTAGCAATTTGGAACAATTATATGGTTACAGTATTATGTGACATTACTGGACTTTATTCATACAGACTTGTGAGCTTGCTCTAGCTCTTAAGTATAGAAGAAAGGAGTACCCCCTGGTACTATTGGGACTTTAACGGCAACAATCCAAGCATTATTTAAAAATTGTATGATTTTATTAAGAAAACATATATATACACAGACAATTGCGGTGTGTGTATTGTCACCAAACCATTAAAAACAGCATATATGGATGTGTATACGAGCATCCACTATCTATAAGATCACCCATAGTGGGGATTAACGAAGAAGAGTGTGGGATTCAACACTTGTGTGTATCTGCAGCCAGATACGGGAGACTTTGTGTGGAACAGTGGGGGCCTGAGTTACATCATTGTCCCGGCGGGACACGGGGTGTCTTTCCATTGATGTGTCTGCCGCCATTGGCCAAACGGTGGATTACATTGATGACTGTGGTTCTCGAACATTGTGATTCCTCTGTGATAAGTGTCCCTGACGAAGGGACTTGTCCTGTCCCGAAACGCGTTGGGCCTCTTGGATCACCACATGGAAACCAAACACAGTTAATCATATATGCTATTTTTAATGGTTTGGTGACAATACACACCGCAATTGTCTGTGTATATATATGTTTTCTTAATAAAATCATACAATTTTTAAATAATTCTTGGATTGGACCGGGGGGTACTCGTTTCTTCCATACTTATAACAAGGATGTTGGCAATGCTAATAAGGCTTGCATTGATGTTCATATCTTTTTGTCTGCTCTAGCTCCTAAAGGATGTGTAGTTCTGTTCAGATGATCTTGTGATTTCCAACCTTCGCAAGGTCGTTCTGCTACTGCCTGGTCCAGCTGGATAACATTCTTTGTCATCTGCCTGCTTATTGGAAAGCGTTGATTATGCTGATTCGGTGTTAGCAAGTCTGAGGTGTTGAGGCGACACTGAGGGCTGCAAAGCGGAACCAGGAATTATCAATATTAGCTGTATTGCTATGCAAAGTATCAAGATTTTGGTTATTTCATGAGCTGCTGAACAGAATTCCAAATACTTTGACACGTAATACATGTATTTTACTTGTGTATATAGCTATTTTCCCACGCTTGTTTAATAATGTGCGCTCCATGCGTAATTAAAGGATTCACATAACATAGGCACATTTTCATGTAGTAAAATAGAATGAAAAATGTGTAAATATGTGTTGGTGACCACTGTGCAGCTTGGGCTATAGCTGCATAGAAAAATGATTATAGTAGCTTCATTAATACTTAGGTGCCATAGGAACAAAGCAGGGCTTGACCTATATCTTCCTTGCCCTCCACTAAACAAAATGTTCAGCCTTCTGCCCCTGTATCATACATAAACCCTTCCCACTTTGTGATAAAAATCTGGTTATCCCATTCCTACATGCTTTCTTATATCAATCTTCTGAATAATGCATACATACCATCCAAAAAAACTTACAACAATGTTCACAGTCTATCTGCTGCTCATACACATTGGGGTTGATTTACCAAATAGACTGTGCAGTTTGCAAGTGCAGTAGCACTCATTTTTCCCAGAGCTTGGTGAATGTGGCGAAGCTCTTCTGATTTTCATCATCTGATCATCTGCAAACAAATATGATTTTATTTTTATTTTCCTTGCATCTGATTGGGTATTCTTTATGAAGTAAAGCTCCAAGCTGGGGAAAATGAGTGCAACTGCACTTGCAGACTGCACAGTCTATTTGGTTTATTTATGATAAGGGGGCAGAAGGCTGAACATTTTCTTTAGTGGAGGGCAAGGAAGATATAGGTCAAGCCCTGCTTTCTTCCTATGGCACCTGAGTATTAATGAAGCTACTATAATCCTTTTCTATGCAGCTATATCCCAAGCTTGTGCACAGTGTTCACCAACACATTTTTACACAATGTCTTAATCCATAGGCTGTTGGCTTATGAAGGGTCTTTAAAAAATAAAAATACTACATATATCAGTAGTTTTTTTTTTGTTTTTGTTTTTTATGTGTTCCTATTTAATGCCTAGTTTTTAAAGCTACTATACACAAAATATAATTAATGTTTATTTTTCTTTTAATTTGTAATCAGCATTTAAAGCCTGTTTGTAATGTACAGTATTATAAATGATTATAAAAATAATTTACAACATGTGTAACCACAGTGTGGTGTGAGCTTAGCTTGTGTGTTTTCTAAAATATTTTCGTCTTGTCATAAGGGGAAATATAACCTAACAACTCACTGGAGGTGTTGGAGTAGGGGCAAAAAAAATCACAAGACACTTTATAAATATGCCTAATCAAAATAACCTAGCTGGGTTCATACTAAGTACAAAGGCAGTGATTTATAAAACTATGGTGTTGGGTTTTTATGTTGAATGTTTAAATACCAACCTGTACAAACTTTAGTTCCATGCTTCAAGTAGTTAATACTAGGATGAGCAAACATTTTTGTAGTGATGCAAAATGTGTGATTTAGTTTCAATTCCACCTCATTGAAGCCCTTTACTATACTCTCTGTATCTATATTGAATAGATTCCAAATCATTTTACTGAGGCACATTGCATAGTGTAAGGAGCCTATAATCTGGGTAGGGTTTATTGAGTAAATTCTAATCTCCTAGCAACCCTAAAGAGATCATTTACTAAACCTTGTAGTGACCATTTTCAGCTAAAACTGTAGCTCACTTAATTTTCTTAAGAAAAACAGGAAATAGCAACCAGTAAAAGGTGTGGCAACATTCAGTTTATAATGAAATTGTTGTAATGTAAAGGAAGCTATGCTATAGCTAGTAACTTTTTTATTATTATGTTTCTGTTGGTTATGTTTGAAAAGATAAATATGAAGCTATGCACACAATGAGTTTACAATTGACTATTACATAATATACATTTTAGAACTACTCTATACTATTGGAGAAATGTATAGAAAGAGCAGAGAATGTTATGTTATGGTATCTGCAATGTGCAATGAGGAACCAGCATGATCTTTACTCCATGGGAATGAACAGGGAGGGCACAAATGTATCATACAGCTGACGGGTATGAAAAAAGCCCACAACTGCAGAGAAGGATAGATGCGCATGCTCATGCCAAAAAAAGAAATATATATATTTTTTTTGAGGAAGAGGCTGTGCCTCGAAACATGTCATCTTGGAGACTATCCATGTCTATTGCTGGTGCTGAGAACTCCAAAAACATGGATGCTTGAGGACTTAATGTCTAGTAGTGATGCACTTCCAGCCTGGGCGTCCTTGTCAGCTTGCATGCGCTCAAATCCATCCTTCTCTGCAGTTGGGGATTTTTTCATACCCGTCATCTGTATGATACATTTGTGCTCCCTCCCGTTCATTCCCATGGAGTACAAATCATTGCACACTGCAGATACCACAGTAAGAACCTTAAAGTGTTATCTTCATTTTTGTGGACGTTTTCTATTTTTAATAGAATAGAGCACTTATTTGGACTGGCATGTGTGGCTCTGGATCGATGCCATAATGGACAATTGAGGCTATATGCTTTTTTTTGTACAGACTTTGCCATTATTTCTGACATTACCCACAAAGTCCTTGCACTGTATTCATGTGTCCTTTTTCTTCTGGGTTAAATGATGTCTGTTAGGTGGTATGTTGTTTAAAGTTAGCTCTGTTCATGATGAATCTGTACACACTGAAGGGCTTATTATAACAATACAGTACAAAGAGTTATAGAAGTCGATTTACTAAAGGCAAACAGGCCATTCACTTTGCAGGGGAAGTTATCCCAAAGTTTAGTGAATGGAATGAAGTTCTGCTGACTCTGCTGTATTTTTTTCCTTTAACATAACTGGGTATTCTTTGCAAAGTGAAACTTCACCAAATTCACGAACCTCTCGGGCAATTTCCCCTGTAAGATACAATTTTCCTTGCAGATGGAACAGCCATTTGTCTTTAGTAAATCAACCCCATTATGTGCAAAGTACAATCAATTAGATTACGTTTTCTTAATCTAATTAAGCAGTAATGATTTGGTTTCTATGAATTACTGCACTTTACACAGCTCCATTGCTACCTAAAGTGGTTGTAAAGGCAGAAGGTTTTCTGTGCAAAACCACTTCACAGAGCAGCTAAATATACCATGTTTGTTATTTTTATTTATATAAAAAAAAAAAACGAGACGTTAGTATCACTTTAAGCTGCCTAGCTGGATAAGTCTGATACTTTTTACAACCTGTTTGTATCATTCATTAAGCCCTTGTTAAGTGAAGAACTATGGTTTACAGGTGCAGCACCGATGCTGTTAATCATCAAGAGGTGATTGCTGATTTGTAAGTAATACATTGTAATCAAGAAATATAATCAACGGAAATGGCCCTAGAGTTACAGAACCAGTTATTTTTCTTATCAATTGTGCTGCCATATGTAATCTCTGTAAAGCAGCCTAGGGATCTGAAATAGAACCGGCAATTATGTGAAATCCCAGCCACGTGAAAATGAGTCTCGAGAGAACTGCATGCAGGTGTGATTGTAGAGAATCTATACTCAGCATTTCATGTCTGTTTTCACCTGCAGATATAAAGGGAAAACCTACAGGGCAACTGTGAAGATCGTCCGCACATCAGACCAAGTGTCAGATTTCTGCCGGAAAGTCTGTGCAAAACTGGAATGTTGTCCCAATTTGTTTAGTTCATTGCTGGTCACTGATGTGTGCCCTGAAAACTGCTCCGTACACACAAAAACCAAATACAGTGAGTACAATGGAATGTATATGGAATCACACAGTACAGTAAATTCTAATGTAAAGAGGGCTGTTTATTTCTGGATTACTGTTCAGAATCAATTTATCATTCCCAGCTGTGTAACAGGTGCATTAACACAACAAACAATTACAACCACAGGAAACTATTTATTTTTTATTGACTTTGGATTACTAGCTAAATCTTGTTTTCAATTAAATACTTGCTGAGTAATATAGTTGTCATTCTGGGGACATACCAGCATACCAGCAGTTCCTGCCATACAGTTGGATAGGATTAGTGTTGTGGTTTAGATGCATTTTAAGAAACATTATGGCCTTTTTAAATAAACAGTGCAGGAAGCTAAACAGTTAATTCTAACTAAAGAGTAGTAACATACCACAGCCAATCACATCTCAGTTTACTGGAGTCAGACCAATAAAAGATGATGTTTAATGCAGGGATGAACTGGTTGGGTTGCTATAGATACAGTTCTTTGCTCCATGCTTCATTTAGTATTATGAAAAAGTTGGTAATGTTTAAAACTAAAATTAAACATGACTATACTTCTGGTGCTACTATGTTAAAGCAAGCCTGCTAACCATTTTACGTGCCTGTTATATAATATTACAATTAGGTTAAAAAAATATTATGGGGACATGGCTACAGCAAAGTAGTGAAGAAGTAGTCTTGCTGAGCTCCCAGGCAACGCAACTTTTTTGCCTAATCACTAGCATTTATACAACAGCATTTACTCTCAAACTGAGATGGCAATCAGGAGGAAGACAAATGTCCTTACTGTGTCTCAATCAGAACCAGCTATGGACTGTTACTGAGTCCACAGAAATCCTCCATTCTGGGGCCAGTGGCATCCAGAGAACACACAAAACTGAAACCTGCAGCAGAGATCCTGCCTTCTCATATTGCTTAATTAGCGCTCGGACAAGTGCTCAGTCACTCAGTCAAAGGCAATATGCGTTTTCCCCACCATGCAGAGATGATGGACTTCTCCACTACACCTCAGTGGTCTACATTGTCACCTGTACATTGCTCCCAATCTGTTCACATTGCAGCTATCATTGGACCTGCCAGACCATGTGAGCAAGACTTGTGAGCTTTATTAAACTCCCGTTCATCATGGTCAGACTTTAAGGCCTTAGCTACTAGGATTTAAATTTCCCTTCTCAAAAAGCTTTATAATATTAAAGAAGGCACCACTGGTCTGCACACATAATTTTACACACTAGAAAAAGAAAAGGCTGCACTGGAACAAAAAGTGGAATTGTTAGAAAGAGCTCAAGTCAGCATGACCTCTGACATCTCCTAGTTAGATGTATAAATTGACAACCTTAAAAACCTCGAAGCTACTAACTAGGCATACCTTTGCTCTACAGTAATGACATCTTCTTGAAACCATCCACATCATAAATTTGCATTGACAGGGTACATAGGTACTTAGAACCCTGGGTTCTAGAAACTTGGAAGCAGAAGGACCTAGAGATGTACTCAACTTCCTGGCATGTTTGCATTCACGTACATTGAGCCTTTTCTAGTTCCTGACTGGCTAACGACTGGCCCCTTACTACACTTCCTGCAGAACCACTAAGTAGACCTCACAGAGACAAGAGCTTGTCTCCCTCAAAGGCCTGAGTTTCCCCTGCATGCCAAAGAACTGCGAGCCTCATGCAGGACAACATCCAATACACCGGAGACTTTTACTGATCTCTCCAAACTCCTACTCCTACTTATACTTCATATTCCATTACCAACTTCCATTCTATTATAACACAGACCTTTATTCATGTCTGTGCAACAAATACAATACAAAAAAAACAAAACAAAGCACCTACTAGCTAGTCAGTAAAAAAAAGAACAAAAATTATACTGTTTACCAGTTTGCATCAAAACAGAGGTTTTAGTTGCATACATTTTGCAAATATATGTGGAAGCCATACTGCCGTGTCAAGGCCCCTCTTTGAAGTTTGGTCTGTAATTATAATCTATGAAAACTTTCATATTTGAACATATATATAAATAAATACATTGAGAACATGTATGCCTGAAGATAACCCATTCATCTTTAACCAATTCCAGCCCAGAGGCTGTATATGTATTTTATATTTTACCACAATATCTGGGATTATATTGTGTTTGTGTGCACTAAAATGCATTTAAGTGTATTTTTTCCTGAACATTTTGCATCTGATAAACAGCTTTGCAAGTATTGTGCAACATACAAAAATTGCAACAACCACCATTTAATTCTCCATGGCCTCTTCTTTCAGAAAATATATAATGTTCTAAGTACAGTAATTTTCTAGCAAAAAAAAAAAAATGCAAATTTCAAAATTGCCCTGGGCAGCAAGTGGTTAAAGAGGCAGGGACCCACCAGAGGCCCAACACAGCACAATGGCAGCTGAAGACCTTCAGTGTGTCTTTGCTCCAAATCAAGCAAGCTGAACAAAAATGGCAATCACTCTGATCAATTCATAACTAGCATTTTAAAGTATGGTGCACATGGAAGCATGTTTCACAGAGCAAACACAATACAAAAATGTCCCAGCACACTTACCAGTTTACCAGTTCACCAGCAAAAAAATTAATAAAAAAAAGGATAAAAAAAAAAGAACAAAGACCAACAGATTACATTTTTTACAAAAATACAGGCTTACTTACATACATTTGCAAATATACCATATGTGAAAGCCACACTACCTTGTTCAGTATATTCCATTACCATCTTCCATCCTGTTCTATTATGGATCCAAAGACCTTTATTCATGTCTGTAACAAATACAATATAAAAATTCCCCAAAATACCTTCCAGCTAGTCAGTTAATTTTTTTTTTTTTAAAAACTGTTTATCAATGTGTATCAAAACAAGAGGTTTTAGTATTTTGCAAATATATGTGGAAGCCATACTACATTGTTAAGGCCCTCTGCGAAGTGAAGTCCATAATTCCAATCTATGAGAACTCCCATCTTGAAACATATATAGAAATATGTAAATTGAAGGCAGGTATGCCTGGAGGTAGCACATTCCTTCTTAAAGGCACAGACCAGAAGCCCAGCACAGCACAATGGCAGCTGAAGGCCTTCATTGTGTCCTCACACCAAATCCGACTTTATCCACTGTATCTACATTATGCCTACTACTATTTAGATCTAGAACCACTGAAATCTGTTAGTATAGAACTAGTCCACACAGCCTGGTTTGATCTAAGATAAGGTGACCAGATTTTTTAAATGAAATCCAGGGACATATTTATTTTTTTACTAGTAATGGTGGCAATCAGCGACTCTGCCCATCGCCGCCCACCTCACAGCCTGTCAAGTCTTTCTCTCCGGGCCCCGGCTACTACTGGGTGGGGAAGACCACTCCGCTAGGGAAGGCAAGTAGATAAGCAGGCAGGCAGTTTGCCGGGACTTGAGCCAAGGCAGAAGAACATGCGAGCGGAGCTGGATGGGCATACACCCAAAATATTCCCTCCGCTCCGACCAGCACATCATCATCAGAAAGGGGCACAGATAATGGAAAAAAATCCACCACCCTAAGCTAGTAGGAGCGGGGATGTGTAATTCAAAATTCTATTTTTTTTATTCTGCACTGACTGTCTTTGAAATTGCCCCAGCCCCTGTTCAATTCCAATCCGGGGACAAATCCGGGGACAGACTTGGTCCGTGGACAGTGTCCTCAATCCGGGGACTGTCCCCTGAAACCGGGGATGTCTGGTCACCCTAATCTAAGATGTCTGCAATTTTACCTCATGTTCAGAGTCTTATGTGGTCTCTTCATCTTCCACCAGTGGGCCTGCTCCCCCTTGTTTTCTGCAGTGAATCACGGTCATGGTCTCTTCACTTGTACCTGATGTTCCCTTTTTCCTCTTCCCTTCCCTTACTGAGGTGGTGGGCTGCTTAAACCCCCCTTTCCCAATCATATCCATCTCCCCATTACCTCATCCTTTCATTGGTTACTACATGCTTTGTTATTTCTACTGTTTTTATTGAAAAGTAGCCTTTTAGCAGATCTCTGTACACTTGTACAATGGTCGCCACTGTATTGGTGCAACTAGCTTTACATTTGTCATTCACATCTAAACTTGTTCCATGAAACTTACTTTACCTTTGTACTTGTACATCCGTGCCTGCTTTATTTTGTTTGCTGCTAACATGTAGTACTGTGATTCTTTTATGCACCACAAATGTGCCTATGTAGGTAGAAATAAGGAAATAAAGCTTTAGCAAAATATAGGCTGAATTACTAATGCTCAACCTTACATCTGCTGTCAAAAACACCCAGAAGTAACACTGAGCTGTGTATGAAGCTAGAGAGCCAAAGGGTGGTTTGTGCCAGTAAAAAGAGTGCAGAGTGCATATACATTCTGAATGGAAATTTGTATGCAGGCATGTAAAATATGGATTAACAAGAAAGTATGTAACTTTATTTGGTTGGTCTGTTAAGTGACATGTTCATTTACTTCTCTTTATAAGTCATAGTTTAGCTTCAACAAGCTTTGAACTGTTTAAAATTTGCAGAAGAGTAAAAACCAAGTAAAATGCCCATAGTGATTTCTTGTCCATTATTGTTATTGATTGTGGAAAACACGTCTACTTTTGTTCCTTATTTTCTTCTCTCTCCTAAAGCCTTTACAAATTAACTATCTGACTGTCTCAATTGTACAAACCAAATAAATAGATTTCAGTAAAAATGTCTTTAACAAAAAGCACTAGCTCTCCTTGTGACCTGCACCTGCCTTTTGTAGTGCCTGAATATGCTTTGAAATATGAAGTTGCTCATTAAAAAACTGTAAATAGATTTTTAACATTTTCCAGCTACCTTTTTACAATAAATGCCTTGTACACACGATCGGAATTTCCGATGGAAAAAGTCAGACGGAATTTTTTCATCGGATATTTCGACCGTGTCTATGCCCCATCGGACTTTTTCCATCGGAAATTCTGAGGAATTCCATCGGAGTTTAGATAGAGAACATGTTCTCTTTTACTCCGATGGAATTCCGTCAGAATTCCGATGTGATTTTGGCCGGGCAAAAGTCCGACCGTGTGTACGGGGCATAAGAGTGTGGTAGTCAGTTGGTGTTCATTGAATCCCAAGGAACTAATCTTTGCAAGCCTATGCACTCCAATGGCATTTATTTTATTGTCATATGTGTGATAATATTGCCCTTGATATTTGGATCATGAGCTGTGTTATGTGTTTGTTTTAGCACCTGTTCTTCTTTAACGGTAGCACAGTGTTTAGATAGCATCAGTACCCTTGCTTTTTACAATGTGTTGAAAGTGAAATTACAGGAGACCTGCTAAGTTTTCTTTTTTTTTTGGTTACCAAAGGATTTGTTCTTCTATTCAGCCAGTCTTGTAATCTAGACCCACCTACCAAACACAACAGTCAAGGGCACTTCCACTGTTATAACAGTATGGTTTGATGAGGTACACCAGTGTTTCTCAACTCCAGTCCTCAAGGCGCCCCAACAGGTCAGGTTTTCAGGATTTCCCTGAGATGAAACAGCTGTGGGAATTACTAAAGCAGTTAAACTGATCAAATAACCTGTGCAAAACAATGGAGAGCCTGAAAACATGACCTGTTGGGGCGCCTTGAGGACTGGAGTTGAGAAACACTGAGGTACACTTCCATTTATTGTTGAATTGACAATAAAGGAGTAAGAGCACAATAATGAGGTTATCCTTCTTACTCTGCTCCCTCATCCTTTTAGCATGTTCATTGCTATACAGGGGATTACAAAAGGCTGATAGCAAGACAAAGTATGATGCAGTGATTGCATTTATTGCTGTTTTAATCAATTGCAAATTATTTAATTTACGTCTATCTCACTATGAACCCTTTATATTGTTACCTAGCTTATTATTATGGAAAACGGAAAAAAATATCTAAACTACCAGTTGGACAACCCAGTTTAGATGACAATCGAACCAAACCAGTTAGGAGAAGAAAGAAAAGAAAATCAATTTTTGTACAGAAAAAGAGACGGACCTCAGTGGTTGATGTCAGTCCTGTTGGGTCAGCTGAGGTATGAATTCTGCATGAAGCTGCGCATTTCTGAGTTTCTTTTATTCAAAAGTAAATTTAGAGCATCGACTACTTTTCTAGTATGCTCTTTATAGTATTTTTCAATTATTTTGGTAGATTTCATAATATTGTTTTTTTATCCTAAATGATTGTTCCATCCAAGAAGTAATCTTTAAAACGTAGATAGTTCTTCTTTTAGATGTAGAATATTCTTTTATCTCCATAAAGCAGATGTCCTGGTAACAGTGTTTTTGTTCTTTTACACCTACCTTAGAGTTTGGTGCTTGTTCTCCTCCCCTTGGGGTATTTCTAATGCTCTTGTTGCATGCTCCATAATATCAAATACAATTTTACTAACTCATGTGCAATGCTCACTCCAGCCGAATCTATTAGAGCTAAAATTATTATTAGCTATAAATTATCAGGTGGTTTGGCTTTCAACAGCTAGTATATTCTGAGGTATTAGGTCTGTGTTGAATATTAACTATGTAGCCAAATTATCTGGTAAATTAAAATTTTCCAAATAACCATCATGCACCTAAATTGTCCACAAATGAACACCCTTATTAACACTTTTAATTATATGGAGTTAATGCAGCGTGAAAAAATGAGTAGACATTTTCTCTTAGCATTATTAGACAGGGACACTTGTTTTGACTACCCAACCATTAAAGGGGTTTAAACCCTTGTGGCATTCTATGAATTAAGGTGAAAAATCTTCTGCAGCAGCCCCCCCAGAGTCCCCCTTTTACTTACCCGAACCCGATCTTTCCAGTGACGAGAATGAGCCCAGCAGCTCCGGCCGCTGTCTTGGGTCCACATTGGACAGATTGATAGCAGCAGGAGCCATTGGCTCCCGCTGCTGTCAATCAAATCCAGTGACACGGGAGTCAAGGGGCGGGGTTGAGTCCTGCTGTCTGTGTCAATGGACGCAGCAGCAGGACTCGGGAGCGTGCCCGCACGAGTGCCCCCTCGGAAAGCGGTTCTCTCCGAGGGGGCACTCGAGAAGAGGAGGAGCCAGGAGTGCCACTGAGGGACCCCAGAAGAGGAGGATCTGGGCCAATCTGTGCAAAACCCTTGCATAGCGGAGGTAAGTATACCATGTTTGTTATTAAAAAACAAAACAAAAAAACCTTTAGGCCCCTTTCACACTGGGGTGGTTTGCTGGCGCTATTGCGCTAAAAATAGCACCTGCAAACTGACCCTAAACAGTGGCTGCTGTTTCTCCAGTGTGAAAGCCTGAGGGCTTTCACACTGGAGCGGTGCGCTAGCAGGAACGTGAAAAAAAGTCCTGCTAGCCGCAGCTTTGGAGCGGTGAGAGGAGCGGTGTGTTTACCGCTCCTTCACCACTCCTTTCCATTGAAAGCAATGTAAAACCACAGTAATACCGCTGGCAATGCGCCTCTGCAGAGGCGCATTGCGGGCAGTATTAACCCTTTTTTGGCCACTAGCGGGGGTTAAAACCTTACCGGTAGCGGCCGAATACCGCCGCAATTCCGACGGTATAGCGCCGCTAAAAATAGCGGTGCTATACCGTCACCGCCCCAGTGTGAAACCAGCCTTACAACCCCTTTAAATAATTATAATGAAAGATATTATCTTTGTCACAAGGGATGTATGATTGTAAAGGTATATGCAGAAGGTCATTTTATCAAACATTGCACTTGTAATATATAGGTGGGCAATAAATATGGGGGTTTCCTTGACCTGGATTCTGTATTTAATTGTAGTCCCTTAGCATTGCTGCTAAAAAAAAAACAAAAAAAAACCTACTAAGCTAAAATCTCGAGACACATAAATAGTAAAGTAATCAATCAAATCTGACTGGTAAAGGTGCAATATTGGAAAGGAATAGTAATGCAGAGCCACCGGGGTTGATTTTCTACAAGTAAAGTGGCTGTAGACTTTGCAAAGGAAGTTTTGCTTGCACAAGATTGGATAATGGAATTAAACAGAGCTTCACCTTATTCACAAATTTCCATGCAAAGTGAACAGTCAACCCCACTGTGTAGACTACTAGGCAGGGAACAGGAGCCTTCATATAAGATGAACGTGTATGGTTGCCTCATGCAGACTTAGTATAACAAACTACACAACAAACTACACACAAAAACTGTGTTTTTAAAAACCTTATTTTCATGACTATTTACTTTAATCTGTTTGCTATCATATGTGCATCCAAACAAACGCTATAGTTTCCACTACTCAAACTATTAAGATGTTTATGAATGCCAACATCTTGGCTTCCCTTACATAGGAGCCTACTAAAGTTACCAGGGTTTAGGCTGCAATAATAAAACCCCAAATCCATGTTGCCATCACTATTATTTTAGGAAATATTTATTTGTAGAATGATTTCAGCAATCATTAACCACTTAAGGACCGCCACACGACGATATAAGTTGACAGAATGGCACGGCTGGGCACAAGGACATACAGGTACATCCCCTTTAGGATCCCAGATGTGGGTCGCGGGCACGCCGCCGGGACCCGCGGACCCGATCGCCGCCGGTGTCCCGCGATCGGGTCAAAGAGCTGAAGAATGGGGAGAGGTGAGTGTAAACAAACATTTCCCCGTTCTTCTCCGTGGCATGTCAGTGATCGTCTGTTTCCTGTCATCGAAACAGACGATCAGTGACGTGTAACGTGTAGCCACGCCCCCCTATAGTAAGAATCACTTCCTAGGGAACACTTAACCCCTACAGTGCCACCTAGAGGCTAAACCCTTCAATGCCAGTGTCATTTTCACAGTAATCAGTGCATTTTTATAGCACCGATCGCTGTAAAAATTACAATGGCCCCAAAATTGTGTCAAAAGTGTCTGATGTGTCCGCCATAATGTCGCAGTCACGATAAAAATCGTTGATCGCCGCCATAACTAGTAAAAAAAAATATTATTAAAAATGCCATAAAACAGGCCCCTATTTTATAGAAGCTATAACTTTTGCGCAAACCAATCAATAAACGCCTATTGCGATTTTTTTTGCCAAAAATATGTAGAAGAATACGTATCGGACTAAACTGTTTGAAAAAAAAAGTTTTTTTTATATATATATTTTATAAAAAATATTGCATTTTTTTCAAAATTGTCGCTCTATTTTTGTTTATAGCGCAAAAAATAAAAAACAGAGAGGTGATCAAATACCACCAAAAGAAAGCTTTATTTGTGGGGAAAAAAAGGATGCAAATTTTGTTTGGGAGCCACGTCGCACGACCGCGCAATTGTCAGTTAAAGCGACTCGGTTTCCCGAATCGCAAAAAGTGGCCTGGTCCTTTAGCTGCATAATAGTCCAGGGCTGAAGTGGTTAAGCCAGCTTTTCTCAACCAGGGTTCCTCCTGAGTTTTCTAATAGTTCCCTGAGCAAGAAGAAATTTCTGCCACTCAGATAAGTTATGAATGGGTTAAAACAGGGAAAATCAACACTTGATTAAATTAGACGTGAAGTGAAAATTCACTGACTCACCCCTATTGAGGGGTGGGGGGTCCTAGAGTTCAGTAACAGGCTAAAAAGAAGGGGATGACTTTGATATAGAGATACCAAGAGAGTAACTCCAAATGGAAACACACAACAGTGTAATAGTCACATAATAGAAAATATTTATTAATGAGATTTCCACAAAAATGCAACATTCAACAACCAACAGTTAAATCCATTAAAGACAACATTGTCAATAGTGTTAAAAACAAAGAAAAAGACCCAGGCTCACATGCATTGCCCACTTTCATACCAGCAGTCAACCGTTAGAAAGGATGAGGCACTTAATTGAAAGCAATGATGGCCAAGGAATTGCTGAAGCAATTATGAATCTAGCTAGACCAATGGTTTCGACACATCAAAAAAAAGTCCTTAAAAGGACTTATTTTGATGTGTCTAAACCATGGGACTATTACACTGCTGTGTGTTTCCCTTTGGAGTTACTCTCTTGGTATTTATATATCCAAGTCCTCCCCTCCTTTTCACTCAGATAAGTTGCCATTGAAACCAATGATTTTTTTGGCTATCTGTAAGAGGGAGATTATTCCCACTGACCACAAATGTAAATCACATTTGTCTTCTTGACCATCACACTGATGTACAGTGAGCTGTAGATGTCATTTTTAGCAGGGTTTCCCTGAGGCCAGAATAATCATTCAATGATTCCTCAATGTTAAACAGGTTGAGAAAGGATGCATTAGGAAGTTTATATTTATCATGTTCATACGGGGAACTGTTATGTACAGTATGCATCTGACTTGTTTTACAAGATAGGCCTCTCCTAATTGAAATAAGTATTAAAATATTATAAATTCCTCTATATTTTACATTGATTACTGTCCTCTATTGTTTTTTCTTTCTAAATCATAATGAACTATATAATATGTTAACAGGAGAGCATTGAAGATGATGGAGTGGAAGAAGACTCGGGGAGTGAAGAAACGAGTTCTGAATTGCGTGACGATCATACAGATACTTCTTCTGTTGAAGTTCCCTCTGTACGTCCAAGAAGAGCTGTAACTCTTAGGAAAAGCATAGGGTCTGAAAGGCCACCATTGGTAGAAAGAGCCAGAAGAGTTAGAAAAACACGTTCCCTCTCTTACACTGAAGAAGACAAGGCTACAAATGTGAAGAATGTAAGTTTTATTTATTTTAGTATATGGTACAATTTAGTAGGAATATTTGTAAGGCTTTATTAGCATAGCAATTTAAAAGGAGAAAAACACAAGAATTATTTTTCAAAGTCACGTGTATGTGGCAAAGCTCCCCATTGCAAGTTCCAAATTCATTTAGATATTGAACAGGCATTATGAAAAACTGCATCACAATATTTGTTCATATTTGTGCTTAGATTGTAAGATTGCTTATAGTTTTCCCTGCATGGTGCTGGAATGCAGCTAAATTGCTTTATATTTAATCTTAAATTGTCAAAAACGGTAACTAAATCTTTTAAAAATTGTAAGAACGTTCTTAGCTTTCACTTGTACACTGCAAAAATATAGCTCAATTGCTAGATATCGAGGCGGTAGATTTGTCCAAAAATATGTATAGCCAAATATTGTAAAGATTGTAAATCTGATCCTAGTATTCCTCAAACAATGCAAAAATACAGATCCGTTTCTTGACATCTAACCTGTTACATTTGGCCATAAACATGTATAGCCAAATATATTGCAAAATATTTTTAAGTATGGCAAGCCACAACAAAAGCAGATGCTTTGCTTAATTGTTTCTGGGTTTAAAGGCAACAAGGTGATTAAACTGAAAAAAAAAAGAAAAAAAATTATATTTCCAAAACAGTAATTTGCATAATATGTTGCTGTCTGTCCACACAGGAGAAGAAGCAGGAGGAGGAGGAGGAGGAGGAGGATTGTTTAATACTAGAAAGTAATCCATTGGAGTGGACAGTAACTGATGTGGTCAAGTTTATAAAGTCTACAGATTGTGCTGCATTAGCAAAAATCTTTCAAGAACAGGTACATCAATCACTTCTCTGGATAAAATAGTATTACATTTCTATATGCCAGGAGCATCGTATCCCTAAAGTCATTCAGAATTTTTTAACTGAAAAAATTGGTGAGAAATACTTACTTATAGTAGTGGGAAGTGAGGTGACTTCCCAATTCACCAAGAAGGAAGATCTGATATAAAAGACCTATTATTTAGTAATTGAACTCTAAACTAATATATCACTTTTTTTGCTGGATACTGTTAGGTCATTTTTTTATACTTGAACCCGAGAAGACAATTGCTCAGGTACATTACATGTAATGATGTGTTTACTTATATAGGAACGACACAAGGTTTTTCTTTTAGTTCACATTAACCACTTCAGCCCCGAAGGATTTGGCTGTCCAATGACCGGGCCATTTTTTGTGACTCGGCACTGCGTAGTTTTAACTGACAAGTCCTTTTTTCCCACAAATAGAGCTTTCTTTTGGTGGTATTTGATCACCTCTGTGGTTTTTATTTTTTGCACTATAAACAGAAAAACAGCGTCAATTTTGAAATAAATTCTATATTTTTTTACTTTTTGCTATAATAAATATCCCCAAAAAATATATAATTTTTTTTCTCAGTTTAGGCGGATATGTATTCTTCTACATATTGTTATTTTATTTTATTAGTAATGTGGGCAATCAGCGATTTTTATCATGACTGCGACATTATGGCAGACACATCGGACACTTTTGACGCTATTTTAGGACCATTGCAATTTATACAGCGATCAGTGCTATAAAAATGCACTGATTACTGTGTAAATGACACTAGCAGTAAGGGGTTAACCAGTAGGGGGCGGAAAAGGGGTTAAGTGTGTCTGAGGAAGTGATTCTAACTGTGGGGGGGGGGGATGGGCTACATGTAACACAACACTGATCGCTGCTCCCGATGACAGGGAGCAGAAGATCAGTGTTCTGTCACAGGGCAGAACAGGGAGATGCCTTATTTACACAGGCATCCCCTCGTTCTGCAGCACCGTGACACAATCGCGGGCACCCGGCGGACATCAAGTCCGCGGGACCAGCGGTACCACTCACGGAGCTTGCGGCGGCGCGTTTGCCTGCAATGCCGCTTCTTTAAGGGGACGTATGGGTACGACCATATGCGCAGCCGTGCCATTCTGCCAACGTATATAGTCGTGTAGCAGGCGGCAAGTGGTTAACCAAAATTACATGGAATTTGAGTTTAAAAAAAAAGAAGCAGAAACATAGAAAGGAAAATAAAAATATTAGTGCTTCCAATAATCTTTTATGTAACTGGCAGCAGAATATTGATTAAATTATTAGTAATAACCATTATTGTGCATAGCTCTAGTAAAGGGTATAGCTTCTATATTTAATCCATAAGCCTCAAAATTATACCTTTTAAAAAGTGAAATAAGGACCACATCTTGCAGAAATCCCTAAACATTTGTTTTCTTTTCACTTACAGGACATCGATGGGCAAGCTCTGTTATTGCTGACTCTCCCCACTGTCCAAGAATGCATGGAGTTGAAACTGGGCCCAGCCATTAAGCTGTGCCATCAAATAGAAAGAGTAAAAATGGCATTCTATGCACAATATGCTAAATAAATCCTGTGTTCTGTTTTGCTGTACCCAATTCATTACAGTAAATGTTCAGGTGAAAGCATGTGTTTTTACAAAGGCAAATCAAAATGATTAAAAAAGGTTCCTACTTTTCACAGAGACACATTTATAAATATTGCTGCCATCTTTCCAAATAGCTATGATCAGTCTTTGCTGGAGGAAAAAAAAAAACTTTGTATCCCATATACGTTTCTAATGAACCAATTTTTTTGATTCTTGACTTTTGCCTGACTTTGGATAAAAAGGCAAATATTTTGGCACTTCTAACCTTTTAGCAAACTTTGTAATCTTTCATATTGAAAGTGTGTGGTCATTTTTACTGTGATCTGTGGCTTAACATGAAAGCTTCAATATAGCAGCCCCTTTTTATTGTCCTTGTCATTTTAATACCAATCAGTAGAAAAAAGAAAGCATCTCTCTGCTGGAGAGGTCCATATTTCACTGCGGAGTAATAAATTCTAGGAGGCTTTGCTTGCAGTTAAAATGCCACAAAGCTGTAAACTTAGACAGTGTGCACATAGTTAGCCGAATGATTGAAGGATGTGCTAACATTAGGCATAATAATCGGACCACAGTACAAACAGTTGTTATTGCCACTGCTCTCATTGCAACAGTTCATTGTGACAAATAGGAGCCCTTTTAGAAAATAAACTGCTTAAGACACAGCCATTATTTCCAGCCTTGATGTAATTTTGTTTTCTGCCTGATAACACAGACCCATGCCAAGTGTCAATTTAGTTTTATATTTTTCTATAGTGCCATGTCCATTGCCTTCAGAGCTCTGGGGATTTGTGTCAGTACTCTGGTCTACAAATAGAAGCTTAAACTCACAATGCATTTGTTTTATTTCATTTTAAATCATGTTTTTGAAATACTATTCAGCAAGAGAGAATAGAACATTTGAGCAATTTGACATTTCTATATACAGTAATGCTGGAAAATGGTTGTATTGTGCTGTGCATTATCGACTGCGCAGACCATAGAGACCAAATACTTTTTTTATGCATGTGTGTACTCCAGATGGGAATAATCTGCTTTGTTTCTTAAGGGTTTTCTTGAAAATGTGCTAAATGTTTTAATTAAACGGCACAAGTTTATCTGCAGCCACAGATCCATTTGTTTGATATAATAAAAAAAAAAGCTTCAGCTATTCAAACTAAACTTTATTCACCAAGTGTAAAGCCTGAAGGTTTGTTAAAAAAGTACATTTAGAGTTAATCTAACCACACATGAATATTTTGTGGCCTGGTTTGTCCAGGTTAGATAAAATATGTAGTGGCTTCAACCACTAAGATGTCCAAGAGAGGTTATAGTGAAGCCATCAATAATGGCTTGATGTGTTGACTTTGTAGTTCTAGGCATCTGCCTGAATGTGGTGACTTACTAGTGTGGTCACCTTTAAGCTGCGAGGGAATCACCTCCACCATTTCTCCTTAATCAAATTTTAATTTCCTGGTGATTCTCTGCAATATGTTTTGGTGCCTACTTCTGTGTACAATATGCAGGGGATACAGTTATGAATTATGGTTCTCTGTGCACATACACACCATCTGGTCTTTCTTTTTTCTTTTATAACAAAAACACAAAGAGAATCAGTAAGGGAGGAGGGTGATAGGCATGTGAATACATATCCAAAAATGCTTTGCTTATGTTGTTAGATTATACAGGTTATGGGTAGAAGAGAGATATAGGAAATAGCTTACTAAATTATGTATTGTCGTATTTTGAAATATAGTTGTATTAAGGCATCTTGAATGCCATAAAGGGTCCTATTAGGCTGACCAATGATTCCTGTTTCTTCTTCTATTACAATAATGAAAACACAATATTTTAAGTTGTCTTGTTCTCAAAAAAAATGCCTAATCTGTGTTTTGGAACCGTCAATACAATCATGCACTATAACACATTGCAGGCTTGTTATTTTCAAGTGGTGACAGTTTTGTTAAATGCCTTATTGATTATTCTATTTTGTTAACATAGAAAGGAAATAGTTCCATTGTTTCACATACATTTTACAGAAATATTGCCTGTCATTCTTTATTTTCTCATTATGTTGCTTAACTGTGGTGGCTTGACCATGGCTGTCTGACATGAAGTGACGCTTAGATCTGTGCTAAGAAAAGGAATGCATTTATAAAACGAATAAGCCCTTTTAAACAAAAAACCTTGTACAAAATGGTTGATACATGTGTATGGGGGTTAACTCAGCTGCTAAATTAATTAAAACGCAGTTTAATTGGAGAAAACGGAAATGGACTTAAATAGATATATAAGAAAAATCACAAAAAAAATACAAAAAATACAAAATGTAAAAGCAGTATAAATATGGTTTAATTGTTAAGAGGGTGTAAGTATAGCCTAAGCAGACCATGCAACCGCTATGGGTCCCAGAAGCACAATGGGTCCAGGCCTGTATAGTTCTATATTGATTTATGTAGGTAAAAAAACTGTTCGGCTAATACAAGTTGGATAAAATAAATGTTTATATAATTTTGAGAACCTCTATAAAATTAGTATTCTGAATTAATAGGGAATTTGCCTTTTTTTATGAAGGAGATTGGGGGAGATGGGGGGGGGGGGTTCTCTTAATGAGCTTTCTATGAGGCCCCATTATGAATAGTTATTGTCCTGCAAGTGCAAGCAGACTTTGGGGTTCATTTACTAAAGTAGTACCCATTTTACTTAGCTCAGTGAAGCTGCTTTCACGTCAGTCATCCAATCAAATTCCAGATTGTCACAAACCTTTCTGCAAATGGGTGTGTAATGTAAACGCAGGTTTACTTGGCTTAGTGGAAAATGTTTACCAAATCATCCCCACTGTAAATTAATCAGGGGAGCTCAGCAAAAACATTTTTGTCTTACTTATAATCCTCTTCTTACATTCAATTATAAAAGTAAGTTGCAGTTTCAAAGAACTATTAGCATTTAGAAATTTGCTCAAATGGCATCCATATTTTATATTATAAGTTTCAAATAAAGTAAAAATTCTTAACAGTTACTATGAGCAACAAGTATAAAACTTCTGATGTCTTGCTGAAGTTATTAGTCTGTTTTTACCCATATATCTTTTTTGACAGTGTTTACATGTTATATAATCCCAAATTGCTTTGCTAATAGGAGAAAAGACACTTGTTTTTTTTACAATACCAACATAAATATAAAATATACCAACAGTTGATGGCTGTGTATGCAAACACCAAGATCAGCTACCGTGATTTATTCACGATTGAGAAAAGAGCGTCCCACGGTAATATACTTCCTCTTCTGTGGATGTATTTTCTGCTCTTAAGAATTACAGTAAAAGCCCAAAATAGCGTTATATGCAGTGATGGCTGGTCCACAAGGGGCGCTGCCCCCCCCCCAGCCCGCACCATCTATTCAGCTGTGCACTGTGTGAGACCAACAGGTTTCTAGCAGGTCTGTCACCCCCCTCACAAGCATGTGACCACAACCCAAGGCCCCAATTGGCCTGTTTTATGTGCCCTCCCACCATGCAATACCAGCAAATCGGCATCGTCTTCCAGCTTCCTGCCCCAGCCAATCAGGACAGGAGGCCGAAGACTGGGTCAATACAGAAGCTGCGGTGCTGGGCACCAGGGGAGCCGTGACTGCTGGAGGGCTCCACCCATAGGGTGAGTGCGGACCTGGAGGGCCCATCCACGCCCCCCCCCTAAAATCCTCCAGCACCAGCCGCCACTGCTTATACCAGTTCCTTAGCGACCACTGATGTATGTCACTAATGTTATTATGTACCGGTACTTTTCTATACTGTATTGTATGGTTTTATATCTGTACGGTTTATAACCTTAAAAGAATTGATTGGAAAAGAAAATATAACAACTGTATAAGAATCTACATCTCCAAAATGTAATCTGTATTTTACATGAAAAGTAAATGGGCAGCTGAAGCATAAGTGTGACAATTTCATATATATATATATATATATATATATATATGTATGTGTATATATATATATATATATATATATATATATATATATATATATATATATATCCTCTTTGGAATGTTTTCATATATCAATATTGCAAAACCATTTTTGTTATGATAAATCACAAACAACAGTATACAAATAACATTGTTAAAAAAGAGTATTTCCAAATTGATTTCAAAAGTATTGCCATCATTAACACACTCAGATAGAATTTAGTGTGTGCAAAGTTACATTGCACTCAACATTAGGCCATATGTGAAACAATATCAACAGTATATTTTCTTGTTCCATTGTCACCAACATTGGATAGATATGTCACCGTTTGTCCAAAGGCATGCATTTGTAGTTGGATTCAGATCAGGAGACAGATATCCTATGTTTACGAGCACAAGAATATCTCAACTTATAAAAAAAATAAAACTTGACACCTGGAGAGCCGTATAATGATTTGTCAGTTCTAAAATTGTATATTATTAAAAATCTTTATATTAACAAGGGTGGCATTATTTACTCCTTACTGCACTGACATCTGGAAATTTGGCTTCAGGAACTGAGCATACATTTTCTTACTATACAAACCGGACACCTCACTTCATGAGCTGTTTTTTTCCATTTAATTTTGAAAGGGCTGCATTCTGTAAAAGGGCACCAGATCCAAAACCTGCTCTCATTTTTATTTAACACTGTGTGATCATAGTTACTGCTGCACTGCAGCAATTAGCTGAACAAAGAATATTTAGAATAGGTACCCAGGTGTTAAATTATGAAATGGTGACTTGAAGGATTTTGTAAGGCAGCAAATATATATATGGGATGATGTATTCACACTTTAAATTGAAAGGATATTATAAATTACTGACAGGTCTGTGAATTTAAAAAAAGCACAAGAGTGCTTTTGTAAAAGGCTTAGGAGTTCAGAGGTAACTTCAAATATTCTTGTGAGCTGGGGGATTAGGTGTGTTATTTTTACATGTCATAAGTACTCCCAAGGAATACTAAAGTGATGACATAAGTAAGAACCATACAAAGGTGTCATTTGCAGGAGTTTGTAGATGTAGTTAATGTAACTTTTGTGTTGTAAAGAAACAGCCTGCTATCTTAGCTATATACCATTCCAAGAGTTTGTAAAACATGTTTAATATAACTTTCTATCTCATCTTTTTCTCTTTGGGCAAGGGCATGCTGTTGTTTTCTGTAATATTGCATTATGTATATAGGTTTTCTCATGTATATAAGTAAAAATCTATTTACAGAGTTTATTTTAATTTGTATTAAAATGTCCACCCTTTCTACTTGAAAAAACTTGTAAACCACCATGTTAATAAAGCCCTATTATTTAAGCAAGCATTTGTTCTTTCTGTTTCTTGCAGAATTTGTGGTTATTATTTATTTTTGTTATATGATTTAATGAGATCCTGAAATGCTACCCTAAAGATGCTATGTATAAGGCATTAATAGGATAATATAAATGCTATTAATAACCAGGTATTATATATATCTCACATTTTTATTTCTATAACATTCTCTCTGCTTAGAACAACACAATAGCTGATTCATTTTTATCATGTTGAAGACTTAAGAGTCTGGTGTATTGAAAGCATGTTGGCATAAAGGTGAGCAGTATTCACTTGACTATAGCCTGGTACACACTATGAGCAGGTTGAACGAAAAAAAAAAAAACTGTCAGCTTCAGTCGGAGCCGCTGTAGTAACAAGGAAAAGTTAGTGCAGCGATCTCCCCAGCTGAGCTGTTGTGTTCTGAGAGGGGGACAGCTCCCTGCCAGAACACTCTGATCTGATCAGGAGTCGGTCGGCTGCTGGTTTTCTAGTGTGCTCGTCCAACAGAAGCTGGCCAAGAGAGGCTGGCATCTGTCGGACATACCGACATATGCACAGGCCGAATGCCAGCCTTTTTTTGGGAGGAAAAAGGCTGATGTCTCCCGACATACGGCCCATGTGTACCAGGCTTTAGTGACGCTTGCTCTTGTATCTGACTTAGCATGGAGTATAAAGATCAAGCTCATTGGGATAATCTCTGGGATGTGATCAATAGATGATCAATTGATACTCAAATAGGTAGAGAATAGCTTGATAAAAATGTTAAAGCCAGACTTTGCTCAGCTTTTAAATGGTGTCCAGCCATAGAAAAAAATAAAAGGCTGCTCTGGCTATAATATTTATCTCCACTCTCTCACTGTCCCTTGCAGTAATTAAATTCTGCCACTAGCGTTCTTTTGTTTTTTGGGTTGAATTATGTCATTTTAATTCAAACCAAAAACTGAGAACATACTGTAAATGCAAAGCGTCAACTTTCAGGGTAATGATGTAGAGAGCACCACTCTCTGCATCATTGAGGACCACCCGGCACTAAAGAAGAGGCAAACAGGAAGAGGACCGAATAATATTGTTTCTTCTTTTAATTATTTGCTCTGTCAAACACGTCTAACACCTGCCTCGTGTATGTGACATTGTGGTGATTCGATTACATTGATTGGACTACACCGAGTTTTAAATGCTGAAGAATTCTTACTAGATGAGCTGAAGTAAAACCTTGGTAAAAATCTTTTCAGGAATAATCAACACACGATTTATTAATACTAGATATCCCATGACTTGGATGACCAAAAACCCTCACAGGCCCAAATTTCTCCATATATTCTCATTAAGTGTCCCATAGAAAAAATACAGTGTTTAGGAGATACTGCTGCCTAAGATATCTTCAGCATCTGGCACACTTCCACGCATGTTGAATGTCTGGTCTCCTGCAGCACACGGTATCTTCTTTTGCCAGTAATAAAATTAAATAAATTTGCGCTAGCTGATAATAAAATCTTAAAAAGTTATACAGAAGCAGCACTCAGTGATTGTCCGAATGCTAAACAACAGAAGAGTGTATGTACATAAAACCTGTTGCACTTCCCCTTTAAATATATATGAACCAACACAAGTGTATCAAACAACCAAAATATACCATAACTTAATATATAATGTCTCAATAAATATATATTGGTGAACAAACCAATGAATAAAATTGCGATCATATAAAATAATGTCTCACAATCGGGGAAGCGAAGGTATAGTAGTTTTGTACATATTTTATTTCTTTGTTAAGGACCAAAAAATAAAATGTTAAAATATTATTTATTTTATTTAGTCAGGTAAATATGAAATAGCCATACAATGAATCTCTAGTCTCCTTTTCACATTTTCAGCATCATTATCTTGTGTCTATGCTAAAGGAAGGCATTCTTTACAGGACTGGATTGAATTATCAGAGTAATGACTCATTCCTTATCAAAAAGCTGGATCAGAGGATTCAATCATACAAAGGGCTCTGCAAAGCTAACTGCTCTGCTGTGCTGCCGCTTATGAAAAACTGCTTTCATCCATCCTGAACCTGTTATTGTGCCAGAAAAGACCCTGCATCTAGTCTCTTTATTTTATTTTTACATACAGAGGAAAAAGTTAATGCAGTAGTACATAAACCTTTAAATACACACACACACACATACACACAAAGGAACAAAAAAACAAGAACAGATGACACTAAATCAATTCAACTAAACTACCCTAAATACATCCCCACTCCCAAAAACAAAAAAAATACTTGTAAATATGTTTTCCAAGCAAATTTCCCTAGTCAGCTCAGTGTGTTGTATGACATCGATCATAATTTAGTTATTCTTCTTTCACATTTGAAGACACCATATTGTGGTTTTATTAATTTTTCTGTATTAAGGTCTGGACTAAATACCCCAACTGCTGTATTTCCTTCATAACTCCGGTCTAATGACAATTACCTTGAATTAGCCAAAATTCAACATGGAAGAGGTTTGGTGTTGTGAATCTGAGGCAAATTTTTCATAATGGAGTTCTGCTCTCATTTGAGGCTTTGCGCGAGGTGTATGGTCTGCCGATTTCTATGTGGTTCTATTACATACAAGTACGGCATGGCATAGTGGCTCAGAGTAGAACTTCTGACTGATCTGTATCTCCAACACCCTTATTTAATTTGGTTAAAGAGGCCATACTCTCTAAGGGTTTCATGATTTAATAAGGCAGGGATTGGCAGTGTGTGTGACAAACCTGGTCCGTCTAATCCAATATAGCAAACAAGAGAAGAAACCTTGTGCTCAAGGCATGGTGTGTCCCCTCTGGATTTTTAAAGGCAGAGCAGGTGTGGGGTAAATAATATATTTATTAGAAACATACAGTAAAATTACAGTAGCAAAACAGTTACGTATAAAAATATACAAGTATTAATAGCAAGTAAGCTCAATACAAAACATTGGCATGAAACTTAGCTGCCCTAGATACGTTGGTAGGCTAGCGAGAATGCATGCTGGGAAATGACGCCTAACATGTTTCGGACCGTGTCGTCCTTCCTCAGAGGCTTAAAGTGGTTGGAAACCCTAGTTTACAACTTATTGTTACAGGTAAGCCTATGTTAAGGCTTACCTGTAGCTAACAAGGATATCTCCTAAACCTACATACATTTTGCAAAAACACATCTGAAGTATCCCAAAAGCATGTGGGAAAATGTGTTATGGTCTGATGAAACCAAGGTTTAACTTTTTGGCCATAATTCCAAAAGATATGTCTGGCACAAAAACAACACTGCACATCACCAAAAAGAACACCATACCCCCAGTGAAGCATGGTGGTGGCAGCATCATGCTTTGGGGCTGTTTTCTTCAGCTGGAACAGGGGCCTTAGTCAAAGTAGAGATAATTCTGAACAGTTCCAAATACCAATCAATATTGGCACAAAACCTACAGCCTTCTGCTAGAAAGCTGAACATGAAGAGGAATGTCATCTTTCAGCATGACAACGACCCAAAGCATACATCCAAATCAACAAAGACTGGCTTCACCAGAAGAAGATTAAAGTTTTGGAATGGCCCAGCCAGAGCCCAGACCTGAATCCGATTGAAAATCAGTGGGGTGATCTGAAGAGGAGTGTGCAGAGGAGGATGCCCTTGCAATCTGACAGATTTGGAGTGTTTTTGCAAAGAAGAGTGGGCAAATATTGCCATGTCAAAATGTGCCATGCTGATAGACTCATACCCAAAAAGACTGAGTGCTGTAATCAAATCAAAAGGTGCTTCAACAAAGTATCAGTTTAAGGGTGTGCACACATATGCAACCATAATATTTTATTTTTATTTTTTTAATTCTCTCCACCTAAAAGATTTCAGTTTGTTGTTCAACTGAGTTGTAAAGTTTATAGGTCACATTAAAGGTGGAAAAAGTTCTGAAATTATTTATCACAGAAACTGAATTCGTCAAAGCAGTTTACCATCCCACTTCTTTTCCCCTCTATTAAATGTTTTAATCAGAGAGAGAGAGATTGAAGGCAAACAGCTTTTGCTGTTCTTTCTCTTTAGTAAATCTAAAATGCCCTGACTCTGTCATGGGTGCACCCAGTATCAACTGTTTATTTAAGACAAAAAAAACGATTTCATGTAAGTATTAACAATTATAAAACATTTGCTTAAATTCTACATTTAAAGAACATTTTGAGCCAATAAAAGGGAAAAGTTATTTCAAAGAGAGGTAAAGGCATTTCCTGTCGCATCATGGCAGCATACACCTTTGGGTTGTGGCTCCGCCCCTCACAACCTGATAGGACCGTTTAACTATTAAGCCCATAGCGGGCCCCCACCCAGGGATTCTCTTTTTTTTCCTCACCTAAGACCTGACAAGGACAGCAAAGATGAAGAACCCCCTTACCGCTTCGCCCCAGCCAGGTTTAGCCTCTCCTGGGTGGAAGTCCTATCCTGTACAGCCTCTAAATGAGCTAGATGGAAGGAACCCCACTCTGATGGTCTCAGGGGTATGTACCAGCTTTATATTACAAACCTTAAATAGGTTTTCTCTTGGCAGCAACCTCCAAGCTCTTCTATGCACTCTGTCACTAACCTGAGACTTGTAGTTCCTCAGCATCCCAGTCTGATGAGCGCCAGCTTCCCACAGACCTTAATTGGGTCTCTATTGCGGCCTCTAGCTCTCCTGATAAACTGCATAAAAAACGGGCCTACAGCGACCTGTAGTCCCACACACGCCATAGCGCCGAGCGCCAGCTACTTCCGCAGACAGAGAGAGGCATTCACATCGATAATTCCTATACATGCCAGCTTCCAAGATGGCGCCGGCTCGCTCACGACGCTACGGCGCATGCGCGGTCATGACGTCATCACTGGGCGACGACGGCGGCAGTTTTAAAAACCAAATCCTTTTCTGCTGTTTTCCTCTTGAACACTGCACCTGTCAACAGCGCTTTTCAGTGGGATAGATTGCACTACTGTCTCTTCCTTAAGGTAAGCCTCTAAAATCTATTTTCCTACTGGGTCTCACCTACCACTGCCTGCATGCTCATTCCCCACTATCTGTTGTAGGGGACTCAAGACTATATCTCTCCTCATGGAGGTCGCTGCCCCGGTAGACCATCACCAGCCTAATAGGTAAGGGGGGGAAGATTGGTAAGTAGTGAAGATTGAAAAAGAGAACCTGCCACTAATGCTGTCTAAATTGGACAGCCCTATCAGGTCGGCCAGATCGTCGGACTCAGGATGACAAGAGCCATCTAGAAGGAGCCCAAGCCATAGACAAAGCCGCTCAGATCACGGTAGAAGTCGCTCACACACAAGACGAAGTCGCTCAAGTCGCAGAAGGAGCCGTTCAAAATCCTATTCACGGCACAGACACTCCTACCGGAGGTCTCCTTCACGCAGACGCTCTCCTCCCCCTCAGCATTCCCATCCATCAGGGAACTCATGCTGGGTGTGCGGTGCCATTGCACTTCCGGACAAGCTAGCCTATCGCACATGCTTGGACGAAGCAACCAGAGAGAGGGAGCCAAGTAGAGAACCGGCCATATTTTCACCCCTGCAAATCGCAGAGTCAGAAACAAGCAGATCAGTGCAAGGCACTTCACCTGCGACTCCCTCCACATCTAAAAAGTCAGACCCCCTATCTGACAATGAGGACTTGGAGGTATCTACTGGTTTTGACTTCGCACTTATAGAACCCTTCATAAAGTCAGTGAAGGAAGCTATAGAATAGGAAGAGGAAAAAGAAACTCTGTAAAAAGCGAAGAAATATTTTCCGAATCTCAAAAAAGAACCAGAAACCTTCCCATTTATAGAAGAACTGGAGGAATTGATTAAAGACGAATGGCAAAAACCTGAGAAAAAGACCAGTCTCAGCAATAGACTTGCCAAACTGTACCCATTAAAGGAATCCAGTGCCAATCCACTAGTAACTCCACCAGTGGTGGACTCCTCCCTGATGCGCCTAGCCCGGCACGTAACTCTTCCAATAGAAGATGCGACCACATTCAAGGATGTATTGGACAGAAAGATCGATCTGGATCTTAAGAGAGCCTACTTATCCGCAAGTGGTGCGTGCAGACCCGCAATAACACTAGCAGCAGTGGGAAGGGCTATCTCAAGTTGGTCCTCCAACGCTGAGAAGTTGGTAGCAGAAGGAAGAGAACAAGAGCGAGTAATCACAGCTCTCCAGGAACTCAGCCTTGCAGGCGACTTTGTCGCAGAAGCCTCTGTAGACATAATTAAGTCAACATCCAGAGCAATGTTAAGCTCAGTGATGGCCAGGAGGGCACTCTGGCTAAAGCCATGGTCAGCAGACCCCTCCTCAAAGTCCAACTGGTGTAAAATCCCATTTGATGGCACAAACCTCTTCGGGGAGAAACTGGACTCGGCTATTTCAAAAGTCACAGGCGGGAAGTCTGGACTCATTCCTTCAGATAGAAGGCCTAGACAACAAAGGGCACCCACATTCAGACGGAAGCTCCCAGATAAATACAGGGAGGCAAAGTCCTACAAGCCCGGCAGGGAGTACAGAAAAAATTGGAGGAATCCACAATCTTCCTTCCTAAAACTCCAAAAATCTAAGACCCCTACCCCGGGGACCAGAAGTCTTTTTGAAGTTACGCCCGCCCAACCAGCCATAGTAGGAGCCAGACTAAAGGACTTTAAGCAGGTTTGGGCGGAGATAATAAGAGACCCATGGACAGTGGCTACTATCCAAGACGGACACAAATGGAGGTTCAAGAATCGACCTCCCAGGGACCAATTCATCGGAACCAGAATTCCAACATCCCGAGAAAAGAAACTCATATTGGCAGAATATGTCCAGGATCTAATCCAAAAACAGGCCATAGTGGAAGTCCCACCTCCACAAAGGGGAAAAGGTTTCTACTCCCCCCTGTTCTTGGTAAAGAAAAAGACCGGGGATCTGCGTCCCGTCCTAGACCTAAAAAGTCTCAATCGCTCAATCCTGGTGGAGACTTTCAAGATGGAAAGTCTACAATCAATCCTCCATGCCATAAATGTCGGCGATTGGATGCTCTCTGTGGATTTAAAGGACGCTTACCTTCATGTTCCCATTCACACAGCATTCCAAAAATTTCTCCGCTTTTCGGTAAATCACCAACACTTCCAGTTCCAAAGTCTCCCATTCAGGATCTCTACCGCTCCCAGAACATTCACCAAGGTCCTTCTACCAGTGATAGCTCTACTAAGGGAGCAAGGATTGAGAGTCCACCACTATCTGGACGACATCCTATTGCTGGCAGACAACCAAGAGTCTCTTCTACTCCACCGAGACACGTTAATAACCACCTTACAAAAGTTTGGGTGGCTGATAAACTGGGGAAAAAGCAATCTCCAACCCACTCAGAGAATGGTCTTCCTGGGGGCAGAACTAGATACAAAACTCAACACCATAGAACTCCCCCGAGAGAAAATTCCCATCATTATCCAGAGGACAAAGAGATTACTCTTATCCAACACACTCCCAGCCAGAGAATGTCTCAGCATCATGGGGTCACTATCAGCAACCATTCCTATGGTCCAATGGGCCCAGTGGAACACAAGACCTCTCCAAATGTCATTTCTAAGACAGTGGAACGGGGTATCGATGTCCCAACGAATCACCATCCAAAACAAGGTCAAACAATCACTATGGTGGTGGACCGGGTTGCACAACCTAAAAAGGTACAAACACATAGTCACCCCCCCTCAGGAGGTGATCACTTCAGACGCCAGCAAGGAAGGCTGGGGAGCACACTACATGCAACTCGCAGTTCAAGGCCGTTGGTCTTTCGAGACACAGGATGTAGTATCGAACATCCTGGAGATGAAAGCAGCTTTCCAAGCTCTTCTAGCCTTCAGTCCCCTCCTGAAAGGGAAAGAAGTCCTACTGAGGATGGACAACAGAGTGGCAGTTGCCTATATCAACATGCAAGGCGGCACCAAAAGCCGATCTATGATGCAGGAAGTCCGCCCAATCCTCGAATGGGCGCAAGTGAACCTATCGGGGCTAACGGCGTTATATGTCCCAGGAACGCAGAACCAGCTGGCAGACACGCTAGGCAGAAGCTTTGTTTCCAACAACGAATGGGCTCTGAGTCACCAAGCCTTTTCCCTCATAGCAAGAACTTGGGGCATGCCGGATATAGACCTGGCAGCGACGCCAGACAATGCGAAGTGCCAGAGGTACCTGACAAGAACCCCCTGCCCATCAGCGGAAAGGACAGACTGTCTTCAACACGAGTGGAACTTCCACCTGGGTTACATCTTTCCCCCGACACCTCTCATACCGAGATTCCTCCTCAGGCTCAAGAGGTCATCCTCCACAGTGATAGCAATCCTTCCATTTTGGCCGAGACGGCCATGGTTTACCACTCTCCTCCAGCTGAACACAGCAAAACCTTTACCGCTTCCACCAGCAGCGGACCTACTTTCCCAGGGAAAACTCCTTCATCCATCCCCGGAAAGAATGCACCTGACAGCCTGGAGATTGAAAGGGCTAGGTTCTTAAACCAAGGCTGCTCCCAGAAAGTGGTAAAAACCCTTCTTCAAGCCAGAAGATACACCACCAACAATACCTATAAGAGAATCTGGAATAAGTTTCTCTCAATAGCACAGCAACAAAACTGGAATCCATCATCTCCAACAGTTGCTCAAATCCTTGAGTTTCTCCAGCTAGGCCTAGAGAAAGGCCTCGGGTCAAGCACTTTAAAAGTTCATGTGTCAGCATTATCAGCTATGACAGGAGTCAAGTGGGCACAAGAGCCCCTAGTCATTCAGTTCCAGAGGGCATGCCTAAAGTTAAAACCTCCCAGAAAACCTTCCTTCCCGACTTGGGATCTTTCGGTAGTACTAGAAGCACTATCACAAGAACCATTTTTTCCGTTAGAAAACATCTCCTTGTGGGACTTAACACTCAAAGTCACTTTCTTAATCACAATAACATCAGCCAAGAGAGTCTCAGAGATGCAAGCTCTACTGGCAAAAGAACCATGCTTGATCGTCTACCCGGACAAAGTAGTCCTAAGACCATCTGACCGCTTTTTTCCGAAGGTGTCATCCTCCTCCCACTTCAATCACGAGATTAACCTTCCTGCTCTCTCCACAGAACAAGGGGATCCACATCCGCTGGATGTAAGAACTAACATCCTAGCCTACCTATCAACAACAAACGACCTTAGGAAGTCGGAAAACCTCCTAGTCATCCCGCACGGCGTTAGAAGAGGTCAAGCAGCAACCTCTCGCACCATCGCAGCATGGCTAGTGAAGATCATCAAAAGGACTTATTCTCTAAGTCAAATACAAATACCTGAAGGCTTAAAGGCACACTCGACAAGGGCAATGGCGACCTCCTGGGCGGCCTACTGCAGAGTGTCCTCGGAAACTATCTGCCGAGCAGCGTCCTGGTCCTCAAGGAATACCTTTATTTCTCACTACAAGGTGGACTCTGCCAGATTATCCACGGCAGAGTTTGGACGAGCAATCATTCAGTCCAACACCTCCATTCCATGTAAATAATTTTTTTTTCTTTATGCTCAGACCCACCCAGTCTGCGAGTTATTCACCCAAAGGTGTATGCTGCCATGATGCGACAGGAAAATGGAAAATTGTATACTCACCTTTCCGTAATTTTCCTTTCCTGTCGCATCTTCATGGCAGCATACAGATGCCCACCCGTCTGAGGTGAGGTATATATATACTAGAATACCTGGGCGGGGGCCCGCTATGGGCTTAATAGTTAAACAGTCCTATCAGGTTGTGAGGGGCGGAGCCACAACCCAAAGGTGTATGCTGCCATGAAGATGCGACAGGAAAGGAAAATTACGGAAAGGTGAGTATACAATTTTCCATTTTCAAGCAGACAGGGTCCTAAAATATATCTATAGTCAAAACTTTCATTTTAGTTTTGGATGGCATAAGGGATGGCTAAACCTCCCCAAAGCTTTTGTAAGTGTTCCATTGAAAACATGTCACCTCACCTCTGGTCCTGGAGACAATACAGGAAGGCAGTGGGAAAGTGTGCGACATGGGAAGACAGTTGCCTTAGGTAGTTGTTATAGGACGTGGTGCCTCATTAGACTTCCTGTAAAAAATGTGTTTTCCCATCCTCTATTCCAGGGGCAATGATCAACGGTGCAAATATAAGGGGAAAATCCCTAAGAAACGAAGTGGCAATAAAAAAACTTACAGAGGTTCTAACCATTATATCTGTATTCATATCTAAATATTAACTAGTGATACTCTCTCTTAACCACTTAAGCCCCGGACCATTTGGTAGCTAGAGGACCAGAGGTGAATTCAGAATTTTGCACTGCGCTGCTTTAACTGTAAATTGTGCGGACATGCAATGTTGTACCCAAACGAAATTTGCGTCCTTTTCTTCCCACAAATAGAGCTTTCTTTTAATGGTATTTGATTGCCTCTGCAATTTTTATTTTTTGCGATATAAACGGAAAAAGACCGAAAATTTTGAAAAAAAATGATATTTTCTACTTTTTGTTATAAGAAAAATCGAATAAACTCAATTTTAGTCATACATTTAGGCCAAAATGTATTCAGCCACATGTCTTTAGTAAAAAAAATGTCAATAAGCGTATATTTATCGGTTTGCGCAAAAGTTATAGCGTTTACAAACTAGGGTACATTTTCTGGAATTTACACAGCTTTTCATTTATGACTGCCTATCTCATTTCTTGAGGTGCTAAAATGACAGGGCAGTACAAAACCCCCCCAAATGACCCCATTTTAGAAAGTAGACACCCCAAGGAAATTGCTGAGAGGCATGTTGAGCCCATTGAATATTTTTTTTTTGTCCCAAGTGATTGAATAATGACAAAAAATAAAAATAAAAATAAAAATTACAAAAAGTTGTCACTAAATGATATATTGCTCACACATGCCATGGTTATATGTGGAATTGCACCCCAAAATACATTCTGCTGCTTCTCCTGAGTACGGGGATACCACATGTGTGGGACTTTTTAGGAGCCTAGCCACGTACGGGACCCCGGAAACCAAGCACCGCCTTCAGGATTTCTAAGGGCGCAAATTTTTGATTTCACTCCTCACTACCTATCACAGTTTTGAAGGCCATAAAATGCCAAAATAGCACAAAACCCCCCCAAATGACCCCATTTTAGAAAGTAGACACCCCAAGGAAATTGCTGAGAGGCCTGTTGAGCCCATTGAATATTTTTTTTTTGTCCCAAGTGATTGAATAATGACAAAAAAAAAAAAATTACAAAAAGTTGTCACTAAATGATATATTGCTCACACATGCCATGGTTATATGTGGAATTGCACCCCAAAATACATTCTGCTGCTTCTCCTGAGTACGGGGATACCACATGTGTGGGACTTTTTAGGAGCCTAGCCACGTACGGGACCCCGGAAACCAAGCACCGCCTCCAGGATTTCTAAGGGCGCAAATTTTTGATTTCACTCCTCACTACCTATCACAGTTTTGAAGGCCATAAAATGCCAAAATAGCACAAAACCCCCCCAAATGACCCCATTTTGGAAAGTAGACACCCCAAGCTGTTTGCTGAGAGGCATGGTGAGTATTTTACAGCTCTCATTTGTTTTTGAAAATGAAGAAAGAACATTTTTTTTTTTTTCTTTTTTTTTCAATTTTCAAAACTTTGTGACAAAAAGCGAGATCTGTAAAATACTCACAATACCTCTCAGCAAATAGCTTGGGGTGTCTACTTTCCAAAATGGGGTCATTTGGGGGGGTTTTGTGCCATCTGGGCATTCCATGGCCTCCGAAACTGTGATAGGCAGTGAGAAGTGAAATCAAAAATTGACACCCTTAGAAAGCCTGAAGGCGGTGCTTGGTTTTTGGGGTCCCGTACGCGGCTAGGCTCCCAAAAAGTCTCACACATGTGGTATCCCCGTACTCAGGAGAAGCAACAGAATGTATTTTGGGGTGTAATTCCACATATGCCCATGGCATGTTTGAGCAATATATCATTTAGTGACAACTTTGTGCAAAAAAAAAAAAAAAAAAAATTATTTTTTCCGCAACTTGTGTCAACATATAAAATATTCCATGGACTCGACATGCCTCTCAGTATATAGCTTGGGGTGTCTACTTTCCAAAATGGGGTCATTTGGGGGGGTTTTGAACTGTTCTGGCATTTTATACACAACATTAGGAAGCTTACATCCACTCTTCTAACCACTTGAAGACAAAGCCCTTTTTGACACTTTTTGTTTACATGAAAACATATTTTTTTTTGCAAGAAAATTATGTTGAACCCCCAAACATTATATATATTCTTAAAGCAAAGGCCCTACAGAATAAAATGGTGGGTGTTGCATTTTTTTTTTCTACACAGTATTTGCGCAGCGATTTTTCAAACGCATTTTTTGGGGAAAAATACACTTTTTTTAATTTTAATGCACTAAAACACACTATATTGCCCAAATGTTTGATGAAATAAAAAAGATGATCTTAGGCCGAGTACATAGATACCAAACACGACATGCTTTAAAATTTCGCACAAACGCGCATTGGCGACAAACTACATACATTTTTAAAAGCCTTTAAAAGCATTTACAGGTTACCCTGTTAGATTTACAGAGGAGGTCTACTGCTAAAATTACTGCCCTCGATCTGACCTTCGCGGTGATACCTCACATGCATGGTGCAATTGCTGTTTACATATGACGCCAGACCGACGCTTGCGTTCGCCATTGGGCAAGAGCAGGGCAGGACAGGGGTGCTTTTTTTTTTTTTTTTTTTTTTATTATTAATTTTGCTTTTTTATTTTATTTTTAAACTGTTGCTTCCATATTTATTTATTTTTATCACTTTTATTGTTATCTCAGGGAATGTAAATATCCTCTATGATAGCAATAGGTAATGACAGGTACTCTTTTTTGAAAAAACTGGGGTCTATTGGACCCTAGATCTTTCCTCTGCCCTCAAAGCATCTGACCACACCAAGATCGGTGTGATAAAATGCTTTCCCAATTTCCCAATGGCGCTTTTTATATCCGGGGGGGGACATTCCCTCCCACTGCTTGTAAAAGCAGTCCAGAGGCTAATTAGCCACTAGGATTGCTTTTACATGAAAGCCGGCCGCTGGCTGAAAAGAATGATACCAAGATGATACCTAAACCCGGAGGCATCATTCTGGTATAAACATTCAAAGTCCAGCAACATACCAGTACGTTGCTGGTCCTTGTTGGACATGTATTGTAATCTTTTTTTTCATGCAGCCTGTTGGCTGAACGAAAAAAAAAGATTGATCGGTGGGTATGCCCACCATTAGAATACCGCCCTTCATCCACCCACTTCTAATGATGGGCATACATGCACCATTTATATATGCCGAAGCATGGGGGCATCTTCTCGCAAAAGTTATGCCGCGTACACATGGTCAGACTTTTCCACGGGCAAGCCTCCGTCGGAATTTCGACCGTATGTACGCGGCATTAGGAGCAAAATCGCTCCTCCGCTCCTGCTGCCCCAATGCTTCGGCATATATGCTTTTTTTTTTTAAACTGTGGTGGTGAAATTACCTCCTACAGCACTGGAGTCGCAGGGATCAGGCCTGTCTCTGCGAACGCTGCAGTTATGTTTGTTGTGTTTTGTAAGTGACAGTGATCGATCGATACTGCACTTGGGTGGCCTGGGCTGGACGGAGGGGCAAAACGCAGGTGCTAGCAGGTATCTGGGCTGATCCCGCTAACACTGCGTTTTTGGGAACCCTAAACTGCTGGGGACGCTAGTATAGATCTGATCAGATCAGATATTGATCTGATCAGATACTATACCACTAAGGGGGGTGTATGCTTTACGCGTGGGTGTTAGCGTTACTGGCACTAACCTGACGCTGCCTGGGGTGTGACGCAGACCCTCTCTGACGCTAAAACCTAACTGATATCACCCGCCGGGCGATCAGGGGGTTAAACCTTTATTGGGTTATATACGGCGGGTGCCCTGACACTATAAAAAGCAAACTAACTAACCAGCGTCACCCGTAACACTTATATGATGATCACTGGTGAAAGGGTTAACTAGGGGCAATTAGGGGGTTAAAACCTTTATTAGGGTAATATATGGGGGTACCTGACGCTATATAAAAACCTGACGGCGAACCTAAAAAAAAATTACTGGCTACCTATCGGCATCACCGACACTAAGACAACGATCATAAAAACGATTGCTTAGCAACAGTGGTGATAGGGGGTGAAAGGGTTACCTGGGGGGCGATCAGGGGGTTAAACCTTTATTAGATAATATATGGGGGTACCTGACGCTATAAAAACCTGCGGCGAACCTAAAAAAAATGACTGGCTACCGATCAGCATCACCGACGCTAAGACATCGATCAGAAAAATGATCGCATAGTGACGGCGGTGCTAGGGGGTGGAAGGGTTACCTGGGGGGTGATCAAGGGGGTTACACCTTTATTAGGTAATATATGGGGGTACCCGACGCTATAAAAACCTGCGGCAAACCTAAAAAAAATTACTGGCTACCGATCTGCATCACTGACGCTAAGACATCGATCAGAAAAATTATCGCTTAGTGACAGTGGTGATAGGGGGTTAAAGGGTTACCTGGGGGGGCGATCAAGGGGGTTAAACCTTTATTAGGTAATATATGGGGGTACCCGACGCTATAAAAACCTGCGGCGAACCTAAAAAAAAATGACTGGCTACCGATCAGCATCACCGACGCTAAGACATCGATCAGAAAAATGATCGCATAGCCACGGCGTGCTAGGGGGTGAAAGGGTTACCTGGGGGGTGATCAAGGGGGTTAAACCTTTATTAGGTAATATATGGGGGTACCCGACGCTATAAAAACCTGCGGCGAACCTAAAAAAAATTACTGGCTACCGATCAGCATCGCCGACGCTAAGACATCGATCAGAAAAATTATAACTTAGTGACAGTGGTGATAGGGGGTGAAAGGGTTACCTGGGGGGCGATCAAGGGGGTTAAACCTTTATTAGGTAATATATGGGGGTACCCGACGCTATAAAAACCTGCGGCGAACCTAAAAAAAATTACTGGCTACCGATCAGCACCACCGACGCTAAGACATCGATCAGAAAAATGATTGCTTAGTGACAGTGGTGATAGGGGGTGAAAGGGTTATCTGGGGGGTGATCAGGGGGTTAAACCTTTATTAGGGGGGGTTAGGGGGCTACACTGGACCTAAGACTAAACTTTGGTGACACTTTTACAGTCACAAATGTCACTGATTGCAGTGATCACTAAATAAATGGTCACTGCAATCAGTGACACTGTGACTGGGGGCTGGGGGTGATCTGGGGGTGTCTGGGGGGGCCTGGGGGGCGATTTATGTGCCTATGTGTCCTGGTGTCAGTGTAGTGTTGTGTGTACTAACCTGGCATCTTCTCCTGTACGGCGCTCGGTATATGTGAGCGCCCCAGGAGAGATGACATCACTTCCTCCTTCCTGGCAGGCAGGGGAAGCTCTCTCATTCGCCGGGAGCGATCGAGAGGGGGTGGCCGGAATCGAACGGCCGTCCCCTCATGCCGGATCGCTCCCGAAGGTAAAACGACCGCTCACTGTAAAGAAGGGGGGTCCGATCGGACCCCCCAACTATACAAAGGCAATCACGTATATATACGTGATTGTGCCTGTCGGTGCCATTCTGCCGACGTATATTTACAGTGGGCGGTCGTTAAGTGGTTAAAGTGCATCTGAAGTAATTTTTTCATTTGAACTTAGTATGGAAGGGTTAGAGCCAATGTCAGATAGCTTTGCGGTCTCTGTCCCTCGTTGGGAGATTCATCCTCTCTATATTTTCTGCATACCACTGTCCCGACTAGGGATGGGCCGAACACCCCCCGGTTCGTATCCAGAACATACAAACATGCAAAAAATTAGTTCGAACACGCAAACACCGTTAAAGTCTATGAGACATGAACATGAAAAATCAAAAGTGCTCATTTTAAAGGTTAATATGCAAGTTATTGTCATAAAAAGTGTTTGGGGACCTGGGTCCTGCCCCAGGGGACATGTATCAATGCAAAAAAAAGTTTTAAAAACAGCAGTTTTTTCAGGAACAGTGATTTTAATAATGCTTAAAGTGAAACAATAAAAGTGAAATATTCCTTTAAATTTCGTACCTGGGGGTGTCTATTGTATGCCTGTAAAGTATGCGCATGTTTCCCGTGTTTATAACAGTCTCTGCACAAAATGACATTTCTAAAGGAAAAAAGTAATTTAAAACTACTCGCGGCTATAATGAATTGTTGGGTCCCGGCAATACAGATAAAAGTAATTGAAAGTCATTGACAAAAAAAATAAAAAATGTGTGGGGGTCTCCCAAAATTCCATTACCAGGCCCTTCAGGTATGGTATGGATATTAAGGGGAACCCTGTGCCAAAATAAAAAAAATGGCATGGGGTTCCCCCCAAAAATCCATACCAGACCCTTATCCGAGCACGCAACCTGGCAGGCAGCAGAAAAAGAGGGGGGGGACGAGAGCGCCCCCTCCTCCTGAACCATACCAGGCCACATGCCCTCAAAATGGGGACAAGGGCCTCATCCCCACAACCCTTGCCCGGTGGTTGTGGGGGTCTGCAGGCGGGGGGCTTATCAGAATCCGGAAGCCCCATTTAACATAGGGGACCCCCAGATTCCGTCCCGCCTATGTGAATTGGTAAGGGGTACATTGTACCCCTACCATTTCACAAAAGAAGTGTCAAAATCTTAAACACCACAGGAGACGGCTTGGGATAAGTCCTTTATTAAAAATAAAAAATAAAAAAGAGATTCCAGCGATGTAATCCAATAAATCCATCCTCGATCTTCAGCTATGTAATCCAATTCTCGATCTCCAGTGATGGATGATGTCCAGCGACTCCAGCGAGGAACATGCACACGACACTGCCTCCACCGGAGGCACCCCCGGCAAATGACGCAGCGCCAGCCTGACAGCTCTTATGTAGCTGAGGGTGGGGCTACCCATCACGTGATCCCGCCCCCCTCTGACACAAGGGGAAACGCCGGGGTTTCCCAGTGCCGTGTACGGGTGACCCCGCCCCTCTGATGCAATGGGAAACCTGTGTTGCATCAGAGGGGGCGGGGTCAGCCGTACACATCACAGGGAAACCCCAGTGTTTCCCCTTGCATCAGAGGGGGACGGGGTCACGTGATAGGTTGCCCCGCCCTCAGCTACATAAGAGCTGTTATTCGCCGGGTGTGCCTCCGGTGGAGGCAGGATCGCGTGAGTGGTCCTCGCTGGAGTCGCTGGAGATCATCCATCGCTGGAGATCGAGAATTGGATTACATTGCTGGAGATCGAGGATGGATTTATTGGATTACATCACTGGAATATCTTTTTATTTTTTATTTTTAATAAAGGACTTGTCCACAAGCCGTCTCCTGTGGTTTTTAGCATTTTGACACTTTTTTTGTGAAATGGTAGGGGTACAATGTACCCCATTACCAATTCACATGGGGGGCTCGGATCTGGAGGCCCTCTTTGTTAAAGGGGGCTTCCAGATTCCGATAAGCCCCCCCACCCGCAGACCCCCACAACCACCGGGCAAGGGTTGTGGGGATGAGGCCCTTGTCCCCATCAACATGGGGACATCCTCCCCATGTTGAGGACATGTGGCCTGGTACGGTTCAGGAGGGGGGGCGCTCTCTCATCCCCCCTCTTTTCCTGTGGCCTGCCAGGTTGCGTGCTCAGATAAGGGTCTGGTATGGATTTTTGGGGGGAACCCCACGCCATTTTTTTTATTTTGGCGCAGAGCTCCCTTTAAAATCCATACCAGACCTGAAGGGTCGGTTCGGTTCACATCCAACCGATTAAAATTTGGCGCAGGGTTCCCCTTAATATCCATACCAGACCTGAAGGGCCTGGTAATGGAATTTGGGGGGGACCCCCATGCATTTTTTATTTATTTATCAATGACTTTCAATGACTTTTATCTGTATTCCTGGGACCTGACAATTCATTATAGCCGCTACTTTACAGGCATACTATAGACAAAATTTAAAGGAATATTTCACTTTTATCGTTTAACTTTAAGCATTATTAAAATCACTGCTCCCGAAAAAACTGCCGTTTTTAAAACTTTTTTTTGCATTGATACATGTCCCCTGGGGCAGGACCCAGGTCCCCAAACACTTTTTATGACAATAAGTTGCATATTAACCTTTAAAATTAGCACTTTAGATTTCTCCCATAGACTTTTAAAGGGTGTTCAGCGGCTTTTCGAATTTGCCGCAAACACCCCAAATTGTTCGCTGTTCGGCAAACGGGCGAATAGCCAATGTTCGACTCCAACAGATAGCCCATCCCTAGTTCCGACTAAAAGTTAGGTCAAATCCAAAATAAATGGATCACTTTTTTGATTTAGCAGCCTTTAAATAAAATTGGTCTTTAACCACTTAAGCCCCAGTCCATTTTGTAGCTAAAGGACCAGAGCTGTTTTCAGAATTTTACACTGCGCTGCTTTAACTGTAAATTGTGCAGACATGCAATGTTGTACCGAAACGAAATTTGCGTCCTTTTCTTCCCATAAATAGAGCTTTCTTTTAATGGTATTTGATTGCCTCTGCGATTTTTATTTTTTGCGATATAAATGGAAAAAGACCGAAAATTTTGAAAAAAAATGATATTTTCTACTTTTTGTTATAAGAAAAATCGAATAAACTCAATTTTAGTCATACATTTAGGCCAAAATGTATTCAGCCACATGTCTTTAGTAAAAAAAATGTCAATAAGTGTATATTTATTGGTTTGCGCAAAAGTTATAGCGTCTACAAACTAGGGTACATTTTCTGGAATTTACACAGCTTTTAATTTATGACTGCCTATCTCATTTCTTGAGGTGCTAAAATGGCAGGGCAGTACAAAACCCCCCCAAATGACCCCATTTTGGAAAGTAGACATCCCAAGGAGATTGATGAGAGGCATGTTGAGCCCATTGAATATTTTTTTTTGTCCCAAGTGATTGAATAATGACAAGAAAAAAAAAAATTCAAAAAGTTGTCACTAAATTATATATTGCTCACACATGCCATGGTTATATGTGGAATTGCACCCCAAAATACATTTTGCTGCTTCTCCTGAGTACGGGGATACCACATGTGTGGGACTTTTTGGGAGCCTAGCCGCGTACGGGACCCCGAAAACAAAGCACCGCCTTCAGGATTTCTAAGGGCGCAAATTTTTGATTTCACTCCTCACTACCTATCACAGTTTCGAAGGCCATAAAATGCCAAAATAGCACAAACCCCCCCCCAATGACCCCATTTTAGAAAGTAGACACCCCAAGGAAATTGCTGAGAGGCCTGTTGAGCCCATTGAATATTTTTTTTTTGTCCCAAGTGATTGAATAATGACAAAAAAAAATAAAAAATTACGAAAAGTTGTCCCTAAATGATATATTGCTCACACATGCCATGGTTATATATGGAATTACACCACAAAATACATTTTGCTGCTTCTCCTGAGTACGGGGATACCACATGTGTGGGACTTTTTGGGAGCCAACCGCGTACGGGACCCCGAAAACCAAGCACCGCCTTCAGGATTTCTAGGCACAAATTTTTGATTTCACTCCTCACTACCTATCACAGTTTCGAAGGCCATAAAATGCCAAAATAGCACAAAAAAAACCCAAATTACCCCATTTTGTAGTAGACACCCCAAGCTATTTGCTGAGAGGCATGGTGAGTATTTTACAGCTCTCATTTGTTTTTGAAAATGAAGTAAGAAAATATATATATTTTATTTTTATTTTTTAATTTTCAAAACTTTGTGACAAAAAGCGAGATCTGCAAAATACTCACCATACCTCTCAGCAAATAGCTTGGGGTGTCTACTTTCCAAAATGGGGTAATTTGGGGGGGTTTTGTGCCATCTGGGCATTCCATGGCCTCCGAAACTGTGATAGGCAGTGAGAAGTGAAATCAAAAATGTACACCCTTAGAAAGCCTGAAGGCGGTGCTTGGTTTTGGGGTCCCGTACGCGGCTAGGCTCCCAAAAAGTCTCACACATGTGGTATCCCCGTACTCAGGAGAAGCAACAGAATGTATTTTGGGGTGTAATTCCACATATGCCCATGACATGTTTGAGCAATATATCATTTAGTGACAACTTTGTGCAAAAAAATAAAAAATAAAAAATAAATTGTCTTTTTCCCGCAACTTGTGTCAACATATAAAATATTCCATGGACTCGACATGCCTCTCAGTATATAGCTTGGGGTGTCTACTTTCCAAAATGGGGTCATTTGGGGGGGTTTTGAACTGTTCTGGCATTTTATACACAACCTTAGGAAGCTTGCATCCACTCTTCTAACCACTTGAAGACAAAGCCCTTTTTGACACTTTTTGTTTACATGAAAACATATTTTTTTTTTTGCAAGAAAATTATGTTGAACCCCCAAACATTATATATATTTTTAAAGCAAAGGCCCTACAGATTAAAATGGTGGGTGTTGCATTTTTTTTCTACACAGTATTTGCGCAGCGATTTTTCAAACGCATTTTTTGGGGAAAAAATACACTTTTTTTAATTTTAATGCACTAAAACACACTATATTGCCCAAATGTTTGATGAAATAAAAAAGATGATCTTAGGCAGAGTACATAGATACCAAACACGACAAGCTTTAAAATTTCGCACAAACGCGCATTGGCGACAAACTACATACATTTTTAAAAGCCTTTAAAAGCCTTTACAGGTTACGCCGTTAGATTTACAGAGGAGGTCTACTGCTAAAATTACTGCCCTCGATCTGACCTTCGCGGTGATACCTCACATGCATGGTGAAATTGCTGTTTACATATGACGCCAGACCGACACTTGCGTTCGCCAGTGGGCAAGAGCAGGGCAGGACAGGGGTGCTTTTTTTTATTATTATTATTAATTTTGCTTTTTTATTTTATTTTTAAACTGTTGCTTCCATATTTTTTTTATTTTTATCATTTTTATTGTTATCTCAGGGAATGTAAATATCCCCTATGATAGCAATAGGTAGTGACAGGTACTCTTTTTTTGAAAAAACTGGGGTCTATTGGACCCTAGATCTTTCCTCTGCCCTCAAAGCATCTGACCAGACCAATATCGGTGTGATAAAATGCTTTCCCAATTTCCCAATGGCGCTTTTTATATCCGGGGGGGGGACATTCCCTCCCACTGCTTGTAAAAGCAGTCCAGAGGCTAATTAGCCACTACGATTGCTTTTTCATGAAAGCCGGCCGCTGGCTGAAAAGAATGATACCAAGATGATACCTAAACCCGCAAGCATTATTCTGGTATAAACATTCAAAGTCCAGCAACATACCAGTACGTTGCTGGTCCTTGTTGGACATGTATTGTAATCTATTTTTCATGCAGCCTGTTGGCTGAACGAAAAAATAAGATTGATCGGTGGGTATGCCCACCATTAGAATACCTCCCTTCATCCACCCACTTCTAATGATGGGTATACATGCACCATTTATATATGCCGAAGCATGGGGGCATCTTCCCGCAAAAGTTATGCCGCGTACACATGGTCAGACTTTTCCACGGGCAAGCCTCCATCGGAATTTCGACCGTATGTACGCGGCATTAAGAGCAAAATCGCTCCTCCGCTCCTCCGCCCCTGCTGCCCCAATGCTTCGGCATATATGCTTTTTTTTTTAACTGTGGTGGTGAAATTACCTCCTACAGCACTGGAGTCGCAGGGATCAGGCCTGTCTCTGCGAACGCTGCAGTTATGTGTGTTGTGTTTTGCAAGTGACAGTGATCGATCGATACTGCACTTGGGTGGCCTGTGCTGGACGGAGGGGCAAAACGCAGGTGCTAGCAGGTATCTGGGCTGATTCCGCTAACACTGCGTTTTTGGGAACCCTAAACTGCTGGGGACGCTAGTATAGATCTGATCAGATCAGATATTGATCTGTTCAGATACTATACCACTAAGGGGGGTTTATGCTTCACGCGTGGGTGTTAGCGCTACTGGCACTAACCTGACGCTGCCTGGGGTGTGACGCAGACCCTCTCTGATGCTAAAACCTAATTGATATCACCCACCGGGCGATCAGGGGGTTAAACCTTTATTGGGTTATATACAGCGGGTGCCCTGACACTATAAAAAGCAAACTAACTAACCAGCGTCACCCATAACACTTATATGGTGATTACTGGTGAAAGGGTTAACTAGGGGCAATTAGGGGGTTAAAACCTTTATTAGGTAATATATGGGGGTACCTGACGCTATATAAAAACCTGACGGCGAACCTAAAAAAATTACTGGCTACCTATCGGCATCACAGACACTAAGACAGCGATCAGAAAAACGATCGCTTAGCGACAGTGGTGATAGGGGGTGAAAGGGTTACCTGGGGGGCGATCAAGGGGGTTAAACCTTTATTAGATAATATATGGGGGTACCTGACGCTATAAAAACCTGCGGCGAACCTAAAAACAATTACTGGCTACCGATCTACATCACCGACACTAAGACAGCGAACAGAAAAACGATCGCTTAGCGACAGTGGTGATAGGGGGTGAAAGGGTTACCTGGGGGGTGATCAATGGGGTTAAACCTTTATTAGATAATATATGGGGGTACCTGAAGCTATAAAAACCTGCGGGAACCTAAAAAAAATTACTGGCTACCGATCGGCATCACCGACACTAAGACAGCGATCAGAAAAACTATCGCTTAGCGACAGTGGTGATAGGGGGTGAAAGGGTTACCTGGGGGGCGAGCAAGGGGGTTAAACCTTTATTAGGTAATATATGGGGGTACCCGACGCTATAAAAACCTGCGGGGAACCTAAAAAAAATAACTGGCTACCGATCGGCATCACCGACGCTAAGACAGCGATCAGAAAAATGATCGCTTAGCGACAGTGGTGATAGGGGGTGAAAGGGTTATCTGGGGGGCGATCAGGGGGTTAAACCTTTATTAGGGGGGCGGTTAGGGGGCTACACTGGACCTAAAACTAACTTTAGTGACACTTTTACAGTCACAAATGTCACTGATTTCAGTGATCAGTAAATAAATGGTCACTGCAATCAGTGACACTGTGACTGGGGGCTGGGGGGTGATCTGGGGGTGATCTGGGGTGTCTGGGGGGGCCTGGGGGGGCGATTTATGTGCCTATGTGTCCTGGTGTCAGTGTAGTGTTTTGTGCACTAACCTGCATCTTATCTTGTGCGGCGCTCGGTATATGTGAGCGCCGCAGGAGAGATGACATCACTTCCTCTGCCTGTGTTTACATTACACAGGCAGGGGAAGGATTCGATTTGCTGGGAGCGATCGAGAGGGGGTGGCCGGAATCGAACGGCCGTCCCCTCTTCCTGGATCGCTCCCGAAAACTTAACGACAGCTCACTGTAAAGAAGGGGGGTCCGATCGGACCCCCCAACTATACAAAGGCAATCACGTACATATACGTGATTGTGCCTGTCGGTGCCATTCTGCCGACGTATATTTACAGTGGGCGGTCGTTAAGTGGTTAAAGTGCTTCCAAATAATTGTGCAGTCAGATACTAAGGGGTTGATTAACTAAAGGCAAATAGACTGTGCACCTTGCAAAGTGCAGTTATTTCAGAGTTCAGTAAATGAGGTAAACCTTTGCTTTGCAAAAAGTATCCAATCAAGTGCAAGGAAAAAAAAAATGTTTTGCTTGCACATGATTGGATGATGGAAGTCAGCAGAGCGTCTGCTCATTTTCTAAGCTCTGAAGCAGCTGCACTTGCAGAGTGCAACTGCACTTTGCAAAGTGCACAGTCTATTTGCCTTTAGTAAATCAACCCCAAAAGGCTCCTTTAAAATGCTTCAGTATATGTATATGAGTTATCTATGTACTCTATCATTCTTCCTATCCCTTTACTAAGGCTTGAAAACAGTGGCGGCTGGGCACTTACCCCATCTAGTGTGTCCTCTGCTCCAGCACCGCAACCCGATCTAGGTGGCGGGGGGTGGGCTGTGGGCAGTGGCTCTGGTGTCCTTATCTCAAGCATGGCGGCTTTCGCTGTGGGTCTCCTCTCTCCTCCTACTAGGTGCTAGGCGTCCAGTAGGATTGCCTGACATTTTGGCCGATCAGGAAACGGGTTTCACGTCCTGCTTCCTGATTGGCGTGGAGGAGATTTAGTGTGAAAATAGCGAATATTAATTCGCTATTGTCACAAAACTGTGTGGGATCGGGGCACAGGACACCCTTTTTTGAAGCCTATTAGAGCCTCTGGCAATAATCACGTGCTTCAAAAAAACACACCCTCCCCCCATTGGAATCCACAGTCCACCCGCCATGTATGTAGATCAGGGGGCTTGACGCATGGATAGTAGGGGTGCAGAATTTAATTGTTGCATCTCGATTCGGGGGTCCCCGATGCAGCATCGATGCATGCGACCCCAAAAATCGATGTTGGGTGACGTCATCCCGACTTGCCCCGCCCCTCCCGGAAGAGCGCTCTGAGCTTGTCTGTTAAAATACCTGTTTTGTAATAAATGCAGTTATAATCCATTAAGTGGCCACCACTGTATGTGCTTTTTAAAATATATGCAGCTTCATACTTGCATTTCTGTCTGTATACTCTGTATATTCCGCTCATGTGACTGTGTCCGGTCTGGCACGTCTCTCTCCTCTCACGTCTCTCCTGACGTCAGCCCCGCCCGCCTCTCTTCTGATCTGACTACAGTCGGTGGGCGGGGCTGAGAACTCCCACTGACGTCAGGAGAGAGGTGAGACGTGAGAGGAGAGAGGCGGGCCGGACCGGGCAGTCACATGAGCGGAATATACAGTTATACACAGACAGAAATGCAGGTATGAGAAGCTGCATATATTTTAAAAAGCACATACAGCGGTGGCCACTTAATGAATTATAACTGCATTTATTACAAAACGGGTATTTTAACAGCTTACACTGGCTCCTACACGTGCTCTGTGCTGAGATTTCCCCGGCTTCCCGTTTGCACATTCCACTGTGTTAACTCCTAGTGTGCTGTAATGTGCAAACTTGGGAGCCCAGAGAAATTTCAGCACAGAGACAGTACAGGGAACTTCACAGGGCTGTTTGTCAGTTGTGGATTCTAATCCCTCCTTACCTCCCAGCAGCCGCATGTGTGAATTCCTGTACCCTGTAGTGCACCAGTTTAGTGCTCTTTTTAAAGCGGAGTTCCACCGTTTTTTAGTTTATTAAAAGTCAGCAGCTACAAAAAGTTTAACTGCTGACTTTTATTAAACTGTCACTTACCTGTCCCACGGTCCATCGATGCGGCCGCACGGAGCCCAGCACCTTTCCCCCTCCTCTCCTCAACGCCGTCATATCTACTGTGGGCACCTGGCCGTGATAGCTTACAGCTTCACGGCTGGGCGCGCACTGCGCTCTGCCATTGGCCAGCCAATCTTCTGGGACCTGTGTTGTGTCCCAGAAGATCGCTGGCAGGGAGTGGCCACCTAGGGCGAGAGGAGGAGTCACCTAGGCGGCCGGGACAGGAAGTCCCACTAAAAAGAGGACACCCCCCCAAAAAATGACATGCCAAATGTGGCATGTAAGGGGGCGAGGAGTGCTTAAAGCGGAAGTTCCACTTTTGGGTGGAACTCGACTTTAAGGGAGTGAGGTTATTTTTATTTCAAAGCAGAGTTCAGTAAATTTTTTGTTTATTAAAAGTCAGCAGCTACAAAAAAAGTGTATCTTCTGACTTTTATTAAAAAGACACTCACCTGTCCCACAATCCAGCGACGTGGCCACCCGAACCCTCCATTCTGTCCACGGCGCTGGCAATACTACTGTGGGCATCCGAGAACTTGCAGCTTCACAGCCGGGTGCGCATGTCTCACTGCGCTGTCCTACATAGCCGATCAATCTTCTGGGACCTGTGATGTGTGAGGGAGGAAGGGCCGCCTAGGCGGCCCAAGCGGAAGTTAGAGCGCGTCAGTAATCGTGATGCATCGTGATGCATCGCAGAATCGAATCGAATCGTTGACCAGATAATCGTAATCGGATCGAATCGTGAGACCAGTGAAGATGCGCACCCCTATAAGAGGGGGTGACGCCTGTGCGCCCCTAGTGGATGGGCCGTACTGCTTAAAAATAAAATTAATTATCTAGCTTGAAATGTTTTAGCTTAGATTTAGGGATCTACCATACAGGTAAATGGTTGTTTATGTTTTTGTTACATGACATCCTAGGTGAATTTTACTGTAAATTCATGCTATAAACCACATGCAACACATTGGGGTTGATTTTCTAAAAACTGTAGAGTGCAAAATCTGGTTCAGCCCTGCATAGAAACCAATCAGCTTCCAGGTTTTATTGTCAAAGCTCATTTGAACAAGCTGAAGTTAGAAGCTGATTGGCTATCGTGCACAGCTTCACCGGATTCTGAGTGCTCCAGTTTTAATAAATCGCCTCCACTCTGTGTAGTTTGTGTATAATAAGATGTGCTTCTGCTTTGTGCTATCTTAAGCCTAGTACACAGGATGAGATTATCGAATGAATGATCGTCTGTTTTTTTTGCATGCTAGTCTCCATATCAAAAATGAAGAGGTTACTAAAGTTCAAAAATTCTCGTACGACAGAATAAAAATTGGGAAGTGATATAATGTGTTGTATTTCCAAAATTATTTTTGGACGAAAACTGTACTGATTAAACAAAAATTTTCGTGTTTGTCCCTTCGCTTAATTTCAGACGAAGTCTAACAATCAGATTATCATATGATCACTTCGAAATAGGTATTTTTTGTACGATTTTCTGATCATATGAAGGGCCTTTACCGATACATTATGTCCTGTGTATATCAAAGAGGCAAGCAAGCGACTTCACTAGGGGTACACACAACCTCTTTTGTATAGAGTACACCATCCTACTTAAATTGACTATATTTAAAAAATTAAATAAAATTAGGGATCGACCGACTATCGGTACGCCCGATTATTGCAGGCCAATATCAGCATTTTCACAAAAATCGGTCGCAAACTAGACCGATATTGGTCTCCACGATCCGCGGGCATCTTTTTTGGGGTCTAGAAGCCTGTAGAGTGCAGACCCAGTGCGCAGGGGCGTGCGGGACACGCACACAACATCATTACGCCTCCATGCACTGGGCCTATTGAGTCTGACAGCCTCCATCGCCTCGCATCGACACTTGGACAGACGGACATGCCAGCCGGCCAGCCACCCAGACAGCAGAAAGCCACCCACCCACAGTAAGGTGCCAGGCCACTGAGGCCAGCCAGCAGCCACCCACCCACAGCAAGGTGCCAGGCCAGCCAGCAGCCACCCACCCACAGCACGGTGCCAGGCCCAGCCAGCAGCCACCCACCCACAGCAAGGTGCTAGCCAGGCCAGCCAGCAGCCACCCATAGCAAGGTGCGAGCCAGGCCAGCCAGCAGCCACCCACAGCAAGGTGCCAGCCAGGCCAGCCAAGCAACCCACCCACCCACAGCAAGATGCCAGCCAGGCCAGCAAGCAGCCACCCACAACAAGGTGCCAGCCAGGCCAGCAGCCACCCACCCACAGCAAGAGGCCAGCCAGCAGCCACCCACCCACAGAAGGGTGCCAGCCAGCCAGCAAGCCACCCACAGCAGGGTGCTAGCGAGCCACCCAAGGCAGGGTGCCAGCCAGCAAACCACCCACAGCAGGGTACCACTGCCAGCCAGCAAGCCCACCCACAGCAGGGTGCCAGCCAGCAGGCCACCCACAGCAGGGTGCCAGCCAGCAAGCCACCCACAGCAGGGTGCCAGCCGGCAAGCCCACCCACAGCAGGGCACCAGCAAGCAAGCCCACAGCAGCGTGCCAGCCAGCAGGCCAGCCAGCAAGCCACCCACAGCAGGGTGCCAGCCGGCAAGCCCACCCACAGCAGGGCGCCAGCAAGCAAGCCAACAGCAGGGTGCCAGCCAGCGAGCCCACCCACAGCAGAGTGCCAGCCAGCAAGCCACCCACAGCAGGGTGCCAGCCAGCAAACTCACCCACAGCAGGGTGTCGGCCAGCAAGCCCACCCACAGAAGGGTGCCAGCCAGCAAGTCACCCACAGCAGGGTGACACTGCCAGCCAGCAAGCTCACCCACAGCAGGGTGCCAGTCAGCAAGCCCACCCACAGCAGGGTGTCAGCCAGCAAGCCACCCACAGCAGGATGCCAGCCAGCAAGCCCACCCACAGCAGTGTACTAGCCAGCAAGCCCACAGCAGGGTGCCAGCCAGCAAGCCACAGCAGGGTGCCACTGGCAGCCAGCAAGCCCACCCACAACAGGGTGCCAGCCAGCAAGCCACCTAGATCAGGGTGCCAGCCAGCAAGCCACCCACAGCAGGGTGCCAGCTAGCAAGCCCACCCACAGCAGGGTGCCAGGCAGCAAGCCCACAGCAAAGTGCCAGGCAGCAAGCCCACAGCAGGGTGCCAGCCATAAGCCCACCCACAGCAGGGTGCAAGCCAGCAAGCCCACAACAGGTTGCCAGCCAGCAAGCCACTGACAGCAGGGTGCCACTGCCAGCCAGCAACTCCATCCACAGCAGGGTGCCAACCAGCAAGCCACCCACAGCAGGGTGCCAGACAGAAAGTCCACCCACAGCAGGGTGCCAGCCAGAAAGCCACCGACAGCAGGGTGCCTCTGCAAGCCAGCAACTCCATCCACAGCAGGGTGCCAGCCAGCAAGCCACCCACAGCAGGGTGCCAGCCAGCAAGCCACTCACAGCAGGGTGCCAGCCAGCAAGCCCACCCACAGCAGGGTGCCAGCCAGCAAGCCCACCCACAGCAGGGTGCCAGCCAGCAAGCCCACCCACAGCAGGGTGCCAGCCAGCAAGCTCACAGCAGGGTGCCAGCCAGCCACCTACAGAAGGGTGCCAGCCAGCAAGCCATCCACAGCTGGGTGCCAGCCATAAAGCCCACTAACAGCAGGGTGCCAGCCAGCAAGCCACCCACAGCAGGGTGCCACCCAGCAAGCCACCCACACTAGGCCATTTTTAACCTTAATCTTTAAGTTTAAATTTCAATGCAGATGGATGCAGAGAGAAAACGTAAAAGTGTAGTCTGGGACTATTTCTCTTCTCAAACATCAGGAAAAGCAGCAGTGTGCAACACATGCACAAACAATGTGAGCATGGGATCAACAACTGCAAAAAACAAAAATACGTCAAATCTTTGGGCCCATCTAAGAGTTCATCATGTTGAATTATATAATGAAGTGCAGAGAAAAAAAAATGAATCACAAAGTGAAATGCCACAATCCCACCAAACATCAATAAAAGATATGTTTCAGAAAAAAGCTAAGTGGCTAAATTCGGATGGAACATCCCAACAGCTGGACAAAGCAATCACAGAGATGATGGTTACGGATAACCAGCCATTTACAATGGTGTTTGACTCTGGATTTCAGCGGTTGATGTCCATAGCTGAGCCAAGGTACCCACTGAAGAGTGAAAAGTATTACCGAACTGAAATGCTGGGAAAGATTCACCAAAAGGTAGTTGAGAAAGTAGAGGCTATGCTGCAACCAGAGCATGCTGACAACTCACTCTCATTCACAACTGACTGCTGGTCAGGACCAACAGAGTCACTGATGAGTCTTACATGCCACTTCATTGACAGCGGATGGACAAAAAAGGCAATTGGTGTTGAATACAAAGGTGATGCAAGGATTCCACACTGGGGAGTACATTAGAGAAATGTTTCTAGGCATGCTTGAAGACTGGAGAACAAACAAAGACCGAGTGATGCTTGTGCTTCATGACAGCGGCGCAAACATGGTAAAAGGAATGGGGGAAAAGGGGGTTAGCCTTATTGGCCCCCCTTTGCCTTATGGGGCCATGGCGCTGTTAGCTTAGTTTTAATGTTAAACTATTTGCCCAATTTTATTGCCCAGATTAGGTCAGGTGTTTGAGGATAGGGAATAGGGATAAGCTTGAATAGGATTGGTTAATATAGTCAGGGGATTATTAGAATCTTCTAGAAGAGACAGAGGCTATCTAAGGGACCAGCTGACAGGATTCCTGGCCAGTCGCCAGAGAAGGGGACGACACAAGGAGCTCCCCTCCCTACCCCCCCCTCCCTCGTCGCGGCCGATTTATGTGGTGGGTCCATTTGGTCTAAATACCAAAGGGGATATGTAAGGAAATGTTATGATAAAGGTTGAGTCAGCTTGAGTCTCAGTGGCTGAGCTGTGAGTGGTTTAATATATCAGTTTGGTGAATGAATTTAAATTTGATGGAAATAAGTTTATTATTTATTTAATTAATTTTATTGAATTATTTTCTGAAACCAATAAACCAGACCGTGGCCAAATTTAATCCAAATTTTTTTTTCTATATAGAATGATATATATATGAATAAAATATTTATATGGATTTTGGTGTTGTGTTTTATTTATAATATGCATGTCTGCAGATTCATTTTCATGACGCCTGCGGTCCCATGAGGCTTGCTAAAGTGTCAGGCCTCAGCTGCATGGCACACACCCTGCAACTTGTGGTAAATGATGGTCTGTCAAGCCAAAGAGCTTTGATAGATATAATTGGCATTCTGAAGAGGTGTGCAGGCCATTTCCACACGTTTTTAATGTCATTGAAAAAAACGGAATTTTTCTCGACGTGATTTTTCGTGTTTCCTCTCAAGCCTGCCTTGCCTACACACTATCGTGGAAAAAAATGTTAGAGTAAAGCGCGGTGACGTCCAACACGTACAACGGCACTATAAGGCTGAAGTTCCATTTGGATGGCACCACCCTTCATGTTAGTAAAATTTGTTGAGCGACGATTCGCGCTTTTCAGCCTCGTGCTTTTCAGTCCGTTACAGCGTGACGAATGTGCTATCTCCATTATGAACGCTAGTTTTACCAGAACGAGCGCTCCCGTCTCATACTTGATTCTGAGCATGCGCATTTTTTTTCACGTCGTTAAAGCCCACACATGGCCGTTTTTCATGACGAGAAAAACGCCGATGTAAAAAATGACGTGAAAAATTATAGCATGTTCCAATTTTTCTCGTCATGATTCTCTGCGTTTTTCTTGTCGGGAAAAATGCTGGAAAGCCCACACACGATCATTTTTAATGACCATTTAAAAAAATGTAATTTTTCTTGTCATTAAAAACGGTCGTGTGTACGCGGCATTAGGTGCATTCAGGCAGACCTTGGCCTACCCAAAAACAGCCTAATTCAGGCTGTTCCAACGCGTTGGAATTCAACACTTCACATGCTGCAAAGAATGCTGGAACAGAAGAGAGCTCTGAGCATCTATTCAGGTGAACATGGAGGATATAGTTGTCCTACTGCTGATCAGTGGGACATTGTAGCCAATGTCTTTGAGACGCTCCTCCCCATAGAGGAAGTGACACTAGAGGTGAGTCATTACGACTCATCTGTGTCATCTGTCATCCCATGTGTGAGAGTGCTGAAGATGCTTCTTCAAGAGAATGAAGGACCCAACACACGTGGCATTAAATCATTACAGCAAGTCATGAGGGACAGCCTCACCAAATGCTTTGAGAAGCATGTGTAGCGGGGTGTTCAATTTAAGGGTAGTGTCTGAGTGGTAATTAGGCTCAGACACATTGATTGTTAGGGTTAATGGACCATTTTTGTTAATGGGAGATAGTGTTGCTGCACAGTTCCCTGTGGCCTACGGGTGGTGCTGTCGCCATGGGCCAGGGTTGAACCACCAAACCAGGGCTGCACCTTTTGTGTCCCCTCTCGGCAGTAGTACGGCAGGGCTGGGAACCTGCTGTGCCTGTCGGGAGAGGGAATAAAAGGGGGCGGACATCTTCCATTGGGGTTCGTTCGTCCATGCCCAGGCACCCTTAGCCTGGGTGTGTGTGGTTCGTCCACGCCCAGGCACCTCCAGCCTGGGCGTGAGGAGAGTCGTCTCCGGGTGCCTTAGGCCCGGAGGTGGAGTTCCTGTTCCATCCCAGACACCTTCAGTCTGGGGTGAGGTACTATTTTGAAGGCCCGGGGCCCAGCAACCTTTGGCTGGGGTCTGCTAGGGATCGAGGACTCCCAGGGTGCCGCCTTGCGAGGGGACCCGTATCTGAGATGAGGAGGCCAGGGAGGTAACCCTTTCCGAAGAGCCAGCGCAGAGTCATGGTGACGGTGAGGGCCTCTGGTAACTCTCCGGAGGGATGGTCTTCTCCTTCACATGGGCCAAATACTTTAAGAAGGAAGTTCTTCAGGTCAGTGGCAGTGACCCTACTCATTCAGGTCAGTGGCAGTGACCCTACTCGCTTCAAGTCAGTGGAAGCGACTTCATAGGGCAAGGCCCTATTCACCAGGTCAGTGGCAGTGACCCTACGTTCACCAAGTCAGTGGCAGTGACTTTATTCACCCGGCCTGTGGCAGAGACCAACCTCACGGTCTGTGGCAGAGATCGTGTGCCAAAGCTGTTTGAGAAACCTAAACAGTCTAAAGAGTTAAGCTACGTTTGTGCCTGGACCTCCTCCACACCTAAGCTGTCCTGTATCTTCGCTCCAACCTGTCTGCTTTTAAAGAGGCTGTTTATTATCCAGTGTGAAATAAATGTTGGGTTGGACTTTCAGCTGGTGTGGACATTCACATTCCTGGGGAAAACGAGGACTTGCATCTATCTAAAGTAGAGGTGAGATCATTCTTTGACTCTGGCTGCAGACAAGGCCCAAAACTAACACCGCTCAACCTCTTTACTCAGGAGGGTACGGGCTTGTGGTGCGGTGTGCCTCTGTCTGCCTGCGAGGAGCCTAATTAAATGCAGGTCGGGGAGAGGTGGGTGCGCTACACATGAAGAGAATAAAAATGGTGTGCTGGCATGTCTTTTGGATCCTCAATACAAGCATCATGCTTTCTCTTCTGATGATGTATTAGCCAAGGCAAAACAATGGCTGACAGAAGATCAACAAGCATGTTAATAATGTGGAAGAGCAGGATGCTACAAAAACAGACAAACGTCAAAAAAGACAATGAGCAGAAGAGAAGCTTCATCAAGGTCGAATTGATGCCATGTTCAGCGTGTTATTGGGGCCTTTATGCGGGGGATTCTTCTAAATGTGCAGCAATAATCAGCCTGGATGATGAACTTCATCTCTATTTGAAGGAACCAATAATTGACAGAAGAAGTGGTGATCCTCTTCAGTGATGGAAAGAAAATGAGTTACACTACAAAAGACTTGCCTCTCATGCTAGAAGATACCTCTCTGCTCCTCCTTCACCTATACCAAGTGAGCGTGTTTGCAGTGAAGTGTCAGCAATATATGAAAAAAACAGATCCCGTTTAACAGGTGAACATACTGAAATGTTATGCTTTCTGCACTATATTATTGTTCTACTTAACTGGGAGTATTGATAAAAGTGTAGTAGTGTCAGTGCAGTGGGGCAGATTTACTAAAACTGGAGCACTCAGAATCTGGTGCAGATGTGCATGGTAGCCAATCACTCATCTTCTAACTTCAGCTTGTTCAATTACGTTTTGACAATAAAAAAATGGAAGCTGATTGGTTTCTGTGCAGAGCTGCACAAGATTTTGCGCTCTCCAACTTTAGTAAATCTCCCCCTGTGTGTCCTGTCCACTGTCTAGCTTTTTGCACTGCATGCACTGCAGTAACAGTCAGTTATACTTTTTCTATGTTTTGGTAAAGCTCTTTAAGAAATTATTGTTTTTCAAGAACTTTATTTTTCCCAGTTGTTTACACCATGGTGCACTGCAGACCGAGATGCCAGTTTTGAAATCTGTGTGTGTTTTTCTCTCCCATCAGTTTTCATGCAGGTATGGTGTGAAGAACAAGCCCTTAAAATGATACTAAAGCTTTGTTTTATTTGTTTTTTAAATGACAAACATATCATACTTACCTCCACTGTGCAGCTCGTTTTGCACAGAGTGGCTCCGATCCTCCTCTTCTTAGGGCCCCCGACAGCTCTCACATCAGATAACCCTCTCTGAGAAGCGCTCTCCCGAGTCCAACATTTGCGTCCACAGACACGAATGCCAGACTCGGCCCCGCCCCCGGCACCCGCGTCACTGAATTTGATTGACAGCAGCGGGAGACAATGGCTGCGCTGCTTTCAATCTATCCAATCAAGAGCTGGGAACCCGTGGAGAGAGGGACAGCGGGGATGCGCTGACGGAAATTCGGGGCTCAGGTAAGTAAAACAGGGGGGCTGGGGGGCCGGTCACTGCAAGGTGTTTTTTCACCTTAATACATAGGATGCATTAAGGTGAAAAAACACGAAGGTTTACAACCCATTTAAAGTCCAATTTTTTATAAACATTAACATGTTTAGTGTATACATGATTTTTTTATAAAATTGGTGTTGTTATCTTCGGTTTCAATGTACAAAATATTGGCCAATATTATCGGCTATCGGCAGGAGAGGTGGCCGAAATATCGGTAACGAAAAAATTATATTGGTCGATCCCTAAAAGAAATAAACCTTCAGACCCTAAGGCAGCCTGCAGCCTTTGTCAGCCATCTACATTAGTGTGTGTTTTATTATATATTATGTAGTAAATTGTGTAGTGTATAATTATTGTTAGTGTCAGTGTGTTACGTAGGAAAAAAAAGGCTATTGATTTTTGGCCCTGGGTAGAAACAACAAATAGCACGGTAACAGCGTAAAATACATAACTAAAGTTTTTTTTTTTTTTTTTTTTATGATTTTTTTTGGGCCAGCTTCCTATGAAAAAAAAATCAGGAGATATACATTCATTATTAAAATCAAATGAAAGCCCAATTTGTCCTTAAAAACAAGGTATAATTCACTAGGAGTGCCTGTAGATTTTGCATACTTTTAAAGGGTGTCGCAACTGAAAAAAGGTTAAGAAACGTTGCGCTAATATAAAGCTGTTGCACATCCTTATATGCTACTGTATCAAGCTCAATGTGCTCAGGGTGACAAGCGTATTTGCAGAATTATATAGCAGGGGATCTAAGCAGTATGGTTGCCTAGCAACCAAGAAAGTCAGTGTTGACTCAACAGTGTACTAACTCTTTATTCCTCTCTTAAAAATTATGTACAATGTAAAAGGTCAGCAACCTCAAGGAGAATCAGATTAAGTTAAACTATTAACTGGACAAACACAGTGAAGGGCCTCTTGTATGTCGGTTTGATGTGATTAGAGTACATATTGTTCTGTCAAACCATGCATGAATCATTAATTTATCCCCGAAGCCTGCTGTTCAGCTCGGTGCTGAAAATTTTTAATTTACTTCTTAGCAAATAGCGTAACAAGTCTCCTAGTGACTGATAGGCTTGTAAATACGTTGATTATGGAAGGAGATACAAAGCAAAATGGTGTTTTACATTTGTGTTTAGGGTTCTATTTAACATTTAAGGAGTGTGCCCCTCTTCTCAGTAAGAAAATAATGATGGAAACAAACAGAAGAGAGCTACAGTATTATACATGGAGGTGGCTCTTGAAATTGGAGAAAGGTTGTATACAGATAGTAATTCGATTAGCTGGCAAATTCTACTCTAAAGTTTCCATCAACATCAGACATGTATAGATGTATACTGTATGTAAACCCTATCCATGAACTTCTACCATGTGTTCCCTTTTAGGCCCCTTTTCACACATGTTCATTCGTTTGATCAGTTCAGTCACATTTTTTTAACGAAAAAACAGATGAAGTTTACAGTTTTTCATAAGTTTGTCACCCGTTTTTTACATCTGACAGTCCAAAAGTGGAACTTCCACTGATCTGTTTCCTCTCCCCCTCTAGTGCCACATTTGGCACCTTTCAGGGGGAGGGGGGGGGGGGAAACAAGGTTTTTGACAGGTCCCCTTTCCCACTTCCGGAGACGGGGCCGTGGCCCGATCTCCCGGAAGTTCGGCCCCCCTCCTCCTTCCCCCACAGCCGGGCCAATTACAAAGCAAAGCGCACTTCACACATGCGCAGTAGGGAACCAGCTGTGAAGCCGAAAGACTTCACTGCCGGGTTCCCTTACCAGGAATGGCAGCGGCAGCATCTGGTAGTCGATCCGAAGATCGACTAGGGTGCCGACATTGCGGGCTCCCTGGACAGGTAAATGCCCTAATAATAAAAGTCAGCGGTTAGAGTAATTGTAGCTGCTGACTTTTAATTTTTTTCACCCAAGCTGGACCTCCTCTTTAACAACTTAAAGCAGAGCTCCACCCAAAAGTGGAAGCTCTTCTTATCTGCCTCCTCTGCCCTCCGGTGCCACATTTGGCACCTTTCGGGAGGGAGCGGGTACCTGTTTTTGACAGGTACCTGCTCCCACTTCCGGGTGATCTCGCTACGTCGAAGTTTGGCTCCCCCCTCCTCCTTCCCCTGCCGCCGGGCCTATCACAAAGTGCAGTGTGCTTCGCGCAGTAGGGAACAGGCAGGGGCGGCAGCATCACCCGAGAGCCGATGGAAAAATCAGCTGAGGTGCTGACATCTAGAGATCCTTGGACAGGTAAGTGTCCTAATAGAAAAAGTCAGTTTACATCTGTTTTTTGTTCGATCCATTTTTTTTAACAAAAAAAAAATAGGGCTCTGAACCGTTCCAAAAAACGGATATTGACAGATGCAGGTGTAAATGAACGATCAGCTATTTACATCTGTTTCTCTATAGAGATGCATTGATGTCAGTTTTTCATCCGTCAATGTCCACATGTGTGAAAGGGGTGTCTAAATGTGTGTCTAAATACAGTATGTCATTGATGACATTTTGGTATGCCTGTTTGACATAGTACTCTGTCAGTGCTGCACTGTTATCAATTAGCAGTTGTATCAGCCTTGAACAGAACAACTCCTCCTTATGCTTTGGAGACAAAGAGATGGAGAGGTGTGCCGTAGTCCTGTTCGAGGGTGACAACAATGCTCCTCCATAGACACAATGGGGGGAATTAAAGCGGAGGTTCCGCGGCTTTTCGTTTTTTTTTTTGGCCCATTAAATTATCATTACCATTGCAATTGCTTACTCACTGTTCCTAATGTGCAAACCGCCACCATTCTGTTTTCCGACACAAGGATGACTTATACAACCTCCGTGGGACATTTCCATTTTGCTTGTGGGCAATAGGAGCCCACAAGCACCTACTTCCTGATTGCGGAGAATGCTGTCTTCCCAGCATTCTCTGCTCAATCCCGCACATGCTCAGTGTTGACGGTGCTGTGCACCGTCAACACTGAGGGTTGCCATCACAACGGGCGGCGACGTAGAAAGTTCCCGCCCCCGTTGTCATGGCAACGTTGTCAACAACCTGAATCCCAGTTTTTAAAATGGCGCCATTAGAGACGCCCTCGTCACGTTACCGACGTCACGCGTCACTTCACGAGTGAAATCTCTCGAGATTTCAAGGTACGGCGCTCCACTATTCATTTTGCAAATATGTCCCACAACGCATTGCGGCACCGGGTAAAGCATCAGCTACGCCTACTCCCGCGGGAGGAAAATACCGGAAATCACTTTTCAGATGGCAATAATAAGGTATTTATTTAAAAAATAAATAAATGGTTTGCCGATTCAGTATGTGCATTGTGCACTGTTTTTTTTTAAATAATGTTGTATGTTTGGGTGAACCTCCGCTTTAAGTGGGGGAGCTAAGACTGGAGCAGACAGAAACTGAGTCAGCTTCTAGCTTTCATTTAAAATCTTAAAGTGGAACTAAACCCTCCTGCTGTTTACAATCAAAAAAGCTGCCATGGTAGTTTCTGTTTTATCTGCAGTTGACATGATGATACACAACTGATAAGTTATGACACCAGCTAGTTCATTGCTTGATGGTTCAGTTGAGAGCACAAGGAAATGTGACAGTTATTATTATTATCGCGTAGGGCTTGCTTATGCTGCACCCCACATTGCTTTTATTGTTTCATTTTGTGATCACCCTTTTATTTGTCTAATGTCTGTAAGACAAATTTTTGTCAATAAACCCCGCCATTGGTTTTATTGACCTGCACCATCTGGAGTTTTTTCTTTTCTCCTACCCCTGTGTCCATCTTGGATTAATTTGGAGCCTGTATGATCGGAGGAGTCTCCATCGTGTGAGCTTGTCATCCACCACCCCGTTGGAGTCGGTCTGAGGTATCCAGGATATCCAGTTTCATCATTTCTGGTCACGGTGACCACCAAGCTCGATTGACCCACTGCCATACGACAGGTGGGTCCACCGTCTCTGGTAAGAGTACCCAACTGTACCATCTGTGCCTTTTATTGTGAATTCCCACCATCAACATTGGGGTCCCTCTGTCAGTTTATGCTGTGGCGGTGTTGTCCATGAAAAGACATCCACCCTAATTATACACATGCTGTTTTGGACTTTTTCCTTTGTTCGTTCATCACTATTATATTTAACCCCTAGGGTGTGCGCTCTTCAGTTCCTATGAAGGTTAGCTCAAATGTGAGATCATCCATTGGAATGGACTGTTCATGAACTTTATGTATTAGTTCACTAACACATAGTGCATATTAGTTATTCACGTTTTTGAGTCGCTTTTAGTAGCAACTCTAGAATTATTTATATTTAGAGCGCTGCACTATTTTGTATATATCTGTTTCATACTTTGTTTGTTTGAGTGTTAGCAGCTTTAAATTTTTGGTTTAGCGCAGTCATTTCACTTTTATATTATTATTATCACCATTATCATCATGGCATGCTTTGACTTGGGATTTGGGAAACAATTAAATCGATAGGTTTAGTTCCACTTTAACCTCTAGCCCACCAGCCGCTGTCGTTATACGGCGGCAGGTTGGCATGGCTGCACAAACCACTGTAGGAATACGTCAGCCACTTTAAGAGGTATAGGGGGTGCGCGAGCACCTGCGGCGCGACGCCGGAGCCGATGCGCATGGCCGGTGGCCGCAATGTCCGCCGGCGACCCACGATCGCTCCTCTGAGAGACAGAACATGGATCTGTCAATGTAAACAGACAGATCCCCGTTCTGTCAGGGAAGTAGAGAGAGATCTGCTATTCCTAGTGATCAGGAACAGCAATTTCTCTCTACTCCCAGTCAGTCCCATCCCCCCACAGTTAGAAACACCTCCCTAGGGAACATTTAACCCCTTTATCGCCCCCTAGTGTTAACCCCTTCCCTGCCAGTGACATTTATGCATTAATCAGTGGCTATTTATAGCACTGATCGCTGTATAAATGTCACTGGTCCCAAAAAAGTGTCAAAAGTGTTGGATCTGTCCGCCGCAATGTCGCAGTCCTGCTAAAAATCGCAGATCACCGCCATTACTAGTAAGAAAATATTATAATAAAAATGCCATAAATCTATGCCCTATATTGTAGACGCTATAACTTTTGCGCAAACCAATCAATATACGCTTATTGCATTTTTTTTTAACCAAAAATATGTAGAAGAATACATATTGGCCTAATCTTGGGGGGGGGGGGGGGTATGTATTATAGCAAAAGGTAAAAAATATTGTTTTTTTTTTCAAAATTGTTTCTCTTTTTTATTTATAGCGCAAAAAATAAAAACCGCAGAGGTGATAAAATACCACCAAAAGAAAGTTCTATTTGTGGGAAAAAAAGAACATTTGTACAACGTCGCATCACTGCGCAATTTTTAGTTAAAGCAACGCAGTGTCGTATCACAAAAAATGGCCTGGTCTTTGAGGGGGCAAATCCTTCCAGGGCTGAAGTGGTCACACCTGCAACTGCACATAACTGAGCGTTTTTGACTACATGTTTACATGCATTTTAGGCGAGTTTGAAGCACGCTTGACGCGCACTTGACATGCACTTGATTACGTTTTGCATGCTTTTTGCGCTGCGTTTAGCACTGCGTTTGCAATGCATTTTTCTTTACGCATTTTGGGCTTGGTTTTCTTAGCTTGAAGGGGCGCAGTGCGTTTGTAGTGCGTTTATAGCACATTCCCTGTATTTATAGTACATACAAATGCAGCATGCTCTACTTTTTGGTGTGTCCGTACAGTGGGAATGCATCCAACTGCAAAGCACTGCATCCAACTGTGTTCGGTATGAAAGGGCCTTAAGACTCCATTCACATTTGCCATTTTGGGATCTCAGGCAATTCTGCCTGCAATCTCAAATCGCACTACAATTGCAAAACGCATGTTCGGGTGCCGTTCATTTTCAATGGTACCTAAAACGCGGTGCAGTTTTGCCATGATCGTCACGCCAATCCTCAAAATGCACAGCTTGTTATCCGACAGAAGCTCCTGCTCCTTTTTAGGCCACAAGCTTTGCACAGTCCCATTGCTGCACTATTTATCGACACTCTGAATGCCAAGCAAAGCGTCACTCACTAAACAAAATGGCTAGCTTACAATCCTGTGCACACAGGTGAGTCTGCACTTCATTGTTGTATTGTGCTTCAAAATGTATACATCATGTCGCTTCCATAGCACTTTGCCGCATGTTGAAGCCCCATAGAAGTCTAGGTCCTTGTTTAGAATTGCATCCGCGTTTGGATCACTTTTCAGAGAGCAATAGACAGTTGGTGAGGAGGTTGTATTACCTCTCACCGCCTGTTTTAACCCCCTAGTTACTGGACAACTGCACCGCAACCGCGCACGTTGTGCATAGTTGTGGTTTCGACCACAACCCCATTCACTTCGAAGCATAACAGGGGGTATTCCAGCTTCCATAGTGATCCCACAGGTATGGCACATACATACTTACATTATTACAAGATGTAAAAATTGCCATACATAAACTTCAGCTTTAAACGAAAAGCAGGTTGTAAAAATCCTTTTTCATTTACCGAATTCTAATTTATATTGGACGTAGTTGTGAAATTTAATAACTTTATCGCTATGCAGCATTATTATTGGGATGAGTGCCTAGAAAGGCTGATGTGATCAAAAGGAACAATATATAATTTCATGGGTAGTTTTATAGTTTCCTGGCTTTCGTTGTTCAATAAATATGTATGTGGCCAAATACATGCCTGGGACAAATATCTGGCTAATTGTCAGAATAATTGTCGAAATATAACAAGCATAGGCCATGTAGGAATGTATATACTTACGATGAAATTGTTAGGGTCTTGTGAGGGATAACATATACTGTAGTTTGTAAGCCAGCAATCTTTATTGAAAGTAAGACCTTGGAGCAAAGTGTTATCCGTATTTCCTCTCGGGATCCAGAAAAATAAAGATGAGAAATCTATTTAGGTGGCAATCAGTGTGACAGCGGTGAATGTGAAGACTATTTATTTTGCCAGAGGAAAATTCTGTAACATGATTCATTCAGAGTGTAAGACTGTGTATATCTGCTTCTTGTAATACAAATAATACAGAAACAGACCAAATATAATGTAACAACACAGACTGAGCTGTATCATAGTGCACATTTCATAGAGCTATTATAACCCACTAAACAGTGTTATTGAAGGAGACTTTAGCATTCAAGATCTGAGATGATGTTAACTCTTCATCAAGCAAACTGCAGGGATTTATTTTTCTTGGTAAGAGAAATCCGCAAGCGAACGAAGGCAGCAAACAGAAATCAACACATTTGGGTTGATTTACTAAAAGAGTAAATGCTGTTCACTTAGCAAAATGAATGTTTACTCTGCTAAGTATGTGTTTAATTTGGAAAGTGAATTGTTGGTACACTCTGCAGACTTTAAATGCACAATCATGTGCAGGGGAAATTCAAAAAACAGTTTTTGCTAGAAAAAAAATGAACACAGGTTCACCTTATTTACATTGCTAAGTGGGATGACGCTACTTAGCAGTCAATCCAAGTCTGTTGTAGTGGTTGACATTTTTTTATACCATTATTATAACATGTATTTATATAGCAGTCAGAATACAATAGCTCAGCGGGTAGTATTCTCCCATCCACACACTGGATGAATCGAGTAATTATTTTTTTTTTCGTTCAACTCCACTGGTTGAATGAAAAAAATTACTAATGTATCTGCTGCTTAACTCATACATACACATATTGGGGCCAATTCAGACAGGAGCCAATTAACTTAACAATCTGTCTTTGGCGTGTGGGAGAAAACCAGAGTACTGGTAGGAAGCCCACGTAAGCACACGAAAAACATGCAAACTATGAGATGTGCAGAACAGAAAAAAGTTGTTTTGCTTCGTTTTGTGTTTATTTGTTAAGTAAATTATTTTGTCTCATCATATTCGTTATGCTAGAAAATTTCGTTTTTGGAATTCATTTAATATATTTGGATTAATTTGTATATTTGCGGTTTCAAAATGATTCATATTTATGCAAGTTATTCAGAAGATTTAAAGTGTTAATTCGTTATTTCAGGAGTTTAATTATGCACCCACAAAGAGAAATGGAATGAGCTGATTGGACGATATCGACCAGATTGCGTGCATCCGAAAGTAACGGATGGACGAATTTTTGGATTTAATTAGTTATGTTATGATTCAGAGATTCTGATGGATCCACCTCCATCCAACCCAAACACAATAAGTAGGAATCATCATCTTATTTCATTTTTTACCTTACTGTATTTATTGCAATATGTTTTCATTTCATATGTAGTGCATTCATTTATAACAATGAAAAATGTTAATGCAAAAAAAAAAAAATGGAAATGGATCCAAATCAATTTGGATCATTCATTATATTGTTATTTCTGATACTTCAAACATTAATAAACTGCCTGAACTATCGCATTACGTCATCTGAATTAAACAAATGATTACAAATGAATTTGTTGTTGTGTTATAATTTATTTCAGATTCGTTGAAATGTGTTACTGTTGTGATGTATCTGAATCTCAAAATAATGAGAATTTCATCTGAAATGATACAAATCACACATGTCTAATGCAAACTCCATGGAGATAATGTTGTGGGATTCAAATTGGGAATGAACTTGAACTTAGTGCTACAAGGCAGAAGTGCTAATCACTAAGCCACTGGGCTGCCCAAAGTATTTCTCCATACATTGCCCTATATTCTACTATTCATCTGTTCTAAAAAGGTAAAGAGGAATGAACCTGCTGAACTGGCAGAATTTCGATCATCCATGTATGGCCAGCTTAAGACAGAGTAAAGTTATCTATCAAGTTGATATTTTGATAATATCAGTGTAAATAATGTTATCTAGTGGAAAATATTTAAGGTCTACTTGGTGCTATGCAGTAACTATAGACACAGTTAAATGACGTGCCTATTCCACTTACCATCATCAACTATAGATAGGACTAGAGAGCAGGGGAAGTTTGAAGTTTGAAGGAACATAACCACCCTCTCTTGCTCGCTTTAGAGATGGACTATGAACTATCGGATGTGCACACATGAATGCAAATAGCATTTACTACTTGTTCCAAATAAATGGAAGTGAAGGGGAAATAAGCGGGATGGAAGCTCACAGAAGAAGGCGGCAGAAAAACACAGAAAGGGCTAGTTTACACTTGCTTCAAAACATGGCTTCGGACATGCTTTGGTAAAGCTCTCTGAACGCCAGTCAAAGCACCTGTCACTAAATAAAATGGTTCGCTTACAATCCTGTTTACAGCGGCTTTTGCTTGGTGCTTCGGTGGGGCTTCGGTGGGGCTTTGTGGGGCTTCGATGAGGCTTTGGTGGGGCTTTGATGAGGCTTTGGTGAGGCTTCATGGGGCTTCGATAAGGCTTCGGTGGGGCTTCAGTGGAGCTTCAAGCGAGCTTTGCCATAGAGTTCTATGGAGGCATTGAATATGCTTTGAAGCACCACTAAAGCTACATGGGGTATAATTTGTGAAGTGAAACCAAAGCAAAGCAAAAGAAAGGTGTTAACAGGACTGTAAGCTAACCATTTTATTTAGTGACAGGGGCTTTGACTGGCGTTCAGAGAGCTTTAACAAAGCGCGTCCAAAGCCTTGTTTTGAAGCAAGTGTAAACTAGTCGTTAATGTGTGCTGAAGCCGAAGCAAGTGTAAATGAGTCCTAAGAAATAATTTAATAAAAAATATGTTACAGGGCAATTCAAATGGACCTACACAACATCTGAGCATCACAAATTAAAAACACTATTTAATTAATTTTTAATATTCAAAGTAAACTCACCCATCTATCCATGATTCAATGCTTTACTTTTCTAAGAAACCACTTTGAAAAATACCCTCCCTAGCATTTCTGGCCATGGCCATCTTGAGCGAGGGCAGATGATTTATGTAGCATTTACTTCCTGGAATCTATCTGTCCTTAGCTATCCTTAGCTTAGGCATGCAGGCATGTCTTAGCTGAGAAGACTCCTCCTCCCCTCATGAAGACTCCTGGGATGTATGACATTTACCTAGGCATAGGAACCAGGAAGTGACTGGAAAAAGTAAAAAAAAAACAGTTTAAAACAAGGAAGTATGATGTACTTTACTATCTATTTACTAATACCAGCAGCATAAGGATTAAAAATAGTCAATATTGATTGAGAGAATGAAGTTCCGCTTTAAGTAGTGGATGTATATGGATTATATGCAAACACAACTAAGGAAGAAACGGCTTATTGCTAATAGACAAGCGCTCATGGAGTGGTGAAATTGGTAGCAGCTGTAGCCTTAATTGGCTGAGGTTTGTCCTAAACAACTAGCTCAAAGCTTCTCCTACCCTGCTGAGCTCGTCTGCCAAGTGGTAGTCAAAAGTCGTGTCCCCAAACGACGTGCTGACGTCACTACTACTCGTCATATGGCTCCACCCGGGGCGGAAGATGGTTGGCTCACACGTGCACCAGGCTGTCTGCTGCCCTCCTATCCACGACACAGTCCTCTGGCTCCTCTCCTCTTATTACATAAGGCACCGGTTGCTTAATAGGTATACAAAGTTTTCCTCGCAGAGATGACGTCTCAGCCACCTTCCCCACCCCAACCTGCTGGAGCCTCCTTCAGCACAACAAAGGAGCCGCTGCTTTATTATGGGGCGGCTGCTTTATTCACTTTGTATTGCTTGTGTGTGCTGGGCAGGGTGTCCCTTGTGCAGGAGCCGGCCACAGGCTCTGTCACTGAATGAGGGAGGGAGTGAAGAAGACACAGAGGGGAGGAAGGGGGAGCGCGCTCCAAAATTGTCTGTCACCTGAAGCCAGGTGACAGATGCACACCGTTGGGGTCAGGAGTGCACCGCTAAGGTAGTGAACCCTATGGCTGACTGCTGCGGATGGAACTCTGGGTGGTTAAGGAAGGCAGGTCCACTGGAGCACTAACAGGGATCCCACAGGGAGCTAGAGTCTAAGACTCCCCAGGGCGCGGAGTCTAAGATCCAGCAGGTGTTCACCAGAGCCTCTAGTGGTAAGGATGGACTGGGCTGCAACTGGATCCAGGTTGCGGCCCCCAGAGTCCCCCAGCTCATGCTCACGGTAGGCTTTAGAGGATAGAGAGGAAGCAGCAGCTCAGGATACAAGAGATAGTGAGGGAATAAGCCAAAGGTCGGGGCGACTAGAGGACAAGGATAAACAAAGGTCAAGGTCACAAGCAGACAGGAATAGTCGAGAACAAGCCAAGATCGGTAAAACAGAGACAGACATAGCACACGGCAAGCAGGAACCCAAACACACACTAGCTTAACAAACAACGTTGATCAGCACGGCTGGCTTGCAGTGCACAGGTTAATATAGTGTTCCCTGATAGGGCCTGGGGTGGAGCCATGCTTAGAGGAGAGATTACTTAAGCAGCCAGGTGAGAATGGCTGGCCTCTAAAGCAGGACACATGGAGGAGAGGTAGGCTGAGAGACAAACATTACTGCATAACCATGACAGTACCCCCCTCTTATGGGCCCTCCCCCTCCCCCACCTGGGTCCAGGCTTAAAGGGAAATCTCAGATGAAACCTCCTCAACAGACGAGGTGCAACGACCTTAGATGCAGCGATCCAAGACGCCTCCTCAGGACCAAACCCTCTCCAATGCACAAGGTACTGAAGAATGCCTCTGCAGAGGCAAGAATCCAGAAATTGACTAACCTCATACTTTAGATTACCCTCAGAGACCAGAACCGAGGTAGGGAGAGGACGAGAGGATTTATTGAGGACCAAATGCTTTTTAGGAATAAGCAAGGGCATGAGAGGATCAACAGGAATCTGAGGAGGCTCCCCCAGACCCTTATAGATGAACTGGGCATCTAGCACAGGACCATCAGACTGGGCAGAGGTCAGTGGAACTCTGAGGTTAGGTTGGTTAGAAGGAGACATGTCACAGGAGTCAAGCTGGATAGCTGAAATACAAGCAGAATGAGGATGGATTGAACCCCTTAGACAGGTTTGAATGGACGTAACAGTATTAGGGTGAGGCGAGGTTGCAGAAGGTCCTGAATAAGAAAAGGTAGGAGGCTCACTGGGCATGGGTTGGACTGGCATAACTAGTTCAGAGGTCGAATGAATAGCATAGTCAGGTGTAGCGAGTACCTGAATCGCATCGCAAGGTGTATTGACTGCAGAACTTGCAGACAAGCTAGCCTGGCTGTGCGTCCAAGGGTGTTTAGGGACAAACAAAGGTAAAAGGTTATGAAAACTGGAGTGAATGATCGGCTCAGGTTCACAGGTGGGCTCCTCATCCAGAGTGCCACATGTCCTAGAGAGTGCATCAGCCCGACTATTGCAGGACACATCCCAGAAATCACTATATACAGTAGGAAGAGCAAAAAATATTGGGATGGTGGCAACAGGAAGTTTCTCTTTTGGGACAACCTTGGGTAGGCAGGACGAGGAACAGGAGGAACCCCAAGCCAGGATCTGTCCAGTAGTCCAGTCAACATGTGGATAATGGAGCCGTAACCAAGGAAGACCCAAAATTATAGGAGTTGAGGCCTTAGGTAAGATAAGGAAGGATATCCACTCCTGGTGGAGTGTCCCTAGCAACATCTTAACAGGGAGGGTCTGGAAGCGGATAGGACCCCCTGGGAGAACCGTGCCATCAGTCGCCAAGACCACCAATGGCGTGGTGAGGGGCAAAAAGGTAAGTCTCATGGACGATGCGATTTCCCAGTTCATGAAATTGCCAGCGGCTCCAGAATCCAGATATGCTGAGACCGAATGAGAAGAAGCACCAACATGAAGGAACACAGAAATTAGAAAACGAGAAGGTGAAATTTCTGGGTCCAATACTCCACTTTCCAGATGTATTGGACCCGAAAGTTTTTCTGGACAAAGAGAGCAAGTGTCACGAAAATGACCTTTGCCCCCACAGTAGAGACACAGGCCTAGAGTTCTGCGCCTAGCACGTTCCAAGGGGGATAGCCTGGTCCGACCCAGCTGCATGGGTTCCTCAGCTGGCAGGAGATGCTCCACGGGTCAAAGAGAGGGGAGCTCAGGCTGACTAAGAACCAAGGAGTGCTGGCGTCGCTTTTCTAGGGTCCTTTCCTGAAAGCGAATATCGATCTGGTTACACAAGGAGATAACTTCTCTCAGATCAGTGGGGATGGTTCTTCCTGCTAATTCATACTTCACTCTATCAGAAAGGCCATGCAAAAAGGTTGCGACTAAGGCCTCATTGTTCCAGCTCAACTTAGCCGTCAGTATGCGGAAATGAAGACCATACTGTCCCACAGAAGCAGACTCTTGGCGGAGACGTAAAAAGGGCGCTGGCCGCTGAAGAGACACGACACGGTTCTTCGAAGATATTCCGAAAAAGTTTCAAAAAGTCAGACAGACTAGAAACCACTGGATCATTAAATTCCCACAGAGGGGCTGCCCAGGCTAAGGCTTCACCGGAGATGAGGGAAATTATATAGGCTACCTTTGCCCGATCAGACAGAAAGTTTTGGGTCTGGAGCTCAAAATGAATAGTGCATTGGCTAAGGAATCCCCTGCAGGCCTTGGAGTCCCCTGAGAAACGGGACGGAGCTGGCAGTTGTAGTGAATGTGTGGCTTCGACTGGTGAGATAGGTGCAGCCACTGATTGTACTTGAGGTTGCTGATTCGGGGTTCCTAAGGAGGCCTGAAGCTGCTCGAAGCGGGAAGCCAGATCCTGGAGGAATCGCATCACCTGAGTCTGATTCGATTCCTGGGTCTCATGTCTGCGGACTATGCCCTGTAATGGATCATCTGCGGGAAGCGGCATGTCAGCCGGGTCCATGGCTGATTAAACTGTCAGGTCACCTCAAGCCAGGTGACAGATGCACACCGTTGGGGTCAGGAGTGCACCGCTAAGGTAGTGAACCCTATGGCTGACTGCTGCGGATGGAACTCTGGGTGGTTAAGGAAGGCAGGTCCACTGGAGCACTAACAGGGATCCCACAGGGAGCTAGAGCCTAAGGCTCCTTTCACACTGGGGCGGGGAAGTGCGCTGGCGGTATAGCGGCGCTATTTTTAGCGCCGCTATACCGTTGTTTTTACCACGTGATTTTAACCCCCGCTAGCGGCCGAAAAAGGGTTAATACCGCCGGCAATGCGCCTCTGCAGAGGCGCATTGCCGGCGGTATTACCGCGGTTTCCCATTGCTTTCAATGGTCAGCAGCGGTAAAGGAGCGCTAAACACAATGCTCTTTCACTGCTGCAAAGATGCGGCTAGCAGGACTTTTGGAGCGGTCCTGCTAGCGCACCGCTTCAGTGTGAAAGCCTTCGGGCTTTTACACTGAAGACTGCAGGGAACGATTTTTTCAGGTGGTAAAGCAGCGATATTTTTAGCACTAAACTGCCTGAAAAACGTGTCAGTGTGAAAGGGGCCTTAGATTCCCCAGGGCGCGGAGTCTAAGATCCAGCAGATGTTCACCAGAGCCTCTAGTGGTGAGGATGGACTGGGCTGCAACTGGATCCAGGTTGCGGCCCCCAGAGTCCCGCAGCTCACGCTCACAGTAGGCTTTAGAGGATATAGGGGAAGCAGCAGCTCAGGATACAAGAGATAGTGAGGGGATAAGCCAAAGGTCGGGGCAACTAGCAGACAAGGATAAACAAAGGACACGCCAAAGGTCAAGGTCACAAGCAGACAGGGATAGTCGAGAACAAGCCAAGATCCGTAAAACAGAGACAGACGTAGCACACGGCAAGCGGGAACCCAACAACACACTAGCTTAACAAACAATGTTGATCAGCACGGCTGACTTGCAGTGCACAGGTTAATATAGTGTTCCCTGATAGGGCCTGGGGTGGAGCCATGCTTAGAGGAGAGATTACTTAAGCAGCCAGGTGAGAATGGCTGGCCTCTAAAGCAGGACACATGGAGGAGAGGTAGGCTCAATGACAAACATTACTGCATAACCATGACAACAATGCTCTCCTACGGGATCCTCAATCCCTGTGTCTAGACATCTCCTTTGTTGTGCTGAAGGAGGCTCCAGCAGGTCGGGGTGGGGAATGCAGCCGAAACGTCATCTCTGGAAGGAATACTTTGTATACCTATTAAGCAACCAATGCCTTATGTGAGGAGAGGAGAAGAGGAGCCTGGGGGCTGTGCCATGGATAGGAGGGCAGCAGACAGCCTGGTGCACGTGTGAGCCAACCATTCTCCGCCCCAGGTGGAGCCATACTACGAGTAGTAGTGACGTCAGCACATCGTTCGTGACCGTGTTTGATGATGTGATGTGAACAAATGCTTATGGTACATGCATATTTTGTAAGTGCATTACTTAACTACTTCCCACCCGGCCACTGCACATATACGGCCGGGTGGGCGCTCTCTTCTTCTGAGTGGACATTCAGGAACGTCCCTCAGAAGAAGGGGGATCGCGTGCACGCGTTTCCATGCAGCAGCGTGATCTCGATGCACTCGTGTCAACCGGACACGGCGCATCTCAGATCGGCAGGAGGGTTCTGTCATTGGCCCTCCTGATCACATGAGGGCCGTGTCCAATCACAGCCAACATGTGATGTAAACAGAGAGCCGGTTGCTAGGTGATCAGCTCTCCTCTCCTCGCACATAAGTCGTCGGTAAGGAGAGGAGGGTGGATCACGGCAGCTGGCTGGTGATCAGTGAGTATGAGCTGTTTTTTTCAGCTTTTTACTCACTGATCACCAGTCTAGTGTCCCACACAGTTTAAAACAGAGAAAGTAAACAAACATGTCCTTAAAACACATGTCCCCACACATGTCCCCACATAGTAAAAACACCTGTCCCCCACATATGTGACAGTAAAATCATATGTCCCAATCATCATTTGCACACATATGTCCGTGATCACCTGCGCACATCTGTACATTGTACTGATCACACGAACCAATTATTATACACTTAACGGATTTTTTTTACCAAAAACAAGTAGTAGAATACATTTTGGCTTAAATTTATGACAAAATTCGATTTTATTGGATTTATTTAAAAATAGAAAGACGAAAATATATATTTTTTTCCAAATTTCCGCTCTTTTTTTGCTTATATCGCAAAAAATAAAAAACGGAGTCATGAATAAATACCACCAAAAGAAAGCTCTATTTGTGTGAACAAAATAAAAAAAAATTCATTTGGGTACAGTGTAGCATGACCGTGCAATTGTCATTGAAAATGGGAGAGCGCTGAAAGCTGAAACTTGGTCTGGGAAGGAAGGGGGCGAAAGTGCCCAGTATTGATGTGGTTAAAGGTTTTTTTTTTTAAAGTTGTTAAAAATGGATTACGCTATGATGTTCCATCCTTTTTTGTGAACGATTCCACGACAGAGAGATTTGGTTATCTGACATCGCCTAAACCTGGGAAAGAAAACACCCGTGGAGAGAGTATAACAATCTGTGATTGATGCGTACTGTTAAAACTCTTTCTGGTAAGAGTTTTACAAGAGGGGGTCCTTGCACCCCCCCTCTTTTCTCTCTGCACGTGTGGTGGTGTTGGTGTCAGCAATCTGGACAGTTGTGATCGGAAAGGATTGAAAATACCTTGTACAGCAACTTCTGAAATAGAGAGTATGGACTAAAATGAATATGTATATACTGGGCTAACTAACTGTTAGAGGAACTGTGTGCATAGCGCTGCCTAAGTCTATGTAACTTTTTTGTTTAGTATATGGATTATATTTGAAGAACAAGGATATCATTTAGGGTCACTTTAAATGATCATCATTACAGCCAATGTAGTACAACAACGTTCTAAGTCTACATGCTCTGTTAGTAAAGATCATAGACTTTTGATATGAATTGAATCTAAAAGACGCTGTAGCAAATGGGTATAGTGAAAAAATATTATTTTTAGAAATTAAACTATTTAAAGGAAACCTGTAGTGAAGATGTAGAAAGGCTGCCATTGCTGACCTTTTCTTCTGAAAAGGACTTACCTGATTGTCCAGTGGCTTTAGAACTTTTAAAGTCACTGGGGTTGATATAAAGGCACATGAGTTGTCCATTTTATAAAGGGTAAAGCTCCACCGATTTCCATCATCCAATCATGTGCAAGCAAAATACAGTTTTTTTTTTTCTTGCACAATATTGGGTGTTTTTTTGCAAAGTGAATTTTTACCCACATTTACTTGCAAAGTGAGCATCCTATTTGCCCTTAGTAAAACAACCCCAGTCACTCAAATACAGTATACAGATCAGTAAATCTGTATTTACTTTGACTTCCTTGGTGTGTGCTTTTTCCTGGTTAGTGTCTTGTAATAAAACCAAAAACAGACAGGCAACTCATATTTTTTTTTTTTGAGTTTAGAGATGGCAGACTCCATCTGCTTAGTGCCAATATCATTAACCCCAATGTAACCCCTTTCTCTCCCTTTTTTACTTTTTTTTACGTTTTTAAAATATGTTATTGTTTTTCACTGTTAGTGTTCAAACATTTTATTCACCTTAAATTCTTAAAAAAATCGTATTTTTTAAATAACTTCATCCTGTATTATACCAGCAACATAATTTTAGTTTTAGGATAAAGTAAGTTGCAGATTGAGCTTTTTACTTTGAATCTAATGCCGCGTACACACGTCAGTTTTTCATGACGAGAAAAATTACATTTTTTAATTTGGTCATTAAAAACGATCGTGTGTGGGTTTCAGGGCATTTTTCACGACGTGAAAAATGGCCATTAAAATTTTGGAACATGCTCTAATTTTACTTGTCGTTTTTCACGTCGTTGTTTTTCTCGTCCTGAAAAACGGCCGTGTGTAGGCTTTAACGACGTGAAAAAACGCGCATGCTCAGAAGCAAGTGATGAGACGGGATCACTCGTTCTGGTAAAACTAGCGTTCATACTGGAGATAGCACATTTGTCACGCTGTAACGCACTGAAGAGCACGAGGCTGAAAAGCGCGAATCGTCTCTCACCAAACTTTACTAAACACAAGGATCAGCAAAAGCAGCTCAAAGGGTTGCTCAATCCGAATGGAACTTGCCCTTTATAGTGCCGTCGTACATTTCGTACGTCACCGTGCTTTGCTCAAGCATTTTTTTTCATGATCGTGTGTAGGCAAGGCACGCTTGAGAAGAATCACGTCAAGAAAAACGTCGTTTTTTTCAAAGACATTAAAAACGGTCGTGTGTACGCGGCATAAGGCCCCTTTCACAATGATCCTCTGAGATTTCCCTGTAATGCGGGTGCAGCGCAGTGTACCTGCATTTTTTTGTGCGAGTTATCTGCGCTTTGCCATAGACTTCCTTTAGATTGGGCGGTTTTGGTGCATTTTCTGAAAGTGCACCAAAACTGCTTGATTTAATGGAAGTCTATAGCAAAGCACAGGTAACCCACACAAAAACTGCAGGTACACTGCGCTGCACCCGCTCTGCGGGGAATCTGCAGTGGATGAGTGTGAAAGGGGCCTTAATGAATACTAGTTTTTTAAAACAATCACTTATCAAAATGTAAACACGATTTATTCTTCATATGTTTACTTAGTAAAGTACATAGAGAATAAATAACTTTTGAAAAACAATTCATCCAAAAAATATATTATTGTTTCCCTGGGGAAAAAGTAATGACAATTTCATTGCCAAATCTATAGGCTCAAGCTGAAAAATGAACATTGCTGTGATTTATAATGGGCACACAACTGACAACCCAGATGTAGAAATTGAGTGAAAATAGAAATGAATCAGACCCTGTGCTTTTCATCCATCTATATCTGTCTTCACAAATACAAGAAGTACTCTTTGCAAAGAAAAGTCCATTTTCCTTTTTTCGTTTTTCACTTTTTTTTTCCCCCATCATTCTCTTCTACCTTCTTTCCTTCCCCCCCCCCCCTTTCTGTATTATTTCCCCACCTTCTCCCCCATCCTTTTCCTTCCTGTTCTTCTTCCCTGTCTTCTTTCCTTACCTTTTCCTTCCATCTTCTCCGTCTTGTTTTCTTCCCTTCTCTCCATTCTTCCTTCCTTGTCTTTACTGTTCTTCTTTTCCATCTTCCCTCATTTTTCTTGTATCCTTTCTGTCTTGTTTTGTACTTTCTGTTCCGTCCATTTCCTTTCCCTTTTTTTTCACCCTTTTCAATCTTCTTTTATTAACTTCTCTCCCCTCATTTCCTTTCTCTTCCTCATTTCCCGTCTTCTTTTCCTTCCCTTCTTTCTATTTTCCTGCCATCTTCTCTCACCTCCTCAATCTCTCCCCTCCATCCTTCCTGTCTTGTTTTCTTACCTTCTTTTCATTCTTTTCCTGATGCTTCTCTTCCTTTCTTCTTTCCTTCCTTCCTTCCTGTCTCTATATTGTTTCCTGCCCTCTTTTTTACCTTCTCTTCTTTCCTTGCTACTTGTGTTATTTTTTGCCTTCTCTATTCCTTCTTGACCATTTTTCTTCCTACCTTCTTTCCTTATGTTCCCCTGGTTTTTTTTCTTACTTTCATTACTAAATTCACTTTAACTCTTAAAGAGGAAGTAAACCCTGTTTATTTTTTCATTTATTTTTTTAAATATTAGCATTTTACTATATGTGTACATGCCTTGCACCTTTAAACGTGATTAAAGTCCGCTTTGCAAATACCTTTTTTTGACTTTCATAAAAGATCTCATCTTCCGGGAATCGACAGCTCCATCTTTACTGTTAATCAATGTGTCTTGTGTGGACGTCATTTCCGCCCTTCCTTTGTCTCCCTGCCTAAATCTCGCGCATGCGCCATCACGATTGCGATCGTGTCTAAAATTTAGAATGTTATTTTCATAGAAAAAACATTGCTTTACTTACATTAGTAAAAGTTTCTTTGGATTGTATGGGTCTCAGAATTAGAACAGCTGCAGCTGCTTGCTCTTATGGATGTCTCTGTGATGTTCACTCCTCCTGTGTGACGTCTCATTCAGTCACAAGGGGAGTACCAGGAAGCTGAAGAGAAGGGAACACTATCGTGATACTTCCGTGCTGTGCCTTTTTACAGGGGAAAGAAATGACCTGGCATACTGAGGATACAGAAACGGCACACATAGCGTGCCATGAAAGAACAGACGGACTGCGCATGCGGCGATGACATCATTAAACATAGCAGGACATAGCAGGACGGATTGTGAGGCGACTGTAAATGTAAATGAAATTTCACAGGCACCAATCAGTAGCCTTATCAGTGTGGATTAAACCCTCAAGTTATACTTTAGTTAATATTAATTTAATATTAACTAAAGTGTAACTTGAGATTTTACAACCACTTTAATACAGAGGCCACATGTTTGGTGGTACCTTGAAATATATTGATCCCGTATTATCCCACACCTAATGACTTCTCTGCTATCTTTTACTGAATGTCCATGTTCCAGAAATGTGTATTTGTTATCCTTTGCAACACTAAAATGTGCTAACATTTTAATATTTTTTCCTTGTCTCTTTCAAAATGATCATAGGGCACACTAGTAAGCCATTCCTTAAATGCAAAGGTAATATGCAAATATGATATTACTTTAAATACATTTTGGTTAAAGAAACCATTTCTTTAATAATGCAGTGAATCTAATAAAAATAAATAAATAAAATAAAACATTAATGGCTCCACAGCCAGAATTTTAAAATAATAAATAAACAACCTATCATGTCTTCACTTTAAATAATGCAATTGTGAGACAAGAACAGAATAAATACATGTTTTTTTTTTGTTTTTTTTTACTAATTCTTTCTTTCCTCTAGCAAGAGTCAGGCCAGAAAAGACCATTGGCAGTGTGAGAGATACGTCCACTGGTATGTCCATTTATTTGTTATCTCCAGTAGGTACACAGTGTCCCATTCATTTATCCAAAAGACATTTTGGAGGAACAGAGTCTTTCTCTTGTGTTGTTACCGGAGCCAAACCAACTGGTGAGGCACAAAAGCAATTTAAATGTATATTACATTGTCTCCAGTTGTTTGAAAATAAAAGAGATAGGAGAAGGCTGACCCGTCCTTATTCACCAAGGACAAAGAAAAGCCAGAGATACATTTCTGAAAAATGTGTTTTTCTGAATCCTCCTGTACTCCGTGTCCTGAACAGCATGAAGCAGAATTTGTAGAGTATAATCTCCACATCGACGCAAACATAGGCAGCATGTGATTATTGTTCAGTAAAAGCCATATTTTCCAGCCTTTATATCATATACTGTATTCTCAGAGCCAAGGCTTGATAAATGCTCTCTCCACTCCCCATGCATTTAAAACATCAGTTTTTGCTATGTGCATTAATATTGACAAATCCAGTGCTCTTACTTGCCTTCAGTCAACATATAACAGCTCAGATGACTCTAGAATAGAAAAGAAAACTTGTTATAGGCCAGATATAAAACATGCAGGGAGCATTTCCTAAGGATTTTATTCCCACGATGAACCTGTAACTTGTCAGCAGCTATTTACTGTGCATAAGTATAATATTCCATTATGTTTTATTAAATATTGTATAACAGGGGTTACCTTACAACCATTTATTTGCAAGAAGCACTCTAACAGAGCTAAGCTGATCTAATAAAGCGGAACTACACTAAATCTGAGCATCACAAACCAAAAACCCTTTTTAATTCATTTTTAATATTCAATGCAAACTCATCCATCCATCCATGTCTCCATGCTTTATTTTTTATTTTTTTAATTTACTCTTTATTGGAAAATCTGTTAATATTATACAGCACTCACCCACATTGGTGTAATACAGTTTCAACGTATCAAAAAGATTACAAATATATACATTTTTCCTAATTTTCCCATTTTTACCCTATTTCCCATGTCCCTCCCTCCCCTTCATCTCCCGCCCCCCCCCCCCAGATCTGTCATTTCCTTCCTCTTTTCTCTACTTTTTCTCTTCTCTCTTTCCCTTCTCTCTTTTATCTACTCTGTTTTATTATTTATCTTTTTCTATCATTCCTTTCGCATATTTATCTGACAATTTGAAAACTCTCCATTCTTCCCATTTTACTCTATTACTTTCCCCCCTTCCCTGCTCTCCCCGGCTCAGGTATTCCATCTCAGCGATATAGTCAACTTGCTGTATCCATTCTTTTATGGCTGGCTTTTTTATTGATAACCAGTTTTTTGGAATTAACCCCTTTGCCCCTTTGCCGCGTTTAGCAGGGATGGGACTAACGTTTTTCTATATTCCTTTTTTGTTTTGTTTGTGCCATGAAATAGGCATGTCCAGGCGCTTTGTAAGATTTTTTCTCCAGTTACTATTTCTATATACTCCAAGATTTCAGTCCAATACTCCTCTATTTTTGGGCATTCCCACCACATATGAATTGTCGTTCCTAAGAGCCCACATCCCCTTCCGCACAATGGGGAGTTGCTAGGATGTATTTTATTCATTTTCTCTGGGGTCAAATGCCAACGTACCATGTTTTTATAGTTTGTTTCTATCGTTGCTATGTCAGATGCAAAACTATAAACTGATTCTATTATTTGTTTTTCCTCTATTTCTTTACCTTGATCTTGACTCCATTTTTCTAAGAAGGTTAATGATCCTTCCGTTTTTAATTCTGTTAGTATTTTATATACCTGCGAAATCCCATGCCTCAAAGGCTTCTCTATACTACATATCTTTTCTATGGGGGTTAGCGTTTTTTCATTTCTAATTGGTTGTGGGATGGTGCTTACTAAATGTTTTATTTGAAGATATTCCCAGTCACTAAGCTGGTCCCACCCGTGCTTCTTATTTAAATCTTGTTTTGTCATTATTTTTCCTAGTGAAGTGATATCCTTTAATTGTGCAGTTCCCATTTGTTTACCCATTCGTGTGCCGTTTCCTGGTATAAAAAACGTTGTGTCTGCTAATGGAATCAATGGAGAATTATATTTCCATTTTTCGTGTCTATACAGTGTATCCCATGTTTTCCATACTTTTCTAGTTATGTTATGTGTTTTTTCACCTAGTGCTCTAAATTTCGGTGGTATCCATATGTTTTTTTTTAACTGAGTCTTACTTAAAGTGTCTTCCATTTGTGCCCACTTTTTTTTTGTGTATGGATTTGCCCATTCCATTAACCTGGCTAATATGATCACTTTGTGATATCTTTTTAAATCTGGTAGGGCCACCCCCCCCCCCTCTTTTTTTTTCCGGGTTAGCAGTGTATATTTAATTCTGGCCTTTTTACCTTGCCATATGTAGTTCAGGATAATCGTTCTAATCAGCTTAAAGAAAAAATTGGGTATTTCTATTGGAAGCATCTGAAGCTTATATGTTACTTTCGGTAGGATCATCATTTTTAGTATGTTGATCCTTCCTATCCATGTAATGGGTCTCTTGGAGGTGTTTTTTAATTCTGTTTTGATTTCATTTAATAAAGGGACGAAGTTGGCCGGATACAGTCCTTCTTGCGTTGGTGTTATTTTAATTCCTAAGTATGTTAGAGTTTTTTTTTTCCAGGTAAACGGGAATTCTTTCTGTAATAATCTTTCTTCTTCTCTATCTATACCTAAATTCAGGATTACTGTCTTAATTGGGTTTATCTTGAAGTTTGAAAGCTCCCCATATTTTTTTATTTCTTTGATCACATTAGGCAATGACAACCTTGGCCTTGTTAGGTATAGGAGTATGTCGTCTGCATACGCGGCCACTTTATGCTCCTCCTCTCCAATTCTCACCCCCCTATATCCCGGCTATTCCGTATATTTGACAGTAATGGTTCTAATGCCAACACATACAGGAGGGGTGAGAGCAGGCACCCTTGTCTCGTTCCATTATACATCTCGAATACAGACGACACACTCCCGTTTACCTTTACCCTTGCCGTTGGGTGAGTATATAGGTTTTTAATCCATCTCATATACTTTGGTCCCAGACCTACATACCTAAGTGTATTCATCATAAACCCCCAGTCGACTCGGTCAAATGCTTTTTCCGCATCTATTGACATGAGTACGACTGGGGGTTTCCTCTCTCTCTCTTTCTGAACTAATAATAGTGTTCTTATACTATTATCTCTCCCTTCCCTCCCTGCCACAAAACCCACCTGGTCTGCATTAATTAGTTCCGGCATTAAGTTTTTTAGTCTCGTTGCCAATACTTTTGCATATAGCTTAATGTATGTGTTTAATAACGCTATGGGTCGATAGTTGGAACATATAGTTCCATCTTTTCCTGTTTTTGGTATAATCGAAATATTGTCAAGGAGAGATTCTTTTCTTATTTCTACATCATCCCCTATTCTATTAAAATAGTTACATAGCTCTGGGACCAACTGTTTTTTAATTTTTTTATAGTACTTGATATGAAATCCATCGGGCCCTGGACTTTTCCCCCCTGCTGTTTCTTGAAGGGCTTTATTTATTTCTTCTTGCGTGATTGGGTCTTCTAAACTCTCTGCACTTTCAGTAGTTATTTTTGGTAAGTTAGTTTGTTCTAGGTATTCCTGTATTCTAAGTTTCCTGTTTTCCTCCTCCTGTTGTGTCTCTTTCACTCTAATGTCGTATAGTGTACTACAGTATGTCTTAAATGTTTCTGCAATTTCAGATGTTTTGAATTTCATCTCTCCTTTCTGATTTTTTATTTTATCTACGCAGTTTGAAGTTTTTTTCCTCTTTGCTATTCTTGCTAATATTTCCCAGGTTTGTTCCCCCACTCGTACCTTTCCTTTGCTACATTTTTTAATATTTTTCTGGTTTCCTGTTCCATCAAGTCTCTAAGTTGACCTTTCTTGATTATTATCTTTTGATGTATTTCCCTATCTCCTTGTTTTTTAACTTTTTGTTCCAGGTCATTCAGTTCCTTTAATAGATTTTTCCTATTCAGATCTCTTTCTTTCTTTTTCCCTGCTCCTATGGCTATCAGTTTACCTCTTATGTAAGCCTTATGCGCTTTCTTTTGATGAGAAATCACTTTGAAAAAAAAAACCCTAGCTGTGGCCATCTTGAGTAAGGGCAGATGAGTCATGCAGCATTCACTTCTTGGAATCCATCTCCCCTTAGCTCAGGTATGCAGGCAGGAGGCAGGGGCAGATCCAGCGTCTAGTCTCGGGAGGGGCACTACCAGAAAATATTTTTTTTGGGAGCAATTTATCAGGGAAATGACTGGTGTTAGCGCTTTAATGATCACGTTACCATGGTTTTTATGGTGTGAGGATGATTGAAGCGCATTATTTATATTATTACATTGTAATATAAAATGAAATGGTTCAACTCACCATAATGCTGAATCAGTGGGTGCCCCGAGTGTGTCACTTGCCACGTTACCTGCCACACATTGCGGATTGTCACTTGCCACGTCGCCTGCCACATGTTTCAAATTGTCACTTGCCACGTCGCCTGCCACACGTTGCGGATTGTCACTTGCCACACATTGCGGATTGTCACTTGCCACGTCACCTGCCACATGCCACATCACCTGCCACATGTTGTGGAATGTCACTTGCCTGCCACCAAATGCAGATTGTCACTTGCCACCTCACCTGCCACATGTTGCGGATTGTCACTTGCCATGTCACCTGCCACATGTTGCGGATTGTCACTTGCCACATGTTGCAGATTGTCACTTGCCACATGTTGCGGCTTGTCACTTGCCACAAGTTGCAGAATGTCACTTGACTGCCACCAGATGCAGATTGTCACTTGCCACCTCACCTGCCACACCTTGCGGATTGTCACTTGCTAAGGTGGTGTTTTGCTTGTCAGTGTCGGGCAGCAGAGAGATGATGTAATCTCTCTGCTGCCTGCACAGTGACGGCGGAAGTTACTGCAGGGATGCAGGGCGGGCGCGGGGCGGTGAGAGATGATGTCATCTCTCTGCTCCCCCGGCTTTTTGTTTGGCCAGCCGCCCACTCACCCACATAGCCGACAAGCTGACCGCCCACTCTCTGATTCTCACTCGTCTCCGAGCCGCCCGTGGACTCTCAGGCGCCCGCAAGTTCCGCAACTACTGCCCGCTCAGCCTCTCAGGCGTACGCAAGTTCTGCAACTACCGCCCGCTCCGACTCCTAGGCGCCCGCAAATTACGCAACTTCCACCTGCTCAGACTCTCTGGTGCCCGCAAGTTCCGCAACTAAAACTAATTTCTCGGGGGTGGCAATTGCCTCGTTGCCCCCCCTGGATCCACCCCCTGGCAGGAGGGTGTGCTTAGCTGAGAAAATCCATCTTCCCCTCCTGTAGATTCCTGGTTTGTATGGCATCAGTTGCCTAGGTTTGGAAACCTGGAAGTAGCTTAAGAAATGTTTAAAAAAGTAAATGTGATATCCTATCTATTTACTGATGCTAGCACCATAAGAATTAAAATAGTCAATGTTGATTGAGAGAGAGAAGTCCCTCTTTAAACTGCATGCCACATAGAGGGGAGTTAATTTTCTAATGGAGTAATACATTATAACAATGTAAAGCATATACTGACTTAGCCTAGTAACTAAGCTGGAGCTGTGATCATGAATCATCCAGTTATGGGAAGGTAAAATCCTGTTTTTGATATTTGCCTTTTACACGATTCATTTTGCTATATGAACATTGTATCACGTACCTGGTGATGACTAGAATGTTACGGAGGTCTCTCTTGCACCTCCTGCCCAACACTCCTAAAGATGGAGACAGAGAGTATGAGGGCACAGAGTGGCACGAGTGCCTGTGTAGCTGGCTGGTGAGGTCCGCTCTTAGGTGGATGAAGCTGGGGGTCACAGTCCTTAGAACAGGATACTGAAGCAGCTTGGCAGATGGTAGCAGAGCTGGTATGCAGGCATCGACTGGTTTTCTGGTGCTGGGAATCTGGTTTACCCTACACATTGTTTACTCCTATAGTAAATTAACCCCAAGGTGTAGAGAATATTGACTTAGCAAACTGAATATTCATTTATCTTAGTAAAATGATGAAGCTATGCTCACTCTTAAAGTGACACAAAATTCTCCAAAAAAATATATACACCTAGGTTTATTCCCCCTGGAGATAGACCAATGGTGTTCCAAAGCTCACAGTGTCTTCCTGGCTCTTAAAACAGCATAAGAGGATAAGCTGAAGAGCCGGCAACCTGTCCCCCCGATCAAAAGTACTTTATTAATAGTGATGAGCCGAACACCCCCGGGTTCGGTTCGCACCAGAACCCGCGAACGGACCGAAAGTTCGAACGAACATTAGAACCCTATTAAATACAATGGATGCGAACGTTCGAATTCTAAAGTGCTAATTATAAAAACTATTATGCATGTTATTGTCCTAAAAAGGGTTTGGGAACCCGGGTTCTGCACCAGGGGACATGTATCAATGCAAAAATAAGTTTTAAAAACGGTCGTTTTCCGGGAGCAGTCATTTTAATGATGCATAAAGTGAAAAAAAAAAAGTCAAATATTCCTTTAAATATCGTACCTGGGGGGTGTCTAAAGTATGCCTGTGAAGTGCCACGTGTTTCCCGTGTTTAGAACTGTCCCTGCACAAAATGACACTTCTAAAGGAAAAAAAAGCCATTTAAAACTGCTTGCGGCTTTAATGTAATGTCTGGTCCCGGTAATATGGATGAAAATCTTTAAGAAAAATGGCATAGCTACCCCATGACCCCCCCCCTACCCCAGCCCATTACCAGCCCCTTTAGGTCTTGTATGGATATTAAGGGGAACCCCGCACATAAAATAAAAAAGGCCCTATATACTCAGAACAGCCGTATACAGGCGGTGCATACAAGACAGGGACTGTAGGTTTGTTCTTATGTAGAATCTGTTTGTAATTTTGAACAGGTACATTGTTGAAGTGTAGCTCCAGACCAAAAATCTATTTTTAAACTTTTTGGAAAACATAGGTAAGGGTTATCACCCCTGTAACATTTGTTTTGCTGTCTGTGCCCCTGTTCAGAACATTTCACCTCACTTTCCGTCCTAATGACAACTGTTTTTGAAATGTGGTGTTTTTCTTGAAACAAGGATTGCTGATAAAGCATCAGTACAGAGGAGACACCTTTCTCCCATATTTATTCTTACAGGAGAGAATTTTCCTTCCTAGTGGTAGATTTCCTCTCACTTCCTGTTGTCTTCTTGCGTTTGCAAGTAGGAGTCGTTTGTAAGTTGGATGTTTGAAAGTAGGGACCTGCCGTATATACTCTGCAGAAATAGGCCCCTTAGTTGTTGGTGTTGGCACAACACTGTAAGCACTCACAGTTACTCTTGGTTGGTGCTGGAACGCCCTGCTGTCAACTATTATATCAGGAATTTTAATTACATATAATTGTTGAACAGTGGTAGTAAAAATTGGGCCTTTGATGGTGGTGCTGGTGCCACAACACTGTAAGCCCTGACAGTTACTCTTGGTGGGTGCAGCAATGGGCCCTGCTGTGAATTATTAGATCAAGAATTGTAATTACATGCCCCTGTTGAACAGGGGCTGAAAAATTGGGCCTTAGGCACTGGTGACACAACACTGCAACCCTTCACAGATACTGTACTTGGAGCACAGCAATGAGCCCTGTTGCAAAGTATTGCTTCAAAAATTGTAATGACACGCCCCTGTTAAACAGGGGCTGAAAAATTGGGCCTTAGGCACTGGTGGCACAACACTGCAACTCCTCACAGATACTGTACTTGGAGCACAGCAATGAGCCCTGTTGCAAAGTATTGCTTCAAAAATTGTAATTACACGCCCCTGTTAAACAGGGGCTGAAAAATTGGGCGTTAGGCACTGGTGGCGGCACCCATAAACAAAAATGATCTTCCAAGCTATCATCATCAATCGTATCATTGAGGACTCGGAGGAGGAGGATAGCCAGTCAACATAACAGCACAGGCACTCAGCATCAGCATCAGTCTTGAAGGGATGTGACATTTTAAAATCAATTAGTCTGTTATATCAGCATCAGGTGTGTGGTAGCTGGTGGTGATCCAAGACTGGTTCATCTTGATGAAAGTCAGTCGATCAACCGAGTCGGTGGACAGGCGCACCCTGTGATCCGTGACAAATCCTCCAGCAGCACTGAATGTGCGTTCCGAAAGAACGCTGGATGCAGGACAGGCCAGTAGCTCAATTGCATACTGTGCAAGCTCTGGCCAGTGATCCATCCTCAAGACCCAGTAAGCCAGAGGATTTTCGGTGGGGAAGGTGTCCAAGTCTGACCTTGCCCCTAGATATTCCTGCACCATGTTTATCAGACGCTGGCGATGGTTGCTGGAACCGATCATACTTTGGGGCTGCGGACTAAAGAATTGTCTGAACGCATCGGTCAGACGGCCACCTTCCCCACCGCTCCTTCTTTGACTGGCCGAAGCCTCAGCAACTCGTTGTCCAGGACCAGGAGTTTGCAACCTCCCAGTCTCTGGGAACGCGTTGCACAGACCTTTCTGCAAGGCCTCCCGGAGTTGTCTCATCCTCTGCTCCCTCTGCGACGGTAACATAAGGTCCGCAACCTTACCCTTGTACCGTGGATCAAGGAGAGTGGCCAGCCAGTAATGGTCCCTCTCCTTGATCCGAAGAATACGAGGATCCTTCCGCAGACTTTGCAGGATCAGGGAGGCCATGCAGCGTAGGTTTGCTGAGGCATTCGCTCCGGAGTCCTCTGGGTCACTAAGGACGACATGATCCGCAGCCACCTCCTCCCAGCCACGTACAAGTCCACTGGTTTCTTGGGACTGTAAATCATCCCTAAAAGACTGCTGCTGATGATGCTGAGTGCCAGCCTCCACCTCCATGCTGACACAATCCTCCTCCTCCTCCTCCTCCTCCTCCTCCTCCTCTTCCTGTGCGATGGGTGGGACAGAAGGAACACTGTCTGGGTAAAGGGGGCCTTGAGAGGCAAGGAAGTCCTCCTCTTCCTGCCTCTGTTCTGCCTCAAGTGCCCTGTCCATTATTCCACGCAGCGTGTGCTCCAACAGGTGGACAAGAGGTACAGTGTCACTGATGCATGCACTGTCACTGCTCACCATCCTCGTGGCCTCCTCAAATGGTGCCAGGACAGTGCATGCATCCCTGATCATGCCCCACTGGCGTGGAGAAAAAAAACCAAGCTCCCCTGACCCTGTCCTGGTGCCGTAGTCGCACAGGTACTCATTGATGGCCCTCTGCTGCGTGTGCAGCCGCTGCAGCATGGCCAACGTTGAGTTCCACCTGGTGGGCATGTCACATATAAGGCGGTTCTTGGGCAGGTTCAACTCCTTTTGCAGCTCAGCCAGGCGAGCACTGGCATTATAAGATCTGCGGAAATGCACACAGACTTTCCTGGCCTGCCTCAGGACATCCTGTAAGCCCGGGTACCTGCCCAAGAAGCGCTGCACCACCAGGTTAAGGACGTGAGCCACACAGGGCACATGGGTCAGTTGTCCCTGTCGGAGGGCGGAGAGGAGGTTGGTGCCATTGTCGCAAACCACCATTCCTGGCTTAAGCTGGCGTGGCGTCAACCACCTCTCGGCCTGGCCCTGCAGAGCAGACAGGACCTCTGCCCCAGTGTGGCTTCTGTCCCCCAAACACACCAGCGCAAGCACGGCATGGCATCTTTTTGCCTGCGTACTTGCGTAGCCCCGTGAACGGCTACGGAGCACCGCTGGTTCATAGGACAAACCACAGGAAGAGGCCATGGAGGAAGAAGAAGAGGAGGGGGTGGAGGAGAGAGGTGTGTCACAACCAGTAGTAGCATTTTGGAGGCGTGGCGGTGGGACAACCTCCAACACTACTGCACCTTGTCCTGAATCCTTCCCAGCTGCCAAAAGAGTGACCCAATGGGCCGTGAAAGAAAGGTAACGTCCCTGTCCATGCCTGCTGGACCATGAGTCAGCGGTAATATGCACCTTACCGCTGACCGCCCTGTCCAGCGAGGCCAAGACATTGCCTTCCACATGCCGGTAGAGAGCCGGAATAGCCTTCCGTGAGAAAAAGTGGCGTTTGGGAACCTGCCACTGAGGAACCGCACATTGCACAAACTCACGGAAGGGGGCCGAGTCTACCAACTGAAAAGGCAGCAGTTGAAGCGCTAGCAATTTAGCCAAGCTAGCATTCAACCGCTGGGCATGTGGATGGCTGGGAGTGAACTTCTTTCGACGGTCCAGCAGCTGGGGCAGGGAAATTTGCCTGCTAGAATCGGACGTCGGTGTACTGCTAGCAGAGTGGGCGCAAGTACTTGGCTGTGACACACCTAATTCTACACCTTCATTCCTCTCAGTGCATGTTTCAGAGAGGACTGAAGTTATAGTGGGGTTGGAGATCCCAGCTGATGCGGTGCAAGGAGAGGTCCGCTTGGTTCTTTGGTGTGGGTCTTTGAGGTAGGCTTGCCAACGAGCTGCATGGCAGGTCAACATATGTCTGGTCAGGCATGTGGTACCCAAGCGGCTGATGTTTTGGCCACGCGATATACGCTTGAGACATATGTTGCAAACAGCAGCTGTGCGATCTGATGCACTAGCCTCAAAAAAGGCCCACACCAAAGAACTTTTTGAATGACGGGCAGAGGCAGCGCCCTGCACAGGCGGAGCTCTGCGGTGTGATTCCGTCGGTGTACTGCCCTTACGCTGGCCACCAAAGGGCATCCTGCCTCGTTGGAGATGTGCCTCCTCCTCATCCTCCTCCTCCTCCTCTCTCCTATTAGGCACCCACGTGGAGTCATTGACCTCATCATCCCCTCCCTCCTCATCACTGGAGCCAATCTGGCAGTATGCTGCAGCTGCTGGAACATGACTGCCAGATTGGTGTCCTTCTTGAGCATCCCCTCTGTCTGCTCTCACGCTACTGCCTTCCTCTAGCTGGGTTTCATCATCAGACCCTTCGAAACGCTGGGCATCCTCCTGGAGCATGTACCCAACACTGTGCTGAAACAGTTCGGGGGACTCCTCAGGAGGAGGACATGGTGGGTCTAGGGAAGGAGTGACTGATGATTTGTCTGACATTGATACCAGGGAAGACGACGCTTTGGCAGCTGCTTTTCCAGTACCCTGAGCCTGGGTGAGAGAGGATGAGGAGGAGGAGGAGGGCTTGGTCATCCACTCTACCAAGTCTTCGGCATGATGTGGCTCAACATGTCCAGCTGCCGAAAAGAAGGACAAGCGTGTCCCATGGCCATGTGCTGATGACAATGCACCGCGTCCACGACCAGCACTGTTGCCCCCAGACACAGAGCCTGCTTGCCCTCTTTTATTGCCTCCTGACTGTCTGCCTCTCCTTGTTTGCCTTCCAGACATTCTAATAGATGGCCTGCAGGGAGATGGGAAAAAAGCAATAAGGGCTACCTTCAGGTGTCCTTCTCTGTCCCTTGAAACAAGGACTTTCACAGTGAAAGAAACTGACACTGTCCCTACCTAGAGTTTTCTGTCCCTAGAATAAATGTTTTTTTTAATCACAATATAGCACAAGGACAATTCACTCAATGTCTCTCCAGGTCCCTGGAAACAAGGACTTGCAGAGTGAAAGAAACTGACACTGTCCCTACCTAGAGTTTTCTGTCCCTAGAATAAATGTTTTTTTTAAGCACAATATAGCACAAGGACAATTAACTCACTGTCCTTACAGGTCCCTGGAAACAAGGACTTGCAGAGTGAAAAAAAAAAAACACTCTCCCTACCTACAGTTTTCTGTCCCTAGAAAAAATGTTTTTTTTAAGCACAATATAGCACAAGGACAATTAACTCACTGTCCTTACAGGTCCCTGGAAACAAGGACTTGCAGAGTGAAAGAAAAAAAACACTCTCCCTACCTACAGTTTTCTGTCCCTAGAAAAAATGTTTTTTTTAATCACAATATAGCACAAGGAAAATTAACTCACTGTCCTTACAGGTCCCTGGAAACAAGGACTTGCAGAGTGAAAGAAAAAAAACACTCTCCCTACCTACAGTTTTCTGTCCCTAGAAAAAATGTTTTTTTTAATCACAATATAGCACAAGGAAAATTAACTCACTGTCCTTACAGGTCCCTGGAAACAAGGACTTGCAGAGTGAAAGAAACTGACACTGTCCCTACCTAGAGTTTTCTGTCCCTAGAATAAATGTTTTTTTTAAGCACAATATAGCACAAGGACAATTAACTCACTGTCCTTACAGGTCCCTGGAAACAAGGACTTGCAGAGTGAAAGAAAAAAAACACTCTCCCTACCTACAGTTTTCTGTCCCTAGAAAAAATGTTTTTTTTAATCACAATATAGCACAAGGAAAATTAACTCACTGTCCTTACAGGTCCCTGGAAACAAGGACTTGCAGAGTGAAAGAAAAAAAACACTCTCCCTACCTACAGTTTTCTGTCCCTAGAAAAAATGTTTTTTTTAATCACAATATAGCACAAGGAAAATTAACTCACTGTCCTTACAGGTCCCTGGAAACAAGGACTTGCAGAGTGAAAGAAACTGACACTGTCCCTACCTAGAGTTTTCTGTCCCTAGAATAAATGTTTTTTTTAAGCACAATATAGCACAAGGACAATTAACTCACTGTCCTTACAGGTCCCTGGAAACAAGGACTTGCAGAGTGAAAGAAAAAAAACACTCTCCCTACCTACAGTTTTCTGTCCCTAGAAAAAATGTTTTTTTTAATCACAATATAGCACAAGGAAAATTAACTCACTGTCCTTACAGGTCCCTGGAAACAAGGACTTGCAGAGTGAAAGAAACTGACACTGTCCCTACCTAGAGTTTTCTGTCCCTAGAATAAATGTTTTTTTTAAGCACAATATAGCACAAGGACAATTAACTCACTGTCCTTACAGGTCCCTGGAAACAAGGACTTGCAGAGTGAAAAAAAAAAAACACTCTCCCTACCTACAGTTTTCTGTCCCTAGAAAAAATGTTTTTTTTAAGCACAATATAGCACAAGGACAATTAACTCACTGTCCTTACAGGTCCCTGGAAACAAGGACTTGCAGAGTGAAAGAAAAAAAACACTCTCCCTACCTACAGTTTTCTGTCCCTAGAAAAAATGTTTTTTTTAATCACAATATAGCACAAGGAAAATTAACTCACTGTCCTTACAGGTCCCTGGAAACAAGGACTTGCAGAGTGAAAGAAACTGACACTGTCCCTACCTAGAGTTTTCTGTCCCTAGAATAAATGTTTTTTTTAATCACAATATAGCACAAGGAAAATTAACTCACTGTCCTTACAGGTCCCTGGAAACAAGGACTTGCAGAGTGAAAGAAACTGACACTGTCCCTACCTAGAGTTTTCTGTCCCTAGAATAAATGTTTTTTTTAAGCACAATATAGCACAAGGACAATTAACTCACTGTCCTTACAGGTCCCTGGAAACAAGGACTTGCAGAGTGAAAGAAAAAAAACACTCTCCCTACCTACAGTTTTCTGTCCCTAGAAAAAATGTTTTTTTTAATCACAATATAGCACAAGGAAAATTAACTCACTGTCCTTACAGGTCCCTGGAAACAAGGACTTGCAGAGTGAAAGAAACTGACACTGTCCCTACCTAGAGTTTTCTGTCCCTAGAATAAATGTTTTTTTTAATCACAATATAGCACAAGGACAATTAACTCACTGTCCTTACAGGTCCCTGGAAACAAGGACTTGCAGAGTGAAAGAAACTGACACTGTCCCTACCTAGAGTTTTCTGTCCCTAGAATAAATGTTTTTTTTAAGCACAATATAGCACAAGGACAATTAACTCACTGTCCTTACAGGTCCCTGGAAACAAGGACTTGCAGAGTGAAAGAAAAAAAACACTCTCCCTACCTACAGTTTTCTGTCCCTAGAAAAAATGTTTTTTTTAATCACAATATAGCACAAGGAAAATTAACTCACTGTCCTTACAGGTCCCTGGAAACAAGGACTTGCAGAGTGAAAGAAACTGACACTGTCCCTACCTAGAGTTTTCTGTCCCTAGAATAAATGTTTTTTTTAATCACAATATAGCACAAGGACAATTAACTCACTGTCCTTACAGGTCCCTGGAAACAAGGACTTGCAGAGTGAAAGAAACTGACACTGTCCCTACCTAGAGTTTTCTGTCCCTAGAATAAATGTTTTTTTTTAAGCACAATATAGCACAAGGACAATTAACTCACTGTCCTTACAGGTCCCTGGAAACAAGGACTTGCAGAGTGAAAGAAAAAAAACACTCTCCCTACCTACAGTTTTCTGTCCCTAGAAAAAATGTTTTTTTTAATCACAATATAGCACAAGGAAAATTAACTCACTGTCCTTACAGGTCCCTGGAAACAAGGACTTGCAGAGTGAAAGAAACTGACACTGTCCCTACCTAGAGTTTTCTGTCCCTAGAATAAATGTTTTTTTTAATCACAATATAGCACAAGGACAATTAACTCACTGTCCTTACAGGTCCCTGGAAACAAGGACTTGCAGAGTGAAAGAAACTGACACTGTCCCTACCTAGAGTTTTCTGTCCCTAGAATAAATGTTTTTTTTAAGCACAATATAGCACAAGGACAATTAACTCACTGTCCTTACAGGTCCCTGGAAACAAGGACTTGCAGAGTGAAAGAAACTGACACTGTCCCTACCTAGAGTTTTCTGTCCCTAGAATAAATGTTTTTTTTAAGCACACTATAGCAGAAGCACAAAACACACTGACACTCTCCCTACCTATCCTTCTCTTTCCCTAAACTAAAGGAATCCAGGTTAAGCAAGAAAGAAATAACAGTCACTGTCCCTGCCTATGCTACTCTATCCCTGCTCCGGAACACACTACACTAGGCCGCCGTGCTGGCGGCCTTTTATAGTGTGGGGCGTGTACTAAACACCCTCAGCAATAATTGGCCACAGGCATCCTGCCTGTGGCCAATCATTGCTCTCCTCGCTGCCGGCGCTGTGATTGGCCAAGCATGCGGGGTCACAGTGCATGCTTGGCCAATCACAGCGCCTGGATGACACTGCGATGGCGTAGTGCATTGTGGGCCGTTCGCGTCACTCGAATTTGGCGCGAACGGCCCAAATCGTTCGATCTTCGTCGAACGATCGAACAGCCAATGTTCGAGTCGAACGTATGTTCGACTCGAACACGAAGCTCATCCCTATTTATTAATAAAGGGTACAGTGTGCAAGTTACAGCAGCTTCCCTGTTTCATTAGAAAAAAAAAGCATTTTATTTTTTTACTGAAATGCATAAGCTGCTGTAACTTGCACACTGTACCCTTTATTAATAAAGTACTTTTATAGGGGGGGGGGGGACGACGACGAGTTGCCAGCTCTTCACCTTATACTCTCATGACGGAAAATTCTGGTTTAAAAAAAAATTCTACTTAAAGCAGTTGTAAACTCTTACACATAACCACTGAAGTGAATAGCCTCATGTGATACACAGAGACAAATTGTCCTACATAAGTTGAACATGTTTATCTGCAGCCATCACTTATCCAGGGCCCTTCAAAGTGTACAGTTTACACAGCATTTCTGATAATCAGATGGCAGGGGGTGGGGATCTGATGTCACACACTGCACAGCATGGAGCAGGGATCCAAATGTAACCTGCGACACACACACACACACAGTCTCATAGGGAAACATGCACATCTGAGGCTGTCAATCACAGGTGGTGTGCTGGAACTCCCCTCCCCATCCCCTTGGATCCTTTGGAGTAAGCATAACCTGTCAGAAGTGACTCATTCAGATAGCAGAGGAAAGAGACAGCAGACAGAAGTACAGAATTTACACTTAGGGTGAGATTTACTAAAACTGGTGCACGCAGAATCCGGAGTAGCTATGCATAGTAACCAATCAGCTTCTAAGTTCAGCTTAAACTAATTAAAGTTTTAGTACACATTATATCACAAAAGGATATGCTTTGTACATTTTTCATTTAAGAGGTTTACAACTACATTAAGTATGCATTTGTAGCACTACCCCCGCAGGAGCTGCTGGTTAAGATTTTGGCCTGCCGTTACCTTTCTGTTCACCACACTCGTCTTAGGGGTCCCTCTTGAAGAGCTTTCATGAATGTCCACACCAACACTTGGTTACTTTTTCTTCAAGAGGTTTTATTAAACAGTTCCAACAGAGGGTTAGAGGGATAGGGGAGGTTCAGGTACCTTGCTTTGCGGATCAGGCACAATCTTAGATCCAGAGGACAAATCGGTTCCACACTGGATTCAGCAACCACCGGATAGGCCTACTCTCACTGGCCTAGCAACCGGTGCGAAGCTCGTTCACACAGCTCATGGTGTCAGAATCTTTCAGCCAGCTGGCAGCACCGTGAGGTAAATTGGCCAGGATGCATCCTTCAATTGAGTCCCCAATTGTTCCACTTCTTCTCGCAGGCAAGACTGCGTAGGACCATCCCTGGATTAGTAGGCCCCAGAAACTCCTAGGCCTACTCTCAGCCGCAGAACCTCGGGCCAGCAGGCCCCAAGGCCGAGAAACAGCTTGCACATCCCTGAGGCCAGGTGGGCCCTCAGGTCAGGATCCAGCCAATGAATCCCGATAAGGGACAGAGACCGCGCTAAGTACCCCTTCCCAGAATGTACAGCGGGTTGACCCCGCCCCCTGAGCCACTTCTGGGAAAGGAATACCCAATACACCCAGCCCGCTGCACTTCCAACTTTGACCCGTGGTGACAGTGACACCTACTGTCAAGGGGAAAACCATGCAACCCAGCTGGACTGAAACAGAGCCAACAATTTACTACAGCTCAGAGAACTACATTTAACACATAGCGCCTACCTAACAGGAGCAGGGCGCTACGCATTCTTAATTCAAGAAAAGTACCCTTTATTGCTCTCAGCCTCCTCCAAATCTCCAAATTATAAATTTTTTTAATTTTTATTTTTTGCTGCTGTGATACTACTTCTTGTTAGAGGGTAGCGGTGCTTGTTGTACTCACTGTGAAACCTAAGGGGTTAATCGTTCGCATTGTGTAAAAAGGCTGTTGGGGGGGAGTGATCAGCAGCTGAGGAGTATGGCCGCAGAGTGAGAGAGCTCTGTTCCACAACAGCAGTCCGGAGCGATTTACAGCTTTCCTGAGCCTCTAAACACAGCGCTTTTGGGACACAGACCACCGGGCAACCTAAGGCATCATGTCCAGAGAAAAGTAGCTGGGAAATTGTCCAGAATGACGGATTTCTTCCAGCAGCCCCGCTGCAAGCATTCCCAAGATGGCCCTGGTAAGCATAAAGACAAAACCCCTTACAGGCATACAAGGCAAAAAGACATCTCACACAACTCTCCTGCTTATAAACCCAAATCTACTCAGGGACACAGCAACTGGTCTCAATCCTCCTCCTCCTCATCCCGCCCAGTGAAAGCTAAGCAGCAGAATCTGCAGCAAACTGACACTGAGTGAGAGAAGAATTTGATTAATCACTCAATGACACTAGGGAACTGCAGGACTCCATCATTAGAGTTCCCAACTAAAAACCAGCTCGTAATGGACACAATTTTAAAAGACATGCTTGTCTCGCTACGCAGCACAATTCATGCTGATATAATGTCCCTCACGAGCCGTTTCAAGTCTGAAATCAAAGAAGTTAATGGCAGAGTAACCCATATTGAAAATGGGAGAGTTTGCTGACACGATAAATTAAGTTATTGATGCCCACAACGACAGGGAAGATGAACTACAATCGATCCAACTGGCTGATCTCAAGGATCAAGAAGAAACTATATTAAAATCCATGGGATAACAGAAACAGTTAAAATGATCAACCTACATGTACATTTCCAGAACATACTACAGGAAGTACTCCCTGACATTCCTATGGCTGAATTGTCTATCGACAGGATTCATAGACTGCCCAAGCCCATACACCTGCCAAAATACTGGCCAAGGGACACGATTGTCTGAATACACTTTTTTTCAAACTAAAGATAAATTCCTAATGCAAACAAGAAACCTTCATACAGCCCTACCCTACCCTGCATTCAAGGCCTATCATTCTTTCCATACCTATCTGCATACACAATGAAAAGACGAAGAAACATGGCCACTATCACCAAGCCACTGAGAAACCACCAGATCACATATAGGTGGGCCTATCCAGCAAAACTACATATTACAAAGGATAGAAATTTGTTCAACATCAGCTCTGTGGAAGAAGGCATACACCTACTGAGGGAATGGAACATCTTGGATCCAGATGATAGCCCACAGACAGCTACTACATCACCACTAGTGATGAGCCGAACACCCCCGGGTTCGGTTCGCACCAGAACCCGCGAACGGACCGAAAGTTCGAACGAACATTAGAACCCTATTAAATACAATGGATGCGAACGTTCGAATTCTAAAGTGCTAATTATAACAACTATTATGCATGTTATTGTCCTAAAAAGGGTTTGGGAACCCGGGTTCTGCACCAGGGGACATGTATCAATGCAAAAAGAAGTTTTAAAAACGGTAGTTTTTCGGGAGCAGTCATTTTAATGATGCATAAAGTGAAAAAAAAAAGTCAAATATTCCTTTAAATATCGTACCTGGGGGGTGTCTAAAGTATGCCTGTGAAGTGCCACGTGTTTCCCGTGTTTAGAACTGTCCCTGCACAAAATAAAATTTCTAAAGGGAAAAAAGTCATTTAAAACTGCTTGCGGCTTTAATGCAATGTCTGGTCCCGGTAATATGGATGAAAATCTTTAGGAAAAATGGCATAGCTACCCCATCAACACCCCCCCCCCTACCCCAGCCCATTACCAGCCCCTTTGGGTCTTGTATGGATATTAAGGGGAACCCTGCACATAAAATAAAAAAGGCCCTATATACTCTGAACAGCCGTATACAGGCGGTGCATACAAGACAGGGACTGTAGGTTTGTTCTTATGTAGAATGTGTTTGTAATTTTGAACAGGTACATTGTTGAAGTGTAGCTCCAGCCCAAAAATCTATTTTTAAACTTTTTGGGAAACATAGGTAAGGGTTATCACCCCTGTAACATTTGTTTTGCTGTCTGTGCCCCTGTTCAGAACATTTCACCTCACTTTCCGTCCCAATGACAACTGTTTTTGAAATGTGGTGTTTTTCTTGAAACAAGGATTGCTGATAAAGCATCAGTACAGATGAGACCCCTTTCTCCCATATTTATTCTTACAGGAGAGAATTTTCCTTTCTAGGGGTAGATTTCCTCTCACTTCCTGTTGTCTTCTTTCGTTTGCAAGTAGGAGTCGTTTGTAAGTTGGATGTTTGAAAGTAGGGACCTGCCGTATATACTCTGCAGAAATAGGCCCCTTAGTTGTTGGTGTTGGCACAACACTGTAAGCACTCAGTTACTCTTGGTTGGTGCTGGAACGCCCTGCTGTCAACTATTATATCAGGAATTTTAATTACATATAATTGTTGAACAGTGGTAGTAAAAATTGGGGCTTTGATGGTGGTGCTGGTGCCACAACACTGTAAGCCCTGACAGTTACTCTTGGTGGGTGCAGCAATGGGCCCTGCTGTGAATTATTAGATCAAGAATTGTAATTACATGCCCCTTTTGAACAGGGGCTGAAAAATTGGGCCTTTCGTGGTGGTGGTGGTGGTGGCGTTGCCACAAGACTGTAAGCCCTCAGAGTTACTCTTGGTGGGTGCAGCAATGGACCCTGCTGTGAATTATTAGATCAAGAATTGTAATTGCATGCCCCTGTTGAACAGGGGCTGAAAAATTGGGCCTTAGGCACTGGTGGCACAACACTACAACCCCTCACAGATACTGTACTTGGAGCACAGCAATGAGCCCTGTTGCAAAGTATTGCTTCAAAAATTGTAATGACACGCCCCTGTTAAACAGGGGCTGAAAAATTGGGCCTTAGGCACTGGTGCCACAACACTCCAACCCCTCACAGATACTGTACTTGGAGCACAGCAATGAGCCCTATGGCAAATTATTGCTAAAAAAATTGTAATTACACGCCCCTGTAAAACAGGGGCTGAAAAATTGGGCCTTAGCCACTGGTGGCGGCACCCATAAACAAAAATGATCTTCCAAGCTATCATCATCAATCGTATCATTGAGGACTCGGAGGAGGAGGATAGCCAGTCAACATAACAGCACAGGCACTCAGCATCAGCATCAGTCTTGAAGGGATGTGACATGTTAAAATCAATTAGTCTGTTATATCAGCATCAGGTGTGTGGTAGCTGGTGGTGATCCAAGACTGGTTCATCTTGATAAAAGTCAGTCGATCAACCGAGTCGGTGGACAGGCGCACCCTGTGATCCGTGACAAATCCTCCAGCAGCACTGAATGTGCGTTCCGAAAGAACGCTGGATGCAGGACAGGCCAGTAGCTCAATTGCATACTGTGCAAGCTCTGGCCAGTGATCCATCCTCAAGACCCAGTAAGCCAGAGGATTTTCGGTGGGGAAGGTGTCCAAGTCTGACCTTGCCCCTAGATATTCCTGCACCATGTTTATCAGACGCTGGCGATGGTTGCTGGAACCGATCATACTTTGGGGCTGCGGACTAAAGAATTGTCTGAACGCATCGGTCAGACGGCCACCTTCCCCACCGCTCCTTCTTTGACTGGCCGAAGCCTCAGCAACTCGTTGTCCAGGACCAGGAGTTTGTAACCTCCCAGTCTCTGGGAACGCGTTGCACAGACCTTTCTGCAAGGCCTCCCGGAGTTGTCTCATCCTCTGCTCCCTCTGCGACGGTAACATAAGGTCCGCAACCTTACCCTTGTACCGTGGATCAAGGAGAGTGGCCAGCCAGTAATGGTCCCTCTCCTTGATCCGAAGAATACGAGGATCCTTCCGCAGACTTTGCAGGATCAGGGAGGCCATGCAGCGTAGGTTTGCTGAGGCATTCGCTCCGGAGTCCTCTGGGTCACTAAGGACGACATGATCCGCAGCCACCTCCTCCCAGCCACGTACAAGTCCACTGGTTTCTTGGGACTGTAAATCATCCCTAAAAGACTGCTGCTGATGATGCTGAGTGCCAGCCTCCACCTCCATGCTGACACAATCCTCCTCCTCCTCCTCCTCCTCCTCCTCCTCTTCCTGTGCGATGGGTGGGACAGAAGGAACACTGTCTGGGTAAAGGGGGCCTTGAGAGGCAAGGAAGTCCTCCTCTTCCTGCCTCTGTTCTGCCTCAAGTGCCCTGTCCATTATTCCACGCAGCGTGTGCTCCAACAGGTGGACAAGAGGTACAGTGTCACTGATGCATGCACTGTCACTGCTCACCATCCTCGTGGCCTCCTCAAATGGTGCCAGGACAGTGCATGCATCCCTGATCATGCCCCACTGGCGTGGAGAAAAAAAACCAAGCTCCCCTGACCCTGTCCTGGTGCCGTAGTCGCACAGGTACTCATTGATGGCCCTCTGCTGCGTGTGCAGTCGCTGCAGCATGGCCAACGTTGAGTTCCACCTGGTGGGCATGTCACATATAAGGCGGTTCTTGGGCAGGTTCAACTCCTTTTGCAGCTCAGCCAGGCGAGCACTGGCATTATAAGATCTGCGGAAATGCACACAGACTTTCCTGGCCTGCCTCAGGACATCCTGTAAGCCCGGGTACCTGCCCAAGAACCGTTGCACCACCAGGTTAAGGACGTGAGCCACACAGGGCACATGGGTCAGTTGTCCCTGTCGGAGGGCGGAGAGGAGGTTGGTGCCATTGTCGCAAACCACCATTCCTGGCTTAAGCTGGCGTGGCGTCAACCACCTCTCGGCCTGGCCCTGCAGAGCAGACAGGACCTCTGCCCCAGTGTGGCTTCTGTCCCCCAAACACACCAGCGCAAGCACGGCATGGCATCTTTTTGCCTGCGTACTTGCGTAGCCCCGTGAACGGCTACGGAGCACCGCTGGTTCATAGGACAAACCACAGGAAGAGGCCATGGAGGAAGAAGAAGAGGAGGGGGTGGAGGAGAGAGGTGTGTCACAACCAGTAGTAGCATTTTGGAGGCGTGGCGGTGGGACAACCTCCAACACTACTGCACCTTGTCCTGCATCCTTCCCAGCTGCCAAAAGAGTGACCCAATGGGCCGTGAAAGAAAGGTAACGTCCCTGTCCATGCCTGCTGGACCATGAGTCAGCGGTAATATGCACCTTACCGCTGACCGCCCTGTCCAGCGAGGCCAAGACATTGCCTTCCACATGCCGGTAGAGAGCCGGAATAGCCTTCCGTGAGAAAAAGTGGCGTTTGGGAACCTGCCACTGAGGAACCGCACATTGCACAAACTCACGGAAGGGGGCCGAGTCTACCAACTGAAAAGGCAGCAGTTGAAGCGCTAGCAATTTAGCCAAGCTAGCATTCAACCGCTGGGCATGTGGATGGCTGGGAGTGAACTTCTTTCGACGGTCCAGCAGCTGGGGCAGGGAAATTTGCCTGCTAGAATCGGACGTCGGTGTACTGCTAGCAGAGTGGCCGCAAGTACTTGGCTGTGACACACCTAATTCTACACCTTCATTCCTCTCAGTGCATGTTTCAGAGAGGACTGAAGTTATAGTGGGGTTGGAGATCCCAGCTGATGCGGTGCAAGGAGAGGTCCGCTTTGTTCTTTGGTGTGGGTCTTTGAGGTAGGCTTGCCAACGAGCTGCATGGCAGGTCAACATATGTCTGGTCAGGCATGTGGTACCCAAGCGGCTGATGTTTTGGCCACGCGATATACGCTTGAGACATATGTTGCAAACAGCAGCTGTGCGATCTGATGCACTAGCCTCAAAAAAGGCCCACACCAAAGAACTTTTTGAATGACGGGCAGAGGCAGCGCCCTGCACAGGCGGAGCTCTGCGGTGTGATTCCGTCGGTGTACTGCCCTTACGCTGGCCACCAAAGGGCATCCTGCCTCGTTGGAGATGTGCCTCCTCCTCATCCTCCTCCTCCTCCTCTCTCCTATTAGGCACCCACGTGGAGTCAGTGACCTCATCATCACCTCCCTCCTCATCACTGGAGCCAATCTGGCAGTATGCTGCAGCTGCTGGAACATGACTGCCAGATTGGTGTCCTTCTTGAGCATCCCCTCTGTCTGCTCTCACGCTACTGCCTTCCTCTAGCTGGGTTTCATCATCAGACCCTTCGAAACGCTGGGCATCCTCCTGGAGCATGTACCCAACACTGTGCTGAAACAGTTCGGGGGACTCCTCAGGAGGAGGACATGGTGGGTCTAGGGAAGGAGTGACTGATGATGAGTCTGACATTGATACCAGGGAAGAGGACGCTTTGGCAGCTGCTTTTCCAGTACCCTGAGCCTGGGTGAGAGAGGATGAGGAGGAGGAGGAGGGCTTGGTCATCCACTCTACCAAGTCTTCGGCATGATGTGGCTCAACATGTCCAGCTGCCGAAAAGAAGGACAAGCGTGTCCCATGGCCATGTGCTGATGACAATGCACCGCGTCCACGACCAGCACTGTTGCCCCCAGACACAGAGCCTGCTTGCCCTCTTTTATTGCCTCCTGACTGTCTGCCTCTCCTTGTTTGCCTTCCAGACATTCTAATAGATGGCCTGCAGGGAGATGGGAAAAAAGCAATAAGGGCTACCTTCAGGTGTCCTTCTCTGTCCCTTGAAACAAGGACTTTGACAGTGAAAGAAACTGACACTCTCCCTACCTACAGTTTTCTGTCCCTAGAAAAAATGTTTTTTTTAAGCACAATTTAGCACAAGGAGAATTCACTCACTGTCCTTCCAGGTCCCTGGAAACAAGGACTTTGACAGTGAAAGAAACTGACACTCTCCCTACCTACAGTTTTCTGTCCCTAGAAAAAATGTTTTTTTTAAGCACAATTTAGCACAAGGAGAATTCACTCACTGTCCTTCCAGGTCCCTGGAAACAAGGACTTTGACAGTGAAAGAAACTGACACTCTCCCTACCTACAGTTTTCTGTCCCTAGAAAAAATGTTTTTTTTTAAGCACAATTTAGCACAAGGAGAATTCACTCACTGTCCTTCCAGGTCCCTGGAAACAAGGACTTTCACAGTGAGAGAAACTGACACTCTCCCTACCTACAGTTTTCTGTCCCTAGAAAAAATGTTTTTTTTAAGCACAATTTAGCACAAGGAGAATTCACTCACTGTCCTTCCAGGTCCCTGGAAACAAGGACTTTGACAGTGAAAGAAACTGACACTCTCCCTACCTACAGTTTTCTGTCCCTAGAAAAAATGTTTTTTTTAAGCACAATTTAGCACAAGGAGAATTCACTCACTGTCCTTCCAGGTCCCTGGAAACAAGGACTTTGACAGTGAAAGAAACTGACACTCTCCCTACCTACAGTTTTCTGTCCCTAGAAAAAATGTTTTTTTTAAGCACAATTTAGCACAAGGAGAATTCACTCACTGTCCTTCCAGGTCCCTGGAAACAAGGACTTTGACAGTGAAAGAAACTGACACTCTCCCTACCTACAGTTTTCTGTCCCTAGAAAAAATGTTTTTTTTAAGCACAATTTAGCACAAGGAGAATTCACTCACTGTCCTTCCAGGTCCCTGGAAACAAGGACTTTGACAGTGAAAGAAACTGACACTCTCCCTACCTACAGTTTTCTGTCCCTAGAAAAAATGTTTTTTTTAAGCACAATTTAGCACAAGGAGAATTCACTCACTGTCCTTCCAGGTCCCTGGAAACAAGGACTTTGACAGTGAAAGAAACTGACACTCTCCGTACCTACAGTTTTCTGTCCCTAGAAAAAATGTTTTTTTTAAGCACAATTTAGCACAAGGAGAATTCACTCACTGTCCTTCCAGGTCCCTGGAAACAAGGACTTTGACAGTGAAAGAAACTGACACTCTCCCTACCTACAGTTTTCTGTCCCTAGAAAAAATGTTTTTTTTAAGCACAATTTAGCACAAGGAGAATTCACTCACTGTCCTTCCAGGTCCCTGGAAACAAGGACTTTGACAGTGAAAGAAACTGACACTCTCCCTACCTACAGTTTTCTGTCCCTAGAAAAAATGTTTTTTTTAAGCACAATTTAGCACAAGGAGAATTCACTCACTGTCCTTCCAGGTCCCTGGAAACAAGGACTTTGACAGTGAAAGAAACTGACACTCTCCGTACCTACAGTTTTCTGTCCCTAGAAAAAATGTTTTTTTTAAGCACAATTTAGCACAAGGAGAATTCACTCACTGTCCTTCCAGGTCCCTGGAAACAAGGACTTTGACAGTGAAAGAAACTGACACTCTCCCTACCTACAGTTTTCTGTCCCTAGAAAAAATGTTTTTTTTTAAGCACAATTTAGCACAAGGAGAATTCACTCACTGTCCTTCCAGGTCCCTGGAAACAAGGACTTTGACAGTGAAAGAAACTGACACTCTCCCTACCTACAGTTTTCTGTCCCTAGAAAAAATGTTTTTTTTAAGCACAATTTAGCACAAGGAGAATTCACTCACTGTCCTTCCAGGTCCCTGGAAACAAGGACTTTGACAGTGAAAGAAACTGACACTCTCCCTACCTACAGTTTTCTGTCCCTAGAAAAAATGTTTTTTTTAAGCACAATTTAGCACAAGGAGAATTCACTCACTGTCCTTCCAGGTCCCTGGAAACAAGGACTTTGACAGTGAAAGAAACTGACACTCTCCCTACCTACAGTTTTCTGTCCCTAGAAAAAATGTTTTTTTTAAGCACAATTTAGCACAAGGAGAATTCACTCACTGTCCTTCCAGGTCCCTGGAAACAAGGACTTTGACAGTGAAAGAAACTGACACTCTCCCTACCTACAGTTTTCTGTCCCTAGAAAAAATGTTTTTTTTAAGCACAATTTAGCACAAGGAGAATTCACTCACTGTCCTTCCAGGTCCCTGGAAACAAGGACTTTGACAGTGAAAGAAACTGACACTCTCCGTACCTACAGTTTTCTGTCCCTAGAAAAAATGTTTTTTTTAAGCACAATTTAGCACAAGGAGAATTCACTCACTGTCCTTCCAGGTCCCTGGAAACAAGGACTTTGACAGTGAAAGAAACTGACACTCTCCCTACCTACAGTTTTCTGTCCCTAGAAAAAATGTTTTTTTTAAGCACAATTTAGCACAAGGAGAATTCACTCACTGTCCTTCCAGGTCCCTGGAAACAAGGACTTTGACAGTGAAAGAAACTGACACTCTCCCTACCTACAGTTTTCTGTCCCTAGAAAAAATGTTTTTTTTAAGCACAATTTAGCACAAGGAGAATTCACTCACTGTCCTTCCAGGTCCCTGGAAACAAGGACTTTGACAGTGAAAGAAACTGACACTCTCCGTACCTACAGTTTTCTGTCCCTAGAAAAAATGTTTTTTTTAAGCACAATTTAGCACAAGGAGAATTCACTCACTGTCCTTCCAGGTCCCTGGAAACAAGGACTTTGACAGTGAAAGAAACTGACACTCTCCCTACCTACAGTTTTCTGTCCCTAGAAAAAATGTTTTTTTTTAAGCACAATTTAGCACAAGGAGAATTCACTCACTGTCCTTCCAGGTCCCTGGAAACAAGGACTTTGACAGTGAAAGAAACTGACACTCTCCCTACCTACAGTTTTCTGTCCCTAGAAAAAATGTTTTTTTTAAGCACAATTTAGCACAAGGAGAATTCACTCACTGTCCTTCCAGGTCCCTGGAAACAAGGACTTTGACAGTGAAAGAAACTGACACTCTCCCTACCTACAGTTTTCTGTCCCTAGAAAAAATGTTTTTTTTAAGCACAATTTAGCACAAGGAGAATTCACTCACTGTCCTTCCAGGTCCCTGGAAACAAGGACTTTCACAGTGAAAGAAACTGACACTCTCCCTACCTACAGTTTTCTGTCCCTAGAAAAAATGTTTTTTTTAAGCACAATTTAGCACAAGGAGAATTCACTCACTGTCCTTCCAGGTCCCTGGAAACAAGGACTTTCACAGTGAAAGAAACTGACACTCTCCCTACCTACAGTTTTCTGTCCCTAGAAAAAATGTTTTTTTTAAGCACAATTTAGCACAAGGAGAATTCACTCACTGTCCTTCCAGGTCCCTGGAAACAAGGACTTTGACAGTGAAAGAAACTGACACTCTCCCTACCTACAGTTTTCTGTCCCTAGAAAAAATGTTTTTTTTAAGCACAATATAGCACAAGCACAAAACACACTGACACTCTCCCTACCTATCCTTCTCTTTCCCTAAACTAAAGGAATCCAGGTTAAGCAAGAAAGAAATAAAAGTCACTGTCCCTGCCTATGCTGCTCTATCCCTGCTCCGGAACACACTACACTAGGCCGCCGTGCTGGCGGCCTTTTATAGTGTGGGGCGTGTACTAAACACCCTCAGCAATAATTGGCCACAGGCATCCTGCCTGTGGCCAATCATTGCTCTCCTCGCTGCCGGCGCTGTGATTGGCCAAGCATGCGGGGTCACAGTGCATGCTTGGCCAATCACAGCGCCTGGATGACACTGCGATGGCGTAGTGCATTGTGGGCCGTTCGCGTCACTCGAATTTGGCGCGAACGGCCCAAATCGTTCGATCTTCGTCGAACGATCGAACAGCCGATGTTCGAGTCGAACGTATGTTCGACTCGAACACGAAGCTCATCCCTAATCACCACGTTCACATTCTTCTACCTGAGGAGTTACAATGGATGTCAGGAGGCTCAGGATATAAAATATCCAACTACTCCAAAACAGCTCTGGTAAGCTTATGGAATGCATCCTAGCTCTCTTTTTAAACAATGGGGTTTGATCTTGTGGGATAAAATCCCCTCAGATTTAGTTAGAATCATATTTTTTTTACTGTTGATACACCAGAAGTTCTGAGTTTTATTTTTTCTCTGGTGTATCAATTTTTTTTCTATGTAAGGTGAATTTCTATTACTAAACTTTATTACACCAACTCACTTTCAATACCACATACTCTAGACGAATATCGTCACCATTAACTTCTACCTTTCTACAGACTTTCTGGGTATTGCTATGTTCTACAGCAGCGGATTTCTTATCCACTACACCTTTCCTGCAAACTTATAAATCCACCCAACAGGAGACTTTGTTAACTATACCGAACAATTGACAACACGAATTTCAAGATTTCCTCATTTAATGTTTGAGGACTGAACAGCCCCGCCAAGAGAAGTATGCTCTGGAAGGAAGCATAACTCTTACAATGTGACCTACTATGTCTTCAAGAGACTAATTTCTCCTCACAAAAACCACCAAAACTTTAGCACCCATGCTTTTCTACAATAATTTGCCATAATGCCCCTAAGAAAAAACACGGTGTTGCTATTATCATTAAAGACACTGTGTCCTTCAAAGCTATCCACGCCGAAATTTATGCAATGGGTAGATATATCATACTAGTATGTGAAGTTAATAACGTAGTATAATACTGTTGTAAATATATACCTACTTAATGTAAAACAAATGGCATGTTTGCAAAAAGTATGGAAACTGGTACAGAAAGTGCGACAGGGGAACACCATCTTTGTGGTGACTTTAATGCTATTTCTAACAAACAACTAGATGTGTCAGATGTGTCACGCAACAGCCATGGTAGGGCTACCCTTTCGCACTTTATGTCATCAACAAACCTTTATGGTGTGTTGCAATGCCCACACTCGACGGAGAGAGACTACTCTTATTTCTCGAGTGTACACCACACATACTCGAAAATTGATCTCTTCTTGGTCGATAAATCTTTGCTACAGAACATCAGTGTGTCTACCATACACAATATTACATGGCCTGACCATGCTCCTGTTTCAATCACGGTGGAGGGGAACCGCGCGGAAACTAAGGCAAACAGATGGAAAAATTATGTCTTTCTGTTTGACCATCCAGAATATAAATTTAAAATTGCTGAAACACTACAATAATTTTTTCACATTAATGTCCCATCTGTGTCGGACCCCTACACCATGGGGAACAGCCACAAAGCGTACATAAGAGGTGTTCTTATGAAGTTAAGTAATGTTCTCAAGAATAAGCGGAACCAGCAGCTTTCCAAAGATCCAAAAATGTAAATAAAAAATAAAAAAATATAGACTTTACAGTTAGCTCTCAGTTAGACCGTGCTCGACAACTTAGATTACTTCTTATATCTCATCACAATAATAACTTACGTAAATGGAAAGCTCAGCTTTACTGCCATGGCAACAAGGCTGGGAAACTGTTAGCTAACCAAGTTAAAGAAAAACTTATTAAGCAAAAAATACCCTTTATTTACCATCCAGTCACAGGAGCTAAACTATTAAACCCCAAGGAAACTGCTAATGCATTCCGTGATTACTACAGTAGCCTATATAACATAAAAGATGATGCAGCAACAACACAACCTACTCTTGATATGATTCAACAATTCTTAAATTCTATATCCTTACCCAAATTAAATTAGGAACAACTGCAATTCCTCAACAAACCGATCTCAGAATTAGAAATTCAGAAAACAGTTTTGTCTCTACCAAAGATCAAATCCCCAGGACCAGATGGATTTTGATTCCAGACATATCAAAATATATTGAGCCCTCATTTACTGAACATATACGAAGCTGCTGTTTCCAAAACTTAATGTTGGCCACCACTAGGGATGAGCCGAACACCCCCCAGTTTGGTTCGCACCAGAACCTGCGAACACACCTAAAATTCGCGCAAACTTTAGAACCCTATTAAATACAATGGACTCGAACGTTCGAAATCAAAAGTGCTAATTATCAAGGCTAATATGCAAGTCATTGTCCTAAAAAGGGTTTGGGGACCCGGGTCCTTCCCCAGGGGACAAGTATCAATGCCAAAAAAGTTTTAAAAACCTCAGTTTTTTCGGGAGCAGTGATTTTAATAATGCTTAAAGTGAAACAATAAAATTTCGTACCTGGGGAGGGTGTATAGTATGCCTGTAAAGCAGCGCTTGTTTCCGGTACTTAGAACTGTCCCTGCACAAAGTGTCATTTCTGAAGGAAAAAAAGTAATTTAAAAGCACCCGCGTCTATAATGAATTGTCGGCTTCCGGCAATACAGAGAAAAGTCATTGATAGAAAAAAAAAAAAGGCGTGGTGGTCCCCCCAAATTCAATTACCAGGCCCTTCAGGTCTGGTATGTATATTAAGGGGAACTCTGCATCAAATGAAAAAAAAAATTACGTGGGGTTCCCCTTAAATATCCATACCAGACCCTTCTGGTCTGGTATGGATTTTAAGGTGAACTCCACGCCAAATTTGAAAAAAAATGGCGTGGAGTTCCCCCCAAAAATCCATACCAGACCCTTTATCCGAGCACGCAACCTGGCAGGCTGCAGGAAAAGAGGGGGGGACGAGAGAGCGCCCCCCCCTCCTGAACCGTACTGGGCCACATGCCCTCAACATGGGGAGGATGCTTTGGGGGTCTGTGACTCCTCAAAGCACCATGTCCTCATGTTGGCAGGGACAAGGACCTCATCCCCACAACCCTTGACCAGTGGTTGTGGGAGTCTGCGGGCGGGGGGCTTATCGGAATCTTTAACAAAGAGGACCCCCAGATCCCGGCCCCCCTAAGTGAATTGGTAAGGGGTACATTGTACCCCTACCATTTCACAAAGAAAGTGTAAAAAATTGTAAAAAAACACACAGACACAGTTGGGAAAGTCCTTTATTAAAAAAATTAAATGAAAAGAAAACAAAAAAACATTCCAGCGATGAAATCTAGTCTGTCCAGCGTTGTTCTCTATGTCCCGCGGTGATCCGATGTCCAGCGCTGCAGTCTCCTCCAGTCTCCACTCCACACAAACCCCCATGACGTATGAGGGGGCGGGGTCACCCATCACATCATAGGGTAAGCCCCAGATTTCCCCGCTTGCCGGGGAATAGCCAATGACGTAGGCGGACCTGATGGGGAACGTGATTTGATTCCTCTGCAGTGTAATAAATTAATAGACCCCGCCCCTTCTCACGTTCCCCATCAGGTCCTCTAAGCCAATGACGTAGGGGGCGGGGTCACCTTCACTGGGTGTAAGGCTGAGCGGACCTGATGGGGAACGTGAGAAGGGGCCGGGTCTATTTATTTATTACACTGCAGAGGAATCAAATCACGTTCCCCATCAGATCCGCTCAGCCAATGACGTAGGCGGGGTCTGACGTACGAGGGGGTGGGGTCACCCATCAGATCATAGGGGTAAGCTTGGCTTTCCCCGCTTGCGGGGAATAGCCAATGACGTAGGCGGGATCCCGGCAAGTGGGGAGAGCAAACTATGGCTCATAGAGAGGGAATCACGACCCACTTTTACAAACAATGGGAGCCCTGGGCCTCTCTTAGATCACATTGCTGAAATAACACTGGTATTATGGAAAAATTGGCGTTAGGAATAAGCTTTGGTAGTTAGTACTCGTTTTATGCTTCCTAATTCTGTTAAATTTTATGTTTTCAAGATTACAGTCTCTGTGTTTATACACATACTGATACAATCTTGGTTAACTGTATATATACTGTAACATTGGGGAATGTCTAGCCAACAGGAACAAAGGTTTAATGGCGTGGTAACCCACTTTTATTGAAAGAAACAAAAAGGAAAGTTCATACGTGCATTTGGTTTCCCACACAGGGGTTCTTCTCCCAAAAATAACAACAAATGAAAATGCCAATCCACCTGGCTCTTAAGGCTCACTCAGCCTTGGGTGCAGTTCCTTGCTGCACAGGCCCACTCCTGGCCTCTAGGAAGGGCTCTCCTGACACTCCAGGCTTCCACACTCCTCCAAGACCTATGGTCCCCTCTGGTCCCCAAGACTCTCTTCCAGTTGTCTCAGCTATAGTCTCCCCGACTCTCTCAGCTGGCCCAACTCTCTCAGTCCACTGACCTGGAACCTGTCCCACATGGAGAACCGTCTCAAGGATGTTGCCTGAGTTCTTCCACAGTAGCACACTTCCCTCTAGCAACTGCTGTAACACCAACTCCTTTCCCACACACACTGAGCTATGTTCAGCTCTGCCTTATAACGAGTGTGTGCACCTGGCCACACACTCAACCCGCAGAGCTCCTTGAAAACCCGGACACATGACTGAAGACTCCTTCCCTCCCAATGCTCTTTGAAGTCTTCAAGTTGCCAGCCCCAATCCAGACTTAAAAAATCCAGGGAAAACTTAATGCATAGTTTTCTCTGCTCACCAATCTTTTGCTGGAACTTCTCAAATAGCTTCTTTGAGAGTCCTGTATCCATTTTAAACACATTTCTACTAAGCCAGGGGCTCTCACTCTCACAATACATATGTGGTTTCTTAAAACATTCCACATGGAATAAATGCCATGGACTCCATGTTATAAGCTAAGTCATGCCACACAATGCAATGCTTGTATTGACAAACATTTTATACTGTGTCCCAATGTGGATTGTAATTTGAACAAATGTTTAATAAAAATCATATGATAAAAAAAAGGCTGTTTGATCCTGTCTTCTCTGATCCTCCCCTTCTTCCACTGTCCCAATCCATCTCCTGACAGTACAGAACCATGGGGGCACTCTGCACATGCTCATTTTGGTGTGTACTGCTAGAGAGTTTTTTTTTTCTTGGGAGAGTGCATGTGATCGGCACAGAGCCAATCAGCACTGTCCAGACAGAGGGACAGGGGTCCTGAAGCCTCAAAGGACAGTCGGAGTAGAGGGAAAACTCTTCCTACAAACTTTAACCAGACACTGATAGAGGTCACAAGACTGCTATATATTGCTGATGAGAAAGGGTATTTAGAAGTTTATATTTACTAAAATAGTTGCATTTCCATGTTCTATGTACTATGAAAGACCAGATATAGTGAATGTAGGGTCCTGGGTTTAGTAACACGCTAAGCTTTGAGTAAACATTTATCAATGCCAGGTTGAAATTTCTTTTGGTGATCAATTTATATTTTCAAGTATGATCATTTTGTATGTGATAAAAGCACCCAGTATAGATTTCCCCTGTTTATTAGGCACAGGTTTGAATATTTTTAATGTTTTCTGTATAGATTACAGAAAATAGATAATGCGGTACCGCTAATCACTACTGCTAAAGACTTCACTGAAAATGCATGCAAGTCTGCTGAATACGAGATCTTCCGAGACTCTGATCATTCCTGTGAAGATGATCAGAAGCCATTGTGTGTGCGTTCTATAATACGCATTTAGACTCTCAGACAGTGTCAATTTATGTTATTCTTTTCAGTACTTACATTTTAATTGTAATCAGATGTCTCTGTAATCACCACCAGACAAAGCAGGATCATAATTATAACATTATGTTTAATGAAAACTCATAGAAATGTTCACAATTCCCCACAGCCCATGGAGCAGGTTGATGTATAATATTTGTAAAAAGCATTTTGTCTCCTGCTGAGACTCAGTAAGTGTTCACAGCACTTTAATGTATTTTCACAGAGATGAAAAGGATTGTGTCAAAAGGCTTGTCTACTCCTCAGCTAAAAGATAATTAAAACCGTCAACATAAATATATTATTTAGGGAAAAATATAACCCAAATAAAATAAATAAATTGGCGGTATACTATCAGGAGGTAGTAATAATGACTAACAGGACAGACCTAGTCATTGACCTTTGTAAAGCTGGGATTTAAACAGAACAGTCAAGTAAAAACTGCCTAAAGCAAGCCATACAGTGCTCAGTTTTCTTGTATTCCTCCGGCAGGCTAAATAAGAGAAAATTTATTGACTTCCCAATCCAGGTTAAGTTGTGTGGATAGAGCAGTTTCCACTGCCGGCAATTATATTCAGTAGCTGTGAAACCAGCAGCTACCTAAACACAGTGGAGGTGTACTGCTGAACAGTAACTGCATCTGATAGGACAGTCACTGTTTGGCCAATAACAGTATAATGATGCTTCTTATGCTCCTTTAGGTTGGTATTTACAAAAATATTAGTGATATTAAAGTCTTGTTTTTTTTCTGTTTTTGTTTAAAAATAACAAACATGTTATACTTACCTGCTCTGTGCAGTGGTTTTGCACAGAGCAGCCCAGACCCTCCTCTTCTCAGGTCCCTCCCCGGCGTTTATGGCCCCTCCCTCCTGCCGAGTCCCCCCACAGCATGCAGCCCACTCTCTCTCCTTATTGGCTCACTGACTTTGATTAACAGCAGCAGGTGTCAATGGCGTCCCCTGCTGTCTCAGCCAATGAGGAGGGAGAGTCCCCGGACAGCCGAGGCTCTCATGCAACATCGCTGGATCGAGATTAGGCTCAGGTAAGTATTAGGGGGGCTGCTGCTCTCAGAAGGTTTTTTTTTATCTTACCGCATATCATGCATTAGATTGGAGCTCCACCCAAAAGAGGAAGCTCCGCTTGTTCTTTGGTACCTGGTTTTGACAGTTTTCAACCCCCCTCCTCCTTCCCCCACCGCCAGACCATTCACAAAGTACAGCGCGCTTTGCGCATGCGCAGTGGAGAGACCTGGCTGTGTGGAGATGCAAGGCTTCACTGCCGGTTTCCCTTACAAAAAAGGTGGCGGCAGCACCCGAGAGCTGATTAAAAAATCGCCTGGGGTGAAGACACCGTTGGTTTCCAGGACAGGTAAGTGTCCTAATATTAAAAGTCAGCAGCTACAGTAATTATAGCTGCTGAGTTTTAATTTTTTCTGAAGGAGCCTGGAGCTTTTCTTTACGATAAAAAACCTTCTGCCTTTAGAACCACTTTAATCACTTTAATCATGTCCATTGGGATCGTACATAGTCTGGCCATACTGTAGATGGCTTGAATTTTTCACTCTGATTGGTAGATGTTTTGTTAACTGAACCAGGTGGTGCTTACAGGGCCACCCATGGCTCAAATTTCATCTGATTGGCCAATATTTGAACCAGCGGTTGCCCTGCAAGCACCACCAGGCTTGGCAAGCCCTGAGAGTCAGGTGGAAAATTTGAGCCATCTATGGTCAGCCTACCTGTTATCCCAATGGACACACTTTTGGTGTAAATGCCAACCTAAAGGAGCATAAGAAGTATCATTATACAAACTTCTCAAAAAGGCATGTAGCGGCCTCACCCCGTCCTCTTTAGCTAGGGGTATGTCACGTGACAGGGTGAGGTGCGCCACGGCCCATGTCCTCCCCATAGCTGTGGGTGAGGTGAAGGCCAGTATCAACATCTTCCTCGGGCCAAATGTGTGCTGGTTACGGGACTCAGTCCTGCTGTGCTGGAATCTCCCTTGCTCCCATTAACAGAGTCCATACACCGATCACAGTCCAACTCTCTGTTTTATTTCGTAGCTCCACAACAAACAATGTAATGGCAAGATACGGTGGGATGAGCAGGTCGAGGCACTGTACTGATTTTAGTCTCTATACCCCTGTACTATGACCAAGGGTAGTAGCAACCTTGATTAGAATACCTTCGCTGCGTTGTGGCCCCTATCAGGGGAAGATGTTCCTCCAAGGGAGTTACCGGAGGCCCATCCATCACCGGGTTGACGCTGCTCCGGAATCTCTGGACGGGTGACCTCCCCAGCCTCCTCACCTCAGATGCGGGTCCCCTCGCAAGGGGCACCATGGAATCACTTCACCCTCGCGGGACCCAGTCGAAGTCACTGGGCCCCAGGCCTACGACATAGTACCTCACCCCAGGCTGAAGGTGCCTGGGATGGACTCCAACTCCATTCCGGTCAGGCCTAGGGCGCCTGAGCCGGAACCTCGAACCGGCCGCACCCAGGCCTAAGGTGCCTGGGTGCGTGAAGAGATGATCCTCCGAAGACCTCGTGGTGAGGGCGTCTCTCCCTTTTATCTCCTCCCATCGACACCACGGCGGGTTCCCCGCCCCAGCCGTACTATCTCCGGAAAGGGACAAAAAGGGTAGCACTGTGGTAGTGATTCTACCTTGAGCCCGTAGGTACCCCACCACCCACAGGCCAAAGAGAATACTGCACCACCCAATCCTCCACGAATAACAAAAAGGGGTCCATACCCTAACCTAATTACACACCTGGGTCACACTACCCCCCAGGTGTACCCCAACTAAATCTGAAGACCCCGCTACAGGCATATAAATCAAACAGATAGGTTGGCGACATGTAAAAAAAAAAAAAGCTATTAAAAGGAAAATCTTTCTGGAATAAAATTCTGTAAATTGCTAAATCAAACAGATAATGTTACAATTGCGCCTAATTTGGAAGGTTTATTTAGGCTGCCCTTAGAATGCCTTATCTATGGGCTGCTTTAGAGAGCGCTGACCTAATCTATTCAACTTGCATGCAATTAAACAGGCACTACATGCTTGTTGGAAGATCTGAAAGAGAGTTTATGATTAGAGTGTAATGTGTACAGTCAGATAAAGACTCTGATGAATGGGGCTGAGAATCCTTGACTTGTAAAACTGAAGGTAATGACAATATTCTTTTGAAACAGAACAGTGGATGTAAACTGTAAAGCAATATGCCTCACTGTATACAGTCTTCTAAAACAATTTTTGTTTTGTTGTTAATCCATTGCAGAGTTTTTTTTTCCTGGAGACCCTGCCAGTAACGGAACTTTCTATTGCAAGCTGACAACTCTAATGCTGTGTACAGACGATCGATTTTGTCGACGGTGAAAACACCTTCGAGAAAATCGACGTAAAAAACGAGGAACAGCTTGTTCCCCTACACACGGCCGTTTTAAATTACATTTTTTTTCTTGGTTGAAAAAAACGACCGTGTGTAGGCTCCCCGGCAGTGATTCCCTATGGGAAAACTGCCGCGGAAAAAAATGACGGGAATCACGACGAGAAAAATTAGAGCATGTTCTAATTTTTCTCCTCGTGATTAATGCCGTCTTTCCCGTCGGGAAAAATGAAAAAAAAGCCCACACACGGTCGTTTTTACTGTTAAAAAAAAAAATTAAAATTTTCCCGACGGGTAAATGATCGTGTGTACGCGGCATAAGGCTGGCCATACATGTGTCGAATTTCAAAAGAATTTTCATTCAAATTTTTAGTGGGCTGCAGTAAATTTCCATGCAGAATTGTGTGAGTAATATATAAAAAAAAAGAAATGCGCAATGAGCACAAAAAAAGAAAATTCTCAGAAAGAAAAGAAGATTTCCTGGAAATAAAAGAAGATTCCCGGCCACAAAAAAATTCTGTAGCAACATGAGGTAAAATTGAAGGCTTGGTTGGTTGAATTTTAAAATCAATGGTGGCACCATCAGATCACAAAAAGCATTACATTTCAGATTTTCTAAAAAAAATATTTTTGGAATTCGATCCATGTATGGCCTTATGAAGGTATTGTCATTACCTTCATAAGGCAAGCCATACATAATTCTGTAGCGCCTTCCCCTCTTCTCTCTCCATGCGACTCGCACTGTCTCTTGTCTAGGGGTATCTGATGGGGGAGAGAGAGAGAGCGGGTGGGCTACGCCTAGCTTCCACCACGTGGGAATACCTGTGGTATCAGCAATGTCTTGTTTACCTTCGGGTCTGTGCTGTGCACCCGGATCCTCCCTCCAAGAGTCACCGTGAACTTCGTCCGCCAGGAAGTGAGCCTCACACCATTAAAGTCCAACACTCCTTTATTAGAACACACCATACAGGGACTTCCTTGATAGATAGAACAGAAAAGGAGGTGTGAGTGTGAATAGGCCCAGACACAAATTCGGTCCTCCACTCTCCTCCTGGAGAGTGGGCTATGGTCTCGGCACGAGGTGAAGGGGATCCTTCTGGACGGTCTCCGACAAGAGACTCACCCGTCACCGGCAGTCTGCTGCACCGGGTCTTCGAGTGAGGAGCTCTCCCCGGTCCATTGCGTCTTACTCAGATTCAGGCCTCCATCCCCGAAGAGCCTTAGGACCCTTCCCTCGCGGAACTCAGTGTTGGGCACTGAGCTCCGGACCTTCTTGTAAGTACCTCACCCCAGGACTGAAGGTGCCTGAGGTGGAACACGATCTCCGTTGGTCCCCTAGGCCGAGGCCTCCTAGGGGATGAGCACGAACCCACGTCCGCAAGCTGAAGGTGCTTGGGACGAAGACCCCGTGACCAAGATGGCCGGCCCCCTTTATACCCTCCCCCAGCAAGCACGGCGGGTTCCCCGCCCCACCATACCGCTGCCGAGAGAGGACAAAAAGGGCCTCGGCACACAGTGATATTTGTCCCTCCGGTCACAGTGACAGCGCCACCTCGTGGCCCACAGGGAACATAGCACTGATGTCACAGCCAGATTCAAAAAATGCACCCGGGAAAGTAAGTACCCGCTACACATTCCCCCCTGTCTTTTGACACTGGACCCCAGTGTCTGGAGTGAATCACGCCCTCAACGGCTGACATAATCCAATCCAGAAACCAACTAACAATTTGAAAAACCAAAAATTTTTGGGGAAACTATCCCAACGGAGAAGTTGTGTCTGAGCCCCTGCAACAAAAGAGGAGTGAAAGACAACATTTAAAACATTATACTTTTCCCTCCCATCCTAACTAAGAACCACCCCAGGTTCCATAATCTTGCCGGGACGCTCTCCTGCATAGGGAAGAGAAAAGAAACAATAAAACCCTGACACATGTGTATGTGTGAGAGAAAGAGAAACTCCTCCGAAGAGAAATATCTTTTCCTCCAGTGTGAGTGTGTACAATGTGTAACGTTGCACGAGACTGCCACCTGGTGACAGCCTCGCGGTAACTGCACCCGTTGAACCATCTTCTCTTTTCTTGCTGCTTGACTCCAGGCCCTATCTACCCCAAAGTCTGCAACTTCTCACCGGAGAGGAAAGAAAAACAACAAATGGAACAGTTCTTCCTCGGATTGACACAAGCACCCCTCTTGCGGGGCAAACACTGATGATGGCACCAGCAAGAAAGTCAAACAGCAAAGTTCAGGGGTGCAAAGTCCTTTCAAAAAGCAAACAAATGGAGTCTCTTTCTCCTCATCCACTCTGCCTTGCAGTCTTTGAACCGCTGAGATGTCTTTGGAGAGCATGTCAAATACCTGCGGGCGTGTAGGACCTTAAGGTGGGTCCACACTAAGTCATTATACCAGCGCTCTCGGTACACCTCCACTTCGTAGAGTAACTCCTTGGGAAGGTACGGATATTCCCACCCGTAGTCAGCAGCAACTTTCTGGCAGAAGAGTCTCTGAAGCCTTGACAGCGGAGGCATTGTGGCTTTGTCCCCTTCGCCGGGTAGAACTATAGAGTCCGGATGGCGAGGGGCCTTAACCACTTCTGGTTGGGGCATAGGTGCCCGTAGTATCAACCTCTGCTCCCCAGTACCTGATGCAGGCGGCACCGGAGATGTAGATGTGGGCTGGGGACAGGACCCTTGTTCAGGCGCTGGTGCCTCCACCCGGGGTGTACTCTCCCCCGTGGACATGGGTGAATCTCGAGGCCTTCGGAATGAAGCTAGCGGTACTTTGTCCCAGCCCTTCTCTGCAAACAGTTCGTCAATAGCGGTGTCATCTCCCATATCAGAGAGCGACTCCAGATCCGAGGTATCACACTCCTCCGCAGGTATGTAGCCCATTGTAGAGACGGAGCTAACACCTCCCGCAGGCGTACTGGGCCATGCCTTCCCGGCACCTCCGCCCATGCACCAAGTCTCTTTGCCCGGCTCACCTCGGCCTTTACTTGAAGCGGGACGTCCGGAACACTCGTCATTGGATCCGTCTAGGCCTGGCGTAAGCTGGCGAGATGGTCCGCCACCACCACTGGTCGGGGCCACCATGCTGGTTCTCTTCTTTGGTGGCGGACGCTGTGAGACAGTGGTGACCGAGTCAGCATCCTCGGATTTCTCCCGTTGAGTTTTAACGACCTCCTCCTCGGTCGCTGCAGTGTGCGCTGGGATGGCTTTTACAGCAGTAATTCCTCCTCTGCGAGTAGTGTTACTTGAAGCCCGGCCTGGGTAGATGGTTCTCGGCCTTTCAACTACCGGATCCACCTCGAACAGAAATTCCCCACAGGCCTCACATTGTCCGAAGGGCTTCAGGTGGCACACCAGTCCCGAGCACCCGGGACAAATTACACCCAGGGCCTCTACGTCCATGCACGAATACAGGGCGAATCGACCCCTTGGCTTCAGCCGGATCCCGGTATCCGTTATCGGAGCAGCAGCAGTCATCGTGGTAGTAGCAGGGTGAACTGGGATCCATGAAGTATGTCCAAACATGGTGACTTGTTGCTGGTCCATCGCACACTGCAGAGTTTTCGCGCCAATGTCCCACGTGTAGCCCTCTCACGTATTGGACTCCTCCCCTTTGCTCCAGTTCGCGGGCTTTTTCACTTTCTTTGGTTGAGCCACGCCCACGAACTAAGCGGCGGGGGTTGTGTCTGTTGGCGCAGTGCAATTAGAAACCCCCACGTGTAGTACCTCACACGGCTGGGCCTCCCCCCATTCACCGCTCTTCCTGTGTGGGCCTTTCCCTTGTCTAGGGTCAATTCCACGACTTCGAGCAGGGCTGCACTTTGGCCTATTCAGTTAACTCATCCAGCAGACTTGTTCCATACTGTGATGCACAACACAATACCGGACCCGAGCCCCCACGTGTAGCGCCTTCCCCTCTTCTCTCTCCGTGCGACTCGCACTGTCTCTTGTCTAGGGGTATCTGATGGGGGAGAGAGAGAGAGCGGGTGGGCTACGCCTAGCTTCCACCACGTGGGAATATCTGTGGTATCAGCAATGTCTTGTTTACCTTCGGGTCTGTGCTGTGCACCCGGATCCTCCCTCCAAGAGTCACCGTGAACTTCGTCCGCCAGGAAGTGAGCCTCACACCATTAAAGTCCAACACTCCTTTATTAGAACACACCATACAGGGACTTCCTTGATAGATAGAACAGAAAAGGAGGTGTGAGTGTGAATAGGCCCAGACACAAATTCGGTCCTCCACTCTCCTCCTGGAGAGTGGGCTATGGTCTCTGCACGAGGTGAAGGGGATCCTTCTGGACGGTCTCCGACAAGAGACTCACCCGTCACCGGCAGTCTGCTGCACCGGGTCTTCGAGTGAGGAGCTCTCCCCGGTCCATTGCGTCTTACTCAGATTCAGGCCTCCATCCCCGAAGTGTCTTAAGACCCTTCCCTTGCGGAACTCAGTGTTGGGCACTGAGCTCCGGACCTTCTTGTAAGTACCTCACCCCAGGACTGAAGGTGCCTGAGGTGGAACACGATCTCCGTTGGTCCCCTAGGCCGAGGCCTCCTAGGGGACGAGCACGAACCCACGTCCGCAAGCTGAAGGTGCTTGGGACGAAGACCCCGTGACCAAGATGGCGGGCCCCCTTTATACCCTCCCCCAGCAAGCACAGCGGGTTCCCCGCCCCACCATACCGCTGCCGAGAGAGGACAAAAAGGGCCTCGGCACACAGTGATATTTGTCCCTCCGGTCACAGTGACAGCGCCACCTCGTGGACCACAGGGAACATAGCACTGATGTCACAGCCAGATTCAAAAAATGCACCCGGGAAAGTAAGTACCCGCTACAATTCTTTAGGGTTTTTTTGTTTCTTTTAACCAGTAGTTTGAAGGGATAGCCTACAAGCCACCACCAGGTAGGATACAGCTCAAGGAAAATGTACCCTCAGGGTAGGCCCAGGATAGGCCTTTCAAGGGGGCCTGCAACTGAGAAATGTGGAATTACTAATAAAGCATTGTGTTTTTGAAATTAGACTGTTCTGTTACACTTTTGACAAGTGCAGGAAGGAGGAGGTCTGTATATGTGTGGAAAAGAACCCTTAGTTGACTATGAAATGTTAAAAAAAAGCTGATCGTGTGGACATTCGTATTGAGTGTTAAAGATAATTCAGGTGTTGTACCCCATCAAGTTTCTGTTGCAGGAAGAATGGGAGAGATGCCTTTGGCCAGCATTATCATTGCTGGTGGTGAATCAGAGCCTTGGTGACAACATTTTGGGATTTTGTATCATTATACTAAGATAGCCCGTAAAAAGAACACACAGGAGGGCACAAACGCCTAGTACATTACCAGAGATTTATTAGAAAACAAACGTGTGGACAAAATGGATACAAAGGTAGAAGATATAAAAGCGTAAAACATCCCGTAATACATTCCAGCAATAGTGTAGTGATACCGCTATGCTGGCAAGCTGATGCTTTTTGGAGGTGCATCCCCTTCCTCAGAACTTAGCTAGCTAGGTTTTATGCTTTTATAACTTTGTGAGTATCCATTTTGTCCACATTTTTGTTTTATAATAAATCTCTGGTAATGCACTTTGTGCCCTCCTGTGTGTTCTTTGTGTAGCTTTTATTGGATTCTCTGATCTGAGAAGGGCTGCATCAGCTGAGCATTCATGACAGATGTCATCCTTGCCATCTATGGTCTGCTGTACACTTTGCCTGTTTTGGAGCTCTGAGCGCTGGAAGTGATTGTGTGTTTTATGCTTTAAAATAGCACGTGTTAAACTGGTACGTTGTAAAATTACGTTTTCCCAATTTCTTTGTGTATTAGCATGCACTGAATAGTTTAAGGGGTGTATTTAAAATAAAAATGCAAAGCAATTGATCCTGTTAAACTGCATGTACTTTCATTCACTGCAAAGTCCGTCTAAATTTAATGTTATATAAAACGTATTTAAGTGCCGCCACACAAGGCACTGTAATGCATACAAATATTCTAACTTGAAATCCAAATAAATGTCCATAAATCCAATGTGAATCATAAATCAGATATCTTCCAAATATGTGAATTTGCCACTCACCAGATGGAGTTGACCCCTAAATTATAAGGTGGTCAAATAACATATTTGCATACAATATGCTCAGTTGGATCTCCCCTCACTTTATGGACAACATCATCCAGATGTAATGCAACTGTCAACTCTCTCTCTCTGGTTAGACAGCAGTAAAAAAACAAAAAAACAACAAAAAACTGATGGGGAGATTTACTAAAACTGTTGCACTCAGAATCTGGTTCAGCTGTGCATGGCAGCCAATCAGCTTCTAACTTCAGCTTGTTCAATTAAGCTTTAACAATAAAACCTGGAAGCTGATTGGTTTCTGCGCCATATTTTGCACCATGCAGTTTTAGTAATTCAACCCCATAGTGTAGTATGCTAAACACAATACTAATGTGCACTTGTGATATTACACTCACGTGTAAATAAGTGCCCACATGCAACCCAAAAAATAGTGTGTTCCAAATCATGCTCAATCGTAACAGGAACTCCTCAATACTGGAATGCTCACTCACCAGATACAAGAAACATAAAGTGCAATCATCCTACCTATCCCAGCGCACCTTTAGTGTCACTTACAATTCTACTTCCTTCTCTGTCGGGGTCCCCCAAGGTTCTGTTCATGGACCTCTCCTATTTTCAATCTACACCTCTTCCCTGGGTCAGTTAATTGCCTCCCACGGCTTTCAAAATAATTTCTCAATGACGACACCCAAATATATCTCTCCTCCCCTCAACTCACTCCATCAGTCTCCTCACGCTTCACTAATTTACTAACAGACATATCTGTCTGGATGTCACACTACTTCCTCAAACTCAACTTGTCCAAATCTGAGCTCATAAAATTCCCTCCCCCACGTGCCTCTTCCCCTGACTTCTCTATCAAGAGCAATGGCACAACCATCCACACATGTCAGGGTGCTAGGTGTTATTCTGGACTCTGAACTCTCCTTTCGGCCCCACATCCAATTTCTCTCCAAAGCTTGCTACCTCAACCTTCGCAACATCTCTAAACGACATCCCTTTCTAACCAATGAAACTACAAAGCTCCTGATTCACTCCCTGGTTATCTCTTGCCTCGACTACTGTGACTCCCTCCTCATTGACTTACCTTTAAATAGACTATCCCCCCTTCATTCCATCATGAATGCTGCTGCCAGACTCATCCACCTTACAAACCGCTCATTGTCTGCTACTCCTCTCTGCCAATCCCTCCATTGGCTTCTACTCGTCTAACAAATTAAATTCAAAATACAATAAGCTACAAAGCCATCCACAATTCTGCCCCCAGCTACATCACTAGCCTAGTCTCAAAATACCAACCTAATCATCCTCTTTGTTCCTTCCAAGACCTCCTGCTCTCTAGTTTACTCATCAGCTCCTCCCATATTGGTCTCCAGGACTTCTCCCGAGCCTCTCCCGTCCTCTGTAATTCCCAACCCCAATCTGTCAGACTGTCTCCAAATCTACCCACTTTTAGGCGATCTCTGAAAAATGTTCTTTTCAGAGAAGCCTATTCTCCCTCCACCTAACAACTGCACTTCTATTTTCTTCATCAGCTTATCTCCCACAGCTATTACCCTGTTGTATCACTTGAACCTCCTTCTTAGATTGTAAGCTCTAACGAGTAGGGCCCTCTGATTACCCCTGTATTGAACTGTATTGTAATTGTACTGTCTGTACTAATGTTGTAAAGCGCTGCGCAAACTGTTGGCGCTATATAAAATCCTGTATAATAATGATACATAAATCAATATCTCAGTTGTTCAGAGCAGTCCTCTATGTAGCCATGACATTACACCATTTTTTTTATTAGTTCCATCACTGTTACGCTTCAGTTCAGCTGTAACTGATAACCAGCAGTATTTCCAAGAAAAATAGAAGCTGCTTTTTCTGACAGTAGAGGTCCCATTCCCAAGAAGCTGTGACTGAATCAGCAGGATTTGATTGATATTTGTAACATTTTCAGTTTAACACACATGCCCTGTCTGTTAGAATATTTATATTAGCATTTGTTTAGTGTCGGTCTTTGTGTAATTTGTCATTGTTGTATTGTAGCAGATTTCTCCATGCTGTCATTCGGAGTGTGCTGTACTCCAGCATATAAAACAGGTGCTGTCACAGTCCGACACATAATGTACTTTTGATGTCATAGCCAATAGTCCAGGCTCTAAATCACTCTGTAGATATTGTGAATGTAGCCAATATGTGTGCCAAATATCACAATCTGTTATTCACTCCTAAAAAACTGCCTAATATTCTATGATGTTCTTATATAATGTCATCTGAACAGTTATTATTGGGAGTATGAGTTGAGGAACATATGAACCTGAACAGAGAAACTGTGTATATTTTTTTAAAACCGGTAACACAAGTACATAAAGTATATTTCCACTTTTGCAGCCAAATTGACATAACAACTTTATATTTGTTATGTGCCCCCCTCCATATAGCATAACTTTAAAAAAATATTTAAAAATTGCAGCTTACCTTTTTTAGATGCTCTATCAAGAAAAAATCTGAGGTAAATCACGTTGTTTATGAGGGAACTGGGCAGCTGTGTTTGCAATAATTAACCCTGTCGGTACTGTACAGGCAGATCTTTATTATCAATTGTAACTAGAATTGAACGCTAAGAAATAAACTAAACTTGCAGCATTATAAAATATTAAATAATTATTTAATTAACAATTAATAAATCAATGAACTCAATTTTTTTTATTAAAGCAAGGAAAATAAATTGATGACTAATACATGCATACAATGAAACCAATGCTGTAAAGTGCTTATGTGTTTAAAAATTATTGTGCAGTAAAATTCAAGTGATATAACATAAAATAAAGTTCATTAAGTTTCATTGTATGCATGAATTGGTCATCAATTTATTTTGTTTAATTCATTTTATTGAATTCATTGCTTATATTTGTTTATCTTTTTGCAATTTTGTTTGATTATTTAATAGTGCTGCAAGTTTATTTAAGCCCTGGTTCACACTAGTGCGATTTGACATGCGATTTGACATGTCAAATCGCATGTCAAATCGGCGATATTTGCCGCAAATTGCAGGCAATGGCACCGTCCTAATCGGTGCGCCGCCGCATCTGCGGCGCTGCACCAATTACAAAAAGTAGTGTAGCGGCCTCACCCTCTCTCCATCTTTATCGGTTACACACCAACTCATGTCTAGGGGTTCCTGGGTTGTGAGAGTGAGATGCGCCACGGCCCATGTCCTCCCCATTGTAGTAGGGAGGTGAAGGCCACTTACTGATGTTTCCTCGAGCCGGTGTGTTCTGTGAATGCACTGAGTCTGTAATTGCAAGCTCACCAGCCTCCCCTTTGCTTCCAGTAACCGGAGTTCACACACCGGAGAAAGGTCCAACACTTGTTTATTTGACACTCCAATACGCAAAGCACAATAAACAGTTCTTTTGCAGCAAACTGGTTGGGACCTATAACCTTGCCAACGGTGGGGCGAGCAGATCGAGGCACTTCCTAAAGTTTGAGTTCTATGCCACTGTACTATGACCAGCGGCGCCTAAGCCAATCCGGCTGTTACAGAACAGGAAAGATGGGGTCTCTTCCAGCAACCCCTATGAACAGCAATGGAGCCCTCTTCGATGCGGTGTGGCCCCTATCAGGGGGATGTGTCCCCCCAAGAGAGTTCCCAGAGGCCCACTGTCATCGGGTTGGTGCTGCTCCGGGTCTTCAGTGGGTAACCTCTCTGGCCTCCTAACCTCAGGTACGAGTCCCTCCACTCAGGGACCCTCGGACAGTCCACCCTAGCGGGACCCAGTCGAAGGTACTGGGCCCCAGGCCTCCTCGATAGTACCTCACCCCAGGCTAAAGGTGCCTGGGATGGACGCCAACATGACTCCGGACCAGGCCATGGGCACCTGGACCAGACTCCTGGATCTCCAGCACCCAGGCCTAAGGGCCCTGGGTGCGGACCGCAACCCTCCTCCTCCGAGGACCTCCTTCTCCGCAAGACGACGTGGTAAGGGCGTCTCCCCCTTTTATCTCCTCCCATCAACGGCCCGGCGGGTTCCCCGCCCCAGCCATACCATCTCCGAGAAGGGACAAAACAGGGAGCACTGCAGGAGATGATTCTACCTGAAGCCTGTGGGTACCCCGCCACCCACAGGCAAAGGAGAATACTACATCCTCCAATCCTCCACGAAACAAATAAGGGGTCTGAACCCTAACACAATTATACACCTGGGTCACACTATTCCCCAGGTGTATCCCATCAATTTGAGGACCCCGCTACACATTCCCCCCTGTGATTGGACGCTGGTCCCCAGCGTCAGGTGCACACCCATGCCTCCCATAAAGTGGTGACATGGAGTGAAACCCCTGAGGCAGTTCCTCTAAATTTTTCCCAAGTGCCAAGACCTGCTCAGGGAATGGGGAACATATAAACAACTTATGTCATAAAACACTTTAAACATCTGCATAATCACAACCCTTCTCCCACACTGTCTAAGAGCCACCCACTCTCAATGGTCTTGATTGACGATCCTCCTGCAGGGGAAAGAAAAAAACAACATCCTAACATAATTTCGTGTCATTTGGCTTGAGTGGGCCCGTCAGCCGAGAGACCCACTCACTCCAACAAGCAAGGTGATGTGTGTGTAAAACATTTTCAAACATTTGTTGCGCAACACTGCCACCTGGTGACAACGCCGCGGTCATGACACTCAACGAGTCTTCGTTCTTCCAGCTTTTCCCTACTCTGCCACTATTCCCAAATGTCCTTGCCTTTGGCACATGAAGAAAAGGGGAAACACAAAAAAAACACAACAGCCCCAAGTCTCCAACGAGAAAAAGAAAAGCCCAAACAAAAACAAAAGCAGGGCACAGTCCTGGGTGTCTGGGAATGGCTCTTCCAGAAAGTTCAAGTGCACAAAGGAAATAAACAGGAGTTCTTTTCTCCTATAAGTAAAACTTTGGATCCGGCAGATACAGGGGTTTCAGGTGTTTGTCAAATGCCTCTATCGAATACTCGACATCTTCTCCTTCTCTTCTGCAAATGACTATCTTGTCAGCATGGATATGGCGCCCCAATTTCCATTCAGCTCTGCAGTCCTCAAACCTCTTAGACACTGCCGGCACACATTCCAGGTACCTGCGAGCATGAGGCACCTTCAACTTGTCCCACACAAACTCATCATACCATCTTGCTCTCCAGACTTCCACCTCATACAGCAAGTCCCGGGGCAGATACGGGTACTCCCACCCATATTCCCGAGCTACTTTGTGGCAAAACAGTCTCTGCAAGCGGGCCAAAGGTGGCATAGTGGCTTTCTCTCCAGTTCCAGGCAGCACAATAGCTTCCGGATGCCGAGGTGCCTTTACCAGCTCCCTGAAACTGACTTTCGGCGCTCTCAGAGAAGCGCGGGGTGTCCCCACAACCAAAGCAGGTGAGGTAACAGTAGATGAGGACACCGGTGGAGGGGTAGGTTCCCTCGTAGGCTGCGGGTCTTCCACCCGAGGTGTGCTGTCTCCTGTGTACATAGGTGAATCCCGTACCGCACGGGAAGCAAGAAGTGGCATTCTATCCCAGCCCTTGCGGCTGAACAGTTCGTCTATCTCGCCATCATCTCCGCAGTCAGACAGCGACTCTAGGTCGGAGGTGTCATACATCTCCGCAGGCAGATATCTTGCGGTGGACACAGAATCATCCTCCCTGGGGGGCTCCACCTCCAATGGGCCCCCGACACCTCCAACCACCACCACAGTCCCAGCCCCTGGCTCACCTGACCCTTGTAGACTGGGATGTCGGGACTTCCTTCTCGACCGGCGCCATCCAGGCCAGGCAAGCAGCGGGGTGAAGCTCGACCACGTCCATAGGATGCCTGTACTAGGCCAACTTTCCTCTTCGGAGGTGGGAGCAGAGAACTTGTGGCGACCGAGGCAGCATCCTCGGATTTTTCTCTGTTGGGCAGTCCATCGCCCTGGTCAGCGCGCACGGGAACCTCGACAAAGGCCTTGATCTCCCCTTCCGGAGTAGCGGTACCCGTGAGGTGGTTGAGGCGAAGGGCCCGGGGCCTTGCTGTGGACGACTCGACCTCAAAAAGGAATTCTCTGCACTCCTCACATCGCCCGAATGGCTTCAGGGTGACCACCAGTTCCGAGCAGCCGGGACAGATCACACCGAGGGCCTCCGTGTCTCTGCAAGTGTACAGAGCCAACCGCCCTCGGGGCCTAAGTCTTATCCCCGTGTCTGTGATGGGGGCAGCAAAGGAAGTCATTCTCGTGGGGTGAGGAACCATAATCCACGGGGCACTTGAGGTCATCCCGACTATCTGCTGCTCCATCATGCACTGACCCCGCGCCGGAGTCTCCACGTGTATCCCCACACTTGGCCAGACTCCTCCCATGAGCTGTACATTTTCGCGGGCTTCCTCTTGACTCCGCCCACGAACGATGTCGCCATGGGGTGCCTCGTGGCGCAGTGTGTTAACAGTCCCCACGTGCAGTACGTCACACGGCTGGACCTCTCCCTTTTTCCGCTCCTCCGCATGGGCCTTTCCCGTGTTAGGGTCATTTCCACAACTCCGAGCAGGGACGCACTTTGGCCAGTAATATGGCCGATCTGCTCGGAACTCCTCTGGGCAGCAAAGTTCAAATGTAGACATTCTCAAGTCCATCTTTAGAACACACTCTATCCCGGACTCACGAGCCCCCACGTGTAGCGGCCTCACCCTCTCTCCATCTTTATCGGTTACACACCAACTCATGTCTAGGGGTTCCTGGGTTGTGAGAGTGAGATGCGCCACGGCCCATGTCCTCCCCATTGTAGTAGGGAGGTGAAGGCCACTTACTGATGTTTCCTCGGGCCGGTGTGTTCTGTGAATGCACTGAGTCTGTAATTGCAAGCTCACCAGCCTCCCCTTTGCTTCCAGTAACCGGAGTTCACACACCGGAGAAAGGGCCAACACTTGTTTATTTGACACTCCAATACGCAAAGCACAATAAACAGTTCTTTTGCAGCAAACTGGTTGGGACCTATAACCTTGCCAACGGTGGGGCGAGCAGATCGAGGCACTTCCTAAAGTTTGAGTTCTATGCCACTGTACTATGACCAGCGGCGCCTAAGCCAATCTGGCTGTTACAGAACAGGAAAGATGGGGTCTCTTCCAGCAACCCCTATGAACAGCAATGGAGCCCTCTTCGATGCGCTGTGGCCCCTATCAGGGGGATGTGTCCCCCCAAGAGAGTTCCCAGAGGCCCACTGTCACCGGGTTGGTGCTGCTCCGGGTCTTCAGTGGGTAACCTCTCTGGCCTCCTCACCTCAGGTACGAGTCCCTCCGCTCAGGGACCCTCGGACAGTCCACCCTAGCGGGACCCAGTCGAAGGTACTGGGCCCCAGGCCTCCTCGATAGTACCTCACCCCAGGCTAAAGGTGCCTGGGATGGACGCCAACATGACTCCGGACCAGGCCATGGGCACCTGGACCAGACTCCTGGATCTCCAGCACCCAGGCCTAAGGGCCCTGGGTGCGGACCGCAACCCTCCTCCTCCGAGGACCTCCTTCTCCGCAAGACGACGTGGTAAGGGCGTCTCCCCCTTTTATCTCCTCCCATCAACGGCCCGGCGGGTTCCCCGCCCCAGCCATACCATCTCCGAGAAGGGACAAAACAGGGAGCACTGCAGGAGATGATTCTACCTGAAGCCTGTGGGTACCCCGCCACCCACAGGCAAAGGAGAATACTACATCCTCCAATCCTCCACGAAACAAAAAGGGGTCTGAACCCTAACACAATTATACACCTGGGTCACACTATTCCCCAGGTGTATCCCATCAATTTGAGGACCCCGCTACAGTAGTTTCTGTACTACTTTTTGCGATTTCAGCCGCGATTTACATTGACATCTGTTTCAGATGTCTTTGAAATCGTGGCTGAAATCGGGACTGCCAGCGGGAGTGAAATCGTGCGAGTTCAGCTGAACTCGCAGGCTTCACTCCGCAGCCCCAGTGTGAACGTAGGCTAAATGTTTTATTATTATTATTTGTGCAGTTTGGAGTCATAATGCAGCTGCTGTGCAGTTTGAGGGTTTTTTGTGTCACTTTTCAAAAAGGGAGATATTGTAGATTTGAGCACTGTCTGTCCTAACAAAGTGTTATGCCGCGTACACACGATCGTTTTTAATGTCATTTTCAAAAACGACATTTTTCTCGACGCGATTTTTCTTGTTTCCTCTCAAGCCTGTCTTGCATACACACGTTCATTTAAAAAAACGCTTGAGCAAAGCGCAGTGACGTACAACACCTACGACGGCACTATAAAGGGGAAGTTCCGTTCGGATGGCGCCACCCTTCATGTTAGTAAAGTTTGTTGAGCGACGATTCGCGCTTTTCAGCCTCGTGCTTTTCAGTCCGTTACAGCGTGACGAATGTGCTATCTCCATTACGAACGCTAGTTTTACCAGAACGAGCGCTCCCATCTCATACTTGATTCTGAGCATGCGCAATTTTTTTCCCCTTGTAAAAGCATAAACACTACCGTTTTTCACGTCGTTAAAAAAAACGACGTGAAAAACGACGTGAAAAAATGGAGCAGGTTCTCATTTTTTTAGGCCATTTTTCACGTCGTTAAAAATGCTCTGGAGCCTACACATGATCGTTTTTAATGCCCAATTTAAAAAATGGAATTTTTAACTACGTGAAAAACGATTGTGTGTACGCGGCATTAAAGGTGTAGAGGATGAGCTTCTTGCATTGTATGTTAATGAGGACAGACTTGGGACAATCTCACTCTAAAGCCCCGTACACACTACTACTTTTTTCTTTTAGCCCGCTCAGGTCGGAGCTGTTATACTAACAATCCAATGTTAGTACAGAGATCTTCCCTGCTGAGCTATTGTGTTCTGACAGGGGGATGACCCCACCACCAGAACACTCCGGTCAGTGCTCTCAGCCATTGGCTGAGAGCATTGATCGGGAGCGGGCCGGCAGACATTTGGCCTGTATCCACTAGGCTTAACATTGTTCAAAAAAACCTTCAGTCAGCCATGACATCTCTTCCTGAGAAACATCTAAAGGGTTAGAAATATTTACAAAAATATATATTTTTTGGCATGTGGTGTTAATGGGAACACATAGTGAGCATATAATGGAGTTGCAGTAATCTACACGTATATACGTATATACTCAAGTATATATAGGGACATACATGTAAGTTGCAACACTGACAGCTAGAAGAGGATGAAGAAGAATTTTATGCATGTATAGGCATATGCAACCGTACACACGTATACGCAAGGTCGTAATGGAACAAAATATGTGGGTTTTTTTTATTCAGGATCTTTCTGCTAGCAAGATCCTGAGTATAAACTCAATTTAATACTTTACTCAGCAAATTATTATGCCCGTGTGCAAGAGGCCTATTTTATAAAATCTATTTATCAATGTTTTCGTCCAGGATTTAAACAACATTCACCCAGGATTCACACATTTTCGCATAGAAGTTGATTTGAAAAATGTGCGAATCTTGTGTAAAAGTGGTTTGAATCTTGGGTATATACATTGATAAATAGAGCTCTATGTTATAGTTGCAAATATAATAAAGTTGATAAAATGTTTCATTGTTTTCATAGCATTTCCATTATAATCATGTATTGACACCATTTCACTATCTTCTTTTAGAGCAGGGGTTCTTAGCTGGAGGTATCTATATCCCTTGGAGGTAAGGGAACCAAATGATGGATGTACTGGACTGGTTCTCTGAATAATTAAAACAAATTATAACACATTTCTCTGCATTAATAAACCTGAAATCAAAGTGAGGAAATTGACTTGACGAGTTAGATGACATGCAAGTAACATTGTCAGTAACTGTATCTCAAATCCTTTTTTTAATTACACAAAAGCAACAGCAAAATCTCACAAGTTGTAGCTCGCTTGTCTATTTGTGATTTTCCATTTTGATATAAATAATATCAAATTCTTATGATTTTCTTTCATCTCTTTCATTGCTAGCTATCCATATGTAAAGTAAACCAAGCTATTAACATCTTTTAAAGCCATACTCATACATAATAGGACTGGTGATGATGATTTATATTTTTATACTGCCAGGGCTATTTCTCAGCGGGAACGCAGTTCCAGCACCTCCACACTGAATGCATGTAATTGCAAGGGGTGCTGGGGTGTGCTGCAAGGTCTAGTGATACTGGCTGCAGGGGGATCTATTGTCACTGGAGGTGTTCTTTTTTTTGCAGGGGAGTCTATTGTTGCTGGGAAGGTCTATTGTTGCTGATGGGGGATTTATTGATGCTGGGGGGACAGTTGTTGCTAGGAGAGATCAACTGTTGAGGGTGGGGTCTATTGTTGTTGGCTGCTGAAGGGTCTAATGGTGCTGGCTGTGGGGGGATTTGTTGTTGCTGCCAGGAGTCCAAGGTTGCAGGGGGGTATATTGTTGGAAGCGGTCCATTGTTGATTGTGGGATCTGTTGTTGATGGGGGAGGTCTATTATTGATGGCGGCAGGGGATCTATTTTACTGCTTTTCTTGTTATCATTGACAAGATCCACAAAACACTGGCTTGGTACATTAACCCTTTGATCGCTCCTGATGTTAAGCCCAGCATATTTTTATCACTGGTCACTTTATTAGTGTCACTAGTTCCCAAAAAAGTAGGGCTGTTACTGATTAAAATTTTCGTGTTCGATTAATCGATTTTCTTTTAATCGATTAATTGACTAATTTTAATTAATTATAACGTACATACAGATCCAACTACTTTTAGCTGATCTCCTTGCAGGCTGATTCCCAGTGCAGCGACCAACCACTGGAAAAATGGATAGCAGGATACAAAAAACACACAAAGGCAGCGCTCAATGGGAATAGCATTAAAACTTTTATAGTCTTCAAGTAGGTAACAAAATAAATATTGCACTGAAGATAAAATCAATTATTTTGGAAATTGATATTGTGGAACTGCTGCTTGTCTATTGGACATTTTTTGCACATTTTATTAATGCCCCTTTTTTGGCACACGTTTGAAGAATCTGCAATTGATTTACACTACTAATGCCGCGTACACACGGTCGTTTTTCCCGTCGAAAAAAACAACATTTTTCCCATTCGACGAGAAAAACGATAGTCTGTGGGCTTTCTGTCGTTTTTTTCGACAAGAAAAACGGCATTAAAAACGACGAGAAAAATTAGAACATGTTCTTTTTCGTTTTTTTCGACATGTTTTCCGCGGCAGTGTTTCCCATAGGGAAACACTGCCGCGGAGCCCACACACGGTCGTTTTTTTTTTTCGACCAAAAAAAAAATGACATTTAAAACGGCCGTGTGTGAGGGGAACAAGCTGTTACTCGTTTTTAACGTCGATTTTTTCGACGGTGTTTTCACCGTCGAAAAAATCGATTGTGTGTATTATACTAGCATTATTTGCACGATTGCTGATTTGCACTTTGGACTATTTTTGCACACTTTCTTTTCACTATTTTGCTTATTTGCACAAGATTCTTTGCACTATTTGGAATCTTAATTATTTTATAATTGTCATTATTATTGATTTTATCATCAGTAAGCGCCATATACTCCCCCCTCTTTTACCATAGATTAGTAACACCATCATTGTTTTGGAGCACAATTTTACATTGTCCTCCCATGCATTTTTTAATACAGGATCTAGATTATCAAACATAGGAAAAATTTGCACTCTAATGCCCTGTACACACAATCGGATTTCCGGTGGAATAAAATCCGATGGATTTTTCAAGTCGGAATTCCGATGAAGCTGACTTCCATCAGTCTTGCATACACACCATCAGACAAAATTCCGACCGTCCAAAACACGGTGACGTAAAACACTCCGACGTGTCAAGAAAAATGAAGTTCAATGCTTCTGAGCATGCGTCGACTTGATTCTGAGCATGCATGGTTTTTTCTCTGATGGAATTCCACATAGACGATCGGAATTTCCTATCGTTTTTTTTCCATCCGTAAAATTTAAAACATGTTCTATTTTTTTACACCGATGGAAAAAAGACAGATGGGGCCCACACACGAACGTTTTTTCCGATGAAAAAAGTCCATCTGTCTTTTTTCATCGGAAAAACCGATCGTGTGTACAGGGCATAAGTCCAAAGGGATTAATTTGCTGTGCAATGTAATCCTCAAAGGACTTAATGTGCCAGTGTATAAGAGATTTTCTAGCGTAAGACTAAGATTGGTGAAAATCACTGATAATTCCGAGTCAATAGACTCCTTTTGTTCAAAATCAGGATGTAATTTGGACATAAAGTCCAAATTACTCTCCCCAACATTTCTTCTGCCTTAAAAGTCCTAAGGGGCAACTCCCTGTGTACTAGTTGCACATTTTTCTCTATTATATAAGGATGTTGGCAGTACTCCATACATTTCCCAATTCTCACACCCCCATTTTTCCTCTTATTGGGCAGCAAATACCTGTGTAAGTCCCCTACCTTTGTGAGTTTTTGATGTATGTATATCCACTTTGAGATACCTACCTTATGGATATCTAGGTTTATTTTGATTGTGGCATCTTTTTCCTCTTTTCTTTTTATTTTCAATTCTTTCCCCTACCCTACTAGTGTCACTCCCATTCCTCTCCTTTTCCCCCTCACTCTCCTTTCAATGGCCTCATACCAAGGAGATCATTGGGTGGACCTCATGTCCAAATTACATACTGATTTTGAACAAAAGGAGTCTATTGACTCAGAATTATCAGTGATTTTCACCAATCTTAGTCTTAGGCCTCGTACACACGACCGATTTTCTCGGCAAGAACCAGCAAGAAACTTGCTGGCAGAGAGGTCTTGCCGAGTAAATCGGTCGTGTGTACGCGGCTATCGGGTTTCTCGTCGAGAAAACCGACAAGTAACCTCGACGAGAAAATAGAGAACCTGCTCTCTATTTTCTCGTCGAGATTCTCGTCGGCATGTTTCTCGACGAGAAAAGTGAGTGTGTGTACACTTACCTGTCCTCCCGGAAGCCCGCGCATGTTCGAAATGAATTTGACGCATGCGCGGTAGCTTCCTAGGCATACGTAGGGTATACCAAGATGGCGGCGACGGCATCGAATGTGACGAGCGCATGCTCGTCGTAGTCGATGACGTCACTGCGTACGCTCCATTCAAAGAACCGCGGGTTCTTTGAAATGAGCGTGTGTACACTCGGCCGGGACAAGTTTCTTGTCCAAGAATCTCGTCGAAAAAAACGACATGTTTTTTTCAACGAGAATCTCGGCCGTGTGTACGAGGCCTTACGCTAGAAAATCTGTTATACACTGGCACATTAAATCCTTTGAGGATTACATTGCACAGCGAATTAATCCCTTCGGACTTAGAGTGCAAATGTTTCCTATGTTTGATAATCTAGATCCTGTATTCAAAAATGCATGGGAGGACAATTTAAAATTGTGTTCCAAAACAATGATGGTGTTACTAATCTATGAATACCAAAAACGCATGACAGGTCTAGATGAAAAACTGGAAAAATTGCTAAATCAATTGTTACCCCTAAAAGGTCATAAACTTTGTACAGAATTTGAAGAAAAACTAAAAGGTCATCTGGAACTCTTTAATAAAAATATCCCTGTCAAAAAAGACAAAAAATACAGAGAGACAGAAGGGCATTTAAGGATGGAAAAGCATATAGATGGCAATCCAATCCTATCAACAATTTTTCTAACAAAACAAATAGAAACACCAACAAACGCACTAATGTCTATGAATCATCTGCACGTTCACATATCTTGTTTTCTTCACAGCCTCCAACCCAACGTAATGGTCATAGGCCATTTATATCACAACACTTTATTTATTTTATCTGCTATTGGTTGTTGCTGGTTCCTCATTCACCATTGTTGCATATGTTATGTCTCTCCCACAATGCACCCCTCCAATTGGTGATACATGCATTGTCAAGCTCATCACTTTAGGTATTTTAAATATATTATTTTCTTATATTGTAAGCAAACTGGCTGAGTTTTCTACATCTGTCCACTAGATGGTGCTGTGTGGTAGCTCTGGAGCAGTCCAGCACTTTCTGCAGACACCCGGCGGGTAAGCTCCGCCCGCGCATGGCCTAAGATGGGCAGATTTCCTTCCGTCGCGTGGACCTTGTGCGTAGGGCGGGGCTTCTCTTACGTTCCCAGGCCCGGCAATACCGGATACCTGGTGAATGTACACCCGCCGGTGACGCGGCGACATGTGGCGTCATCGCGCCCCGGTGGGCGTGGCTACGCCGCGTGCCTCCGCGTCAGAGAGACGCCTCTCAGCCCCCTAGTCAGCCTAAAAACTACTTTGATTGACAATCTTACTATCTAAGGTGCAGACTCTCTGCTGGCAAACTGTCAGAGAGACGCCTCCCAGCCCCCTAATTAGCTGTTTCTCAGATGTGTGAATGGGCTGATCCCTGTAGCTCAATAACCACCATGATTGGACAATCTTCCTATTTAAGGTGCAGACTCTCTGTTGGCAAACTGTCAGTCTTCTGACTGCTGCCGTGTGACTATACTACAGCTTGAAAGGTAAATAACATTCTTCCTGTCTGACTGGAGATTACTTCCTCACTCAGCCTGTTCACTCCCTTTATTCTTATGCTTTGTACCTCTCTACCAATTTCAGTTTGAACAACACCCTTTTGCTGCTAGTCACACAAGCAGGTGCCTCTTGTGAATGCATTGCAGTGTTTGGCCCTGAGTCTCTGCACACCCATCTTTGTGGACCCCTCAGCCAATTTGCATCACCAATGCTGTTTGTTTTTATCTTGCCACAATTTAAAGTGAATCGTATCTATGTAAGTACCCTTAATCTCAAGTACTACGGTAATTACTATGTAAAGTAACAATGTATAATGTTTCAATGCAAATTATACAAATATTGTTATACAACTATATTTACGTTACAGACAAGAAGTAAATCACCCACTGTTCAAGCCTCCCCTGATGAAGGAATAATATTATTGTGAACCTCCGAAACATGTCGGGATGTTATGCTATAATTCTATCCGCCTGATCCTAATCGTTTTTGGGCAGTGGATTGTAAGCTTTTGGGTTGATACCAAATGCCTTGTACATGATTGATTCATTTATTCCATTTTAAATGATTCTTGTATATTTCTATGAATATATTTTTTCTATTATTAATAAAACTAGCACTTATGTGCGTTTTTTTTTATATATGTTTACTCTCCTCAACATTTCTTCTACTGTACCTTAAAAGTCCTAAGGGGCAACTCCCTGTGTACTAGTTGCACATTTTTCTCTATTATATAAAGATGTTGGCAGTACCCCATACATTTCCCAATTCTCACACCCCCATTTCTCATATTGGCCTAAACTGGTGAAGAAATTAGATTTTTTAAATGTATTATTTGATATGTTTTATAGCAGAAAGTAAAAAAATCGTGTTTTTTCTTCAAAATTATCAATCTTTTTTTTCATTTATAGCGCAAAAAATAAAAACCGCAGAGGTGATCAAATACCACCAAAAGAAAGCTATATTTGTGGGGAAAAGGGACATAAATTGTATTTGGGTACCGTGTCGCATGACCATGCTAGTTTCAGTTAACCATGTCAGCCTCGGAAGGATTTACCCCCTTAATGACCAGGCCATTTTTTGCGATACGGCACTGCGTCGCTTTAACGGACAATTGCGCGGTCGTGCAATACTGTACACAAACAACATTTATGTCTTTTTTTCCCCACAATTGGAGCTTTCTTTTGGTTGTATTTGATCACTTCTGCGTTTTTTTGTTTTTGCGCAATAAACAAAAAAAGAGCGACAATTTTGAAAAAATAAAAAATGTTTTTACTTACTATTTTTTTATAGGGGGTGCTTGCCCCCTATAGCTCTAAAAGCAGCCGCCATACAGCTTTGGCGATTCGCACAGATGTGCCAGCCTGCCCCCGTATAATGACAACGGCTGGTCGGCTAATAGTTGAAGTAACGCAGTGCTATATCGCAAAAAATGGCCAAGTCATGAAGGGGGGTAAATCTTCCGGAGCTGAAGGGGTTATTAAATTAGGTATTATGTATTTTAAAAGCCCATTCAAAACGGCAATGCACATAATCTATTTAGACCCTCAGTTTAGGGATGATCCTCTTTATTAAACCTAACCAAGAGCCTATCCCAAGGAAACAAAATACTAGAACATAATATTACCCAAAAACCATTCAAATCAATGATAGCCTATTACATGGTTCCTGTCATAGTCTGTGGAAACATTGACTTTTTATGCATCACCTGATCCCAAATATTCTCTCAGTAAGAACACCTAATGCCTTTTTAGAATTTTTTTTCACATACCTGAATTGTCATCTTCATATCTGTTTTTATTTAATGTTTTTGTACTTTATGGTGTTTTCTCTTATGTATATGTGCATAGATACATGCACGTGTGTGTACATATGTTTGTGTGTACATATATGTGCATATCATCACCACAAGGTGTGTGAAAATTTTGTGGCATACACATGGATCACCCAGCATGTATTGCAGCTGATACTCTTTTTCTTGTTGATTGCCTGTGGTCAATTAAGACAATTAATGGGTGGAGCTTATGATCTTTAGAGCTACTATTTTTTTTGAAGTTTTACGTCTGTAATGTGGTTATGACTAAGGCCTAATAGGCTGAAACACGTCAACTGTTTTCATTTGCGTTTTTTCACTGTGGCTTGTCAATAAATACAAATATTTTTTTAAAGAGCAACCAACCGGAGTGTGGATCTTTTTTCCTACATTTTTATAAATTAGGCCTCTACTTAGACCTGTACATTCAACTTTTAGTAATATGATTTGTTTATTTTTATATATACAATAAATGTATTTTCTATTGCACCATTCATTTTTCTTTATTTTAGATGAATAGGTAGAGTTTACCAAGCATCAAACATAAAGCCCCAGACTTGCCAGTTACAGGCAACAGTTGCAGTGTGTCTTGCTTGAAAGTAATTTCCACAGAAATTCCGTATGAATTCACTTGAGCAAACAGATTCCAACCTTGTAGGGGCTTCTGTTCAAAATAACAATGACTAATACATGATGATTAATAACACGCACTTGTAGATTTCATAATTCAAGACATCCTTTGTTTTGCATGACAAATAGGACAATTTGAAGCTTCATGACTGCCCAGAATGGATTCGGTATTTGCATGATAACTGCTATTCTTGTACATGAATAAAAGTAAATACATTTTCTGAAAAGTCTCCCACTGCTTCTGGAAACCAGAATGCATTTAAGTCCAAAATTGAGTGTGTTGCAGTGAATCAAGTGAACAGCGTCCAGTCCACATTCAGGTCTTTCAATAGATTGCAGTAAAATATCTAAATCTTCCGATTTGTCCTGCTGGGACATGAGGAAAATGTTTAGTGAAGTGCTGGAGCATGCCATTAATCTGTTGATGAAAACACAAGTGATTACCTCTGTATGAAAGAAATATTTGAATTGCCTTGTTGAGTGATGTGTGGCATACCTAATCACCACTGGAATTTTAAAAACAGATTGCAATTAAAAGAGTAACCACATTTGGTTTTCTGCAAAGTGTTTTATTGCAAGCCTAAATAGTATAAGAATTAACCAATGTAATTCAAAGAGAGCGTGTGATATAATAGTGTGGTCAGGCGCTTGGCTAGAGACAAAAAGTGATTTAGGACACTTTGCTGCAATGCTCTCTGTGCTCCCAATAGACTTTAGTTGAATGGGTTAACACTACCTCGCCTCCATCCCCCAGGGGGAGCTGATAAGCCAAAGGAGCTCAAGACACATGATGGTTGCCAGCATTGAATCGTGGGAGATGAAGTTTGGGAAAGAAAATTTACTATGACAGGTAATGGACTTTGGACTACTGATCCCAATGTGAGCCAAAGTAAAAAGAGAGAGCTGTATTTCACAGGCTGAATATCGAGGGATTTCCTCTTTGCTGCGAGGAGACTGAGGTGTCCACATAACTGTTCCTGTATGTACATCAACCTGCTACAAGCCTGCAGCCGTGTGCTGAGTACCGAAGTCACTCCAGGCAGATCCAGAAATGAGCTGACCAGCTCTGAACAGTGGGGCCCCTGTTGTTATAATGCTGGCACTGGTGTAAGAACACTGCTGCCATTACCTGTTGCTGCTAGCAGAGACTGAGCATATAGGGAATGACCATCTACCTAGCAGCATTATTTACTGCATGCAGACTTTACGCAGACTGTATTTATGTGCACCACCGTAAAGACTGGGCCCCAATGCTAGCCAGCTGAAGAACTAGGGCTAAAGTCTGCTTACTCAGATAACTGCTTCACAAGAGCTTTGCTTATTTTCCATAAAAGAGGTACCTCTTAACCACTTAACGACCGCCCACTGTAAATATACGTCGGCAGAATGGCACCGACAGGCAGAATCACGTATATGTACGTGATTGCCCTTGTATAGTTGGGGGTCCGATCGGACCCCGCTTCTTTACAGTGAGCGGTCGTTTTACCTTCGGGAGTGATCCGGCATGAGGGGACGGCCGTTCGATTCCGGCCACCCTCTCTCGATCGCTCCCGGCGAATGAGAGCTTCCCCTGCCTGTGTACTTGTTTACACAGGCTGGAGGAAGTGATGTCATCTCTCCTGCGGCGCTCACATATACCGAGCGCCGTACAGGAGAAGATGCAGGTTGGTGCACACAACACTACACTGACACCAGGACACATAGGCACATAAATCGCCCCCCAGGCCCCCCCAGACACCCCCAGATCACCCCCCAGATCACCCCCCAGCCCCCAGTCACAGTGTCACTGATTGCAGTGACCATTTATTTAGTGATCACTGCAATCAGTGACATTTGTGACTGTAAAAGTGTCAGTACATTTAGTTTTAGGTCCAGTGTAGCCCCCTAACCCCCCCTAATAAAGGTTTAACCCCCTGATCACCCCCCAGATAACCCTTTCACCCCCTAGTACCGCCGTCGCTAAGCGATCATTTTTCTGATCGATGTCTTAGCGTCGGTGATGCTGATCGGTAGCCAGTAATTTTTTTTAGGTTCACCGCAGGATTTTATAGCGTCGGGTACCCCCATATATTACCTAATAAAGGTTTAACCCCCTTGATCACCCCCCAGGTAACCCTTTCACCCCCTAGCACCGCCATCACTAAGCGATCATTTTTCTGATCGATGTCTTAGCGTCGGTGATGCTGATCGGTAGCCAGTAATTTTTTTTAGGTTCGCCGCAGGTTTTTATAGCGTCGGGTACCCCCATATATTACCTAATAAAGGTTTAACCCCCTTGATCGCCCCCCAGGTAACCCTTTCACCCCCTATCACCACTGTCACTAAGCGATAATTTTTCTGATCGCTGTCTTAGCGTCGGTGATGCAGATCGGTAGCCAGTAATTTTTTTTAGGTTCGCCGCAGGTTTTTATAGCGTCAGGTACCCCAATATATTACCTAATAAAGGTTTAACCCCCTTGATCGCCCCCCAGGTAACCCTTTCACCCCCTATCACCACTGTCGCTAAGCGATCATTTTTCTGATCGCTGTCTTAGCGTCGGTGATGCGGATCGGTAGCCAGTAATTTTTTTTAGGTTCGCCGCAGGTTTTTATAGCGTCAGGTACCCCCATATATTATCTAATAAAGGTTTAACCCCCTGATCGCCCCCCCAAGTAACCCTTTCACCCCCTATCACCACTGTCGCTAAGCGATCGTTTTTATGATCGTTGTCTTAGTGTCGGTGATGCAGATCGGTAGCCAGTAATTTTTTTTTAGGTTCGCCGTCAGGTTTTTATATAGCGTCAGGTACCCCCATATATTACCTAATAAAGGTTTTAACCCCCTAATTGCCCCTAGTTAACCCTTTCACCAGTAATCACCATATAAGTGTTACGGGTGACGCTGGTTAGTTAGTTTGCTTTTTATAGTGTCAGGGCACCCGCCGTATATAACCCAATAAAGGTTTAACCCCCTGATCGCCCGGCGGGTGATATCAATTAGGTTTTAGCGTCAGAGAGGGTCTGCGTCACACCCCAGGCAGCGTCAGGTTAGTGCCAGTAACGCTAACACCCACGCGTGAAGCATACACCCCCCTTAGTGGTATAGTATCTGAACAGATCAATATCTGATCTGATCAGATCTATACTAGCGTCCCCAGCAGTTTAGGGTTCCCAAAAACGCAGTGTTAGCGGAATCAGCCCAGATACCTGCTAGCACCTGCGTTTTGCCCCTCCGTCCAGCCCAGGCCACCCAAGTGCAGTATCGATCGATCACTGTCACTTGCAAAACAAAAACACACATAACTGCAGCGTTCGCAGAGACAGGCCTGATCCCTGCGACTCCAGTGCTGTAGGAGGTGATTTCGCCACCACAGTTAAAAAAAAAAAAGCATATATGCCAAAGCATTGGGGCAGCAGGGGCGGAGGAGCGATTTTGCTCCTAATGCCGCGTACATACAGTCGAAATTCCGACGGAGGCTTGCCCGTGGAAAAGTCTGACCATGTGTACGCGGCATAACTTTTGCGGGAAGATGCCCCCATGCTTCGGCATATATAAATGGTGCATGTATGCCCATCATTAGAAGTGGGTGGATGAAGGGCGGTATTCTAATGGTGGGCATACCCACCGATCAATCTTTTTTTTTCGTTCAGCCAACAGGCTGCATGAAAAAAAAGATTACAATACATGTCCAACAAGGACCAGCAACGTACTGGTATGTTGCTGGACTTTGAATGTTTATACCAGAATGATGCCTGCGGGTTTAGGTATCATCTTGGTATCATTCTTTTCAGCCAGCGGCCGGCTATCATGTAAAAGCAATCCTAGTGGTTAATTAGCCTCTGGACTGCTTTTACAAGCAGTGGGAGGGAATGAACCCCCCCGGATATAAAAAGCGCCATTGGGAAATTGGGAAAGCATTTTATCACACCGATCTTGGTGTGGTCAGATGCTTTGATGGCAGAGGAAAGATCTAGGGTCCAATAGACCCCAGTTTTTTCAAAAAAGAGTACCTGTCATTACCTATAGCTATCATAGGGGATATTTACATTCCATGAGATAACAATAAAAATGATAAAAAAATAAATAAATATGGAAGCAACAGTTTAAAAATAAAATAAAAAAGCAAAATTAATAATAAAAAAAAAAAAAAAAAAAAAAGCACCCCTGTCCTGCCCTGCTCTTGCCCAATGGCGAACGCAAGCGTCGGTCTGGCGTCATATGTAAACAGCAATTGCACCATGCATGTGAGGTATCACCGCAAATGTCAGATCGAGGGCAGTAATTTTAGCAGTAGACCTCCTCTGTAAATCTAACGGGGTAACCTGTAAAGGCTTTTAAAGGCTTTTAAAAATGTATGTAGTTTGTCGCCAATGCGCGTTTGTGCAAAATTTTAAAGCATGTCGTGTTTGGTATCTATGTACTCGGCCTAAGATCATCTTTTTTATTTCATCAAACATTTGGGCAATATAGTGTGTTTTAGTGCATTAAAATTAAAAAAAGTGTATTTTTTCCCCAAAAAATGCGTTTGAAAAATCGCTGCGCAAATACTGTGTAGAAAAAAAAATGCAACACCCACCATTTTATTCTGTAGGGCCTTTGCTTTAAAAATATATATAATGTTTGGGGGTTCAACATAATTTTCTTGCAAAAAAAAAAATGTTTTCATGTAAACAAAAAGTGTCAAAAAGGGCTTTGTCTTCAAGTGGTTAGAAGAGTGGATGTAAGCTTCCTAATGTTGTGTATAAAATGCCAGAACAGTTCAAAACCCCCCCAAATGACCCCATTTTGGAAAGTAGACACCCCAAGCTATATACTGAGAGGCATGTCGAGTCCATAGAATATTTTATATGTTGACACAAGTTGCGGAAAAAAGACAATTTTATTTTATTTTTTTGCACAAAGTTGTCACTAAATGATATATTGCTCAAACATGCCATGGGCATATGTGGAATTACACCCCAAAATACATTCTGTTGCTTCTCCTGAGTACGGGGATACCACATGTGTGAGACTTTTTGGGAGCCTTCAGGCTTTCTAAGGGTGTAAATTTTTGATTTCACTTCTCACTGCCTATCACAGTTTCGGAGGCCATGGAATGCCCAGATGGCACAAAACCCCCCCAAATGACCCCATTTTGGAAAGTAGACACCCCAAGCTATTTGCTGAGAGGTATTGTGAGTATTTTGCAGATCTCACTTTTTGTCACAAAGTTTTGAAAATTGAAAAAAAAAAAAAAATGTTCTTTCTTCATTTTCAAAAACAAATGAGAGCTGTAAAATACTCACCATGCCTCTCAGCAAACAGCTTGGGGTGTCTACTTTCCAAAATGGGGTCATTTGGGGGGGTTTTGTGCTATTTTGGCATTTTATGGCCTTCAAAACTGTGATAGGTAGTGAGGAGTCAAATCAAAAATTTGTGCCTAGAAATCCTGAAGGCGGTGATTGGTTTTTGGGGTCCCATACGCGGCTAGGCTCCTAAAAAGTCCCACACATGTGGTATCCCCGTACTCAGGAGAAGCAGCAAAATTTATTTTGGGGTGCAATTCCACATATAACCATGGCATGTGTGAGCAATATATCATTTAGTGACAACTTTTTGTATTTTTTTTTTTTGTCATTATTCAATCACTTGGGACAAAAAAAAAATATTCAATGGGCTCAACAGGCCTCTCAGCAATTTCCTTGGGGTGTCTACTTTCTAAAATGGGGTCATTTGGGGGGGTTTTGTGCTATTTTGGCATTTTATGGCCTTCAAAACTGTGATAGGTAGTGAGGAGTGAAATCAAAAATTTACACCCTTAGAAATCCTGAAGGCGGTGCTTGGTTTCCGGGGTCCCGTACGTGGCTAGGCTCCTAAAAAGTCCCACACATGTGGTATCCCCGTACTCAGGAGAAGCAGCAGAATGTATTTTGGGGTGCAATTCCACATATAACCATGGCATGTGTGAGCAATATATCATTTAGTGACAACTTTTTGTAATTTTTTTTTTTTTTTTTTGTCATTATTCAATCACTTGGGACAAAAAAAAAAATATTCAATGGGCTCAACATGCCTCTCAGCAATTTCCTTGGGGTGTCTACTTTCTAAAATGGGGTCATTTGGGGGGGTTTTGTACTGCCCTGCCATTTTAGCACCTCAAGAAATGAGATAGGCAGTCATAAATTTAAAGCTGTGTAAATTCCAGAAAATGTACCCTAGTTTGTAAACGCTATAACTTTTGCGCAAACCGATAAATATACGCTTATTGACATTTGTTTTACTAAAGACATGTGGCTGAATACATTTTGGCCTAAATGTATGACTAAAATTGAGTTTATTCGATTTTTCTTATAACAAAAAGTAGAAAATATCATTTTTTTTCAAAATGTTTGGTCTTTTTCCGTTTATATCGCAAAAAATAAAAATTGCAGAGGCAATCAAATACCATTAAAAGAAAGCTCTATTTGTGGGAAGAAAAGGATGCAAATTTCGTTTGGGTACAACATTGCATGTCCGCGCAATTTACAGTTAAAGCAGCGCAGTGCAAAATTCTGAATTCACCTCTGGTCCTTTAGCTACCAAATGGTCCGGGGCTTAAGTGGTTAAGGGAGTCCTAAATTTTATTGATGCCATTCATATTGAGTGCCCAGACCCCCCCGCCCCCTATGTGAATGGGTATCAGGTACATTGTACCCCTACCCATTCACCAAAAAAGTGTAAAAAATGTAAAAATGACAGGAGACAGTTTTGGACAAGTCCCTTATTAAAAAAAAAAAAGGCCCGCAACGTCCATTCATCTTTAATTACAGCGTCCAGCGTCCACGTTCCTGAGAAAAAAAAAAAACGAAAAAACTCCACCTCCCGCGACTGCTGTCTTTTTGCTTTTACAGCTCTTATGTAGATAAGGGCGGGGCCACCCGGTGACGTAACTGGGTGACCCTGCCCCTTTCTGACGTCATGTGACGTCACATGACGTCAGATGGGGGCGGGTCACCCGTTTACATCACCGGGTGGCCCTGCCCTCAGCTATATAACAGCTGTCATCGTGCACTCTCTCGTCCCCCCCTTTTCCTGTGGCCTGCCTGGTTGCATGCTCAGATAAGAGTCTGGTATGGATTTTGGGTGGACCCCCACGTAATTTTTTTTAACTTTTGGCACGGGGTTCCCCTTAAAATCCATACCAGACCTAAAGGACCTGGTATGGACTTTGGGGGGACCCCCACGCCATTTAATTTTTTTTATGTTGGCGCAGGGTTTCCCTTAACTACTTCAATACACTATATTATATAGACTACACTGCCTGATTATAGATTCTACACTGAATATCTAATCTACACTAGATGCAGTGTATATAGTAGGGTGTATATATATATATATATATATATATATATATATATATATATATATATATATATATATCAAAAACTCTGCCTGCATGCCACTAACTAAGCTGCCTAATCTCTCTTCATTCATTACACTATACGGCCACTGTGTAAGCAGCAGCCTTATATAGTGTGGGGCGTGGACTTAGCCCCCGTGCTTTGATTGGCCAAAGGCAAAGCGCGCTGTGATTGGCCAAAGCATGCAGGTCAGGTGCATGCTTTGGCCAATCATCATACAGCAATGCACTGCGATCCCGCAAACACCCCATATGTTTGGTTCATTATAGAACAAACGAACACCCGATGTTCGACTCGAGCCGCGGGCTCATCCCTAGGCTTATCCCTAGTCACCAGGGGTTGACAAGCCCCTTGGTAACAGTATGTACTACAATTGTTGCATTTTCTCTTTAAAGAAGTAAACAGGCAGCTACAGTAAACAGATCACTGAAGTTTCCCCAATTTCCTTGTTACCTTTTCCTTAACCACTTGTTACTTATACCCCCTTCCTGCCAAGGCCAATTTTCAGCTTTCAGCGCTCTCACACTTTGAATGACAATTGTGCGGTCATGCAACACTGTACCCATATGAAATTTTTATAATTTTTTTCACACAAATAGAGCTTTCTTTTGGTGGTATTTAATCACTACTGGATTTTTTGCTAAACAAACAAAAATTACCAAATATAAAAAAAAAAAAAGTTTTTCATATTTTGTTAATTTTTTTTGCAAACAGGTAATTTTTCTCCTTCACTGATGGGCACCAATGAGGTGGCACTGATGGGCACTGAGAGGCTGCACTGATGGGCACTGATGAGGCTGCACTGATGGGTGGCACTGATGGGCACTGATAGATGGCACTGATGGGCACTGATAGGCGGCACAATGGGCACTTATAGGCAGTGCTGATGAGTGACACTGATAATGAAGCACTGATGGGCACTGATTGACAGCAGTGATGAGCATTGATTCGTAGCACTGATGAGCACTCATAGATGGCACTGGTGGGCACTGATTGGCGGCACTGATGGACACGGATAGGTGGCACTGATGTGCACTGATAGGTGCCACTGATGGGCACTGATAGATGGCACTGGTGGGCATTGATTAGCAGCACTGGAAGAAACTGTTTAGCAGCACTGATGGGCATTAAGGGGACTGATGTCCCTCTAACAGAAGCCAGTTAACGTCTTTCTTCTTTTCTTCACACTGACAGCATGAGGGAAAACAAGGCAATTACTGGCTTCTGTCTACTTCTGTGATGAGCTGTCATTGGCTGACAGCTGATCACGTGGTAAAGGGCCCTCTGTGATTGGCACTTTACCCTGATCTGTGATCAGCTGAGTCCCAAGCAAGAATGGGAGGACAAAGGTAGACTGTGTTGTAGTCATCTTTCGGCTATAGCGCGGGCACCAAGTGGTTAATGTTTATGCACCTCTTTCAGTAGTAATGAACATAGAAGTTCTGAATATTCTGCTTTCCATGTTTTTTCAAATAGGTAGGAGGTTTGTAAACATCAGAGGTAAGTTTACCAACCTCCCTGCTCGGCCATCCTAAACAGTAAAGCCCCAGATAAGAACAGCATGAAGCCAGGTGCCAACTGCAAGAGGTTTTGTTCGGCTGTATGCCTTACGTCGGTGACAACAAAAGAGCAATTTTAAAATTACACAATTCTTTTAAGTGTAGCGGCCTCCTCACCCCGCCGTCTGGTTGGCTAGGGGTATGTCACGCGACAGGGTGAGGTGCGCTACGGCCCATGTCCTCCCCATAACTGAGGGTGAGGTGAAGGCCAATACTTGATGTTTCCTCGGGCCGGTGTGTCTTGGGCATGTACCGAGTCTGTTGTGCAGAAACCACCAAACCACCCTTTGCTCCCATTAACAGAGTCCATACACCGATCACAGTCCAACTGTTAGGTTTATTTCGTATCTCCACATACAGGCAATGCGATGGCAGGATACGGTGGGATGAGCAGGTCGAGGCACTATACTGATCTGGGTCCCTACACCCCCTGTGCTATGACCAAGGGTTGCAGGAGTCTTGACATGAATACCTCCGTTGCGTTGCAGCCCCTATCAGGGGAAGATGTCCTCCAAGGGAGTTACCGAAGGCCCATCCGTCACCGGGTTGACACTACACCGGGTCTTCGAACGGGTGACCTCCCCAGCCTCCTCACCTCAGATGCGGGTCTCCTCGCAAGGAGCACCCTGGAATCACTTCACCCTTGCGGGACCCAGTCGGAGTCACTGGGCCCCAGGCCTCCTCAATAGTACCTCATCCCAGGCTGAAGGTGCCTGGGATGGAATCCCAGCTTCATTAGGGCGCCTAGGCCGGAACCTTGAACCGCCCGCACCCAGGCTGAAGGTGCCTGGGTGCGTGAAGAGATGATCCCCGAAGACCTCGTGGCGAGGGCGTCTCCCCCTTTTATCTCCTCCCGTCAGCCTCCGCCCATGAATTGCGCAGTCATGGGGTGCCTCATGGCGCAGTGCATTAACAGTCCCCACATGTAGTACTTCACACGGCTGGACCTCTCCCTTTTTACGCTCCTCCGCGTGGGCCTTTCCCGACTTAGGGTCATGTCCACAACTCCGAGCAGGGATGCACTTTGGCCAATCACATGGCCGACCTGCTCGGAACTCCTCCGGGCAGCAAAGTTCAAACACAGACGTTCTCAGTTCCATCGTTAAGACACACACCATCCCGGACGAGCCCCCACGTGTAGCGGCCTCCTCACCCCGCCATCTGGTTGGCTAGGGGTATGTCACACGACAGGGTGAGGTGCGCTATGGCTCATGTCCTCCCCATAACTGAGGGTGAGGTGAAGGCCAATACTTGATGTTTCCTCGGGCCGGTGTGTCTTGGGCATGTACCGAGTCTGTTGTGCAGAAACCACCAAACCACCCTTTGCTCCCATTAACAGAGTCCATACACCGATCACAGTCCAACTGTTAGGTTTATTTCGTATCTCCACATACAGGCAATGCGATGGCAGGATACGGTGGGATGAGCAGGTCGAGGCACTATACTGATCTGGGTCCCTACACCCCCTGTGCTATGACCAAGGGTTGCAGGAGTCTTGACATGAATACCTCCGTTGCGTTGCAGCCCCTATCAGGGGAAGATGTCCTCCAAGGGAGTTACCGAAGGCCCATCCATCACCGGGTTGACACTACACCGGGTCTTCGAACGGGTGACCTCCCCAGCCTCCTCACCTCAGATGCGGGTCTCCTCGCAAGGAGCACCCTGGAATCACTTCACCCTTGCGGGACCCAGTCAGAGTCACTGGGCCCAAGGCCTCCTCAATAGTACCTCATCCCAGGCTGAAGGTGCCTGGGATGGAATCCCAGCTTCATTCCGGCCAGGCCTAGGGCGCCTAGGCCGGAACCTTGAACCGCCCGCACCCAGGCTGAAGGTGCCTGGGTGCGTGAAGAGATGATCCCCGAAGACCTCGTGGCGAGGGCGTCTCCCCCTTTTATCTCCTCCCGTCGATACCACGGCGGGTTCCCCGCCCCAGCCGTACCATCTCCAGGAAGGGACAAAGAAGGGTAGCACTGTGGTGGCGATTCTACCTGAAGCCTGTAGGTACTCCGCCACCCACAGGCAAAGGAGAATATTACATCCCCCAATCCTCCACGAATAACAAAAAGGGGTCTTAACCCTGACATAATTACACACCTGGGTCACACTACCCCCAGGTGTATCCCACTAAATCTGAAGACCCCGCTACATAAGTAACATGCTTGGGGGATTCCTTAAACCTACATTTGAAGTGGTGCAACTGTAAGAAGAAAAAAAAACAACATTTAAATTGCCACTAAATAATATTTCCCAGCAGCTTCATTTTATTTTTGACAAAGTGGCCAGGAGAGGGCGTTGGGACCCCTAAAAATCCACACTAGACCCTTTAGTGGATTTGTAAGTTCTCATGGGGTAAACTTACTAGGATCTAGAAGACCTCTTCAATATAAGGAAGCCCCAGATATCTTCTCTCTATGCGAATGAGTGCAAGGGGTGCATAGTATTTCTTGTTACTCATTCACAAAAATAAAATGTTGTCATATACACCATGGCAAAGTCCTTTAGTTAAAAAAATGGCTGTGGTGAAAAAACATAATTTTGTCCAGCGATGTAGAGTCATCATCAATCACGATGAACAATGCCCAACGACCAGCAAAAACACAATGACCACTGAGACTATAAACTCTTGATGGAATCTCACCATGAATGACAACTGAATGTAAAAAAAGAGGCCAGGGATGATAGGAAAAACCTCACCCCCATGCCATTTTTTGTGCGTGGGGTCTAAAATTCCATACCAGACCTCATCTAGTGTATAGATTGTGGGGGTGAAACACTGTTTTTTTTTCCATAATATCATTGATTGTTGCGAGGCAGGCAGCAGCACAGCATCATTGGTTGTTAAGGTATACCATAACAACCAATGATGGTTTGCAGCTGCCTGCAGCCTAGCAACCAGTACCACCATTAGTTGCTTGTACACAAGTGGCTGGCCTGCACAACATCCATGGTTGCTAGGATGCATTCAGCCACCAGCATCCCAGCAACCAAGCAGTGGTAAGCTGTCATTTATTGGCAGTAGAGATAACACCTCTACAGTTGCAAAAAAAGTATGTGAACCCTTTTGGAATGATATGGATTTCTGCACAAATTGGTCATAAAATGTGATCTGATCTTCATCTAAGTCACAACAATAGACAATCACAGTCTGCTTAAACTAATAACACACAAAGAATTAAATGTTACCATGTTTTTATTGAACACACCATGTAAACATTCACAGTGCATGTGGAAAAAGTATGTGAACCCTTGGATTTAATAACTGGTTGAACCTCCTTTGGCAGCAATAACTTCAACCAAACATTTCCTGTAGTTGCAGATCAGACGTGCACAACGGTCAGGAGGAATTCTTGACCATTCCTCTTTACAGAACTGTTTCAGTTCAGCAATATTCTTGGGATGTCTGGTGTGAATCGCTTTCTTGAGGTCATGCCACAGCATCTCAATCGGGTTGAGGTCAGGACTCTGACTGGGCCACTCCAGAAGGCGTATTTTCTTCTGTTTAAGCCATTCTGTTTTTGATTTACTTCTATGCTTTGGGTCATTGTCTTGTTGCAACACCCATCTTCTGTTGAGCTTCAGCTGGTGGACAGATGGCCTTAAGTTCTCCTGCAAAATGTCTTGATAAACTTGGGAATTCATTTTTCCTTCGATGATAGCAATCCGTCCAGGCCGTGACGCAGCAAAGCAGCTCCAAACCATGATAACCCACCACCATACTTTACGGTTGGGATGAGGTTTTGATGTTGGTGTGCTGTGCCTCTTTTTCTCCACACATATTGTTGTGTGTTTCTTCCAAACAACTCAACTTTGGTTTCATCTGTCCACCATATATTTTTTTTTGCAACTGTAAATGAATGACTTCTAGCTGCAGCAGCCAGAGTTTTAATGAGCTGGCGAGCTGACCAAACCTGGCCATTTAGCTCACTTATTTGGCAAACTGCAAACATGTAACGTTCAGGTCAAACTCAAATTTCATCCCTATTGAGGGCTTGTATTAAAGCTCATTTATTGCTTGTAAATGTTATTTTAATAATGATTGTCCATAACTTCTCTTCAAATAATGTACAACAAGCGCATGTGTATGCTGGAAATCAGTGGCATCTGTTAAAACCTCTTTTAAAAGCATGGAATTTTTTGGGTCACAATGTGCTCAGTAATAGAAATGAATTTTAGAAGATGGAATTATAACCTAGTAATTTATTTGCACAATAGGGCAGTTTTCTAATGTTTCATGACAGCTCATGAAAGATCTACTTGCTCCTATATAGTCATCTTAACACGATACAGATGAAGAGTGGATATTTTTGGTAAGGAATTTAAGGTTTCACTTCCCTGTTTATTTGAAATATTGTAATCAAACAATGATTCACTGTCATTGAACTATGATTCACTGTAGGGTTTAACTAACCCTCCACCCTTGAACTTTTCTCTGCAATTATCATTGTTTCTGGTTTGTTCTGAATTTTAATCAGTGTTATGTGTTTAGCAACATTTCAAAAATAAATAATTTTAAAAGAAGTCTTCATTAATAAATATGTTATTGCTAATACAAAAATCATCACAAAGCACAATAAGTGAAGTCCATAGCTGGTGACTTGGTTATATTGCTGTGATTTTAGGCCAGATTACTTTTCACTATCATTAACTCAAGTACATGCAAAATTTCTGTCGATTTTGCAGAATGAGAAACCTTTGGTGTGGGAGGTATCTTTAGCTAGTTTATAATAATCAGGACACATTAAGGTTGATTTGCTGAGAATGTAAAGCTGTGGCCAAAAGTTTTGAGAATTACACAAATATTAATTTTCACAAAGTCTGCTGCTTCAGTTTTTTTAGATCTTTTTGTCAGATGTTACTATGGTATACTGAAGTATAATTACAAGCATTTCAGTGTCAAAGGCTTTTATTGACAACTACATTAGGTTTATGCAAAGTTATTATTTGCAGTGTTGACCCTTCTTTTTTACGACCTCTGCATTTAGCCCTTGCATGCTGTCAATCAAATTCTGGGCCACAACCTGACTGATTGCAGCCCATTCTTGTATAATCAAGGCTTGGAGTTTGTCAGAATTTGTGGGGGCTTTTTTGTTCATCCGCCTCTTGAGGATTGACCACAAGTTCCTAAATGGTATTAAGGTCTGGGGACTATCCTGCCCATGTACCCAAAATTGTGATGTTTTGTTCGCCAAGCCACTTAGTTATCACTTTTGCCTTATGGCAAGGTGCTCCATCATGCTGGAAAGGGCATTGTTCGTCACCAAACTGTTCCTGGATGGTTGGAAGAAGTTGCTCTCTGAGGATGTTTTTGTACCATTATTTATTTGTGGCTGTGTTCTTAGGCACAATTGTGAGTGAGCCACTCCCTCGGCTGAGAAGTAACCCCACAAATGAATGGTCTCAGGATGCTTTACTGTTGGCATGACACTGATAGTAGTGCTCACATTTTCTTCTCCGGACAAGGTTTTTTCCGGATGCCCCAAATAATTGGAAAGGGGATTTATCAGAGAAAATGACTTTACCCCAGTCTTCAGCAGTCCAATCCCTGTACCTTTTGCAGAATATCAGTCTGTCCCTGATGTTTTTCCTTTGGGAGAGGTGGCATACTTGCTGCACTTATTTTTTTTCTTTTTCTTGAAGTCCTCGATGATCCAATAAATAGTTAATTTAGGTGCAATCGTATCAGCAATATCCTTACCTTTTTGTGCAAATAAATGATAACTGCATGTGTTTCCTTTCAGGTAATCATTGTTAACAGAGAATGAACAATGATTCAGGCCTGGTTCACACTGGGGCGACAAACGCTCCGACATTGGGAGCTCATGTCGCATGACGTGTGAAAATCAATGTTTCCCTATGGGAGCCGTCTTAACTGGTCCGACACATGTCGGTCCGACTTTGAGAATGCTCCCTGTACTACTTTGGTACGACTTTGATCCGACTTCAGCCCATTGACTATCATTGAAGTCGGATCAAAGTCGGACCGCAGTCTTGCATGGTCCGACTTTGGCATGCGACTTGTGCTGTGCTGCTCTTGAGGGGGAACTCCAGGCCAAATTTTAAATAAAAAACCGGCGTAGGTTCCCCCTTCAGGAGCATACCAGGCCCTTGGGTCTGGTCTGGATTTGAAGGGGAACCCCTACGCCGAAAAAACGGCGTGGGGGTCCCCCCAAAATCCAAACCAGACCCTTATCCGAGCACACAACCTGGCAGGCTGCAGGGGAAGAGGGGGGGGACGAGAGAGCGGCCCCCCTCCCTCCTGAACCGTACCAGGCCACATGCCCTCAACATGGGGGGTTTGGTGCTCTGGGACAGGGGGGCGACCTGCGGCCCCCCACCCCAGAGCACCCTGCCCCCATGTTGATGAGGACAGGGCCTCTTCCCGACAACCCTGGCCATTGGTTGTCGGGGTCTGTGGGCGGGGGGCTTATCGGAATCCGGGAGCCCCCTTCAATAAGGGGGCCCCCGGATCCCGGCCCCCCCACCCTATGTGAATGAGTATTGGGTACATCGTACCCCTACCCATTCTCCTGGTGGGAAAAAATTGCAATAAAAAACACTACACAGCTTTTTAAAGTAATTTATTACACAGCTCCGGCGCTCTTCTTCCGACTTCCGGGGGTCTTTTCCGACTTCGGGGGTCTCCGGTGTCGTCCCCGCGCTCTCCGGTTCTTTCTTCCGCCGGGCCTCCGCTAACTTCTTTTTAGCTCTCTTGCTAACAGAGGCCCGGTCTTCCCGTTGTCTCGTCCGGCTCTCCGTTGTCCTTCTGCCGGCCCCTCCACTAACTTCTTTAGCTCTTTTGCTAGTGGAGGGGCCGGGCTTCCCGTCGTCGCCGTCGGCGTCTTCTTCCCTCTTCTCCTCTCGATGTTGACGCGTCGCTTCCTCCCGCTGTAATACTGGCTCTCCGCTCCGCATTAATATAGGCTTCTCATGACGTCACATGTTCCCATGACGTCACAGTCACATGCTCCGGGGCCATGTGCCCCGGAACATGTGACTGTGACGTCATGAGAAGCCTATATTAATGCGGAGCGGAGCGGAGAGCCAGTATTACAGCGGGAGGAAGCGACGCGTCAACATCGAGGAGGAGAAGAGGGAAGAAGACGCCGACGGCGACGACGGGAAGCCCGGCCCCTCCACTAGCGAAAGAGCTAAAGAAGTTAGTGGAGGGGCCGGCAGAAGGACAACGGAGAGCCGGACGAGACAACGGGAAGACCGGGCCTCTGTTAGCAAGAGAGCTAAAAAGAAGTTAGCGGAGGCCCGGCGGAAGAAAGAACCGGAGAGCGCGGAGACGACACCGGAGACCCCCGAAGTCGGAAAAGACCCCCGGAAGTCGGAAGAAGAGCGCCGGAGTCGGAAGAAGACCCCCGGAGCTGTGTAATAAATTACTTTAAAAACCTGTGTAGTGTTTTTTTATTGCAATTTTTTTCCACCAGGTGAATGGGTAGGGGTACGATGTACCCCATACTCATTCACATAGGGGGGGGGCTGGGATCTGGGGGCTCCCTTATTGAAGGGGCTCCCGGATTCCGATAAGCCCCCCGCCCGCAGACCCCGACAACCAACGGCCAGGGTTGTCGGGAAGAGGCCCTGTCCTCATCAACATGGGGGCAGGGTGCTCTGGGGTGGGGGGGCCGCAGGTCGCCCCCCTGCCCCAGAGCACCAAACCCCCCATGTTGAGGGCATGTGGCCTGGTATGGTTCAGGAGGGAGGGGGGCCGCTCTCGTCCCCCCTCTTCCCCTGCGGCCTGCCAGGTTGTGTGCTCGGATAAGGGTCTGGTTTGGATTTTGGGGGGACCCCCACGCCGTTTTTTTGGCGTAGGGGTTCCCCTTCAAATCCAGACCAGACCCAAGGGCCTGGTATGCCTCTGGAGGGGAACCCACGCCGGTTTTTTTTTTTATTTAAAATTTGGCCTGGAGTTCCCCCTCAAGATTCATACCAAACACAGTGCCTGATATTGGCGGGGATCCAAGTCGGATCCCCGTTCATTGAAAGTCGGACATATGTCGGCTTCATGTCGCAGGGCAAAGTCGGATCCAAAGTAGGACGGATGTCGTGTCGCACTAGTGTGAACCCAGCCTTAAAGCACCACCCTCCTTTTAAAGCTTCCAGTCTGTAATTTGAACTCAATCAGCATTACAGAGTGTTTTCCAGGCTTCCTCGTCAACACTGACACCTGTGTTAACGAGAGAATCACTGACATGATGTCAGCTGGTCTTTTGTGGTTGGGCTGAAATGCAGTGGAAATAGGTTTTTAAAGTTAATTTTCATGGAAAAGAGGGACTTTGCAATTAATTGCAATTCATCTGATCACTTTTTATAACATTCAGGAGTATATGCAAATTGCCATCATAAAAACGGAGGCAGTAGACATTGTGAAGATTAGTATTTGTGTCATTCTCAAAACTTTTGGCCACGGCTATAGAGGCTGTATAGTTAGCAAAATTAATGTTTACTTTGCAAAGTATTTGTTCATATACACACAACAAAAACAAAAATGCCCTTAAAAAGCACACCTCAAGTAAAAAGTATACAGTAAATTATTTATTTAACAAACATTTAAAAACAACAATTGATACAGAAAATAAGCCACATATTAAATGTCAACATATAAATCAATATTGCATTTTTGTCATAGACCTTTCCATGAGATCTGATTATGTCATGCAGATGACTGTCAGTAGTCTAGGATGACTGTGCTAGGTCTCCAAGCGTTTCGCGAGAAGAGTCTCGCTTTTTCATGAGAAGCAAAGATAGATGCGGATGATGGAAAGCTCCTGGCCTACTAGCTGGTATGAATCACTGTTTTTAAATGATTATGATACCTTAGACTAAAAAGATTTCAAAAAATTTAATAAACTGTCCGTAAGAATGAATGGATGAATGCATACACTGCCACCCATGCCACAAAGCTGATCTCACCCCCGGGAGCTGTGGAAGGGCGGGGAGATGGAACCAGTGGGAAACCGCAAAACCCGGAACCGGAGCAGAAGACACATGTCCCAAACTGGGAAAGCCCACACCCTGTGAGGGAGACACACAAACCCAACAGTGACTGGTGTATGTTCATATAGTTTTGTAAATCCACTACATGTGGTCTTTGTCCCCACTATGTAGATTCATCTCTCTATTTGCCCTGGTGACCATTGTCACAAAGAAAGAATTTTAGTGGATAGCCTTCATTTTATAGTTGTCATGAGCAGTGCTGATTTAGACCTTGTGGGGCATAGGCACTTCAAGTTTGGGGGCCCTGCAATGTAGACATTTAATTATATGACAAATAAAAAGTGAGCTGAAATGAATGATAAACCATGTTTGTTCTAAGAAAATGTTAGGTTCCGAAGAAGACACTTGTCTGTTTTTTGTTCTCAATTTTATTGACTGTAAGAATACACATTACACAGGTAATTGGAATAGGCAAGTCATACATCACAGTTATGCATCACACTACAATATTTACAAAAAGTATTTCTTTCTGCACTTAGCATCAATAAGAATCTTTACCTTAAGCTGGTTATAGATGGATAGAATCGTGTCCGGTTCAGCATGGACCCGCCGAGATTCGATCCATCTATGGGCAGGCTGGTTGTCAACCTGTTGGATTTTTTAAACATGATTACTGCCAGCAGCTTTAGCCACTAGCAGTAATCACTGTGTTCTGCTCGCCGGGAAGGCTCCCTGATGGCAGAATACAATAGCAAAGTGGGAGGAAAACAATTGATTTTCATTTTTTACAGTCATGATGAAAGGAAAGAAAATCACATAATCTTTGGGCTATCTAACTTATCAAACTATATTATCTTGAGGACACTGGTCTCGACAGCCAGTAGGCACAGAGCATTTAGTCTTTCATGGGTTATCGTGGTTTACAGATAATTTTTTATCAGTGCCAATTTACTGAACGTTCTTTCTTATGAACAACTAGTGACCATCATGCTCAAATATATTCTAAGAGCTACATTAACACCAGGAATGTAATCAGCAAGCCCTTCATCATGTAATAAAGCTGCCTGTTGAGATGGAGTGAGACATGACCAGAGCTTACAAATCTTAAGAAAAAATACATTTTACAAATTCTATGCTGACAACTACCTGAGATGGAAATACCACTGACTTTGGGGAGATTCATGGTCACTTCCTTTGTACCTCCAAGACAGGAAGTAAATAAAAATCTCCCTAGCAAGACACAGGCAACAAAAGAAAAAAAATCTCAAAGGGGTTTTATCAATCCAAAAACAGAAAGAAGTTTTGCCTTTGCATACATTTTGAACTTCAAAATTCACAACACAGGAAGTAAAATTTCTATGACAGCAGAAACTTAGCAGTCTACCAGCTTTAGATGTTTGTTTAATGTACATAAACACCAGATTCTTTCAAACTGTTAGAAACTGACTGAAATCTGACTTTTGAGTCTCTGGTTGCGATTTTGTGAGAATTTATTTACTTCTGAGTATATGCAGCTAGAGAGGTCAGGGATGGCTTGTTTCAAAGCTTTATTACTGCTTGGTAAGGATAAGTAAAGGTCTATAGTCTGGGCACAGGTGCACTTGAATCTAGGTTTGCTTTGATTGCCCAAAAATATTCAAGGGAAATTAAAAAAGAAACAGATTATTTTTTTCCTGTTACATAACTGGATGATTGGGCAAAAAAAATAGAGCTTTACCTTGTTCACTATGAAAAATGAAGATCTACGCTATTATTTTAGTTGCAAATTAAAATATTATTAAGGTTAGTTATCTAACCCTTGTCATTGGGTAAAATAATGAGACGTGTAATACTAAGATTTGTTAGTTAATCTCTTCCTATGTTCATACACATTAATGTAGCATTCTATTATTGTTATGCTATTAACTTCCCATTTGCTTAAAGCAATTTGTAGAGAAAAAATGAATAATTTGGATTGTTTGTATTCTGTTACCCCTTGTATATACAAATATATGTAATGGCAAAAGTGTATCTTAATTCAAAACCACAATGTTATATTTTACAGCTTGCCAATCCTTAGATGTGGTGGCTGCATTTGTTTTCTTTTTTCAGGCTTTTTATTTTCAGCTGGGGATTCTGCCAGTAACACATCTACTGTCCTAGAGTGGCAACTCTCTTTCTCTGTACTGATTCTATAGAAGAGAAGCGTTGCCCCCCTAGGCTACTTGTTCCTGATTGCCCTCTCCTTATTATAGGAGATATGGACTGTAGTACACAGAGGTAACTTGGGCAGGGCTGATAACATTGCTTAGGATTTTAGTGCAGCAGAGACGGAGTGCACATGAAGTTAAGAGCTTCATGGATCCCTGGCAGGGTTTGAAGGTATTTATTTGTACAAGAAGGATTTTTTAAGGAGACAAAATATGGGGGAAAGTGCACGTTTTGGAAAGATTTACTGAATGTTTTTTTTTGTGCCATGACTTTTCAAAATTAAATATTTGAAAGAGGAAAAACTCTTCTGATACAGCAATTGGTGAAATAAAAGTCATTTGAAAAGGGGTTGCTATTGGCGCTGTTTCTCCTTCTTAGGCTTAATATTATTTTAGTTATGTGTAACATTGAACAACAAACTAATTTGAATGCTCTAGAGACCAACTTCATCACTAAAGAATACCTAAAAATCTGAGGACCTCTGAAATTCATTTTTGAAGCACCAATATTGGTCGCAAACCAAATATTTTATTGAATCTTTGCTTTCAAACCTTGTCATTTGGAACCTCAGTCTTTAAAATCAAAATTTTTCAAAATACTTGCTTGAGGTGATTGTAGGTGTATTTAGTGTACTTGCAATAGAAATAATTGAGCACTGTCCATGATACTTTTTTTTATTTGCACTAACATATTATTTTTCAGGACAAGCTTTCGGGGTATGTCCCCTTTTTCCTCTGAAATATATATCCAACCCGTTATATCCAACACATCCCTTGAAGACTCCATGATCCTAAATACTAAGCTAAGAAACGTCCTTTTGCTAGTAGTAAACACATACTGGGTAAACAAGTTTTGACTATAAAGACTCGTGATATATTATTCAGGTCTAATGTTGCTGAATTTCCCATTAGCACTTTTACAACATGTATTTGCTGTATACATAGCTATTAGCTAACAGTAATGCCGCGTACACGCGATCGGACCTTTTTCAGACCAAACTCCCATCGGAATTCTGACAGAATTTCATTGGAAAAAAATAGAACAGGTTCTATTTTAAAATTCTGATGGAATTCTTTGGAATTTCTCCGATGGGGCCCACACACGGTCGGAATTTCCAATGAAAAAACTCAGACGGACTCCTTCTGACTTTTTTCATCGGAAATTACTATCGTGTGTACAAAGCATTACTTTACAATTACTTATGAAACTTCTGCTCTCCCAAAACCCACATTATCTTTTCCACCATATGGAAGAAGACAGGGAGCATATACAGATTATACAGATCTCAAGGATATAGATTATGGTTACCAGACGCCAGCTGGAGATGGGAAATAGCAGACTTCAAGGACTGTTTCAGCCTTCCTTAAAATGTGTATGCTCTTTTGACAGTAGACTGTTTCTAATTGAAGTACACATACAAGTGTTTTGCTTAACGGCAAAGCTAACCAGTTTGAGTCACTGGAAGTGGTAATTGCTTGATCATTAGTGTTAATTGCAATGGAAGTTCAATGGAGTGCAAATACTAGTTCAGCAATTAAATGATATGTTTGATTGCACTTTAGTGCCTCAGAAGCCAGAATCAAATGCCCATGCTCAAATTAGTGGAAAGGCTACATCCTAGGGCTAGATTTGCAGAGAGGTCACATACACAGAGGAACAAGTCACTGGAACCCATGGTGAGATTTGCAGCGGATGTTCTCTACTTTTCAGTGTCATCAGGGACGTGCAGTGAGGTCAGTGGCTGGTGAGACATTGGTTAGTATCAGAGCCAGATACACACAGGTTACATACACCATGATCGTTGGAGTGAGAGCAATAATTCTATCACTAACTCTCCTCTGTAACTCTAAACATGTAATCTGTAAAAAAAATGTAAAGCGTCGCCTTTGGAGATTTTTAGGTACTGAAGTTTGGCGCCATTCCACGAGTGTGCGCAATTTAAATCATGACATATTAGGTATCTATTTACTTGACATAACATCATCTTTCACATTATACAAAAAAATCATCTTTAGTGTTTTTTGTTTCTTTTTTATATTCATGAAACAGTTTTTTTCCAAAAGAAATGCGTTAGAAAATGCTGCGCAAATACCATGTAACATAAAAAGTTGCAATGACCACCATTTTATTTCCTAGGGTATCTGCTAAAACAATATATATAATGTTTGGGGGTTCTGAGTAATTTTCTAGCAAATAAATTATGATTATTAAAGAGAAGTGTCAGAATTGGCCTGGGTGGCAAGGGGTTAATTACCATAAGTAATATACAAATAATTATTATATATTGTTTTTAACGCAATTTACTATAGTTTCAAAAACTGTACTCAAGCAGGTGGCTTAACGGAAAAATTACTGAAGTTTGAAGTTATAACTTCCAACCAGTAATTTCACAGTAAATAGATAAATAATAAATTATTATCTTATAACATATAGCATAATAATATATGATTTAGCTTGATTATAAAAGTACCTTTTCAACAGCAGCAGATTCTCATTCTCCCTCTTAACAGTGTGAGAAAAACATGGGCTTGTGGGTAAATCTTATAAACATAAACCCATGTTTTTTCCTTGTAGTTAAGAGGGCTGCGCTGGAAAGGAGCATTCGTCTGTTAAACACATGCCCTTTCTATGACACTGTAGTGAGAGTTGTGCTCAACCTCAAAAGAGCTCAACATCTCAGTCTGTTGGAAACAGAGTGTGCCAGCTTGTATTTAAACTGGCAGCTCTGTATGTTGTTTCTGACAGGCTGCGCAAGGAGCCCCATATCTCCGGAACAATGGGTTTTTGTTTTTTTTATGTTCAGTGAGGCTCTGCCTCACTTGCCTCCCCTGACTGCACGTCTCTGAGTGTCATTCAGTTTTATAAGTGTACTTCGAATATGATAGAGGAAGCCCTGTAAAGGGTGTCAAATTAAAATTTGCCCATTAAAGTGTCCTGTAAAGTGTGTCAAATTAAGTTTTTTTATATCTGGCCACTCATATTGTCACGATCAAAGGATAAGACTCGAAGACCAGTTGTTATAACAGTGGGAAGATCACACAAAACCAGCAGGATAGGAACATAGGCAGGTCACCCTGGCATATGACGCTGGCTCACCTGAAGTGCGGAGTCTAAAGCCCTGTACACACGATCGGTTTTCCTATGGATTCTAATCCGATGGATTTTTCCATCGGAAATCCGATGAAACTGACTTCCATCAGTCTTGCCTACACACCATCAGTCAAAAATCCGACCGTCCCAAACGCTGTGACGTAAAACACTCCGACAAGCCGAGAAAAATGAAGTTCAATGCTTCTGAGCATGCGTCGACTTGATTCTGAGCATGCGTGTTTTTTTTGTCCGATGGAGTTCCACACAGACGATCAGAATTTGCCATCGTTTTTTTTCTCATCGGATAAATTTAAAACATGTTCTATTTTTTCTCACCGATGGAAAAAAGACCGATGGGGCCCATACATGATCGGTTTGTCCGATGAGAAAAGTCCATCAGACTGTTTTCATCGGTAAAACCGATCGTGTGTACATGGCATAAGTACTAACCGATGTTCACCAGAGCTCCTAAAGGTGAAGATGGATTTTGCTGTGTGTTAGCACCAGGCCGCAGTCCTCAGGATTGCCCCACCAGGAGTTGAGAAAGCTGGGGTCCAGTAGCGGATTAGGCAGGTAAGGATCAAACAGACGAGTAGTCAGTAAACAAGCCAAAAGGTCAGTAACGAATAGTTTCAGGTTGGGATCAAGCAGAAGCGTAGTTGAGGAACAAGCCAAGGGTCCAAGGGTGGATAATGAGTGGTAGCAAAATATGGATGGCAGCAAGGACGACAAGAATGAGATACTGACTGGGAAAGCACAATAATCTGGCAAACAGGAAGTGCAGAGACATGGCTTAAATCAGGAAGTTCATGGGAGGAGCAAAGAGTTTAGGGTTCAAGGCCGGATCAATCAAGGAATTGTCTAGGGGACTGTCCAGCATTCCAGGTAGCTCAGCAGAAAGAGACATTGCCTAACACAGCTAGAGGCTCCAGGTGGAAATCCAGTCCTTGACACGTACATGAGGTCCCTTGCTTTGTACATAGCCTTACTCAGTGGCATGAAATAAAGTGTAAAGTAGAAAACAAGGGATAGGAAATGTTTGGAAAAACTATTTGCAAAATTACTAACCTTCAGTACAGCAGCAAAGCTCAGTAAAGAACCAATCTTCAACCTGCTGATTAGACAATGAAGGACCAGCAGTATAGTGACGAATCAACCATTCTTCTCACTCTCATCATGCCTCTTGTCAGTATGATTACTGTGCAGTTCCTTTTTGCTGACACTGCTGAGACTCCTTTTTTGGATCCCATGAGGACCCCACCATTGGAGAGCCAATAGGAAGTGTCCACGTCAAGCAGGCAGTGATATGATTACCTGAAGAAGGTTCTGGCCTCCTGTATAAAGAAGAAGATAGAAGATCCAAGACCAAAAAGTCATACAACCACGGATTAAGTTGAGTAAATAGGGATTTTTTCTTTTATGCAGATAATTAGTTAAAAGGGGGTTGGGGAGAGGCAGTGGGAGTGTTGGGCATTGGTAGGGGAAGCACAGAGTTTACCTTTAAAATACAATTGTATGCTTGTTTAAATTATTATCATTTTTTGGCTTATAATTGTATCAGAAGAAGATAAAAACAGTACTGAAATTTACAATATATTTGGCTTCTACAACTATCCCAATAATTTAGGTCCATTTTCTGTAGATATTAAAATAATTTGTCCAGTACTTTTTGAAATGCAAATTATGGTTCTTCTTCTTTGGCACTTAAAAATAAAACTAATGTAATTTATAATCTGTTCAACATTTATCTCCTTCTGGAAATGATAGGTGCCTAGCTATCATACTTTCTTAGTCACTGACCTGGTGAATCACAGGGATGAAATGTTAACGTGGTAATAAACCTTATCCATGAGGGGCTTTCCTATTTTCATATATATTGTAAGGATGTTGGCAACCATAAGCTACTGCTAATAAAAAAAAACACTTTATCCACAGAGTTTAGGGAGTGTGTGCTGAGGTTCCAACAAAAAATAAAAATAAAAAATTGTAGCTTATCAATCCTTTATTTTCACCTGGTGATCCATTCAGTAACACACTTCCTGTCTTTTGGCAGCCTCTCTATCTATGGAGAAGCAAAGGAGACATCTTTGTACAGAAACATTGTAGAAGGTAGTGTTATATGGACTAGTTGACAGACTTTACATAGGTGACTTAAAGTGGTTGTAAAGACTAAACATTTTTAGCTTAATGCATTCCTTGCATTAGGTTAAACAGTTTTAGGTTAAAGTATTGCCCCACCCCCATAATACTTACCTGAGTACCTCACTTAATCCAGCACTACGCACATTGGCAGCAGCTCTCTCCTCTTCTCCTCGCTCTCACAGGCTTTGCAGAAAGCAGCGGGAGCCATTGGTTATTGGTTAACTCGTCTATCTGCGCATTACATAAAGTATGATCTTGTTTTACATGATATAACAAAAGTATCAAAGTATCATAGTAGGCAAGGTTGAATAAAGACAATAGTCCATCCAGTTCAACCTGTGCAGGTGCACGTGTGTCCGTGTCTATAATTATTTCACATATCCCTGTATGTCGTGTTCCTTAATATGAAAATCTAAAAGTCTCTTAAAACTATCAATACTCCCTGCAGCCACCATCAATTGTGGAAGAGAGTTCCACATCCTTATTGCCCTGACAGTGAAAAACCTTCACAGTTTAAGGTTAAACCGCTTCTCTTCCAATCACAGAGTAACAGATTAATAAAAATATACTATAGAGTGAGGATTTAAGACATCTCTCCTCAATTCCCCCCAGTACAAATCCCCACCCCCGCCCAGCACAAATCCTTAAATGCTCAAATTTCCCCTCTTCCCCCTCCAAATCACCCTCCCAGCACAAATCTCCCTATCCCCCTCATAGCACATACCCCCCCCCCAAATTTCCCCTCCTAGCTCAAATACCCTCCAATCATCCCTATTAGCACAAATACCCTACCCCCTCATAAAAAATTCCCTCCTAGCACAAATTTCCTCTACCATATCACCAATTCTAGCACAAATCTTCATCCTCCTTCCACCCGCCCAACACAAATACCCCCCAATTCACCTTTCCTAGCACCCCCCTTCCAAATTTCCCCTCCTAAAACAATTCTTACTCCCTGTTGCTCCCCAAATTCCCCCACCCAACACAAATCGCCTCCCCCCATCTCCTTGTGGTGTCCCCCCCCCCTACCTCACATGATGCCACAGTACCCAGGGCAGCCACCCCTCCTGCCCACCCCTTGTCCTGGCCCTGCCTGTCAGAAGTACATGATTTGTCTCAACCCTCTAACTGCTTTATCTGCAGGACAATATGTTCTGTTGGAAAAACAACAGACCTACTGGCCAGATCAAAAGGTAAAGATAGGTAAAGATAAAGGAAAGAAAGCCTAATAAAGAAAATTAATGCAGCCATCACATCTAAGAATTGGTAAATTGCAATATTATTATTATTAATATTATTATACAGGATTTATTTAGCGCCAACAGTTTGCGCAGCGCTTTACAACATTAGTACAGACAGTACAGTTACAATACAATTCAATACAGGAGGAATCAGAGGGCCCTGCTAGTTAGAGCTTACAATCATATAATAAATGTTTGTGTTTGGGTTTATTACCGCTTTACATACAGTAAATAAAGCTAAAAGTAAGTAACTATAGTTCTGCTACCAGTATTTTCATACTCAGGCTGACGGTAGAAGCCTCTGTATGTTTCATGGTATAGGTTCCTTTTCATTACTGAATTAGTGAAGTTATACAGGTTCCATGGTTCATCGGATTTAGGCACTGTTACTGCAAATAAATGGCTCTTGCAATTCATACATGAATGAGTATTTAGTGTAAGTAGAGCAAGCAGTATTGATAACATTCACAAAAAGGTTTCAGACGCTGGCGTTCCCTCTTGGGAGAGATAAATTCCTTCAAACAGTTGAGTACAATAATCAAACTAAACCAATTGGTCTACTCTAAACTAAAGTGGCTGATAATGCAGAGAAATAGGCTGCATTGCCACCATGTGAAATGTAAAGTACACAATGGTACAAACTTGGACACTTTCACATGCATATTTACAAATGCTATTAGTAAAGTTTTACATACAGATAACCGATTCTTTAAGCTTACTGGTCCTTTAAACAGCAATGTCATGTTTTTTTTTTTTTTTTTCACTCTCCTTAAAAAAAGTAAATCCGTTTAAAGCAGATAGCTCTTCTCAGACATTCTAAGTATTCATGGCATTCAGCAGATTATCTTAATTGCATCCTTAGTTAATATTCCCCCTTCATTGACATGTACTCCATGTTCCGCGGAAGCTGCTAATGCAGTGCTAGCAGGCCGTGCATGCCGTTAGGGATAATGCACTGAATTTTAAAATTCATTATGCTTATTAATGACTTTGAAATATATTCCGGTATCTTGCACATCTTCCAGATATCAGATCGCATTACGATTTGGAAGATAGTTTTTATCACTCGACAGTGAGATGGAAAATAAGTAAATATTTCAAAGACAAGTGAAAATCCTGTCACTTAATGAAATGTGTTACACTGAATAAAAACAAACACGAAATAAGCTACAGCTGAGCTCAGTAATCCTTTTTCCTTCTCTTAGAGAGAATTATTAAACATGGAAATACATTGGATGGAAGATTGTTCTATGACTGATTAGTTCCTAGCCTAGCAGCATGGAAAAACAACATATTATATATTCACTGCAGCTGTCTGCTTGAAGCAGCTGGATTGACACAAAAATCCTTTGGAATTGCAGTCTCTATGGATGGCATGGTTTAAAGCAAAGCTAATCAAACATAAATGTTTGCCTGAGGCAACTTGAAGCATTACACATGTCAGGGCCACAAATCGTAATCTATAGCTGCTGGAGAATACGAGTACTGTGCATGGCGAGGTTAGAAATTTAAGAGAACCGTAATGAGACTGAAATAATATGGAGGTGTGCAGTGTTTAACTGAGCCCATAGGAACGTTTAAGGCAAATCTCTGGGAAAAATAAGCATATAACAGTTGAGTACGTTTGGGGCTTGTTTGCTGCATGCTGAATCGCATAAAAAAACAAAAAAACACATAACAGTATCCTGCCCCCCTCCCCCTTCCAAAGGTCTAATGGTGGGAGGCTGCTATTAAAATGAAAGTTGGGCCTTGCAATATTTGTAGCAACAAAAAGCAGTGCAATGCAGTCACTTTTCTAACTGTACCGTATACTTATTTATTTGGTTCAATACAGTCACTGAGTTTAGGAAAATAGGAAAAACCCTCATGGATGGGACTTTAACGGCAACACAAGCCGATGCAGTAAATTATCACTCTTTTGGTACCATATAGTATAAAATATACAAAACTTTATTTATAACAAAGAAGAACGGAATAAAAACATTGTATATAGTGAGTAGAATTATAGGGGTCTGATAATGTTGATATATAGATATATATATATAGATATATATCTATATATCTATATATATTGTGACAGCAGGAAGGTAAAGTCACCTGGTTGCATCCAGGGGGGTAGATATATTTCGCCCAGATTCAGGCTTTACGCCGACTTATACAACTAGGTGGAGAGTTGTATAAGCCCAGCTGATCTAGTGGGCTCATGGATGACTCATACCTCTAGGGAGAGTGTGGGGCGTCGTGCAGACAGGGAGTTGATGAGACCAGCTGAAGCTTGTCAGCTCATTTAGGCCTCTATAAGAACTCCCAGCTTCATTAGATGTTAGCTCATGCCTGGACCCAGACCTGTGTGGACTGTCTAGGGAGAGTGAACCCCTGTGCGGTGAGACAAAGCCTGTGTGGCTATTTGCTTGGACATTTAAAACCAGGGACTTAGGGACTAGGACAGCACTAGGCTGATCCCAGTTGTTAGTTAGGAAACCTGTATGTTTAGTCAGAGGTCAAGTTGACCAGGATTTATTTTGTTTATGTTTCTTTTGCTTTGCTGTGTTTTGTCACTGTAAATAGAAAATAAACCGCACCTTTTTGATTTTGAAAACCACAACCTCCGTTTGCTGGGCCTGTTTTTGTGTGGGGAGCCCATCCCGGGGGTCACACACACCCGCTGCCGAGCTAACCCCCTCACAGTTGGTGGAGAACCAGTGGCAGTTTTTTTTTAAGCCAGCATGGAGGAGATACTGAAGCAGCTGGCTCTAGCAAATGCCAATCAACAGCAGACAAATGCAGGTTTGCAAAAGAGCCTTGCAGCTCATCAACAGAGCCTTGCAGCTCAACAACAGAACTTCGCAGCCCAGCAGCAAGCTCATCAACAGAGCCTTGCAGCCCAGCAGCAGACAAACGCAACTTTGCAACAGAGTCTGGAGGCTCAGCAACAAGCCCAGCAGCAATCTGAGGCCCGCTTCATAGACCTGTTGCAGAAGCAAGAGCAGAGACTACAACAACAGATGGAAGCAGCAATGCAGCAACGTCCGCAGACCAGTGAGGAAAGCCGTCCCACTAATACCGCGTCCTTTGGGGTGAGTCGTTTATTGACAAAAATGACTGGAGAGGATGATCCAGAGGTATTTTTGACCACATTTGAAAGGACCGCTGAAAGAGAAAAGTGGCCTGAGGAGCAGTGGGCTGGACTGGTGGCTCCTCTGTTAACTGGTGAATCGCAGAAAGCTTACTATGACCTAGAGCCTAACCAAGCAAAAGACTATGTGATGCTAAAAGCTGAAATATTGGCAAGGCTGGGTGTCACCCAGGCTGTCCGGGCTCAGCGTGTGCATAACTGGACTTTCCAGCTTGGAAAACCCCCCAGGTCTCAAATGTATGATCTCATTCACCTGAGCAGAAAGTGGCTACAGCCAGAGACTTTGTCCGCACCAAAGATTGTGGAACGTGTTGTAATGGATCGGTTTTTGAGAGCTCTTCCTACTGCCATCCAAAAGTGGGTAAGCCATGGAGACCCAGAGATGGCCGATGGTCTTGTGGATCGTGTGGAGAAATACTTGGCTACAGAGAACCTGACGGCCTCTTCCAGAGACACTCGGACTTTCCACCCTAAGACCAGACCATCCCCAGGGGCGGATAAGAGGATTCCAAGGGGTGAGGGTGGAGAGAGTGAGAGGGTGGGAGCTCTACCCCAAGTTTGGCGAGAACAGCCTGGGAAATCAGCGGCTCAAGAGGCCGCAAGAAGGATCGTTTGCTACCGCTGCCGGCAAGCGGGACATATTGCAGCCAATTGCCCGGTTGTGGAGGAACCCATGCAGTGTGACTTTCTGACGGGCAGACGTCAGTCGCTGTGTGCGACAGTCGCATGCACTGCCATTCGAGGAACTGAGAAACATTTATGAAAAATGTGTGTTAATGGTAGAAATGTTGTGGTATTGCTGGATTCAGGTAGCCTTGTGACCCTGATAAAGGCTGAGTTAGTTAAAACAGAGGTCTCTGGGAATAGCAAGGTAGCTGTTATTTGTGTGCATGGGGACACCCGAGAGTATCCAGTGACTACAGTGTGTTTCGAGACCCCCAAAGGTACCCTCTCTCATCCAGTGGGCTTAGTATCTCAGTTACCGCATGACGCCATTGTGGGAAGGGATTTTCCGAAGTTCTGGGAACTGTGGGATGATCCTGAGCCCCCCACTGGTGCCCCTATGTACCAGGAATGTGATAGCCAGAACTCCCCTGAGAGTGGTGAGGACTCTCCGGAATTTCCCTTATCAGTATTGGCAGGGGAGACTCAAGAAACTGGAGAGGAGCCCACCTCCTCAGACGAAAACCTACCGTCTGTGGAGTTTTCTGATCTTGAGGTTCACAGGGAAAACTTTGCCACAGAACAGTTGAAAGACCCCGCCCTAATAAAGGCACGGGAAAACGTAGTGAAAATAGATGGCGAGTTAGTGAACCCAGATAATACCTGCACTTACCCATACTTCAGCGTAGAGAAGGACCTACTGTATCGGGTGGCAAAAAGGGCAGAAGAAACCGTTGAGCAGCTTGTGGTGCCCAAACCTTACAGGAAGTTGGTGTTGGAGTTGGCCCATGGGCACATTCTTGGAGGTCATCTGGGGACAGAGAAAACCCGAGAGAGGGTATTACAGAGATTCTATTGGCCGGGGGTGATGAAGGACATAGAAAATTATTGTTCCTCCTGCCCTGTGTGTCAGAGGTCGGCCCCGATGCCACATTTCCGTAGCCCGCTGGTCCCTCTACCCATCATTGAGGTCCCGTTTGAGAGGATCGCCATGGATTTGGTAGGTCCTATAATCAAGTCCGCTAGGGGGCACCAGTACATATTAGTTATAATGGACTATGCCACCCGTTATCCAGAAGCGATCCCTCTCCGAAATACCTCGGCCAAAACCATAGCCAAAGAGCTATCTCTTGTGTTTAGCCGGGTGGGTATTTGTAAAGAACTGCTTACGGACCAAGGTACACCCTTTATGTCCCGGGTTATGAAGGAGCTGTGTAAATTGTTCAAAGTGACGCAATTACGTACATCTGTGTATCACCCCCAAACCGATGGGCTGGTTGAAAGGTTCAACAAAACCCTAAAACAAATGTTGAAGAAAGTGGTGGATAGAGATGGAAAGGATTGGGACTGTCTACTTCCTTATCTGATGTTTGCTATTAGGGAGGTGCCCCAATCCTCTACGGGATTCTCCCCCTTTGAGTTACTGTATGGGAGACACCCAAGAGGGCTGTTGGATATTGCCAAGGAAACTTGGGAAAGTGAGAGTTCTCCCCACAGGAGTGTGATTGAGCATGTCGCCCTGATGCAAGACCGAATTGCACAGGTAATGCCCATCGTGAAGGAACATTTGGCCCAAGCGCAGTTAGCACAGCAGAGAGTGTACAACCGTGGAGCCAAGACCCGTACCTTTTCCCCGGGGGATAGGATACTGGTACTTGTCCCTACGGTTGAAAGTAAATTCCTTGCCAAATGGCAAGGCCCCTACGAGATAATGGAAAAAGTGAGCGAAGTGAATTACAAGGTCAGACAACCAGGAAGGCGAAAGCCCGAACAGATCTATCACGTTAATCTGTTGAAAGCCTGGAGGGATAGAGAGTCCCTAGTCGCAGACACTTGGTCACCAGCTCAAACTGGTTGCGTGATTCCTGAGGTTGGAATAGCAGCCACCTTGTCACAACCCCAACAACAGGAGATTAAGGAGTTTGTGCTTCGCAACAAGGAGGTATTCTCTGAGCTGCCGGGACAAACATCTGGGGTAGAGCATGACATCATTACCCCGCCCGGTGAAAGGGTGAAGTTAAAACCCTATCGGATCCCAGAGGCCCGACGGGAGGCAATACGGGAGGAAGTACAGAAAATGCTGAACTTAGGGGTGATAGAGGAGTCCCAAAGTGATTGGTCTAGTCCCATTGTGTTGGTGCCTAAACCGGATGGGAGCTGGCGATTTTGTAACGATTTTCGTCAGTTGAACAAAGTTACAAAATTTGACACCTACCCCATGCCACGTATAGATGAGTTGATCGACCGGCTGGGAACAGCCCGATACATGACGACTCTTGACCTCACAAAAGGGTATTGGCAAATCCCCCTGGCCAAGTCGGCCAAAGAGAAAACCGCATTTGTAACCCCAGACGGGGCGTTCCAATATAAAAGAATGCCGTTCGGGTTACAGAATGCGCCGGCCACATTCCAGCGGAAAATGGACCAGATGCTGAGGCCCCATCGGAAGTATGCTGCGGCTTACCTGGATGACATAATTGTCCATAGCACAGATTGGGCCTCACATCTGCCAAAAGTGCAAGCAGTCCTGGACTCTGTTCGGGAAGCGGGGTTTACGGCTAACCCCAAGAAGTGTACCATTGGGCAGGAGGAGGCCAAATATCTTGGGTACACCATTGGGAGGGGAGTAATAAAACCCCAACTCAACAAAGTCGAGGCCATCCAGAGTTGGCCACGTCCCAACAGCAAGAAGCAGGTACGAGCCTTTCTGGGAATCGCTGGGTATTATCGGCGATTCATTCCCCACTTTGCTTCTAAGGCTGTGCCCCTAACCAACCTGACGAAGGGGAAAGGGTCGGTCATGATTAAATGGACCCCCGAGGCTGAGGCAGCATTCCAATTCTTGAAACAAGCCTTATGTAGCCAGCCAGTGTTGTACTCACCCGACTTCTCTAAAGACTTTGTCGTACAAAGTGATGCGTCAGATGTGGGGTTAGGAGCAGTATTGTCCCAGGTCTGGAACGGGGAAGAGCACCCAGTCATTTACCTCAGCAGGAAGTTGAAGTCCCATGAGGTAAATTACGCCACCGTTGAAAAGGAGTGTTTAGCGGTGAAGTGGGCTCTAGATTCCCTTCGGTACTACCTGCTAGGTAGGCACTTTGACATGGTTACGGATCACGCTCCGTTAAAGTGGATGGCTCAAAACAAGGAAACAAATAGAAGAGTGAATAGGTGGTTCCTGGCCCTCCAGGAATTCAACTTCACAGTAAAGCATCGCCCTGGCGTTCAAATGGGGAATGTGGATGCTTTGTCTCGAGTACATGAATGCCTGATTGCTGGTGTTCCAACCCCGAGGTTAAAACAAGAGGGGGGGGTATGTGACAGCAGGAAGGTAAAGTCACCTGGTTGCATCCAGGGGGGTAGATATATTTCGCCCAGATTCAGGCCTTACGCCGACTTATACAACTAGGTGGAGAGTTGTATAAGCCCAGCTGATCTAGTGGGCTCATGGATGACTCATACCTCTAGGGAGAGTGTGGGGCGTCGTGCAGACAGGGAGTTGATGAGACCAGCTGAAGCTTGTCAGCTCATTTAGGCCTCTATAAGAACTCCCAGCTTCATTAGATGTTAGCTCATGCCTGGACCCAGACCTGTGTGGACTGTCTAGGGAGAGTGAACCCCTGTGCGGTGAGACAAAGCCTGTGTGGCTATTTGCTTGGACATTTAAAACCAGGGACTTAGGGACTAGGACAGCACTAGGCTGATCCCAGTTGTTAGTTAGGAAACCTGTATGTTTAGTCAGAGGTCAAGTTGACCAGGATTTATTTTGTTTATGTTTCTTTTGCTTTGCTGTGTTTTGTCACTGTAAATAGAAAATAAACCGCACCTTTTTGATTTTGAAAACCACAACCTCCGTTTGCTGGGCCTGTTTTTGTGTGGGGAGCCCATCCCGGGGGTCACACACACCCGCTGCCGAGCTAACCCCCTCACAATATATAGACTATCACATTTAGAATTTGTAATGCACTTGTTTGTCTCTTTTAAGGCACAAAGTTTTCAGTCTATGATGACCTTCACCGCCAGTTAAGAAGCTGTCTTATCTAACTAATTTGATCCAGAACTGTCATGGCAGTGCCCATGTTTCTTTCAGTTTCTATCGGTCACATGATGTATACACCCTTTTACACGCATATACACCCATTTAACTGTTCCCTTGCTACTAAGAAGATATGAATGCTGATTGGACTAATTATACCTAGATTACTAGTCACACCTAGATTACAACCTAAAACCAGCCTAGACCTTATGCATATTCATAAATATAAAATTGTATAACCTCAGAAACACTTTCAATTTACCTGCTTTATTGAGAACTGTGTATTGTGTTTCTCCACTGCGGTGTATGAATAAAAATTCACCTATTCTGATCTACTATCTCATCTGAATGGTCTTGGTTGGAGACTCCTTAACCTGTTTTAACATTAGGAAAGGTGTAAAGGCTATTCATATAGCTTCCCTATATTGCACCCAGGGTGGTGTCCACCATTTGGGGACAATTTTATTGGTGATCCATGATTGTGTAAACACTATGCATCTATTATGTTGCAAGATAGGGAAGTTAAATGAATAGTCTGTACACATCTCCTATATACAATTTTTTTCATTTTGTTTTTCATTGTTATAAATAAAGTTTTGTATATTTAATATTATAATATTATATGGTACCAAAAGAATGATAATTTAATGCATTGGCTTATGTTGGCGTTAAAGTCCTCTCCATGAGGGTTATACCTATTTTCATATATATTGTAGGGATGTTGGCATTAGTAAATGTTTTTTGAATGAGTACTGTCTGCTTCAGAGAGAAGGGAGAGTGCAAAACTGTGAGTGCTGAAACATGGAAACGTCAAGTTAAATTTGCAATAAAATGTATAAAGTCATATTATGGCAAGTTCTCCTGCCATATCCCCAGCACTTAGCTCTTCACAGAGGAATCTGCTAGGACTGCCATTGAAATGTAGCGATACCCCCAGTTAAGAGGGTTGCCTGTATGATTTTTTGGGCCCTGTAGTGCACCGCTGTCAACCCCTGGCAATCGACTCTAACCTCCCTTGGCACAGTTAGTAGGGGATGATAGGATTGTGAGGCCTGTAACTCACAGCGGCACAATCCTATGGCAAGGACACACAGTTTTAAAACCTTCCTTTACCTATCTCTTCCGTAAAGTAAAGAACACAGACACTAATATACTTAACCCTTGTATGTTTACTTATATTAGTGGGTAAGCAGTAAAACAGGTGGGTACAAGTCATATGCAGAGCCCTGCAATAAACAGTGTTAAACAAACAGACCACTATTCAATGCTATGCAACTCTAACAGTCCCCTTTGCAGCTACTTCCCCTCGTGGACAATATGGCGCCCAAGAATGTCTGCGCTACCCAGTCAGGCCTGACTAAACTAAATGGAAGTTCTGTAGGGAAATCTTTGCTAGCAACGGTGGTGCACTTGAAGAACAGAATTTGTAATCCACCAAGGCAACAAAGGTACTGTGTCGGTCTATGAGCAGGTGCTCTCTCACCCAACCGGACCAGTCCGCATCCGTCTCTTCCGCTGCGGTGTCTAAGTACACCGATCCATCGACATCCGGGTCTTCGGTCCTCCTGGCAAAGGCGCAGTATCAAGAAGAGACGTCCCTCAGACTCCTCGGTGCGCGCGGAAGGCTCTTTGGAAAGAAAGGGCAGGCTTCTGGCCTAAAGTCACAGGAACTCTAGCGGCAGTTCAGCTTGCTGGCCTGGCGTTGTCCAAAGAGAAAGAACTGGGCTCTGCCTCTCCCTTATAAAGTCCACCCCAGCAGTCCTTGCGCGGGGCAAGGAACCCTGGGTGCCTAAAAGTGTACTGGGTAATGTAGTCTCTGAGGGATTTAAAAGGTAATACCCCATTACAGAAATATCAAATATTATAAAGACTTTGGGCATACTCTACTGAAAACTTCTATTTGCAATATACATTAGCAAACAGTGGCATACCTTGGGGTGTAGGACATGAAGAAGAAGTCAGCCTCAGGTAGAGAAAACTGGGGATGCTCTAAAATCACATTCTAATTCACCTTTATATACAAGCACCCAGTGGCAGGAAGTGCACGTCTAGAGGGAAGCCAGGGGTGCTGTACATTTTATAACACTGGGAAGAGAAGCAGCATCAGCTATGCAGTAACATTCTCTGAGCTGCTCTGTCTTTCTGAGTGACAGGCCCAGCCGGGAGAACGCTACACTGGTCACTGAACACGGCACGCATAGCAAGGGGCGGGGCCAGAGTGTCAGTGGAACACAAGGCCCCACCCACCCGCGGTCCGGGCCCCTCCTCGATCTAAAAAAAATGCGGCACTGGCACTGGCTGCGCGCCGCTGAATATTGCCGATTTGCGGGCAGCACATGGGCTTAATGGGCGCCTCTGCTTTGGGCCCCTAACAGTGACAGGGCCCTGGGCAGCTGCCCCATTTGCCCTGCGGGAAAGACGGCCCTGCATTTGACTTGATATCACTGTGCTGGAGATAGCAAAACGGTTTAAAAAAAAACACCCTAGTTGTGGAACTAATGGTCTTAAAGCGGAGTTTCCCCTGAAAAAAAAATATTAAAAGCCAGCAGCTAGAAATACTGCAGCTGCTGACTTTTAATTTTAGGACACTTACCTGTCCTGGAGTCCAGTGATGTCGGCAGCAAAAGACGAGCAGCAGAAGCGACCGTTCTCACTGGTCCCTGTTGTCACTCTGCTGCCCCCACCGCCATCCTCGGTGAGGGAACCCGGAAGTGAAGCCTTACGGGTTCACTGCCCGGTTCCCTACAGCGCATGCGCGAGTCGTGCTGCGCCGTTCTCACTGGTCCCTGTTGTGTTCTGGGAGCCGAGTGTCTCCCAGAACACAACGGGTATTCCACGGGAAGTGACGTTCTACCCGCTGAATACCCGCAGAGAGCACTCCTGGAAGTGGGTGCAAATACCTGTCTTAGACAGGTATCTGCACCACCCTCCCCCCTGAAAGGTGCCAAATGTGACACCGGAGGGGGGGAGGGTTCCGATGAGCGGAAGTTCCACTTTAGGGTGGAGCTCCGCTTTAAGGTCTTAAGAAATGTAGTACTTTTATTAGACACAAAAATTATAACCAATTTCAAGGAGAGAGATATTAGAAGATAGTTGGATGGATTACCGTATATTACCAAACACAGCAAGTAGGCCAGAGTGTTATTTGTTGCCCAGTTCAGCTAAATTCCTATTTCATTTAGTAGCCAAATTTGATATTTTCAATGTTAAATCAATGGAAAACATTTGTCCTGCATGGAAAATAGCCTAATAGAGAGAGAATTGCTATACATTTTTTTATATAAATACACTTGTAGCAGGTGTTTGCTTTAAGGCCCAGAGACTTCCATACCCAGGATGCATTTCCCCGCGCAAGGACTGCTGGGGCAGGGTATTTAACCAGGGGGGGGCCGGAGAACTTTCTCTTTGGACCCCGCCCGCCCAGCAAGTGGAACTCTGTTCTGAGTCTGCTGAGAATACAGGGCCTGAAGCCTAGGCCTGTATTATTCCAAAGAGCCTTCCGTACAGACTGAGGAGCCTGAGGGACGTCGCATCCTGCTGCTGTTTTGCTACTACCAGGAGGACCGAAGACCTGGGTGTCATGGAATCTGTGTACCAAGACATAGCAATGGAAGATACGGACACGGACTGTTCCGGTTGGGTGAGAGAACACTTGCTCATGAGAATAATACAGGATCTCTAGACCCAGTAACTGTTGTTCGGAACTAACGTTAGTGTTTGCAGTTGCACACCGGAGGGACAGTGCATTGAATAACGCTAGTAGATTTGTTCTGGGTCACCAAGTTATCACATTCCTTTATTCTTGTGGATTACAAATTGTTCCAGAAGTGCACCACCATTTGCTAGCGAAGATCTTTCTCTGCAGAACTTTCACATAGTACAGTCAGGCCTGACTTAGTAGTAGTGACATTGCTGGGTGCCATCTTGCCCATGAGGGAGAAGAGCTGCAGCGGGGTCCGTTAGTTTCTTGCTAAAGAATTGTATATCTGTCTGTGTGCTAAAACAGTCTTTCATTGCAGGGCTCTGCATATGTCTATGTATACTGTTTGCCTGCTTAACCATTATTTTCAGTAAAGTACCAGGGTTAAGTATATCAGTTGTTGGTGTCATTTACTGTGCAGGAAAAACGGTTAGTGATAGCTACACCATACTGTTGTGTGCCCTTTTATTGTGGGATTGTGCTGCCAAGAATCACAGGTTACACAATCCCATCATCCCCTACTAACTGTGTCAATTGCCGGTGGTTGACAGTGAGTGCTACAGGGCCCGAAACAAATCAAACCAGCGGTCCTCATAGCTGGGGGTATCGCTACACACTATTTAGTCTTATGCATCTTTAATATCTTTGGAATTTATGTAATCTATCAACAATCCAAGGCCTAATGATTAAAAAAATACAAAGTATGATGGGCCAGTTTACACTTACTAGTAGCAATGCTCAGTAAAACAAGGTTGTTGCCACATGTTGCGGCACTGCTCATAGCATTGTGCAGTGCCATTGTTTTTTTCATTTCTTATTCACTTGAATGGCACCCCAACACACAAAAATAGTTGTGGGCATCATATCCGTGCTACAGTGCCCAACACATACTGTGTGTTGTAGTGTGCCGCGCTAGAAAGATGGGTCATGTCCAGCTTTGCCCACTTTATAGTGTGTTTGCAGCTACCTTAGCCCAACACACATATGTAATTGTAATGCAAAACACAAAAATGGGCCGTAAATTACTGTTTTATGAGTTTAAGCCTATTCGTACAATATAGGTTTTGGTGGTTTTCTGCCCTGGATGGATTGGAAAAAGAATCCCAAAGAAGAAGTACAGGAGGAAGAATAATGAAAGGAAGAACAACATGGAGGTCAATAAGTTATGTGGAAAATAAAAATTAGAGAACTGGGAGAGAGAAGGTGGAGATTAAAATACTTGAATATGACTTGGATAAGTCTTTAGAGTGTCAATCAGCACCTGGCCACACCTAGTCCTGCCCCACTGCTCTCTGGATTGACACCACTGCCTCTGTTGCTTCCCACTGTGAGCTGCAATGTCTGGGAAGGGAGCATGTGAGACATTAATGAAGGAGTATTTGACTTAGAAAAGATTAAAAAAAAAAAAAAAATTCCTTTATGAGGCTTGTGTATTACATTATAGCATAATACTTGTGTAGACTGTCATACTTTTAGCTCTACTAAATTACATTTTGTTTTTTAAAGCACTTTGTATCATAAACAGTTAAAATATTTTTTTTAAAATCCTTTTTACATTCTTTTCAACCTCTTTTTCTTTTTTTTCAGCCCTGCTGAAATTCTGTTGCTACTTTGCAGCCACTTCTGTCTATATACTGTACATGAACTCCAGAGATGGCTCCATGGCAGATATTCTGATTGTGATGACCGTGGACCATGCTTGCAAAATATGTGTATAAAATGCTAATACATTCTATGCAATAGATTTGATCGATCTATCTATCTATCTATCTATCTATCTATCTATCTATCTATCTATCTATCTATCTATCTATCTATCTATCTATCTGTCTATCTATCTATCTTCCTATTTATCTATCTTTTCCACACATTGTAGATTAAGCTACCTAAGTAAGTTTGTGCATTTTATAATTAGCCTAATTTATTTTGAGAGCATCAATAGAAGCATACTATTTTGTTCCCTGATGTCTAGTTAGGATTGCCATATGAGCCTTTTCTATTGTCCTGGATGTCTTTGTTTTCTTGTTCATTTCCTCCACGTCCGCCATATACCTAAACAGTTTATATGTCAAAAATATTGAAGGACGCTAGCTGGCTATCTGCCCACTCTTTAACCATCACCTCAAAGGTGTAACCCTATGTCAGAAAGCATTGGCAAAATAAAAAACAAAAGAGCAGTATAGATAGTGTCCAATTTGTCTATCATGGAAAAATATAACTTCTACTTTAGATAGTAAACTATCAAATCTATGTATGCCCTATCACAATCTGCCTAGCTCCTGGGTCAGAATGCAGAAATAAAACACAAGAATTATGGCTTTACTTTCCATAGCTTTTTCAAAGTAAATCTGCTATGACAGAATTTTTTGAGCTGCTATTGCTGACCTCTTTTTCTGAAAATACTAGTGGCCTGGCTGTCATGTTGATGATGTGGTTTCAACGATTGTCGAGTAATTAAATTAGAACAAGTTTAGAAATAAGGAATTCTGACACTTCTCTAACATGGGCTCATGCCCTGCATGCTTGCTTCAGGCTTTTGATTCCGATATAAGAGGGCCAGATACAGCCAGACAGTGAACATAGTACCTTATATAAGCAAGTAGGTGACTTCTGCCAGGGCTCATTCTAATGGGTATGCCAATGCAGAGTGAAGTAAAAGCTCCTTAGATGGTGTAGCACACCCCTAAAGAGCTGCTGGGAATTTTGATCCTATTTTCCCCCCCTTAGAGCACACATAGTCAGGCACACAGCATTTACTGCATTTTTCTACTGGCACCAGAGAACAGTCTAGGGGTTTCATTTTTTTTTTCTTTTTTTAAACAGTGAACTGGGATAGGGAGAGGGAGCAAGAGATACCATGAAAAACTGTAGAACCGGATTACTTGAGTACTCCTCAATTTCTGGCTGTACTTCACAAACCAAATGTCCCATAGGATCTATAAACAGATCTACATACAGATCTAGATTGGGTGACTGGGGACAAAAATACATTCTTCAGTTCTGTGTATACAAAGGAGCATGGGGGAGTTAATGTCCATAATGGGGATGGTAGTGACACAGTCCCAAATGATCCACAATCATCAAAGTGATATGGTCCAGAAATATTTAGACAGAATAAAGGTGGATAAAGCACCTGGACCACATGGTATCCGCCCATGGATCCTAAAAGAATTGAGCTCTGTCATTTCAAAGCTTAATTCAGAGAGTAGTGATTAATGATTCATACACTGAATGGTCTAAGGTTATCAGTGGTGTACCCCAAGGTCCAGTGTTGGGACCCTTACTTTTTAATATCTTTATAACTTATATAGGGTCTGGGATTAAAAGTACCATTTCAGTCTTTGCAGATGACACCAAGCTATGCAGTGGAATAACGTCCTTACAGGATGTCCCCAATTTACAAGCCGACTTCAATGCTCTGTCTAATTGGGCGACTATGTGGCAGATGAGGTTTAATGTTGATAAATGTAAAAAAGAAGAAGGGGGGGATTTTGGGACTTTAAATGAGGCGTGGATAAGTGTCTAGGAAAGTTTAGGATACCAGAAATGCATATATTGTCACAATCCCCTTGGGGAAATCTCTGTGGCCAATGAGAGACTGCTAAATAACCAATCCAATGAATGAAATACAATAGGCAGATATGAAAAATCATACATATAATGTATCATAAATATAATACATTGATCATGCATACAAGGGCATAATACACGTAGAGGTAATCACATTGACATAATTGAAGTTCAAAAAATGGATAGACATGATTAAAAGGCAATCACAATAAAATGGACATACAGACGGTGTGAGCATGGTTATCCTATACAATGGGTAGAAAATGAAGTACAATTAGTAGAATATGAGATTTGGGGTGGGTTTTGATTGGCATCCCTGAGTGTGGACTCGACGCATTTCTTGGCGTTATCAGCCAGTCATCAGGAGTGGGATACATAGAATTTAACTAAAAAAGAAAAAATATAGATAGGTAGGTCAGATGCGTCTCAAAATTTAAATGTATTACTATCAAGAAACAGAGTTCAAAGGATCTAATACATTACCGATGACGAAGCCCAGATAGGTAGCCCAGTGGCCCCCAAATAGGAGTGAGATGATGGCCCCGGATGAACTGTCTCCCCCGGGGTTGAGGCAGGGACAAAACCCCAAAACCAAACACTGTCCAAGGACACCTCCACCGGTTTTGGCCAGCTCAGTAGATTCCACCCACAATTTTTTTTTTAAAAGTCAGCAGCTACAAACTCTGTAGCTGCTGACTTTTATTAAGGACACTTACCTGTCCTACCCACCCGCGATGTCAGCCCCCTCGAGGCCAATCCCTCGATCCTTGCAGCTCCCGGCGCCGCCATCCTCAGTAAGGGAAACAGGCAGTGAAGCCGTGTGGCTTCACTGCCCGTTTCCTACTGCGCATGCACGAGCCATGCGACGCATTGTGAATGGGTCGGCTGCTCTCTGGGATACACACAGTTCCCAGAAGGCAGCGCGCCCCATTCACCAGAAGACACCGCGAGTAGGACGGAGGAAGAAGACCAGCCGCGGACAATGAAGAGGCAGATTAGGGACTTCATCGCATAGCAACTGCTATTTCTGGTAAGTAAAAAAAAAATAATAATAATTTTTTTCAATTTTTTGGGGGGGATTTTTGTTAAAAAATAAAATTTCATGGTGGAACTCCACATTAAGAAAGGCCTGGATTCTTTCCTAAATGTACATAATATAACTGGGTACTAACATTTATAGGTAAAGTTGATCCGGGGAATATCCGATTGCCTCTCGGGGTATCGGGAAGGAATTTTTTCCTCTACTGTAGCAAATTGGATCATGCTCTGCTGGGGTTTTTTGCCTTCCTCTGGATCAACTGTGGGTATAGGATTGGGCATATGGGATTGTATGATATTATTTTTTATTTATTTATTTATTTATTTATTTTTATGGTTAAACTAGATGGACTTGTGTCTTTTTTCAACCTGACTAGCTATGTAACTATGTATATGCTGACTGTGACCTGTACTCCTTCCAGATTTTAAAAGCTACAGTCTCTAACTCCTCAGAAACTTGGTTGCTCACCCACAGGACCATCTGTTGCCTCCTGCCGATAGCCACCAGTCACTTTCTAGTAAGGGAGATGTAGAATTACACCACCATCGCTGGACCTTTCCTAGCTCTTTCTATTTAGCTTCTCCAGATCCCACCTGACATTTTGTTTTTAGCTTGTGAATAGCCCCCCAGCTAAGCCTAGCTGGGACCTCTGTATCTTCCTCATAGATCCTTTCCAGAAAGCTGCCCTAGGGACACAGCCCCTGCACTTGGGTCACCTCTAGCAGGACTGTACCCAGGAACTCTACTGCTGCTGCTCAGGCCTCAGACTATTTATGGGTTCTCTTCTGGGCACACCTCCCCAAGAATTGGCTGAAGTCCCATAAATATTCAGACTGCTATGTGCTTCCTCCCACTATACTTCTAGAATCCTCTAAAAGACAGGGGGAAGTAACAGAGCAGCGGCCTGTGAAAAACTGAGCAGCTCTAAATAATCAACCCCTGCTCCACTGATTACAGAGGAGCCAACTACACATGCAGGGTACAGCCCAGTGCATGCAGTACTGGGACAGGGTTTTCTGACATCTAAAGGTAAGATGTCAAAGTGTCCTGCCTGTATACTTACACATCCACTTGTACAAGGGCAATGGCTGTTGTTTTTTCATAATTGAGTGTATTTTTACCCTCTATTTTCAGGGTAAAAAAGTGAGTGTTATACGCCGATAAATACAGTAATTATGATTGAAGCCTGCAACCACCGTTTACAGTCTACATTCATACATAACCCAGTCAGCCCTTCTGGTTAATTTATGGTAATATATGCTGCATTCAAGGCAAGCATCACTCCTGCTTCCAAGTCAGTCCAGGCCTGCCTGCTTGCCATGACATATGGAGAACAGGGGGTGCAGAAAGGGTAAAAAAATATATATGAAAGCCAAATTTTAAAACCTATAGAGAAAAGTGAAGGAGAGCTTTTGAATAAGTGCCAAAGAGGCATATGAGATAAAAGCAGCACAAATGGAGGAATTGTGGAGATGCTAGAGTAGGTGTATGCAGGAGAACAAGCGAGGTCACCTGAGAATAGATAAGAGCAAAACAGATGGAGGGCATGGAGCGCTAAAGTGACAATGAAAGGAAATTACACAGGCAGCAACAGATCTAGGTTAGATTGCTGCTAAAGACTTTGTATTGTGCAATAAATCAGTAAATAGATGCGCAATGTGTCTCTCATAAACACAGAAATCCTAATTAAACAAACATTTTTGGGTATTTTCATACAAGTTGCTGAATTTAACAGGATACTGGCTATTTTTTTTTTTTTTTTTTACTATTTACAGGTACCTGTAATTAACTTATTGAAATCTGTATTTCTTGAAACAAATTTACAAACTGTTTGCTTGAAAGTAAGCATTTGGCTTTTAACTAAGGCTCAGCGTGAGACTGAGATTAGTCTATTTATGCAGCTAACTTCATTTCCCCTTTAATGTTCACTTTGGAGGCAGTGAGTGATGGCAGCAATTTTTGGTATTAGTCAACCAGATACTAAGGTGCAATAAATCACACCACCTTAAGTCTGGCCAAACGTATTATTTTCACTAGAGAGACTGGAAGTTTTGCAGTTTTGCCAGCTTTTTCCTGATCTACATTTCCCCTTGATCTTTTCAACCTCACTTTAACATCTCAACTTTCCTTTACAAATAGTAGGGGAAAAAAATAGCTGTATATCTGTGTGAAAAAAACAAAGCACAATTGATTCAGCAATCTCAATAAATAGGGTTTAAACTGTTGATGCAATTCTTAAGCCTCATTAGAATGCCATAGTTCACAGTGGTGGAGGTGGACACAGAAATGCGTCTGCTGACATTGATCTTAAAGCAGGACAGACACAGACACCTATAAATTCTGGTAACATATTTTAGAAAACCCCACTTTATTTGTGCTTTCATTACCACAGCATGCCTTCATTTTTTTAATTATTAATATATATCTATATACATAGATTTATATCTATATATAGATCTATATATAGATATATACACTGTGTATATATATATATATATATATATATATATATATATATATATTACTTGGCCTTTACATATTTTTTGAGAAGGTGCCATTCATTTCTGAACATGTTTAGTATGAGTCTGTTCCAATTGAAAGGCTAAGGATTGGATGAGCTTCCTCTCATTAGCATGCAATAAAAAAAGCCTAGCTTGTAAACCTAAACTATTTTTAAGGACAGACATTGTTTAAATTTCGTTTACAAAAGATAATGAGATCAGCCAGCACAGTATAGACATGGTTAATTATGGCAAACATTAACTCCCCAGTCCACTCATAAATATTGAAAACTAAAGCCGGCCATAGACAGATTGAAATTTGTCTGGTTCAGCATCTTTCGGTAGGCTGGTTTTACTGAAGTAAATTGAGAGACTTTAGAACAACCAGCTTGTATTTTTTACATATGATCACTGCCGCTGGCAGCAATAATCATTCTATTCTGATAAAAGTCTTCACTATGGTAAAGATGAACCATATAGAAGCAACCTACACCTAATAATCTACCAAACGGTAGCGTATAAAAGTAAAAATAAATGGATGGGGGTGTGGCGCTACAAAATATGATACATATATCCTAATCTAGTGAGGAGAACTTTAATACACCTCCCTCTACAGTGATATCATAAAGTGTGAAAATATAACTAAAGAATTCCTGAGGGGTGGTGTGACCTTACTCTATATCACAATGTATTCTGAGGTGAACTAAAAAACACCTTCCATAAAAAAATATATCAATCAATATATCAATTCAAAAATCATAAATTGATGTGAATACCATACAGTGGCGGGCCCTTGAATTACAAAATATATCTCACAAACTAAACTACAAAGCACCTCCCTCTCTCCTAGTGATCAGAATAGATGCTGTAGCACCATGCAATATGAAATCCATTGGTGCCAATGTGAACGTACAAAATGCTGCAATCAATCTATATACTGTATATAAAGTGAACTACAGTCCCCTCCGTCCTTACAACATAAATAGGTAAAAAGCAAATTTAATATAAATATAATTGCACTTAGTGACAGTGAGTCCACAATGTCATATGTCATATGATAGTGTCACGTACCTACAGCGGAGCCGGGGTAGTGGGGGCAGCCTCTCGCACGATCCCGGTCCCCGTACCCCCTGGAGGTGGGAACAGGGAATGCAGGGGCACGAGAAGGTGCGGGTGCCTCTTAGAACTGGTAGAGCCACTGGAACCCTCTTCAGGCACAGGTGTGGTGGAAACCAGGCGTCAGATCCGTTCAGGGAGGATCCAAAGGGTCAACAGGCGGAGGCAGAGGTTCAGCAGCAAGCTAGCGGAGAGGTACAGATCGTGAGGCAAGATCGTGGTCAAAGTCCAGGCCGAGGTCAGAGGAACAGGCAGGCAGAAGAACAGGCAAGGGGAATCCGAGAAGGGTAATCAAGAACAAGCCAGGAGTCTTCAGGAGGAGATCAGTCAAAACAAGCAGGTTTTCAGACAGGGACACAGGTACTAGCTAGAAAGACAATCCAGCACTGACACTCAGGTGAACTTGGTTTAAATATGGCGGCGTGCGCCGGGATTGGAGGAGGCGCGCGCATGCGCGCGCGCATTTCGCGCATGGGCGCGCGGTCTGAGTCCAATTCGGCCCATTCTAAGTGTCCGCGCATGCGCACTAGCACCTGGAGAGCAGACATTCCTTGCTGACACCCGGAAGTGTGTGTCAGCAACGCTGGGTCTCTGACAGATAGTCTCTGTGCACAAATGTGGTCCCTAATAGGTGCAGCATAAACGTGCTGTTTTCATGCAGATGTGAAAGTGCCTCCAAACGTGCTCCCTCTTCAAAACCACACTTACCAGAATGTAAGACCCCTGTTGGGTCAAGTAGCTCTTTATAAAATGGCTCCTTTTGGCTTCTGACAGTATTTAAGGATTCCTCCTCATTCCCCTTTAAGGTCTTCTGTTATTCGCCTTGTACTGATCCACAGAAGGTTTAAAATCGTATTTTATCAGTTAATTTGAATTTTTTTAATGATTTTCAGATTCCAGTGAGTAGGGTCACACCACCCATCAGGAATTCTTTCGTTTTTTTATCACACTTTATTTTTACACTGTAGAGGGAGGTGTATTAGAGTCCTCCCCGATAGATTTGGATATACACTGAGCAAAATTATAAATGCAACACTTTGTGTTTGCCCCTATTTATCATGAGCTGAACACAAAGATCTACGACTTTTTCTATGTACACAAAAGGCCAAAAACCAGTTAGTAGTATCTGGTGTGACCACCATTTGCCTCACGCAGTGCAGCACATCTCCTTTGCATAGAGTTGATCAGGTTGTTGACTGAGGCCTGTGAAATGTTGGTCCATTCCTCTTCAATGGCTGGATATTGGCCGCAATTGGAACACGCTGTCGTATACGGGCATCCAGAGCATCCCAAACACGCTCCCTCAAAACATGTGACTTCTCCATCCCTTTGTATACATAGAGCTACCGGGGTGAGAAATCTCCCGCCTGCAGCTCATTGAGACAGCAATATGGCTAACCTCTTGACCAAACCCAAGCTCATCCCTGCTAAGGACTCCAGGGAGTTGATTTACTAAAGGCAATGTGACTGTAACCTTCACCAATGAAGTTGCACTTTGCAAGGTAATTTCTCTCAGAGCTTAATAAATGAAGTGACGCTTTTGTGATTTCCATCATCCAATCATGTGCAAGCAAAAATGAATTTTTTCATTTATTTTTTGCATGTGATTGGGTATTCTTTGCAAAGCAAAATGTCACCACATTCACTAAGCTCTGGGGAAATTTGCAACTTCCCTTGAATAGCCTATTTGTCTTTCTGTAGACAGTAATTGTCAGGGAAATAGGCGCATCCCTGTGCGTAATGGTGCAGGGTTGGCAAACCTGCATAGGCAAAGGCACTGTCAGGGAACCAACAGCAGGAGAAGGACTTTAGGACCCAGTATCTCTACCAGCAGGTCACATGGGCCTACATAAGGAAGTCTGCTAGTGTCTGCATTTGCTGGTTTATCTTTAGCTCCCCCTGTGTTCCTGTATCCTGAATCACCTGTTGATCTGATCTCCTGTGTACCGACCCGGCTTGTTCTGATCCGCTCTTCCTGATCCTCTGGCTCGACTCTTGGCTTGCACCTGACCTCCTTCTGCCTGCTCCCTGCATCTGAACCCGGCTTGTCTATTGAACTCTGCACATCCTGCTCCCTGTACTAGACACGGCTCACCCCTGGTCATTCTGATTACGGACTGTCTTCCTGTGAATGATCCTTGGCCAGGCTCCCGGCTCAGCTTTCCAGTTGCTCCACTGGTCTCTGTCTCCTGGACCTTCCAAGCACGTCTGTCTTCAGCTACCAGGCACCCGTGCTTCTGTGGGCAGTACACCTGCTGTGTCATCTTCAGTGGTGTGCTGCACTCGACCGCAAGGGGAGCCCTCCCAGCATCTCGGCCTCCTACCAAGTTCCTGACAGTATAAGCCAGCCATGTCAGAGGCCGACGGAGGTGTCTCCCCGTTGGAAGCCGCCAGCCTACAGATCACAGCCCTCACCCAGGCCATCCAAGAACTCCAGAAAGAGTACCGCCAATTAGAGGGCCGACTGCAGCACCTGCCTGCAAAACCTTCTCCCGCAGGTCAAGGGTCATCTTTAACTAGTTCCTTGGCAACCACTCCTGCTGTGGTGATGCCCCCTCCGGAACCACGAGTGCCAACACCTGAACGCTTCTCCGGTGATCGGAAGAAATTCAGATCCTTTAAAGACGCCTGTTACCTGTACCTGGCTCTGCAACCACGGACCTTTTCCTCTGAAGCAGTGAAAGTGGGATTCATCATTTCTTTGCTGACTGACGAACCCCAAGTATGGGCTCATGGCTTACTGGAGCAGGAGAGTCCCCTCACCAATTCTGTGGACCAGTTCTTTGAAATCATGGCCCAGTTATATGACGATCCCCTGCGGGCGGCCACTGCTGAAGCTGCTCTACATGCCCTATGGCAGGGTCAGCGCCCTGCGGAAGATTACACAGTGGAATTCCGTACCTGGTCCTCAGACTCAGGATGGAACGAGGCAGCGTTACGTTATCAGTATCGGCTGGGACTGTCTGAATCCCTCAAGGATGAACTGTCTAGAGTCAAGACCCCTTCAACTCTAGAGGGTCTCATCCTACTGACTATTCAACTCGACAGACGCTTACGAGAGCGCCGGTCTGAACGCATCCAAACCCCCCAACTGCTCGAAGCTCCGCCCACATCTAGTTCTATGCAGCTTGGCCTGGCCCATCCAGCATTAACCTCAGGGGAGAGACTTCGTCGCCGACAGGCGAACCTTTGCTTCTACTGTGGGGGAACCGGTCATTATATAACCTTTTGCCCTATAAGACCCAGGAAATCGGTCCTCCGCGCCACGGTCAACTGTCAGGTGTCCGGGTCCTCCTCCTCTCACATTACTCTTCCTGTCACATTACTGATAGCAGGACAAGAAGTTAACCTCCAAGCAATACTGGATTCCGGGGCATGTAGTTGCTTTTTGGATCTGACACTGGCAAAGAGACTCGCTATTCCCCTCCACCACAAGAGCCAAAGACTGACTGTCCACCTGGCCGACGGCTCAATGCCCAGTTCCGGGCATGTCACCCAGGAAACGGCACCTATCCTTACCTCCATCAATTCTGGTCACCAGGAATTTCTACGTTTTGATGTCCTGAGCTCTCCTATATTCCCTGTCATCTTGGGAACCCCATGGCTACAGGCGCACAACCCTCAGATTGACTGGTCCAAAAGGGAAGTTTTCTTCACCTCTCCCTACTGCCGGCAGCATTGTCTTGTTCCTGAAACCAAGGACTCTTCCAGTTGCATGTCTGTTCTACCCACACCCAGTGTGGATCCCAATATACCAGCAGCCTATCAGGAGTTCAAGGATGTCTTTGACAAGAAGAAAGCAGATACTCTACCCCCGCATCGTCCCTACGATTGCCCCATCGCGTTGTTACCGGGGGCTGAGATTCCTTTTGGCCGTATTTTTCCCCTCTCTGAGACTGAACTTGAGACTTTGAGACAGTATATTAATGAAAACCTTCCTCCTCTCCTGCCGGTGCCGGCATTTTCTTCGTTGAGAAGAAGGATAAAACTTTGAGGCCATGTGTGGATTACAGAGAATTGAATAGAGTTACTCTTAAAAATCGCTACCCACTCCCCCTCATCCCAGAACTCTTCCAGAGGTTCCGTACAGCTCATGTCTTCACTAAACTAGACCTACGTGGAGCTTACAATCTTGTCCGCATCCGGGAGGGGGACGAGTGGAAAACAGCGTTTAGAACAAGGTTTGGACATTTTGAATACTTAGTAATGCCATTTGGATTATGCAACGCCCCAGCCACATTCCAAATATCTACATTGCACAGTGTCCTTGTTTGCCCCTCTACTGCCCCTCTCCATCAGCACTGGGGTCACATTAGCTGAGTGAGGGAGAGAAATTGAGGGAGAAGAGAAACATTGGAACACTAGTTTGTACCAGTGTGCAAAGATGTGTTTGCTTTGAAAGAATAAATTACCTCTAATGTTGGGTGTCCTAGATGTCCTATATTTTTAAATGGGGATGTCTTGAGATTGAACGGAATTTTAAAGGGTGCCTTGAATGAAAAAAGGTTGAGAAACACTTGTAGCGGTTGGTTGCTACTAGTAACTGTCATCCACCATATCACCCTGCTGCCAGACCTTCATCTATCACCTCAGAGACAACGAACAGTCATTTGCGTTGTTTTGTTTTTGTTTATTGGGGGATATAACTTGGATGGGGTAAGGAGGATATGGTATGCCCATAGAACATGTTGCTTTGCAAACATATATAGTGAACATAGATAAATTGGTTTAGCCTTGAAGAACTGATATACTTCTAACATTTTACAGTCTTTTACCCTGCATAACACCATGCAGACAATTGCTCCCAGGTAGGGATGAGCTTCGTGTTCGAGTCGAACATACGTTCGACTCGAACATCGGCTGTTCGATCGTTCGACGAAGATCGAACGATTTGGGCCGTTCGCGCCAAATTCGAGTGACGCGAACGGCCCACAATGCACTACGCCATCGCAGTGTCATCCAGGCGCTGTGATTGGCCAAGCATGCACTGTGACCCCGCATGCTTGGCCAATCACAGCGCCGGCAGCGAGGAGAGCAATGATTGGCCACAGGCAGGATGCCTGTGGCCAATTATTGCTGAGGGTGTTTAGTACACGCCCCACACTATAAAAGGCCGCCAGCACGGCGGCCTAGTGTAGTGTGTTCCGGAGCAGGGAAAGAGAAGCATAGGTAGGGACAGTGACATTTAATTTTTTTTGCTTAACCTGGATTCCTTTAGTTTAGGGAAAGAGAAGGATAGGTAGGGAGAGTGTCAGTGTGTTTTACTGTGTGAATCCTTGTTTCTAGGGACAGGGAAGGACAGTGAGGGAATTCTCCTTGTGCTATAGTGTGCTTTAAAAAAACATTTTTTCTAGGGACAGAAAACTATAGGTAGGGAGAGTGTCAGTGTGTTTTACTGTGCGAATCCTTGTTTCTAGGGACAGGGAAGGACAGTGAGGGAATTCTCCTTGTGCTATAGTGTGCTTTAAAAAAACATTTTTTCTAGGGACAGAAAACTATAGGTAGGGAGAGTGTCAGTGTGTTTTACTGTGCGAATCCTTGTTTCTAGGGACAGGGAAGGACAGTGAGGGAATTCTCCTTGTGCTATAGTGTTCTTTAAAAAAACATTTTTTCTAGGGACAGAAAACTATAGGTAGGAAGAGTGTCAGTTTCTTTCACTGTGATAATCCTTGTTTCTAGGGACAGGGAAGGAAAGTGAGGAAAATTCTCCTTGTGCTATAGTGTGCTTTAAAAAAACATTTTTTCTAGGGACAGAAAACTATAGGTAGGAAGAGTGTCAGTTTCTTTCACTGTGATAATCCTTGTTTCTAGGGACAGGGAAGGAAAGTGAGGGAAATTCTCATTGTGCTATAGTGTGCTTTAAAAAAACATTTTTTCTGGAGACAGAAAACTATAGGTAGGAAGAGTGTCAGTTTCTTTCACTGTGATAATCCTTGTTTCTAGGGACAGGGAAGGAAAGTGAGGGAAATTCTCCTTGTGCTATAGTGTGCTTTAAAAAAACATTTTTTCTAGGGACAGAAAACTATAGGTAGGAAGAGTGTCAGTTTCTTTCACTGTGATAATCCTTGTTTCTAGGGACAGGGAAGGACAGTGAGTAAAATTCTCCTTGTGCTATAGTGTGCTTTAAAAAAACATTTTTTTCTAGGGACAGAAAACTATAGGTAGGAAGAGTGTCAGTTTCTTTCACTGTGATAATCCTTGTTTCTAGGGACAGGGAAGGACAGTGAGGAAAATTCTCCTTGTGCTATAGTGTGCTTTAAAAAAACATTTTTTCTAGGGACAGAAAACTATAGGTAGGAAGAGTGTCAGTTTCTTTCACTGTGATAATCCTTGTTTCTAGGGACAGGGAAGGAAAGTGAGGAAAATTCTCCTTGTGCTATAGTGTGCTTTAAAAAAACATTTTTTCTAGGGACAGAAAACTATAGGTAGGAAGAGTGTCAGTTTCTTTCACTGTGATAATCCTTGTTTCTAGGGACAGGGAAGGAAAGTGAGGGAAATTCTCATTGTGCTATAGTGTGCTTTAAAAAAACATTTTTTCTGGAGACAGAAAACTATAGGTAGGAAGAGTGTCAGTTTCTTTCACTGTGATAATCCTTGTTTCTAGGGACAGGGAAGGAAAGTGAGGGAAATTCTCCTTGTGCTATAGTGTGCTTTAAAAAAACATTTTTTCTAGGGACAGAAAACTATAGGTAGGAAGAGTGTCAGTTTCTTTCACTGTGATAATCCTTGTTTCTAGGGACAGGGAAGGACAGTGAGTAAAATTCTCCTTGTGCTATAGTGTGCTTTAAAAAAACATTTTTTTCTAGGGACAGAAAACTATAGGTAGGAAGAGTGTCAGTTTCTTTCACTGTGATAATCCTTGTTTCTAGGGACAGGGAAGGACAGTGAGGAAAATTCTCCTTGTGCTATAGTGTGCTTTAAAAAAACATTTTTTCTAGGGACAGAAAACTATAGGTAGGAAGAGTGTCAGTTTCTTTCACTGTGATAATCCTTGTTTCTAGGGACAGGGAAGGAAAGTGAGGGAAATTCTCCTTGTGCTATAGTGTGCTTTAAAAAAACATTTTTTCTAGGGACAGAAAACTATAGGTAGGAAGAGTGTCAGTTTCTTTCACTGTGATAATCCTTGTTTCTAGGGACAGGGAAGGACAGTGAGGAAAATTCTCCTTGTGCTATAGTGTGCTTTAAAAAAACATTTTTTCTAGGGACAGAAAATTATAGGTAGGAAGAGTGTCAGTTTCTTTCACTGTGATAATCCTTGTTTCTAGGGACAGGGAAGGAAAGTGAGGAAAATTCTCCTTGTGCTATAGTGTGCTTTAAAAAAACATTTTTTCTAGGGACAGAAAACTATAGGTAGGAAGAGTGTCAGTTTCTTTCACTGTGATAATCCTTGTTTCTAGGGACAGGGAAGGAAAGTGAGGGAAATTCTCCTTGTGCTATAGTGTGCTTTAAAAAAACATTTTTTCTAGGGACAGAAAACTATAGGTAGGAAGAGTGTCAGTTTCTTTCACTGTGATAATCCTTGTTTCTAGGGACAGGGAAGGAAAGTGAGGGAAATTCTCCTTGTGCTATAGTGTGCTTTAAAAAAACATTTTTTCTAGAGACAGAAAACTATAGGTAGGAAGAGTGTCAGTTTCTTTCACTGTGATAATCCTTGTTTCTAGGGACAGGGAAGGAAAGTGAGGGAAATTCTCCTTGTGCTATAGTGTGCTTTAAAAAAACATTTTTTCTAGGGACAGAAAACTATAGGTAGGAAGAGTGTCAGTTTCTTTCACTGTGATAATCCTTGTTTCTAGGGACAGGGAAGGACAGTGAGGAAAATTCTCCTTGTGCTATAGTGTGCTTTAAAAAAACATTTTTTCTAGGGACAGAAAACTATAGGTAGGAAGAGTGTCAGTTTCTTTCACTGTGATAATCCTTGTTTCTAGGGACAGGGAAGGACAGTGAGGAAAATTCTCCTTGTGCTATAGTGTGCTTTAAAAAAACATTTTTTTCTAGGGACAGAAAACTATAGGTAGTGTGACAGCAGGAAGGTAAAGTCACCTGGTTGCATCCAGGGGGGTAGATATATTTCGCCCAGATTCAGGCTTTACGCCGACTTATACAACTAGGTGGAGAGTTGTATAAACCCAGCTAAGGCTAGTGGGCTCATGGATGACTCATATGTCTAGGGAGAGTGTGGGGCGTCGTACAGACAGGGAGTTGATGAGACCAGCTGAAGCTTGTCAGCTCATTTAGGCCTCTATAAGAACTCCCAGCTTCATTAGATGTTAGCTCATGCCTGGAACCAGACCTGTGTGGACTGTCTAGGGAGAGTGAACCCCTGTGCGGTGAGACAAAGCCTGTGTGGCTATTTGCTTGGACATTTAAAACCAGGGACTTAGGGACTAGGACAGCACTAGGCTGATCCCAGTTGTTAGTTAGGAAACCTGTATGTTTAGTCAGAGGTCAACTTGACCAGGATTTATTTTGTTTATGTTTCTTTTGCTTTGCTGTGTTTTGTCACTGTAAATAGAAAATAAACCGCACCTTTTTGATTTTGAAAACCACAACCTCCGTTTGCTGGGCCTGTTTTGGGTGGGGGAGCCCATCCCGGGGGTCACACACACCCGCTGCCGAGCTAACCCCCTCACAGTTGGTGGAGAACCAGTGGCAGTTTTTTTTTTAAGCCAGCATGGAGGAGATACTGAAGCAGCTGGCTCTAGCAAATGCCAATCAACAGCAGACAAATGCAGGTTTGCAAAAGAGCCTTGCAGCTCATCAACAGAGCCTTGCAGCTCAACAACAGAACTTCGCAGCCCAGCAGCAAGCTCATCAACAGAGCCTTGCAGCCCAGCAGCAGACAAACGCAACTTTGCAACAGAGTCTGGAGGCTCAGCAACGAGCCCAGCAGCAATCTGAGGCCCGCTTCATAGACCTGTTGCAGAAGCAAGAGCAGAGACTACAACAACAGATGGAAGCAGTAATGCAGCAACGTCCGCAGACCAGTGAGGAAAGCCGTCCCACTAATACCGCGTCCTTTGGGGTGAGTCGTTTATTGACAAAAATGACTGGAGAGGATGATCCAGAGGTATTTTTGACCACATTTGAAAGGACCGCTGAAAGAGAAAAGTGGCCTGAGGAGCAGTGGGCTGGACTGGTGGCTCCTCTGTTAACTGGTGAATCGCAGAAAGCTTACTATGACCTAGAGCCTAACCAAGCAAAAGACTATGTGATGCTAAAAGCTGAAATATTGGCAAGGCTGGGTGTCACCCAGGCTGTCCGGGCTCAGCGTGTGCATAACTGGACTTTCCAGCTTGGAAAAACCCCCAGGTCTCAAATGTATGATCTCATTCACCTGAGCAGAAAGTGGCTACAGCCAGAGACTTTGTCCGCACCAAAGATTGTGGAACGTGTTGTAATGGATCGGTTTTTGAGAGCTCTTCCTACTGCCATCCAAAAGTGGGTAAGCCATGGAGACCCAGAGACGGCCGATGGTCTTGTGGATCGTGTGGAGAAATACTTGGCTACAGAGAACCTGACGGCCTCTTCCAGAGACACTCGGACTTTCCACCCTAAGACCAGACCATCCCCAGGGGCGGATAAGAGGATTCCAAGGGGTGAGGGTGGAGAGAGTGAGAGGGTGGGAGCTCTACCCCAAGTTTGGCGAGAACAGCCTGGGAAATCAGCGGCTCAAGAGGCGGCAAGAAGGATCGTTTGCTACCGCTGCCGGCAAGCGGGACATATTGCAGCCAATTGCCCGGTTGTGGAGGAACCCATGCAGTGTGACTTTCTGACGGGCAGACGTCAGTCGCTGTGTGCGACAGTCGCATGCACTGCCATTCGAGGAACTGAGAAACATTTATGCAAAATGTGTGTTAATGGTAGAAATGTTGTGGTATTGCTGGATTCAGGTAGCCTTGTGACCCTGATAAAGGCTGAGTTAGTTAAAACAGAGGTCTCTGGGAATAGCAAGGTAGCTGTTATTTGTGTGCATGGGGACACCCGAGAGTATCTAGTGACTACAGTGTGTTTCGAGACCCCCAAAGGTACCCTCTCTCATCCAGTGGGCTTAGTATCTCAGTTACCGCATGACGCCATTGTGGGAAGGGATTTTCCGAAGTTCTGGGAACTGTGGGATGATCCTGAGCCCCTCACTGGTGCCCCTATGTACCAGGAATGTGATAGCCAGAACTCCCCTGAGAGTGGTGAGGACTCTCCGGAATTTCCCTTATCAGTATTGGCAGGGGGGACTCAAGAAACTGGAGAGGAGCCCACCTCCTCAGACGAAAACCTACCGTCTGTGGAGTTTTCTGATCTTGAGGTTCACAGGGAAAACTTTGCCACAGAACAGTTGAAAGACCCCGCCCTAATAAAGGCACGGGAAAACGTAGTGAAAATAGATGGCGAGTTAGTGAACCCAGATAATACCTGCACTTACCCATACTTCAGCGTAGAGAAGGACCTACTGTATCGGGTGGCAAAAAGGGCAGAAGAAACCGTTGAGCAGCTTGTGGTGCCCAAACCTTACAGGAAGTTGGTGTTGGAGTTGGCCCATGGGCACATTCTTGGAGGTCATCTGGGGACAGAGAAAACCCGAGAGAGGGTATTACAGAGATTCTATTGGCCGGGGGTGATGAAGGACGTAGAAAATTATTGTTCCTCCTGCCCTGTGTGTCAGAGGTCGGCCCCGATGCCACATTTCCGTAGCCCGCTGGTCCCTCTACCCATCATTGAGGTCCCGTTTGAGAGGATCGCCATGGATTTGGTAGGTCCTATAATCAAGTCCGCTAGGGGGCACCAGTACATATTAGTTATAATGGACTATGCCACCCGTTATCCAGAAGCGATCCCTCTCCGAAATACCTCGGCCAAAACCATAGCCAAAGAGCTATCTCTTGTGTTTAGCCGGGTGGGTATTTGTAAAGAACTGCTTACGGACCAAGGTACACCCTTTATGTCCCGGGTTATGAAGGAGCTGTGTAAATTATTCAAAGTGACGCAATTACGTACATCTGTGTATCACCCCCAAACCGATGGGCTGGTTGAAAGATTCAACAAAACCCTAAAACAAATGTTGAAGAAAGTGGTGGATAGAGATGGAAAGGATTGGGACTGTCTACTTCCTTATCTGATGTTTGCTATTAGGGAGGTGCCCCAATCCTCTACGGGATTCTCCCCCTTTGAGTTACTGTATGGGAGACACCCAAGAGGGCTGTTGGATATTGCCAAGGAAACTTGGGAAAGTGAGAGTTCTCCCCACAGGAGTGTGATTGAGCATGTCGCCCTGATGCAAGACCGAATTGCACAGGTAATGCCCATCGTGAAGGAACATTTGGCCCAAGCGCAGTTAGCACAGCAGAGAGTGTACAACCGTGGAGCCAAGACCCGTACCTTTTCCCCGGGGGATAGGATACTGGTACTTGTCCCTACGGTTGAAAGTAAATTCCTTGCCAAATGGCAAGGCCCCTACGAGATAATGGAAAAAGTGAGCGAAGTGAATTACAAGGTCAGACAACCAGGAAGGCGAAAGCCCGAACAGATCTATCACGTTAATCTGTTGAAAGCCTGGAGGGATAGAGAGTCCCTAGTCGCAGACACTTGGTCACCAGCTCAAACTGGTTGCGTGATTCCTGAGGTTGGAATAGCAGCCACCTTGTCACAACCCCAACAACAGGAGGTTAAGGAGTTTGTGCTTCGCAACAAGGAGGTATTCTCTGAGCTGCCGGGACAAACATCTGGGGTAGAGCATGACATCATTACCCCGCCCGGTGAAAGGGTGAAGTTAAAACCCTATCGGATCCCAGAGGCCCGACGGGAGGCAATACGGGAGGAAGTACAGAAAATGCTGAACTTAGGGGTGATAGAGGAGTCCCAAAGTGATTGGTCTAGTCCCATCGTGTTGGTGCCTAAACCGGATGGGAGCTGGCGATTTTGTAACGATTTTCGTCAGTTGAACAAAGTTACAAAATTTGACACCTACCCCATGCCACGTATAGATGAGTTGATCGACCGGCTGGGAACAGCCCGATACATGACGACTCTTGACCTCACAAAAGGGTATTGGCAAATCCCCCTGGCCAAGTCGGCCAAAGAGAAAACCGCATTTGTAACCCCAGACGGGGCGTTCCAATATAAAAGAATGCCGTTCGGGTTACAGAATGCGCCGGCCACATTCCAGCGGAAAATGGACCAGATGCTGAGGCCCCATCGGAAGTATGCTGCGGCTTACCTGGATGACGTAATTGTCCATAGCACAGATTGGGCCTCACATCTGCCAAAAGTGCAAGCAGTCCTGGACTCTGTTCGGGAAGCGGGGTTTACGGCTAACCCCAAGAAGTGTACCATTGGGCAGGAGGAGGCCAAATATCTTGGGTACACCATTGACAGTGGAGTAATAAAAACCCAAACTCAACAAAGTCGAGGCCATCCAGAGTTGGCCACGTCCCAACAGCAAGAAGCAGGTACGAGCCTTTCTGGGAATCGCTGGGTATTATCGGCGATTCATTCCCCACTTTGCTTCTAAGGCTGTGCCCCTAACCAACCTGACGAAGGGGAAAGGGTCGGTCATGATTAAATGGACCCCCGAGGCTGAGGCAGCATTCCAATTCTTGAAACAAGCCTTATGTAGCCAGCCAGTGTTGTACTCACCCGACTTCTCTAAAGACTTTGTCGTACAAAGTGATGCGTCAGATGTGGGGTTAGGAGCAGTATTGTCCCAGGTCTGGAACGGGGAAGAGCACCCAGTCATTTACCTCAGCAGGAAGTTGAAGTCCCATGAGGTAAATTACGCCACCGTTGAAAAGGAGTGTTTAGCGGTGAAGTGGGCTCTAGATTCCCTTCGGTACTACCTGCTAGGTAGGCACTTTGACATGGTTACGGATCACGCTCCGTTAAAGTGGATGGCTCAAAACAAGGAAACAAATAGAAGAGTGAATAGGTGGTTCCTGGCCCTCCAGGAATTCAACTTCACAGTAAAGCATCGCCCTGGTGTTCAAATGGGGAATGTGGATGCTTTGTCTCGAGTACATGAATGCCTGATTGCTGGTGTTCCAACCCCGAGGTTAAAACAAGAGGGGGGGGTATGTGACAGCAGGAAGGTAAAGTCACCTGGTTGCATCCAGGGGGGTAGATATATTTCGCCCAGATTCAGGCTTTACGCCGACTTATACAACTAGGTGGAGAGTTGTATAAACCCAGCTAAGGCTAGTGGGCTCATGGATGACTCATATGTCTAGGGAGAGTGTGGGGCGTCGTACAGACAGGGAGTTGATGAGACCAGCTGAAGCTTGTCAGCTCATTTAGGCCTCTATAAGAACTCCCAGCTTCATTAGATGTTAGCTCATGCCTGGAACCAGACCTGTGTGGACTGTCTAGGGAGAGTGAACCCCTGTGCGGTGAGACAAAGCCTGTGTGGCTATTTGCTTGGACATTTAAAACCAGGGACTTAGGGACTAGGACAGCACTAGGCTGATCCCAGTTGTTAGTTAGGAAACCTGTATGTTTAGTCAGAGGTCAAGTTGACCAGGATTTATTTTGTTTATGTTTCTTTTGCTTTGCTGTGTTTTGTCACTGTAAATAGAAAATAAACCGCACCTTTTTGATTTTGAAAACCACAACCTCCGTTTGCTGGGCCTGTTTTGGGTGGGGGAGCCCATCCCGGGGGTCACACACACCCGCTGCCGAGCTAACCCCCTCACGGTAGGAAGAGTGTCAGTTTCTTTCACTGTGATAATCCTTGTTTCTAGGGACAGGGAAGGAAAGTGAGGGAAATTCTCCTTGTGCTATAGTGTGCTTTAAAAAAACATTTTTTCTAGGGACAGAAAACTATAGGTAGGAAGAGTGTCAGTTTCTTTCACTGTGATAATCCTTGTTTCTAGGGACAGGGAAGGAAAGTGAGGAAAATTCTCCTTGTGCTATAGTGTGCTTTAAAAAAACATTTTTTCTAGGGACAGAAAACTATAGGTAGGAAGAGTGTCAGTTTCTTTCACTGTGATAATCCTTGTTTCTAGGGACAGGGAAGGAAAGTGAGGGAAATTCTCCTTGTGCTATAGTGTGCTTTAAAAAAACATTTTTTCTAGGGACAGAAAACTATAGGTAGGAAGAGTGTCAGTTTCTTTCACTGTGATAATCCTTGTTTCTAGGGAGAGGGAAGGAAAGTGAGGGAAATTCTCCTTGTGCTATAGTGTGCTTTAAAAAAACATTTTTTCTAGGGACAGAAAACTATAGGTAGGAAGAGTGTCAGTTTCTTTCACTGTGATAATCCTTGTTTCTAGGGACAGGGAAGGAAAGTGAGGGAAATTCTCCTTGTGCTATAGTGTGCTTTAAAAAAACATTTTTTCTAGGGACAGAAAACTATAGGTAGGAAGAGTGTCAGTTTCTTTCACTGTGATAATCCTTGTTTCTAGGGACAGGGAAGGAAAGTGAGGGAAATTCTCCTTGTGCTATAGTGTGCTTTAAAAAAACATTTTTTCTAGGGACAGAAAACTATAGGTAGGAAGAGTGTCAGTTTCTTTCACTGTGATAATCCTTGTTTCTAGGGACAGGGAAGGAAAGTGAGGGAAATTCTCCTTGTGCTATAGTGTGCTTTAAAAAAACATTTTTTCTAGGGACAGAAAACTATAGGTAGGAAGAGTGTCAGTTTCTTTCACTGTGATAATCCTTGTTTCTAGGGACAGGGAAGGAAAGTGAGGGAAATTCTCCTTGTGCTATAGTGTGCTTTAAAAAAACATTTTTTCTAGGGACAGAAAACTATAGGTAGGAAGAGTGTCAGTTTATTTCACTGTGATAATCCTTGTTTCTAGGGACAGGGAAGGAAAGTGAGGGAAATTCTCCTTGTGCTATAGTGTGCTTTAAAAAAACATTTTTTCTAGGGACAGAAAACTATAGGTAGGAAGAGTGTCAGTTTCTTTCACTGTGATAATCCTTGTTTCTAGGGAGAGGGAAGGAAAGTGAGGGAAATTCTCCTTGTGCTATAGTGTGCTTTAAAAAAACATTTTTTCTAGGGACAGAAAACTATAGGTAGGAAGAGTGTCAGTTTCTTTCACTGTGATAATCCTTGTTTCTAGGGACAGGGAAGGAAAGTGAGGGAAATTCTCCTTGTGCTATAGTGTGCTTTAAAAAAACATTTTTTCTAGGGACAGAAAACTATAGGTAGGAAGAGTGTCAGTTTCTTTCACTGCGATAATCCTTGTTTCTAGGGACAGGGAAGGAAAGTGAGGGAAATTCTCCTTGTGCTATAGTGTGCTTTAAAAAAACATTTTTTCTAGGGACAGAAAACTATAGGTAGGAAGAGTGTCAGTTTCTTTCACTGTGATAATCCTTGTTTCTAGGGACAGGGAAGGAAAGTGAGGGAAATTCTCCTTGTGCTATAGTGTGCTTTAAAAAAACATTTTTTCTAGGGACAGAAAACTATAGGTAGGAAGAGTGTCAGTTTCTTTCACTGTGATAATCCTTGTTTCTAGGGACAGGGAAGGAAAGTGAGGGAAATTCTCCTTGTGCTATAGTGTGCTTTAAAAAAACAATTTTTCTAGGGACAGAAAACTATAGGTAGGAAGAGTGTCAGTTTCTTTCACTGTGATAATCCTTGTTTCTAGGGACAGGGAAGGACAGTGAGGGAAATTCTCCTTGTGCTATAGTGTGCTAAAGCATTCCTCATCAACCATCTTTGAAATCCTTGTTTTTTTGGACAGTCAGGGAAATTGTCGTTGTGCTATTCTGTGCAAAAGCAATCATCCTCAACCATATTTAGAAATCCTTAAGTAAAGGGACAGAGAAGGACACCTGAAGGTAGCCCTTATTGCTTTTTTCCCATCTCCCTGCAGGCCATCTATTAGAATGTCTGGAAGGCAAACAAGGAGAGGCAGACAGTCAGGAGGCAATAAAAGAGGGCAAGCAGGCTCTGTGTCTGGGGGCAACAGTGCTGGTCGTGGACGCGGTGCATTGTCATCAGCACATGGCCATGGGACACGCTTGTCCTTCTTTTCGGCAGCTGGACATGTTGAGCCACATCATGCCGAAGACTTGGTAGAGTGGATGACCAAGCCCTCCTCCTCCTCCTAATCCTCTCTCACCCAGGCTCAGGGTACTGGAAAAGCAGCTGCCAAAGCGTCCTCTTCCCTGGTATCAATGTCAGACTCATCATCAGTCACTCCTTCCCTAGACCCACCATGTCCTCCTCCTGAGGAGTCCCCCGAACTGTTTGAGCACAGTGTTGGGTACATGCTCCAGGAGGATGCCCAGCGTTTCGAAGGGTCTGATGATGAAACCCAGCTACAGGAAGGCAGTAGCGTGAGAGCAGACAGAGGGGATGCTCAAGAAGGACACCAATCTGGCAGTCATGTTCCAGCAGCTGCAGCATACTGCCAGATTGGCTCCAGTGATGAGGAGGGAGGGGATGATGAGGTCACTGACTCCACGTGGGTGCCTAATAGGAGAGAGGAGGAGGAGGAGGATGAGGAGGAGGCACATCTCCAACGAGGCAGGATGCCCTTTGGTGGCCAGCGTAAGGGCAGTACACCGACGGAATCACACCGCAGAGCTCCGCCTGTGCAGGGCGCTGCCTCTGCCCGTCATTCAAAAAGTTCTTTGGTGTGGGCCTTTTTTGAGGCTAGTGCATCAGATCGCACAGCTGCTGTTTGCAACATATGTCTCAAGCGTATATCGCGTGGCCAAAACATCAGCCGCTTGGGTACCACATGCCTGACCAGACATATGTTGACCTGCCATGCAGCTCGTTGGCAAGCCTACCTCAAAGACCCACACCAAAGAACAAAGCGGACCTCTCCTTGCACCGCATCAGCTGGGATCTCCAACCCCACTATAACTTCAGTCCTCTCTGAAACATACACTGAGAGGAATGAAGGTGTAGAATTAGGTGTGTCACAGCCAAGTACTTGCGGCCACTCTGCTAGCAGTACACCGACGTCCGATTCTAGCAGGCAAATTTCCCTGCCCCAGCTGCTGGACCGTCGAAAGAAGTTCACTCCCAGCCATCCACATGCCCAGCGGTTGAATGCTAGCTTGGCTAAATTGCTAGCGCTTCAACTGCTGCCTTTTCAGTTGGTAGACTCGGCCCCCTTCCGTGAGTTTGTGCAATGTGCGGTTCCTCAGTGGCAGGTTCCCAAACGCCACTTTTTCTCACGGAAGGCTATTCCGGCTCTCTACCGGCATGTGGAAGGCAATGTCTTGGCCTCGCTGGACAGGGCGGTCAGCGGTAAGGTGCATATTACCGCTGACTCATGGTCCAGCAGGCATGGACAGGGACGTTACCTTTCTTTCACGGCCCATTGGGTCACTCTTTTGGCAGCTGTGAAGGATGCAGGACAAGGTGCAGTAGTGTTGGAGGTTGTTCCACCGCCACGCCTCCAAAATGCTACTACTGGTTGTGACACACCTCTCTCCTCCACCCCCTCCTCTTCTTCCTCCATGGCCTCTTCCTGTGGTTTGTCCTCGGAACCAGCGGTGCTCCGTAGGCGTTCAAGGGGCTACGCAAGTACGCAGGCAAAAAGATGCCATGCCGTGCTTGCGCTGGTGTGTTTGGGGGACAGAAGCCACACTGGGGCAGAGGTCCTGTCTGCTCTGCAGGGCCAGGCCGAGAGGTGGTTGACGCCACGCCAGCTTAAGCCAGGAATGGTGGTTTGCGACAATGGCACCAACCTCCTCTCCGCCCTCCGACAGGGACAACTGACCCATGTGCCCTGTGTGGCTCACGTCCTTAACCTGGTGGTGCAGCGGTTCTTGGGCAGGTACCCGGGCTTACAGGATGTCCTGAGGCAGGCCAGGAAAGTCTGTGTGCATTTCCGCAGATCTTATAATGCCAGTGCTCGCCTGGCTGAGCTGCAAAAGGAGTTGAACCTGCCCAAGAACCGCCTTATATGTGACATGCCCACCAGGTGGAACTCAACGTTGGCCATGCTGCAGCGGCTGCACACGCAGCAGAGGGCCATCAATGAGTACCTGTGCGACTACGGCACCAGGACAGGGTCAGGGGAGCTTGGTTTTTTTTCTCCACGCCAGTGGGGCATGATCAGGGATGCATGCACTGTCCTGGCACCATTTGAGGAGGTCACGAGGATGGTGAGCAGTGACAGTGCATGCATCAGTGACACTGTACCTCTTGTCCACCTGTTGGAGCACACGCTGCATGGAATAATGGACAGGGCACTTGAGGCAGAACAGAGGCAGGAAGAGGAGGACTTCCTTGCCTCTCAAGGCCCCCTTTACCCAGACAGTGTTCCTTCTGTCCCACCCATCGCACAGGAAGAGGAGAAGGAGGAGGAGGAGGAGGATTGTGTCAGCATGGAGGTGGAGGCTGGCACTCAGCATCATCAGCAGCAGTCTTTTAGGGATGATTTACAGTCCCAAGAAACCAGTGGACTTGTACATGGCTGGGAGGAGGTGGCTGCGGATCATGTCGTCCTTAGTGACCCAGAGGACTCCGGAGCGAATGCCTCAGCAAACCTACGCTGCATGGCCTCCCTGATCCTGCAAAGTCTGCGGAAGGATCCTCGTATTCTTCGGATCAAGGAGAGGGACCATTACTGGCTGGCCACTCTCCTTGATCCACGGTACAAGGGTAAGGTTGCGGACCTTATGTTACCGTCGCAGAGGGAGCAGAGGATGAGACAACTCCGGGAGGCCTTGCAGAAAGGTCTGTGCAACGCGTTCCCAGAGACTGGGAGGTTACAAACTCCTGGTCCTGGACAACGAGTTGCTGAGGCTTCGGCCAGTCAAAGAAGGAGCGGTGGGGAAGGTGGCCGTCTGACCGATGCGTTCAGACAATTCTTTAGTCCGCAGCCCCAAAGTATGATCGGTTCCAGCAACCATCGCCAGCGTCTGATAAACATGGTGCAGGAATATCTAGGGGCAAGGTCAGACTTGGACACCTTCCCCACCGAAAATCCTATGGCTTACTGGGTCTTGAGGATGGATCACTGGCCAGAGCTTGCACAGTATGCAATTGAGCTACTGGCCTGTCCTGCATCCAGCGTTCTTTCGGAACGCACATTCAGTGCTGCTGGAGGATTTGTCACGGATCACAGGGTGCGCCTGTCCACCGACTCGGTTGATCGACTGACTTTCATCAAGATGAACCAGTCTTGGATCACCACCAGCTACCACACACCTGATGCTGATATAACAGACTAATTGATTTTAACATGTCACATCCCTTCAAGACTGATGCTGATGCTGAGTGCCTGTGCTGTTATGTTGACTGGCTATCCTCCTCCTCCGAGTCCTCAATGATACGATCGATGATGATAGCTTGGAAGATAATTTTTGTTTATGGGTGCCGCCACCAGTGGCTAAGGCCCAATTTTTCAGCCCCTGTTTTACAGGGGCGTGTAATTACAATTTTTTTAGCAATAATTTGCCATAGGGCTCATTGCTGTGCTCCAAGTACAGTATCTGTGAGGGGTTGGAGTGTTGTGGCACCAGTGCCTAAGGCCCAATTTTTCAGCCCCTGTTTAACAGGGGCATGTCATTACAATTTTTGAAGCAATACTTTGCAACAGGGCTCATTGCTGTGCTCCAAGTACAGTATCTGTGAGGGGTTGTAGTGTTGTGCCACCAGTGCCTAAGGCCCAATTTTTCAGCCCCTGTTCAACAGGGGCATGCAATTACAATTCTTGATCTAATAATTCACAGCAGGGCCCATTGCTGCACCCACCAAGAGTAACTCTGAGGGCTTACAGTGTTGTGGCAACACCACCACCACCACCACCACCACGAAAGGCCCAATTTTTCAGCCCCTGTTCAACAGGGGCATGCAATTACAATTCTTGATCTAATAATTCACAGCAGGGCCCATTGCTGCAACCACCAAGAGTAACTCTGAGGGCTTACAGTGTTGTGGCAACGCCACCACCACCACCACCACGAAAGGCCCAATTTTTCAGCCCCTGTTCAAAAGGGGCATGTAATTACAATTCTTGATCTAATAATTCACAGCAGGGCCCATTGCTGCACCCACCAAGAGTAACTCTGAGGGCTTACAGTGTTGTGGCAACGCCACCACCACCACCACCACGAAAGGCCCAATTCTTCAGCCCCTGTTCAAAAGGGGCATGTAATTACAATTCTTGATCTAATAATTCACAGCAGGGCCCATTGCTGCACCCACCAAGAGTAACTCTGAGGGCTTACAGTGTTGTGGCAACGCCACCACCACCACCACCACGAAAGGCCCAATTTTTCAGCCCCTGTTCAAAAGGGGCATGTAATTACAATTCTTGATCTAATAATTCACAGCAGGGCCCATTGCTGCACCCACCAAGAGTAACTCTCAGGGCTTACAGTGTTGTGGCACCAGCACCACCATCAAAGGCCCAATTTTTACTACCACTGTTCAACAATTATATGTAATTAAAATTCCTGATATAATAGTTGACAGCAGGGCGTTCCAGCACCAACCAAGAGTAACTGTGAGTGCTTACAGTGTTGTGCCAACACCAACAACTAAGGGGCCTATTTCTGCAGAGTATATACGGCAGGTCCCTACTTTCAAACATCCAACTTACAAACGACTCCTACTTGCAAACGCAAGAAGACAACAGGAAGTGAGAGGAAATCTACCACTAGGAAGGAAAATTCTCTCCTGTAAGAATAAATATGGGAGAAAGGTGTCTCCTCTGTACTGATGCTTTATCAGCAATCCTTGTTTCAAGAAAAACACCACATTTCAAAAACAGTTGTCATTGGGACGGAAAGTGAGGTGAAATGTTCTGAACAGGGGCACAGACAGCAAAACAAATGTTACAGGGGTGATAACCCTTACCTATGTTTTCCAAAAAGTTTAAAAATAGATTTTTGGGCTGGAGCTACACTTAAACAATGTACCTGTTCAAAATTACAAACAGATTCTACATAAGAACAAACCTACAGTCCCTGTCTTGTATGCACCGCCTGTATACGGCTGTTCAGAGTATATAGGGCCTTTTTTATTTTATGTGCGGGGTTCCCCTTAATATCCATACAAGACCCAAAGGGGCTGGTAATGGGCTGGGGTAGGGGGGGGGGGGTCATGGGGTAGCTATGCAATTTTTCTTAAAGATTTTCATCCATATTACCGGGACCAGACATTACATTAAAGCCGCAAGCAGTTTTAAATGGCTTTTTTTTCCTTTAGAAGTGTCATTTTGTGCAGGGACAGTTATAAACACGGGAAACACGTGGCACTTCACAGGCATACTTTAGACACCCCCCAGGTACGATATTTAAAGGAATATTTGACTTTTTTTTTTCACTTTATGCATCATTAAAATGACTGCTCCCGAAAAACGACCGTTTTTAAAACTTCTTTTTGCATTGATACATGTCCCCTGGTGCACAACCCGGGTTCCCAAACCCTTTTTAGGACAATAACATGCATAATAGTTGTTATAATTAGCACTTTAGAATTCGAACGTTCGCATCCATTGTATTTAATAGGGTTCTAATGTTCGTACGAACTTTCGGTCCGTTCGCGGGTTCTGGTGCGAACCGAACCCGGGGGTGTTCGGCTCATCACTACTCCCAGGACTTCTCTCCTCCTGCACAAAACTTCCACTGTAAAACTATTAGAATCTGTCCCATCATCTTCATTATGACAAAAGGGACCACTCTGAATAATCCCAGTTGCTGGCTGTAATTGGTTGTACTTGGTGGTAATTGACTGCGTAGTTACTAGGCCAGAGGTCTGCAGTACTCCTCCCCAGGAGGCCTAGTAGTTTAACAGCTTGTACTGGTAGATGGACTACTGATCCCAGATAGCCCGACTTGCAAATCCTGCGCCCTCAGGGGACATCGATTTGACACATTTCCCCACAGTCTCTCCTCTGATCCAGGACTCCTCATCACTGACCGTGTAATGATGAGGACTTCATCCATGACCGTGTATGGACGAAGTTCCCTCACAGACTCCCTGGCATGCCTCAGCACCCAGCACTCCACTGTGGTACACTCACCGACCTTTTCCTGCCCCGAGTCCATGATGGAGAATTTTATCTGGACATATGTTCCGACAGCCTCCAGCCACTGATCCAGGAATTCCTCATCGATGACCGTGTAATGACGAGGACTTCAACAATGACCGTGTAAAGGTGAAATTCCCTCACAGCTCTCCCAGGCTCCTCCGCATGAGTGGTGGCCCCTGCCACTGTCTAGTACTCCATTCTCCACTTCTCCCAGCCGACAACTCCTCCCCAGTGGCATGTTACCTCAGCTTATATAGGAGGCCCGCCCCCTGCCAATACCAAGTGGGGATTGGTCAGGGTTCCCACATGAGCTGCCTGCCACTCAAGTCCCAGGTCCTGCCTCCTTCTCTAGAACAATCTCCCTAGAGACAAGGGAGGCACCTCAGAACTAGAGCACAGGTGGCCACACCCACTGCTACACTAACCACTCCCTGCCCCCAGATCAAAACAGACCGGCCTAGCCTGAAGCATAGGCCTGCCTAAATTTACCTGAGCTAACAGTTTACCTAGAAAAGTCCTATTCTAGAAGCTACCTACAGTAGTGGGTGCTACACACTGATATAGCATGTATAGTCTAAAAGGTGTGTCACTCTATTAGGCCACCCTTAAAGTGGTTGTAAACCCACTTTTTAAACAAAGACCTACAGGTAAGCCTAGATTAAGGCTTACCTGTAGGTGCATGAAATATCTCCTTAACCTACACGGTTAAGGAGATATTTGTATGTAAATGCGGCGACGCTGACGTCACCCCATTCACAAATTCGGCTAGGTCGCAACATTCGACGACGTAGCCGAATTCGACAGCTCACGCGCGCATGCGCGGAGTCACGTCTTCGCCGCTCCGGCCAATCACAGCGCCGGAGCGGCGCTGTGATTGGCTGCAGCGGCGATACCCGGAAGTAACATTCCGGCTATCGCCGCAGCGATGGATGCGGCTAGAGGAGGGACACGGACGACTTCGGGGGCCCCGATCGAAGGTAAGTGGTACATAATGAGCTAGTATGCTAGTCATACTAGCTCATTATAGCTTTGTCTTGCAGGTAAGTAAAAAAAAAAAAAAATTGTCTACAGGGTTTACAACCACTTTAAAGTGTATGCTATCTCAAGAACAAAATTTTGTATATTGCACATCGGTCCTTAGAGGTAATTGCTGCATTGGTTTTCTTATTTCAGTCTTTTTTTTCCTTTATTCTCACCTCATGATCCTAGCCAGTAACACACATCTTGTCCTAGGATGACAACCCTGACCAAGTGTACTGTAATCTATAGAGGAACAATATTTTCACCCCAGGGCAGGAAGTGTGTTAAGACTCCAGAACACCTCCCTCTTTTATAACCATAACACAGAAGGAGGTGTTCTTTTGTCCAACAAGGTAACCTGGACATGCTTGAGATAACACTGCAGAGCGCACAGGACACAGGACAGAACTTGATTTCTGAAAGGATCATCAATTATTTTTTTAATTTTGCACTTATCCAACCGATAGAACAAAATCCTTACAACAGTATATTTAACGACCCCAAAGGGAGCAAATAAGAGACGTTCTTTGTTAGATTTTACAAAGACTTTAAGAACGCATCTATTTGGTATGCCTCTGTCTTCCCAAGAGTAGAAACAACAAAATGTACTCTTCATGTTATTACATTGTCAGTTTTTATTAAACACTCTACACATGTAACATTTCAAACAAAAACCCTTGCTGTAGTCAATGCTTTAGCAGCAAAATAACTCAAACATTGCATCAATATTCCTAAATGTGTATATAAATGTCATGGATGATTTTATGAGATGTTTAACTATCCCTAGGACACACTTTATAATTCATATTTAGCATTATATTGATTAAGGATCACTTAGTCACAACTTGAAGCTGGCAGCTTAACAACTATTATAAAGTACGCTTACATTATTCTGACATGTTTTATAAACACTGCAAATATATGTGATGAAACCAAACCAGAAAGCATTAAAAAGGCAGAAATACAGCTGTTACAGGAAGTGGTAGAAGTGCTAATCTCTCTTAATTAATTACAATTTTACACCACTGTTGTTGCAAACTTGATTATAGTAAGACAAGAGTAACTACTGTATCTGGTTTATCTAGCTATGTGTATCAGATTAATTTTCCTTTAAGAATGAGTTCAATCTATCTTATTTTATAATGCCTAGAATTAGGGCTTCGTTCCCACAGTAAAGTGCCACAAATTCTCCCCTTGTGGTCCAATGCAGGTAGCACCAGTAGTGTTGAATGTATTAAACGATATACATAAAGTATGATCTATCCCTACCTAAATATGTTTAAAAGGGAACTCCACTTTCGTGGGGGAAAAAATATCAAATAAAGAAAAAATATGTGTAGCGACACAACCCCCTTTCCTGCTTTTGGCTCCTTAGCAGAAAAAAAGGGCCCACCGCGCTACGTGCCCGTACCCTCCTGTATAAAGAGGTTGAGCGGTGTAATGTACAGTACCTGGGTCTCTGTGATCAGGTTCCCCCAGAGAATGTCTCCCGTCTTCACTGTAACAAAGACAATTATCTATTGCCCAATAACTTTAGGGTCCACACCGATTGCAACTCCAACGTAGAGTTTATTTTCTCTGTTATGCACGATAACTGGACAGGTTGGAAGAAGAGCAGGACAGCAAAAAGTGTGGGAATAGGTCCAGGCACAAACAAATTCTTATTCACGACCGATATCTTCAGGTAGACTCAGCCCATCCGGATAGTCTCCCAATGGAGTGGGCCCTAGCAGCAGGAATGATGCTCGAACTAGATACACACAGTCTCTGCCACAGACCTGGTGAACTTGGGTCTCTGCCACAGACTTGGTGAACTTGGGTCTCTGCCACAGACCTGGTGAACTTGGTTGCAACGTTAAGACTCTTTCAGGGAGATGACATCCCTCCAGAGAGTTACCGGGCCCCTTCCTTCACTGTGAGTTCCTAACCAGTCCCTCGGAACGGTCCTCCCCCGGCCTCCTCATCTAAGATACGGGTCTCCTCACAAGGCAACACCCTGGGATTCCTCGATCCTCTGTGGGCCCCAGCCAAAGGTGCTGAGCCCAAAGCCTCCAGTTGCAGCCCCAGGGCTAAAGGTGCCTGGGACTGATCTGCCAGTGTACCGAACCAGGAACTCCACCCCAGAGCTAAAGGTGCCTGGGGTGGCCACAAACAGAATCACGCGCTCCCGGGGTCGGACCCCTGGGAACTCACCCCCAACAGACAGGGTTTGCCCCTTTTATTTTCCCTCCCGGGATGCACAGCGGGTCAACACGCCCACCATACCACCGCCGACAGGGGACATCTAAGGCACAGCACTGTACCAGCGGTTCAACCCTGGCCTCCGATGGCAACGCCACCAACAGGCCACGGGGAACTACACACCAGTATCCCGCCTGCAACTAAAATTGGGTTTTACTGAACCCTATCAAATAATGTGTTTGAGCTCAACTACCACTCAAACATCCCCCCAAATTTCAAAGCCCCGCTACACATGGTAGCGTATACAGTTGCGGCACAATCAGGGCACACAGGCACCGCCCCCCCGCAATCCATTGCCGCCTCCTCTATCCATGCGTCCGGCCCCTTTCAGGACACCGGCACATGGACTCCAATGCAGAGGGGTTGTTTTTTTGAAGCACCGATTACATCCAGAGGCCCTAATAGGCTTCAATATAGGGTGAGCTTGGGTCGCAGAGAGTGCGCTCTGAGCCCACCCAGGTGTGTTGCAACAGTGAATCAATATTCGCTGCTGTAACACTGATCCTCCTCCTGGTCAATCAGGAAGTGGGTTTTGACACCGGTCACCCAATTTGCTGAAAGGACAGGCGATCCCATTGGACACCTAGGAGGAGGAGGGAGGAGCCGCACAGCGGAAGCTGCCGTGATGCAGAGAGGGCCCAGGAGCCGCTGTACCCTGCCCATAGGAGCCCGCAACCTACCTGCCGTAGGAGCCGCAAACCCAGCCGGCCGTAGGAGCCCACCCACCTGCAACCAATGGGGTAAGTGACGGGGTGGGGGGTTGCCGCCGACCGACCGGACAAAAAAAAACCAGCCGCCACTGCAAGTCATATTGTAATTGAATGTTATTAAAAATTACCTTTCCTTTTCAATCTGCAGCGTTGAAAATGTATTACTACCTGGAGGTGTTCTGTACACAGATGGTGTACACAACACCCCCAGAAATATAATTTCCTGCTTGTGTGATTGGCTCACTGATTTTCCCAGAAATCTGCACTAAGATACAAGTCAGATTTCAGGCATTTTGGTGAAATATCTCCAATAGGAAATCACGTCTAAAAGGATGCATGCACAACAGCTTTCCTCATTAGAGCCCTGCAGGTGCATAGTTGATTGATAATTATGAAACCACTCCCATTAGATTCACTTTCATGGACACAGACAAACACACATGTTTTTCTGCCTCTGTGAAACATCCTTCGGCCGGCTTCTGTCGTACTGGCTGCCCTACACACAGGCCGAATGTTGGCTGTTTTTTGTTCAACCAGCCGATGTCGGCCGAAATTCAGTCCGTGTGTACTAGGCTTAACAGTGGTTTTACTGTCTGGTAAATGTTGTGATCCAGAAGATACAGTATAAGTAACAATATAATTGTTACTGCAATGCAACTTTGCTCGGAATCTTCAGCAGTTGTCTTTCTGAAGCCTGAGCTAGGATCTGAGACCTCGCCAGTTTTGCTAATACAATGTCTCTTTTCTAAGGCTGCACAAGGAGAGATTCTAAAGTAGCCCATAGATTATGTAATTTTCTTTCCTTCCACCATGGGACTCCTTCCCACAGAGCTATTACAGTATGTTCTGCCGGTGGGTTGGTTTTCCAGCCGGCAGAACACAGTGATCACTGTGATTGCATGAAAAAAATCCATCAATGGATCAACTTCAGATCAACCGGCCTCCTGCCCATAGACAGATCAAATCTCAGCCGGTTCAGAAGAATCGATTCATCTATGGCTGGTTTAACTCATTGGGGCTCTACTGTGAACAAAATCAAAACACTTTATCTCTGTCTGGAATGAATAACATGAATGACTCTGAAAGATAGTCTGATGGTTAAAGTAGTGGTTGAAAACGTAATATGCTTAACTGCCTGCCGACCACCTCACATAGGAGTATGTCGGCAGAGCGGCTCTCCTGTGTTGCATCATGTATCTAGCACGTGATCCAGCACTTCCAGGTAGCGGGCAAACACAGCTGATCAGCCGGTGCTGGCCAATGATTGACCACCGGGACCTGCTGATTGGCACAGAGGATAACAAGACAGAGCTATGTGAATGTAAACAATACTGAGCACAGCAGGGATGTGCTGGTTTTTATTTCTCTGCAAAGCAGGGAATAAAAACCAGCACACCCCCTAGTAAAAATAGCAGAGGTTTAATGCATTAAGCACTGTTAAGCACACATTTAACCATTTGGTTACCCTAGGTGTTAACCCCTTCCCAGCCAGTGTCATTAGTACAGTGACAGTATATATTTTTAGCACTGATCACTGTATTAGTGTCACTGGTTCCAACAAAGTGTCAAAAGTGTCAGTTAGTGTCAGATTGCTCTCCATACTATCACAGTCCTGCTTTACGTCGCTGATCGCCACCATTACTAGTATAAAAATAAAAAATAAATCCATTATATATATACCATAGTTTGTAGATGCTATAACATTCACACAAACCAATCATTATACGCTGATTGGGATTTTCTTTCCAAAAATATGTAGCAAAATACATATTCGCCTAAATTTTTTTTTTAAGAAATTAGATTTTTAAAACATTTTTTGTTTTATATCAGAAAGTAAAAAATACAGGTAGTTATTTTTCGGGCTTTTCTTCTTTATAGTGCAAAAAATAAAAAAACCCTGTGGTGATCAAATAACACCAAAAGAAAGCTCCTTTTGTGGGGAAATGTTTTTAATTTGTGTACAGCATTGCATGACTGCACAATTGGCAGTTAAAGTAACGCAGTGCCAAAAAAGCAAAAAATGACCTGGTCATGAGGGGGGATAAATCTTCTGGAGGTCAAGTGGTTAAGATAATGATGAAAACAATTGTACATGTAGCGGGGTCTCCTTTAAGACTCATTGGACTATCTTTCCCAGAACCCCCCTTGGCATCCAGGGTGCAGTGTTGTCACCACAGAGACTCATGGGTGGAGCTATATAAGGAGGAGGCGAGGCTAGGCTCGGCCTCTTTGGGACACGAGACTTCAGTGGAGAGATCTTCCTGTGCGGATCCGCTGTGGTGCAAGGCCTGAAGCCTGGGGCCTTGCGCCGCTACCCAAAGAGCCTTCCACCCCATTGCGAGCCTGGGTGGCATCTGACTTGGTCATTCTCAACCGCTGCTGAGCCGGAGACCCGACCGCTGCAGACGCTGTGTGTGGAGACACAGCAGGTGGAAGTCCCCGGACTGGGATCGCGTCCGGAGGGGTGAGCGAGCACCTGCTCAATCCATATACTTTACACTATTGTTAAGCCTACAGACTGCCGTGGCCCACCAGTTCATATTTGAGTCCTCACTGGAGATCCATAGCAGAACTGAGTCAAACGGATCTCTAGTGAAGTGTTCCGTGTTGGTACTTTTACCTTTTTTTTGTATTACAAATGTGTTCCTGAAATGTGCACCACCATTTAAAGACTTGTATGCGAAGAATTAATCTCCTAGAGACTGAGTTATAGGGTCAGGCCTGACCGGGTATTAGAGTTTAGTAGCTGCGCCATAGGGCGCTTAGTTAACGGTTGCCCGACATGGCACGCCATTACTGTGTTCCATTAATGTGTAGGGTATCATTTGCTGCAGGGCTCTGCTAGAAGCGCATGTTATCTGTCTTTACTGTTGATTTATCTTAATAAGAGAGAGTAAACTCATTATTCTTTTACTATTTGTATTGGTGTCTGAATATTCCATAGAGCCTAAGATATATTACCCTATACCAGTGATGGCGAACCTATGGCACGCGTGCCACAGCTGGCACTCCGAGCCCCCTCTGTGGGCACTCAGCACGCCGCCAGGATAGCAGAGGGAATCCCCCAGCAAGGCAGTCACTTTCACTGGCGGTGCAGGCACGGAGGAGCAGACTCCTCCTATCATGAGTGCGATTGGGCAGTGGGGCGGCAGATGCGAGTAAAGCCCTCCCTGCATGCACTGAGGGCAGCCAATTGGAAAGGACATGGAGTGTCTGCTCTGTAAGCAGCGTGTGATGCCTGTAATGCTGTGTATGGAGGAGAATGACTCCTCCCTTCCTGGACGTGGAGAGCGGCTTCCTGTGCAGGGGCTCGGCGCTGAAGCATGGCAATGTGGAGGACTTTGTACATACACAGGTAGGACAGTGCTATGGGGGAAGGAGGGGACGGCAAGGACACTGCTGTGTATGTGGGGGGGATGTGAAGGGGCAGAGGACACTGCTTTTGGAAGGGCCTTCACATCATCCCACTGATCCTATGCATCCATCTCTGATCCCAGTACATGCATCCATCCCTGATCCCAGTACATGCATCCATCCCTGATCCCAGTACATGCATCCATCCCTGATCCCAGTACATGCATCCATCCCTGATCCCAGTACATGCCTCCATCCCTGATCCCAGTACATGCATCCATCCTTGATCCCAGTACATGCATCCATCCCTGATCCCAGTACATACATCCATCCCTGATCCCAGAATTCTGAGTACATACATCCATCCCTGATCCCAGAATTCTGAGCACATGCATCCATCCCTGATCCCAGAATTCTGAGCACATGCATCCATCCCTGATCCCAGAATTCTGAGCACATGCATCCATCTCTGATCCCAGTACATGCATCCATCCTTGATCCCAGTACATGCATCCATCCCTGATCCCAGTACATACATCCATCCCTGATCCCAGAATTCTGAGTACATACATCCATCCCTGATCCCAGAATTCTGAGCACATGCATCCATCCCTGATCCCAGAATTCTGAGCACATGCATCCATCCCTGATCCCAGAATTCTGAGCACATGCATCCATCTCTGATCCCAATACTCTGAGCACATGCATCCATCTCTGATCCCAGAATTCTGAGCACATGCATCCATCTCTGATCCCAGAATTCTGAGCACATGCATCCATCTCTGATCCCAGAATTCTGAGCACATGCATCCATCCCTGATCCCAGAATTCTGAGCACATGCATCCATCTCTGATCCCAATACTCTGAGCACATGCATCCATCTCTGATCCCAGTATTCTGAGCACATGCATCCATCCCTGATCCCAGGATTCTGAGCGTAACACACTCCTTTGAAAAAGCACAAAATTGATTTTCTGGGCAGAATTGTATGTTTTTGGTCCCTTAGGAATCATTCAGAGGGATGATCAGTCCCTTCCTCTGTACAGAGCCACTGGTAGGTTTAATTTCATGTTGGCACTTTGAAATAAATAAGTTGGTTTTGTGGCGCTGTTTGGGCACTCGGGCTCAAAAAGGTTCGCCATCACTGCCCTATACTAACTGTGCCAGAGTGGGTCGAGTAAATTGCCAGGGGTTGGCGGAGCTGTCTTCAGGGCCCAAATCTAATACTGCGGCCCTCTTAGCTGAGGGTATCGCTACATACATATCTTCCTTTATGTTTAGGAACTGCCATAATCCCACTAAACATTTGCTGTAGCTGGTAGTCATACTTTCACAGTGGTTATGAGTTGTTTTAAATCATTACTCATTATAAAACTATTTCAGATTATTGATATTGCAGTGATTCTTGCATGAACAGCTCTATTTAGGTCATACCACAGAATCTTAGCTGGGATGAGATCTGGCCTCTGTGTTGCCAATTTTTTTTTTCTTTTTGTAGCGGGGTCTCTAAATTTAAGTGGGACACTCAGGTGTATAAGTATGGGAATAATGGACCATTTGTGTTCGTGGAGGATTGGAAGGTGTAATAATCTCCTTGGCCTCTGGGTGGCGGGGTACCTGGAGGCTCAAGGTAGATTGGCCGTCACAGTGCTACCCTTTTTGTCCCTCTCCGGAGATGGTACGGCGAGGGCGGGGAACCTGCCGTGGTGTCGATGGGAGGGGATAAAAGGGGGAGACGCCCTAACCACGAGGTCTTCTGGAGGAAGTTCTTCACGCGCACAGGCACCTTAGGCCTGGGTGCGGGCGGTTCCGGATTCCGGCCCAGGCGCCCTAGGCCTGACCGGAATGGAGTTGGAGTCCATCCCAGGCACCTTCAGCCTGGGGTGAGGTACTGAACTAGGAGGCCTGGGGTCCAGTGACTTCGACTGGGTCCCGCGAGGGTGAAGAAGTCCGAGGGTCCCTGAGGTGGATGGGGCCCATGTCTGAGGTGAGGAGCAGAAAAAAAGGGAGCCGCTCAGGTGTGGGAATCCTCCAATCACCTCCTCCCAGCAGCCAAGGGTGCAGACAATGCTACTAACAGCAAACAGGAACAAAAAAGTCTTCTGGACTGCAGCACTTCAAAGATAAAAGCCTTTATTAAAATAGGAAATCCAAAATGCACACTGTACAATGGTACACAGGTCAAACAAATCTGGCTAATATGTTTCGCACTGTGCTAGTGCTTATTCAGAGCTGTTTGCTCTGAGGTGAGGAGGCCGGGGAGGTTACCCATTCAGAGAGTCTGGAGCAGCATCAACCCAGTGACGAATGGGCCTCTGGTAACTCCCTTGGAGGGATATCTTCCCCTGACAGGGGCCACAACGCAGCGAAGGTACTCCTGTATACGTTCTCTTGAGTTGCTGGTAGAGATTCTTAAGTTCTAAGTCCTTTCTAGCTAATGCTATAGTAACCGCTGGTGAGATCGCAGTGGTTTAGCTGATAACCAGGACAGTGCCTCGACCTGCTCATTCCCCGTATCAAAATGTTATCAAGTCGCAACCAGTTGGCTACTGAAGCACTGTTTATTGTGAGACATACAATAAAACAAGAGTTGGACTGTGATCGGTGTGTGGAACTCTGGTTAATGGGAGTAGAGGGAAGTGTTGACACAGCGGGACTTGATTCTAGACAAAAGCACATGGGCCCGAGGAAATATCTGGTACTGGCCTTCACCTCACCCACAGCTATGGGGAGGACATGGGCTCTGTCGTGTGACATACCCCTAGACAAAGGAGATGGGGTGAGGCCGCTACATTTTGTTATTTAAATTTTATTGAAGGATTTTCCTGCGCTACCAAAAAAAATATTAATTATAAATATAAAGATTGTGGAAACTGCCGCAAACACCAAAAGGGTTAAACCAAACTAATAAAACAAAATTGATAAAGGGAAGGTGGTGCTGCGCTGTTTCTAAAAATGTGCTAACTCTGTGCAAATAGCTAATAGCATAAAACCAACAATGAAAAAGAATAAAATAAATAAATCCATTAGTGCATAGATGCTAATACAAGTAGGTGATACTGCACTGTATCTAATAGATAGGCATAAATACTAATAACATGAATATTTAATAGAAAATAGAAATTACAATAGTGCAAATTGCTAAAACCATAAATCTTATCAGAACATATAATATCAAAGTGCAGTGAGCATACAACTGTAGTAAACCGATATGTGCAAAATCAGCTAAATTTTGCAAACAAAGCATGCAGGCAAAAAAATAGCCTGCAATGTGCAAACCAACAGGTATGGGTTATGTGCAAGTGCAGATGCTAATTGCAGAAATGCACAGTGTGCAAAAGTGCAAAAAATGTCCACTGTAAACTGGAACAGAAATAGTTCAATTCAACGATTTGAGTGAAAGACACATGTACAGGTGGTGCCAATAGCAACAAGATGCTTTCTTCAGACATCTCTGTGTAGCAACATGCCAGTGAAATGTTACACATAATATTTAATAGGTCAAAGAGAAATCGTAAAACAAGTGCAGTAGCGTAGGATAAGGTGTACAGATGAGGGATGTGTATCATCAGTTTCTAGTATATAATTCCTAGAGCCTGAGTGGGGAGTAAAGTAGAGGTTAGTAATGCGTTTCCATGAAGGGGGAACCCAGAATAAGCAGGCAATGACTTTTTGCGTTCAGGCTAACATTAGTTGGGTTCTGAGGAAGGCGCAAAGATGGCTTGATAGTGTCACTAAGTAGTGGGATGTGGTAAAGCACAAAGAAACAGCACTAATAATAATGGAGTAGTCACCTAAATTGTGTAGACACCTTTGAGATGAGTCTCTATGGAATATAGGGAGGAGAGCAGGTTACAGGGGTATCACATAAAACTGATGATGGGTCGAGTCAGATAAGTGAGGTTCATCTGGGGTCCTGAAGCCAGAAGTGCTAAAGTTTATAAAATTTCCGAGTGGTCAAATGGGCTTTAGCAAATAACCATTCCATTTTACAGTGATCGTTAAGGGTGTTGATCACATCTTGGACAATAAGAATAATTGTGGATTTCCATTTACGAGTTATAGACAATCTTGCCGCTATGAGGACATGTGTAACTAGGTAATGCACCAAAGGGGGCCAGTTTTCTAACCCAAAACCAACAAAAGCCATCTGTGGTGTCTGTATTACACATGTGCCAATGAATGTGTTTACACTTGTCCAAAAAAGAAAGAGGACAGAACATTCCCACCATATGTGCAAAGGGGTGCCATCCATGCTGTATAGTCGCCATAGGTGTGCACAGCCTATTGCATTAGGGTGTGCACCTCAAATGTATTAAAACATAGACAGTGTTAGTAGGGCAGTGGACGGTGTTAGTAGAGCAGTGGACCTGTCAGTAGGACAGAGGTTGGTGTCAGTGGGGCAGTAGACGGTGTCAGTCGTTTTTAATTTTTATTGTTTATTTATTTTTACTATTTTTTTAGAAACCCCATTTGGGAGCTTTGGGGAAATATCAGCAGGGGGAATCTGTGCCACACGGGGTGATTAGGGTGTGCCCAGGCACACCCTGTCAGGGTCACCTGTGGCCAGGTGACAGATGCACACCGTAGGGGGACAGGAGTGCACCGCGAGGTAGTGAACCCTATGGCTGGCTTCTGCGGATAGGAAACTGGGTGGTTGTGGAAAGCGGGACCAGAGGAGCACAACCGGGATCCAAACGGAAGCTAGAGCCAAGATTCCCCAGGGCGCGGAGTCTAAGACCCAGCTGGTCTTCTCCAGGGCCTCTAGTGGTGAGGATGTTAGCTGCAGGCTGGGACCAGGTCGCGGCCCCTGGAGTTTCCTAGCTCACGCCCCGTAGGATAAGGGGAAAAGAGGGGAAGCAGCAGCACACGATAAGAGAGAACCGAATAACAAGCTGAAGGTCAGGGGCCACAAGCAGACAAGGATAACGAAGAACGAGCCGAAGGTCAAGGGTCACGAGCAGACAGGGATAGTCGGGGACAAGCCAATAACGTAACAGAGAGACAGACGTAGCACACGGCAGGCAGGAACCCAAACACACAATGCCTAACAAACACGTTGATCAGCAAAGCAGGCTTGCAGTGCACAGGTTAATATAGTGTTCAGTGATAGGGCCTGGGGTGGAGTCAGGCTGGGAGGAGATTATAAAGGAAGCCAGGTGAAGGAGGTCTGGTCTCTAGATGAACACATGAGGAGGAAGGTAAGATGGCAGACAAACACTACTGCATATCCATGACACACCCCTTGCGCACGCCTATGATAGTCGCCAACACTTGGGTGACAGAGAGTGGTATATCCGGGCTAATGTGTTAGGTGTATAATACAATCTAAGGTATACTTTCATAGTCGATTCCCAATGTGAGATATTTTTGGGGAACAGATATGGTTTTCGGAGTGCTAGATGCTATTGTTGAGTGGGAACATTGAATTGGAGAGTTATTTCCCAGTAATCCATGGGTGGGCTTTTCTGATCCATCTTAGGGTTGGTTAGCAATTTGTATATTAGAGAAGTTTTATATACAAAAAGTGCAGCACTTGAAAGACAATATGGGAAATAACAGTGATGTAAACATATATCCTATGTACCAATATACTGCAAAAATGTGAAATAATAACATAAAAAAAATATATATATGAATTTCAATACATACAGTATCTCAAAAAGTGAGTACACTCCTCACATTTTTGTAAATATTTTATTATATCTTTTCATGTGACAACACAGAAGAAATTACACTTTGCTACAATGTAGTGAGTGTACAGCTTGTATAACAGTGTAAATATGCTAAAATAAAATATATAATATGTGCCGCGCTAACAACCTGTGTATCCCACCAAGATACTAATGTGAAATAAATACAGAATTTATCGGCGTATAACACGCGCCGGCGTATAACACCCCCCCCCCCCCTAAGTTTAGAAGGGAATTTTAAGGAAAAAAACTTTTAGGAGGGAAGTTTAAGGAAAAAAACTTACATTTAAATGTCCATCATTGCAGCCTTGCCCAGTGTCCATCTGCAGCCTTGTCCATCATTGCAGCCTTGCCCAGTGTCCATTTTTAGCCTTGCCCAGTGCCTTTGCAGCCTTACCTAGCGCCCTTTCAGCATTGCCCAGTGCCTTTGCAGCCTTGCCAGTCTCTGCCCTGATTTAAAATTGGCGCCGATTTCCGCTGACTGTGAGCGGAGAGGAGCAAGCGGAGCCGAGATACAGAAAGCCGAGTGTACTTCGGCTAGACTCGGCTCTGCTCACAGTCCCGCCCACCTCCACTGATTGCGAGAGGAGCGAGCGCAGCTGACATAAAGAAAGCCGAGTGTACTTCGGCTAGACTCGGCTCTGCTCACAGTCAGGGGCGGGACTGCGAGAGGAGCCGAGACTAGCCGTAGTACACTCGGCTTTCTGTATGTCAGCGGTGCTCGCTCCTCTCGCAATCAGTGGAGGTGGGCGTGACTGCGAGAGGAGCCGAGTAAAGCCGAGTGTACTTTGGCTTTGTGTATCTCGGCTCTGCTCGCTCGTTTCCTCAAAATCGGCGGGGGATCGGCGTATAACACGCACCCACGATTTTCCCCTGATTTTAAGGGGAAAAAAGTGTGTGTTATACACCGATAAATACAGTAAATGAACAAACTCTAATATATTGACTGTACCCATGATGTTAAAATATTGTACCTCCATATGTTACATGTATATGTCATTGCTAGTTCATTTATTGTATATATTATGTATTATACAGACCCTCCTGAAGAAGCGGTACTAACCGCAAAACCATTTTTCATGTGTACAGTGTTCAATAAAAACGTTTAATATAAAAAAAAAAAAAAAAAAATTAATATAAAAAAACTTTATAATACATGCCTATATGGCATGATTGGGATTGGGAATAACAGCATAAAAACTAGAACAGGACAAACAGACACATAAGAATATACAGTGCATAGGTAAACATTCATGTGCGAGGATTTATGCATGCTTTGGCCAATCCTGTATTGCTCTGAATTGTTGATAACTGAAAAACATCGCAATTACCACCAAGAGGATGTAAAAAGGGGCCTCAGCATATGTTTACATAGGGGGAACTATATACTAGTAATTATTGGACTCATTTGCTATCTTATATCATATTAGCCTGACATCTAGATTCATCATTGTGGTAGTGAATACCTATTGTGATTTTTAAAAAATGTATGGTGCTTTGGTTCAGTAACCGACCGTACTGCAATTTGCCTTTCACATTGGGGGCTTTGGAAATGTAGAAGCACACCAGTCCCTGGGTGAGTGGTAAGGTAGCCCAGGTTAAGGGGGATAAAACATGTTGAAGCCGTAAGTAGATATAAAGGTCCTTGGAAATTTGGAGGGTATTGATAAGATGCTGAAATTATGCCAGTCTTTGAGGGGTGTATAAGTCTCCAATGGTAAGTATTCTTTTTACGGTCCTACGGGTTATGGGTAGTAATAAGGTGTAGAGAATGTAGGGGTAATTGAGACAGGGTTTAGCGAGTAAGTAATTTGTGGAATGAAACACCAGACTTTCAATGTTGTTTTTTGAATCTGTCCAGAAAGTAATGTCAAGGACAAATCCATGAGACGCAGAGCAGTAGCTGTAGGTCCTTTTGTGCAGCTATTTGTTCGATCTGTTTCCAAAGTGGAGCTGATGTGGTGGTCCACCATGTTTTCGCTTGGTCTACTTGTCAGGAACGCACTGCAACAGGGCAGAGGTGTGTGCGTGCTCGCATGCGCACGTGGATTCCAATGGGTGTCCGCCGAGCTGGGCAGCGGCGTGTGTGTGCGTGCAGGGAAACACGCATCATACGTGCGTGCATGCACGTGCGCTAGCCTTTGTTTGGCACCAATGGGCCTTTAAAAGAACAGAAGCTGCACTTGTGCAGTGCTGTTTGATCTGCAGCTATCCTCGAGTTCTGATCCTGTACCTGTCTTGATACCTGCATTGACCTGGCTCTGCTGACTACGCCTGCTATCTCCAACCCCGACCTTGGCTTGCCTTGACTCTGCTAAACCACTAATTGCCTGATACTCTGCCGTTGACTTCTGCCTGTCTACTGACCATTTTCTGCCTGCTGCCTTGCTATATCTGATTACCTGTGTTTAACCCGGCTTGTCTAACCCTGCTCCAGCCTGCTGCTGATCCTGCATAATCTAGTGCCCGGGGTCGCTGACCTGCATCTGCATCTGCTACCATTCACGGTCCAGTCCATCCTGGTGATCCATCATCTAGCCATTCGTATCAGCTACAGCAGATCTCACAGGCACTCCGACCTTGCTGCACTCTCGCTGCGCTCTCGTGCCCAATGTCACAACTCCAGTGGTGACTGAGCCAGAGCTGTAAGAGAGGTCTCCTTCTACACGTCATGCTCTACTATGAGGTACGTGACACTAGTAAAGTGGCTTTATAGTATGCTCTTATATCTGGTGATCCCATTCCAGAGTGGGATGTAGGAAAGTAAAGAATATTTTCTCTCAGGTGTGGCTTCTTACGTTCCCAAATGAAAAGGTTGAAAGTTTGTTGAAGTTTGTTTATGTAGCAAGGGGGGGAATGGGATAGGAAGAGTCCTGAACCTGTAAAAGACACGGAGGAAGAGAAACATTTTGGTTAGCGCAAGATGACCAGCCTGAGATGTTTTAATAGATCATAGTGCTTTAGTAGTGTTTTGCAGTTTTCTATTAAGTATATAAAAATTGGTGTGAAAGACATTAGTAGAAGAGACAACTAATTGGATGCCCAAATAGATGAGGGAGTCGGTTGGTGCCCAGGAGAATGGAGCGATGTGTGCTATCTTATGTTTGAGATTAGAGGAAAGGCATATGCCTAACATGGAGGATTTTGAATGGTTTAATTTGTAAAATGATGTACTACTAAAGTCATCTAATGTGTGTAGTAAACGGGGAAGGGAGCCTAGCGGATTGCTGAGTGATATAATGGTGTTGTCCGCGTATAGGCCGATGTTATGAGTGGATCTTCCAACAGTTAAACCAAAAATGGAGTGGTGGGACCTAATGGTTGTGGCTAAGTGGTGCAATCACCATAGAAAATATGAGGGGCAACAGGGGGCAGCCCTGATGGGTCCCGTTAGTGATTAAAAAAGAAGTTGACATATAGTCTGAAGTCCATACTTTGGCACTAGGATTAGTGTATAGTCCTTTATTGGCTTTTAGGATATTGCTAGACAGACCAAAATTTAAAACTTTAAGGACCTTTTCAAGGTATCGCCAATGCACTCTAACGCCTTCTCTGCAGCTAAAGAGATCAACATAGAAGGCGTTCTGCGGTGCCCTGCCCATTGAATTAGGTTTAGAAAATGCTGAATGCCATTGAAATGTTTGTCTGAAGCCTGGTAAATATGTTGCCAAACGAGAAGCTAGGAGTTTAGCATAGAGTTTGATATCTGTGTTGAGCAGGTATATGGTTCTATAATGAGTTGGGTTTATTTGGTTTAGGGATGGTTACGACCAAGCCTTCTAAAGATTATTTTGGAATTTCACTAGTAGAGAGGAAGCTATTAAAGGTGTCACAAGGGTGAGGGGCAAGAAGTGCTCAGAATTCTTTGTAATATTTATTACAAAACCCATCAGGGCCAGTAGCCTTGTGCAAAGATAATGGTCTAATGACCATGTCTATCTCATGAGACATTGTAGGTCTCAAACAGGGCTGTGAGAGTGTTTGTCTGTTTCTGTGGATTTTAGGTTATATAGGGTGGCATAGAATTCACTGAAAAAAATTGGCTTTGTCAAGAGGGTTTGTCAGTCTGTTATCTTTAGAATCTGTCATGTAAGGAATCTTCATTTGAGTAAGTGTGTATTTGTATTGACTCACAAGTAATTTGCCAGATTTGTTCCCCTGTGAGTACCAGTTGAGTTTATGGTGGGAGATATAGAAGTGAAAATTTGTACGTAATCAGGAGATGAGATCTGAGCGAAGTTGTCTTACCTCGTCAGATAACTGTGGTGTGGGTGACAATTTGTTGCCGCATTCAAGTGTGAGAATACGGTTTAGTAAACAACATTTTTTCACCTGGGCACTGAGTTCCAAAAAGAGATCACAAGATTCACTAATAACTGATTCGTAGGCATTCCAGAGTATGGAGAGATTAGAGACAGAACCTGCATTGGATAGGAAATATTGTTACATTTCAGACTTGATCTCCAGTCCATTGCTTTGATGGTTAAGGAAAGGTATTCATTCTCAATGTAGTGTGAGATTTAGGAGAAGAAGTTAGGGATAAGCCAATGTTGATGGGAGCGTGGTCAGACCATGTTATCGTCCCAATGGCAGATGAGGACATTTTCTGAAGTAGAGAGGAAGCCACTAGGAACAGATCAATTCTGGAATAAGATGAGTGACATTATGAAAAGTAGGTATAGTCTTTCTCTGTTCCATGCATGCATCCCCATAATTTAATTTGCCACTATTTTAAATACATTGTTTCCTCTGTAACAGCAAACTGACCAGGCCCTGAAAGTAACAAAGCAGCCCAAAACCATGATGCCACCTCCACAATAGGGATGAGTTTTTGGTGTAAGGTATTTTTTTCCTTCAAGCATAGCATTGCTTCCAAAGATTTTATCTATTGTCTTATCCGTTCTCAAAAAGTTGCCCCAAAAGTTTTGTGGTACATCCAGGTAACCTTTTGCAAATTGGAAATCTTCAGCAATTTTTTTCAGAGAACAATAGTTTCATCCGTAATGTCAATAGTATCTGTGACCTTTGTAGGAGGCTTTCTGTATTAAATTAATTTGTAGACAATTTGTCTTAATATGGATTGATGAACACCCAGTGCTTTAGAAATGTCTTTGTAGCCCTTTTGTAGTGTTATACATCTCTGTTCCTTTTTCAGGCCGGGTTCACACCTATGTGAATTGAATGCGTATTTCTCCGCATTCCATTCGCATAGCAGGAGAATGGGACTGGCTCTCTGTGGAGCCGGTTCACATATCTCCGCAGCCAGTCCGGTGTGCCGGAAAAACGCATGCCTTTTTTGGTGCGTTTTAGGTTAGATTTCAGCCCAAATTTTGGCCTGAAATCGGACCTGAACCGGTGAACCACCCCCGCTGTGAGCCGCATGCGGCGGCGGTGTGAACCCGGCCTCAAAGTTTCTGTCATTTTCTTTTTCTTGATTAAGCCATGGCTACAATGAACAGATCTTTCCTAAGTAGGGCAGAGCTCCATCTCTCACCTTTATTCTTGCCCTATTAATTGTAATACTTGAATCTGAGTACTCCCTTCATCCTAGAGGTTTGTATACTTAAAACCATGTATTCAATAATATGACAATTTCAATGTTGTGTGCTTGTAAAGGTTTACTGTTTCAAATGCTGTTCTGCAAAAATAATGAGATAGCACAGCAGTTTCCCCTATAGCGGTTAAGTCTAGTGTGTCCAATGGTACATGAATGCTCCAGGACTTAAGGCACATTGCTATATTCACAGGATACTCTCAAGTAACCACAGGGAGAGAGTTCATGCAACGTGTCAGGTAGCCTCAGGATGAAGAGTGGTTCAAATTAGATGTAGCCTGCAAGAATGACCAGGACTGGCTAGATGCCAAGCTTGCAGAGTCAGGACAGGCAGCAAGCAATAACAATGTCCATTATCCAAGCAAGTTTTAGGGCAGATGGAAATCAGTAGTGTATTCCATATCCAAGCAAGGGTCAGGGCAGGCAGTAATCAGTAGCAAATTCCATATTCAGGCAAGGTTCAGGGTAGGCAGCAGTCAGTAGCATAATTCATTTTTCATGCAAGGCATCAGGATGGGTAGTGAAGTGATTAGTTGCCTAATCCATTATTCAGGTAAAGAGTCAGTAGGAGAGGAAATCCAGAGACAAGGCAAGGCACAAGGCACAGGAGTAAGGAAGTTGACATTATCACAACCCCTGGTCTTGTGACTTTCAAATAAAGCAGACATAGCCAATCTGCTGCCCAGCAATGAGGCTGCCCTTGTGCTGCCAGCCAGTGAGATCGGATGGACTTTGCTGACAGTGCAGAGCACAATGCCCTGCAACCACCAATGCTCCAGTCAGGAAGAGAGAGTGGGTGAGTGGTGGCTGCAGGCAGAAGAAGTGGCTGTGGGGAGGAGACAGTAGGAGCATGTCTCACACTTCCAACAGTGTAGTATTATGAATTAGATGAAGCCCAGGCCACATTTTAGAAGAAATGTATGCAGAAATCAAAGAAATTAAAGGTTCACAAACTTTTCCTTGGTTGTCTGTAAGATCCTATAGGGTGGAATGAGACAAAGTAAAAGAGCAGTGTGACAGGCCACTTGGCACCCAGCCTGGGTGCCTCTGTCAAGATACAGCTTCCTACACTCTGGAACCAGGAACCAGGTATTATAGCTGAGCACCGAAGAACTAGACGACACTAGCTTAGGTGCAAACTGGAACTTACTTAATTGTAAATTCACCCAGAATATATACCATGCAAGATCAGGTAAGAGCATGATCACATTATCCTAGACAATTAGCACATCCAAGGAACAGCCAAAATAAACATAAACAGTACGCTAACTAAAAACAAGCCTTGATTAGTTAGGGAGGGCAAAGACAATCCAGCAACAAGTATACAACCCTGGATACACAAAGTACATTACACATTATCATAATAAACATAAACACACACATCCCACATTGGTTCAATAACGAGGTAAAGTATATACAAGACTAAACCCATCATGTAGAAACCTCCAGGAGGATTAACCAACAGACAGAAACAGTAGATGACTCAGTTAACTAAATTAACAATGGGAATTCACACCTAGGAGCCACACACTGGGGCAAAGACACTTACCACATAACACCTTAAACCAGTTGTCTCAAACTGGTGGCCCTCCAGCTGTTGCAAAGTCCCATAATGCCTCTGCCTGTGGGAGTCATGCTTGTAACTGTCAGCCTTGCAATGCCTCATGGAAATTGTAATTTCGCAACAGCTGGAGGACCGTCAGTTTGAGACCCCTGCCTTAAACAGAATATAGCAGGAGACCCCAGCATCAGGTCGTTTTCAGCTGATTATATTAAAATCTGCTCTGAGTTTCACAGTCTAAGGGGAAAGGTGAAACAGTCATTGCTGATTTGGGCACAAAAGCCCCACATCTGTATCCAGGTCCTAGGCTCCCAGGGTCTGTGTGTTTCGGGGAGACATGGGCCCAAATCAAAGGCAAGACCACTCCAAGGGTCCCCCAGGCATACACCTTAGAACCCTGTCAGAAGCCAGGGCCCATAGCTAGTAGGCGAGAGGCTACCGTGCAGTCCCCTCCAAAAGCCCCTGTCTCAGTTGGGTCTGTCTTAAGCAGAATGCCTCCATTTAAGTATTTTCTAAAGGCAGAAGGTTTTTATATCTTAAAGGATAAATTCCCCTTTTAAAAAAATAAATATAAATGCACACTTATTTGCAGGTAAAAAAATGTGCATTTATTATTATTTTTTTTAGAGCCTGTAAAGCACTGCACCACGAGTCAGCAGATCACTGGTGTTGTGCAGATCTCCTTCAGATCTGTTAGTATATCTGTGTACCCGTACATCCCGTATGGGCAGGCAGATACACCAACAGGAAGAAATCAATGAACCACCACAGCGCTCCACAGCACTGTGGTAGTTCATTGAGAACTACAAGCCTACAACCGCAAAGGATGTTGGGGGATGTAGTCATTCACACAAAGAGCTGTGTGAATGAATGATGCAGCCATGTGGGCAGAGCCCTGCACGGCCAGGCTAATTTTACTACAAGTAATCCCACCGGGATCCTGCATACATCATTGGCTATTCCCCGGCAAGCGGGGAAAGCTGGGGCTTACCCCTATGATGTGACGGGTGACCCCGCCCCCTCGTATTTCAGACCCCGCCTACGTCATTGGCTGAGCGCACCTGATGGGGAACTTCCTCTGCAGTGTAATAAATTAATAGACCCGCCCCTTCTCCCGTTCCCCATCAGGTCTGCTCAGCCTTACACCCAGTGAAGGTGACCCCTGCCCCCCTACGTCATTTGCTGAGCGGACCTAATGGGGAACGTGAGAAGGGGCGGGGTCTATTCATTTATTACACTGCGGAGAAAGTTCCCTATCAGGTCCGCTCAGCCAATGACGTTTCGTGTGGAGTAAAGACTGCAGCGCTGGACATCGGATCACCGTGGGACACTGGATTACATCGCTGGAATGGGTTTTTTATTCTTAATAAAGGACTTTCCGAACTGTGTCTGTGTGTTGTTTTACAATTTTTTACACTTTCTTTGTAAAATGGTAGGGGTACAATGTACCTCTTACCAATTCACATAGGGGGGGCCGGGATCTGGGGGTCCCCTTTGTTAAAGGGGTCTTCCAGATTCCGATAAGCCCCCCGCCCGCAGACCCCCACAACCACCGGGCAATGTATGGATATTTGGGGGGAACCCCATGTCATTTTTTTTATTTGACGCAGTGTTCCCCTTAATATCCATACCAGACCTGAAGGGCCTGGTAAGGGAATTTGGGGGGACCCCCACGCATTTTATTATTTTTTTTATCAATTACTTTTTTCTGTATTGCCGGGAGCCGACAATTCATTATAGCGGCGAGTGCTTTTAAATTACTTTTTTTCCTTCAGAAATTACACTTTGTGCAGGGACAGTTCTAAGCACGGGAAACAGGCGCTGCTTTACAGGCATACTATACACCCCCCCCCCCCCCAGGTACGAAATTTAAAGGAATATCTCACTTTTATTGTTTCACTTTAAGCATTATTAAAATCACTGCTCCCGAAAAAACTGTAGTTTTTAAAACTTTTTTTTGCATTGATTTTTAGGACAATAACTTGCATATTAGCCTTGATAATTAGCACTTTTGATTTAGAACGTTCGAGTCCATTGTATTTAATAGGGTTCTAAAGTTCGCGCAAACTTTAGGTCTGTTCGCAGGTTCTGGTGCGAACCGAACGGGGGGGTGTTCGGCTCATCCCTACTAAAGATGAACTTATCCTTTAATGCATTCTATGCATTAGGATAAAAAAAGTCTTCAGTATGCAGCAGCCCCACAGCCCCCTAATACTCACCTGAGCCCCATCTCAATCCTGCGATGTTGCATGAGAGCCTCAGCTGATTGGCTGGGACACAGCAGCAGGTGCCATTCACTCCCGCTGCTGTCAATCAAAGTCAGTGAGCCAATGAGGAGAAAGAGGAGACGGGGCCGAGCAGCGGCACCGTGTCTGAATGGACACACAGAGTAGTGGCTTGGCTCGGGTGCCCTCATAGCAAGCTGCTTGCTATGGGGGCACTCGGAAAGAGGGAGGGGCCAGGAGCACAGACAAGGGACCTGCACAGAACAGGGAAGTATAACATGTTTGTTATTTTTAAACAACAACAAAAAAAAAGACTTTAATATCACTTTAAGGCCTCATGCCCACAAACGTTTTTACAGCCGCTTTTTTGAGCGTTTTTTACAGCTTAAAAACGCCTGTCCATGTTAGTCTATGGCTTCATGCCCACCTAGGCGTTTTTGAGCTGCAAATGGTAAAGGCGTTTTTAAGCTGTAAAAAAAAAAACACGACCAGGGCGTTCCGTGGCGTCGGCGTTACAGCTGAAAAAACTTGAATCGTTAAAAACCGCTTAAAAAGGCTCAAAAACGTCCAAAAACGCTCAAAAATGCAGCAGCTGCGTTATTGAGCTCCGGCGTTTTTTATCTGCAAAAAGATGATTGGACAGTGTAACCTCTGTAAACACAGGAAATTCCTGTCTGGACATTAGATTTCCCAAGAGTCCTTTGCAAACGCTACCTAACGCTAACGCTTAAAAACGCGCAAAAACGCAAATGAAAAACGCGGTAAAAATTTTTTAACGCCGCTTTTTCCAGGCGTCCAATCTAGCTTTGGAGCTTATTTTTAAAAACGTCCGTGGGCATGAGGCCTAAGGCTCCATGCACACTGAAGCTCATAAACTGCAATTTATTGGCGTTTGGGCGTTTTTTTTAAAAGCCCATAAACTGCACTCTATGTTAGCCTATGTGTCCATGCACACATGGACGTTTTTTAGCGTTAATGAGCAGTGGCGTTAATGGGCTTTTTTCTGAACGCAAGAAATTTGCATTCAAAGTGCCGTTTTTTTGGCGGGAAAAAACGCAAAACGCTAATAAACGCTCAAAAATGCTCTAAAACACAGCTCGCCAGCGTTTTTAGCGTTTTTTGATCCATTGAAAAAACAAAAAAACAAAACAAAACGCTAACACTGAAAAACGCTAATAAACGCTATTGCAAAAACGCTAAAAAACGTTGAAAGGCTCCGTGCAAAGCTACTGGCGTTTTTTAAAGCTTTTTTTAGCGTCCAGTGTGCATGGAGCCTAAGGGTCATCAGACAATTATGGGTTTTGCTCATTTTCAGAATACTTTCTAAACTAGTTTCGTAGCCAAGTCTGCTCATATCAAACATTTATACATAAAGTGTTGCATAGGGATGCAATTTGTTAAAAACAAATGGCTTGTCAGTGCTCTTCATAAAAAAATACATTTGAATAAAAAAAAACTCAAATATTCTGAGCTGATCTTTGGGTCAACTGAGGGGACTATTTCTACTAGCTTGAGCTTATTTTTGCAAGAGTTTACACATACTAATTAGACAGCTTCTTTCCATCTTCATAACAATCTGTTTTACTTTATATGTAGAGCCATCTGTTAAAAACTATTCATAGCCACATCATTTATCCAGTAAAGGTATAAATTAAATGTAATACTAAAAGTTAACCACTTCAGTCTTTTCATCATAGGATATTATGTTTATTTTTCAAAAACATTCAGTTTCAGACCACTATAACTTTTTGCATGTACCATTTATTTTTGAACAAATAGGTTTATACATAGTAGAAAATATGGGTGCATTAAGCCCTCGTTCACACTGAACGTGGGTATGAAATCAAACTCGCTCGATTTTAAACCCACATTTCAGTGTGACTTCGGGGGACGATTTTGAAAGACATCTGTGTGGGTTCATGCACAGATGTCTATTGTAATTGCCCCCAAAGTAGCCAAAAGTAGATTTGGAAATTGATGCGGCGCTGCAAAGTGCCGTTGCCGGCAATAGGCTGCAATTTGGCATGTGATTTGACATGTCAAATTGCATGTCAAATCGCGCCGATGTGAACAGGGGCTTAGTTTAATTTATAGGACGAAGAGAATAAATTATAGGACTTTGTATGAAGCACACTACTAAGTTAGATGAACCAATCAATGTACACATTGTTTTATTATTACAAAAAGGGCATGCATACACATGTAAAATAGTAGAAAAGTAAAATATTAGAATAGTAGGTCTCAGTAGGTAAAGTCTAAACAATTCATGATTGTACACAATTGTCTCAACATAATATACATAGTAATGGACCTTGGGTATGTAGACCCAAATTGTAATAGTAGCATATAGACATAATGACAATGGTGGATTAGTTCATTAAAATAGACTATAGTAAAATACAGCTCATCAGGAGCAGATACACAGTATGGGGGTATCTATCTGTAGTATATGGTCACCTTTGGCTTACGGCTGGTACTTATACCACACATGCACTGCGCCAACATTTTAGTTTGTTTCACTCGCAAGACACGTTTGCACCTCCTTGGATTATCTCCTCCTATATACCCCTGCAGGTACTCTTGGTTCATCTTATTTACCCCTTATTTTCACATTGTTACCCTGGCCTTATTTTATGCCCCCCTTTTTTTCATGGTAAACTGTTTTTTTTCTTTTTTAACTCACATGGTACCTTCTCTATTCACATAATATCTGGGATTTTCCTTTCCAGTTTATCAGTTGTGTAATTAGATTATTGTCAACTTACTAATTTTCACAGATACCCCATGGAATCATTTACACAATGAACTATATACATAATTAAATATACCTATCACAGCTGATAACGGGATATCCTATCTTCATGCCTACCATTGGTTGCTGGTGCCATTGCCGTGCCTCAGGTGGTACCGTCTCAGCTCCCGGGGATGACTCCTTCTATAGCTTGCCTCTTACCATTGATATTATCAACAATCGTACCCATATACTACAGATGGATAACCCCATACTGTGTATCTTCTCCTGATGAGTGGTAACGTAACCACAAAACGCGTAGAGCTTTCCTATAATGATACGTCACAGTGTCCATGTTCAATACCTGTATTTTACTATAGTCTATTTTAATGAACTAATCCACCATTGTCATTATGTCTATATGCTACTATAACAATTTGGGTCTACATACCCAAGGTCAATTACTATGTATATTATGTTGAGACAATTGTGTACAATCATGAATTGTTTAGACTTTACCTACTGAGACCTACTATTCTAATATTTTACCTTTCTACTATTTTACATGTGTATGCATGCCCTTTTTGTAATAATAAAACAATGTGTACATTGATTGGTTCATCTAACTTAGTAGTGTGCTTCATACAAAGTCCCATAATTTATTCTATTTGTCCAATGTACCGGGGATGGAGGTATATATTAGGCTTGTGCACAACGGAAAAATTCGGTTAGTTTCGGTTCGTTTCTTTTCGGTCCTGTTGATTCGTAATCATTCGTAATTTTGCTAGACGGGATTTTTCGTGTTCGGACTAATTCGTATTTTCACAAGCGACATTTTTCGTTGAATTTTTAGTTGATTTATAATTCGTACTTTCGGTAGAGTACATTGTTTTTCGTTGATTCTGGACACAACTCCTACTTTCGTAACTTTTTTTGGTTTTGTTGATTCGTAATTTTCTGTGTCTCTCTCACGACGACGCTGCCTATTATGCCTAATGTGCTTCGAATGGATTTGTACTTTTCTAAATACATAGCGGTTATTTGTAACGATTCGAAATCTCGTATTTTACTTTCGTTTTTTACATGCGGCTATAGCCTCCGCCCCTGTACACCATTTTGAGAGGGTTCAGCACGGTGAGGGAGAAGCAGAGAGCAGAGCAGAGTGTTATTGTGCTTCGAATGGATTCGAAATCTCGTATTTTACTTTCGTTTTTTACATGCGGCTATAGCCTCCGCCCCTGTACACCATTTTGAGAGGGAGTTCAGCACGGTGTGGGAGAAGCAGAGAGCAGAACAGAGTGAGTGTTATTGTGCTTCGTATGGATTCGTAAATTCGTAACTTTTTCATAACGAATTATGCCGAAGACATTCGGGCATTCGCTATTTGCGGTATAATTTATTTCGGATTCGGTCTTATTTGTAATTGCTTTGTTCGGAAATTGGAATGCTTCCGAATGTCCGAAAGTTGCTAAATTCGGACGAATTTCGATTCGTTACGAAACGAATTGCACAAGCCTAGTATATATACTTATTGCCTCATATAAAGTCCCAATTTTAGCTTTAGTTTTAGCCCCTTAGTTTAATTTAAAGGTTTCAAGCAAACCTTCCATCTCCAGCCCTAGACTAGAGTTATTTAGAGCTTACACGTGGCAGGTGATTAAAGGTAAGTATGTGCTGCTGGGAGAAGGCCATTTAAGCAAACCTGCATAAGCAAAGCACAGCTATGCTTATAGGAGGTAAGTGTGTAATGACAAGAAATACCATTTCTAGTAATATTTCCCAGCTCCACTTTTATGAAATTAGTGCAGCCTTAAGAGGAGGTCTACCCGAATTTTTTTTTTAAAAGCCAGCAGCTAGAAATACTGCAGCTGATGACTTTTAAAAAATGGACACTTACCTGTCCAGCGCACCCGCGATGCCGGCAGACGAGGCTGAGCAATCGCTCGGTCCTCAGATGCTGCCGCCACCATGCTCGGTGAGGGAATCAGGAAGTGAAGCCTTGCAGCTTCTCTGCCTGGTTCCCTACTGCGCATGTGTGAGTAGCGCGGCGTGCCGTCACTGGTCCCCGCTCTCTCCTGGGAACAGTGTGTTTCCCAGGAGACAGCGGAGGGGATGGGAAGTGGCGTAGACTCCCACGGGAGTCTATGCCCGGAAGTGGGTGCAAATACCTTTCTTAGACAGGTATCTGCACCCCCCTCCCCCCTGAAAGGTGCCAAATGTGTCACCGGAGGGGGGGGGGAGGGTTCCAAAAGGCAGAAGTTAAATTTTTGGGTGGAACCCCGCTTTAGATATGTACCTCAAAAAAATTCAGCAAAATCCTTTGACTGCAAGAATGCAATATAAGTGCTTTTTACACAATATAGTAGCGTGGTAAACACAAAAGCAAATTTAGTAGAGCTACAATGAATATGACCAATAATGCCAAATAAATCCCTTTCTATGTTAGTGGCTCAAGATCTAGAAACATGATGATTTAGAGATTAGATAAGCCAGAAGTTTTGTTAAATGAGCCACTGGCTGTGGTCACTCACGCCAAGCAATTTAGATTTGCACTTTAGTGAACCAGAGGGGATTGACACAGATATGATACCTTAGGAGAACAGGGAACCGCATATTACAATTGAAGGGCAATAAGTTTGCTGAGTATACTTTGGAGAACATATGTACTAGTATTAAAAACATATGGTGCTGCTTTGATGGCAAAAATGTTCAAAAATTCCAATTAATAACATTTGATATGCATGTTATTTCTACACAAGCATTTTTTTTTATTCTTATGACCTTGATCTTTCCATTTTATTCTGAAACGAGCTACAAAATTTAAAATTAGATAGGAAAAGTAATATTTTTTTTATTTAATTTACAAGTTTGTTGAGATAAAAGCTTGTGCTGTAATCTAGGAGAAATGAAGATATTTTTTTTTATTAATTAGTTGGCAATGGTATTAGCTGGTAGAACATCTTACATGTTTCTTCTATAAAATGTGTTTTAATAGCAAAACAGAATTCAGATGTAAAAACATTTATTTCGCAGAAGCTCTTTCGTACTATTGTAATTAATTGCAGCTGGTTTTGAAAAAATCTGAAGATTTCATTTTATGTGTATTAAAAGTACGCTTTTGAAATAAAAGTAAAAAAAATCTAATGTGTTTTTTGGATGTTTTTCCTGCAATTATATGACAGCAATTTTCAGTCTGATGTCCTTAACAGCACTAGATGCACAAAACACGGAAAACTGTGTGAAATGAGGGAAATAGCTTTTATGCCGTGTACACACCATCGATTTTCTCGACGGTGAAATCACAGCCGAGAAATTCGACATGAAAAACGAGGACCGGCTTGGTCCCCTACACACGGCCGGTTTTCATGACATTTTTTCTTTTGGTCGAGAAAACCGACCTTGTGTAGGCTCCCTGGCAGTGTTTCCCTATGAGAAAACTGCCGCGGAAAAAAATGCAGTGAATCACGACGAGAAAAATTAGAGCATGTTCTAATTTTTCTTGTCGTGATTCTTGACGTTTTTCTCGTCGGGAAAAATGCTGGAAAGCCCACACACGGGCTTTTTTCTCGTCAAAGAGAAAAAATTTAATTTTTCCCGACGAGAAAAATGGTCGTGTGTACGCGGCATTAGGGTTCCCTTCATCTCTTTATTTTGTGATTTGGAGGGTTGCATAAACGGATTTGTTTGAAATTGCTTTTGCAGCAAAATCAATCATTTTGCAGAAGAAGAAACTCCAAATTTTGCACATTGAGTTGCTTTGGTAAAATTTGCTTCACCACAATCCATTCTTTTTTTTCTTTTTTTATTTAGAGGATTTGTTTTGGGTGTGGGGTTTTCGTGGTAGTTTAGTTTGTCTTTATTTTGTGTTCTTTGCATTTGTAATATTTTTTTTTTATGTATGTGTATGTAATATTTTTTTGTGTGCTGGAGTTTCAACTTGTATTTTATTTATTTTTTTACTCTTTTTTTGGCACAAGAACAGGTCCTTTGCAGTAGAAGGGAGCTTCTTCATATTTTATAGTTTTTCGCCCATTTCTCTCTTTTTTTTTTTGTCATAAGAACTGATCCTGAACAATTAAATCTCAGGAGCTGTTTACAGCCCATTTTACCCCTAATACTGTTTTATTTTTTACCTTGTCATTGACTCCAATGCACATCACCAAAATGGAAAAACTTCACAAAAATCTCTTAAATTGTCTGAAGTTTGGAGAAAATTAAAACTCTCAAATTTTACCATCCCTTGTGGTATGTAATGTGGAGCTGCAGGGATGCCTGGGAACTCTGAACACTGAACTGTTTTTTTTACTTTGCAGTGGATTTTTGAAATTTTTAATACCATATCATTTTATGAAGAAAGAAGTAATGTACAATTGAATCCATAATACAAGAGGCTTTTAAGTCAGGTAATGACTACAAATAGACAGACAATAGAGGAATTTCCTGGAAATTGAATCGACTGCACCATATTTAAAAAAAATATTTATTTTCTGTATCTAAATGTCTCCATTTACACAACCATTTAAAATATTTACTAATAAAATATATTTTTTTATTATTTAAAATGTATTTATTATATATACAAATATATTTACAATAATGTAGTATATTGAATTACAGTGTTTAAGTCAAATAAGCTCTTCACTTTGCAAGGGAAGTTGCACTTTGCACTGGAATTTTTCCCAGACCTTGGTGAATGTGGTGAAACTTCACTTTGCATAGGATACCTAAACATGTTCATGGCAAATTAAAGAAAAAAAAATATTTTTACTTGAACATGATGGATGGACGGTGAACAATCTATTTGTCTTTAGTAAATCAAATCGCATTGCTCATTCCTTCCGAATATGCCACTATCATTAGAAGAGACCAAGCAGAACTAGGTGAATTAAAATAAAGGGACTTGCCAACCGCCCACAGTAAATATACATCATTACTTTGGTGTTAAATTTTATGGCAGCGGCAAGCTGCAACAACCCCAGTATCATTATTTACTGTGGACGATTCTCCACAAGATAAAAATGGTCCCAGCAGCGGATATAGTGCCCCCTCCCGCCGCTTCCTGGATGTTTCCAAGCTTACCCGGAAATGATTGCTAGGCAGGTAGTCGAGTGAGGGCAAGATGGCCCCACTCAGCTCTATGCCCTTGGAGGACCGGAGCGACCTCTGACGTCACTTCCAGTTCTCGGGCAGATAGACAGGATTTTTTTTTCTTAAAGTCAAAATATCATGTTTTTTTTTGCTTTTAAACGTAAATAAGAGGTATTTTTGACCCCAAAAGAGGACCTGTCATGCCTATTTCTATTACAATGGATGTTTACATTCCTTGTAATAGGAATAAAAGTGATAAAAAATAAATAAAAAATAAAGGGACAATGTAAAAATAAAAAGCAAAATGAATAAGAATATTTTTTTTTAAAGCGCCCTATCCCTCCGTGCTTGGGTGCAGAAGCGAACACATACGTAAGTCGCGATTGCATATGTAAACGGTGTTAAAACCACACATGTGAGGTATTCCCGCAATCGCTAGAGCGAGAGCAATAATTCTAATGCTAGACCTCCTCTATAATTAAACAGGTAACCTGTAAATATTTTTAAAGCGTCGTCTATGGAGATTTTTAGGTACCGTAGTTTGTCGCCATTCCACGAGCATGCACAATTTTGAACTTTTGAAGATGTTAGGCATCTATTTACTCCGCATTACATCATCTTACACATTACACAAAAAAATTGGGCTAACTTTAGTGGGGTTTTTTTATAATTAAAGAAAGTATTAAAAAAATAAAAAATTGTGTTTGAAAGACCGCTGCGCGAATATAGTTTGACATAAGATATTGCAATGATTGCCATTTTATTCTCTAGCGTCTCTGCTAAAACAATGTATAATGTTTGGGGGTTCTAAGTAATTTTCTAGCAAAAAATAGGAATTTAAACTTGTAAACAAGAAGTTCCAAAAAACGCCTGGTCAGCAAGTGGTTAAAGACAGCCTATGACCTGTAAGAAGTTTATAAGGAATACTCTTGGTATTGAAAAGGTTTTTTTTTATGAGACAGGCTTTTTTTAGTGTTCCTTATGGTTCTCGGTTTATAGAAATAGATGTATGACTACTGTATTGTATTAGGAAGTAAAAAAATCTGCTATGTCAACGTTCTGGTTCAAATGCTGCTAAAGGAGTTGTTGCAATGCTAACAGTTATATTGTATACCCATATATAAATTAAAAGATTGATACCTGTGTCCTGTACACCTGTTTATGAGACAAGCTGGCCATACCTGATCAAACGTTTAAACAAGTATTTAACTTTTTTTTTTTTTTATCAATGAGAACCACAGCAACTCACCCAAAGATGTACCCATTTAAAGAGGAAGTAAACCCTCTAGAAAAAAAAAAAAAAACACCCTGCAAGACAAAGGCATAATGAGCTAGTATGCATAGCATACTAGCTCATTATGAATTACTTACCTAAGATCGAAGCCCCATGCGTGTGGGAGACGCAACTAACGGCACGGTTTTCGTTAGAAACGGCACGTTCAGAGCACCTGCGCGCCGTTGTCTACGGTGCATGCGCCGTAGACATCGGTGCCTGTCTTTTGCAAATATCTCCTAAACCGTGTAGGTTTAGGAGATATTTCTTGCACCTACAGGTAAGCCTTAATCTAGGCTTACCTGTAGGTAAAAGTGGTCTGTAGGGGTTTACAACCACTTTAAGCCCAGGTTCAGCTGAACTCGCACGATTTCACTCCCGCTGGTCAGTCCCGATTTCGGCCGCGATTACAGAGACATCTGTGCAGGTGACATCTGCGCGGGCCAAAATCGCAAAAAGTAGTACAGAAAATACTTTTTAAAATCGGTGCAGCGCTGCAGATGCGGCGTCGCACCAATTAGGACAGTGCCATTGCCGGCAATTTGCGGCAAATACCACCGTTTTGACATGTGATTTGACATGCCAAATCGCATGTCAAAACGCACCAGTGTGAACCAGGGCTAAATGACAGTTGTAATAAATTTGGTAGAGCTTAAGATAAGGCTCTGCTAGAAAGGACAGACTCGTGTGTATCTAGGATTTTTTTTTCACAAGAATTTTATTAGAATTTTTTTAAGGTTTTCCAAGTTTACAAAGTGAGTGTCAGCATGATAAATATATCAAAATACATAGTCATACACAATAAGGTGAATATGTAACACATGGAAAATAATCAACAATATCATAAAAGTTAAACATTATCTTATTATAAAATTCCAGGTGGCAAAGTGGGGCCAAGAAGGCATTTTCTAAATGATACAATGTGTTCATTTTAAAAATGTTTAAACATTGCATTATATATATATTCACAAACTGTATTTAAAGCAGACCTTAACCTCCCTGGCGGTATGATTCTTTCTGGAATTATGTACCAAAAGCGGTACAATTATTTTGCATGAAAATTTGGTGTTATGTATTATAGGCCTGCGATTCTTAGTAATTACTTACTTAAACCTAAGCAAACCAGAGTCTAGTAGACATCCCGGGTATGATAAATATGAAACACAAAATTATAAATTATAATATAATAAATAACTATAAATAATTATAAAAAATAGTAATCTAATTATAATAAAAATTATTCAATAATGTAATCAAATCAAAAACACTGAAATTTGCTCAGTTGCAGAATTGTCGCTGTCATTAGATTTAGTGTTTGATGACGAATTTCCCCACAAATCGCTATCGCTCAATTCTGCGAGTGATTCTAATTTATTATCGCTGCTTTCTAGTTGGTCTAAAACCACTTTTGACATAAAGGGACACTTTTTGGTTGCTATGGACAATCTCCATTTTCCAGGCAGAAAGAACGATTTTTATTATATAAAAGTGCATGCAGGACACTGGGCAGACCACTAGGGACCAAGGGGGTGTGTAATTATTACATACAGTACTGTAATCTGTAAGATTACAGTATACTGTATGTATACTATGTGTTTCACTTTTTGAATTTGGCGCCCAGTTCCGCTCCCTTGCGACGCTGCGGCTCGCAGGGAACGGAACTAGGAAGTCAGATGGGGACGAAAGTGCCGACACTCGCCGGAGATCTCGCTGGCGATCACAGCAGAGGACATCATCGCTGGATCGCCAGGAGAAGGTAGGGAAACTCCGCTGCGAGCTCTGCAATGTCTACCCCGAGCGTGACTCGGGGTTACCGATCCTAGCATAAAAAAACAACCCCGAGTCACGCTCGGGATTACCGCTAGGGAGGTTAAAAGAGAAGTATGGGTTTCCTTTTTTTTGCTTACATCTAATCTATGTGAGCTGCTGATATCTATAAACCCTCCCAGCCCTCTCAGAAGTGCCCCTATTCTATTAAAATCAAGATAAATACCTGTGGGAGGTTCTACAGTCTTTCATACAGCATCATCCAGACAATGGTGTGAATATAGAGTCTGGATACACCCCCTTTCCTGTCATTTTGCTTGATTGATGTCGGCTCTCCTCCCTCTGCTTGTTTCTGAGACTTCACAGAGGTAGCAGCTCCCCCCTCCCTTTCCCTCCTCCCTCCTCCCCCTCCCTATCTATCAGCACAGCCACGTCTCTTAGGGGAGGGGGGGACAGAGGCAGGGGGTGTGTTGGTGGAGATGTTCACACCCTCTGAGAACTTTTCAAACTGAAAGTAGAATGTTTTTGCCAGCAGACGGAAAGTTCATATGCACATGCTGTAAAAACTAAAAGAGGTAGGAAAAAAAGATTAGCTGATATGTGACTCATGTGATATGTATTAGTTATTTAACCCATCCCATACTTCTCCTTTCAGTAATTTTTTCAACTTTCCATCTATTAAATCTTCTGCCCTTGTTGTTTTAACTTTGGATAGTAAAACATTATTATTTCTGCCAGTAAATACCTTATACAGCCCACTTCCTGTTTCTTGTCTGGTCATTAGCCTAGGCTTATGATATCATGCAGAGCTCTGTCTCTCACTCTCGTGAGAGTTTACCAGGAATGGAGGGGAGATGAGTCATAAGAGGGCCAATGAGAGCTATAGGGCTGCAGAGCTGGAGGTGTGCCTCTGTGTGTCTGTGTAAATCTAGGAAGTGAACAGGCAGCAGCTTCAGCTGCCCACAGATCAAATGGATGCAGCTAGTCTCAGAGGAGGGAGATTTCTGCAGCATATTTGGCAAGTACAGAATCAGAGTATGCATGAAATAAAATGCAAAGTGGTTGGAGGGAAGCTTCAGAATGGCAAAGATGTTTTTATTAAAAATGATGTGAGCAGACTGCAGTTCCTCTTTAATATGTAATTTGGTTGGAACTCTAATAACGGATGGTCACAGGAAAGTCTTGTTTTCCTAAAGAGATTTCGTAATCTATCTGATTATGGGACAGAGGGATGCCTCACTGTTGCTGTCTTTAGTAGTTAGCATGTTTAAGGGATCTATCTGGTGCCAGGCACCGGCCTGGGTGTGGATTGTGGTATGACAGCACGTAACAAGACTTGAAATTCAAGCCACCATGCCCTCATGTGGGTACATTTGGATTTATTGTTATGTGTTATGTATTGTTGCTGTGGACAAAATGACTTTTTGTAAAGCTGCTAATGCCGATTTTGTTATTCTGATGCTACATTTTTTCTGTAATAATTCACCAAGATTTTTTTATGAACGGGTCTAGAAAACAAGACCTGGAAATGTTCGATTTACTGGACCAAAAGAATAATGTGCAATATTTTATATTTCTCTAAAAATATCTATTTAACCACTGGATCAACTGTGGGTATAGAATTGGGTATATTGGATTGTACGATATTTTTTATTTTATTTATTTTATTTTATCTTTATTTATTTTTTTATGGTTGAACTAGATGGACTTGTGTCTTTTTTTAACCTGACTAACTATGTAACTATGTAACTTGCCTACAGGGCACTTTCACCCCCTTCCTGCCAAGGTCAATTTTCAGCACTATCACACTTTGAATAACAATTGCGTGGTCATGCAACGCTGTACCCAAATTCGTTGTTTTATATTTTTTTTGCAAAAAATAGAGCTTTCTTTTGGTGGTATTTAATCACCGCTGATTTTTTGCAAAAAAAAAAGACCGAAAAAGTTTTGTAAAGAAGTAATTTTACTCCTTCAGTGATGTGCGCTGATGAGGCTGCACTGATGGGCAATGATGAGATGACGTCGAAGAGCAGGCACTAATATATGAGCAGCACTGATGGTCAATGATAGGTGGCACTAATATGCAGCACTGTTAAGCACTGATAGGTGGCACTGTTGGGCACTAATAGGTAACACTGATGGGCACTGAATAGCAGCACATATGGGCAATAATAGATGGCATGGATAGGTGGCACTGATTGGCGGCACTTAGGAGCAGACACTGATGGGCACTGAAAGGCAGCACTGACTTGCATCACTGATGAGCACAGAATGGCCTCAATGATGGGCATAAATTGGCATCACTGATTGGTGTCACTGATGGGCGCAGATTGGTGTCACTGATGGGCGCAGATTGGTGTCACTGATGGGCGCAGATTGGTGTCACTGATGGGCACTGTTTATCTGTACAGGTCTCCCCTGCGAGGAGATGCTGCTGATCGGCTTTCCCCTGCTCAGACTTTGTCAGTCTGAGGTGAGGAGAGCCAATTACCGGCACCTCCGTGTTTACATGTGATCGGCTGTGATTTGACACAGCCTATCACTAGGGTAAAGAACCATGTCATTGGCTCTTTACTGAGATCAGGGTTGTGTCACATCCCAGGGGAGGTGGTTAAAGCTGAACCCTAGCCTTACCTTCAGTCTTGCACAATTGTACAGGCTCATCTCCTGTACTGAAATAGCTTCTCACAAGGAGTCCGCCTCATTTTCCGGCTAGGGGAGACATCCAACATCATCTCCCCCTTATATTCTCTGGATTTCAACCATGGGAGTTCAGCATCATCACATATGCATATTACTTGCGGGCAAATACAGCCTAACTAGGAATGCCAACTCCTCAAGACTGACATACACAGAATAAGGCATCAAGAGCCAGTGCATTGCTTGCATTAGGGATGAGGGCTCTTGAAAGGAGTACTGAGGCAGGGTGCTGTGATGTCCTCAAGAAGCTACATATATTACCCTGTGAGATGTTTCTATCAGTCTTGCATAGAAAAGCACAAAGATATCACTGGGTCTGAAATCAGGTATATAATGCAAACAGGAATGTTTTATTTCAAAATTACATTAGCATGTTGATGAGGAACCAGAGAAGGCAGAATATGAGCAGAATAAACTTCATCTTAAAATAAATTGTTACTGGATGGGTTGTGTCACATTGCTGTGATAGCATGCTGTGGTCCATATAAGCTATGATTTTCGGTTGTGGGAGGATGCAAATTGACACACGTTAGATCTGATTTTGGCACGTTGCCTTTCAAATAAATGCTGAAGCACGTACAGTATAGTTTATTAGGTGCATAGTAGAAGGTTAGGAAATAGTGCAGTTTTTGAAACAATAATAATTTGAAAGAATCTCTTAACCACTTAAGCCCCAGGCCATTTCGCTGGCCAAAGACCAGAGCACTTTTTGCGATTCGGCATGCGTCGCTTTAACTGACAATTGCGCGGTCGTGCGATGTGGCTCCCAAACAAAATTGACGTCCTTTTTTTTCCCACAAGTACAGCTTTCTTTTGGTGGTATTTGATCACCTCTGCAGTTTTCATTTTTTGCGCTATAAACAAAAAATCTTGAAAAAAATGCAATATTTTTTACTATAATAAATATCCTCAAAAAATCTATAAAAAAACACATTTTTCCACAGTTTAGGCCGATACGTATTCTTCTACATATTTTTGTTAAAAAAATCGCAATAAGCGTATATTGATTGGTTTGCGTAAAAGTTATAGCATCTACAAAATAGGGGAAGTTTTAAGGCATTTTTAGTATATATTTTTTTTTACTAGTAATGGCAGCAATGGCTGCAATTTTCATCATGATTGTGACTTTATGGCAGACACATCGGACACTTTTGACACATTTTTGGGACCATTGTCATTTTTACAGCGATCAGTGCTATAAAAATGCACTGATTACTGTGAAAATTACACTGGCAGTGAAGGGGTTAACCACTAGGTGGCGCTGAAGGGGTTAAGTGTGTCCTAGGGAGTGCTTCTAACTGTAGGGGGGATGGGCTGTGTGTGACAGGACACTGATCACCGCTTCCGATTACAGGAAGCTGTAATCACTGTCCTGTCACTAGGAAGACTGGGGAAATGCTTGTTTAAATCAGGATTTTCCCGTTCTTCCTCACTGTGAGACGATCGCGGGTATCCCCGCAGACATCGAGTCCACGGGACCCGCGGTCGAAGTCACGGAGCTTGCGGTAGGCATGTGTGCGCGTCCACAATGACGCTTCTTAAAGGGGACATATATATACACATCCATCTGCCTGCCTGTGCCATTCTGCCGACGTATATGGTCGTGCGATGGTCGGCAAGCAGTTAATTGGCATATTGCAACATTGCAACTCTTGTATACAATGCATATCTTCACTGTAAGAATAATTCTTACAAATTTGTACCTATTTACTTTTTTATGCCACTCATTCATTCTTCTGATGCCACCCAATTTAAATTGTTAAAGTGGAGGTTCACAGGAATTTTTTTTTTAAAAGCCAGCAGCTACAAATACTGCAGCTGCTTACTTTTAAAAAATGGACACTTACCTTACCCACGACGTCGGCAGCCGAAGCACTCGGCACTCGGCTTTCCCCGCCGCCATCCTCGGTGAAGGAATCGGGAAGTGAAGTGCTGCGGCTTCACTGCCCGGTTCCCTATTGCGCATGCGCGAGTTGCACAGCGTGTCTTCACAGGTCCCCGCTGTGTTCTGGGAGCCGCGTGTTTCCCAGAAAACAATGGTGACGCGAAGGGGCGGAACTCCCGCAGGAGTCTATACCCGGAAGTGGTGCAAATACCGGTTTTATACAGGTATCTGCACCCCCTCTCCCCTGAAATGTGACCCGGAGGGGGGGAGGGTTCCGAAAAGCGGAGGTTCACTTTTGGGTGAACCTCCGCTTTAACCACAAAAAAAAATCACTGATGTGCATGTCTAAATTAACGATTGTACTTAAAGTGGTTGTAAACCCTGTAGACAATTTTTTTTTTTTTTTACTTACCTGCAAGACAAAGCTATAATGAGCTAGTATGACTAGCATACTAGCTCATTATGTACCACTTACCTTCGATCGGGGCCCCCGAAGTCGTCCGTGTCCCTCCTCTAGCCGCATCCATCGCTGCGGCGATAGCCGGAATGTTACTTCCGGGTATCGCCGCTGCAGCCAATCACAGCGCCGCTCCGGCGCTGTGATTGGCCGGAGCGGCGAAGACGTGACTCCGCGCATGCGCGCATGAGCTGTCGAATTTGGCTACGTCGTCGAATGTTGCGACCTAGCCGAATTTGTGAATGGGGTGACGTCAGCTTCGCCGCTTTTACATACAAATATCTCCTTAACCGTGTAGGTTAAGGAGATATTTCATGCACCTACAGGTAAGCCTTAATCTAGGCTTACCTGTAGGTCTTTGTTTAAAAAGTGGGTTTACAACCACTTTAAAAACGCTCCAGCGCTCTTATAAAGCACGATTTGGACTGTCTTGTGCTATCATAGTCTTTACATACTACTGCATACTTCAATTGTGCGTAAGATTGAAGTACTCATTTTCCAAACCTTTTTAAATTTGGCGCAGATCATTGAACTTTTGTGTGACATGTTACACACTGGGAATTTTTTACATTTGATGCTCTAGTAACATATTACGGTACTTTTCAGACCCTTCAACTTGAAAACATGTTTGATACATTCCATAAATCAGTTTTCTGCATGAGATAAAATCTTGTGCTGTAATCTAGGCGTTATGAAGATACTGTACCATCAATAGTATAACTACTTTAGTTTGTTTTACTGCAGACGGGCAGCACAAGCAGGCCGGACAATGTACCTGTGCGCCCCCGTCTGTCTTCCAGGTTCAGGGCGCGTATGCGCACGTCCCCTCCCGTCATGTGCTGTGATAGGACACAGCACGAGTTTGGCAGCAGATTTTAGCCAATGATTTTGGATGAAATTAGCTGTGTCCAATCACACAGACACACACATTGTGCATAGGAACAGTGACCTGACTGTTTCTTCTCCTTGAAAAGCAGGGAGAAGAAATACTCAGATCAGAAAGCAAAATCTGAACACATTACACACATTACACATTGTTAGGCACACAGTTTACCCCTTGTTTGCCCCTAGATGTTAACCACCTCTCAGCCAGGGTCATTAGAACAGTGTCAGTGTACAGTATTATGACTGTAATAGTGTTACTAGCGACATCAGTGTCCTTTGCGACCCTCCCAGATAGTGTTTGTTAGCACCGGATTCCCCGCCACCCTATCACAGTCCCACTATAAGTTGCTGTTCACCGCCACTACAGTACAGCATCTATAGCTGTGTAAATTCCAGTATATATACCATAGTTTGTAGACGCTATATCTTTCACACAAACTAAAGCAAAAGGGGGATTTGGGGAATTTGGGACTTTAAGTAAGGTCATGGCTGGGTAGAGTCATGCACCTTCATCCCTGTCATTTGAATAAAAAATGCTACAATGTGGCGGTAGACCACAGTGTTGCAATTAGAAGGATGGGTGGGACTTTATATGAAGCTCATGATGACAAACGCATGTAAATGGTGGAGACATAAATATTTATTTAATGTTGCATACAAAACATGGGTGTGAGCATAATTTTTTTTTTTTTTATAATTCAACTTTTATTAAAGATTTTGTTTACATAAAAATAAAGACAACATTTAACAACATTTAACATTCCTTATCATAATTCATACATTCACTTTCCCTTTGGGGGGAGGAGGTCACTCCCCCGCTGCCATTTTACCTCACCACTCTTTCCCAACGCTATACTTCCAGGGAGAGAGAAACCCCCCCCCCCCTCCTGTGAATTTAGTGTGCTTAATATTCCCCTATTTATATGTGTTACCCATTCTTCTTAGGTGTATACCGTTCTGTTTACTTTGTGTTTAATGTATAATGTATTCCCCTCTTTAGTTGTTCTTATCCTGTTTTTGCACTGTGCTCGACCCTCTCCGTGTATTATTATTTTCTCCATACATTTTTTTTTTTTTTTTGGTGTGAGCATTAATTACATGTACAAAAACCACACCTATTGCAAGGCGCCAATCTCTGAATATGCAAACACTTGTAAATAACATGCTTAACAAACATCAATGATCATGGTAAAATAGAGGGAGATCCACCATATTAATATTGGATAGTATAGTTAAAATGATAACATCTGCACATACAACAGTCTAAAACATCCCTGTGGGGTAGAGATGGTATGGACACATATCTCAGATGGGTGTGTATCACATACACAATGTCATGGTAGCTCGACGCGTTTCGCGGCTTAAGCCGCTCATCAGGAGCATGTATGTGCAGTGTCTGCAATAGGGAAATAAATAAAAAAAGTCAATAGAGTATCTTGAGGTAAGGGGGGGAGATAATACCCCACCAAAAACCAAGGGAAGAGTTGACTTACAGCAGTGCATGTACCAAAGGGCATAGTGTGGAGGACCATGGGCCACCCAGAAACATCGGGGTCGGAGGCTGAGAGGGCGCATACATGGGCAACACCGCCAACACCACTGCAGGCAGGGTCCAGGCGGTCCAGGGTTCACCGATCACCCCTAGTGTAAAAAGTGAGGAGTGGAAAATAAGAATAATGCCAAGGGCAAGGTGAAGGCAAAAGCAAAAAACAAAAACAAGGTGAAAGCGGGGAGTGTAGAGTGTTGGTAAGATAGAGTGGCAGTGGACTGATGGGGAAAGGGATTAGTGCAGAGGTGAGAAGATAAACTGGGGGACAACCAGGAGTGAAGGTGAGTGATCATAGTGAAAGATCAACAGCATAACACCCAGTGAAGGAAGAAATTAAAAAGACCATGGAGAGTGTGTATAGGTACCTATGTGGGGAGAAGCCAGTCCAGCGATCATGTGAGAACAATGAGACGGAGGTTTCAGAAGAGCCCAGAAACCCGCACCACCGCCCACAAATATATGCGCCGTGCCGCCATGGCCACGCCCCCTACATCACATCCACAGGTGTGGCGGGGAGGGGAGGCAACCAGAATGCCAGCATGCGGACCAATGGCCTGTGGCCGGCGCCAACACGACCCCACCCAAACCAGGAGAAGGAAAGTGCTCCGCCGGAAGAGCAGTGTCACAAGGACGCCGCGCATCCGGCACACACTTGTGACGTCGGTGCACAGTGGTGGCACACCCGCCCCCCGAGCGTAATGGAAGGGGCAGGGGGAGGGAGGGCCCCAGTGCGCACAGCGGCCGCCGCACCAATAAGGAGGGGAGCGGGAGGTCCAGACCACTAGACAACCAGAACACACAGCTGTATGGTAAAACAGTATGATACTTATACCTATGCAGACACCACAATATAGGAGTATAATGGTACAAGCTTACAACAGTAATGCAGATAATAAGGAGAAAGAGCTGTTGAGCCAATAAGGCTGGGTGCAGAAATAACAGTAGGAATCTAATAAAATGTAGATGTCATCAGGAGCTTCCATCCCTAATGAATACTAAAGCAAGGGGGGATTTGGGGAATTTGGGACTTTAAGTGTTACGTATCTCCGAGGATGAGTCTGACTTGTAGGAGAAGACCTCTCATACAGCTCTGGTTCAGGAGCCACTGGAGTGAGGACAGTGGTCTCGGGAACACAGCGGGGTAGGTGTGCCTGTAGAGGCTGTGGTGGTTGACACTGTAGCTGGTTGATGATCCTCCAGGTTTGGCTGGAACTGCGGATGACAGCAGGATCAGTAGCAGGCTGAAGCAGGGAAAGATAAGCCAGGTCAACACGGGAACACACAGAGCAAGTAGCAGGCAGGTGCAGGGTCAGGCGAGCCGGGTGAGATCAGGTGGTCAGGCAGAGCAATGCGGTGGACTGGAGCAGGGTCAGATAAACAGGCAGAGGTCTGGCAACGGAACAACAAGTAATAGTAGCAGGGTCAAGGCAGGCCGAGGTCAGGGTTGGAGATAACAGGCAAGTCAGCAACGCCGGGTCATCCAGGTAATCAGATAGCAGATGCAGGTAAAGATACACAGAAGCTGCACATCAAACAGCACTGCATAAGTGCAGCTGCTGTCCTTTTAAAGGCCCATTGGTGCCAAGCAGCGCTCAGCGTGCACGAACGCGCACACACACACGTGCTGGAGGGGCGCGCATGTGCAAACGCGCCGGAGGGGCTCGCACATGCGCACACGCGTTCCTGCGTGCCGTTATGGTAAGTCCCTGACATTAAGTGAGGTCATGGCTGGGTAGAGTCATGCACCTCCATCCCTTTCATTTGAATAAAAATGCTACAATGTGGCGGTAGACCACAGTGATGCAATTAGAAGGATGGGTGGGACTTTATATGAAGCTCATGATTACAAAGGCATGTAAATGGTGGAGACATAAATATTTATTTAATGTTGCATACAAAACATGGGTGTGAGCATTAATTACATGTACAAAAACTACACCTATCGCAAGGCGCCAATCTCTGAATATAGAAAAAAAACACTGCCCCATGGTCCTCCACACTATGCCCTCCGGTACATGCACAGCTGTAAGTCAACTCTTCCCTTGGTTTTTGGTGGGGCATTATCCCCCCCCCCTTACCTCAAGATACTCTATTGACTTTATTTATTTATTTCCCTATTGCAGACACTGCACATACATGCTACTGATGAGCGGCTTAAGCCGCGAAATGTGTCCAGCTACCATGACATTGTGTATGTGATACACACCCATCTGAGATATGTGTCCATACCATCTCTACCCCACAGGGATATTTTAGACTGTTGTATGTGCAGATGTTATCATTTTAACTATACTATCCAATATTAATATGGTGGATCTCCCTCTATTTTACCATGATCATTGATGTTTGTTAAGCATGTTATTTACCAGTATTTGCATATTCAGAAATTGGCGCCTTGCGATGGGTGCTTTTTTTGTACGTGTAATTAATGCTCACACCCATGTTTTGTATGCAATATTAAATAAATATTTATGTCTCCACCATTTACATGCCTTTGTCATCATGAGCTTCATATAAAGTCCCACCCATCATTCTAGTTGCATCACTGTGGTCTACCCCCACATTGTAGCATTTTTTATTTCACACAAACTATTTATTAAACACTTTTTTTTTACAAAAGACATGTAGCAGAATACATTTTTGCTAAAATTTATGAAGGCATTTTTTTTTCTTTTTCTTTTTATTGGATATGTTTTATAACAGAAAGTAGAAAATTACAACCTCTCAATACCCTATGTTTGGAAAGAATATAGATAAAAGTAATAATAATTATAATAATACTGTGTAATCACTTTAAGATTGCTGCCACCATAAAATATTCAAAATAAATTTAAATAAATAGAGAATATTGAAAATAAAAAAATAAAAATAATTAATTGTTCTAAATAATAAGAATACTACTGTGTAATCACTTTACGATTGCTGCCACCTTTGGGTGTTTTATGCACTTTTAGAGAGTAGAGTAATTTGTGTTTTACTCTTTTTATTTAAATTCAGAAAGTAGAAAATATTTTTTTATTTTTTTATTTTTTATCAAAATATTCTCCATTTATATATTAACAAATAAAAAACCCAGTGGTGATCAAATAGTACCAAAAGAAATCTTTATTTGTGTAAAAAAAAAAAAAAAAATTATATAAATTTAATTTGTGTATAGTGTTGCATGACCGTGCAATTTCAAGTTAAAGTAGCACAGTGCTGAATAGCAAAAAATGCCCTGGTCATGAAGGGGGTAAAACCTTCCGGAGGTCAAGTGGTTAAAGTCCCTGTGTGTTTAAAATCAAATATAGAAATTTCTAGCTTTTAATTCAGTTCACATAACACCTGGGCCCTTTACTCTGATTAGCATTAGCTCAGCTGCGCATTTTATGAATCTAATAGGAATCCATTCAAATGTATGCATGTTTTTTTTTCATTATGCAAATATTCATTAGGAAAAAAGGATGTTTGAATAAAGGTTCTTACTCTTGCTTGTGTAAAGTGGGCAGTGTGTGTTTTACGGGAATATAGTTCAACAGTCTCTCTCCTGTCACAGCTCATATGCATACTGCCGTATTTCAAATATAAATGGTCAGCTAACATTGGTAATGCTTATGACCATTGATTAGCTCTAGAAGCACATGTTGCAAATGAGTTACAGTACAAAAGCACAAAATGTATTGTTAGTGTTAGATACAATGGGGGAGATTTACTAAAATTGAATGCACACAGAATCTGGTGCAGCTGGTCATAGTAACCAATCAGCTTCTAACTTCAGCTTGTTCAATTAAAGTGTTACTAAACCCAGGACCCTGCATTCACTATATCTGGTCTCCCACAATACACAGAACATGGAAATGCAATTATTTTAGTAAATATAAACTACTAAATACATTTTCTCATCAGAAGTTAGAGCAGTGACTTCTATCAGTGTCCAGCCAAGCACTGATTAATACTTGTAGGAGGAGTTTTCTGACTGTCCTATGAGACTGCAAGACCCCTGACTCTCTGTCTGGACAGTGCTGATTGGCCCTGTGTTGATCACATGCATCCTCCCAAGAAAAAAAACCCTCTCTAGCAATACACACCAAAATTAGCAGCCTGACTCTATAGACCCTGTATTTACAGGAATTAATTAACTACTCTGCCTCTATGACTACAGGACATAACAGGGCTGGCAATGGGATTGAGATATCTCTACAGCAGTCTGCACATTTTCTTCCATGCCCTGATAAGCCCTGCAATGTTTTTGCTACTTGGAATGGATAAAAAAAAATCCTCACAAACTCAGCCTGATTTAAAGAGGTTGTTAAATCAGAAGTTTTTTTATCTTAAATCATTCTATGCATTAAGATAAAAAAAAACTTGTGTGTGCAGCAGCCACCCCAGCACCTCCTTATACTTACCTGAGCCCAATCTCTCTCCAGCGATGTCCATGAGTCCCTCAGCCGTCTGGGACTATCCTCCTACTGATTGTCTGAGACAGAGCAACAGCGCCATTGGCTCCCACTGTTGTCAATCGAAGTCAGTTACCCAATCAGGAGAGAGAGGGGGCAGGGCCGAATTGGGGCTCCGTGTCTGAATGGACACAGGGAGCTGTGACTTGCCTCGGGTGCCCCCATAGCAAGCTGCTTGCTGTGGGGCACTCGACAGGAGGAAGGGGCAAAGAGAGCCGAAGAGATACCAGAGAAGAGGAGGATATGGGCTGATCTGTGCAAATCCACTGCACGGGGCAGGTAAGAATAACATGTTTGTTATTTTTAGAGAAGAAAAAAAAACAAGACTTTACAATCACTTCAACTCTAATAAAAATGATCAAACTTTTAAGGCAAAGTGAAACCGAGTGACTGAGATGAAAACCAACAGCCAGGGGACAACTGGCACCATGCAGGCTGTGAATTCAGAATCTGCCTTTCTTAAAGTGATTCTAAAGGGAGAGGGGTTTTTTCATAATGCATCCTTTGTATGAAGATAAAAAAAACTTTGTGTGCAACAACCCCTAATACTTACATGAGCCCCATCTTGATCCAGCGATGTTGCATGAGAGCCACAAAATCCGGGGACTCTCCCTCATTGGGTGCCATTGACTTCCGCTGCTGTCAATCAAAGTCAGTGAGCCAATAAGGAGGAGGGGGGGCGAGCCACAGCTCCATGTCTGAATGGACACACAGAGCCATGGCTCAGCTCAGGTGCCCCCATAGCAAGCTGCTTGCTGTGGGGGCAGAAGGCAGGGGCCAGGAGCTCCAGCAAGGGACCCAAGAAGAGGAAATCTGGGCTGATCTGTGCAAAACCACTACACAGAGCAGGTAAGTATAACAGTGTTTGTTATTTTTAAACAAAAAAAAAACAAGACTTTAATATAATTTTAGGGCAAACATTTAGGCCAAATATAAGGCCTGGTTCAGACCTAAGCATTTTTTAGTGCGTTTTCAGTTTAGCAGAAACACACTCAAGGACATTTAACATGGTTTCCCATGGGTCACGTTCACATCTGTGCATTTTATGGAAAGGGCCAGTGACTTTTTTCTGGCTTTTGGTTCCATAGACTTCAATGGATGAAAAAGGAGCATTGAAAAATGAAACATGCACCTGGAATATGCAAACTGCAACCTGCATAGGTGTGAACCAGGTTTAAAGGTAGAACAGGAGATCTAAACTGCAATACAGATGTGCACATACACAGAACAAGTACTGCTTCATGTGTAACTCAACACAGCACATTAAAAACAATGCTGTGAACCATCCAATAGATGCAAGGTGCTGCAAATGCAAGAAAACTCGACACTTTGAAATAATCATACTTCTACTGCTAGATAGGTGTGTTAAATAACTGTCCCAGAGGTTACGGTAGTGTAGATAAATATGATGCTTCCATTCCAGGTAACATTTTGTGCACTGTAACTATTCCTACTGCTTCTGCTAACAGGGGCTACTTCATGATTGTGATGCTTGATACATGATCTACTTTCTGCATACTGCCTATCTACCAAAAGTATTTTCCAAATAAACTACTGTACACACTGTACTTACTCTAAAACGAGTTAGTTATCTTTGAGACCCTATTCCTGTGACTAGTTACTTGCAAGTGAGTGTAAAATTTCAATCACTTGTGCAAGCTGAATTTTACACTGAAAAGAAAAGCACCACTACTGTATACTGAACAGGGATCTTTCTGCAATTAGAAGATGGTCTTATCCCAACGGCTCCAGTTGCCATTATGCTGCCAGTGTCCAATGTTTCACCAATCAGTGACACCTCCCTGGGCTGTGGGAAGAACTGTGTACACAAAATTAAAGAGTGATCTGATATGAAACCAGTGTGTCAGAAATAGACATTCTTTTCTGTGTAAGAATCTGTTTAGAGCTTAAGAAATTACTATAATGAGCGTGTTTGCATGCCCAGTACGAATACCGTTATGGGACATCGTACAAAGTAAATGGCCAAATTCAGAAAATAATTTGAGCCCTTTTCTATGACCTTACTACAGGATTAAACATGACCTCTCTTTAGTTGTTGGCTTTAATGTTTGTGCATCTCATCGCTAACCAGTATTCTTGCACCTTATACAAAGTCTGTATGAGAGTCACCAAGGAATTGTAGGAACAAAGCAAAGACTACATAAAACTATACTTGAGGCATGGATGCCCAAGTACCAACTGCCACTCAATCTTACATTGCATGTAAAGGTCATGGGAAATCTGCCCTCACTCATACTTCACCACTCCAGTCAATGCCATTTCCTGATTCTGTTTGGGGAGAAGCTTGCTAATAATATTGCAGGACCATTTGCAAAAGCACCTTTGGACTGACAATTTTCTGCAAAATTAATGGATCTGTACAGTAAATTGCCAGAAATTGCATTTGTCTCAAAAAGGGGATCTGCTTCTGTAATTACATTTTTGTTCACAGTCTTCAGTAGGAAAGGTAACCCAAAGGAACTAGTGTCTGACATTGGACCACAATTTGTTTCATCTGAGTTTGAATCTTTTCCAACAGAGAAAAGATTGTGGATAGGAAACCCAAACACAAATGCCATCGCCAATGTTAAACCAGCTTTAATATAATAAGTAGAGCAATCACAACATATAGTCTCGCCTGGATGTAGACAAGCAAGATTTTATGTTGTGAATCCTCTACTTATTACTGTATATTAAAGCTAGTTTAAAATTGGTGACGGCATCAGTGTGTGTCCCGTTCATTTCTACTTAAAGCAAATGGAGAGGTTAAGAGATTCAATGGAAGCCTTACAGAATCTCTTCAGACTGCAAATCTTACATGAAAATCTAGGGAAGTTTTGACTATAGAGTTCTTTCATATCCACAGAGTGACTAGACATGCAACTACAGAAACATCATCTGCTGAACTACTACATGGTAAACAAACACACGCTAAACTACATGTTGCAGTTATACTGTACAACTACCACATAATCCAGTGCCAGAAATCATGAGTTGCTAAAACTGGTAAAAATCAACAAGATAAAAGTAAAACATATACTGCTCACTTATTGGATATGCACGTGAAATGTTTTCAATCTGCTTAGAGTGACAGTTCAACAGGGACTTTACACCTATGAAATGTCTAATAGATACATTTAGAATGCCAGTCATCTTGCGCCTGTTAGACAGGACTTTTTAGAAGTTTCACTTAATGAAGGATGTTTTCCCTTTTCCGAATGATAACAACCAAACAACACACACCCACACTGATTAGGCATATTCAAAGAAGTAGAAGACCTCCTGTGTGGACAAAGGGTTATATGATATATTAAAATACATAGTACTGTCTTGTGATATTTTTTTTTATATTTTTGTTGTCTGTATTTTGCTATATTGAGCAAAGAGACTCTTTAGTACTATGGAGATGAAGAGGTCACGGTGACGGACCGTCCAGCACACAGCTTGGGTGCCTCCATAAAGATACAGCTTCCTCATGTCTGGAACCAGGAACCAGGTATTATAGCTGAGCACTCAAGAACTCAATGACACTAGCTTAGGTGCAAACTAGACTAGACTAGACTTTATTGTAAATTCACACAGAATATATACCATGCAAGATCAGGTAATAGCTTGATCACATTATCCTAGACAATTAGCACATCTAAGGAACAGCCAACATAAACATACACAGTATGCTAATTAACAACAAGCCTTAATTAGTCAGGGGGTGCCCAGACAATCTGACAACAAGCCCACAACCCTGGATACACTAAGTACATTACACATTATCATAAACATAAACACATAAACATCCCACAATGGTTTGATAACGAATTAAAGTGGACACAATATTAATCACATATCCAAGAGATGAGCAGACCGACAGAAACAATAGGTGACTCAATTAACAATGAACAAGACACCTAGGAGGCACACAAAGAGGAAAAGACACCTAAAACCTTAAACAGATTATAGCAGGAGACCCCAGCATCAGGTTGTTTTGAGTTGATTATATTAACATCTATTCTGAGTCTCACAGTCTAAAGCAGTCATTGCTGGTTTGGGCACAAAGTAGAATAAAGAGGTGCAGCGCTCAAAGATATTGTCCTGATGATTCCTCAAAGGGGCTCAAACTGAACCCTACATCACAAAATAAACGCTTTGTCAGAAAAAGACCCAAAATCTGTATGCCGGTCCTAGATTCCCGGACTCTGTGTGTTTCAAGGAGACATGGACCCGAATCTGAAGCAAGACCACTCCAAAGGTCCCCCAGGCACACACCTCCCAAGAATAGAGCCCCCTCAAATACCAGGGCCCATAGTCAGTAGGCAAGAGGCTACCTTGCAGTCCCCTCCAAAAGCCCCTGTTCTGGTTGGGCCTGCCACAGTCACCATTTACAGTTGTACATGTATAATAATTTCTATACTCTGCAAATGTTAGTTTCAATTCCATTTTCTGTACTAAGATACACAGAAGCCTACACATGTGTGATGGAAACTTGAACTTGTTAACAAAGAACTCTATACTACTCTGTCTCCCAGACTACAAGACACAAACATAGTAAAATCAATAAAGCTTAATATAGGAATACAGTGAAACCTCGGTTTGCGAGTAACGCGGATAACGAGTGTTTCGCAATACAAGCATTTTTTTTTAAAATCCTGACTCCTGAGTTTCCGAGTGTTGTTTTGCAAAACGAGCAGGATTCAAGCCACAGCAGTGTGCAGTACCGCATTTGGCCAGAGGTGCGGGGCCGTTCGGAAATACTCGTAAATACGCAGAAAAACTCGGAAATACTCCGCCTTTCCGAGGGTTTCCGAGTTCAGCCGAGCTGTCCCGAGTATTTCCGAGGCTCTCCGGCGCCCCCCCACCTTTGACCACATGCGGTATTGCATGCCATAGAAGTCAATGCGGAACAAATTATTTTTGTTTCCATTGACTTCTATGGGGAAACTCGCTTTGATATGCGAGTGCTTTGGATTACGAGCTTTGTCCTGGAACGGATTATGCTCGTAATCCAAGGTTCCACTGTATTTTATTCTAGGGAATAAATCTAACTACATTTGTAGTGTCAGGAAGAAATAGTCATCCCCTATTGAAAGATCTTCTATCCTCTAAGTGAAAATTGGCCATTTTTGTTGAGTGTAATCCTTTTGGACATTCTCTGGAAACAAAAACACTGAAGAAAATAATGGAGAAAAACACTGTTGAGAGCCTAGTTGCCTGACTGTAATACAAATGTTCTAATTGCAATACTTTATGAATCTTTGGGTAGGTATACAGATCAGGAGTTTATTTTGGCTTTACTGGGTACATGCTTGTTCTAGGCCAGTGTCTTACAAAGTATTAAAGCAAAACTAAATCCACTAATTCAAATATTTCTCAAAGGAAACCATTCTAAATAACCCCAAAAAAATAAAAAATTGTGGTGGTGTCATGTACATTTTGCCTACTAGTGCATGAGCAGCATATGATTTATTCAAGGCATGTCTCTGGTGATAACTGTCAACTGTGCTTATGTCCGCTCTCAACTCATTTTTCAAGCTCTCAAATTACTGGTGTATTAACTGATCTCCTGCCCAACACCATGGCAACTGTAGATCTAAATAGGGGTAAATGGCACCGTTTTTGTGTGCAAAAAGTTAGAAGAGATTAGTTCCACTTTAACCACTTGCCGACCGCCTCCTGTACTTATACGTCGGCAGAATGGCACGGACAGGCATATCAACGTACCTGTACGTCCCCTTTAAATGCCTGTCCGTGTGGTCGCGCGCGCCGCCGGCGGCAGCACGCTCCGGACCCTCCCGCCACCCCCGTGAGTCGGACCACGGGTCCCGCGGACTCGATCGCCACGGGGATCCCCGTCATCATCTCACAGAGGTATAGAGCGGGGAGATGCTTGTGTAAACTATTTTATTTGTGGGAAAAAAGGGACGTCAATTTTGTTTGGGAGCCACGTCGCACAACCGCTCAATTGTCAGTTAAAGCAACGCAGTGCCGAATTGCAAAAAGTGGCCTGGTCCTTTAGCTGCAAAATGGTCCGGGGCTTAAGTGGTTAAGGCAAAGACAGCCAGGCAACCAGCATTTTCAGAAGTATATCAGCAATGGCAGTAATCATACTTTTTTCAGCAATAGCTATCTTTAAGATACATAAGTCTTTTTTTTCAACCTAGGTAATAATATTACCTATATGAATTAAAAAGCAAATATGCCAAACAAAAACAATAATAAAAATGATAAATATGTTCATTGAAATGTAAACTGCAAATCTTGGTTTAAAGCCTTTATAATAACAATTGTGGCTGTACATACAATCATTGTACACTAGAGAAGTGTATGTTTTTGCACAGCAGGTACCAATGTGATTCCTGCTCTCCAGATCAATAGGCATGCAGAGCATTTGAAGGATAGATGAATGTTTTCAGCAGCCCTTGCTTTCATTAGGAGTTTCATTTGAAATCCACATAACACTGTTGATGTAAGCTGAAGAAAAAAAGTTTTCTTGCCATCCTGTAATGCTAAACACTTCACATGAAAAGGACACAAAGTAGTTGAAGTACACTATATCATTTTTATCCAACATTGACTTTTTCTTCCAGCTAATACGTTCTTGCTAACAAACCAATGCACATGTAAATGATTGGCAATATGTCTAAACAGGTATATAATACCATGTAATGAAGTATTATTAATTTAAGATATTTAAATGTATTTTTACATGTAACTTGCATAAATAACTGAATCTGTGTTTGTTTGAGCCTCCTGTATGCCCCTCCACAGCAGTGCTTAGTCTGGGAGAGAGTGGGAAAGCACTTGGAGCTGATCAGGCTCCACTTTACATATGCTGGTAGACAATAATGCTAACAGGAAAACCGAAGACTAAGCAGAGTTGATGCCTTATCAATGTTTCACACTTGCTTCTTCATTGTCCATTGAGCTGCAGGTAGAGAAGTGACACCACTGCATTATTTAACCACTTCAATACTGGGCACTTTCGCTCCCTTCCTTCCCAGACCAATTTTCAGCTTTCAGCGCTCTGGCACTTTCAATGACAATTGCGCAGTCATGCTACGCTGTACCCAAATGAGTTTGTTATCATTTTGTTCACACAAATAGAGCTTTCTTTTGGTCGTATATATTAACGACTCCGTTTTTAATTTTTTGCGATATAAGCGAAAAAAGAGCTGAAATTTGGAAAAAAAACTCAATATTTTTCTTCTTTCTAGTTTAAAATAAATCCAATAAAATCGAATTTTGGCATAAATTTAAGCCAAAATGTATTCTGCTACATGTCTTTGGTAAAAAAAAATCCAGTTAAGTGAGGAGCTAGGGCAGTAGGGGGAATTTGTGCTGAACAGGGTGATTAGGGTGTGCCTGGGCACACCTGGCACACCCTGTGCGCACGCCTATGCTCAGAAGGAGGGTGGGAAGTGGTTAAAGCCCAATTAAACAATCTTTTTTAGCCTAGGTTCACACTACTGAGATGCGATGTACTGTCCTGTGTAAGGTGCAAATTTGCCTTGTGTTTTGAGGTGGACAGGTGTGAATTTACCGCGATTTTACACCGAATTTACCGCAATTTTACCACGAAATTTCAGGAGGCAGACAGTGAACAATTTGCAGAGATGTGAACTGTGTGCTGCGAGTATACTGCAAGTACATTTGAAGCCTATGATGATAAAATTCACACTGCACCATAGGAATTTGCATCGCACCCGCAGTCAACACGCACAGGACCCTTTTTTTTTCCTCGCACCAAATTCGCAATGCATAGATGTAAACCAAAGCCATGGAATACTATGCTTTTTACATGATCTGCGAATCTGTGTGTTCCTAAAGGCATCAAACCCGCTGTAAATTCGTCTCAGTGTAAACCTAGGCTCAGGGTTCTTGCACATGGTAATGCTATATGAACATCAGATTTCTGGCAGAAAGTTCCAAGGTAAAAAAGGCAAGGAGTGACTGTATAGTAAATGTGCATATTTGCAAATTTTCACGTGTACACACATGTAAAAATTATTCTAGCTTTTCTTGAGGTGTGATATACATGCTTATATGTGCAGACGTGCGTAAAATACTGTCCAGCAAAGCAGATTTTTGTTCCTTTTATTTATCTATATGTAGCACAAGTTTATGTGCCTGTGTGCGCAGGCTCATTATCCCTTTCACGCCTATTTATGACATTTGTTGCTTGTGTAGCGGGGTGCTATATTTAGGGGGAGTATCTGAGTGGTAATATGGCTCAGATACACTAATTGTCAGGTTTCTTGGACCATTTCTGTCCCTGGGAGATAGTATTGGTGTGCTGTTCCCTGTGACCTACAGGTGGCGCTGTTGCCGTAGGCCGGGGTTGAACCACTGATACAAGGCTGTGCGTTTTTTGTCCCCTCTCGGCAGTAGTGACGGCGGGGCTGGGAACCTGCTGTGCCTGTCGGGAGGGGGTATAAAAAGGGGCGGCCATCTTTCCAGAGAGGCCGCGCCCAGGCACCTTTGGCCTGGGTGGTGCGTGTGTCGTCTCCGGGTGCCCTAGGCCCGGAGGCCGAGTTCCTGTTCCATCCCAGACACCTTCAGTCTGGGGTGAGGTACTATTTCGGAGGCCCGGAGCCCAGTGCCTTTGGCTGGGTTCCGCCGGGGATTGAGGGCTCCCAGGGTGCCGCCTCGCGAGGGGACCCGTATCCAGGATCGAGGAGGCCAGGGAGGTGACCCCTTCTGAAGACCCAGCGTAGAGTCATGGTGACGGTGGGGGGCCTCTGGTGACTCTCCGGAGGGAGGTTCTTCTCCTTGACAAGGGCCAAGTTTCTTCAAGAAGGAAGTGCATGTTTTGTAGGTCATAGTGGCAGTGACTCTACGCACACCAGGTCAGTGGCAGTGACCAAATAGTGCAAGGCCCTATTCACCAGGTCAGTGGCAGTGACCAACTTCACCAAGTCAGTGGCAGTGACTTTCATATTCACCCGGTCTGTGGCAGAGACCGTGCACCCAAACCTGTTTGTGAAATCAGAACAGTAAGAGAACCTAAATTGAGTTTGTGCCTGGACCTCCTCCCACCTTATCTGACCTGTGTCTCGTATCAACCTGTCTGCTCTCATAGAGACTATTTGTTATCCGTGGTGAAATAAATGCAAAGGTTGGACTTTCAGTTGGTGTGGGCAGTTACTTTACTGGGGAGAATTAAGGACTTGTCTCTGGCTAAACGCAGAGGCGAGATCAGCTTGGGAGGATTTTAACACCAGCCGCAGGCAGACCCGAAAACTAACACCGCCCAACCTCCCCATCCAGGAGGGTACGGGCTTATAGTGTGGTGCGCCTCATTCTTTTCTCGCAGAGGAGAAGTTAAAATCCATATTGTTTGTTAGAAAATTACTTAGAACCCCTAAACATTATATATTTTTTTTTAGCATAGACCCTATGGAATAAAATGGTCATCATTGCTATATTTTATATCACAAAGTATTTTATATAATGTGAAAGATAGTGTAATGCAGAGTAAAGAGATACATAACATGTCATGCTTTAAAATTGCGCACACGCATGGAATAGCGACAAACTACGGTACCTAAAAATCTCCATAGGCAACGTTTAAAAAAAATGTATTTATGTTTTTACCAGGAGATTGGCAGACTTGTATAAAGTAACAATAAAGTTACACTAAGTACACACAGGCCGAAAGTCGGATGACATCGGCCGGTTTAATAAAAAATGGCCGACATTCGGCTCATGTGTATGGCAGCCGATCCAGCAGAAGCCAACTTCTGTCAGATGAGCATGCTGGAAAACCAGGGGTGACCGGAGAGTTCTGGTGGGGGGGCACCCCCTGTCAGAACACAATAGAACTGCAGGGGAGATTGCTGTACTAACATTCGATTGTTAGTAAAGTGGCTCCACAGTGGCTGAAAGCTTAAAAAACAAAACAAAAAAATAGTAGTGTGTACTAGGCTTTACTGTGCACCACAATTGGGAAGATAGTATAGCCTGCTTCCAAATATTTACACACAGAAATAAAGTTTAATATTTATATATTGCGATACAATCTAACAGAGGGACTTCTATCTTGTTATGTATCGTAGCCTGTGTTACACGTTGTTTCACTTGAAGAATGAAGAGACTGGATTTTTGCTATGGTTTGTTTGGAAGATGTGATGACATATAGAAGGAGCATACAGTAAATTGGGCTCTGGAGAGGTCCAAAGGATGTTGGTTCAACAGAGCTACTGCCAGGTCCGGGGAAAGCAATGATATCAGTTTAAATATTTCTGTATTCTTCATTTTAGATCTTTCATATATCCTAAATGGTATAGCAGAGGTCCTGTAACATTAAAATAAGTCATGTAAATATGTTGTTATTACATTAACATTCTGCTCTTCATTTAACAAAACAGTGCTCTCTTTTAAGCTGCTCATATAATTTTTTTCCCCTGCTAACGTATCTTGCTGTTTAATCCCAGGCTTCCTCACAAGGGCAGAAAAAGGAGCCCTAACATTACACGGCACAGACTTCATTAGCTTAGAGAGCAGAACAGATGTGAAGGCTTCATGAGTACCCAATTATTTTGCTAACTGCCCTACTTCATGCAGTTATAGAAAAAACATATGAGACAGAGGGGGTGATTTACTAATAACAGTGCGCTGCGCTGGTTGATACCTTAATTGCTGCGCCGGATAAATCCTTCACTGGGCGCAGGAACCAGCGGCGCACTGTTATAGTTACTAAAAATGTCAGCGGCGCTCTATTGAAAATGAATGGTTCCCTATGGGAGCCCATTGATTTGAATAGAGGTCGCCTGGGAAGTCGGATGAAGCCGATCCGACTCGCGGGGCGACTCGTGTGCCGGCTGACACAGGGACAGCGCGACTTTGCAAGGCAACTTGGACACGACCTGAGCGTGAAGCAGCCACTGAAGTCGTGTCCTAGAGACGACTACCTGGCCGAGAATGTCTCCAGCGCGATGGCATTGCGCTGATTCTCGGCAGCCTCGCGCTCACTGTCCCGTGTTTGGTATGAATCATGAAGGGGAACTCCACGCCAAATTTTAATTAAAAAACCGTCATGGGTTCCCCTACAGGAGCATACCAGGCCCTTAGGTCTGGTATGGATTTTAAGGGGAACCCCTAAGCCAAAAAAACGGCGTGGGAGTCCCCCCAAAATCCAAACCAGACCCTTATCCGAGCACGCAACCTGGCAGGCTGCAGGAAAAGAGGGGGGACGAGAGCGGCCCCCCTCCCTCCTGAACCGTACCAGGCCGCATGCCCTCAACATGGGGGGTTTGGTGCTTTGGGGCAGGGGGGCGACCTGCGGCCCCCCCACCCCAAAGCACCCTGCCCCCATGTTGATGGGGACAAGGGCCTCTTCCCGACAACCCTGGCCGTTGGTTGTCGGGGTCTGCGGGTGGGGGGCTTATCGGAATCCGGGAGCCCCCTTTAATAAGGGGGGACCCCAGATACGGGCTCCCCACCATATGTGAATGAGTATGGGGTACATCGTACCCCTACCCATTCACCTGGTGGCAAAAAAGTCAATAAAAAACACAACACAGGTTTTTAAAGTAATTTATTAGGCAGCTCCGGGGGTCTTCTTCCGACTTCGGGGGTCTTTCTGCCGGGCGCCCCGCTATCTTATTCCAGCTCTTTTGCTAGCGGGGTCCCGGTCTTCCTCGTTGTCTTCTTCCGACTTCGGGGGGTCTCTTGTTCTGTTCTCCGTTGTCGTCTCCGCGCTCTCCGGTTCTTCTCCCGCTCTCCGGTTCTTTCTGCCTTCTGCCGGGCGCCCCGCTATCTTCTTCCAGCTCTTTTGCTAGCGAGGTCCCGGTCTTCATCATCGTCTTCCTCCCTCTTCTCTCTGCTCGATGTTGCCTTGTCGCTGTCCGCCGCTACAATGCTCTGTCCGCGGAGCGCACCCACTTATATTGGCATGGGGCGTGGTCACCGGGTGATGCCACCCGCTGACCTCACCCCGTATGATGTCACAGTCCCGGGGAATGATGGGACTGTGACATGATACGGGGGCGGGGTCAGCGAGTGGAATCACCCGGTGACCACGCCCCATGCCAATATAAGTGGGTGCGTTCCGCCCACACAGCATTGTAGCGGCGGACAGCGACGAGGCAACATCGGGCGGGGAGAAGAGGGAAGAAGACGACAATGAAGACCGGGACCCCGCTAGCAAAAGAGCTGCAAGAAGATAGCGGGGTGCCCGGCAGAAGGCAGAACGAACCAGAGATCGTGGAGAAGGCACCGGAGAGCGGGAGAAGAACCGGAGAGTGCGGAGACGACACTGGAGAACAGAACAAGAGACCCCCCGAAGTCAGAAGAAGACAACGATGAAGACCGGGACCCTGCTAGCAAAAGAGTTGGAAGAAGATAGCGGGGCGCCCGGCAGAAAGACCCCCGAAGTTGGAAGAAGACCCCCGGAGCTGCCTAATAAATTACTTTAAAAACCTGTGTTGTGTTTTTTAATTACTTTTTTTGCCACCAGGTGAATGGGTAGGGGTACGATGTACGATGTACGATGTCTCCATGTTAAGGGCATGTGGCCTGGTACGGTTCAGGAGGGAGGGGGGGCGCTCTCTCGTCCCCCCCTCTTTTCCTGCGGCCTGGCAGGTTGCGTGCTCGGATAAAGGGTCTGGTGTGAATTTTTAGGGGGACCCCCACACTTTTTTTTTTAAGTTTGGCGCGGGGTTCCCCTTAAAATCCATACCAGACCTGAAGGGCCTGGTATGGATTTTGGGGGGAACCCCCACGCCATTTTTTTTCATTTTGGTGGGGGGGGGGTCCCCTTTGAATCCATACTAGACCCAAGGGCCTGGTATGGACCTGGGCGGGGACCTCACGCTGTTTTTTTTTCAAGATTTTTTACATTTCCTTCAACAACCAGCTATAAACAGGTTAAAAAATAAAAATAAACGCTGCAAAATCGCGGTACTTGCATTTTGGATGCGGGTCCATTGAATTCTATTACATCCCAAATACTGTTTTTGGCCTGGAAACAAAAATCTGCAGTTGCGTTTAACCTCGTTTTTCACAAAGCCTAAAAATGCCTTCAGACGCCAAAGATTTCCACGTTTCAGACGCGGTACCGGCGTTTACCCGCATTTTAGTTTAGAAGCGTTTTTTAAAGGTGACCTATTTTTTTACATTGATAAACTCAAAAATTATGGCAAATGAGGAAAAACCATAAAAATATATATATATATATATATATATATATATATATATATATATATATATATATATAAATGAAATTGCTTCCATTGCATTGTGGACAATCCACAACTTGGGGCAGGTGACGTGGCAAGTGGACAATCCACAACTTGGGGCAGGTGACGTGGCAAGTGGACAATCCACAACTTGTGGCAAGTGATGTGGCAAGTGAGCAAATGAAAGGAAGATCCTGGACTGCCACACTCTATGGAAGATGCTTCTTTATTCAAATAAAATCCATCACAGCACAGCAAATACACCCAAAAAAATGAAAACAGGAACAAGCTAACGCGTTTCACATCATAAGATGCTTACTCATAGATGTGGCAATTGACACGCTAAATACAAGTACACTGCTGCTCTCTCAGCTGCTGATACTCACTCTGGTCTCACAAAATAGCTGAAATGGTTAATAATACTGTTTTTGGAGCTTAGGGCGGCTCCTTATGATGTTTCCTAACTAAACGCATATAGACGCAAATGTGGTAAAACGCGGCATGCAAATGCCACAAAGCGCGCCTTTCTAAACGCCGCTTTCAACCTTAGTTCTGAACACTTTGCACCAGCGTCCCGTGTACATGGGGCCTAAAAACGCCTATGCCATTTACAGCTCAAAAACGCCATGGTGGCCATGAGGCCATAGGCTAACATGAAGAGACGTTTTTAAGCTGCAAAAAACGCTCAAACAAGCGGCTGGAAAAACGTCCGTGTGCATGTAGCCTTATATTAACCACTTGCGCACTGGCCCCTTCCTGCCCAGACCAATTTTCAAATTTCAGCGCTGATGCACTTTGAATGACAATTGCGTGCTCATACAACACTGTAACCCAATGAAAATTTATTATTTTTTGGCACACAAATAGAGCTTTCTTTTGGTGCTATTTCATCACCTCTGCATTTTTTTTTCTCGATAAATACAAAAGACCGACTAAAAAAAAAAAATAGGATATTTTAACCACTTCAGCACTGGGCCTATTCTGGCACTTCTCTCCTTCATGTAAAAATCATAAATTTATGGCTATAAAATTACTTCAAAACCCCAAACATTATATATGTTTTTTTAGCAGACACCCTAGGCAATAAAATGGCGGTCCTTGCAAATTTTTATCTCGCTCGGTATTTGTGCAATACATTTTCAAACGCCTTTTTTTGGGGAAAAAAATGGTTTCAGGAATTAAAAAAAAATTACAAAACAGTAAAGTTAGCCCAATTTTTTTGTCTAATGTGAAAGATGTTGTTATGCTGAGTAAATAGATACCTAACATGTCACGCTTTAAAATTGCGCACACTCATGGAATGACACCAAACTTCAGTATTTAAAAATCTCCCTAGGCGATGCTTTAAATTTTTTTACACGTTACCATTTTCGCATCACAGAGGAGGTCTAGTGCTAGAATTGTTGCACTCGTTCTAACGCACGCAGCAATACCTCACATGTGTGGTTTGAACGGCGTTTACATATGTGGGCGGGACTTATGTGTGTGTTCGCTTCTGAGTGCGAGTTACCGGGGACATGGGCGTTTTATTTTATTTTATTTTTTTTACTTTTTTGTATTTCTTACTCTTTTTTTAACTTTTTTGTTTTTATGATCACTTTTATTCCTATTACAAGGAATGTAAACATCCCTTGTAATAGGAATCTATTGTGACAGGTCCTCTTTATGTAGAGATGCAGGGTCAATAAGACCCTACCCTATTTACCTATTGGGTAAATCCCTACCAATGTCTTTCCTTGGGGACACACGGGTCAATCTAACTACTTTCCCCATTATGTACATTGCACTCCAGCATTTTGCGGGGTACACCCCAAATTATTAGGTATTTTGGACTTTGGGGTTTATTTACTAAAGGCAAATCTACTTTGCACTACAAGTGCACTTGCTGGATATCCGAGGGGGACATGCAAGCAAACAAAAAAAAAACACCATCTTTGCTTTTACATGATTGGATGTTACAATCACCAGTGCTTCCCCTCAGATTTTCAGCAGCTACACTTTTACTGCAGAGTGGATTTGTCTTTACTAAACCCCAAACTACCCAATGATTTGGGGTGTACACAACAAAGTGCTAGAGTGCAATTTGCTTAATGGGGACACTAGTTAGATTGATCTGTGTGTCCCCAAGAAAAGACATTGGTAGGGTTTTACCTTCACTTCCTGTTTAGCTGTGTGACAGGAAATGAAGTCAATTTTACTAAAAGGGGACACAAAGCCCAACCTAAAAAAAACACAAGCAGGTGCTCTAACACTTACTTTGTTTCCCTCAAAATGACCACAATTAGAATCGGATTGCCTTGAGCTATTTTTAAGTGCAGTGCTCTAAATCAGTGCTTCTCAAGTACCCCCAACAGGCCATGTTTGCAGGTTTTCCTTCATCTTGCACATGTGCTTTAAATCACAGTTAATGGTTTTGTATTTTGGACAGCAATTCTCGATAAGGTAAATTCACAAAACATGTCCTGTTCGGGGTACTTGAGGACTGAGGCTGAGAACCACTGCAGTAAAAAGGAAAAATACTTACCGCTCTGTATTTTTCATTTCCTGGCGATTATCCATGGCAGCACACAATACATGCATATGCTAGCATGGAGGCACCAGGGTAGACAAATCACACCTGTTTTGTTTTGACATGCCAATCAGCTGTTACATTTGTTGCAAAGAAAACGCAAAACAAACCTCAAAACTTTGCATCAAATTTTATTGGTCAACAAAACAAAGGGAAGCCAAAATAAAAAACAGGGTCAATTTGAAACAGTCACAGACTCACAACATCTTGAGAAAGATTTGGCAAAATAATGCAGCACAGACAACTAAATCAAAGTGAACAAACGACACACATTAACAACATCAAAATAATTTCAGGGGAACAGGAACATTTCACCCACACAAAAAAATACAATCAACAAAATTAAAACAAACACCTGTTTTGCAAAGACATAACAAATAAAATACATGTGTTACAAACTTGATAAGGACACCAAAATGTTCTTTTTGCCGGACACACACACACTTGCCTCTTTTCAGGGCAAGGGAGAGAATGCTATCTGCAAGCTTTATATAACATAGGTTTGTGAGCTAATGAGGCAATTGAAAACACATGCACAGTCCATGAAACACCCAAAATGCAAGTTCACCCAATGTAGAGACTGAACTTCAAAGTGGCTACACCTATTAAGGATGTCCTTCAATTACTAACCCATAAAAACACTCCAGGTGCTGTTCACACACAAAAAAGCTCCAAAAAATATATCTAACTGCCTGGGCATGCTCAGAACAACACAAATGCAGCTAGCAGAAAATACCCCCCCCCCCCGTCCAAAATTAAGCACATCATCCAGCATGCTACAAAATTAGAGATGGGACGATCACCCCCCCCTACCAACAAATACCATTGCAGTCTATGGGAACTGACTTGTTAATTTTGCTAGTCCCCACTTGGCTGGCTTATCTTCTAGTTATTGGCCTTAAAATGGGGGCCCAGGTCCCACCCTAAGGGACATATATCAATGTCACCAATTTGGACAACACCAAAAACAAAACAAGGAGAAGTGCCTTTAAATATGCCAAATTGCTTAAGGGCCATTTCACACCACTTGCAGTCCGTTGCGTTTTTTATGCATCAAAAATGCATGAAAAGTTGGTTATATGGTTCTAAATGGCAGTGTTTGTTCCAGTGCGTTCCAGTTCCACCAAAAAAGTAGAACATGCTGCATTTTACCTGCACTAGACTGTACTGAAACGCAGCAAAACGCATAAAAAATGCACTGGAACACACAGGAACACACCTAAATGCACCAAAAACGCACTGGAACACACTTGTCCTTATCTATGGTTAATAAAAAAGAGGGGTGAAAAAAAGCACTGGACTGCATCAAAAACGTACCAAAAATGCACTGGAACGCATGAAAAACGTGCATGCAAAAAAACACCTGGAACGCATCCGGATTGCATTTCTATGTTGTGAACTGGCCCTAGTTCACACCATAGAAACGCAGTCTGGATGTGTTCCAGGTGCTTTTCTGCATGCGCGTTTTTGACACGTTCCAGTGCATTTTTGATACGTTTTTGATGCAGTCCAGTGTTTTTTCCCCCTCTTTTCACTTAGGACAAGTGTGTTGCAGTGCGTCTTTGGTGCATTTAGGTGCGTTCCGGTGCATTCCAGTGCGTTTTTGGTACGTTCCGTTGCGTTTTTGATGTGTTTTACTGCGGTCCAGTACAGTTCTGTACCTAAAAAATGCAGCATGACCAATTTTTTTTTTTCCTTTCTGAAACGCACTGGAACGGACTGCAGTGGTGTGAACTATGCCATTGGCATTAATGTGATCAACTTTCTTTGCATTTTTCATGCATCAAAAAAACGCACTGCACTGCATCCGGTGTGAACAGGCCCTAAATATCATACCTGGGGGGTGTCTATAGTATGCCTGCAAAGTAGCGCATGTTTTCCATGTTTATAACAGTTCGAGAGCAAAATGACATTTCTAAAGTAAAATAATAGTCATTTAAAAGTACTCGCAGCTGTAATAAATTGCTGGTTCCCATCAATACAGATAAAAGTCATTGAAAGTCTTTGAAAAAAAAATGCGTGGGGGTCCCCAAAATTTCATTACCAGGCCCTTCAGGTCTGGTATGGATATTAAGGGGAACTCCGCGCCAAATTAAAAAAAAAAATGGCGTGGGGGTTCCCCGCAAAATCCGTAGCAGGCCCTTCTGATCTGGTATGGATTTTAAGGGGAATTCCACCCCAAAATTTTTTAAAAAAGGCGTGGAGTACCCCCAAAAATCCACACCAGACCCTTATCCGAGCACGCAACCTGGCAGGCCGCAGGAAAAGAGGGGGGACGAGAGAGCGGCCCCCCTCCCTCCTGAACTGTACCAGGCCACATGCCCTCAACATGGGGAGGATGTCCCCATGTTGATGGGGACAAGGGCCTCATCCCCACAACCCTTGCCCGGTGGTTGTGGGGGTCTGCGGGCGGGGGGCTTATCGGAATCTGGAAGACCCCTTTAACAAAGGGGACCCCCAGATCCCGCCCCCCCATGTGAAATGGTAATGGGGTACAAATGAAAGGAGAAAGGAGAAGACATTAATAAAGGAATTGTCAAAAACCGGCTATTGTAATTTTTTACATTTTTGACACTTTCTTTGTGAAATGGTAGGGGTACAATGTACCCCATTAGCATTTCACACGGGGGGCGGGATCTGGGGTCCCCTTTGTTAAAGGGGTCTTCCAGATTCCGATAAGCCCCCTGTGAGGGAGTGACTTTGGGAATGGCTAAGTTCTCTAGGAAAAAGCCGGCTGCCTGTTTGTTTATAGGGTCTGGGGCATAAAGCGTAACGTAGTATTGAAGCATAGCTTTATTTATCATTTGCGGTGTTGTGTTCACTTTGCCGTTAGCATCTTTTAGAGATGTAATGTGAGTTGGGCGAAAGGGCCCCTTGCAGAGCCTGGCTAGTAATTTGCCTGATTTATTTCCGAATTTATGGAAGGTGGCATCTGAGTGTGCTTTCCTAGTTAGTTCAAGTGTGTCTGCCCAAGTATCAAAAGATCTCTTGGCTGCATGCCATTCGTTTCTATTATCAGTGGAGTCCATGGTGTATAAAGATCTTTGCGCCTGGTGGAGCCGGGAGCTAGCCAACTTGTACTTTGATAAGGTATTTCTCTTGAAAGAGGTCGCATAAGAGATGATCCGACCCCTGAGGAACGCTTTACTGGCGTCCCAGAAGAGGTTCGGGACATCAGAGTGTGGAGCATTGGCCGTGGAATATTCTGTCCATGACCTTGCCATGAATTGCTGGAAATCAGAGTTGTTGTAGAGGTATGAGGGAAAGCGCCAAATCTTAAGATGTGGAGGTAGGTCGAGGTTTTTTCAATTGGGCCGAGATTGGTGCGTGGTCAGATATGGCAATGTCGAGGATGTCTACATCAGTTAACATGGGTACTAGGTTGTCAGAGCCAAAAAATAATCTATTCTGGTGAATACGTTATGTGGGTTGGAGTAGAAGGTAAATTCCCTGTCCGCTGGATGTTTTAAACGCCAGAGGTCCTGAAAGTGAAGGGATTCCATAGTGGATGCAAAGAGTGTGGGGGAGACAGGGTCAAGGCCTGGCGAGGGGCGTCTAGGGGATGATCTGTCATCAGTTTGGTGTATAACGTCGTTGAAATCACCTCCTATTAAGTGGGGGAGGTGGGTGTTGTGAAGCAACCATGCCAAAAGTTCACTATAAAAGGTCGTGCCAGGGCTGTTGGGGGCGTAAATGTTGGAAATTACCAATTCCGTGGAACCTAGTTGGACATGATCTGTGACAAGCCGTCCGTGATCGTCTGAATTTACCGATAGGACCGTGCAGGAAAGGTTCTTATGAATCAGGAGAAGGACTCCAGCTTTACGGCCGTAGGCCCCCGAGCCTAGGACCGTGCCTACCCAGAGTTTTTTCATGCAATGAAAATCAGGAGCTGATAAGTGGGTTTCCTGGAGTAGGGCGATATCAGTGTTGAGTCGTTTTAGATGACAGAGGATCTTCATTCTTTTATTGGGGGACCTAAGCCCTTTCACGTTCCAAGAAACTATTTTCATGTTGGGGATATTGGGAAATGGAATTTTGGGGAAGTTATAGCTAATCTACCGTGTAAGCGGCGTTTTAAGGTAAATACCGGATGAAGAGGAAAGGTGTTATATCTGTCTTGGGAGACAGGTGACAGGAGGACTGTTACCACGGATGTTCCTAGGCTAAAGGGGGGAAGGGAGGGGGAGGAGATAAGAGGTGGGACCTGAAAGAAAAGCAAAAATAACATAAACAACATAAGCAAGCGCAAGAACTTCGCTTTTTTCCGCAAGGAGTCACTGTGTAAGTCGGTTCCCAAAAGCACGGCTCTGATATAGGGCGGCCGAGAGCCCGCGTTAGGAGAGGGGTTTTTCATGCGAGCGGCGAGGGACTCAAGCGGAGGGGGGGATGTTGCGGCTATACACAGTGAGGCCGGGAAGGGTACACATAAAATAATGAACACCGTTTGGAGAGCATCCAAAAAAAAAGCAGATCCTATCTGGGCAAGGATATCATAGAAAGCATAACTAGTTGAGCAGTCATCTGTAGGGTACAAATATATATAACTGTGTAGCTGTGTAAAACTGCCACTGCGTTGTAAGCAGCATCGAGGATTTGAGGAATAAGTGCAAGAGTCACTTCCACCATTTTAACGCTGGGTTAGCTGTAATTGGACTGGGGCAGAAGCTCTGAAGCGTTTGGGGGAGTCCTTTCGTGGGCTTCTTTGGTCCAGAGGACAGATGAGTGGTGCGGCTTTCGATGGAGTGTGAGGGTGCGAGTCGTGCCGGGAGGCCCGCAGGAAGGCTTCCGCCTCGGAGGGGTCATGGAAAGTCAGTTGTTCGCCAGTAGAGGCTTTGAGGCGGAGAACTGCTGGAAAAGCCAGAGTGAATTTGATTTGCTGATTATAGAGTTCCGTGCAGACCTGCTGAAAAGCTTTCCTCTTTTTTGAGACCTCTATGGAGTAATCAGCAAATATGAGGACTCTTATTCCGTCAATTTGAAGTGAGCGGGTTTGTCTGAACTTTTGTAGAATGAGGGCCTTGTCAGAGTAGTTAAGGTATTTGGCAATTATTGGCCGGGGATTTTTGCGGTCAGAATTGAAAGCTCCCATGCGATGTGCCCTTTCCACTGTGCAGGGGCCCGAGAGGCCTAGGGCTTCCGGAATGCGCACAGCGCAGAAATCTGAAATGGCAGAGGCCTGCAGCGATTCCGGGATACCTACGAATCGCAGGTTACTCCTCCTGGCCCTGTTCTCTAAATCATCCAACTTTTGGATGATGTATTGATTAGTCTTATCCTGGGCTTGCTCTGTGGCCTGTGCCTGGTATAACTCCTCTTCCACGCTGGATAGGCGGTGCTCCAGCTGATTGAGTCTGGTGCTGTGTTCCCCTAACTGGGACTTGATCTGGGCCATCCCTGCATTCACTGCCTTCTCCACAGATGCTGCTATTAGACTTGTGCACAACGGAAAAATTCGTTCCGTTTCGGTTCGTTTCTTTCCGGTCCTGTTGATTCGTAATCATTCGTAATTTTGCTAGACGGGATTTTTCGTGTTCGGACTCATTCGTATTTTTGCAAGCGACATTTTTCGTTGAATTTTTTGTTGCTTTATAATTCGTACTTTCGGTAGAGTACGTTGTTTTTCGTTGATTCTGGACACAACTCCTACTTTCGTAACTTTTTTTGGGTTTGTACTTTCGGTAGAGTACGTTGTTTTTCGTTGATTCTGGACACAACTCCTACTTTCGTAACTTTTTTTGGGTTCGTACTTTCGGTAGAGTACGTTGTTTTTCGTTGATTCTGGACACAACTCCTACTTTCGTAACTTTTTTTGGGTTCGTTGATTCGTAATTTTCCGTGTCTCTCTCACAACGACGCTGCCTATTATGCCTAATGTGCTTCGAATGGATTTGTACTTTTCTAAATACATTGCGGTTATTTGTAACGATTCGAAATCTCGTATTTTACTTTCGTTTTTTACATGCGGCTATAGCCTCTGCCCCTGTACACCATTTTGAGAGGGTTCAGCACGGTGAGGGAGAAGCAGAGAGCAGAGCAGAGTGTTATTGTGCTTCGAATGGATTCGAAATCTCGTATTTTACTTTCGTTTTTTACATGCGGCTATAACCTCCGCCCCTGTACACCATTTTGAGAGGGAGTTCAGCACGGTGTGGGAGAAGCAGAGAGCAGAGCAGAGTGAGTGTTATTGTGCTTCGTATGGATTCGTACATTCGTAACTTTTTCATAACGAATTATGCCGAAGACATTCGGGCATTCGCTATTTGCGGTATAATTTATTTCGGATTCGGTCTTATTCGTAATTGCTTTGTTCGGAAATTCGAATGCTTCCGAATGTCCGAAAGTTGCTAAATTCGGACGAATTTCAATTCGTTACGAAACGAATTGCACAAGCCTAGCTGCTATCATGGGGGACAAGAGAGCAGCCACAGCCTGTGCTATGCGGTCTGTTGTGTTGTCACAAGGTGGCTGGGATGCTGAGGCATGAGAGGAGGTAGGAGGACTAGGGCAGCTGCTTACCTCCATCCCTGTCGGCGGTGGTGGTGGAGAAGGAGCCGTGTAGGCCAAGACCGGGGCCTCGATTTGCGGCTGGGCCGTCGGTGCCGTCAGGGTCGTTTGCGACCGCGCCCCGGATTTTTCCACTAATCGGTCCATATAGAAGGCGGGGAGTGCCCTGAGGTGTAGGGGTGACCGTCGGGCATCTCAGGCCGGTTTTATAGGCCGTTTTGTTGCCGTGATGCGGGAGCCGAGGAGAGAAGCAGTCTCTCCATGCGGCGCCGGAACCGGAAGTCTCCAGCTTCTTTATATTTAGATTTTAAGATGCCGTGCGCCAGGTCCATAGTGGGGCACTGAGCGCCTCCTCCCGTCCGCCGAGAACACTATAGTAAATGGGAAATAGCACTGCGCTACCGGCGCAAATGTTTTGTAAATACCAAAACAGCCGTTGTGCGCGCAGATGCACCGATACTCATGGCACAAACGTTTCGTAAATCAGCCCCAGAGTGTTACAAATAGGCATACGTACACACGTGCACACATTATCTATCCTTTTCTAGCAGATGGACATTGGTAATAGTCTGTTTGCAATAGGGAAGTCACTTAGCTTACATCATAGCTGGTCCACAATTTCTTTGGTGAACAGGATTCTGGGCATCAAGCAGTTACAGGAATACAGACTCCTGAGCTTGGCAGTCTTTATTACTTTTTTTTTCAGCATAGCTTTAGTGTTGTCTTATGGTAGAATCCTGTCTACAGCTTATGAAGCAATTCTAACATTCATGCAGCCCTTTCCCCTTGGGTCCTCCTAGGTGGGAGGCTTTACTGCCTGCCAGGAGCATTGCTAGAATTGTGAAAGACCTGGGGCACCCATGGGCACTCCAATGTCAACAATATTGTGATGTGTAGCGTGCCACAGTGAACAGTAGGTGTGGACTCACTGTGTTGACAGTTAAAGTTACATATTTAAAGGGTAACTCCACTTTTGTGGGGAAAATAGCAAATAAAATAAAAAATAAAATATGCAGCACTGTCATTTTCCGTAAATATCAATGCAATATGACAACCTGGAGGCATTCCATACTACACTGGTGTACAGAACACCCCTAGAAATGTAATTTCCTGCTTGTGTGATTGGCTCAATGATTTTCCCAGAAGTCTGCACAAAGATATAAGTCAGATTTAAAGCATTCTCTGCAACAAAAACTTAATTTTTGGTGAGATAGTCCCAAAGGGTTAATCACATCTAAAGGGATGCAGATTCTGCATTTTCCTCATTAGAACTCTACAAGTGCATCAGCTAATTAACAATAAACATCTCTCCCAGAGCAGAAACAGGTAGGACTCTGCAACAAAGTTTGTTAAAATCTTTGCAGTGTGCATTGATCATCTAGAGGGGATTTTTTTTTCTTAATAAAAGTTGAGTTACTCTTTAAGTAGAATCTGGACCTACTCATTTGAATGCACAGCACACATGTGCCTCAGTCCTTATACCCACAATATGCTTTAATTGTTGTGCCACATGTGAGAGTTCCACAGACACAAATACAAATACAGTGAACAGTGCAATCATTTCTAAGAACTGAAACTCTTCATATACTTATAATTTTCTGCATTTTCTGAATACAGTCAGAGACTTTGTCTGAGCCTACAGTACCTTAAAGGGGTTGTAAAGGTAAAAAAAATTCACCTTAATGCTGTAGCGGCCTCACCCCATCTCCTTTGTCTAGGGGTATGTCACGCGACAGGGTGAGATGCGCTACAGCCCATGTCCTCCCCATAGCTGTGGGTGAGGTGAAGGCCAGTACCAGATATTTCCTCAGGCCTATGTGCTTTTGTCTAGAATCAAGTCCCGCTGTGTCAACACTTCCCTTTGCTCCCATTAACCAGAGTTCCACACACCGATCACAGTCCAACTCTTGCTTTATTGTACATCTCACAATGAACAGTGCTTCAGTAGCCATCTGGTTGCGACTTGATAACATTGTGATACGGGGAATGAGCAGGTCGAGGCACTATCCTGGTTATTTAACTAAACCACTGTGATCTCGCCAGCGGTTACTATAGCATTAGCTAGAAAGGACTTAGAACTTGAGAGTCTCTACCAGCGACTCAAGAGAACATAGATAGGAGTACCTGCGCTGCGCTGCGGCCCCTATCAGGGGAAGATGTCCCTCCAAGGGAGTTACCAGAGGCCCATCCGTCACTGGGTTGATGCTGCTCCAGACTCTCCGAATGGGTAACCTCCCCGGCCTCCTCACCTCATACATGGGCCCCGTCCACCTCAGGGACCCTCGGACGTCTCCACCCTCGCGGGATCCAGTCGAAGTCACTGGACCCCAGGCCTCCTAGTTTAGTACCTCACCCCAGGCTGAAGGTGCCTGGGATGGACTCCAACTCCATTCCGGTCAGGCCTAGGGCGCCTGGGCCGGAATCCGGAACCGCCCGCACTCAGGCCTAAGGTGCCTGGGCGCGTGAAGAACTTCCTCCAGAAGACCTCGTGGTTAGGGCGTCTCACCCTTTTATCTCCTCCCATCGACACCACGGCAGGTTCCCCGCCCTCGTCGTACCATCTCCGGAAAGGGACAAAAAGGGTAGCACTGTAATGGCAAATCTACCTTGAGCCTCCAGGTACACATCCAATCCTCCACGAACACAAGTGGTCCACTATTCCTGTACTTACACACCTGAGTGTCCCACCTAAATTTAGAGACCCCGCTACAATGCATTAAAGGTAAAAAAACATCTGTGCATTAGCCGCCCCCCCGGGCCCGCGTTTACTTACATGACCCCTCGAAAGTCCTGCACCGTGAACGCGCAGGCTTCTCGGCCGGCTTCTCGGCTCATTCATTGGTTGCTTGAAAGCAGCGCAGCCGTTGGCTTGCGCTGCTGTCAATCACATGCAATGAGGCGGCGCGCCGGGGGGCGGGGCCAAGTGATACAGTGAGCGACTATCACAGGAGCACGCCCGCAATAACTCACCACCATGAAAGCTCGCTCGCATATAGGTGGTGAGTTATTGCGGGGAGGAGCCGAGACAGCCGCCGAGGGACCCCAGAAGATGTGGATCAGGGCCACTCTGTGCAAAACGAGCTGCACAGTGGAGGTAAGTATAACATGTTTGTTATTTTAAAAAAAATAAAAATTTATGTTTACCCTTTAAAGGAAAACTTTAAAATAGACAATGAACACTTTGATCAACAGTATGTCATTTTAATATAGCATATATGGCGCAGATGTCTGGAGATTATAATGTACAAAGTGCAGTGGGCAGAAGTGTGTCATGTATAGGGATGAGCCGAACACCCCCCGGTTTGGTTCGCACCAGAACCTTCGAATGGACCGAAAGTTCGCTCGAACGTTAGAACCCTATTATATACAATGGACGCGAGCGTTCGAAATCTAAAGTACTAATTATAACGACTAATATGCATGTTATTGTCCTAAAAAGGGTTTGGGGACCCGGGTTCTGCCCCAGGGGACATGTATTAAATGCAAAACGAAGTTTTAAAAAACGTCCAGTTTTCGGGAGCAGTCATTTTAATGATACATAAAGTGAAAAAAAAAAAGTGAAATATTCCTTTAAATATCGTACCTGGGGGGTGTCTAAAGTATGCCTGTGAAGTGGCATGTGTTTCTCGTGTTTAGAACTGTCCCCGCACAAAATGACATTTCTAAAAGGAAAAAAAGCCATTTAAAACTGCTTGCGGCTTTAATGTCATGTCTGGTCCCGGTAATATGGATGAAAATCTTTGAGAAAAATGGCATGGCTACCCCACCAGCCCCCCCCCCCCCCCACCCCAGCCCATTACCAGCCCCTTTGGGTCTTGTATGCATATTAAGGGGAACCCCGCACACAAAATAAAAAAGGCCCTATATACTCTGAACAGCAGTATACAGTCGGTGCAAACAAGACAGGGACTGTAGGTTTGTTCTTAAGTAGTATCTGTTTGTAATTTTGAACACGTACATTGTTTAAGTGTAGCTCCAGCCAAAAAATCTATTTTTAAGCTTTTTGGAAAACATAGGGAAGGGTTATCACCCCTGTAACATTTGTTTTGCTGTCTGTGCCCCTTGTTCAGAACATTTCACCTCACTTTCTGTCCCAATAACAAATGTTTTTGAAAAGTGGGGTTTTTATTGAAACAAGGATTGGTGATAAAGCATCAGTAGAGAGAAGACACCTTTTTCCCATATTAACTCTTATGCCGCGTACACACGATCATTATTCACGGCGGTTAAAAAACCGCCGTGAATAATGACAGGAAAAACGAGGGAACCGCTTTGGTTCCAAGGGTTCCCTACACACGGTCGTTTTTCCCGTCATTTTTTCTCTTGACGAGAAAAACGACCGTCTGTGGGCTCCGCGGCAGTGTCTCCCTATGGGAAAACTGCCGCGGAAAAAAATGATGGAAAAAACGATGAGAAAATTTAGAACATGTTCTAATTTTTCTCGTCGTTTTTTATGCCGTTTTTCTCGACGAGAAAAACGACATAAAGCCCACAGACGATCGTTTTTCTCGGCGAAAAAAAAAATGCAGTTTTTCTCGTCGAGAAAAGCGGTCGTGTGTACGCGGCATAACAGGAGAGAATTTCCCTTCCTAGGGATAGATTTCCTCTCACTTCCTGTTGTCTCCTTCCGTTTGCAAGTAGGAGTCGTTTGTAAGTTGGATGTTTGAAAGTAGGGGCCTGCCGCATATACTCTGCTGAAATTTGCCCCTTACATGTTGGTGTTGCCACAACACTGTGAGCCCTCACAGTTATTCTTGGTGGGCGCTGGAACGCCTTGCTGTGAACTATTATATCAGGAATTGTATTTACATGCCATTGTTGAACAGTGGTAGAAAAAATTGGGCCTTTGGTGGTGGTGCTGGTGCCACAACACTGTAAGCCCTCACAGTTACTCTTGGTGGGCGCATGAATGGGCCCTGCTGTGAATTATTAGATCAAGAATTGTAATTACATGCCCCTGTTAAACAGGGGCAGAAAAATCGGACCTTAGGCACTGGTGCCACAACACTGCAACCCCTCACAGATACTGAACTTGGAGGACAGCAATGAGCCCTGTTGCAAAGTATTTCATCAAAAATTGTAATTACACGCCCCTGTTATCAGGGGCAGAAAAATTGGGCTTTAGGCACTGGTGCTGGTGCCACGACACTGCAACCTCTCCCAGATACTCTAGTTGGAGTGCAGGAATGAGCCCTGCTGCAAAGCATTGCATCAAAAATTGTAATTACATGCCCCTGTTAAACAGGGGCTGACAAATTGGGCCTTAGCCACTGGTGGCGGCACCCAGAAATAAAAAAGTTCTTCCAAGCTATCATCAAGAATCGGATCATTGAGGAGGAGGAGGATAGTCAGTCAACATAACAGGACAGTCACTCAGCATCAGTCTTGAAGGGATGTGACATTTGAAAATAAATTATTCTGTTATATCAGATTCAGGTGCTTGGTAGCTGGTGGTGATCCAAGACTGGTTCATCTTTATGAAGGTCAGTCGATCAACTGAGTCGGTGGACAGGCGCACCCTGTGATCCGTGACAAAGCCTCCAGCAGCACTGAATGTGCGTTCCGAAAGAACGCTCGATGCAGGACAGGCCAGTAGCTCAATTGCATACTGTGCAAGCTCTGGCCAGTGATCCATCCTCAACACCCAGTAAGCCAGAGGATTTTCGGTGGGAAAGGTGTCCAAGTCTGACCTTTCCCCTAGGTATTCCTGCACCATGTATATCAGACGCTGGCGATGGTTGCTGGAACCGATCATACCTTGGGGCTGCGGACTAAAAAATTTTGTCTGAACGCATCGGTCAGACGGCCACCTTCTCCACCGCTCCTTCTGCTACTGACCGAAGCCTCAGCAACTCGTTGTCCAGGACCAGGAGTTTGTAACCTCCCAGTCTCTGGGAACGCGTTGCACAGACCTTTCTGCAAGGCCTCCCGGAGATGTCTCATCCTCTGCTCCCTCTGCGATGGCAAGATAAGGTCCGCAACCTTACCCTTGTACCGTGGATCAAGGAGAGAGTCACGGGGATGCTATACACAGACATCCAATACAGGTAATCAGATCGTTGGGCTGCACTTTAAGGAATCAGGAACAGAGTAAGTGAAAGTATATATATTTATTAAAGATAAAGGCACACGTGTAATCAAACAACAGCAAACCATAAGCAAGAAATGAATACAAGAGAACACAACAAACCCCAAAACAACCTAATCCAACTATCTAACTAATATATACAAGTAAAGGGAACACACATACATAAACAAGGCAGGGACGAGAGACAAGGGGAGCAGAAGGCCAGATACTGGGAGCAGTCAGCAAGGGGGAGCTGGAAGCTGGTATCAGGGGACAGGTATCAGGGGACAGGTCTCAGGGGACAGGGTGGAAGGATCAGAGTCCAGGACAAGGCAGGGAATGGATCAGGTTCAGGTTCAGGATCAGGTTCAGGTTCAGGCAATGGATCAGGTTCAAGTTCAAGTTCAGGCAGGGACCAGGCTTACAGAAGGAATTCTGGAGCAATGAGCCTTGGTTAGGGGTGGGTTTATATAGTCCAGCAGACCCAGATCAGGTGTGCTTGATGGCTGGTAGAAAGTCTTGGTGAGGAGACACCCGCTGGTGGCCACCAGAACTACACCCACTGGTGCCGAATGCAACAGTGCCACCAGCAGGTGATGACACCATTCCTGACAGTTCCCCCCCCCCCTTAAGGAGTGGCCTCCGGACACTCCATTCAGCCCTTGGTTGGACAGTCCGAGTGGATGCGGAAACACCCTAAAAAGTTTCCATACTACGTCTGCGGACTTCTTCGCACTTCCTAGGCCAGAGTCCTTTAGATTCGGAAGTAAAAATTAGCAGGGCAACGGGCAAGAACCCATCGGAGGCAGACCATGCAGGGGCATTACATTCAGGCTGGGTGACAAGCAGGATTAAAATAGTGGAAAAAAGGGCATCCATCAGGAAGACATCAGCGGCCAGCTGGGCATCAGGAACAGGTCTTAGCAGGGACCATATCCTCAGACTGGGCAGCGGGCTCCGAGTCATCAGGCTGGGCAGTGGTAAAGGAAACGCCAGGCAGAGTATCAGGAATGGAACCATCAGGAACTGGATCGTGAGGCTGGATACCAGGTACAGGGTCACCAAGCAAGACAGTAGGCTCTGGAACATCAGACTGGGCAGCAGGCAACGGAGCAGCAGACAGGAACATCTCCGGCTGGGCAGCAGACGGAACATCTCAGGCTGGGCAGCAGACGGGATCATCTCAGGCTGGGCAGCAGACGGGATCATCTCAGGCTGGGCAGCAGACGGATCATCTCAGGCTGGGCAGCAGACGGGGTCATGGGAAGCAGATGGGGTCATCTCAGGCTGGGCAGCAGACGGGGTCATCTCAGGCTGGGCAGCAGACGGGATCATCTCAGGCTGGGCAGCAGACGGGATCATCTCAGGCTGGGCAGCAGATGGGAACATCTCAGGCTGGGCAGCAGACGGGAACATCTCAGGCTGGACAGCAGATGGGAACATCTCAGGCTGGGCAGCAGACAGGAACACGTCAGGCTGGGCAGTAGGCTCCACAGACTGAGAAACGGGCATCATAACCTCAAGCCGGGAAACGGGCACCACAACCTCAAGCCGGGAAACGGGCACCACAACCTCAAGCCGGGAAACGGGCACCACAACCTCAAGCCGGAAAACGGGCACCACAACTTCAAGCCGGGAAGCGGGCACCACAACCTCAAGCCGGGAAAAGGACACCACAATCTCATGCTGGGAAACGGGCACCACAACCTCAGGCCGGGAAACGGGCACCACAACCTCAAGCCGGGAAAAGGACACCACAATCTCAGGCCAGGAAATGGGCACCACAACCTCAGGCCGGGAAATGGGCACCGGATCTTCAGGCGGGGTCTCATGCACCGAATCTTCAGGCGGGGTCACCGAATCTTCCGACTGGGGCACCGGATCTTCCGACTGGGGCACCGGATCTACCGACTGGGACACCGGATCTTCCAACTGGGACACCAAGTCTACCGACTGGGACACCGGATCTACCGACTGGGACACCGGATCTACCGACTGGGACACCGTCATCAGGACTTCTGTTTGGAAGACAGGCACAGGAATTTCAAGCTGGCAGGCTGGCACAGGAACTTCAAGTTGGCAGGCTGGCACAGGAACATCAAGCTGGCAGGCTGGCCCTGGAACTTCAAGCTGGCAGGCTGGCCCTGGAACTTCAAGCTGGCAGGCTGGCCCTGGAACTTCAAGCTGGAAGGCTGGCCCTGGAACTGCAGGCTGGAAGGCTGGCCCTGGAGCTGCAGGCTGGAAGGCTGGCCCTGGAGCTGCAGGCTGGAAGGCTGGCTCTGGAGCTGCAGGCTGGAAGGCTGGCTCTGGAGCTGCAGGCTGGAAGGCTGGCTCTGGCACTCCGGGCTGGAAGACTGGCTCTGACACTTCAGGCTGGAAGACTGGCACAGGAACCTCGGGCTGGCAAACTGGCACAGGAATCTCAGGCTGGCAAACTGGCACAGGAACTTCAGGCTGGCAAACTGGCACGGGAACTTCAGGCTGGCAAACTGGCACGGGAACTTCAGGCTGGAAGGCTGGCACGGGAACTTCAGGCTGGAAGGCTGGCACGGGAACTTCAGGCTGGAAGGCTGGCATGGGAACTTCAGGCTGGAAGGCTGGTTCAGGAACTTCAGGCTGGCAGGCTGGCACGGGAACTTCAGGCTGGCACAGGTTGGTGGGTGTGGAGGCAGGTTGGGATAGTGGCAGGATTGAATGGGTTGGAAAAAACTTCAGTTTTTTCTTTGGTTTCGCCACTGAGGATTTGTATATGGATGTAGCTGGTAGAGGTGAAGAGCGGAGGGATGGTGAAACAGAGGGTGCAGACTTTGAAGGGGGCTTTGAAGGAGCTGATGGAGGCAGCCGAGAAGAAGCAGAAGGGTAAAAGGCAGGGTAAGTGCAGCAGGAGGAAACAGGGTACTGGTACTTCATTGTTAGCTGGGTGTATTGTTCAGAAAAAGTGGGAATTGGGGGAAAAAGAGAGGAAGACATCCCAGCAGGTTGGTGTCTAGACATAGAAATGGGTGGTTGGGAGGTGACAGGGGCTGGATACAACAAACTTGACCAGGCCTGCAATAAGGGTTTCACAAAATAAGGTTTGCACACTGCTTGTCTGACCAGAGACTGTACTGAATCAATGCATGCTGCAAGCACCTGTTGAGGACAAGCAGAGTAGTGCTCATGGAAAAAGGCTGAGGCCTCGTACACACGACCGATTTTCTCGTCGTAAAAAACACGTCGTTTTTTTCAACGAGATTCTTGTTAAGCTTGTCGATTTTCTCGTCAAGCTTTCTATGTGTACACACTGTCATTTCCCAATTTCCTCGTGGTTCTCTGCGCTCACGTCCAGCACGTACGACGGCACTATAAAGGGGAAGATCTTTTTTCTTGGCGCCACCCCTTGGGCTGCTTTTGCTGATCTCGTGTTACCGCGTGTGAAGTAAAAGTTTGGGAAGAGACGATTCGCGCTTTTCAGTCTTCGTACTTTTCAGATCGTTTTCTGCCGTTCAGTTTGTGCTTGTGGGTTCGTATCTTGACTTTCAGGGCGTCTAGGCAGGTCGTATCTGTTTTACAGTGCGTTCTTGCCTGTTCGTTTCTGAATTTCAGTTCGTTATTCATAGGCCTTGCTGTTCTAAAGTGCGTTCTGTTCTGTACGTTCTGATTAGACGACCGTTTCCTAGCCATGTCGCCTGGACGTTCTCGTCGTCGAGTTCGTGCTGTGCGTGCACTTGGTGTTGGTCTGCTTGTTTTGGACCAAGACCAGTCCATGAATGGTGTGAGGAGGAGTTCATGGACCAAGAATTGGTTGCTCCAGCGGGACCAATTCTGCCACATGCCTCTGCTACACCTCCACCTTCTGCCCCACCCCCTTCTGCTACACCTCCACCTTCTGCCCCACCCCCTTCTGCTACACCTCCACCTTCTGCCCCACCCTCTTCTGCTACACCTCCACCTTCTGCCCCACCCTCTTCTGCTACACCTCCACCTTCTGCCCCACCCCCTTCTGCTACACCTCCACCTTCTTCTTCTGCCCCACCCCCTTCTGCTACACCTCCACCTCCTCCTCCTGACAGGAGTACCCCTCCAGTGGGCCAGCCTCCAGCCAAACGAAGAAGGAAGGCTGCAGGAAAGGCTTCAGGAAAGGCTGCAGGGAAGGTTGCCAGGAAGAAGAGGAAGTGATGGCCTTGCTTCATTGTGGTCGGACAGAAGGCAGCCTGTTGTAGTACCACACACTTGGGACATATATCTCACCTGCTGCTGTTCCTGACCTCTGGGAGGCCAGCATCAGATTGTGTTCTGAAATGTGGGCCTTCTCAAGCTCCCAATTTTAGTGTCCACACAGGGTTGCTGTGTGCTCTGGGGTCCCTGGGATGCACAAATGGCAGCAGCTTCTCCAGCGCTGCCTTCTCTTTATTTAATTTATAAACATGAATAAATGTGTTTTTTGTTTAAGTTCATACTTGACTATGTGTATTTTTAAATAAAAAAAAACAAGCTTTGGAGTAAGCAGATACATTTGACTGACAATAAAAGGCACAGATATCACCCCCCCAAAAGAATAACTAAATCTGATTAGCTCAAAAACATGGTGTGAAATTTTAAAAATATAGATTCGAAAATTAAATGGGAGATCGCTATCAAAACATTGAGAAATTATAATTAACATCATTTTGAAAAATCTAACCATTTAAATTATTCCTAAAAACTTGCACGATATAATACACATAAATCTTATAAAGAGCAGCATGAAAAAGGTTAAAAATAAGGCAGAACTCTGTGTGAATATCAGCAGCAAAAGAAGGTCACTCGTTTTGATTAATGTAACATTCTAACGAAGAATTCAATGCAGAACATTTAAACTATGAAATATTTATGAGCGTGACGAATGTGCTCTCTCCATTATGAAGGCTTGTTTTACCAGAAGATGCGCTCCCGTCTCATAGTTGCTTGTGAGTAGTGATGAGCCGAACACCCCCGGGTTCGGTTCGCACCAGAACCCGCGAACGGACCGAAAGTTCGTACGAACATTAGAACCCTATTAAATACAATGGATGCGAACGTTCGAATTCTAAAGTGCTAATTATAACAACTATTATGCATGTTATTGTCCTAAAAAGGGTTTGGGAACCCGGGTTGTGCACCAGGGGACATGTATCAATGCAAAAAGAAGTTTTAAAAACGGTCGTTTTTCGGGAGCAGTCATTTTAATGATGCATAAAGTGAAAAAAAAAGTCAAATATTCCTTTAAATATCGTACCTGGGGGGTGTCTAAAGTATGCCTGTGAAGTGCCACGTGTTTCCCGTGTTTAGAACTGTCCCTGCACAAAATGACACTTCTAAAGGAAAAAAAAGCCATTTAAAACTGCTTGCGGCTTTAATGTAATGTCTGGTCCCGGTAATATGGATGAAAATCTTTAAGAAAAATGGCATAGCTACCCCATGACCCCCCCCCCCCCTACCCCAGCCCATTACCAGCCCCTTTGGGTCTTGTATGGATATTAAGGGGAACCCCGCACATAAAATAAAAAAGGCCCTATATACTCTGAACAGCCGTATACAGGCGGTGCATACAAGACAGGGACTGTAGGTTTGTTCTTATGTAGAATCTGTTTGTAATTTTGAACAGGTGCATTGTTTAAGTGTAGCTCCAGCCCAAAAATCTATTTTTAAACTTTTTGGAAAACATAGGTAAGGGTTATCACCCCTGTAACATTTGTTTTGCTGTCTGTGCCCCTGTTCAGAACATTTCACCTCACTTTCCGTCCCAATGACAACTGTTTTTGAAATGTGGTGTTTTTCTTGAAACAAGGATTGCTGATAAAGCATCAGTACAGAGGAGACACCTTTCTCCCATATTAATTCTTACAGGAGAGAATTTTCCTTCCAAGGGGTAGATTTCCTCTCACTTCCTGTTGTCTTCTTGCGTTTGCAAGTAGGAGTCGTTTGTAAGTTGGATGTTTGAAAGTAGGGACCTGCCGTATATACTCTGCAGAAATAGGCCCCTTAGTTGTTGGTGTTGGCACAACACTGTAAGCACTCACAGTTACTCTAGGTTGGTGCTGGAACGCCCTGCTGTCAACTATTATATCAGGAATTTTAATTACATATAATTGTTGAACAGTGGTAGTAAAAATTGGGCCTTTGATGGTGGTGCTGGTGCCACAACACTGTAAGCCCTGACAGTTACTCTTGGTGGGTGCAGCAATGGGCCCTGCTGTGAATTATTAGATCAAGAATTGTAATTGCATGCCCCTGTTGAACAGGGGCTGAAAAATTGGGCCTTTCGTGGTGGTGGTGGTGGTGGTGGTGTTGCCACAACACTGTAAGCCCTCAGAGTTACTCTTGGTGGGTGCAGGAATGGGCCCTGCTGTGAATTATTAGATCAAGAATTGTAATTACATGCCCCTTTTGAACAGGGGCTGAAAAATTGGGCCTTTCGTGGTGGTGGTGGTGGTGGCGTTGCCACAACACTGTAAGCCCTCAGAGTTACTCTTGGTGGGTGCAGGAATGGGCCCTGCTGTGAATTATTAGATCAAGAATTGTAATTACATGCCCCTTTTGAACAGGGGCTGAAAAATTGGGCCTTTCGTGGTGGTGGTGGTGGTGGCGTTGCCACAACATTGTAAGCCCTCAGAGTTACTCTTGGTGGGTGCAGCAATGGGCCCTGCTGTGAATTATTAGATCAAGAATTGTAATTACATGCCCCTGTTGAACAGGGGCTGAAAAATTGGGCCTTAGGCACTGGTGCCACAACACTCCAACCCCTCACAGATACTGTACTTGGAGCACAGCAATGAGCCCTATGGCAAATTATTGCTAATAAAATTGTAATTACACGCCCCTGTAAAACAGGGGCTGAAAAATTGGGCCTTAGCCACTGGTGGCGGCACCCATAAACAAAAATGATCTTCCAAGCTATCATCATCAATCGTATCATTGAGGACTCGGAGGAGGAGGATAGCCAGTCAACATAACAGCACAGGCACTCAGCATCAGCATCAGTCTTGAAGGGATGTGACATGTTAAAATCAATTAGTCTGTTATATCAGCATCAGGTGTGTGGTAGCTGGTGGTGATCCAAGACTGGTTCATCTTGATGAAAGTCAGTCGATCAACCGAGTCGGTGGACAGGCGCACCCTGTGATCCGTGACAAATCCTCCAGCAGCACTGAATGTGCGTTCCGAAAGAACGCTGGATGCAGGACAGGCCAGTAGCTCAATTGCATACTGTGCAAGCTCTGGCCAGTGATCCATCCTCAAGACCCAGTAAGCCAGAGGATTTTCGGTGGGGAAGGTGTCCAAGTCTGACCTTGCCCCTAGATATTCCTGCACCATGTTTATCAGACGCTGGCGATGGTTGCTGGAACCGATCATACTTTGGGGCTGCGGACTAAAGAATTGTCTGAACGCATCGGTCAGACGGCCACCTTCCCCACCGCTCCTTCTTTGACTGGCCGAAGCCTCAGCAACTCGTTGTCCAGGACCAGGAGTTTGTAACCTCCCAGTCTCTGGGAACGCGTTGCACAGACCTTTCTGCAAGGCCTCCCGGAGTTGTCTCATCCTCTGCTCCCTCTGCGACGGTAACATAAGGTCCGCAACCTTACCCTTGTACCGTGGATCAAGGAGAGTGGCCAGCCAGTAATGGTCCCTCTCCTTGATCCGAAGAATACGAGGATCCTTCCGCAGACTTTGCAGGATCAGGGAGGCCATGCAGCGTAGGTTTGCTGAGGCATTCGCTCCGGAGTCCTCTGGGTCACTAAGGACGACATGATCCGCAGCCACCTCCTCCCAGCCACGTACAAGTCCACTGGTTTCTTGGGACTGTAAATCATCCCTAAAAGACTGCTGCTGATGATGCTGAGTGCCAGCCTCCACCTCCATGCTGACACAATCCTCCTCCTCCTCCTCCTCCTCTTCCTGTGCGATGGGTGGGACAGAAGGAACACTGTCTGGGTAAAGGGGGCCTTGAGAGGCAAGGAAGTCCTCCTCTTCCTGCCTCTGTTCTGCCTCAAGTGCCCTGTCCATTATTCCACGCAGCGTGTGCTCCAACAGGTGGACAAGAGGTACAGTGTCACTGATGCATGCACTGTCACTGCTCACCATCCTCGTGGCCTCCTCAAATGGTGCCAGGACAGTGCATGCATCCCTGATCATGCCCCACTGGCGTGGAGAAAAAAAACCAAGCTCCCCTGACCCTGTCCTGGTGCCGTAGTCGCACAGGTACTCATTGATGGCCCTCTGCTGCGTGTGCAGCCGCTGCAGCATGGCCAACGTTGAGTTCCACCTGGTGGGCATGTCACATATAAGACGGTTCTTGGGCAGGTTCAACTCCTTTTGCAGCTCAGCCAGGCGAGCACTGGCATTATAAGATCTGCGGAAATGCACACAGACTTTCCTGGCCTGCCTCAGGACATCCTGTAAGCCCGGGTACCTGCCCAAGAACCGCTGCACCACCAGGTTAAGGACGTGAGCCACACAGGGCACATGGGTCAGTTGTACCTGTCGGAGGGCGGAGAGGAGGTTGGTGCCATTGTCGCAAACCACCATTCCTGGCTTAAGCTGGCGTGGCGTCAACCACCTCTCGGCCTGGCCCTGCAGAGCAGACAGGACCTCTGCCCCAGTGTGGCTTCTGTCCCCCAAACACACCAGCGCAAGCACGGCATGGCATCTTTTTGCCTGCGTACTTGCGTAGCCCCTTGAACGGCTACGGAGCACCGCTGGTTCAGAGGACAAAGCACAGGAAGAGGCCATGGAGGAAGAAGAAGAGGAGGGGGTGGAGGAGAGAGGTGTGTCACAACCAGTAGTAGCATTTTGGAGGCGTGGCGGTGGAACAACCTCCAACACTACTGCACCTTGTCCTGCATCCTTCCCAGCTGCCAAAAGAGTGACCCAATGGGCCGTGAAAGAAAGGTAACGTCCCTGTCCATGCCTGCTGGACCATGAGTCAGCGGTAATATGCACCTTACCGCTGACCGCCCTGTCCAGCGAGGCCAAGACATTGCCTTCCACATGCCGGTAGAGAGCCGGAATAGCCTTCCGTGAGAAAAAGTGGCGTTTGGGAACCTGCCACTGAGGAACCGCACATTGCACAAACTCACGGAAGGGGGCCGAGTCTACCAACTGAAAAGGCAGCAGTTGAAGCGCTAGCAATTTAGCCAAGCTAGCATTCAACCGCTGGGCATGTGGATGGCTGGGAGTGAACTTCTTTCGACGGTCCAGCAGCTGGGGCAGGGAAATTTGCCTGCTAGAATCGGACGTCGGTGTACTGCTAGCAGAGTGGCCGCAAATACTTGGCTGTGACACACCTAATTCTACACCTTCATTCCTCTCAGTGCATGTTTCAGAGAGGACTGAAGTTATAGTGGGGTTGGAGATCCCAGCTGATGCGGTGCAAGGAGAGGTCCGCTTTGTTCTTTGGTGTGGGTCTTTGAGGTAGGCTTGCCAACGAGCTGCATGGCAGGTCAACATATGTCTGGTCAGGCATGTGGTACCCAAGCGGCTGATGTTTTGGCCACGCGATATACGCTTGAGACATATGTTGCAAACAGCAGCTGTGCGATCTGATGCACTAGCCTCAAAAAAGGCCCACACCAAAGAACTTTTTGAATGACGGGCAGAGGCAGCGCCCTGCACAGGCGGAGCTCTGCGGTGTGATTCCGTCGGTGTACTGCCCTTACGCTGGCCACCAAAGGGCATCCTGCCTCGTTGGAGATGTGCCTCCTCCTCATCCTCCTCCTCCTCCTCTCTCCTATTAGGCACCCACGTGGAGTCAGTGACCTCATCATCCCCTCCCTCCTCATCACTGGAGCCAATCTGGCAGTATGCTGCAGCTGCTGGAACATGACTGCCAGATTGGTGTCCTTCTTGAGCATCCCCTCTGTCTGCTCTCACGCTACTGCCTTCCTGTAGCTGGGTTTCATCATCAGACCCTTCGAAACGCTGGGCATCCTCCTGGAGCATGTACCCAACACTGTGCTCAAACAGTTCGGGGGACTCCTCAGGAGGAGGACATGGTGGGTCTAGGGAAGGAGTGACTGATGATGAGTCTGACATTGATACCAGGGAAGAGGACGCTTTGGCAGCTGCTTTGCCAGTACCCTGAGCCTGGGTGAGAGAGGATGAGGAGGAGGAGGAGGGCTTGGTCATCCACTCTACCAAGTCTTCGGCATGATGTGGCTCAACATGTCCAGCTGCCGAAAAGAAGGACAAGCGTGTCCCATGGCCATGTGCTGATGACAATGCACCGCGTCCACGACCAGCACTGTTGCCCCCAGACACAGAGCCTGCTTGCCCTCTTTTATTGCCTCCTGACTGTCTGCCTCTCCTTGTTTGCCTTCCAGACATTCTAATAGATGGCCTGCAGGGAGATGGGAAAAAAGCAATAAGGGCTACCTTCAGGTGTCCTTCTCTGTCCCTTTACTTAAGGATTTCTAAATATGGTTGAGGATGATTGCTTTTGCACAGAATAGCACAACGACAATTTCCCTGACTGTCCAAAAAACAAGGATTTCAAAGATGGTTGATGAGGAATGCTTTAGCACACTATAGCACAAGGAGAATTTCCCTCACTGTCCTTCCCTGTCCCTAGAAACAAGGATTATCACAGTGAAAGAAACTGACACTCTTCCTACCTATAGTTTTCTGTCCCTAGAAAATTTTTTTTTTAAAGCACACTATAGCACAAGGAGAATTTCCCTCACTGTCCTTCCCTGTCCCTAGAAACAAGGATTATCACAGTGAAAGAAACTGACACTCTTCCTACCTATAGTTTTCTGTCCCTAGAAAAAATGTTTTTTTTTAAAGCACACTATAGCACAAGGAGAATTTCCCTCACTGTCCTTCCCTGTCCCTAGAAACAAGGATTATCACAGTGAAAGAAACTGACACTCTTCCTACCTATAGTTTTCTGTCCCTAGAAAAAATGTTTTTTTAAAGCACACTATAGCACAAGGAGAATTTCCCTCACTGTCCTTCCCTGTCCCTAGAAACAAGGATTATCACAGTGAAAGAAACTGACACTCTTCCTACCTATAGTTTTCTGTCCCTAGAAAAAATGTTTTTTTTAAAGCACACTATAGCACAAGGAGAATTTCCCTCACTGTCCTTCCCTGTCCCTAGAAACAAGGATTATCACAGTGAAAGAAACTGACACTCTTCCTACCTATAGTTTTCTGTCCCTAGAAAAAATGTTTTTTTAAAGCACACTATAGCACAAGGAGAATTTCCCTCACTGTCCTTCCCTGTCCCTAGAAACAAGGATTATCACAGTGAAAGAAACTGACACTCTTCCTACCTATAGTTTTCTGTCCCTAGAAAAAATGTTTTTTTGAAGCACACTATAGCACAAGGAGAATTTCCCTCACTGTCCTTCCCTGTCCCTAGAAACAAGGATTATCACAGTGAAAGAAACTGACACTCTTCCTACCTATAGTTTTCTGTCCCTAGAAAAAATGTTTTTTTAAAGCACACTATAGCACAAGGAGAATTTCCCTCACTGTCCTTCCCTGTCCCTAGAAACAAGGATTATCACAGTGAAAGAAACTGACACTCTTCCTACCTATAGTTTTCTGTCCCTAGAAAAAATGTTTTTTTAAAGCACACTATAGCACAAGGAGAATTTCCCTCACTGTCCTTCCCTGTCCCTAGAAACAAGGATTATCACAGTGAAAGAAACTGACACTCTTCCTACCTATAGTTTTCTGTCCCTAGAAAAAATGTTTTTTTAAAGCACACTATAGCACAAGGAGAATTTCCCTCACTGTCCTTCCCTGTCCCTAGAAACAAGGATTATCACAGTGAAAGAAACTGACACTCTTCCTACCTATAGTTTTCTGTCCCTAGAAAAAATGTTTTTTTAAAGCACACTATAGCACAAGGAGAATTTCCCTCACTGTCCTTCCCTGTCCCTAGAAACAAGGATTATCACAGTGAAAGAAACTGACACTCTTCCTACCTATAGTTTTCTGTCCCTAGAAAATATGTTTTTTTAAAGCACACTATAGCACAAGGAGAATTTCCCTCACTGTCCTTCCCTGTCCCTAGAAACAAGGATTCGCACAGTAAAACACACTGACACTCTCCCTACCTATCCTTCTCTTTCCCTAAACTAAAGGAATCCAGGTTAAGCAAGAAAAAATAAATGTCACTGTCCCTGCCTATGCTTCTCTTTCCCTGCTCCGGAACACACTACACTAGGCCGCCGTGCTGGCGGCCTTTTATAGTGTGGGGCGTGTACTAAACACCCTCAGCAATAATTGGCCACAGGCATCCTGCCTGTGGCCAATCATTGCTCTCCTCGCTGCCGGCGCTGTGATTGGCCAAGCATGCGGGGTCACAGTGCATGCTTGGCCAATCACAGCACCTGGATGACACTGCGATGGCGTAGTGCATTGTGGGCCGTTCGCGTCACTCGAATTAGGCGCGAACGGCCCAAATCGTTCGATCTTCGTCGAACGATCGAACAGCCGATGTTCGAGTCGAACGTATGTTCGACTCGAACACCGAGCTCATCCCTACTTGTGAGCATGCGCGCTTTTGGAAGAGTCGTAAAAGCATACACACGAACCATTTTCTCGTCACAAAACAGGCCGACGAGAAACACGACGAGGAAATCTGGAATCCTGACGAGAAAATAGAGAGCAGGTACTCTATTTTCTCGTCGAGATTCTCGTCAAGTTTCTCGTCGTAAAACCATACACACGAACGTTTTTCTAGACAAAAAAACTCTCGCGGCACTTTTCTTGACTGTTTTGGACGAGAAAATCGGTCGTGTGTACGAGGCCTCAGTCTTCTTCCAACAGCCACACCAAAGATTCTACCTGAGCTGCATTAAAAGGAGGTGTATAATCGTCACCTCCACTAGAGGCATCAGACAGGGCCAACTCTGTACAGATACAAATCAAAGCTTGCACATCCTCAAACACAAAATTGCCCTGATCCACAAAAACGTGGGCTATGCGGATGCATTCCAATAACTGCTCTCTAGTATATTCTCTTAGTGTCTGATAACAGAAATCTCTGTCATCTGTTGCCAGGAGCGAAAGATAAAAAATATCGTCCACCTGCATCTTAGTAATTTTAACAAGTGCTCAGACCCAATTCCCAGGTGCAGCCGATCTGATTGTATGGCTCCAGAATTCTGTCATGGGGATGCTATACACAGACATCCAATACAGGTGATCAGATCATTGGGCTGCACTTTAAGGAATCAGGAACAGAGTAAGTAAAAATATATATATTTATTAAAGATAAAGGCACACGTGTAATCAAACAACAGCAAACCATTAGCAAGAAATGAATACAAGAGAACACAACAAACTCCAAAACAACCTAATCTAACTATCTAACTAATATATACAAGTAAAGGGAACACACATACATAAACAAGGCAGGGACGAGAGACAAGGGGAGCAGAAGGCCAGATACTGGCAGCAGTCAGCAAGGGGGAGCTGGAAGCTGGCATCAGGGGACAGGTATCAGGGGACAGGTTTTAGGGGACAGGGTGCAAGGATCAGAGTCCAGGACAAGGCAGGGAATGGATCAGGTTCAGGTTCAGGTTCAGGTTCAGGCAATGGTTCAAGTTCAGGTTCAGGTTCAGGTTCAGGTTCAGGGACCAGGCTTACAGAAGGAATTCTGGAGCAATGAGCCTTGGTTAGGGGTGGGTTTATATAGTCCAGCAGACCCAGATCAGGTGTGCTTGATGGCTGGTAGAAAGTCTTGGTGAGGAGACACCCACTGGTGCCAAATGCAACAGTGCCACCAGCAGGTGAGCCCAGTAATGACACCATTCCTGATAGAGAGTGGCCAGCCAGTAATGGTCCCTCTCCTTGCAGGATCAGGGAGGCCATGCAGCGTAGGTAAGCTGAGGCATTCGGTCCGGAGTCCTCTGGGTCACTAAGGACGACATGATCCGCAGCCACCTCCTCCCAGCCACGTACAAGTCCACGGGTTTGTTGGGACTGTAAATCATCCCTAAAAGACTGCTGATGTTGATGCTGAGTGCCATGCTCCACCTCCATGCTGACACAATCCTCCTCCTCCTCCTCCTCTTCCTGTGTGATGGGTGGGACAGAAGGAACACTGTCTGGGTAAAGGGGGCCTTGAGAGGCAAGGAAGTCCTCCTCTTCCTGCCTCTGTTCTGCCTCAAGTGCCCTGTCCATTATTCCACGCAGCGCTTGCTCCAACAGGTGGACAAGAGGTACAGTGTCACTGATGCATGCACTGTCACTGCTCACCATCCTCGTGGCCTCCTCAAATGGTGATAGGACAGTGCATGCATCCCTGATCATGCCCCACTGGTGTGGTGAAAAAAAACGAGCTCCCCTGACCCTGTCCTGGTGCTGTAGTCGCACAGGTACTCATTGATGGCCCTCTGCTGCGTGTGCAGCCGCTGCAGCATGGCCAACGTTGAGTTCCACCTGGTGGGCATGTCACATATAAGGCGGTTCTTGGGCAGGTTCAACTCCTTTTGCAGCTCAGCCAGCCGAGCACTGGCATTATATGATCTTCGGAAATGCACACAGACTTTCCTGGCCTGCCTAAGGACATCCTGTAAGCCTGGGTACCTGCCCAAGAACCGCTGCACCACCAGGTTAAGGACGTGAGCCACACAGGGCACATGGGTCAGTTGTCCCTGTCGGAGGGCGGAGAGGAGGTTGGTGCCATTGTCGCAAACCACCATTCCTGGCTTAAGCTGGCGTGGCGTCAACCACCTCTCGGCCTGCCCCTGCAGAGCAGACAGAACCTCTGCCCCAGTGTGGTTCCTGTCCCCCAAACACACCAGCGCAAGCACGGCATGACATCTTTTTGCCTGCGTACTTGCGTAGCCCCTTGAACGCCTTTGGAGCACCGCTGGTTCCGAGGACAAAGCACAGGAAGAGGCTATGGAGGAAGAAGAAGAGGAGGGGGTGGAGGAGAGGGGTGTGTCACAACAACCAGTAGTAGCATTTTGGAGGCGCGGTGGCGGAACAACCTCCAACACTACTGCACCTTGTCCTGCATCCTTCCCAGCTGCCAAAAGAGTGACCCAATGGGCCGTGAAAGAAAGGTAACGTCCCTGTCCATGCCTGCTGGACCATGAGTCAGCGGTAATATGCACCTTACCGCTGACCGCCCTGTCCAGCGAGGCATGAACATTGCCTTCCACATGCCGGTAGAGAGCCGGAATCGCCTTCCGTGAGAAAAAGTGGCGTTTGGGAACCTGCCACTGAGGAACCGCACATTGCACAAACTCACGGAAGGGGGCAGACTCTACCAACTGAAAAGGCAGCAGTTGAATTGCTAGCAATTTAGCCAAGCTAGCATTCAACCGCTGGGCATGTGGATGGCTGGGAGTGAATTTCTTTAGATGGTCTAGCAGCTGGGGCAGGGAAATTTGCCTGCTAGAATCGGACGTCTGTGTACTGCTAGCAGAGTGCCCGCAAGTACTTGGCTGTGACACACCTAATTCTACACCTTCATTCCTCTCAGTGCAGGTTTCAGAGAGAACTGAAGGTACAGTGGGGTTGGAGATCCCAGCTGATGAGGAGCAAGGAGAGGTCCGCTTTGTTCTTTGGTGTGGGTCTTTAAGATACGCTTGCCAACGAGCTGCATGGCAGGTCAACATATGTCTGGTCAAGCATGTGGTGCCAAAGCGGCTGATGTTTTGGCCACGCGAGATACGCTTCAGACATATGTTGCAAACAGCAGCGGTGCGATCTGATGCAATCGACTCAAAAAAGGCCCACACCAAAGAACTTTTGGAATAACGGGCAGAGGCAGCGCCCTGCACAGGCGGAGCTCTGCGGTGTGATTCAGTTGGTGTGCTGCCCTTACGCTGGCCCCCCGAGGGCATCCTGCCTCGTTGGAGATGTGCCTTCTCCTCATCCTCCTCCTCCTCCTCTCTCCTATCAGGCACCCACGTGGAGTCAGTGACCTCATCATCCCCTCCCTCCTTATCACTGGAGCCAATCTGGCAGTATGCTGCAGCTGCTGGAACATTACTGCCAGATTGCTGTCCTTCTTGAGCATCTCCTCTCTCTGCTCTCACGCTACTGCCTTCCTCTAGCTGGGTATCATCATCAGACCCTTCGAAACGCTGGGCATCCTCCTGGAGCATGTACCCAACACTGTGCTCAAACAGTTCGGGGGACTCCTCAGGAGGACACAGTGGGTCTAGGGAAGGAGTGACTGATGATGACATTGATACGAGGGAAGAGGACGCTTTGGCAGCTGCTTTGCCAGTACCCGGAGCCTGGGTGAGAGAGGATGAGGAGGATGAGGAGGGCTTGGTCATCCACTCTACCAAGTCTTCGACATGATGCGGCTCAACACGTCCAGCTGCCGAAAATAAGGACAAGCATGTCCCATGGCCACGTGCTGATGACGATGCACCGAGTCCACGACCAGCACTGTTGTCTCTAGACACAGAGCCTGCTTGCCCTCTTTTATTGGCTCCTGACTGTCTGCCTCTCCTTGTTTGCCTTCCAGACATTCTAATGGCCTGCAGGGAGATGGGAAAACCAGCAATAAGGGGTAGCTTCAGGTGTATATTTTGCAGGAAGCACACTATGCCCACTGTAAGTGCTGCAGATGCCTGTTAGTGTAACACAAAAGAAAAAAACCACGAGCAATAAGGGCTAGCTTCAGGTGTATAATGTGCAGGAGGCACACTACGCCCGCTGTAAGTGCTGCAGATGCCTGCCTGTGTTACACAACAGGAAAACACAGCAATAAGGGCTAGCTTCAGGTGTATATTTTGCAGGAGGCACACTACGCCCGCTGTAAGGCCCCTTTCACACTGAGGCGTTGAAAAAACGTTAAAAAAATATGATTTTTTTTACCGCGATTTTACCGCGATTTTACCGCGTTCACGGTAAAAATAGCGCTAACGCATATGCGTTTTTTACCGCGTTTTTGCGGTAAAAGGGATTATTTGGTATCCCACAATCCTCCACTCTACTGCGGTCATGTGACCTTCCCACAGCTTCTGGGTGTTTTTTACCGTGTTTTTACCGCGTTTTTACAGCGGTACTCATTAATTTCAATGGGGATAGGCGTTTTTACAGCGCTATTTTATGCGCCCCAAAGAAGCTGTTTGCAGGATTTTTTCCAACGCACAGCCAGCAAAACGCCTCAGTGTGAAAGCCCTCAGGGCTTTCACATTGAGAATGATGGGGCAGGATAATTTCAGGCATTTTTACAGCGCTATGTTTACCACGAAAACGCGGTAAAAACGCCTCAGTGTGAAAGGGGCCTTAGTGCTGCAGATGCCTGCCTGTGTTACACAACAGGAAAACACAGCAATAAGGGCTAGCTTCAGGTGTATATTTTGCAGGAAGCACACTATGCCCGCTGTAAGTGCTGCAGAGGCCTGTTAGTGTAACACAAAAGAAAAAAACCACGAGCAATAAGGGCTAGCTTCAGGTGTATACTGTGCAGGAGGCACACTACGCCCGCTGTAAGTGCTGCAAATGCCTGCCTGTGTTACACAACAGGAAAACACAGCAATAAGGGCTAGCTTCAGGTGTATATTTTGCAGGAAGCACACTATGCCCGCTGTAAGTGCTGCAGATGCCTGTTAGTGTAACACAAAAGAAAAAAAACACGAGCAATAAGGGCTAGCTTCAGGTGTATAATATGCAGGAGGCACACTACGCCCGCTGTAAACGCTGCAGATGCCTGCCTGTGTTACACAACAGGAAAACACAGCAATAAGGGCTAGCTTCAGGTGTATATTTTGCAGGAAGCACACTACGCCCGCTGTAAGTACTGCAGATGCTTGTTAGTGTAACACAAAATAAAAAAACACGAGCAATAAGGGCTAGCTTCAGGTGTATACTGTGCAGGAGGCACACTACGCCTGCTGTAAGTGCTGCAGATGCCTGCTTGTGTTACACAACAGGAAACACACAGCAATAAGGGCTAGCTTCAGGTGTATATTTTGCAGGAAGCACACTACGCCAGCTGTAAGTGCTGCAGATGCCTGCCTGTGTTACACAACAGGAAAACACAGCAATAAGGGCTAGCTTCAGGTGTATACTGTGCAGGAGGCTTAGCAAAAATGACACTGACACTGTCCCCTGCCTATCCTTCTCTCTCCCTGCACACAAGGTTTAGCAAAGAATATCACTGACACTGTCCCTGCCTATCCTTCTCTCTCCCTGCACACAAGGTTTAGCAAAGAATATCACTGACACTGTCCCTGCCTATCCTTCTCTCTCCCTGCACACAAGTTAAATGAACAAATAGCACTGACACTGTCCCTGCCTATCCTTCTCTCTCCCTGAACCGGAACACACTACACAAGGCCGCCACGCTGGCGGCCTTTTATAGTGTGGGGTGTGTACTAAATCCCCATGAGCTATAATTGGCCACAGGCATCCTGCCTGTGGCCAATTATGGCTCTCCTCGCTGCCGGCGCTGTGATTGGCCAAGCATGCGGGGTCACATTGCATGCTTGGCCAATCACAGCGCCTGGATTGCACTGCGATGGCATAGTGCATTGTGGGCCATTCGTGTCACTCGAATTTGGCGCGAACTGCCCAAATTGTTCGATCTTCGTCGAACGATCGAACAGCCGATGTTCGAGTCGAACGTATGTTCGAGTCGAACGTATGTTCGACTCGAACACCGAGCTCATACCTAGTCATGTACAGCCCAGCATACAAAGTGCACTGGTTGAGGGTATGTAATGTACAGTCCAGAGTACACAGGGCATTGATCATAAGAACATGGGATACAATAGTAAAAGGTATGTATCACACAGCACAGCATACAGAGTAAGTATGATCAGGTCAGGTGTATATATTGTACACTGTGCCATATAAACAGGGCTTGACAAATTTCCTTAGAATCTAGGAGCCAGCTAAAAAAGTTAGGAGCCATTTTTGTTTAACAAATAAAGCTTTTTTGCTATACCGCGCTGCTCTACTTTAACTGACAATTGCGCGGTCATGCAATGCTGTACAATTCAATTTATTTTATTTTTCACATAAATAGAGCTTTCTTTGGTGGTATTTGATCACTACTGGAAAAAAGAAAAGGTTGGGACTTTGAATGAGGCCTGAGACAATTAAGCCACTAGGCCTCCATCCCTGTCAATGCGAAGACAGAAAAGGGTCAGGACTTTATATTAAGCATGCGGATTGAAAGCAAAAAAGAGCTAGTAAATCAGATAATGTAAATGTATTAAATATTGTACAGTAAAATACATAAGACACCATGGTACATATTCCATCACCCAACATGGTTAGTTAGTTCATTAGCATTTGTTGGTAAATAAATTGAGTAAAACAGTAAAAACATGAGGTAGAACTGCATGGTAAATATTATATGGACATCTGAAGCTCGATGCGTTTCGCGGCTGTCATGTCGCTCATCAGGAGCTGATAGTTAATGAATGTCTATAATACAAGAACATTGTATCAAATGATAGGTTAGGCTTATTGGGGATAAATTATATATAAGGGGGAGAGAAATATGCACTTATATCTACAGCCCATACTTACAGGTCGGGTGATGGTATGGGCACGGCAGGGGGCATGTAGGCGGCCGGGGACACAGTCCGATACGGGAGCTGAGGCGGCATAACAGGTGGCGCAGCAAGGAGGCAGGCATGTAAGTAAGCCAGTGAAATGGCAGCCGTGTGGGCGCGCGTGCCCCCTACAGAAACGTCTGATGCCAACAGTGAATGGGCTGACAAAAGCCCATTTTTTAAATGCAAATTCTAGTCACCATGGCGACCTAGCGCCTGGGATTTGTCCAGCCCTGCACATAATCATGGCTGCTGCAATTTGCATACTGTGTCATTTGTTGCACACTCCTGACCGCAACCCCTGAGCAATGCACTATACATTTTATAATGGCAACCCTTTTCTCTCTTTACACTAGGCTGTATATGTATTACATGCTCCTGACCACTGCACTCTGTCATCTGTGCTGTACATTACATACTCCTGACCACTGCACTCTGTCATCTGTGCTGTACATTACATACTCCTGACCACTGCACTGTCACCTGTGCTGTACATTACATACTCCTGACCACTGCGCTTTGTCATCTGTGCTATACATCATTTACTCCTGACCACTGCATTCTGTCATCATTATATGCTGTACATTATATACTCCTGACTATTGAACTCTGTGTTTTTATGGTGTACTGTTTATACTTCTGACTGTTGCACTCCCACAGGACAGAGTGTCATAAAGTATTTTCTACAAAGAGCAGTGGTCATAAGTATGTAACATATAGCTCAGCACACAGAGTACAGCGGTAAAGCATATGTAATTTGTAATAATGTGCAGGTCTCAGGAATCTGTAACATACAACCCATTGTACAGTGTGTAGCATTCAGGAGTACCAACCATCCAGCTGCTATTCATTTGTAACATACAACAGTAAAAGGTATGTAACATATAATATAGCATACAAAGTATAGCGGTTCTAAATTTGTAATTGCAAGGTGCGTTACAAAATCTTGACCACTGCACCCTGTATGCTGTTCTATACATTACACATTACACACAGATAACTATCAAACTCTGCAAATAAAGTTCCCTCCTCCTTTCCAAGCAAAAATCCCCTCTCCCTCAAGTAACCCCCTCCAAAGTGAATATCTATTGCTCACCTCTGCAATCCTCTTTCACTGCTTTTTTCTGCGTCCCTCACCCACAACTCACCTCTGCATCTCCCATCCTCACCTAAAAGCATGACCCATTAAAATTGCCTTATTGCCATTACACAACACATGCACAAACAGATGGTTGATATAAATGTAGAAACGAAGGCCTCGTACACACGACCGAGTTTCTCGTCGTAAAACCATACACACGAACATTTTTCTAGACAAAAAAACTCTCGCGGCACTTTTCTTAACTGTTTTGGACGAGAAACTCGGTCGTGTGTACGAGGCTTTTGAAATTAAAAATGTGGTTTTTATTGTGAAGTTAAAATGTTCAGCTTTGACCTATTTTTCCAAGATAAGTATGCTGAACTGCACAGTATTTATGATGAGAACTGTTATTCAAGTCACAAGCTGAAAGGGAACTATTGCAACCTACATTTTATATGTCATATGCAAAGTCAAAGTGAAGAAAACTGTACAGCACTAATCATTACTTCCTAAAAGTTCCCCACTTTCAGGAAACGTATTGCAGATCTCAGCTTATGATAACTGCTGTTTACCAATTTCTTAGCTACAATTGTTAGTTCAAAGTAATAGAAATGTGGGGGCTGTCGCCACTGACCTTCTTGTGAAAATGCTAGCTGCCTGGTTATTATGCTGATCCAGTGACCTTCATACCTTCTGAATTGCTGACCTAGGATAAATATGCAGATAAGGAAAGTCAGAGTGAAGTCCTTATCGGCATACTTGTTGGTGAGGTTGCCTTTTCCAACCTACAGAAATGCCATTGCCAGGTAGAAATTTGGATCCACTGACCATACATTCTGAGCCACTAACCTGGACCATGCACACACCAAAGAAAGACCCCTGATCTGCATGATTGCTTGAAGTCAGTGCCTTAGAATGTATTGAAGCCACTAGACCAATATGTCAGCCAGGCAGCAAACAGTTCATTACAAGTAATTGAAGTAAAGGAAGTGTCCATGTTTTTAATTATTATTTTATAATAGCCATATTGCATTAAGGCTGAATGTTTAATTCATGTTTAAAGCTGAGGTTTAGTTATGGCAATTTTTACACAGTTACATTGGTCTAGCTTAGACAAATGTCAATATGGTGCTCATGCCAAGCGAGCAATCCCCTGTATTCAGGGCAGCCACCCGGTGTGGGACCCAGAAGCTAGCGGCAATCATTGTATTGCAGTAGGTGCTTACTACTGTCATTTCTGGCTTCCATAAGTTTGGCACATATAGTACATAATTACATTAGCCAAGGCTGGCATAGGCGTGCACACAGGGTGGCGGCTGGTGTTTTTTTCTTTTGGTGGGGCAACAAACAACCAACCCACCCCACAGAGGGCAGTCGGAACATCAAAGAGCCCCACACTTACCCCATCTAGGAAGCGGGCGGGCGGGTAGCATGTCCGGCAAGCAGCAGCAGCTTTCTTTCTTCCTCCTCCTGTGCATTATGTCGACTTCCGCCGTGCATCTCCCTCCTCCTCCTCCTCCTCCTAGGCATCTAATAGGATCGCCTGTCCTTTCAGCCAATCGGGAAACGGGTATCAGACCCGTGCTTCCTGACTGGCAGAGAGGCAATTTCAGTGTTGGAATAGTAAATATTCGTTCTCTATTCTAACACACCTGAGTGGGCTCCGAGCGCAATGCTCTGCAAAAAGGAGTCCACCCTATTTTGAAGCCTATTAGAGCCTCTGGCTCTAATCAGGGGCTTCAAAAAAACACCCCTGCCGCTGTAATTCATGCGCCCTGCATTCTGAAAGGGGTCAGACACATGAGGGGTGGCAGTGAGGATGTAAAGGGGAGGTGGAGCCTGTGTTCCTTTAATTGATGGGCCGCCCCTGCTCTAATTCCCTTTGCGATGCCAATTCCCCCTGCTTCCTAGCGCTCCCTGTCTTCCCCCTGCAGTGCTGCCAGCTTCCCTCATCTCCCTCCTGCTGCTGCGGGGGATGTTTCAGGATGGATGAATGAATGAACAGTAAATGATCTGAACTGATCACTCTGGTGTTCATTCTCAAATGAAGGATAGTAAACTAGTTACTATGCTTCAATTTGTGAATGAACGGGAAGCCGCTCAGCACAGAGCACTTCCCATTCGTTTACTGTCCAGTGCAGCTGAGGCTACAGAGAAAGGGACTGGGGAAGCTCTGTCCTCAGTACCTTTCTCTCTGTTAAGACTCTTGATATTTCACCAAAGCCCCCCCAACGGGGCTCCTAAATAAAAATAAATAAATATTAAAAATAAAAACTACTGAAACCATCCACTGTGCTACTAACACCAATCTCTGCTCTGCTGACACCATCCACCGCTCTGCTGATATACACGCATATGTGTTTGTGCTCTGGGGTGCACACCCTAATACAACAATACACACCAATGCAAGCTGGCTAATTGTAACTTTGTAAAAATTGCCATACCTAAACTTCAGCATTAAATTACTAAAACCGAATTTGTAAAATGGGTGTTTTATTATGAGTAAGGTGTGCTCCTGAGCAGTTGTGTTTGTTATGTGTGTCTCTCATTACAAAGTGGACATATGCAATTATGCATATCAAATGGTTGCAGTGCATGAGAAAATTTTATTTTTGTAATAATTTATCTTGTGTCATACTGAAAAATATACAGTTGCAAGAGTAACACAGGCTTCTTGGCTGATATGTTAAGTCAATTGATACTCTGGACCAGCTGTGGACATCAACCATTTGAGGTACTCCTCTTCTTCCTTTATTATTCTTTGGTTAATTCATTTTTTTTTTATTATTATTGTTTGTGTAACGGGGCTTTGAAATTTAGGGGAATATTTGAGTGGTAGTTGTGCTTAAACACACTATTTAATAGGGTTCAGTAAAACCCATTTTGAGCTGCAGGTGGGATACTGGTGTGTAGTTCCCCGTGGCCTGTTGGTGGTGCTGCCATTGGAGGCCAGGGTTGAACCGCTGGTACAGTGCTGTGCCTTGGATATCCCCTTTCGGCGGTAGTATGGTGGGCTGTGCATCCCGGGAGGGGATATAAAAGGGGCAGACCCTGTCTGTGAGGTGAGTTCCCGGGGGTCCGACCACGGGAGCATGTGATTCTGTTCGTGGCCACCCCAGGCACCTTTAGCCCTGGGGTGGAGTTCCGACCCCAGGAGCATGTGATTCTGTTCGTGGCCACCCCAGGCACCTTTAGCCCTGGGGTGGAGTTCCTGGTTCGGTACACTGGCGGATCAGTCCCAGGCCCCTTTAGCCCTGGGGCGGAGTTCCTGGTTCGGTACACTGGCGGATCAGTCCCAGGCACCTTTAGCCCTGGGGCTGTGACTGAAGGCTTCGGGTTCAGCGCCTTTGGCTGGAGCCGCGGAGGGAGAAGGAATCAAAGGGTGCTGCCTTGCGAGGAGACCCGCATCTAGATGAGGAGGCCAGGGGAGGACCGTTCCGAAGGACTGGTGAGAGATCACAGTGAAGGAAGGGGCCCGGTAACTCTCTGTAGGCCTCCACCTCAAAAAGTAAGTCCTTTGAGAGATACGGATACTCCCATTGCATACTGGGTAAGGTAGTCTCTGAGGCAAGATAAAGCAACACCTCGCTACATTTATATGTAAACTGTTTTTAGCATCACATTAAAGTACACTACATCTTTAAAAGCAAAAAAATCTTCACGCTCACCAACCTAAATAAACAATATGACATTGGAATATAAATGTTGCTGCCAACCACTGTGGTGTGTTCCACTACGTCTTTAAATGTATAAAAAGTACCACTCACGCACAGAAAGCGGTTACCCAAAAATGAAATTAGAATCATCTGAAATATAATGTAAGTTAATTGTACCCGAATGTTGTGTTTACCAGTCTACATTAGGCATAGAAAACAAGTGTGACATAGCTCAAGACTCGTCTCCACCACACCAGAAATCAGTAAAATTTAGATCATAAGCCACGGTGCTCTGGTTGGTGAGTTTTACTATTTTATAACACAACTTGATGGCTGTAACATTTACTCAGTGCTGTTGTCATTGAAAATCATACTTTATATGCAATAAACAGCACAAGTCAACATTTACATCCACATTACTACCTAAGTAAAAAAAAAAAATGTTTAACATGAATAAAAATGTTCTCCGTAATGTGATGTAAAACCTGGGCAGCCTACATCACTTGGTCTCTGGTTACGAAATGAGCACTCTGTTGTTCCTTTCTGCTTCCAATCAAAACAGCCCAGTATGGTAGATTTGGATTGAGATAAGAGAACCAGCGAGGTATAACCAGGAGCAAAGCCTGTGTGTATCTCATTGAGGAAACTTTTGTTCACTCCTTGTCTCAAAGACACAACAGAAAGTAATAAAAAACTCTCCAACGTGATTAATACTTTCTGTGCTTCTGTAACAATAGTCACCAGGAAAAAATAAGGAGGGTTAAACTGGGTATAGACTAGTGGAATTTCAAATGAAAGTTTGTATGAGAATTCTCAGTACATTTAAATTTATTTCAAAAGTAGTTAAAGATTTTGTTTGCTGTTAACATTCAATTTCGGAATGAATGGATTTCACATCAGGAGCGGATCCAGAGTCTTTTCTCGGGAGGGGCACTGCCAAAAAATATGTTTTTTTGGGGGGGAAATTTATCGGGGAAATGGCTGGTGTCGGCGCTTCAGTCATCCCGGCACCATGGTTGTTATGGTGTCAGGATGATTGAAGCGCATTATTTCTATTATTACATTGTAATATAAAATGAAAAAGTTCAATGCAGAATCAGTGGGAGCCCCGAGTGTGTCACTTGCCACCGTCGCCTGCAATTAGTGGGAGCCCTGAGCGTGTCACTTGCCACACGTTGCGGATCGTCACTTGCCACATCACCTGCCACACCTTGCTGATTGTCACTTGCCTGCCACCAGATGCAGATTGTCATTTGCCACGTCACCTGACACAATTTGCGGATTGTCACTAACTTGCCTGCTAAGGTGTAGTTTTGGTTGTCACTTGCTGTGTCCCAGACTCCCAGAGTCAGGCAGCAGAGATATAATGTAATCTCTCTGCTGCCTGCACAGTGAGGGCGGAAGTCACTGCAGGAATGCAGGGCAGGCACGGGCGGTGAGAGATAAGCCTGCTCTCTCACTCTCACCTGCGCTGCCAACACACTGAGCAGCACGGTCTGCCCACAAACCGTGCCGCCCGCCCACAAATCGCGCCGCAAGCGGAGCCGCCCGCTTTCTTACCCGTCTGTGGAGCCGCACGCTATCGCACCTGCCCGCAGAGCAGCCCGATGTGACTCACTGACGTCACTCGTTGCTAGACGCCAAGCGGCCCAGGCGTTAGCAACGAGTGCAGGGAAGAGGCTCCACCCACCTCCTCCTCCGCTCCTGGTATCGTGTCAGTGCGCCGCGTAACTACATTAGACGAGTCTCTCTCTCGGCACCACAGATTGGCTGATGTGAGAAACAGAGAGGGACTCAAAAAGGCAGAGGCAGCCGCAGAACAAGTACTGTATATACTCGATTATAAGCCGACCAGAATATAAGCCGAGGCACCTAATTTTACCCCAGAAAACTGAGAAAACTTATTGACTCGAGTATAAGCCTAGGGTGTCCATCTGCATGCCTCACTGTGCCTCACTTTGCCTCACTGTGCCCATGCCTCACTGTGCCCATGCCTCACTGTGCCCATGACTAGACTGATGTTTAACATGGGAGTCTATGGAAGGAGTGCCCGGTTTTGAAATATCAGTTCTCCCTGGTCTTAGGTCTTCCAGAAACCAAACTTTGAACACTTGTAGAGGAGACATGGGGCTACACGTGTGCCAAGTCTGGGGTCCAGGGGACCTACAACCGGCCACTACCGGGTCCGCAAAATCACTGGAGAAATGACCGTTTAACATTGGAGTCTATGGAAGGGGTGCCCAGCTTTGAAAAATCGGTTCTCCCCGGCCGTAGGTCTGCCAGACACCAAACTTTGCACACTTGTAGAAAAGACATGCAGCTACATGTGTGCCGGTACCGGGTCCCCAAAAATACGGGAGATCAGGCGCAAAAAAAAAACCAGAGCAAGTGAGTGTGACAGATGGTCTCGGGGGGGGGGGGGCAATTGCCCTGTTGCCCCCCCCTGGATCCGCCCCTGTTTCACATACACTGTTAGAAATTCGTATATTCCAGAAAAAAGTTTCATCCTGCTCCTTTGAATTTTCTATTCAGTGCGGTCCAGAGTGAACATCAATCTGACCCCACTAATGATTAGAATAATGAACAAACAACTAAAAATGTTGAATGAAGTTCTACTAGTGTACAGACATCCTAACCTGCAAAAACTCATTTTAGAGAGCAGGCGCTCCGCTCCCGCAATCCCCCACCCCCGCGGCAAAATTGTTTTTAATTTACTTTTTCAATATTTTTTCACAGTGCTTCTGGGGAAGGGGGTGGGGGAGTATGTGGCAGTGGACGTTGTCAGTAGTTTTTTATTTTTACGTATTTTTTACTTTATAATTTGGTTTTCATTTTTTTCACAATGCTTTTTTTGGGGGGAGGGGGTTGGGGTAGTGGACAGTGTTGGTAGGGCAGGGGAGAGTGGTGTCAGTAGTTTTTTATCTTATTTTTTGACACTTTAATTTTTTAGATTTTTTTTACAATAATTTTGTTTCTATTTTTGGGGGGCTTTGGTGAGATATCAGGGGTCTAAACAGACCCCTGACATCTCCCCTTTGAGACAGAGAAAGGGACTGAGGACACAGATTCCCCAGTCCCTTTCTCAGCACTGAACTGAGGTTCCTGTTCATTCATAAACTGAGCAGAGTAGACACAGTTTACTCTGCTCAGTTATCACAGGACACAGGGGCGATCTCGATCACTGTGTCAAATTCCTGACAGATTCCTCACCGGGCGGCAGGAGAGGAGAAGAGGGGAGCTGGCTGTAGGGGACGAGAGGGGTGGAGGAGGAGGACAGGAGGGGGCTGGAGAAGAACAGGGGGGGGAAGAGAAGGGACACCGAGGGGCCGGGGGAGGAGCACACAGAACAGCTGGGAATGATCGGTGCGGCAGGAGGGACAGCTGTGAACAACGATCTCCCTGTATAGCTTTTTAGCTGACAGCCTCAGGAGGGAGAGAAGGAGAAGCGGCTGTCAGCTAAAAATCTATACAGGGAGATCGGTGTTCACAGCTTATTTTCAGTGCCCATCAGTGCCTCCTCATCAGTGTCGCCTATCAGTGCCCATTAGTGCTGCCCATCAGTGCCTATCAGTGCCCATAAATGCTGCCCATCAGTGCTGTCTATCAGTGCCCATCAGTGCTGCATATCAGTGCTGCCTATCAGTGCCCATCAGTGCCCATAAATGCTGCCCATCAGTGTCTTCTCATTAGTGCCCGTCAGTGCTGTCTCATTAGTGCAGCGTATCAGTGCCTGTCAAGGCAGCCTCATTAGCGCACATCAGTGAAGGATAAAAATTACCTATTTACACAGTTTTTTTAAAGAAACACCTTTTTTTTTTTTTCAAAAATTTCAGTATTTTTTTATTTGTTTAGCAAAAAATTTAAAACCCAGTGGTGATTAAATACCACCAAAATAAAGCTTGATCTGTCTAAAAAAAAATGATAAAAATTTTATATGGGTACAGTGTTGCATGACCACGCAATTGTCATTTAAAATGCGACATCGCTGAAAGCTGAAAATTGGGGTGAAAGCGCCCTGTATTGAAGTGGTTAATCCCCCCAGTGGGGATACAAACAGCGAAAAGACTGTCACATACATTCTTATGCTTTCCCTACTCCCCTACTTAATAAGTTTAAAAAAAGGTTGGGCCTTAGAAGCACCATACTATACCTAACCTAAATGATAAAAAAACGCTAACCACTAACTTCCTATCCCTAAACACCAAATAATTCTAATTAAACTTTCTCTTATTTAATGTTGATATTAATTGTTTAAGTGACACTAAACTATATCCTTATTCTCCAAAAAGAATCCATATATGTCCACTGATCAATGGGTCTGTGTGCACCACGTTATGCACACTACAAATCTCTTAAGCCCCGTACACACGATCGGATAACCTATGGATTTTCGTCCGATGGATTTGTCCATCGGAAATCCGATGAAACTGTTTTTCATCAGTCTTGGCCACACACCATCAGTCTAAAAACCGACCGTTCCAAACGCGGTGACGTAAAACACTCCGATGAGCCGAGAAAAATTAAGTTTAATGCTTCTGAGCATGCGTCGACTTGATTCTAAGCATGCGTGGGTTTTTTAACCGATGGACTTGCCCATAGACGATCGGAAATTCCCATCGGTTTTTTATCCATCGGAAAATTTTAAAACAAGTTCTATTTTTTACAACCGATGGAAAAAAGACCGATGGGTACCATACACGATCGGTTGGTCTGATGAAAACCAGTCTATAGTCCCTGCCTGGTCCATTTTGGGAGTGAGGCAGAAAGAATGGCTACATTTTTACATATAGCGGAACCACTGATAAGGAATGTAGCCAACCTCTAGCAGGAGGTCGGACCACCGCAGCAAAAAAATAAAAAAAATGCATTTGGAGATTTGGAGGAAGCTGAGAGCAATAGAAGGGACTTTTTTTTAAATTAAAAATTCATACTTGAATAGTTTTTTTTTTTAAAACCAGAGTTTAGAGTCACTTTAACACAGCAGTTACATGAAGCATCACATGATAAACCTGAAATATTGTATACATAGGCAGCACATTTGATTTCAATGGAAATGAGTGGGTGCAGGAAATAAACCACATTTACAAGACAGTCAGTCCAGTTTATACACATGAAAATGAAGAGTACTGTCTTAGTTCTGCAGACTGCTTTCAAATTGTACTAAGCAGTAGCACGTAGCCTCCTGGGGGCACAGAGCTCTTCAGAGAAATTCTATTTTCTAAATTCTTTCATAGGAAAGATATTCCTTTTATCTGCTGACAAGAGAAAACAAAGAAAAACAACTTTATTACAGTGCTAACACTATTCTTGTGTAAACTGAATTTCATCTTTTACCATTACATTTATGGACAATGATCTGGATTTCATCTATTACCATTACATTTATGGACAATAATCTGGATTTCATCTATTACCATTAAATTTATGGACAATAATCTGGATTTCATCTATTACCATTAAATTTATGGACAATAATCTGGATTTCCTCTATTACTATTCAATTATTGACAATAAACTGTCCGGTATCAGTGAGGTAATGTAATAGTGCTGTTTTTATTTTGTACAGTGCTGTATACTGGCGAGTTAAATATTTAAACCAAAAAATTAACAAACCACTATGCCTGATACAACAAAGGTATACAGAGTGTTTCCTCATTGTCATGGTTAGTATGTCTTCCTTTGTAATAGCCAAAAGCACAACTAAACTAAAGTTTAATAATAAATGTGAAGCTACACTATCACCTTGAAAAGTGCAATCAAATATTAATTCAATATACCGTATATACTCTAGTATAAGCCGAGGTTTTCAGCACATTTTTTTGTGCTGAAAATGCCCCCCTCGGCTTATACTCAAAACACCTTTTTGCGCCTGATCTCCCGGATTTTGGGGACCCCGTACCAGCCGGCAGTATGTCCTTTGGACCCCAATCTTAGCACACATGTAGCCTCCCTCTTCCTCTACAAGTGTGCAAAGGTTGTTGTCCGGGGGACCTACGGCCGGGGAGCACCGATTTTTCAAAGCCGGTCACCCCTTCCATAGCCTCCCATGTTAAACGGTAATTTCTCCGGTGAATTTGGGGACCCGGTACCGGCCAGTCGTAGGTCCCCTGGATGCAAAACTTGGCACACGTGTGGACTCATTTCTCCTCTACAAGTGTGCAACGTTTTGTCTAGGGAACCGATTTTTCAAAGCCGGGCACCCCTTCCATAGACTCCCATGTTAAACGTCAGTCTAGACATGGACAAAGTGAGGCATGGGCACAGTGAGGCACAGTGAGGCATGCACATGGACACAGTGAGGCATGCACATGGACACAGTGAGGCAAAGTGAGGCACAGTAAGGCATGCAGATGGACACCCTAGGCTTATATGTTTTACCATTTTTTTGTGGTAAAATTAGGTGCCTGGGCTTATATTCGGGTCGGCTTATACTCGAGTAGATACGGTAAACTTATTTTATGCAATCACATTAGTGCAAACATTTAAAGTCATTTAAAGTCATTTTGAGTTATGTGACAAACCATATATATATATATAGATATAGAAAGAGAGATATCTATATCTATACACATAAAATATTTTTGAAATATATAATGCTCAATAATAAATCATAAAAAACAAGCAAAAAAATGTATTTGCACTTGAGAATTTTGGACACTTGTTAAAGCACTGGACACTTTGAATGTATATGATATTTAAACACTGGGTGATTTTTGTTTTATATTATTGAGTATTATATGTTTAAACATGTGTATACATATACATGGTTTGCCCCATTTTCAATTTTTGCACTAATTTGATTGCACAAGATAAAGGTTTATATTGATTTAAAGCTGAATTTAATGAATTCAGACACTTTGTAAAAAGTGAAACACTATGGGTTAAGTCCAATTAGGGGGGAAGACATCTCCTGGACTTCTGTCTGTTATTTACAATTGACAGGTTTATTGCTCTGCTGAAGAGACACTCTGTGATCTGAGAGGAGAGAAGCACACAGAACAGCAATGCCTGCCCTACCCTCTGCTGCCTATTTACAGAAGCCTTTGTATTTTATGAATGTGTTCACATAATACCAAGGCTTCTGTGATTGGCCGGGAGGAGGGGTGGGCATAGCAGCTGCAGCAACTCTACTGTTGAATATGCAAAGATCAGAAGGATCAGCTTTGGGCTCCCAGAAAGACAGCAATAGCTGTCTCCTGGAAGTGCTATAAACCTCTCAGATATAAATAATAGAGCCAAGTCCAGGCGATGTAATGCACCTCTATGGACATAAAGTGGTTGTAAAATATATTTTTTTAACCACTTAAGGACCGGAAGTATTTGCCCCCTTAATGACCAGGCCATTTTTTCCGCAACTAAATACCGCAAAAAGTTGTGTAGCGGGGTCTCCTTTAACCTCCCTGGCGGTATGATTCTTGTCTGGAATTATGTACCAAAAGCGGTACAATTATTTTGCATGAAAATTTGGTGTTATGTATTATAGGCCTGCGATTCTTAGTAATTACTTACTTAAACCTGAGCAAACCAGAGTCTAGTAAACATCCCGGGTATGATAAATATAAAACACAAAATTATAAATTATAATATAATAAATAACTATAAATAATTATAAAAAATAGTAATCTAATTATAATAAAAATTATTCAATAATGTAATCAAATCAAAAACACAGAAATCTGCTCAGTTGCAGAATTGTCGCTGTCATTAGATTTAGTGTTTGATGACGAATTTCCCCACAAATCGCTATCGCTCAATTCTGCGAGTGATTCTAATTTATTATCGCTGCTTTCTAGTTGGTCTAAAACCACTTTTGACATAAAGGGACACTTTTTAGTTGCTATGGACAATCCCCAGTTTACAGGCAGAAAGAACGATTTTTATTATATAAAAGTGCATGCAGGACACTGGACAGACCACTAGGGACAAAGGGGATGTGTAATTATTACATACAGTACTGTAATCAGTAAGATTACAGTATACTGTATGTATACTATGTGTTTACCTTTTTGAATTTGCCGCCCAGTTCCGCTCCCATGCGCCGCTGCGGCTCGCAGGGAACGGAACTAGGAAGTCAGATGGGGTCGAAAGTGCCGACACTCGCCGGAGATCTCGCTGGCGATCACAGCAGAGGACATCATCGCTGGATCGCCAGGAGAAGGTAGGGAAACTCCGCTGCGGGCTCTGCAATGTCTACCCCGAGCGTGACTCGGGGTTACCGATCCTAGCATAAAAAAACAACCCCGAGTCACGCTCGGGATTACCGCTAGGGAGGTTAAGACTCCACTATGGACTGCATTTTCCAGAGTCCCGTTTGGCACCCAGAGTGCATTGTTGCCACCGCAGAGACTTGTGGGAGGGATATAAAAGGAGGAGGCGAGGCTAAGCTCGGCCTCTTTGGACACCGCGCGGCATTCAACCGGTTCTTCCTGTGCAGATCTGCGGGAGTGCAGGGCCTGAAGCCTGGGGCCTGGCACACCTTCCAAAGAGCCTTCCACTCCACTGCGAGCCTGGGTGGCATCTGATAACTTCAAGCTGCTGATTTAGTTGGATCGGAGACCCGATCGTTGCAGGCGCTGTGCGGGGAGACACAGTTCTGGTGGAAGTCCCGGACTGGGATCGCGTCCAGAGCGGTGAGCGAGCACCTGCTCAAATCCTATAGGCTGTACTGTTGTTAGGCCTAGAGACTGCCTTGGCCCACCGGCCTTTATTTGCTGTTCCGCTGGAGACTAGTAGCGGAACTGAGTTGAGTGGTCTCCAGTGAACTGTTCTCTTTTTTTGTTATTGCCTACCCTGTGGATTACAAGTGTTTTTTTCTATACGTGCACCACCATTCAAGTTGCATGCGAAGAAAGTGTTATCCTAAGGACTAAGTTAAATCTGTGTCAGACCTGACCAGTGGTAGGGTATTGTTTGGTGCGCCAGAAGGCGCATAGATAATAATAGCTGCGCGTGGTGTATGACCGCGCTGTGCTATTATTGTATGCTATATCTATTGCTGCAGGGCTCTGTAAGCAAGTTATGTGTGATGTTCTAACCTATGCCTTTTAAACTAAAGTAAAACAGTTAAGCCCCGTACACACGATTGGTTTAACTGATGAAAACCGTCCGATGGATGGTTTTCATCAGACCAACCGATCGTGTATGGTACCCATCGGTCTTTTTTCCATCGGTTGGAAAAAATAGAACTTGTTTTAAAATTTTCCGATGGATAAAAAACCGATGGGAATTTCCGATCGTCTATGGGCAAGTCCATCGGTTCAAAAACCCACGCATGCTCAGACTGAATTAGGAGAGGGGAGCGCTCGTTCTTGTAAAACTAGCGTTCCTAATGGAGAGAGCACATTCGTCATTCTGCAAGTTATTGCTTCGTTTAATGCAGCGCATGTTTTTTTGCTTTCGAACGGTCTTTTAAATGTCATTTTGGCAGCAGAACTTTCTCATGAGTTCTGACAAACGTATGTCTTTCTTTTATCTTGTGATTTGAGGAATAATTATTAAAATTCTTCAAGGCCGACCTCACAAATTCCCCCTTTTTTTTTTGGTCTTTAATTTTGTTGTGCATTTTTGGGTGTGTCAATTTCTCAGAACAACATAATATTTTATTTTTCACAAATCATGGAGGTTGGTGTCCCTTGTTATTAATTACACATTGTATTTATGCAATCTTATTGCTACTTCACAAAAAAAACACATCAGGCATGTAGGTTTGCTGAAATCAAATTTCCCTTTATTTCGGAAATAAACAAAACAAAAACCGAAGGGCAACTATTCCCAAATTAGCAGAGAATATAAAGTCATTCGATCCCAAATGCAGACCTGACTATGATCAATAATAAAATCAACAACAGCATGAAATCAGGAGCAGCAGCCAAAGACATACATCATCCCAAGCTGTGGTACTCCATCAACCTTCAATTTCTGGATGAGCAGCTCGAGGCCAGGGAATCACCTCCTGCTCTTCCTTGTAGCCTTCCTTCCACGCCTCTCTGCAGCGTTCTCTCCACGGCCCCGTCCACGCACCCTTGCAGGCTAGGCCACTGTGGGTGGTGATGTGGCAGGAGGAGGAGGAGAAGGAGGAGAGGGATTGGGCTGATGTGAGATATGGGTGGCCTCAGTCAGCTGTCCCCTCGCCCCCATGTGTACGGCCATATAGATGAGATGCTCACAGAGGGTCCGTTGTCCCGCCTCCATTCTGAGCAGCTTATCCGCCAGATAGGTGCTAAACCCCTCCGTAGGGTTGAGGGGTGCCCTCATAATGGCAGCAGCCTCCTGAATCATCTTTAGTGACTCCTCCCCCACTTGTGTCATCCGCCGTTGTTTTGGCGGTCTGACGTGGAGGGGAGCCACTTGGGAGACGGTGCTGCCACTAGGCCTGGGGACCTGCTGAGTACCACTAGGCCCTGCCTCCTCCTGCCTGTCACACTCCTGACCCTCTTCCTCCTGGCTTGCCTCATCCTGTTTATAAAATAAAATGAAAAATTATATTATTTGAGGAATCGATCACACACAATTTTGAACTCAGTACTGTTTTTTTTTTTGGAGGATGGGGGGGATGGGATCCTTTATGGCTAATCAAAACAGTTCAACTCAATATTACTTAGTGGACAATAATTATGATCAAAAATACTATACCGGGCTGAAGATGTGAAGATGTGGCTCTTCTAGCTCGGGAGGCTCCTCCTCCGCCTCTGCAGGGGTGGAGGGAAGGGTGGAAGGAATGCTGGAGGGAAGGGTGGAAGGAAGGGTTGAGGGAAGGCTGGAAATAGATTCCCTGGCCTCGATCTGGTCATCCAGAAATTGGAGATGTCTGTAGTACCACAGCTTGGGCTTTACTACATCGTCGGCTGCTGCTCCTGATCTCTTGGACTGGCGCACTTCCTTGTATTTTTTTTTTATAAGAATTGCGCAGGTTGTTGATTTTATTATTGATCATTGTGTAGTCTGCATCTGGGATCCATGGCTTCATATCCTCTGCTAATTTGGTAATAGTTGCCCGTCGTACATCACTTTTGTGATACGCAGGGTGTTTGAGCTCCCACAGGTTGCGCTGTTCCTTATACTTTTCGATAAAAATCAGCATCACCTCCGGCTCTCTTAGTTTATGCATCTATTTGGATCAGCAAGTACAAAAAAAATAAAAAAAAATAAAAGTATCAGAATTGTTTCTCCTCAACTTATCACAATATTGCCCTTTACAATCATGACCCATTAATATGTCACTGCAGGCCCGAGTTCCCTTCTTACCTTAGGTTCACTTCGTTGGTTCACTTCCGGTCGTCCTTACTCCACGCATCCCTAATAACTTCTTTCCCCTTTTTATACCCTGCGCATGCGTGTAACTCCGCCCTCGTCGCCCGCCCATGACGGACTTTTTCCGCATTTCCCCGCACCTTAACGATCGGCGCACAGTGTGAGACGGCGACATGTCGCAGACACAGGTGGCTTCTTTAGTATAAATTACCGACGAGGAAAGCCCGAAGGCGGAAACGTCCCGATCCTGTAAAAAAAGATACAAGGCGACTAATATGTCTTTTTCCGAGATGGCGGAGATGGTGGATATTCTGCGGAGGAAGGATTACGACGGCAAGCATGGCCCAAACGACAACCCTAGTATCCGGAAGTCACAAATTATGGACAAAGTGGCGAAGAGTCTCTATAAAAAATATGGGGTCAGGAGATCCAAGGAACAACTCCGTAAAAGGTGGTCAGACCTCAAGATCAGGGAGCCGGAGCAGTATAAGAAGCTTTTAAAAAGCATAGAAAAAAGTAAGTTTATTTTACTGTGTTCTTTCACATTGTAATATGTATTCTTCCATGTTTTGCAACATGTGCTTGGCTTGACTGGGTTCACATTTTTAAATCTCATCTTTTATGTTAAGTGGAGAGTCCACTTATTTGCAAAATGTGTTGACCAAAAACTTGCTGCTCTTCCCCCAAACATGTTTGGCACATATGCACGTAAACTACATGTGGGCATGCCTCATTTTACTTCAACAATGTTTATCTACACATTGTTGGCTAGATGATGTGTTGTAAGGAAAACTAGAATGTGAATGAAAGGATAATCTGTATTCTGGGTAAAGGAGATGACACTCCAGCAGTTGTGTACTCTTTTTTGTTCTTCATCAAGATACTATACTCTGGGCCACATGACCAAATTTCTTAACGGTGTCACACACAGGTGGTCCAGTGGATACCTTGGTGGTTATCCAAGTGTATTTGTGAGTGTCCTCAAAAATAACATGTTGCTTTGTTGAGTTTGCAAGATCACATATGTTCATGTTGGAACTCAGGGCCAAATATCAATTGTACCCCACTTCAAAACATTGAGAATCCCTTTGCAGGCCTTTAAAAAGTCTGTGTGCTAAAGTATACATTATTTTTTAAATTCCCATAGGGGAGAGGAGACTGGGAGGACACCATGCTCATGAGACGAGGAACCCAACACCACAGAAACTCCCCGAAGATCCCAAAGCAGACCAAGCTCAGCAGGTTCAGGAAGCAGAGGTGGAGGAAGCGGAGGTGGAGGAAGGGGAGGTGGAGGAAGGAGAGGTGGAGCTTATCAGCACAACAGGTCAGTGTCTGTCACCACAACTTCAAGGTAAATACAGATGTAGGCCTGCCTAGTTTAACCATTTTGGTTTCTTTTTAGGGACTGAACGTGGGGGTGTGTCATGAAGTCCAAATCCGCCATTCTCGAGTGCCAGCGCCAAAATAATCATTCAGGAAATCATGGAATGCAGTAGCGAAATGGACATTATGAGAAAGAGAATGATTGTGATTGAGCAAAAATATAAAAACATGATAGATATTTTGGGGAGAATAGTGTGAACCCCCCCTTTTTGTGTGTTTTGTTATGCGTCTGAAATTATCTCTGGGATTTCCAGCAGCCCAAATGTGAAGATGCACACACTGACTCAACATGTGCTATCTGCCGTCACAGGATATCTATGTCCCTGTTTTGGGGGTGCAACCTCTTCCTCCCTCCTCAAGTAGGTGAGAGGAAGGGTTTTCACCCCCAAAGCACGTCCATTGATCCCCCATGATGGCAGATAGCACATGTTTACCTTAGCCATGGGATCATGTTGAAGATACCCATTTGAGCCCCAAAAATAAAGTGTGGTTCTTCACATTTGGGATGGATCAGGGGTAACATCACCCCATCTCCTGTTTGTATTTTTCACTGTGTTATTTTCTTCCTTTTTTTGGAAAAAAAAAATGGCTTTCGACCCATGCATGTTTCTGCAAATAAAGCCGCACCACAAAAAAAAAGGCTAGTATTTCGAAAAGAATAAAAAAATGTGGTGCAATCAATAAAAAGATTTGAGAAGTGTAAAAAAGGTGTGCCTTGTTCTTTCTATGCTCAAGAGCAGTTCTGAAGATGCAAAAACAGTGTTTTTACCTCTGAGTTTTGAGGCTATTTACTAAGGACAAATACACTTGGCACTACTAGAACCTGGGAGACACATAAACCCAAAATACAAGAATGACAACACAAGTTTGTAGGAATTCAAATTTTTTGCTTTATTTTAAAAAGGTAAAATCCTCGGTCAGATGTGGTCTGGCATTGCGATGGCCCCCCTACCCGTGAAGTACTCTACGTATTTCTGGCGTACTTCACGGGCACTTTGGGGGGCCAAGCCAGTACGGGCAGTGCTGAGGCCGGTCAGATTAATCAGTTCTGATGGACCGGCCTCAGGCCCAAACGATGAGACATAATTTGTCGCAAATTTGCGTAGAAAATTGTGCAACAAGCAGCAGCAGTAGACGATGTGGTTCAGTTTATAATCCGCCAAATGTATCGCTGTCTGGAACAGGGGGAACCGGCTGGCCATTATCCCGAAGGCATTCTACACAACTCTCCGGGCTCTGGCCAGCCGGTAATTAAAAACCCTCTTCTCCGGGGTGAGGGTGCGTTGGGGAAACGGCCGCATCAGGTGTGGTCCTAGTCCAAAAGCCTCATCCGCAATGAAAACGAACGGGAGCCCTTCAACGTTCTCTGCATCTGGAGGCAGTGCAAGTCCCCCAGCCTGCAGACGGTGAGCGAACTCCGTCTCCGCGAATGATCCGCCATCAGACATCCGGCCGTTCTTCCCCACGTCCACATATAGGAACTCGTACCGTGCCGACACCACCGCCATTAACACTATGCTATTAAAACCTTTATAGTTGAAATAGTATGACCCCGAACGGGGTGGCGGCACTATGTGGACGTGCTTCCCATCAATTGCCCCTCCGCAGTTGGGGAAATCCCACCGCTGGGCAAATTGGGAGGCCACAGTCAGCCATTCCTGTGGTGTGCTAGGGAACTGTAGAGTCAAACAAAAAGAAGACATTAGTATGGTTTAGGTTTACAGTGCAAGCAGATTACACACAAAAACATTTGTGACCAACATCATTCTAACATTATTATTTAAGGGAGTTTTTCCGACCAATAAACAAAGGCCCACTTAGCAGATGCCTCACCCCCGCTGAGTGGACATTCTAAAATAATCTAAGGGGGGGGGGCTAAGGTGATTGTGGGGGATCAAAGAAAAGGCTCTACCACTCTGCTGAGCTTGATTGAGAACTAAAAATGTTTTAACATCTTTAGGGGGGGGGGGGAGGGTTGTCAAACTACGAGGGCTATGACCCCCCAAAAATGAAAAGGAAAATAGAAGGCTAGCTGGGTTTGCGCCCATGATAGCATGCTGGAGAGGTTAGTGAAGGGAAATAGGCATGTAGGGCCCAAAAAGGGCTTTACAGGTAAAAAAAGGCATGGGGAAAATGGGGACATTACCAGGATATTACAAACAGGCATATTTGTGTTAGGAGGAAAAAAAAAAGAGAAGATTCAAAAACAATCAAAACATATAATGTGAGGTTAAAGGAGCAAAATTACCTTCATATAGTCCTTCTGCAGGACCTGAATGATGGCCGAACACGTCTCAGGGATAATGATCCCGAGAGCCTGGGGGGAGATGCCTGTTGAGAACTTGAGGTCCTGCAAGCTTCTCCCAGTCGCCACTGCTCGGCAGTGATGGCCTGGCGCATCACAGTGTCCTGCCTCATGATATAGGGGGACAGCAAATCCAACAGACAGTGAAATACGGGGTCCGTCATCCTGAGATAATTCCTGAAATCATCAGGGTTATTCTCATGGATTTCCCGCAGCAGAGGCATATGAGAGAATTGGTCCTGCTGGAGCAACCAATTCTTAGTCCATGAACTCCTCCTCACCCTGTTCACAGACTGAACTCGGGTTACAGTGTTAACTGCAACACCAAGCCCAAAGCCAGCACGAGCTCGAGAACGAGAACGCACTTCAAACATGGTTTTAAACCGGTCAGCTGGTCAGAACGCACTCAAACAGAACGCACCGTGGAACAGCAAGGCCTGAAAAGAACGATCTGAAAAACAGTAAACTAACGGCCAAGAAGGCACTGCAAGGCAGTAACGACCTGACTGCACGCACTGAATCACAAATACAAACCCACAAGCACAAACTGAACACCAGGAAACGATCTGCAAAGCACGGAGACTGAAAAGCGCAAATCGGCTCTCACCAAACTTTTACTAACACGCGGTAACACGAAATCAGCAAAAGCAGCCCAAGGGGTGGCGCCATTAGATTTGTTCGGCCCTTTTATAGCGCGTCGTACGTTTTGAACGTGCCGTCGTTTTCTTGCCGTCGGTTTTTTGACTGATGGTGTGTGGCCAAGACTGATGAAAAACAGTTTCATCGGATTTCCGATGGTCAAATCCATCGGACGAAAATCCATAGGTTATCCGATCGTGTGTACAGGGCTTTATACTTTACCACTCGCTATCAGTGTGTTATCATTGCACATAGTGCTTACCTCTCATATAGTTGGGGTGTGTGTACAACCAGGTATAGATTGTGATAGATAACATTCCCTAGACGAACTGTGCCAATAGTGGGTTGAGTAGATTGCCGGGGGTTGGCGGAGCTGTACTCAGGGCCCGAAATCAAACCAGCGGCTCTCTTAACTGGGGGTAGCGCTACAGTTGTAACAAAAAAATCTAAGGAAAATGTTAAACAAACAAAAACGGCAAATACTCCCCAAAAAAAGAGCAGAAAAATTGTGGTCTGTTTTCTTTGTTTTTTCCCATATTTTAGAACATTTTGTATTTGAGTATTTTATTTTGTAAACAATTACGATAAAACGTCAAAATAGCAACCTTTGTTCTGTTAATTGTGCTTGTCTTTTTACATTTTTATAGTTGCCCTTTTCCATTGTATAAAATACTTTAACCACTTCAGCCCTGGACCATTTGGCTGGCCAAAGACCAGAGCACGTTTTGCGATTCGGCACTGCGTCGCTTTAACTGACAATTGCGCGGGCGTGCGACGTGGCTCCCAAACAAAATTGACGTCCTTTTTTTTCCCCACAAATAGAGCTTTCTTTTGGTGGTGTTTGATCACCTATACACTATATACAAAAAAGAACGACAATTTTAAAAAAAAAGCAATATTTTTTAGTTTTTGCTATAATAAATATCCCCAAAAAATATATAAAAAACAATTTTTTTCCTCAGTTTAGGCCGATATGTATTCTTCTACATATTTTTGGTAAAAAAAATCGCAATAAGCGTTTATTGATTGGTTTGCACAAAAGTTATAGCGTCTACAAAATAGGGGATAGTTTTATGGCATTTTTATTAATATTTTTTTTTACTAGTAATGGCGGCGATCAGCGATTTTTATCATGACTGCGACATTATGGCGGACACATCTGACACGTTTGACGCCATTTTGGGACCCTTGTCACTTGATATATCACATGACCAAAGTCAGGACAAGGGATAAGCTGCCTTCATTCTCAGCGGGGCCAAGCTGAGATGGAGGTCCAAAAATAGTGAATACACAGAGGTTGGGGAGGCAGCTCAGCCCTGGACCTACCCTATCCTCCTCAGAGAACCTTAAGAGCCCTGTAGTCACTTCCCTCCCTTACAGTCCTTCAGCCCCCTTTAGTTCCACGCAATCTACAAAGCCCATCTCTCTCCTCTCCTCCTTCATCTTAAAAACAAAGACTGCTTACAGAGCCACTGGGGCCTAGATGAATACTGAATGTTCTGCCACCCAGATTAAGAAAAAAGCTATCGGGTGAGGAAATGATTCTTCAGGAACCCAAACACTATTACAACATTATCAGAGCTAATAACACAATTGAGAAGCCCTGTGTTGAGGGCTTACAAAGATTTGGAACCCTACTGCCACGGTACTCAAAAGCACAGGAAGGCCACCGCCAAACTTTCCACAGAGCTACATAAAATGGAAAAGTAGTTGGGCCTGAAAGGCAGCAGGAACCAGAACAGTCCTAATCGAGACAGACAGCAGAACCAGCAGTTTAGACATTATCGACAGTGCAGCGAAAATAGCTCAGTCTGTGGGGAAAAGAAAGAAGGTCAGTCTGTTCCCACTCTCCAATAGCACCATACTCGGACTGTGTTTTCTTAGTGAACTCCCACTCTCTCCTGCCCACAGAAGGCTGCTATTTGAGGCATGAAAAAGCAGAATTCTCCCTCCAGAAGCTATCAAGGCCCTTTCTCCCTCTGACAGAAATGACACTGCAGTCCCTCCTGTGAGTGAGGTGCCAGAGAATTGAGTAGCTGTAGCTCCCTGTGTCCCCCCCCCTCCACATATCAACACTGTGCCCAGGGCGCGTATCCCTTCTGCCCCCACTTCCTTGTCCCAGACCTGTGTTTTACACTTAAATGAAAAGTCTGGGCCCTTCGCGCTATTAACTGAATAATCTAAATAATAATGGGAATGAAAACTGCCGCTAGACTTAAAGTGTACACAGTGCACACAAATTGGTAATAATAAAAAGATGATCAGTGCAATTTTCTATATAAATAACTACAATCACATGTGTATGCTAAACTAACTTATAAATAATACGCACAGATCAACTGTGTAAATCAACAATGTGACAAATAGTGCAAAATAATACAAACCGAACACTATCAATAGTGTAAGATAACTGTGCAAATAAGCAATAAAGAGTCCAGATAACTCTAGTGAACAGAGTGCTAAATATCCATATTGTAATAAAGTCCACAATATATAAATGTAAACAAATGAATAAAGTACTGCAGTGAGACTGTGATAAACGTAATGTTGAGAAGGTGTCTTCTATATGAACTCTTCATGACTGCCACTTAGTGTTTACTGGACTCTTACCTCAGTAAGAAGTATGCATAGCCTTAACGATCTCCTTAGCTAGAGAGTAGGGGTGAATCTCCCGATCGTTGCTTCCAGTAGTAGCAGGTGGTGTCTCTCCAGGCTGTGTCAGTGTGCTCCAGAATTTAGGGCTCCTGAGATGTCAAAGACACTTCATCAAACAAAGTTTAATTATTTTTATAACAATGGGGTGAGTTTAGCAGCGTACAACTGGTGATGGGTGTACTTTGAGGTTTAGCCCAAAAGCTATGAAAGTCAAGTCCCTAATCATAAGGCAAAACTTAATCACAGGGCTTTCCGGCTTATATGGTTAATTGCAGATACCTCAAAGTGTTTGCTCTTTTAAAAGTTTAACGCAGCCAAATGTTCCACTCTAAAGCGATTCTAAAGCCTCGTACACACGGTCGGACTTCAAACAATCTTTTCTGTGGATTTTTGTCCGAAGGGAGTTGGCTGGGCACACCCATAGCATACACATGGCAGGACTTTTCTGCAAACTTTCCCAAAACTTTTCCAACATCACATGGTTTTTCTGCTCTTTTCTGCTCTTTACCGCCACCCTTTGGTCAACTTCTTCTATTGTTGGTTGATTTTAACATTGGTTCTGGGCATGCTTATTTGTCCATCAGACAAAAGTCTGATGTATTTCTGTACATACGGTCGGACTTTGCTCCATCGGACTTTTGTTGGCGAAAAGTTTGTCCGTTTGCAGATCGAACATTTGTCCGATGAAAACCAAAAAAGTTTGTCCGATAGAGCGTACACACGGTCAGATTTTTTGTCAAACTTGCTCATTTTGAAGTTTGTTGGCAAAAAGTCAGACCATGTGTACGAGGCTTTAGACCGTCCATAGTTTGAAATCAATCTAAAGCATACGGTATACTGTAGAAATAATCTATATTTACAGTGAAGCAGACCAGTTATGCTATGTAACCATTCTTTTAACAAACAGGTCACGCATGTTAGACTTGCTGCCAGGAATCTTTTCCCTGGAGAAGGCAGACTAGGTATAAGTATGAATATATTTTTTTCATCTCTCAAAAGACAACTAAGCACAGTGAATGTCAGCGTACAACCTAACCATTTTAATTTCACAATGGTGCTTTATGAATAATTTGGATTCTGCATAGAGGCAGAAGGAGGTGTAAATTATTTTAGAAACAGACTGCAAAGAGAAAGCTCAAAAAAAGGAAAGTGCAAAGGGACACATATTTGGGGAATTTAAAGTAGTGTGAATTCTGAATTAATGTTAAGACCATTTACTGCCATCTGTCAAGAAAATGGGAATTTGATGCTTCCGTAGTTCTAAGGAAATTACAAATGTAAAGTCCCTTGTCTGAAAATAGCTAATGGAAATGACCTTATGTTTACAAAACAATTTCACATTGATCAGAGCTATAATGTAATAAAGAGATATATACTGAATTTAATAAAATATACTTTTTATTTAATATTACCCATAGAACAGAATGGATAATCCGCTCTGCTTTAGGCTGTCTAATTTTAAAGCCTATCTAAATCCAAAAACAAAAAATGTAACATATTACAGCTTACCTTATTTGTGGTGCCTGCACTAGTATTCTTTTTAAGGCTTTTTTCTTCACCTGTAGCCATGGAGGGCACTGTGGTTTCCACCCGGGCTGAACTTCAAATATGTCTGCATGTGTTCATCTCTGTTACAATGGTTTGATGGGAATACTAGTATACTGTACATTAGAAGTATAACATTGTTTTGCATTTCATTCAAGATCAACAAGAATTTTCTGTACTTGCTGAAATGTTCTTAGCCCCAAAGAGAAAACACAGCTACCACATTTAGGGACTGGTATATAACATTTTTGTACTTGTGTTTAGTTATCCTTTATTATAATTTGCTGAACAGATTGGGATGACCAGATCCTAATGTAGCACATGAGTTACACATCATGTGAAGAAAAATAGACTGTATAGTAAATACATATATGTTCAGATAAATGTGGATCAGTATCTGTTGCCACAGCTGTTTGATACCCAGGTAGATAAAAGAGCTTCACACCCAGTTAACCACTTAAGGACCGGAAAGAATTTTCCCCCTTAATGACCAGGCCATTTTTTGCGATACGGCACTGCGTCGCTTTAACTGAAAATTGCGCGGTAGTGCGACGTTGTACCCGAACAAAATGTATGCCTTTTTTTTCCCACAAATAGAGCTTTCTTTTGGTGGTATTTGATTACCGCTGAGGTTTTTATTTTTTGCGCTATAAACAAAAAAAAGAGAGACAATTTGGAAAAAAAACAATATTTTTAACTTTTTGCTAAAATAAATATCCAAACAAATAAAAATGTCTTCCTCAGTTTAGGCCGATATGTATTGTTCTACATATTTTTGTTAATAAAAAAGTGTATATTGATTGGTTTGCACAAAAGTTGTAGCATTTACAAAATAGGGGGTAGATTTCTGGCATTTTTATTATTTATTTATTTTTTACTAGTAATGGTGGTGATCTGTGATTTTTAGCGGGACTGCGACATTGCGGCGGACAGATCGGACACTTTTGACACTTTTTTGGGACCAGTGACATTTATACAGTGATCAGAGCTAAAAATAGCCATTGATTACTGTATAAATGTCACTGGCAGGGAAGGGGTTAACACTAGGGGGTGATCAAGGGGTTAAGTGTTCCCTAGGGAGGTGTTTCTAACTGTGGGGTAAGGCCCCATGCACACGAGACGCCGGTGCAAACTCTGCTGAACACACGTTTTTAAAGGCTAAAACCGGCGTTTAAAAACGTCTGTTTTGCCGCAATTTTAGCAGCGTTTTACCGCGTTTGCGTCTATAGGCGTTTAGTTAAGAAACATCATAAGACCCTCCCTAAGCTCAAAAAACAGTATTATTTAACCATTTCAGCCATTTTGGTAGACCAGCCGCTGAGAGAGCAGCAGTGTACTTATATTTAGCGTATCACTTGCCACATCATCTGCCACAAGCTGTGGATTGTCCACTTGCCACGTCACCTGATACGTCACCTGGCCACGTCACCTGGCCACAAGTTGTGGATTGTCCACTTGCCACATCACCTGGCCACGTCACCTGGCCACGTCACTTGGCCACGTCACCTGCCACAAGTTGTGCATTGTACACTTGCCATGTCACCTGCCAAATCACCTGCCACGTCACCTGGCCACGTCACATGCCACAATTTGTGGATTTTCCACCTGCCACGTCACCTGGCCACGTCACCTGCCACAAGCTGTGGATTTTCCACTTGCCACGTCACCTGCCACGTCACCTGCCACAAGTTGTGGATTGTTCACTTGCCACGTCACCTGCCACATCACCTGTCCACGTCACCTGCCACAAGTTGTGGATTGTCCACTGGCCACGTCACCTGCCACGTCACCTGGCCACGTCACCTGCCACAAGTTGTGGATTGTCCACTTGCCACGTCACCTGATACGTCACCTGGCCACGTCACCTGGCCACAAGTTGTGGATTGTCCACTTGCCACATCACCTGGCCACGTCACCTGGCCACGTCACTTGGCCACGTCACCTGCCACAAGTTGTGCATTGTCCACTTGCCACGTCACCTGCCAAATCACCTGGCCACGTCACCTGCCACAATTTGTGGATTGTCCACCTGCCACATCACCTGCCACATCACCTGGCCACGTCACCTGCCACAATTTGTGGATTGTCCACCTGCCACGTCACCTGGCCACGTCACCTGGCCACGTCACCTGCCACAAGTTGTGTATTGTCCACTTGCCACGTCACCTGCCACAATTTGTGGATTGTCCACCTGCCACATCACCTGCCACGTCACCTGGCCACATCACCTGGCCACATCACCTGGCCACGTCACCTGCCACAAGTTGTGGATTGTCCACTTGCCACGTCACCTGGCCACATCACATGCCACAATTTGTGGATTGTCCACCTGCCACGTCACCTGGCCACGTCACCTGCCACAAGCTGTGGATTTTCCACTTGCCATGTCACCTGCCACGTCACCTGCCACAAGTTGTGGATTGTTCACTTGCCACGTCACCTGCCACATCACCTGTCCAGGTCACCTGCCACAAGTTGTGGATTGTCCACCGGCCACATCACCTGCCACGTCACCTGGCCACGTCACCTGCCACAAGTTGTGCATTGTCCACTTGCCACGTCACCTGCCACATCACCTGCCACAATTTGTGGATTGTCCGCCTGCCACGTCACCTGGCCACATCACCTGCCACTAGTTGTGTATTGTCCACTTGCCACGTCACCTGCCACATCACCTGCCACGTCACCTGGCCACGTCACCTGCCACAATTTGTGGATTGTCCACCTGCCACGTCACCTGGCCACGTCACCTGCCACAAGTTGTGTATTGTCCACTTGCCACGTCACCTGCCACATCACCTGCCACGTCACCTGGCCACAATTTGTGGATTGTCCACCTGCCACGTCACCTGCCACATCACCTGGCCACGTCACCTGCCACAAGTTGTGGATTGTCCACTTGCCACGTCACCTGGCCACGTCACATGCCACAATTTGTGGATTGTCCACCTGCCACGTCACCTGGCCACGTCACCTGGCCACGTTACCTGCCACAATTTGTGGATTGTCCACCTGCCACGTCACCTGGCCACATCACCTGGCCACGTCACCTGCCACAATTTGTGGATTGTCCACCTGCCACGTCACCTGCCACAAGTTGTGGATTGTCCACTTGCCATGTCACCTGCCACATCACCTGGCCACGTCACCTGCCACAATTTGTGGATTGTCCACCTGCCACATCACCTGTCCAGGTCACCTGCCACAAGTTGTGGATTGTCCACCGGCCACATCACCTGCCACGTCACCTGGCCACGTCACCTGCCACAAGTTGTGCATTGTCCACTTGCCACGTCACCTGCCACATCACCTGCCACAATTTGTGGATTGTCCGCCTGCCACGTCACCTGGCCACATCACCTGCCACTAGTTGTGTATTGTCCACTTGCCACGTCACCTGCCACATCACCTGCCACGTCACCTGGCCACGTCACCTGCCACAATTTGTGGATTGTCCACCTGCCACGTCACCTGGCCACGTCACCTGCCACAAGTTGTGTATTGTCCACTTGCCACGTCACCTGCCACATCACCTGCCACGTCACCTGGCCACAATTTGTGGATTGTCCACCTGCCACGTCACCTGCCACATCACCTGGCCACGTCACCTGCCACAAGTTGTGGATTGTCCACTTGCCACGTCACCTGGCCACGTCACATGCCACAATTTGTGGATTGTCCACCTGCCACGTCACCTGGCCACGTCACCTGGCCACGTTACCTGCCACAATTTGTGGATTGTCCACCTGCCACGTCACCTGGCCACATCACCTGGCCACGTCACCTGCCACAATTTGTGGATTGTCCACCTGCCACGTCACCTGGCCACAAGTTGTGGATTGTCCACTTGCCACGTCACCTGCCACGTCACCTGCCACAATTTGTGGATTGTCCACCTGCCACGTCACCTGCCATATCACCTGGCCACATCACCTGCCACAATTTGTGGATTGTCCACCTGCCACGTCACCTGGCCACGTCACCTGCCACAATTTGTGGATTGTCCACCTGCCACGTCACCTGCCACAAGTTGTGGATTGTCCACTTGCCATGTCACCTGCCACATCACCTGGCCACGTCACCTGCCACAATTTGTGGATTGTCCACCTGCCACATCACCTGGCCACGTCACCTGCCACGTCACCTGCCACAAGTTGTGGATTGTCCACCTGCCACGTCTCCTGCCACATCACCTGGCCACATCACCTGCCACAATTTGTGGATTGTCCACCTGCCACGTCACCTGCCACATCACCTGGCCACAGTACCTGCCACAAGTTGTGGATTGTCCACTTGCCACGTCACCTGGCCACGTCACCTGCCACATCACCTGGCCACGTCACCTGCCACGTCACCTGCCAACATCACCTGCCACAAGTTGTGGATTGTCCACTTGCCACGTCACCTGGCCACGTCACATGCCACAATTTGTGGATTGTCCACCTGCCACATCACCTGGCCACGTCACCTGCCACAAGTTGTGGATTTTCCACTTGCCACGTCACCTGCCACGTCACCTGCCACAAGTTGTGGATTGTCCACTTGCCACATCACCTGGCCACGTCACCTGCCACGTCACCTGGCCACGTCACCTGCCACGTCACCTGCCAACATCACCTGCCACAAGTTGTGGATTGTCCACTTGCCACGTTACCTGTCACAAGTTGTGGATTGTCCACTTGCCACGTCACCTGCCACAAGTTGTGGATTGTCTACAGTGCAATGCAAGCAATTAAATTTTTTTTAATATTTTTTTTAATGGTTTTTCATCATTTGCCATCATTTTTGAGATTTCTAATGTAAAAAAATAGGTCACCTTTTAAAAACGCTTATAAACGCAAAAGCGGCAAAACGCCGGTACCACGTTTAGCGGCGTTTAGCGTCTGAAACGTGGAAAACTTTTGCGTCTGAACCCATTTTTTTGCTTCTGGAAAAACGAGGTTAAACGCAACTGCTTGTAAACGCCAAAAAACGAGACTGTGTGCATGGACACATAGGATAACATTGAATGGGTTCAGGGGCAGTTGAAAAAAGCGTCCAACTGCCTCTGAACGCGCGTTTAACAGCAAATAACAGCGTATCGTGTGCATGGGGCCTTAGTGTACTGACTAGAGGAGGAGAGAGATTGCTGTTCCTGATCACTTGGAATAGCAAATCTCTCTCTACTCCCCTGTCAGAACGGGGATCTGTCTGTTTTTTTTTTAATCAAAACTTTTTTTATTGACAAGGATAGTGGGTAACTGTAACTGTACAGCAAAGATATATACAGACAAAAGTAGCATCATACACTTATACACAAAGCATATATCCCAATGCAGAGTATGTAGTTACCTGGTAACAAGCTCATATAATATTTTCACTGATAAAACTTAAAACGAACTGAAAGAAAAAGAGAAAAAAAAAACAACACCTTCCTTCGAGCTTGTTTGTAGGCAAATGCATCGGATGATGTTTCATCTACGCGTTATGTATAATGTAGGAGAAGCCCGAAACTCGGGAGAAAACTCAAGAGACAATAAAAGGGCTTAGAACCGTAACAATCTATCCACCACTAACTGTGGAGGAGCAAGATTTGGGTCATCCAACCAGTTTTGCCATATAAGGTTAAACTTTTTAATCGCATTGCGATGTTGATATGCCAACTGTTCCCTGAGGAGAAGAGAGGTAACATAGGTGATCCTATTGGCCCTAGTAGGCACAGCTGACACCAGCCAGAAGCGTGCTTTAAGTTTCCTAGCCAGGTATAGCAGTCTGGTTACCATAATGTACATGCCTTTTGGATACATTTCAGCATCAATCGCTCCTAGGAGGCATACTAAAGGGGTAGTTTGTATGGGCGTTTGGGCCAAAGTAGAGATAGTCTGCGTGATTTCTGTCCAATATCTGGTAAGCTTAGGGCAGCGTCAGATCATATGTATAAAGTCTCCCCTATGGATGGCACACTTTTGGCATAAGGGAGAATCTCTTCTTCCCCAGTTGTATAATTAAACAGGTGTGTGGTAGGACCTATGTAGTATGAATAGTTGGGACAGCTTATGGGACGCCGACACCGACACCACCGGGATTGACTCTAAAGCCCTGTACACATGATCGGATTTCCTATGGATTTTAATCTGATGGATTTTTCCATCGGAAATCCGATGAAGCTGACTTCCATCAGTCTTGCCTACACACCATCAGTCAAAAAACCGATCGTCCCAAACGGCGTGATGTAAAACACTCCGACGAGCCAAGAAAAATTAAGTTCTATGCTTCTGAGCATGCGTCGACTTGATTCTGAGCATGCGTGGGTTTTTTATCCAATGGAGTTCTCCACAGACGATAGTAATTTGCTATAGTTTTTTTTCCATCAGATAAATTTAAAACATGTTCTATTTTTTTAACACCGATGGTAAAAAGCTCGATAGGGCCCATACACGATCGGTTTGTCCGATGAAAAAAGTCCATCGGACTGTTTTCATCAGTAAAACCGATCGTGTGTACAGGGCTTAAGGCCATATCATATTGGTCTCCGTCTATATTCCCCACATCAGTGGACCACTTAGTTCTACACTTAAGAAAAGCAGGATTCTGAATTGAGGAGACTAGTTTTGAGTAAGCTCCTGATATCACACCCCTACGGTTATTTGCCTGCAAGACCTCCCGAAGGAGTACAGATTTATCGACAGAAAAACGAACAGTCTGTGCTTGGGTTTGTAGCCCGTGCTTCAGTTGAGGGTATTGATAGCATTGTTTGCATGTTAAGGAGAACTCCCTGCACGGATGATCAAATGACTTGAGCACATTACCGTTATATAAATGTTTAAAGAACCAGATCCCTTGTCGTGCCCAGAGGGAGAAACCCTGCAGTTTAGGATAGATGGGATTGTTCCAAAGGGGGGGGGGGGATATGTCTGTTTACATTGACAGATCCCCGTTCTGGCTCTCTGAGGAGCAATTGTGGGTTGCCGGCGAACATCGCAGCGCACGTGCGCCCTATAGCCCCCTATAGCTTCTTAAGCGGCCAACATACAAGGATGCTAATTCACGCAGCTGTGCCAACCTGCCGCAGTAAAACTGCAGCGGCTGGTCGGCAAGTAGTTAAAATAAAGGTAAAGTTCTGCAAGGGAAATTTTAAAGTCTTTTTTACTTGTTTCAACATTCTGAGGAATTCATAAAGAATGTCTATTACACTATTATCCGTTGTGCCTCCAAGCAACAAATGTTGGTGCGGACGACAGATTCATATACCTGTTGAAAAGCTGTGCACCACACCATGTATGGAGGTGCACAGAGGCCTGAGTGTCCATATGGGTACTCCATCCTTAGTGCAGCTGAAATCCCTGCAGGCCAAGGAGTTTTGTAGCTAGCAGGGTAGGGTCTGATGGGGATTCAGAGACACTAGTTCTCTATACATCCACTCCCTTTGTGACTCACAGCAGGCATAAACAGCCTAATATTGCCGATAGAATCCTCCCACTCACTTCTGTCAATCACAAGGAGAGAGCAAACCTGATGGGAAACTAATCACTCAGCTTTCCCATCAGGCCCCGCCCACTGTCAGCATCACTGGTTGCTAGGGGCAAGTCGGCTGTGAAGCCAACAACCTTCTTGACAACCACTGACAGGGAGGAAGAGGAAGGGGTAGCAACAGCAACATGCTACTTTATTACACATCAGCGTACAGAGACAGGCACTCTACCTGTCTCTGTACTCCAGCTTAGCGTTGGTCTTAATTATCTCCATTTTCCTTATCAAGGAACTGGAGTTAATTTTTTTTTTTTACTTTGGTGCAGCCATTGTGCAACTTTGTAGTGGTACTATTAAGAACTACCTGAATGTAATGCATGACAAGATTTTTTTAATCTGGTGTAGGACATTTTAAAGGGCCATAAAAGTGTCATAATTGTTTTATTGAATTCTTCACAATTTGTTTAACCATATTTTCCAAATTAGGTTCTCAGGCCTCGTACACACGGCCGAGATTCTCGTCGAAAAAAACATGTCGTTTTTTTCGACGAGATTCCTGGACAAGAAAATTGTCCCGGCCGAGTGTACACACGCTCGTTTCAAAGAACCAGCGGTTCTTTGAATGGAGCGTACGCGGTGACGTCATCGACTACGACGAGCATGCGCTCGTCACATTCGATGCCGTCGCCGCCATCTTGGTATACCCTACGTATGCCTAGGAAGCTACCGCGCATGCGTCAAATTCATTTCGAACATGCGCGGGCTTCCCGGCGGACAGGTAAGTGTACACACACTCACTTTTCTCGTCGAGAAACAGGCTGACGAGAATCTCGACGAGAAAATAGAGAGCAGGTTCTCTATTTTCTCGTCGAGGTTACTTGTCGGTTTTCTCGACGAGAAACCCGATAGCCGCGTACACACGACCAATTTACTCTGCAAGACATCTCTGCCAGCAAGTTTCTTGCTGGTTCTTGCCGAGAAAATCGGTCGTGTGTACGAGGCCTAAGTTTCTGTTCATCACTGCTGTATCCACATTTACAAAAAATGTATTATGTTTTCCCACCGTCTGGGCAAGGCAAATATAATTAATTTCATCAATACTGAGATGCATTTCTGTGTCTGAATGCCTTCTCTTTGTTTTTTGTGTTTATTTAGATATCCAACAAGACACAGCATTTGTTAATTCATCCATAACAGCTGTTGTACGAAAAAATGTTGTTTGCATTGCAGAACTATCACAAATTTTGTCCTGACAAGTGCACAGTTGAGCTAGCGACATTGCAGACAACTTCATTAAAATATTGGCCCGGTGTTCTGAATTATGGTAATGCATATTCTCACTTGCGATCAAGCCTACAGCTCCTTAAAACTGATTTAATGTATTTGAATAATCAAAATCTTTTTATTTTTAAAACCAAATGTCTCTTCTAACAATTCAAAAAATTGTAGTTTCATGTTATAGAGATGAGTTCTCACGGCTGGGTAAAGACCATAGGGAAAGGGAGCCGCTCAGGTGTAGATATCCTCCAAATAATTACCTCCTCCCAACAACCACGGGTGCAAGCAATGCAAATATAAGCAAGGCAGGAGAAAGGAAATCTTCTGGACAGCAGCACTCCAAATAAAAGCCTTTATTTCATAAAATCCAGGAATCCAAAATACACACTGCAGATCACAGCACACTGGTCAAACTGGCTGACGCGTTTCACACTAGCTTCACAATAGCTATGGAACACATCATTGCTCAAAAAGATTTTTAAAACAAGAATAACAGTGCTGTCTGCCTTGTACATGGCTACTGCTAAATGCATAAAAAAGTCAATCTTTTTGATTGACATACCAATGTGACACTATTTTGTAATTACAAGTGTTTTTACAGTAGAGAAAGATTTTTGTTTTTTTAACAAACATGTCCACTGAAAAAAAGGTAAATGCATGTAACATAAAAAAAATTTGCCCAAACTTAAAAAAAACTGTCAATAATGTAAAACACATTTATTAGTACACTACTACAACAAAAATGTGAATTCAGGCTTCTAAGTTCAGTGCACAGAAATGTGGGGTTGATTTACTAAAACTAGAGCACTCAAAATCTGGTGCAGCTGCGCATGGTAGCCAATCCGCTTCTAACTTCAGCTTCTTCAATTGAGCTTTGACAATAAAACATGGAAACTGATTGGTTTCTGTTCAGAGCTGCGCCAGATTTTGCACTCTTCGGTTTTTGTAAATCAACTCAGTGAGACTACAAATAGGACATGTATCCTTGAGTTCTAACTCTGTCCCTATGGTTCTTTCTCACTACTGACCATTCGCCACTAAGGATGAGCCGAATACCCCCCGGTTAGGTTCGCACCGGAACTTGCGAACAGAAAAAAAATTAGTTTGAACACGCGAACACCGTTAAAGTATATGGGACACGAACATGAAAAATCAAAAGTGCTCATTTTAAAGGCTTATATGCATGGTATTGTCATAAAAAGTGTTTGGGGACCCGGGTCCTGCCCCAGGGGACATGTATCAATGCAAAAAAAAGTTTTAAAAACAGCAGTTTTTTCGGGAGCAGTGATTTTAATAATGATTAAAGTGAAACAATAAAAAGTCTAAAGTATGCATGTAAAGTGGCGCATTTTTCCCGTGTTTGGAACAGTCCCGCAGCAAAATGACATTTCTAAAGGAAAAAAAGTCATTTAAAACTACTCGCGGTCTCAGCAATACAGATAAAAGTCATTGAAAAAAATGGCATGGGTTCCCCCCCCAGTCCATTACCAGGCCCTTTGGGTCTGGTATGAATTTTAAGGGAACCCCAAATCAAAATTGAAAAAAAAATATTGCGTGGGGGTCCCCCTAAATTCCATACCAGGCCCTTCAGGTCTGGTATGGATATTAAGGGGAACCATGCGCCAATTTTTTTTTTAAAGAGCGTAGGGGCCCCCCTCAAAATCCATACCAGACCCTGTTTTGTGCTTTTATACCACATCGAAAAAGCGACAAAAAAAATACAATAATAAAAATAGAGCACACAAGCAATCAACAAAAGGTCAATGACATTATGGCAGTGAGTGAGAGCACTTTTCAATGCCATGTTACTGTGATTAAGATGGCACTGAAAGGAAGTGTCCAGCAACCATGCACTGATAAAACAGCAACAGTGGGGCTCCTGCATTCGTTTTATTGCGTCTGATGACACAATTTTTAAATGGAGGTTAAGCATGATGACACAATACAGCCAAACTGCTAGGGGAAAGAAAGGGAATAATGTGGCAGAAGTCAATCATTGGTCCTCTTAAGCCCTGTACACACGATCAGATATCCTATGGATTTTCGTCTGATGGATTTGTCCATCAGAAATCTGATGAAACTGTTTTCCATCAGTCTTGCCCACACACCATCAGTCAAAAAACCGACCGTTCCAAACGTGGTGACGTAAAACACTCCGATGAGCTGAGAAAAATGAAATTCAATGCTACTGAGCATGTGTCGACTTGATTCTGAGCATGCTTGGGTTTTTTATCTGATGGATTTCCCCACAGACGATCGGAAATTGCCATCGGTTTTTTATCAATCAGATAATTTTAAAACATGTTCTATTTTTTAAAACCGATGGAAAAAAGACTGATGGGTCCCATACACGATCGGTTTGTCTGATGAAAACAATCCATCGGACGGTTTTCATCAGTCAAACTGATCGTGTGTACAGGGCTTAAATGTATTAGGTTCTATGTGTAAGATACCAAAATATCTGGTTTGGAGAAAGTAAAATTCACATATACCACTGACAGTTCTGCATATTCATTTTTAGATAAACCTTACCTATTTGCTATTACATATTCTTGACAGTGGCAAATGCAACAGAAAGCCTTTGTTTGTTTTTTTATATATTATTCTATCATACCCAATTTTCATGACTACTGTCTGAATTAGCATACATTTGTTTCTTCTGACAGCAATCAATCAACTGAGAAAAGACGTTACTGAACATATTCCCCTTACAAGGTGCTAACATGTGCACGAAAACCATCTGGAGGAGTTCCAGAGGGTAAGAAAGCAGAAAAAGATGATGCATTTGAAGTGCTCTAATGTCTCATTTGCATATGAGCTCTTCTTAGAGCTCATTTATTTTAAATCTTTAGCCTGAGGATCATCTTGTAATCTGTTTCACAACACTTTGTTTGCACTGAGCAGTTGTTGTCATTATACCTCCTGACTTATACACACTATAACTAATGTTTTAATTGATAATGAGTTGAGCATTGTCTGGCCAAACCTCTCCTTCGGGAATGATGCTGTTCAGATATAATTTTGTTCAGCTGATGAAACATTCTCCTACTAGAATTTTTCTCACTGTTTCAGAGCAACGGAAACTCTAGTGACAAGTCTGTTCTATTTTTTTCTGCCATTTAAAATATATCATAACACAAAAAATACAGAAAATGTTTTTGAAAAAGTACTCTAGAAAAAAACGTGAAAAAAAAAAGTATGTGTGTTTATTATTTTTTTGTTTTGTTTTAAAAAGACATTGTCCAGAAAGCTCAGGGGAAAAATTGTTAAAGTGGAGCTCCACCCTAAAGTGGAACTTCCGCTCATCGGAAACCCCCCCCCTCCGGTGTCACATTTGGCACCTTTCGGGGGGAAGGGGGTGCAGATACCTGTCTAAGACAGGTATTTGCACCCACTTCCGGGAGTCCTCTTTGCGGGTATTCTGCGGGTAGTATGTCCCGCAGAATACCCATTGTGTTCTGGGAAACACTCAGCTTCCAGAACACAACGGGGACCATTGAGAACGGCGCAGCGCGACTCGCGCATGCGCCATAGGGAACCGAGGATGGCGGTGGGGGCAGCAGAGTGACGAGCGATTGCTCGTCTTCTGCTGCCGACGTCGCTGGACTCCAGGACAGGTAAGTGTCCTAATATTAAAAGTCAGCAGCTGCAGTATTTGTAGCTGCTGGCTTTTAATATATTTTTTTCGGCGGAGTTCCGCTTTAAGTGCAAAAAAACACACAGGCGGGTGCAAAAGCCTAGTGCATTACCTGAGATTTATTGATCAAACAAACCAAAAATCCAAATGAATACTCAGAAAGGACAGAAGTGACAGGCATGACAACAAATCTGCTACGAGTGACCAAACTGTGGCAATATCAGCAAGCTGACGCCTTTGGGGGACACGTCCCCTTCCTCAGCGCTCAAGCCAACTGGTATTTGCCTCCGAAATAAATACCAAAGGCACGCTATAGCGCCACCCCTCAATAAGGCAGGGTGTTGCAGAATCACAAAAGGGCAACAGCCAACAGGTCATCATATTATAAAAAGAGGGCTTATTACATAAAAAATTTAAAATAATAATTAATGAATGGAAAGTGTCTGTATTGTTTACTGTAGCGAAGGACTTGATGCACAAGTTTGTCCCGGCGGGCAGTCTCCCGTCATGGGAGACACAATAAGTACCTCCGGAATATACAGTGTCCTCGGCCTGATATTAAAAAATAAATCTCGGGTAATGCAATAGGCGTTTGCACCCTCCGTGTGTGTTTTTTTGCAGTTTAATTTTGGATTCCCCAGTCTGAATAGGGCAGCACCCTTGAAGCATTTCACCAGAGGAAGTACAGACTCCACACAGTATCTTGGTATCTTGTTTGATTTACAGCAAGCACTTTATTGGGAATTTTTTATGAATTTAATTCTGATTGAGCGAGATAAAGTCTCCTTTATTTAAAGAAACATTCATGCCTTCTTCTGAAGCTTGAAGACACGTAGCTCTGTTCACTTATATTGTGTGATTATGACAGGTTTTGTTGATATTTAATATAGCATTTAGATTTTGTGTAGGGAATTATTATCATTGTTTTACAGGCTGAAAGGAGCTGGGGCTGTCTGCTACTGTAAGAATGTATCCACAGGTATTCACACATCAAGCAGTTACATGTGTTTAGGAAGAGATGGTTGTCCCTGGACGCAGACAAATAACACACGAGCGTGCTAAGTCACCAAAAATTTCCACATATTGTATCTTCAATGAAAAATATCAATCTTCATGCAGTATTCGTGATAACCACTCCCACAGTGTAGACTGAATGAACTCACCAAAAATCAATGCCTCACTTTAAAGATGATTGACATATAATGCTTTAAGTGATGAAAATCAGCTCCCAGCTTTCTCAGGAGACTCCTGCTTTAGACATTCACATCACCATATAGACTCTCCATCCAACACTCGCCGATAAAAGAGAAAAGCTCACGATAGTGTAGAAAGGTATGTAGCGGCCTCACCCCATCTCCTTTTGCTAGGGGTATGTCACATGACAGGGTGAGATGCGCTACGGCCCATGTCCTCCCCATAGCTGTGGGTGAGGTGAAGGCCAGTATCAGTACATTCCTCGGGCCAATGTGTGTTAGTTATGAAGCTCAGTCCTGCTATGCTGAAACCTCCCTTGCTCCCATTAACCAGAGTCCATACACCGATGCAGGGTCCAACACTTGTTTATTATACTTCCACAACAAACAGTTCTTTCACAGCCGATTAGTTGCGACCCATAACATAACGCAAAAGGTGGGATGAGCAGGTCGAGGCACTATCCTGATTTCAATCTAAACCCCTGTGGTTTCACCAGGGGTTAAAGCAACTTTGCTTAGCACAGAACATAGAACTTGTGAGTCTCTACCAGCAACTCCATAGAACATAGATGGGAGTACCTTCGCTGCGTTGCGGCCCCTATCAGGGGAAGATGTCCCTCTAAGGGAGTTACCAGAGGCCCATCCGTCACCGGGTTGATGCTGCTCCGGAATCTCCGGACTGGTGACCTGCCCGGCCTCCTCACCTCAGATGCGGGTCCCCTCGCAAGGCGGCACCCTCGGATCACTTCGCCCTCGCGGGACCCAGTCGAAGTTACTGGGCCCCAGGCCTACGATACAGTACCTCACCCCAGGCTGAAGGTGCCTGGGATGGACCCCAACTTCATTCCGGTCAGGCCTAGGGTGCCTGGGCCGGAACCTTGAACCGCCCGCACCCAGGCCTAAGGTGCCTGGATGCGTGAAGAGAAAATTCTCGAAGACCTCGTGGTGAGGGCGTCTTCCCCTTTTATCTCCTCCCTTCAACACCACGGCGGGTTCCCCGCCCCAGCCGTACCATCTCCGGAAAGGGACAAAAAGGGTAGCACTGCGGCAGTGATTCTACCTTGAGCCTGTAGGTACCCCACCACCCACAGGCCAAGGAGAATAATACACCACCCAATCCTCCACGAATTACAAAAGGGGTCCAGAACCTTTCACAATTACACACCTGGGTCACACTACCCCCAGGTGTACCCCAACTAAATTTTAAAGACCCCGCTACAGGTAGCAACAACTAATTTATCTAAAAAAACATTAAAAACCACTCACAAAAGTTATATAAAACATTGTCGTCTATCAAACACTCATCCATCAGTATGCCCACTTCCCGCATCTCAGCCGGGTTTCCCGGTGTCTCACCTCCTCGTAATTGTACTAACCAAGTACCGTGTCACTCCCTCATAGGGCCAAAGCTTACAAACTTGCAGGTCACTAGGGATGAGCTCGGTGTTCGAGTCGAACATACGTTCGACTTGAACATCAGCTGTTCGATCGTTCGACGAAGATCGAACGATTTGGGCCGTTCGCGCCAAATTCGAGTGACGCGAACGGCCCACAATGCACTACGCCATTGCAGTGCAATCCAGGCGCTGTGATTGGCCAAGCATGCACTGTGACCCCGCATGCTTGGCCAATCACAGCGCCGGCAGCGAGGAGAGCCATAATTGGTCACAGGCAGGATGCCGTTGGCCAATTATAGCTCAGGGGGATTTAGTACACACCCCACACTATAAAAGGCCGCCAGCGCGGCGGCCTTGTCTAGTGTGTTCCGGTTCAGGGAGAGAGAAGGATAGGCAGGGACAGTGTCAGTGCTATTTGTTCATTTAACTTGTGTGCAGGTAGAGAGAAGGATAGGCAGGGACAGTGTCAGTGATATTCTTTGCTAAACCTTGTGTGCAGGGAGATAGAAGGATAGGCAGGGACAGTGTCAGTGATATTCTTTGCTAAACCTTGTGTGCAGGGAGAGAGAAGGATAGGCAGGGGACAGTGTCGGTGTCATTTTTGCTAAGCCTCCTGCACAGTATACACCTGAAGCTAGCCCTTATTGCTGTGTTTTCCTGTTGTGTAACACAAGCAGGCATCTGCAGCACTTACAGCGGGCATAGTGTGCCTCCTGCACATTATACACCTGAAGCTAGCCCTTATTGCTCGTGGTTTTTTTCTTTTGTGTTACACTAACAGGCATCTGCAGCACTTACAGCGGGCGTAGTGTGCTTCCTGCAAAACATACACCTGAAGCTAGCCCTTATTGCTGTGTTTTCCTGTTGTGTAACACAGGCAGGCATCTGCAGCACTTACAGCGGGCGTAGTGTGCCTCCTGCACATTAAAAACCTGAAACTAGCCCTTATTGCTCGTGGTTTTTTTCTTTTGTGTTACACTAACAGGCATCTGCAGTCTTACAGTGGGTGTAGTGTGCTTCCTGAAAAATATACACCTGAAGCTAGCCCTTATTACTGTGTTTTCCTGTTGTGTAACACAGGCAGGCATCTGCAGCACTTACAGTGGGGGTAGTGTGCCTCCTGCACAGTATACACCTGAAGCTACCCCTTATTGCTGGTTTTCCCATCTCCCTGCAGGGCATTAGAATGTCTGGAAGGCAAACAAGGAGAGGCAGACAGTCAGGAGCCAATAAAAGAGGGCAAGCAGGCTCTGTATCTAGAGACAACAGTGCTGGTCGTGGACGCGGTGCATCATCATCAGCACGTGGCCATGGGACACGCTTGTCCTTATTTTCGGAAGCTGGACGTGTTGAGCCGCATCATGTCGAAGACTTGGTAGAGTGGATGACCAAGCCCTCCTCATCCTCTCTCACCCAGGCTCAGGGTACTGGCAAAGCAGCTGCCAAAGCGTCCTCTTCCCTTGTATCAATGTCATCATCAGTCACTCCTTCCCTAGACCCACCGTGTCCTCCTGAGGAGTCCCCCGAGCTGTTTGAGCACAGTGTTGGGTACATGCTCCAGGAGGATGCCCAGCGTTTCGAAGGGTCTGATGATGATACCCAGCTAGAGGAAGGCAGGAGCGTGAGAGCAGAGAGAGGGAATGCTCAAGAAGGACAGCAATCTGGCAGTCATGTTCCAGCAGCTGCAGCATACTGCCAGATTGGCTCCAGTGATGAGGAGGGAGGGGATGATGAGGTCACTGACTCCACATGGGTGCCTGATAGGAGAGAGGAGGAGGAGGAGGATGAGGAGGAGGCACATCTCCAATGAGGCAGGATGCCCTCGGGGGGCCAGCGTAAGGGCAGCACACCGACTGAATCACACCGCAGAGCTCCGCCTGTGCAGGGCGCTGCCTCTGCCCGTTATTCCAAAAGTTCTTTGGTGTGGCCCTTTTTTGAGTCGAGTGCATCAGATCGCACCGCTGCTGTTTGCAACATATGTCTCAAGCGTATCTCGCGTGGCCAAAACATCAGCCGCTTGGGCACCACATGCTTGACCAGACATATGTTGACCTGCCATGCAGCTCGTTGGCAAGCGTATCTTAAAGACCCACATCAAAGAACTAAGTGGACCTCTCCTTGCTCCTCATCAGCTGGGATCTCCAACCCCACTGTACCTTCAGTTCTCTCTGAAACCTGCACTGAGAGGAATGAAGGTGTAGAATTAGGTGTGTCACAGCCAAGTACTTGCGGGCACTCTGCTAGCAGTACACAGATGTCCGATTCTAGCAGGCAAATTTCCCTTCCCCAGCTGCTGGACCGTCGAAAGAAGTTCACTCCCAGCCATCCACATGCCCAGCTGTTGAATGCTAGCTTGGCTAAATTGCTAGCAATTCAACTGCTGCCTTTTCAGTTGGTAGACTCGGCCCCCTTCCGTGAGTTTGTGCAATGTGCGGTTCCTCAGTGGCAGGTTCCCAAACGCCACTTTTTCTCCCTGAAGGCGATTCCAGCTCTCTACCGGCATGTGGAAGGCAATGTCCATGCCTCGCTTCATAAAGATGACCTTCATAAAGATGAACCAGTCTTGGATCACCACCAGCTACCAATCACCTGAAGCTGATATAACAGAATAATTTATTTTCAAATGTCACATCCCTTCAAGACTGATGTTGATGCTGAGTGACTGTCCTGTTATGTTGACTGACTATCCTCCTCCTCCTCAATGATCCGATTCTTGATGATAGCTTAGAAGAACTTTTTTGTTTCTGGGTGCCGCCACCAGTGGCTAAAGCCCAATTTTTCAGCCCCTGTTTAACAGGGGCATGTAATTACAATTTTTGATGCAATGCTTTGCAGCAGGGTTTATTCCTGCACTCCAACTAGAGTATCTGGGAGAGGTTGCAGTGTCGTGCCACCAGCACCAGTGCCTAAGGCCCAATTTTTCTGCCCCTGTTTAACAGGGGCGTGTAATTACAATTTTTGATGCAATACTTTGCAACAGGGCTCATTGCTGTGCTCCAAGTTCAGTATCTATGAGGGGTTGCAGTGTTGTGACACCAGTGCCTAAGGCCCAATTTTTCTTCCACTGTTTAACAGGGGTGTGTAATTAAAATTTTTGATGCAATACTTTGCAACAGGGCTCATTACTGTGCTCCAAGTACAGTATCTGTGAGGGGTTGCAGTGTTGTGGCACCAGTGCCTAAGGCCCAATTTTTCTGCCCCTGTTTAACAGGGGCATGTAATTACAATTCTTGATCTAATAATTCACAGCAGGGCCCATTCATGCGCCCACCAAGAGTAACTGTGAGGGCTTACAGTGTTGTGATAACACCACCACCACCACCAAAAACCAATTTTTCAGCCCCTGTTCAACAGGGCCATGCAATTACAATTCTTGATCTAATAATTCACAGCAGGGCCCATTCATGCGCCCACCAAGAGTAACTGTGAGGGCTTACAGTGTTGTGGCACCAGCACCACCACCAAAGGCCCAATTTTTCCTACCACTGTTCAACAATGGCATGTAAATACAATTCCTGATATAATAGTTCACAGCAGGGCGTTCCAGCGCCCACCAAGAATAACTGTGAGGGCTCACAGTGTTGTGGCAACACCAACATGTAAGGGGCAAATTTCAGCAGAGTATATACGGCAGGCCCCTACTTTCAAACATCCAACTTACAAATGACTCCTACTTGCAAACGGAAGGAGACAACAGGAAGTGAGAGGAAATCTACCCCTAGGAAGGGAAATTCTCTCCTGTAAGAGTTAATATGGGAAAAAGGTGTCTCCTCTCTACTGATGCTTTATCACCAATCCTTGTTTCAATAAAAACCCCACTTTTCAAAAACATTTGTCATTGGGACGGAAAGTGAGGTGAAATGTTCTGAACAAGCGGCACAGACAGCAAAACAAATGTTACAGGGGTGATAACCCTTCCCTATGTTTTCCAAAAAGCTTAAAAATAGATTTTTTGGCTGGAGCTACACTTAAACAATGTACGTGTTCAATATATAAACAGATTCTACTTAAGAACAAACCTACAGTCCCTGTCTTGTTTGAACCGCCTGTATACTGCTGTTCAGAGTATATAGGGCCTTTTTTATTTTGTGTGCGGGGTTCCCCTTAATATGCATACAAGACCCAAAGGGGCTGATAATGGGCTGGGGTGGGGGGGGGGGCTGGTGGGGTAGCCATGCCATTTTTCTTAAAGATTTTCATCCATATTACCGGGACCAGACATGACATTAAAGCCGCAAGCAGTTTTAAATGGCTTTTTTTCCTTTACAAATCTCATTTTGTGCAGGGACAGTTCTAAACACGGGAAACACATGCCACTTCACAGGCATACTTTAGACACCCCCCAGGTACGATATTTAAAGGAATATTTCACTTCTTTTTGCATTGATACATGTCCCCTGGGGCAGAACCCGGGTCCCCAAACCCTTTTTAGGACAATAACATGCATATTAGTCGTTATAATTAGCACTTTAGATTTCGAACGTTCGCATCCATTGTATTTAATAGGGTTCTAACGTTCGCACGAACTTTCGGTCCGTTCGAAGGTTCTGGTGCGAACCGAACCGGGGGGTGTTCGGCTCATCCCTACAAGTCACATACATGTATTTCATTTGTGTATGCAGATGTTTCCCAAGAACTCGTCTTTAAAGTTTAAAAATAGAAAACTGCAATATTTTCTATACTCACCTATACTCATGCTCAAGACTCATGTTCTGCCAAACTGTTTCTCTGATTTTGACTCAGTTTAATAAGTTCAGACATGCAGCTATCATTGCCGCCCCTCTGAAATGCAAGCCACGGTTGACCTTTTTTCATAAGCATTTGATAGGAAGTGAGGGGATGATATATCCTCTATATCATCACCACCAGTTTTAACCCTGTAAATGCTATACTACGGCACCACAACTGCGTGCATCAGATGGTACTGTCTCGCTGAATGCAACAGGGGTTATACCCCAAAAGAGCAAAATATCCCAGGCCTTCTTATATCATCAACAAAAATGGATGGTGACTCTATTTTCTTTAGTAGCAGTCTCCTTATAGGAATTGGTCCTCTAACCCCATGTGAGAGCTTACAGGTATATTAAAAAGCTAAATATTGAGGTCTACATGCAATGTTCATCTGGCAGTAGCTTCCCCCAAGTTCTCCTGGACATTTTTATGCAAGGCAGACTCTTCTGAAGAGTCTTATTTTGAGTAGCTAATATCCTGATTCTTTTAGGCTTCATGCACACTGGGCTTAAAACATCTGCTCATATAGAGCATTTTTTGTACAAAGTTCAGACGAGTTCATGAGAGTTTTACGTTTTTTTCTGCCAGTGAGCTCCAATCAGAAACGTGAATGAGAAGGTTTTTTTTTCCTGCCTCTAAACGTCGATATCAAAATATGCCTGTAAACGTCCTAAGATACATTTACACATAGGATAACATTGAGTTGCTTCTACAGGCAGAACACAAAACTCCTGTAGAAGCAATGTTTTTTACGCCAGTGTGCATGGAGCCTGAAGCCTCGTACACACGGCCCGTTTTCTCGGCAAGAAAACTGCTGGCAGAGCTTGTTGCCGAGAAAACCGGTCGCGTGTAAGTTTTCTCGTCGAGAAAACTGCCGGGAATCTCAACGAGAAAAATAGAGAACCTGCTCTCTATTTTCTCGTTGGGATTCTTGTCGGCCTGTTTCCCGATGAGAAAACTGTGTGTGTGTATGCGGCTACAAGCTTACCTGTCCTCCGGTAAGCCCGCGCATGCTCGATGAGACTTCGACGCATATGCGGTAGCTTACAAGGGTAGTGTAGAGTGAAGCAAGATGGCAGCGACGGCATCGAATGTGACAAGCGCTTGCTCGTCGTAGTCTATGACGTCACCGCGTTCTTGCCATTCAAAAGAACGGCGGTTCTTTTAAATGGCTGTCTGTATGCACGGCTTGGCAAGAAAAGCTTGCCAGGAATCTCGTCAGGAAAAAAAACCTTTTTTTTCCTCACGGGATTCTCGGCAGTGTGTACAGGGCTTTAGAGATTCTCCCTATGAATAGCAATCTTCTTTATGCCTTAGCATGGGCCAGCTTAAATTCCTCAGGCCTTGGCACAGGCCAAGTGGACCTCCTCCTCACTTTAGCATCCTCTCCAGGCAAAGCCCAGGAAGGAAGGCAAAGACCAGCACTGGACTTTTCTCCAGGCAAAAGCCGCACAGGGAAGGACCTTTCTAGAAGGTTGCTCCAAGCATTTATCCTCTATCCTCAGCTCACATCATTGGAAAGCCCTTGGTGATTGGCCAGGGCAGACAAACATTCATAACGCAATACATTGTTACTTCTCACATTAACTATTGAAGACAACTCCACAGCAACAGACAAAAGTAATCAATGTACCAAGCTTATGAGAGACCTTGTGAGCACAGAATACACATACAAAGGTCAGGCTAGCTACAGCCTAGCTGCAAACAAAACAAAATTTAGCTAGGGACGCTCCAGCTTGAGGCAGGTACCCCAAAACTGTATGAAGAAATGTTTCATATGCAGTAAAGACACAAATAAAATCTTAGATTTTTTTTTTAATTAGCATTTATTAACACAAAACAAATTACATTTATACCCTGGAGGAGACCAAGACACTTTCTCATTCTGCCGAATTCCTACAGAATTTCTTTCACAGTTTCTGATAAGTGTAACATAGCTTTGGTTGCCATGGTGAATTAATCCATTGGGAGGATTTATATGTAATCTCTAGAATTCTTCTGCCTATAATACTGTAGGACACTTAGTGCCTGCAAGTTTATAAGAACAGTATGTGCGCATCTTCATAAAATACATACAACTGCTAAAAGAAGTAATGTCTCTCTTTAATCTATTCGCTGTCAGATACTATAGTATACCTGTTTCACAGAAGTTGTCTACCTTATCCTTACATTTCATTTTATAAATTTTTCTGTCTAAAGAAATATCTATGTCTATCCCATGTGTTTATAAATGCAGCTACTATTGATTTTCCTTCTGCATCTGTCTGAAACTAAAACAATGGAAAAAATTTACTCCTGACCATATCATCCAATAGCACTCATTCACGCTGGCACTGTCAAACCTGCATTTGTATGCATTTGGAGCACGTTTCTAAACACATATAAATGCATGTACTGATTTTAAATGGTGTCATTCGCTTGTTTACCTGTGGTTAGGTGCAGTCAGTTTAGCTGTGTCTAGTGAAAATAGAATTTTGTGTGTCCAGGATCTGATTAGAAACATAAAACGAGGCTAAGCGCATGCAAACCTATGCATACACGTCTAAACCCTACAAAGAAAGTCAGTGTACAGTCAGAGAGCCCTCCTAATGAAAAGGGAAGTGTGTTTGGCTCCCAAAATGCTTTAGATTTTTTTGGGGCTAAAGTCTGCTGATGGCTGATATCACTCAGCTGGTCCATGCTCTGGAGAGATCCCAACTTTAATGTCGGGATCCACCCAGATGCCTGAGCGGCAGCTGACTCAGCCTCTCAGCACGCTGCTGAGAGGCTGAGCCAGCTTCTCTCACTCCCTCCACAGCCCAGCATTCTAGTGAGCACTGGAGGGGGAGAGCAGAGAGCTACTGAATGACAGTCACTTATTCTCTGCTCACTGAAGACTGAGAACTGAACGATCAGCATTATTTGATTGCTCAGTTCTCAGTGTAGAGGCAGCAAGGGGGCAGATGCAGAATTGGATGGACGCTGCATATACCTAGGTGAGTAGAGAAACAAAATGTTACCCCAGCTCCACTGCCAATATAGAAGTCCACAAACGGTGATCTGGTGCTCTAGCCAGGACGTTCAGGCCCCATAAATACAATACTTGAATCAAAAAGGGCTGGCGACTCGGATGCTCTTGAATAAAAGTCCTTTATTGGTTACATGGGTACACGGGTACAGGCTATACGCTGATGCATTTCGGCTAAGAAGCCTTCATCAAAGCAGGTGAGTATGTCTGTTGTTTTGTTTAAATCCCACACCTATCTTTTGATTTCATCTTCTTCTGACTTCAAAGCTTTTCATTCTCCTAAATTTACTGAAATTGCAGGTGTAGCAGGTATTTGAATTTAGGGGAGGCACCTGGGTGGTAGTGTAACCCAGATGCATTGATTGTTAGGGAATCTGAGACCCTTTTATGGTTCTTGGAGGACTCTGGTGGTGGGAGGTTCCCTGCGGCCTGCAGGTGGCGCTGTCGCCCTGGGCCGGAGCTGAACACTCACCGCAAGACTGCATCCCTTTTTGTCCTTTCCTGGTGCTGGTACAGCGGGGCGGGAACTTGCTGTGACGCAAAGGGAGAGGAGATAAGAGGGGCGGACGAAGAAAGGATTTGACTCTGGGACACACACACAAAACCCAATAGTTCTGGCTTTCACCTCCAGTCCCCCCCGGAGGACATGGACTGTGGTGTATCGCATCCCTCCCCCCCAGTACTAAACCCCTAGACAAGACCAACAAGCCGAGAATGAGAAGGGGTGAGAGGGGTGAGGTCGCTACACAGGTAAATGGAAGCTCTCAACTTTGCCCAGCCCAAGTAAATATGACCAGATCATTCACCTAATACCATACCTTCTTAGACCCAATCTGTATGAATAATATGGTGATTTGCTAACTTTACAAGATAAATTTACCTCACCAAGATAACAGAGAAGCAGAATCCAGTGTAATTTTAAGGCATACAGCTTTTGAGACTACAGAGGATGTTTTTCGCTTTTAAACACAGAGAGGTATAGTAGTACTTATCAAGCACAAATATAAACAATGAAGCTGTGTGTTTGTGGCAACACAACAACAAAGAATTACCTGAAAATTTACAGCATACCCATTCAGGGATCCTCCATTGCATTGACATTTTTTATATATCTAGGAGACAGCATGAGAAAAGGTTTATACTTTTCTTTATGGCCCCCTAGCTATGTATTGCCCATAGAGACATTCAGAAAAGAGCCAAGATAAAAATTGCACCTATTTACTGTTTCCTGTGTGAAGCCAATGGTTACCATTAAAATGATTCTAAAGGCAGAAGGTTTTTTTATCTTAAAGCATTCTTTGCATTAAAGTAAAAAACTTTCTGGGTGTAACCCCTCCCCAGCCCCCTTAGGCTGGGTTCACATATGTGCAGCTGCGGGTTCGTGCATGGGGTCCAGTGCGTGTCTGTTCACCTGTTCAATTGAGATTTGGGTCTGAATTTTTGCCTGAATTTGCACCTGAACCGGACCCAAACATGCACAAGACCCTCCTGTAATCCGGACCGCAGGCACCAATTGAGAGCCGGTCACACTCGCCTGTCATGCAAATTTAATGTGGGAAAACAGGCACCCAATTCGCATATATGTGAATTCAGCCTTATATTTACCTTATAGTCCCATCTCGATCCAGCGATGTGCAAAAGAGCAGTGGCTCTCCTGGGTTTTTCTCTCCTCAATGGCTTACACAGCGTTGGCTCCTGCTGCTATCAATCACGGCCAGTGAGCCAATTAGTAGGAGGAGGGGCGGAGTGGAGTCGACAATGTCCATTCACAGGAATGCACCTCAGGAGTGAGTCAGCTCAAGTGCCACCATAGCAAGAGGCTTGCTATTTGGGGCACTCAGTAGGGGGGTGGAGCCAGGTCCGCCGGTGGGGGACCCAAAAAGAAGAGGATTGGTATATACACTCACCGGCCACTTTATTAGATACACCATGTTAGTACTGGGTTGGACCCCCTTTTGCCTTCAGAACTACCTTAATTCTTCATGGCATAGATTCAACAAGGTGTGGAAACATTCTTCAGAGATTTTGGTCCATAGTGACATGTTAGCATCACGCAGTTGATGCAGATTTGTTGATTGTACATCCATGATGCAATTCACCACACCACATCCCAAAGGTGCTCTATTGGATTAAATGAATAAACAAAACGCAGCACTGAGAAACTTAGTAGTGTACACACCACTACAAAAATATAAAAATACCAAAAAATTAAATATACAGTGCAAATAGCATAATCATGCGACACAGTGCAAAAACATGCATAAATATCAAAAATTGTGATAAACAATAAATCCTAAAGAATGAATATATATTGACACACAAGTCCTTGTATAAATATTCTTTAAGTGCTCCAGTGCATATAATGAATAATTCCAAAGTGCTTCAGTGCATGTGATATTCAAATAGCAGCATTCCTGGAATGATAAGTATTACAGTTCATAAAACCACACTGCCCAGTGAGTGATCCAAAAAGCTGTATCAGAGTGCTGTCACACAGGTGCACCCAGTAGTGTATTTTGGTTTTGTGCTTCCCTAGGCCTGACTAAACTCGTGCACCCCCTAATTTAAATACGACCCACCCCTTCCTGTCAAGGTCCTGAAATTTTCGAGTGGGGACACTAGTTCTGAGGGCCTGGGGGGGGGGGGGGTGGCGGCAATATATTCCCTTAATTTGCATAGATTTCCTCTCACTTGACTGTTCGGCTATGGGGCAGGAAGTGAAGGGAAATCTCTGCAATGGGACAGGGATGGTAAAAAATAAACTGACAGGGGCTATAACCCTCCCTTACTTTATCCAAAATGAAAAAAAAAGCATTGCCTATAGTTCTACTTTAAGCACAAATTCCAGATAATTTTATGGAGAGGACTAAGAAGATATAAATATGCAAATAGTGCAGTAGAAAACATATAGCACAGTGAGGAAGGTTTGTGGTCCATGATGATAGGACAGTCAAAATTAGAAGCAGCGCCCCCCCCCCACCACTTGCGGAATGCCGGTCGCCCACATACCGGAAGCAGTGCGGCCGCTTTATGGGGGGCGCTAGACTAATTTGCCTCTCAGCCCAGTCCACCCAATAAGACTGGCGCTACAGTGTAGTGCAAGCCGGCGGGGACTCTTTCCGTGCTGCCCCCCTGCAAAGTGCTGCCCTAGGCCTGGGCCTTGTTGGCCTAGGCCAGCATACAGCATTGGGTGCACCCCCAAGGTAATGGACACTCACCTCAGAGCGTGCAACCTTGCAGCTAAGCTTGGTCTGTGCACACTCATGAACCACACCTGGGTTCTATTGGGCAATCCTGGGATCCAGGTCTCCTTAGTATATGTTCCAGATCATAGAAGATAGAAAAAACTTGGATGGTGCAAGTAAAGTTTTTAAAGTTTTATTAAATAAAGAAATCCCCTGCCGGGGTACTCACGCAGCGTAGGTGCAGTAGTGCACCACTCTAAAACAGGCCCGTAAATGATGTACAGAGATTGGGATATGGTAAAGTCCTCCTTAGCCTCACACAGACTCTCCTGCCGTCCTGTCCCCTCCCCTACGCGCCTCGATACAGGGGGTGTCGTATCTTCTTAAGGGGGAAATTTGATTGGACAGTAAGAATGTCACTCTAATATAGTATGTCGGCAGACATTTTGCTGAAGACCGCAGACACTCTAGTTATAATCAATAGACCGCAGTGCATGTATTGCATAGGAAATAGCTATTAGGATACAAATGCAGCCAAATAGCTATTACATGCATCTTCACTTACTGACATTATGCCAGAGCCCTACGATGTCCTACTTAACCCATAAAGACTGCCGCAATCATGGTCAGACATTATAAACAGGACGGCAGTGGAGGAAATTCACAACATACCCCTTGGTGCAAACGTATTCATGGAAAATGTGCAACTTAATGACTGTATATGATGCAATCCGATATACTAACCAATATTAAATATGTGCAACGCCTGGGATCAATAAATACATAGCAAAAAATTTAAATATATATATATATATATATATATATATATATATACTCATATAAAGGCAGGTAACAAATACCAAAAAAATCCTAATCACAATGGATGCCTACTACTGTCCAAATAAATGAATACTATCTATATGACAGTAAGAGTATATGAATAAAATCAATATAAATGATACAGACATATTTAAAAACGAATTTTATGTATAAAAAGCACTATAAAAAATGTAATACTGAAGTGTTGGATACCAAGTGATATTAAACACGCCATGTATAAAAAAATATATATTAAAATATGTGTATATGATATATTAAAAATAGGACATAATATATGTAGCGGTCCTGCCCCAGCTTCTCCCCTCTGTTCACGGCTGGTTCTACTCGTCTAGGGGTATCTGGGAGAAGGGGGAAAGATGTACACCACCAGCTCGGCTCTCTGATGTAGGATGCAGAGATATGAGCTATACCAATTACCCTCGGGTCTGCGTTTTAGGCCGGAACCTCAGCTTCTCCTGTGGAGAATGATTGTCACTGTCACTGACAGGGACACTTAGCTTCCACTAACACGAGTTCCACACCAAGAAAAGTCCAACACTGTTTTATTGATTTGAAACTGGTTGACTTTTAAAAGAACAGACAAGGTGTAGGGAAGAGTAGGTCCAGGCACAACTGATGAATTAAAGTTACTCCTGTTCCGTTTAGTGCAAACAGGCTTGGCGCACTGTCGCTGTCACCGACCATGAATTTGGTCACTGCCACTGACCTGGGTGAACGTTGAGGCCCCTGCCACAGGCCTTGGATGAGGCCTGCCACTGACCTGAGGAAGATGGGTCCCTGCCACAGACCATGAGAACATGAAGTACCTTCTTTAGAACCAACGACCCCTGTCAGAGGAAGACATCCATCCGGACAGTCACCAGAGGCCTCCACCGGCACCAGCAAATGCTGCGCTGGCTCTACGGGGAGGTCACGTCTCCGGTCCCTTACGCCCAGGATTCAGGCACCCAATACCGGGGGCACCTTAGGAATGTTTAACCCTCGCGGGACCCAGTCAAAGGTACTGAGGGTGCCTGGGATGGAACTCGACCCCACACGCCCAGGCCAAGGGCGCCTGGGCACAGACGAACCGCAGCAGCCTCCAGGCCGAAGGTGCCTGGGAAATGGACCTCATGCGCAAGATGTCTGCCCCCTTTATTTCCCCTCCCAGCAGGCACAGTGGGTTCCCCGCCCCGCCGTACTACTGCCGCGAAAGGGGAAAAAGGGCACGGCTCTAGAATGGTAGTTCAACCCCGGTCCCAGGTAACAGCGCCACCCAGGGACCGCAGGGAACATGACACCATTCATACCTCCCACACTCCAAAGTGTCCATAAATCCCTAAAAATGAACGTATCTGAGCCATCTATTGCCCAGATACACCCCACTAAATTTAACACATATATAAACATATTTTGAATTATGGGTACTGATATATAATGTAGATGGGATCACTAATAAGCCAGATTGGATTGAGATCTGGTGACTGTGGAGGCATTTGGAGTACAGTGACCTCATTGTCATGTTTAAGAAACCAGTTTGAGATGATTTGAGCTTTTTTTTACCTGGTGCATTATCCTGCTGGAAGGAGCCATGAGAAGATGGGTACACTGTAGTCATAAAGGGATGAACATGGTCAGAAACAATACTCAGGCCGTGGCATTTAAATAATGCTCAGATGGTACTAAGGGGCCCAAAGCGTACCAAGAAAATATCCCCCACACCATTACACTACTACAACCAGCCTGAACAGTTAATACAAGGCAGGATGGATCCATGGTTTCATGTTGTTTACACCAAATTCTGACCCTTCCATCTGAATTTCGCAGCTGAAATCGAAACTCATCAGACCAGGCAATGTTTTTCCAATCTTCTATTTCCAATTTTGGTGAGCCTGTGCGAATTGTAGCCTCAGTTTCCTGTTCTTAGCTGACAGGAGTGGCACCCGGTGTGCTCTTCTGCTTCTAAAGCCCATCTTCTTCAAGGTTCGAGGTGTTGTGCATTCAGAGATGGTATTCTGCATATCTTGGTTGTAACGAATGGTTATTTGTGTTACTGTTGCCTTTCTATCCTCATGAACCAGTCTGCACATTCTCCTCTGATCTCTAACATTTTTTTTTTTTTTTTTACCAACAAAAATAATTTTATTGATTCAAAGGTGGTACACAGCTATATACATCAACACATTGATCAACACGTCCATGTACATGACCAATTGAAACAGGGCAAGATTAAATCTACAGCATCACAATACTTCTTATCCAATAACATTGCAGCTATAAGCGGATTTTCAACCCCACATTTAGCCAAACAACCTGTCCGCGACCAGGTCCACCGGGGTGAGCCCCGGTGTATCCAGCCACGGCGCCAAAAGATTCTCATATTTCTGCATACTCCCCCTGTGCTGGTAAATGAGTCTTTTCCATACGTAGCATATCCCCTATCTTACATATCCATTCCCTCGAAGTTGGGGGCGTTTCGGATTTCTAATATAGCATAATCAACCTTCTGGCTTGAAACATCACCCTCCCAACTGCCTCCCTGGTGTGTACGTCCGGCACATACTCCTCCACCACCCCCAAGAGGCCTATCTTGGGATCTACCGGTAGAGATGTCCCGAACACACTCATCACCTCGTTTCAATACAAATGTAGTTTGGGGCAACGCCACAGGAGGTGAATAAGATCCCCATGATCACGCCTACATCTGGTACATGTATCCTCAGTCTGCAACCCCATCAACCTCAGCCTATGCGGCGTATAGTACACCCTCAGGATAATATACAATTGAGTGAGCTATTGGGCCACATTCAGAGAGCATACACTTACCCCCTGAAATATCTCCTCCCATTCCTACCCATCCATTTGTCCCACGTCCTTCTCCCATCTCTCCCTCACCTTCAGGGGATGCTGCCCCAGGAAGTATTTTAAAAGGATACTATAGCTTTGAGAAATAAATCCCTTCGAGATCACAGCATCCCCAATGAGGCCAAACACTGGGGTTGGTGACAAGCACCACTCAGAAGACCTACTCTGCGCCCTAACTGCATGCTGAAGCTGCAGATACTGGAAGAACATTGAGGACGGCAGGCCAAACTCCGCCTGCAAATCCGCGAATGTCCGAAGAGTGCCATTTTTAAAAACATGTTTAACATGGGTAATCCCGTATGTTATCCATCTAGCCCCTCCCTGCAACTTGGCCAGTTCCGTATAAGTATCATTATTCCAAAGAGGACTATATTCAGTGTATCCCTCGGCCTGCTGTATGTATTTACATTTGTTCCAAATTTTCTGGATAAGGTTATACATGGGATATTTCTTGTTCGGCCTTGCGAATGCCAAGGCTTCCAGTGCCACGGGAATGGGACCTGCGTCTGCCATGCGGAGCATGAGTGCCTGGGAAGAGCCAGCCGGCTCGGTCCCAAAACACCCCACCAGGTGCTGTAGCTGGGCTGCCAGGTAGTACAACCACGGATTGGGCAATGCCAACCCGCCGTCGTCCTTAGGCCGTTGGAGATGTTCTAGTTTTATCCTCGGGGGTTTATTCTTCCATATTAGAGCGCGAAAGATGGAGTTAACCATTCGAAAAGTTTTCAAAGGGATCACCACCGGGACATTGTGAAGGCAGTAAAGTAATTGAGGCATAAGGATCATTTTCACTAAATTTACTTTACCCGCCACCGATATGTGAAGGCCGTTCCACGTCCTGATTCTGTCTCTAAACCTCTGAAGCAGGGGCGAAATGTTCAACCGGCCAAAGTCCCTTGGGTTGGAGGTAACCTGAATCCCCAAGTATTTAAAGGAGGTTGTGACTGGAATAGGGCACGACGAAGCCACTGTCTGCGTGGCGTCACTGTCTAACAGCAACAGAGCGGACTTCGACCAGTTAATCTGTAACCCCGAGTAAACCCCGAATTTTGTAATGGTTGCCATGGCCTCCCGCAGGGATTTGTCAGTATCTCCCAGCATAAGCAGTGTGTAGTCCGCGTAAAGCATTATCTTCGCCTGCAAGGGGCCATAGCAAAATCCCACAATGTGCTCATTAGCCCTTATCTCAATGGCCAGGGGTTCAATAGCCAATGTGTAGAGCAGAGGGGACAGTGGGCAACCTTGCCTCGTCCCCCTCCTCAACGCAAAGTCATGTGACAGAAAACCGAAGGCCCGGATGGCGGCCTCAGGTCCACTGTACAAAAGGCGCACCCACGCTATATATGTGTCACCGAATCCAAAGCGCTCCAATACCGCCCATAAATATTCCCAGTCAATACTGTCAAATGCCTTAGTGGCATCTAGGGACAGCAGAGCCCTGCTCCCCGCATTATCTGCGTCTGACTGCATATTTAAGAATAACCGCCGCAGGTTAATGACCGTGGATTTGTTTGGCATAAATCCTGCCTGATCGCCGTGTATGAGGGAGGCTATAACCTTATTAAGCCGCATTGCTAGTACTTTCGCCAGAATTTTAATATCGCATTGTAACAACGAAATTGGCCTGTATAATCCTGGGTCAACCGGGTCCTTACCCGGTTTAAGGATTAGGACAATATTTGCTTTCGCCATAGATGGTGGAAGTTCTCCCGCCTCCAGCGCTGCGTTAAACACCCGCAACAAGTGTGGTAGCAATACCTCCGCATGTTGCTTGTATACTTCCATGGGGATCCCGTCCTCCCCCGGTGCCTTACAATTAGGGAACAGCCCCACCGCCTCCTGCAGTTCCTCCACTATGAGTGGTGCGTCCAACCCCTCCCTCTGTCCTGCGGTAAGCCTAGGAAAGGTCAACCCTGTTAAGTACTGCTCCAGATCCACCTGGTCATAGGCGGCTCCGGGGCAGTACAGCTCCTCATAAAACCTCGCCAACTCCTGCATAATAAGTTCGGGTGATCGGACAAGTGGTCCAACTTTGGATTTTATGGCCCCTATGGTCGGGGACCTCTGTTGTGAATTCGCTATTCTAGCCAGCATATGCCCAGTTTTCTCCCCTTCCTCAAAAAATGCCTGTTTGGTAAAAAAAACTTTTTTTCTCGGCAGTTGAGGAGAGCACCCGCTCATACGCTGACTGAGCAGCCTGCCACTCCTCCCTAGCCGAATCAGAGGGGTCCAGGACAAAGCGCTGCTCAAGCTCCTTCACCCTATTCTCTAGTTCCGCCACAAGAGCAGATGACTCCCTTTTCACTTTAGTCATTTCAGTGGTCAACACCCTTCTCAAAAATGCCTTAAAGTCCTCCCACTGCTACATACAAGTACCCTCGGGGTTCCGAGCATTGAAAAACCCACACATGCTCTCTTCTATAGTTTCAGGGGATTTAAACAATTTCAGCCAGAACGCATTAAATTTCCACTGGGCTTTTGGGAGTGCAACTGGTCGGGAAACAACCAGGTGCACTATCAATGGGGAATGATCAGACACACTACGGGGCCTATATTCCATTGTGGACACATATTGGAGCATGTGTGTGTTTCCCACCCCCAAGTCTATCCTAGACAGGCTGCCATGCGATTTGGAGAAACAGGAAAACTGTTGTGTCCCTGGGTGACGATGTCGCCAGATATTCACCCAGCCCACCTCTTGCAACAACCGCGCCAGGGGGGTACCCCCGGAGAGGGCAGAGGCTCCTACAGCCGGGTGTCTATCCAGCGAGAGGTCCAAACAACAGTTAAAGTCCCCTATCACCAGAAGCGGTACCTCCGGCCTACCATCCAAATAGGATATCAAGGCCCTCAGCACCACCGCCGTGAAAGGGGGGGGACATATACTCCAGCAATTACACATATTAAGGCGCCCAATCTGCAATGGAGAAACCCAAATCGACCATCAGGATCAATGAGACTGTCCATCTCTTGGTAGTCCAAGGAGTTGTGAATCAAAACACTCACCCCTCTCGAGTAAGAGGTGTGAGTAGAGTGGTAAGCTTTGTTCACCCAGTTATACTGTATACACCTCACAGTCTCCCCCGTCAAATGTGTTTCCTGGAAGCAAAATATCCCTGGTTGATATCCCTGGTTGAAATTTTTTAAGGCACATGCGTTTCATGGTTCTCTTAAGGGGGGAATGGAGTCCCCTCACATTACATGAAACTATAGGAATCCCCGCCATTCAAAAAAGTTAAACATATACACAAGCATGTTAAACACCCCCAGGCCTGGGAGTCTGGCAATCTTCGAACAAGTGCACAAGTCATGAAGTAGTGTACATGGGCTGGTCATATTGCCCATCATAGAAAAATTGCTGATAAACCACCCACCGAGAAAATTAAAAAGAAATTGTCCTGCCAACTGGGCAGGACAACCATGGTCCCCTGGAAACGCACCCAGGGGGTCTCTCAAGTACACATTATTAAAATCAACGCTGATGATGTCTGAAGCTCTCGTCTTGATATGTTGCAGGATAATGTCCCTCAGCCAGGGTTCATCCGGATAGGTTCAGTACAAAGTTTCCATAGTAGATCAAAGCACCTCAGGAGCCATGTTAAGGTTGGGCCTCCTCCATGTGCCAGCATACCCCCATCAGTCCTCCTCACCATTCTTATCAAGCCGCCTCAGGGCCTGTTCATTGCGTTCCAGCCAGTTATTAGCATCTTTGGCCGACTCAAAGAATTGCGCCTGCCCACTCACGATCACCCGCAGCTTGGCCGGGTACAACATGGCATATGAGAGCTGCAACTGACGGAGTCTGCGTTTCACATCAAAGAACTTCGCCCGGAGCCTTTGCACCTCAGCGGAGAAATCAGGATAGAAAGATACTCTGGCTCCATTATGTTGTATGTTGGCCCTCTCCCGTGCGAGCCTGAGCACCGTTTCTCTATCTCGATAGTGCAGTAATCTTGCTAGTATTGGCCTGGGGGGCCCCCCAGGCTGAGAGGGGCGAGCCGGCACCCTGTGGGCGCGCTCCACTGCGAACAGGGGAGAAAAGGCATTTTTCACAAATATGTCCAGCAGCCAACACTCCACATACGCTGTGGGGTCCCTGCCCTCCACCTTCTCAGGAAGCCCCACAATGCGAATGTTATTTCTCCTGAGGCGGTTCTCAAAGTCCTCTGCTCTGTCCATAGCCTCCCTTGCAAGTTGATAAGCAGCGTTGGTATCTCTCTCAATGGGGGGTAAATGATCCTTTAAATTTCGTACCTGGGGGGTGTGTATGATATGCATGTAAAGTGGCGCATGTTTCCCGTGCTTAGAACTGTCCCTGCACAAAGTGTCATTTTTGAAGGAAAAAAAGTCATTTAAAACTCACGCGCGGCTATAATGAATTGTCGGCTTTTATCAATACATAGAAAAGTCATTGATAAAAAAAAAAAGTGTGGGGGTTCCCTCAAATTCAATTACCAGGCCCTTTAGGTCTGGAATGGATATTAAGGGGAACCCCGCCGCAAATTAAAAAAAAAATGGCATGGGGTTCCCCCTAAATATCCATACCAGGCCCTTGAGATCTGGCATGGATTTTAAGGGGAACTCCACCCCAAATTTAAAAAAAAATGGCGTGGAGTCCCCCCAAAAATCCATACCAGACCCTTATCCGAGCGCGCAACCTGGTTAGCTGCAGGGGAAGAGGGGGGGGACGAGAGAGCGGCCCCCCTCCCTCCTGAACCGTACCAGGCCACATGCCCTCAACATGGGGGGGATGTCCCCATGTTGATGGGGACAAGGGCCTCATCCCCACAACCCTTGCCCGGTGGTTGTGGGGGTCTGCGGGCGGGGGGCTTATCGGAATCTGGAGGACCCCTTTAACAAAGGGGACCCCCAGATCCCGCCCCCCCCATGTGAATTGGTAAGGGGTACATTGTACCCCTACCATTTCACGAAGAAAGTGTCAAAAAATGTAAATAAAAACACACAAACACCTTGGAAAAGTCCTTTATTAAAAAATAAAAAAAATGATAAAAATAAAAAAAACATTCCAGCCATGAAATCCAGTGTCCCGCGGCGATCCCGATGTCCAGTGCTGTCCGTCATTGGTTGTGCCTGTGCGGACCTGATGGGGAACTTCCTCCGCTGTGTTTTAAATGTATAGACCCGCCCCTTCTAAAGTTCCCCATCAGGTCCGCTCAGCGGACCAGATGCGGAACATGAGAAGGGGCGGGTCTATTCATGTATTACACAGCGAACAAAGTTCCCCATCAGGTTTGCCCCCTCGGTATGTCCGACCCCGCCTACGTCATTGGCCTGAGCGGGGAACTTCCTTCACTGTGTAATTTAAATTAGGTCCGCACAGGCACAACCAATGACGGACAGCGCTGGACATCGGGATCGCCGCGAAACACTGGATTTCATCGCTGGAATGTTTTTTTTTTATTATTATTTTTTTATTTTTTTAATAAAGGTCTGTGCTGTGCCCACATGTGGTGTGGTGTGCCCACTGTGTAATGTACAATGCCCATCGTGTAATGTGCTGTGCCCACCATTTAATGCGGAGTGGTGAAAAAAGGTAAGAGTAAGAAGACTAAGTAAAGAGAGGGGTCTATTCTATGGTGGACATGCCCTGGTCTGCTCTAAAGGGGGATCTATATGGGGGACCCTGGCCTGCGCTTTATGTGATAATGAACGACTATGCCCCTCCCCTTCATGACAATTTCAAAAAGGGGCGGAGAATGGGTGACCTTAAAATGATGCCTCCTCCTGAAAAAATGTCTGTGGATGCCCATGCCTCTATAGCTGATGGCTTATGGCCACATGAGTCTAGAGCTGATGATTTATGATCACAGGACTATATAGCTGGTGACGTATGGTCACAGGACTCTGTAGCTGATGACTTATGGTCACAGGCCACAATACTTTCATATGATGCCGAATGCAGATGAAGCCAAGTCTAGTAGTAATCTATCTAACTGTAAAACATAGCGATAATTGATAAGACAACTATACCAATTAGATACTTCAGCCTTTGTGCTACTCTTTATTTACCTATCCCAGCATAACCATATCTTTAAATGAACATTTAAGTATAGGTCCTCTTTGAAAACATTATACTAAGTACTATATTTAGCTTCTTCCAAAATACTACTATCCTTTTGCTCATCTTTTTATTTCACTTATGAAGTTTTTCCAGCAGCAACATCAGAGGGTGACTAAGCCTACGTTATAATAGAAAAAACAGAGAAAGCTTCATTTTGTTTGATGTCAGACTTTAACATTTTCTTTGACAGAGTCTATCAAAGCGTGTTGGCAAATAACTGCTCAAGAGTCATTCTATCATGGGTGATAAACTAAGAAATTAAGCTACAGCAAATCAGTCAGCCATTATCTGTGAAACAATAAATCTAAATATCTCTTCTTCACAATTTCCTTGTACGTGTCTTGTCTAAACATCCATTGCTGTCCACTGATTTGATCAAATTTAATGGACAGTGCTAGCTGTAGCATTAAAGGTAATGCAATTACTATCATTATACTGCCTGTGGTCTTGTTACATAATATAAGATTTTCTTATTGCAGAATGTATTGTATGTGAGACAGTAATAAGACAGAGTTGTTGGAAGTTACCAGAAGCTATTTTCATGCACAGAAGCATATGGAAATTACATATTTTACTTATTTAAGGGCTGCTTTATAAAGCAGTGGTGTGACCTTGCAGCTCTTTGCTTTACAAATGTTCTCTGCAGTTCACTTGCTTCAGGAATGTAATGCAAGCAAAGTACAATTTATTTAAATGAATGGGGGGAAAAAAAATCTGGAGGAGAAGGAAAATGGTCACATCACTTGTGTCCATTCTTTCCACTATGGGAGTATTGTCTGCAGCATGAAGAAAACACTCCAACAGATAATGCTCCACATCATCCCTGAATTATATGATGTATGAGTAAACACAACAGTGTCCCACTGAAACCAGATATCCACTCTTAGTTTTAAATCAGCATATTATATTTGCCTGAAAGTTGCTACATGAGTATGACATGTTTGATATTTTCCCATTGATATCTGTCTGGTGCTTTTCATGTATGCCAGTGTGTTAAAGCGTAACTTTGTCTTAAAAATGGAAGTTCTAATTTGGCTACCTCCCCACCACCACATTTGGAGGATTTTTTTTTCTAAGGGCAGGTACCTTTTTTAATGGAAAAGGGGGAAAGTTCTTTAACCTCCCTGGCGGTATGATTCTGTCTGGAATTATGTACCAAAAGCGGTACAATTATTTTGCATGGAAATTTGGCGTTTTATATTGTAGGCCTGCAATTCTTAGTAATTACTTACTTAAACCTGACCAAACAAGAGTCTAGTAGACATCCCGGGTATGATAAAGTTTGAAACACAAAATCATAAATTATAATATAATAAATAACTATAAATAATTATAACAAATAGTAATGTAATTATAATAAAAATTATTCAATAATGTAATCAAATCAAAAACACTTAAATTTGCTCAGTTGCAGAATTGTCGCTGTCATTAGATTTAGTCTTTGATGACGAATTTCCCTACAAATCGCTATCGCTCAATTCTGCAAGTGATTCTAATTTATTATTGCTGTTTTCTAGCTGGTCTAAAACCACTTTTGACATAAAGGGACACTTTTTGGTTGCTTTGGACAATCTCCAGTTTCCAGGCAGAAAGAACAGTTTTTATAATATAAAAGTGCATGCAGGACACTGGACAGACCACTAGGGACAAAGGGTGTGTGTAATTATTTGATACAGTACTGTAATCAGTAAGATTACAGCATACTGTATCTATACTGTGTTTTTCACTTTTTGAATTTGTCGCCGAACTCCGCCCCCGTGCGCCGCAACGTCGCAGTGAACAGAGCTCGGCACCCGGCAGTGTGAATTGAGCGAGACACGGCTCACACACACTGCGGGGAGACATCGCAGGATCCAGGGAACAAGGTAAGTAACTCCCCCGGATGCAGCCCGAGTCTGGCTTGGGGTTACTGCTCTTAGCATGAAAAACTCAGACTCAGATGGGAATACCACTAAGGGGTTAAAAAGAGGCAAGATTCTGTGATGGACATCACTGCATGGGCTCAGGAATAATTCCAAAAATCACAGTCTTTGAACACAGTTTTGCCGTTCCATCCAAAAGTGCAAATTAAAGCTCTATCATGCAAACAAGAAGCCATATATGAACATTAACCTAGAAATGGTCTGTTGCAAAGTGGAAAACTGTTCTGTGGTCAAACAAATCAAAATTTGACATTCCTCTTGGCAACCATGGGCACCACATCCTCTAGACCAGGGATATGCATTTAGCGGACCTCCAGCTGTTGAAAAACTAGAAGTCCCATCATGCCTCTGCCTCTGGGTGTCATGCTTGTGGCTGTTAGAGTCTTGCTATGCCTCATGGCACTTGTAGTTCTGCAACAGCTGGAGGTCCGCTAATGGCATATCCCTGCTCTAGACTAAAGAGGAGAGGGACCTTCTGGCTTATTATCAGCGTTCCATTCAAAAGCCTGCTTCTCTAATGGTATGGTGGTGCATTAGTGTGTATGGCCTGGGCAGCTTAGACATTTGGAAAGACACCATCAATGCTGAAAGATATATCCAGGTTTTAGAGCAACATATGCTCCCATCCAGATGCCTTTTTCCAAACAAGGTCTTGCATATTTCAGTAGGACAATGCTAAACCGCATACTGCATCTATGATAACAGCATGCCTTCATAGTAGAAGAGTCCGGGTGCTTAATTGGCCTTCCTGTAGTCCAGACCTTTGACCAGTTGAAAATATTTGGCGCATCTTGAAATGAAAAATATGACAAAGAAGACACAGGACTGTTGAGCAGTTAGAATCAGGCAAGAATGGGATAACATTCCCCTCCCAAAACTCCAGCAACTGGTCTCCTCAGTTCCCAGATGTTTACAGATTGCTGAAGAAGAGGGGATACAACATTGTGGTAAACATGGCCCTATAATAACTTTTTTGAGACATTTTGCTGCCATCAATTTCAAAATTACCTTATTTTTTCTTAAAATGGAACATTTTATCAGTTTACACATTTGATAGGTTTTCTTTTTTATTTTTGTGAATAAAATATGGGTTTATGAGATTTGCAAATCAACGCACCCTGTTTATATGTAGATTTTACACAGCGTCTTAATTTTTTTGGAATTGGGGTTGTAAAAATTTTTTTTAAATGAGACATTATGCAAATAACGCTAAAATATAAAAAACAGAAAAAAACATAAATACAAAGAATATTAATCGAAATCAACAAAACTACCTGCATGCAACCAAAAACGCACACCTTTTTAATAAAAGAATAAAAAGTAGATATTTTTTCAAGCAATTTTCATGAACAAATATTTTAATGCACATTTCAGTGAAATTGTGCATTAAATTCCTTACTCGATATATGGGCAGGTTCTTCCTATTAGTACTTGTTTAGTAGTGCAGCACAATGATTCTGCTTTCCTATGCTTCTCTCACATTGCAGCCCTGCTCTCTGTCCTACATATGTCTTTGGTTTATTGGAGATCTGTCACAAGCCATGAAAAGAAAGTGATTGTGTGCATCACTGATCTGGTTTGTTAAGCAGTGTGTCCTCAGTGCTACTACACAGAAATTCACAGCTGGTACTGGGGAATGGGGAGGAGAGACACATCTGTTACCTTTTGTATATGTTTTCATATCTCAATTTTTATAAAACAACCATATTAATGCCCATGTACCTCTGTCACATATGTTATTTTATAATGTAACTGCTCTTTTTGCTTGAGAATATTCAGCTAATGCTGTTTACATACAGTATCTAAAGTCCTGTCACTTTCATTTCATATGTCCACATATTTATCACAGAAGGCACAATGTTTTTTATGAAAACAAACAGATTTCTTGAGTTAGCAACAATTAATGAGTATCCTGTTCTTGACATTCTATCTTCAGATATATTGTTGCAATGCGTTTCCTGGGCATTTCACAGGAGACTTGGGTTACTGTATTCTAATGATGCACAGAATACACTCTGTTATGCTATATGCTCAGTTCACCATGATAAGAATACTTAACCACTTAAGGAACGCCGCACGACGATATACGTCGACAGAATGGCACGGACAGGCACAAGGGCGTACAGGTACGTCCCCTTTAAGAACCCATCCATGGGTCTTGCGCACGCCACCGGCAGCGCGCTCGCGACCCGGTCCAAAGCTCCATGACCGCGCCCACGGGACCCGCGGACCCGATTGCCGCCGGTGTCCCGCGATAGGGTCATAGAGCTGAAGAACGGAGAGGTAAGTGTAAACAAACCTTTCCCCGTTCTTCCTAGTGGCATGTCAGTGATCATCTGTTCCCTGTCATAGGGAACGACGATCAGTGATGTCACACACAAAGCCACGCCCCCCTACAGTAAAAATCACTCATTAGGTCACACTTAACCCCTACAGCACCACCTAGAGGTTAAACCCTTCACTGCCAGTGTCATTTTCACAGTAATCAGTGCATTTTTATAGCACTGATCGCTGTAAAAATTACAATGGTCCCAAAAATGTGTCAAAAGTGTTCGATGTGTCCGCCATAATATCGCAGTCACGATAAAAATCGCTGATCGCTGCCATTACTAGTAAAAAAAATTAAAATTATTAATAAAAATGCCATAAAACTACCCCCTATTTTGTAGACGCTATAACTTTTGCGCAAACCAATCAATAAATATTATTGCGAGGAACTGAGGAAAAAATATGTTTTTTTATATATTTTTTGGGGATATTTATTATAGCAAAAAGTAAAAAATATGTCATTTTTTTCAAAATTGTCGCTCTATTTTTGTTTATAGCGCAAAAAATAAAAACCGCAGAGGTGATCAAATACCACCAAAAGCAAGCTCTATTTGTGGTAAAAAAAGGACGTCAATTTTGTTTGGGAGCCACTTTTGCACGACTGTGTAATTGTCAGTTAAAGCGACGCAGTGCCGAATCGCAAAAAGGGGCCTGGTCCTTTAGCAACAAAATGGTCCGGGGCTCAATTGGTTAAAGTGTATTCCCTTTTTTTTTTTTATATGTGTCCATTAACATAGTATACCTTAAAAAAAAATGTAAAAAAATTCTGGTTACCTTTTTAAGTGCATTTTATTTGCTTAAAATTCTTAAATTCTTTGTAACGTTTAGGAGGGGGATGTGGGATAATGTTAAACAGTTAGCCCTGAGTTAACCCTGTCTTTACTGTGCTCTCAGTTCTTCAGTAGCGGCTTTAACTAGATTTGAACAGTGTCTGTCCTAACAAAAGATAAAAAAAATTGAAATCATCCTGCACTGTATGTTGACGAGGATTAGCTCAGTGTTAAGCCTTGTACACACTACTAATTCTGACAGCTCAGGTCGAGCCGATGTACTAACAATCCCATGTCAGTACAGCAATCTCTCCTGCTAAACTATTGTGTTCTTACAGGGGGACGCCCCCCCCCCCCCTGAAAGCACTGACCGGGAGCCGGACAGTAAACTTTTTTTGGTCATGAGCCTTCGTCAGAAGCCAGCAGAACAGCTGGCTTTTGTCGAACTGGCTGCCGTTCATACAACCCACTGGGTTGAACAAAGAAACTGACAACTTAGGTCGGAGCCGCTGTACTAACAATCCCATGTTAGTACAGAGATCTCCCCTGCTGAGCTATTCTTTTGTGACAGGGGGATAACCCCCCACCAGAACACTCTGGTCAGCGCTCTCAGCCAGTGGCTGAGAGCGCTGATCTGGAGCTGGTCGGCAGACATTTTTTCGATCATGAGTCTGTGACAGAAGTCGGCAGAACAGCTGGCTTCTGGCAGAACAGCTGGCTTCTGTCAGACCGGCTGCCATACATACGGGCCGAATGTGGGCCGGTTTCTATTGAACCGGCTGACACTGGGCGACACTCAGCACGTGTGTACTAGGCTTAAAGCGGAGCTCCACCCCAAAGGGAAAGTTCTGTCATTTTTTGGAGGGGGGGAGCAGGTACCTAGTTTTGACAGGTACCTGATCCCCACTTCTGCTTGAGCCGCCTTTTTGTAGCTGCTGACTTTTAATAAACACAAACATTTGTGGAACTCTGCTTTATGGCAGTGTAAGGCAGCCCATACATGCTTAATTATTTTTTTATTCAACCAGTGGGATCAGTGGAAAAAAAGATCAGATTCCCCTATTCACACACTCCTTGTGGATGGGGGAATTTTTCCATGTGTTATTATATTCTGATGGTGGGGAGACTTCCCCACCATCAGAATGCACTGAGTAATGCCGCTGGCTATAGCTGGCAGCACTGATCAAGAAAAATCTGACAGGGTAGTTGTACAGAAGTCGATTGACTTCTGTACAACCAGCCTACCCATGCTTGGTTTAAAATTCAGCCAGTCCTTGCTGAACCTAATGATTTTTGATCCATGTGACCGGCTTTGGGCTGTGCCGAAATTCTTAGAATCACCCATGACCACTTCTTCTTAAGCTTGCCATAGATAGATGATCGAAAATAAGCCAGTTCAGCAAGGACCAGATTGAGTTTTATCTATCTATGGCAGTTCCCTTTCGAGAGAAATCAATCTAATTATCGGCTTGTCTCAAATGGGAATGTTGCAAAATTTCCGTTTGATCAGTGAATGTAGCCAATTGGCAGCAGAGCCGATCAGTGTATTCTGACAGCAGAGGAGTCTTCACTGTCAGAATAGTGCAGCAGGGAGGATTCCTCCATTAACCACTTCCCGCCCAAGGACGTCGTATGATGTGATTGACTTTCAGTGGGGATATCTGAATGATGCCTGCAGCTACAGGCATCATTCAGATATCACTATTTTCAGCTGGCGATTCTGCGCACCATAAGAATGATCATAGCAGCAGTTCTGCCACTTGATCGTTCTTATAGGTGACGGGAGGGGACGTCCCTCCTCTCCCGCCACCATCCGGTGCTCCGTGCCATCGGGGACCCGGAGAAGCGATAGGCCGGCGCTGGATGGGAAGCATAGAGATTTATAGTGAGAAGATGGTCACCAGTCATCTTTATGACCGTCGGAGGCCCGGGCGCGTCGTTATGACATCACGCCCGGGTACCCGGAAGTAAACAAAGTCGCAATTGCGGCTGTCGGCATGAGATCGTGATTTTTTTTTCACGATCTCATGCTTTTCAGCCTGGAGGAGAGATGTGGGGTCTTATTGACCCTGCATCTCTCCATAAAGAGGACCTGTCACAATATATTCCTATTACAAGGGATGTTTACATTCATTGTAATAGGAATGAAAGTGATCAAAAAAATGTAAATGTAAAAAAAGTGCAAAAAAAATAAATAAATAAGTAAAATAAAAAAATAAAAATAAAAAATAAATATTTTAAATGCCCCTGTCCCCGGTAGCTCGCATTAAGAAGCGAACACACACGCAAGTCCCGCCCACATATGTAAACGCTGTTCAAACTACACATGTGAGGTATCGCCACGTGCGTTAGATTGTGATAAACAATTCTATCACTAGACCTCCTCTGTAACTCTAAACTGGTGACCTGTAAAAAAAAAAAAAAAAAGTGTCGCCTATGAAGATTTTTAAGTACTGAAGTTTGGCGCCATTCCATGAGTGTGTGCAATTTTAAAGCGTGACATGTTAGGTATCTATTTACTCAGCGTAAAATAATATTTCACATTATGCAAAAAAATTGGGCTAACTTTACTGTTTTGTTATTTTTTAATTCATGAAACCGTTTTTTTTGTTTTTTTTTTAAAAAGGCGTTTGAAAAATTATTGCGCAAATACCATGCGAGATAAAAAGTTGCAATGAACACCATTAATTTAAAAAAAAATGATTTCTCCATCTACACAGATGAAGGTGGATGAAAGAATTCCCCTGCCGGGAAATTGTATGCTTAGCAGCTGCAACTAATTGGCTGCAGCCACTGATCAAGAAACAGTTTCCAACATGTTCCTTCAAAAGAAGTCAATCAAATAATTGATTTCTGTTGAGGAGGGACAGCCAAACATTGTTTTAAAGTCTGGACCCCATTAAAGTGTAACTAAACACATCAATTTAATTGTTTCTCAAAACTGTTATATTCAAAGCATACCATGCAGTGGCGTCACTAGGGTTGGTGTCACCTGGTGCGGTATAACATGGTGTCACCCCCCCCCCAATAATTTTTTTCACCCTAATAACACTGCATATATTGGCAACAGTAGTGCCGTTAATAACTATCAATCAACTAGCAAATTTGAATAACAAAATCATATGAAAATAATATAAATCAAAGCTTAAACTGTTAAAGAACTGTATTTATTTTAACTTTAAACTTTACTGAATTAATAAATAAATAACACAAAAACAGGAACAAATATGAAAGCATTTAGTTAACATCTAAATCAAAACTTTGCTTTTCTAGCCTTGACAGCTGCAAAATTGTGAACAACATCATCAAAATCAATACATTTCGCTAGTTCACTTTCAACTGATAATATTGCAAGATCAGAAAGCCTTGCCTGTCCCATCGTTGAACGCAAATAGTTTTTTATCAGCTTCAACTTTGAAAAGCTCCTCTCACATGAAGCCACAGACACACAGATTGTCAGAAATATTTTTAGACATAGTGAAAGGGTTGGAAGAGATTCAATGAAGTCCCATTCTGCTATGAAGGTCAAAACTTGTAAAGCCGACCAATCTTTGACTTCTTCTAGGTTGATCTTGGCTGCTTTGAGATGTCTCCTCAGTCTGGGTATTTCCATTAACAGCTCACTCTCAGATATTTCGTCATAAAAAGTGGTCAGTTTTGGAATGGACACCTTTAATGTTTCTTCAGTTTCATATATGAGACTCTTTGCTTGAACAGCCTCAAACATGGCTGCAACTTCCATGATGGCTCTTAATCTGATCTGGAGTTCAGAATGGAAGCGATCAATGCACTCAAGCATTGCCCTCTTGTTCTCGTCTTGTAGACTTATGCCTCCAGCATCACGTGCCTGTTCCCCTGCCATCCTCTTCTTAAACCTGGCTCTTCTCTCTACGGCAATTCCATATTCTTTAGATTTTAAATGTGCCTGCTTAATTGCATGTTCCACTAGGTGACTGCGCTCTTCAAACAGAAAAAGTCTTAGTGTACTCCTGGAGAGTGGAGAGGAGGAGGAGGGCTGGGCACTGTGGGCAGCGACCGTCACACACAGCAGCCGCGCCGCCCGGGCGGAGAAAGTTGTGTGTGTGCTGCAGTGACGTGTCGTCACATCATCACAGTGCAGTGTGATGATGTGACAGGCTGAGTTGCTCGCTGGCTCTGTAGGGTAGGGAGGAGGATTGGAATTTAGGAATAGGAAGAATAAGGAGCCGGAGGACACACACCAGGCGCGGCAGCGGCGCTGGAGGTGTTGTTCCAGGCTTCCAGCCCAGCGGGGTGAAATTAATCAATGAATGGGTCAGCTGTAAAAAAAATAAAAAAAAATAAATAAATAAAAATAAAAAAAAAATAAATAAAAAAAAAAATAAAAAAAAAAAGGGAGGGTGTCACCCCTCTAGCGGGTGTCACCCGGGGGCGGACCGCACCCCCCGCACCCCCCTAGCAACGCCTCTGATACCATGAATGATAACTGTCACAGCTGCATTTCCTGTCAACTGAACTGTCAAGCCATCAAATGCCTGGTGTTGTAACTGATCAAATGTGCAGCATCAGGGCAACTGCAGATCAAACACAGACTAAGATGGCAGCTTTCTTGGCTGTAAAGTAAAGCAGGGTTTAGTTCCACTTTAAAAACATTTCTAGACCGGCGAAGTGCACATACGTTGCTGGGTTTTCGGTGGTTATTGCTGTCACAAGGATGTGTACATAAAAACATTTTTTTTAATGTAAAGCAACAGTGTAAAAATAAAAAGAATAAAATAAATTAATAATAATAAAAAAAAAGAAAAGTCCCCTCCGTCCCCCCATGCTCACGTCCAAAGGCGAACGCGTTGGTCCAGCATGAACAGAGATCTTCCCACCATGAACGTTAATGGGCAGTAATCCTTAGCACTAGACCTCCTCTGTACATCTAAAGTAGTAACCTGTAAAGGCTTTTAAAGCGTTGCCTATGGATAGTAAAATTTACATCGTTTGTCAATGTTGCAGGGGATGTGCGTAATTTTAAAGCATGACGTGTTTGGTATCTTTTTACTCGGTGTAACAGCATCTTTTATATTTTACAAAAAAATGGGGTTATGTATTTTTTTTTTTGCATTAAGATTCAAAAAAGTGCCTTTTCCCCCCAAAAAATTGCATTTGAAAAACCGTTGCGCAAATACCACTTGACATAAAAATTTGCAACAACCACCATTTTATTCTCTGGGGCCTTTGATTTAAAAAAGTATATAATGTTTTGGGTGTTCTAAGTAATTTTCCAGCAAAAACATGTTACATGTAAACAAAACATGCCAGAAAAGGACTGGTCTAGAAGTGGTTCAACTGTCAGAATTTTGATCAGTGCATGGCCAGCTTTTTTTACAAAAAAGTGACAGTTATTTTTAGTCCAATGATATTTGAAAATGACAGTCATCTGGCTAAAATCAAGATTATTTTCCTTGTGTTAGAGATTTGTGGATTGATCCTATTCCATTTTAAGATGCTGCTTTATTAACAATTGATGCACATCTAAACTCTAAAATAAAAATGTAATATATTGCAGCTTATCAGTAGTGATGAGCCGAACACCCCCGGGTTCGGTTCGCACCAGAACCCGCGAACGGACCGAAAGTTCGAACGAACATTAGAACCCTATTAAATACAATGGATGCGAACGTTCGAATTCTAAAGTGCTAATTATAACAACTATTATGCATGTTATTGTCATAAATAGGGTTTGGGAACCCGGGTTGTGCACCAGGGGACATGTATCAATGCAAAAAGAAGTTTTAAAAACGGTCGTTTTTCGGGAGCAGTCATTTTAATGATGCATAAAGTGAAAAAAAAAAAGTCAAATATTCCTTTAAATATCGTACCTGGGGGGTGTCTAAAGTATGCCTGTGAAGTGCCACGTGTTTCCCGTGTTTAGAACTGTCCCTGCACAAAATGACACTTCTAAAGGAAAAAAAAGCCACTTAAAACTGCTTGCGGCTTTAATGTAATGTCTGGTCCCGGTAATATGGATGAAATTCTTTAAGAAAAATGGCATAGCTACCCCATGACCCCCCCCCTACCCCAGCCCATTACCAGCCCCTTTGGGTCTTGTATGGATATTAAGGGGAACCCCGCACATAAAATAAAAAAGGCCCTATATACTCTGAACAGCCGTATACAGGCGGTGCATACAAGACAGGGACTGTAGGTTTGTTCTTATGTAGAATCTGTTTGTAATTTTGAACAGGTACATTGTTGAAGTGTAGCTCCAGCCCAAAAATCTATTTTTAAACTTTTTGGGAAACATAGGTAAGGGTTATCACCCCTGTAACATTTGTTTTGCTGTCTGTGCCCCTGTTCAGAACATTTCACCTCACTTTCCGTCCCAATGACAACTGTTTTTGAAATGTGGTGTTTTTCTTGAAACAAGGATTGCTGATAAAGCATCAGTACAGATGAGACCCCTTTCTCCCATATTTATTCTTACAGGAGAGAATTTTCCTTTCTAGGGGTAGATTTCCTCTCACTTCCTGTTGTCTTCTTTCGTTTGCAAGTAGGAGTCGTTTGTAAGTTGGATGTTTGAAAGTAGGGACCTGCCGTATATACTCTGCAGAAATAGGCCCCTTAGTTGTTGGTGTTGGCACAACACTGTAAGCACTCAGTTACTCTTGGTTGGTGCTGGAACGCCCTGCTGTCAACTATTATATCAGGAATTTTAATTACATATAATTGTTGAACAGTGGTAGTAAAAATTGGGGCTTTGATGGTGGTGCTGGTGCCACAACACTGTAAGCCCTGACAGTTACTCTTGGTGGGTGCAGCAATGGGCCCTGCTGTGAATTATTAGATCAAGAATTGTAATTACATGCCCCTTTTGAACAGGGGCTGAAAAATTGGGCCTTTCGTGGTGGTGGTGGTGGTGGCGTTGCCACAAGACTGTAAGCCCTCAGAGTTACTCTTGGTGGGTGCAGCAATGGACCCTGCTGTGAATTATTAGATCAAGAATTGTAATTGCATGCCCCTGTTGAACAGGGGCTGAAAAATTGGGCCTTAGGCACTGGTGGCACAACACTACAACCCCTCACAGATACTGTACTTGGAGCACAGCAATGAGCCCTGTTGCAAAGTATTGCTTCAAAAATTGTAATGACACGCCCCTGTTAAACAGGGGCTGAAAAATTGGGCCTTAGGCACTGGTGCCACAACACTCCAACCCCTCACAGATACTGTACTTGGAGCACAGCAATGAGCCCTATGGCAAATTATTGCTAAAAAAATTGTAATTACACGCCCCTGTAAAACAGGGGCTGAAAAATTGGGCCTTAGCCACTGGTGGCGGCACCCATAAACAAAAATGATCTTCCAAGCTATCATCATCAATCGTATCATTGAGGACTCGGAGGAGGAGGATAGCCAGTCAACATAACAGCACAGGCACTCAGCATCAGCATCAGTCTTGAAGGGATGTGACATGTTAAAATCAATTAGTCTGTTATATCAGCATCAGGTGTGTGGTAGCTGGTGGTGATCCAAGACTGGTTCATCTTGATGAAAGTCAGTCGATCAACCGAGTCGGTGGACAGGCGCACCCTGTGATCCGTGACAAATCCTCCAGCAGCACTGAATGTGCGTTCCGAAAGAACACTGGATGCAGGACAGGCCAGTAGCTCAATTGCATACTGTGCAAGCTCTGGCCAGTGATCCATCCTCAAGACCCAGTAAGCCAGAGGATTTTCGGTGGGAAAGGTGTCCAAGTCTGACCTTGCCCCTAGATATTCCTGCACCATGTTTATCAGACGCTGGCGATGGTTGCTGGAACCGATCATACTTTGGGGCTGCGGACTAAAGAATTGTCTGAACGCATCGGTCAGACGGCCACCTTCCCCACCGCTCCTTCTTTGACTGGCCGAAGCCTCAGCAACTCGTTGTCCAGGACCAGGAGTTTGTAACCTCCCAGTCTCTGGGAACGCGTTGCACAGACCTTTCTGCAAGGCCTCCCGGAGTTGTCTCATCCTCTGCTCCCTCTGCGACGGTAACATAAGGTCCGCAACCTTACCCTTGTACCGTGGATCAAGGAGAGTGGCCAGCCAGTAATGGTCCCTCTCCTTGATCCGAAGAATACGAGGATCCTTCCGCAGACTTTGCAGGATCAGGGAGGCCATGCAGCGTAGGTTTGCTGAGGCATTCGCTCCGGAGTCCTCTGGGTCACTAAGGACGACATGATCCGCAGCCACCTCCTCCCAGCCACGTACAAGTCCACTGGTTTCTTGGGACTGTAAATCATCCCTAAAAGACTGCTGCTGATGATGCTGAGTGCCAGCCTCCACCTCCATGCTGACACAATCCTCCTCCTCCTCCTCCTCCTCCTCCTCCTCCTCCTCTTCCTGTGCGATGGGTGGGACAGAAGGAACACTGTCTGGGTAAAGGGGGCCTTGAGAGGCAAGGAAGTCCTCCTCTTCCTGCCTCTGTTCTGCCTCAAGTGCCCTGTCCATTATTCCACGCAGCGTGTGCTCCAACAGGTGGACAAGAGGTACAGTGTCACTGATGCATGCACTGTCACTGCTCACCATCCTCGTGGCCTCCTCAAATGGTGCCAGGACAGTGCATGCATCCCTGATCATGCCCCACTGGCGTGGAGAAAAAAAACCAAGCTCCCCTGACCCTGTCCTGGTGCCGTAGTCGCACAGGTACTCATTGATGGCCCTCTGCTGCGTGTGCAGCCGCTGCAGCATGGCCAACGTTGAGTTCCACCTGGTGGGCATGTCACATATAAGGCGGTTCTTGGGCAGGTTCAACTCCTTTTGCAGCTCAGCCAGGCGAGCACTGGCATTATAAGATCTGCGGAAATGCACACAGACTTTCCTGGCCTGCCTCAGGACATCCTGTAAGCCCGGGTACCTGCCCAAGAACCGCTGCACCACCAGGTTAAGGACGTGAGCCACACAGGGCACATGGGTCAGTTGTCCCTGTCGGAGGGCGGAGAGGAGGTTGGTGCCATTGTCGCAAACCACCATTCCTGGCTTAAGCTGGCGTGGCGTCAACCACCTCTCGGCCTGGCCCTGCAGAGCAGACAGGACCTCTGCCCCAGTGTGGCTTCTGTCCCCCAAACACACCAGCGCAAGCACGGCATGGCATCTTTTTGCCTGCGTACTTGCGTAGCCCCGTGAACGGCTACGGAGCACCGCTGGTTCATAGGACAAACCACAGGAAGAGGCCATGGAGGAAGAAGAAGAGGAGGGGTGGAGGAGAGAGGTGTGTCACAACCAGTAGTAGCATTTTGGAGGCGTGGCGGTGGGACAACCTCCAACACTACTGCACCTTGTCCTGCATCCTTCCCAGCTGCCAAAAGAGTGACCCAATGGGCCGTGAAAGAAAGGTAACGTCCCTGTCCATGCCTGCTGGACCATGAGTCAGCGGTAATATGCACCTTACCGCTGACCGCCCTGTCCAGCGAGGCCAAGACATTGCCTTCCACATGCCGGTAGAGAGCCGGAATAGCCTTCCGTGAGAAAAAGTGGCGTTTGGGAACCTGCCACTGAGGAACCGCACATTGCACAAACTCACGGAAGGGGGCCGAGTCTACCAACTGAAAAGGCAGCAGTTGAAGCGCTAGCAATTTAGCCAAGCTAGCATTCAACCGCTGGGCATGTGGATGGCTGGGAGTGAACTTCTTTCGACGGTCCAGCAGCTGGGGCAGGGAAATTTGCCTGCTAGAATCGGACGTCGGTGTACTGCTAGCAGAGTGGCCGCAAGTACTTGGCTGTGACACACCTAATTCTACACCTTCATTCCTCTCAGTGCATGTTTCAGAGAGGACTGAAGTTATAGTGGGGTTGGAGATCCCAGCTGATGCGGTGCAAGGAGAGGTCCGCTTTGTTCTTTGGTGTGGGTCTTTGAGGTAGGCTTGCCAACGAGCTGCATGGCAGGTCAACATATGTCTGGTCAGGCATGTGGTACCCAAGCGGCTGATGTTTTGGCCACGCGATATACGCTTGAGACATATGTTGCAAACAGCAGCTGTGCGATCTGATGCACTAGCCTCAAAAAAGGCCCACACCAAAGAACTTTTTGAATGACGGGCAGAGGCACCAAAGGGCATCCTGCCTCGTTGGAGATGTGCCTCCTCCTCATCCTCCTCCTCCTCCTCTCTCCTATTAGGCACCCACGTGGAGTCAGTGACCTCATCATCACCTCCCTCCTCATCACTGGAGGCAATCTGGCAGTATGCTGCAGCTGCTGGAACATGACTGCCAGATTGGTGTCCTTCTTGAGCATCCCCTCTGTCTGCTCTCACGCTACTGCCTTCCTCTAGCTGGGTTTCATCATCAGACCCTTCGAAACGCTGGGCATCCTCCTGGAGCATGTACCCAACACTGTGCTGAAACAGTTCGGGGGACTCCTCAGGAGGAGGACATGGTGGGTCTAGGGAAGGAGTGACTGATGATGAGTCTGACATTGATACCAGGGAAGAGGACGCTTTGGCAGCTGCTTTTCCAGTACCCTGAGCCTGGGTGAGAGAGGATGAGGAGGAGGAGGAGGGCTTGGTCATCCACTCTACCAAGTCTTCGGCATGATGTGGCTCAACATGTCCAGCTGCCGAAAAGAAGGACAAGCGTGTCCCATGGCCATGTGCTGATGACAATGCACCGCGTCCACGACCAGCACTGTTGCCCCCAGACACAGAGCCTGCTTGCCCTCTTTTATTGCCTCCTGACTGTCTGCCTCTCCTTGTTTGCCTTCCAGACATTCTAATAGATGGCCTGCAGGGAGATGGGAAAAAAGCAAGAAGGGCTACCTTCAGGTGTCCTTCTCTGTCCCTTGAAACAAGGACTTTGACAGTGAAAGAAACTGACACACTCTCCCTACCTACAGTTTTCTGTCCCTAGAAATTTTTTTTTTTTAAAGCACAATTTAGCACAAGGAGAATTCACTCACTGTCCTTCCAGGTCCCTGGAAACAAGGACTTTGACAGTGAAAGAAACTGACACACTCTCCCTACCTACAGTTTTCTGTCCCTAGAAAAAATGTTTTTTTTAAGCACAATTTAGCACAAGGAGAATTACCTCACTGTCCTTCCAGGTCCCTGGAAACAAGGACTTTGACAGTGAAAGAAACTGACACACTCTCCCTACCTACAGTTTTCTGTCCCTAGAAAAAATGTTTTTTTTAAGCACAATTTAGCACAAGGAGAATTACCTCACTGTCCTTCCAGGTCCCTGGAAACAAGGACTTTGACAGTGAAAGAAACTGACACACTCTCCCTACCTACAGTTTTCTGTCCCTAGAAAAAATGTTTTTTTTAAGCACAATTTAGCACAAGGAGAATTACCTCACTGTCCTTCCAGGTCCCTGGAAACAAGGACTTTGACAGTGAAAGAAACTGACACACTCTCCCTACCTACAGTTTTCTGTCCCTAGAAAAAATGTTTTTTTTAAGCACAATATAGCACAAGGAGAATTCACTCACTGTCCTTCCAGGTCCCTGGAAACAAGGACTTTGACAGTGAAAGAAACTGACACACTCTCCCTACCTACAGTTTTCTGTCCCTAGAAAAAATGTTTTTTTTAAGCACAATTTAGCACAAGGAGAATTACCTCACTGTCCTTCCAGGTCCCTGGAAACAAGGACTTTGACAGTGAAAGAAACTGACACACTCTCCCTACCTACAGTTTTCTGTCCCTAGAAAAAATGTTTTTTTTAAGCACAATTTAGCACAAGGAGAATTACCTCACTGTCCTTCCAGGTCCCTGGAAACAAGGACTTTGACAGTGAAAGAAACTGACACACTCTCCCTACCTACAGTTTTCTGTCCCTAGAAAAAATGTTTTTTTTAACCACAATTTAGCACAAGGAGAATTACCTCACTGTCCTTCCAGGTCCCTGGAAACAAGGACTTTGACAGTGAAAGAAACTGACACACTCTCCCTACCTACAGTTTTCTGTCCCTAGAAAAAATGATTTTTTTAAGCACAATTTAGCACAAGGAGAATTACCTCACTGTCCTTCCAGGTCCCTGGAAACAAGGACTTTGACAGTGAAAGAAACTGACACACTCTCCCTACCTACAGTTTTCTGTCCCTAGAAAAAATGTTTTTTTTAAGCACAATTTAGCACAAGGAGAATTACCTCACTGTCCTTCCAGGTCCCTGGAAACAAGGACTTTGACAGTGAAAGAAACTGACACACTCTCCCTACCTACAGTTTTCTGTCCCTAGAAAAAATGTTTTTTTTAAGCACAATTTAGCACAAGGAGAATTACCTCACTGTCCTTCCAGGTCCCTGGAAACAAGGACTTTGACAGTGAAAGAAACTGACACACTCTCCCTACCTACAGTTTTCTGTCCCTAGAAAAAATGTTTTTTTTAAGCACAATTTAGCACAAGGAGAATTCACTCACTGTCCTTCCAGGTCCCTGGAAACAAGGACTTTGACAGTGAAAGAAACTGACACACTCTCCCTACCTACAGTTTTCTGTCCCTAGAAAAAATGTTTTTTTTAAGCACAATTTAGCACAAGGAGAATTACCTCACTGTCCTTCCAGGTCCCTGGAAACAAGGACTTTGACAGTGAAAGAAACTGACACACTCTCCCTACCTACAGTTTTCTGTCCCTAGAAAAAATGTTTTTTTAAGCACAATTTAGCACAAGGAGAATTACCTCACTGTCCTTCCAGGTCCCTGGAAACAAGGACTTTGGCAGTGAAAGAAACTGACACACTCTCCCTACCTACAGTTTTCTGTCCCTAGAAAAAATGTTTTTTTTAAGCACAATTTAGCACAAGGAGAATTACCTCACTGTCCTTCCAGGTCCCTGGAAACAAGGACTTTGACAGTGAAAGAAACTGACACACTCTCCCTACCTACAGTTTTCTGTCCCTAGAAAAAATGTTTTTTTTAAGCACAATTTAGCACAAGGAGAATTACCTCACTGTCCTTCCAGGTCCCTGGAAACAAGGACTTTGACAGTGAAAGAAACTGACACACTCTCCCTACCTACAGTTTTCTGTCCCTAGAAAAAATGTTTTTTTTAAGCACAATTTAGCACAAGGAGAATTACCTCACTGTCCTTCCAGGTCCCTGGAAACAAGGACTTTGACAGTGAAAGAAACTGACACACTCTCCCTACCTACAGTTTTCTGTCCCTAGAAAAAATGTTTTTTTTAAGCACAATTTAGCACAAGGAGAATTACCTCACTGTCCTTCCAGGTCCCTGGAAACAAGGACTTTGACAGTGAAAGAAACTGACACACTCTCCCTACCTACAGTTTTCTGTCCCTAGAAAAAATGTTTTTTTTAAGCACAATTTAGCACAAGGAGAATTACCTCACTGTCCTTCCAGGTCCCTGGAAACAAGGACTTTGACAGTGAAAGAAACTGACACACTCTCCCTACCTACAGTTTTCTGTCCCTAGAAAAAATGTTTTTTTTAAGCACAATTTAGCACAAGGAGAATTACCTCACTGTCCTTCCAGGTCCCTGGAAACAAGGACTTTGACAGTGAAAGAAACTGACACACTCTCCCTACCTACAGTTTTCTGTCCCTAGAAAAAATGTTTTTTTTTAAGCACAATTTAGCACAAGGAGAATTACCTCACTGTCCTTCCAGGTCCCTGGAAACAAGGACTTTGACAGTGAAAGAAACTGACACACTCTCCCTACCTACAGTTTTCTGTCCCTAGAAAAAATGTTTTTTTTAAGCACAATTTAGCACAAGGAGAATTACCTCACTGTCCTTCCAGGTCCCTGGAAACAAGGACTTTGACAGTGAAAGAAACTGACACACTCTCCCTACCTACAGTTTTCTGTCCCTAGAAAAAATGTTTTTTTTAAGCACAATATAGCACAAGCACAAAACACACTGACACTCTCCCTACCTATCCTTCTCTTTCCCTAAACTAAAGGAATCCAGGTTAAGCAAGAAAGAAATAAAAGTCACTGTCCCTGCCTATGCTGCTCTATCCCTGCTCCGGAACACACTACACTAGGCCGCCGTGCTGGCGGCCTTTTATAGTGTGGGGCGTGTACTAAACCCCCTCAGCAATAATTGGCCACAGGCATCCTGCCTGTGGCCAATCATTGCTCTCCTCGCTGCCGGCGCTGTGATTGGCCAAGCATGCGGGGTCACAGTGCATGCTTGGCCAATCACAGCGCCTGGATGACACTGCGATGGCGTAGTGCATTGTGGGCCGTTCGCGTCACTCGAATTTGGCGCGAACGGCCCAAATCGTTCGATCTTCGTCGAACGATCGAACAGCCGATGTTCGAGTCGAACGTATGTTCGACTCGAACACGAAGCTCATCCCTACTTATCAGTCGTTGAATCTGATAGTTGCATTAATTTCCTTTTTTTTCAGGGTAAGAACAGTTTCTGCTAGTACAGAAAATAACAGGTGATCTTGCCAGAAATGACAGTTCTGTGTTTTTAAAAGAATACGCACAGAAACGTATCTTTTGTGTGTAAACTACTAGTCCCATCAATCCACCTTGTAATTGAGGTGAACAAAGGCAAACATGTTTGTGGTTGAGACTGTGTGACACATACAGGTATACATACATAAAGTGGAGAAAACAGCGTAGGCACAAAGAGACAGGGAGTATGTTAGTTACAGGATTACCAGATGACAATGAGGGAAAAAATGCCTGCAAAAGAAATCTAATGAGGTCTCTACATCTAAGGACTAGCAAGCTACAGTACTGAACACTATTACATTATTTATTTTATTTATCGGGTTTAGTCTGAAGAAACACTCATTAATGCAATTATTGTTAATAAAATCCCATCTACAGCTGGGAAATAATATTCAACATAGCTGAGTTAATAGTAAATGTTTTAACCTAATATAACAATAACCAGCCATTGATAGATCTGAAAGATGTTTGCAGGAAAAAAAAAAATGTTTTATAGAAAGTGAATAAGAAAAGGGGGGTGAATGGCAAATGTATGCTTGTGCCACATCCAGTATATGAGAAAAGAAAAAGAGGGTTCCCCTGGGTGGACTTTTAAGGCACTGATAGTATTAATTCCAAATATACGGGATATTGAAGTAAAAAATTGTTTTTATTCACAATTATACATATTTATCAAAAAATTTAATATTAAATATTTAAAATAAAATATTTAAAAATTAAATTTAAATATACCGTTTCGAAATGTGTCGGGTGTAAAGAAGATTTTCATGTATTTACCTATATGGTGACAATCTTTGGAACTGTATATTTTAATTTAATATTTCATTTTTTGATAAATATGTATAATTGTGAATAAAAACTATTTTTTACTTCAATATCCCATATATTTGGAATTAATACTATCAGTGCCTTAAAAGTCCACCCAGGGGAACCCCCTTTTTCTTTTCTTATAGAAAGTGAATAATCGTTTAAATATACAATCGAGACAGACTTTGTTTTTCAAAAAATCCCAGGATGAAGCACCCTATGAACACAATGGTGTTTATTTCTTTTTAGACAATTTCTCATTGTCCGACTTTCCAGGCAAATATTTCAAACTATTTACTTTTCTGTAAAGAAAAAAAAAAAGATTTAGTGACTTAGTCATTTGTCATTCACACAGATGATTTCAGTAAGCTTGGGTCTACAAGCAACAGAAATGCATACCATACTTTCCATGACTGCTGCAGAAGATTTCCATAGATAAAAAGTAATATTTTTATAAGCAAAGAGCAGTGCTCATCCACTCAATGTTCATCTTTAACATCCTGGGAAGACGTGAGACTATGGGGTTGATTTACTAAAGGCAAATAGAATGTACACTTTGCAAGGGATGTTGCACTTTGCAAGGAAATTAATTAATTAACCAACTCAATACTGCACGCCGTCATATGACGTCCTGGTATTTAGGGGGGGATATCTGAATGATATCTGAATGATGCCTGCCTCCCGCCGCCATCTGGTGCTTCTCCGTGCTCTCCCGTGCCATCGGGGGCCAGGAGAACGAATCGGCCGGCGCCAGATAACGAGGATAGAGATTTCCGGTGACCAGGTGGTCACCGGTCATCTCTATGACCGTCGGAGGCCCGGGCGCGACGTTATGACATCACTCCCTGGTACCCGGAAGTAAACAAAGCCGCAATCGCGGCTGTCGGCATGAGATCAGTGATTTTTTTTTCACAATCTCATGCTTTCAAGCCTGGAGGAGAGATGTGGGGTTTTATTGACCCTGCATCTCTCCATAAATAGATTCTTATTACAAGGGATGTTTACATTCCTTGTAATAGGAATAAAAGCGATCAAAAAATAAAAAAAAAGGTGTAAAAATAAAAAAAATGAAGTAAAAACAAAATTAAAACGCCCCTGTCCGGGGTAGCTCGTGCTCAGAAGCGAAAACACACGTAAGTCCCGCCAACATTAGTAAGTGCCATTCAAACCACACATGTGAGGTATTACCGCGTGCGTGTGCAACAATTCTAGCACTAGACCTCCTCTGTAACTCTAAACTGGTAACCTGTAAAAACATTTAAAGCGTCGCTGTTGGGAAGCTGAAATCTCTACACATCTGTTTTACAACTAAGACCAGATGGCATTTTGCCATCCCCAAAGGTTGCATAGGAGAAAGGCTTGTCAAGGCCCCCTGGTGTGGCTATGAGCTTCAAAGAGAGGAGAAGAAATAGCTTTGCATTATCTGATTGGACAGGAAGCAAGGGTGGGTGGTTTTGGGTGAGGGGGATGAATGATAAAAACACACACTCAAGAGTAAGAAGCTCTCTCTGACCTAAGACCTTGCTGAAACCACATGGATCTCTGAAGGCCTAAGAGCAGCCAGTTTGGGCCTAAGACATGTGACCTGCAGAAGCCTACAAGGGCCTACAGAGGCCTAGTTCTCTATCACATCCAGGAGCTCAGCCAGCAGGACCTTTGCCTCGAGGAGATATAAGTATCATTTTTCATTAGTACTGTTGATATAGGCTGTATAGAATATTGCTTGTTAGTATGTAACATTCCTACTTTGAGGAAATAAATGTAATTTCTTGTACTAAACAACTGTGTCTGCTTTCATAATAACATTGTACTTTCAGGCCTAGAGTTCTCTTAAGGGTAAGACTAGCAAACAAGGGACAAATACAATTAATACATAGTCGCGATAGATATATGGATGATAGATTACAATAGTAGATATATATATATTGATTTATCTCACTCGTTCCAATATTTGGCACCCCAGATGGGACGGAGATATATTTCTCACAGAATTCACAAACCCTAATATATTTTTTGTTTTGAGTGTCCTTTTAAGCTAGAAAGAATCAAATAGGTTTATATGTAACGTTTATTGTATTGCTAATGCAAATTGTTAGAGGCCGGTGTAGCTGGATAAGTGGCCTGGCGGGTAGAGGGCTGGTCACCTTTGGTTAGAAATTTACAGGATAGACCACAAATATTGTTATTTTCTTTTTTAGTTTTTTATTATTTTTATTTTATTTATTTTTTTTATTTATTTATTTTATTTTATTTTTTTTGTTAAGTTTTAATTTTTACCCACGTGCTGTTCCTAGAGAAGTTCAATGTGGCCTGTAATTTAAAAGGAGAGCACTGGTGAAGAGTGTGCTCTGTAGAACTACAAGTTACAAGCTAGTTTTAAATAGCAGGCAACAAGTTTTTTTTTGTGGGGGTTGATTCCTTTGTGTGTGTATGGTAAACAGCTGATCTGTAGATCTGTGGCTGTGTGTGTAAGCAGCTGGTCAGTGTAGCTAGAGGCAGATTTTGCATAACAATGGACATGCAAAAGTTCAATTGTTTTGAATGATATCAGGTAACAGTGGTAATGAATGAAGATTGTTTTTTTTTTATTCGTGAGTTGTAAGAGCTAAAGGTAATTGAGTTTGGCTCATTACTCAGTACAGTGTTAGAACTAATAATTGTGTATTGGTGGATTGTATAGTTGTGAAATGGAACTTGTGTATACGTATGTTAAAAAGTATGCCTCTGCCAGTTATCATTCATGTACAGATGAGCCTCTTAAAAGCCAGTGTGATGATCTGTTGGCTCAGTGTCAGCAACGGAATGCCAGATTATTGGGTAAACGGTAAAAAAAAAAAGTGAAGAAAGAAAGATTAGCAAATGAAATTGCAGTGTTGCTCAGAATTAAGTTTATATCTGAGCAAATGGCAGAGAAATGGGAATCACAGAAGAAACATCTCGGGGAGGACATAGAGAAAGTCAGTGAAAACCTTCTAAAGATTGCAACAGCCTCCAGTAATGAGAAGGATGAATTGCAGGCAAAAATAATCAGCTTGTCAAGAAGGAACACTGAGCTAAAAGAGCAAATTTATAGGGGCAGCATGGACTATGAAATGAAGAGAGAATCATTGCAAATAAAGTTGTCAGAGATGGAAGAGTTGATTATATCTTTAGAAAGAAAATTAGCAAATGCAGACTCCCAGTTTCTTGCTAAAGAGCAATATATGGTATCGCTCAATGAGCACAAAGGAACATGTCAATTGGCCGATATCTGCACAGTCAATAAGGAAAAGGGCCGTGATGAAACACAGTCAGATATTGCACCTATAGCTGCAAATCAGAATAACAGTTTGATTACAATCCAAGAGAGACTTACTTTGTGCCAGATTCTGGGTGAATTTAACACCCTGGAGTCACCAGTGAGTCTGTCCAATAAATTTGAGACTCTAGTGCTTAAATTCCATTTGAGTAATGAGGATGCATGCTCTCTTCTAAAAGCATGGCTACCAGGACCTTTGGTAGGCCAGTTATCTGCATGGGTTAATGATAACTTAGCAGATGCAGAGGTGCGGAGGAAAGAATTACAGCGTATTGTAGACAGTCGCGATAATGGTATGGGTGATTTACAACAAATGAAATTTAGGAGAGGAGATGACCCAATATTGTTCTGCGGTGAGTATCTTGCATTGTATACGAAGGTGCTCAACTGTCCTGACTTATTGGAGGATTATGCAAGTTTCATATACTCAATGGCCAATAAGTGTTATGTAAGCTATCCCACTAGAATGGCTCTGAGGAATGCTAGATCCTACCAAAATGTTGTCAATATCCTGCGAGACTTCTGTCAAGAGTCCAGTTATAGGGAATACGGGTAAAAGGCAGATGCAGATACTAGTGATCGTAATGATTCTGGAGTTGGTTTAGGGGAGACGTCTGATGAGTCCATCGCTAATGATTACTCCTCAGACGATGAAAGTGTAAAGTCTGTTCAGACTAATGTTATGCAACAATGTGAATCTCTGTCGCCTTATGCTCAGAGAAGGACCCATGCAGGGAGACCAACCCTTAAATGTTTTCTATGTAAAAAGGGGGGTCACATCACCAGATATTGTTGGGCAGCAAATAATGACATCAAAAAAAGACCTCAACACCCCAAAACTACCCCAAGGCGTTACGAAGTGTATTCGGTGAGATGGGGTAGCAATAGCCATAGAGGCCATAATACTCAATTAAGACAGGAAAGGCATTATTATGAAAAATGGAGGGAGCCACATGTTTGTTCAAATATAGCAATGGAGGGAAACAATGATAGCAGCCCTTAGGGAGCTGCAGGGATGGTGAGAATTTTCTGGTTAATGTTTCTTTGCTATGAATAAGATGTGAGTTACAGAGGTTTGCCCTTCAGGTTTGGAATATTATAGAGGACCTTGATATGTATATATTTTCGAGGATAGGCCGCGGAATCGTTATTTTGTTTTTAAAATACTCTTAGTTTCAATTTTTTTTTAATAACATTCCAATGTTTGCCCCCTGGGCTAATCTACCATTCTGGCTTGTATGTGATTGGACGCAAATGGCATGGCCATTTTTCCTGATGAATATGGCAAAGTTTTCCAATACTGCCTGCTTAGTATAGGAAAATATGGCAAATGTTACCCTAGCATTACAATTAATGGGAAAATGCTTCAGGGACTTAAAAAGTAAATGGTCGATAATTGTGTGTAATAACCATCTTCGTGTTCGTTTGTTTTTCTAGAGACCAGGGAAGAAGTTAAACTGGTTTGGATACTAATGTTTGTGTTTTGTTTGCAGATCCTTCAAAAATAAAACAACATTGGGCAAATTTTGCAGAGCAGGGGTTAGGTTTTCACATGGTACCATGAGCTCATTAATTAGTAATTGTTTGCAAACAATGAAAAAAAATTAAACAATAGTCAGACATTAATGGAGTAAGGAGTTACAAATGAAGATACAAATGTTGGGATGAAATACAGATGTTGTTTTTTTTGTTTTCCCATTAACTAATTCTCTTCCAGATCGGAATGAGCACTTACTCCCCTCATGAGAAAAGTCCATGGATGTCTTTAATTAAAGTTGAGTGTTTGTCATTGTTTGATGATGGTTGACTTGCCATGTTGTTGTGTATTGATGGCCAGATTTTTAATTTTTAAATTTTATTGATTTTCCATTTTTCAAAGGACATTTTTATTTTATTTTTTAAAGTTTTAATTTTTTTCTCATTCATTTTCTTTCATTTTGTCTGTAATTTTTTTTTAATTATTAATTATTTTTAATTTTGTATTTTTTTTATTATTATTATTATTATTATTATTTTTTTTTTTTTTTATTAATTTTCATTTTTTTTTTGTTTTATTAGTTTCATTGTTTTTTTTTTATATATTGTTTCATCTAGTTTGTTTTTTGTTTGTTCAGGTGGAAACATTGTTAGATTTAGTACACCTGAAAAGGGGGTCATTAGCAACTGACTAGGTGGTCGCTGAATATGTCCTCAATTAGCAGCTGAATACATTTTGTCTAGGACAAGTTGGTAGGAAGCCATTTTAGCTGCTGAAATTTTTTTTTCTCTTCCTTTCCTCTCTTTTGTTTGTTTTCTTTTCATTCAGGTGGAAAAAGTTCCAAAGATTTAGGATTTATCCACCTGAAAGGGGCGTAGATCTTAAAGTACAGATAATGCATTGTTTTTTTTTGAGTGCTTAAAATTTAGAATTTTTGAGAAGCAACGTTCACGTGCATTTTTTTATTTTAGATTTTTACTCATACCATGGGGATCCATTTTAGAGTGGGTTCATCCGAAAGGAATCATGGTTGTTTTGGTAATTTGTTCAGAAGTCAGGAATACTAAATTCCTGTGTTAGTAGATATTATGGATAAGAATTTGATTCTGCTCTTGTTCTTAACTTCCAGAATCTTGGTGGAGCGAGATTGGAGAGGATTCTGGAACAGAGATGAAGGATGTTCATCTGGTTGGCTGTTCGTCTGTGCCATACCACACTGAAAAAATTTGTTCTTATAAACGTTCAGGAGAGAAAAGATTCAGACTAATATTTGAAATATAAGGTTCCTTTTTCTTATGGACAATTTTTGCACTGATACTGAATCTGAAGGACTTTGCCCAACAACGAGACTTGTGAAACATTTTGCCACAGTCTCTCCTGTCATTTATGAATGCAAACGGACTATGAATATAAATGCAGTGGGTTGGGGGTTCGGGAAGGAATATAACCTATCCAATCCTTCAGAACAAGAGATGTAATATATGTTTTTTCTTTTTTATTATGGGACGAGGAATTGAAAGAAGGAAATGTTTTTAATGTGTGACATGTATTGACTTAACTGAATTAATATGGTGCAGGTACCTAGGAGGTTGACAATTAAAGGTGTCTGTTGGCCAGACTAGAGGATACCAGGTGACACGTCAATGGGGTGAAAACTTCCTCGTAGGGATGGTGTCTCAATCTTAGCAGTCCTATAGAGAAGCTCTCGGATAGTGGACATGTGGGACACCAGAACCGGACATGTGGGAGATACACCTAATTGATGTCTCATCTGAGAGGTTTAAAACCCTGCACAGGTAATGCCAGTGACTACACACAGGAGCATGCTCCGTTGAACAAAGGGAATAAACACTGGCTACCAGGGTACAGTATACCTTCACCACATGGCGCTTTAGCATCTCATAGTGGTTGATAAAAACCTATTGTCCTATATGTGCTGAATATACTCTGAATCAAGTGTGGTCAGTATGTCAGTGGCTTGCTCCCAGAGATACGCGGAACGTTTTTTTTCTGAGAAGTAACCCGAAAGAGGAGGATGTATTCAGCACTATATTGGGGGAATAGGAGCTGGGATGGGTGTTGTTAGTGGAGTGGACATCGATCTCCTAGGGGACAAACTCTCATCCATAGCTTCAGACAGCAGGCGGGGCTTTGTCACTCAGAGAGATCGGTGCCCCCCCTTTGATAACATTCAACAAAGTCACATAAATATCCAGTGTAAAGTGGCTCAAGATTTTGTCAACCATGGTGAGAGTTGGTAGAGAGTTTGAGATGGTATGGGACAGATATATGTCACTGGCTCTGGCATGCACACAGGGGCAGGTGGAGTTATCGACCAGCATCAAGCTGATCGACCATATCTCCACATGAGGGGCAGCGGCCTGATGAGTTAGCATCACCACTCAGTAAGACTTTGCCAAAACACAGCGCTTACACTAATCCAAAGTGGTGATCGAATGCCTGGGTGGGCTGTACGGGTTTGGATTGTGAAAGGTTTTGTGCCGTATGATCCCATAAACAGAAGCGCAGACTCGGTCTGTATATTTTGTGGCATCAATGGGCTTACTGACTGGGGATTCTATCTTGTTGCATTGGTGGCTAAGTGACCCACATGTGATCATAGAATACGGAAGCTGGGGGCAGGTTGATATTTCCCTCTGTCGGAAGCATGTCCTTTGCATACCAGGTCAATACACGGTACTGTGTTCTGGATGGAGAGATCATTGCTGGGAAGGAAGCACCTGGGTATTATTTAGGACATAGACAAGTTTGTTTCTTTGTCCTAGAGGATACCGATGTAGCGTTAGTCATGGAACTAGGGTATTTCTTGAACCTAACAGTAGGTAGGGGTGCATGATATGCCCTGGGAATGGTCACTGAAATCCAGACACAGGGATGGAATTTTGTGGGTTTTGTTATTGTTTGAAATTTATATGTGTTGTTAGACTAAAAACTTGTATGGGAAGCTCTCCCGCTGATCTATGCAAGCTGAGGGACAAAGTGACGGTGGGGTCTCTTCGTATAAATTAGAGACTTTGCTGCCAATTTAGATCCCTGAGGTACCGCAGACAGGCCAAGTTGCGGTAAGAAAGACCACTGTAAGCAAGCCTGCCCAATCCCGACCCGTATCTACAATAAAGAGTTATAGGAGGTTGGGAGCGGGAGGCGTAATTGGATGGATCATATGTATACATATATTATGATAATGGGTGATTTATGTCATGGTATAGTGTGATACAATTTATATATTAGGCTAGTAATGTGGCCAAGAAAGGTCCTCCTTGAAGCTATGTAGCTAAAAGCTGGTTGAGTTGTTGCTCTGAGTGTGTGCGAGTGAATGGTGAATGAATGGACACCCCTTGCCGATACTATACCCCTTCAGGAAGATGTCAAGAAGAAGAAGATACAGAACGGTGACAGGGAAGCTGTCACGGAAGATTGATGTTGGTAGGTCACCCAGTAGCAAAGGGGCACGTGTGGGGAAACACAGCACCATAAGACCGTTATGGACTGTTCTATCTGAAGCCTATGTTAAGTGGCAACACAGTAACACCATTATGGACTGTTCCAGAGGTACTGGTTCCGAAGCACATGGTGGAAGACAGTTATGGGCTGTTTCATAGGAGCTGTTTACCGGTCCAAAGGTATTGGTGCAAGAACACATGGTGGGCGTTAAGACCACATGGACTGTTCAATGAGAGCCATGTCTGGAGAACGATTTGTGCGCCCATTAGGCGCAAAGCGGCATATGTTGGGAAGCTGAAATCTCTACACATCTGTTTTACAACTAAGACCAGATGGCATTTTGCCATCCCCAAAGGTTGCATAGGAGAAAGGCTTGTCAAGGCCCCCTGGTGTGGCTATGAGCTTCAAAGAGAGGAGAAGAAATAGCTTTGCATTATCTGATTGGATAGGAAGCAAGGGTGGGTGGTTTTGGGTGAGGGGGATGAATGATAAAAACACACACTCAAGAGTAAGAAGCTCTCTCTGACCTAAGACCTTGCTGAAACCACATGGATCTCTGAAGGCCTAAGAGCAGCCAGTTTGGGCCTAAGACATGTGACCTGCAGAAGCCTACAAGGGCCTACAGAGGCCTAGTTCTCTATCACATCCAGGAGCTCAGCCAGCAGGACCTTTGCCTCGAGGAGATATAAGTATCATTTTTCATTAGTACTGTTGATATAGGCTGTATAGAATATTGCTTGTTAGTATGTAACATTCCTACTTTGAGGAAATAAATGTAATTTCTTGTACTAAACAACTGTGTCTGTTTTCATAATAACATTGTACTTTCAGGCCTAGAGTTCTCTTAAGGGTAAGGCTAGCAAACAAGGGACAAATACAATTAACCACTTAAGCCCCGGACCATTTCGGGCCATTAGGACCAAGCCTGTTTTTGGGATTCGGCACTGCGCTGCTTTAACTGTAAATTGTGCGGACATGCAATGTTGTACCCAAATGAAATTTGCGTCCTTTTCTTCCCACAAATAGAGCTTTCTTTTAATGGTATTTGATTGCCTCTGCGATTTTTATTTTTTGCGATATAAACAGAAAAAGACCGAAAATTTTGAAAAAAAATGATATTTTCTACTTTTTGTTATAAGAAAAATCGAATAAACTCAATTTTAGTCATACATTTAGGCCAAAATGTATTCAGCCACATGTCTTTAGTAAAAAAAATGTCAATAAGCGTATATTTATTGGTTTGCGCAAAAGTTATAGCGTTTACAAACTAGGGTACATTTTCTGAAATTTACACAGCTTTAAATTTATGACTGCCTATCTCATTTCTTGAGGTGCTAAAATGGCAGGGCAGTACAAAACCCCCCCAAATGACCCCATTTTGGAAAGTAGACACCCCAAGGAAATTGCTGAGAGGCATGTTGAGCCCATTGAATATTTATTTTTTTCGTCCCAAGTGATTGAATAATGACAAAAAAAAAAAAAAAAAAAAAAAATTACAAAAAGTTGTCACTAAATGATATATTGCTCACACATGCCATGGTTATATGTGGAATTGCACCCCAAAATACATTCTGCTGCTTCTCCTGAGTACGGGGATACCACATGTGTGGGACTTTTTAGGAGCCTAGCCACGTACGGGACCCCGGAAACCAAGCACCGCCTTCAGGATTTCTAAGGGCGCAAATTTTTGATTTCACTCCTCACTACCTATCACAGTTTCGAAGGCCATAAAATGCCAAAATAGCACAAAACCCCCCCCAAATGACCCCATTTTGGAAAGTAGACACCCCAAGCTATTTACTGAGAGGCATGTTCAGTCCATGGAATATTTTATATTTTGCCACAAGTTGCGGGAATATGACAAACTTTTTTTTTTTTGCACAAAGTTGTCACTAAATGATATATTGCTCACACATGCCATGGGCATATGTGAAATTACACCCCAAAATACATTCTGCTGCTTCTCCTGAGTACGGGGATACCACATGTGTGGGACTTTTTGGGAGCCTAGCCGCGTACGGGACCCCAAAAACCAAGCACCGCCTTCAAGGTTTCTAAGGGCATAAATTTTTGATTTCACTCCTCACTACCTATCACAGTTTTGAAGGCCATAAAATGCCAAGATGGCACAAAACCCCCCCAAATGACCCCATTTTGGAAAGTAGACACCCCAAGCTATTTGCTGAGAGGCATGTTGACCCCATTGAATATTTTTTTTTTTTTGTCCCAAATGATTGAATAATGACAAAAAGAAAAAAAAAAAATGTACAAAAAGTTGTCACTAAATGATATATTGCTCACACATGCCATGGTTATATGTGGAATTGCACCCCAAAATACATTCTGCTGCTTTTCCTGAGTACGGGGATACCACATGTGTGGGACTTTTTGGGAGCCTAGCCGCGTACAGGGCCCCAAAAACCAAGCACCGCCTTCAGGATTTCTAAGGGCGTGAATTTTTGATTTCACTCCTCACTACCTATCACAGTTTTGAAGGCCATAAAATGCCAAAATAGCACAAAACCCCCCCAAATTACCCCATTTTGGAAAGTAGACACCCCAAGCTATTTGATGAGAGGCATGTTGAGTCCATGGAATATTTTATATTTTGCCACAGGTTGCGGGAATATGACAAACTGTTTTTTTTTTGCACAAAGTTGTCACTAAATGATATATTGCTCACACATGCCATGGGCATATGTGAAATTACACCCCAAAATACATTCTGCTGCTTCTCCTGAGTACGGGGATACCACATGTGTGGGACTTTTTGGGAGCCTAGCCGCGTACGGGACCCCAAAAACCAAGCACCGCCTTCAAGGTTTCTAAGGGCATAAATTTTTGATTTCGCTCCTCACTACCTATCACAGTTTTGAAGGCCATAAAATGCCAAGATGGCACAAAACCCCCCCAAATGACCCCATTTTGGAAAGTAGACACCCCAAGCTATTTGCTGAGAGGCATGTTGAGCCCATTGAATATTTTTTTTTTTTGTCCCAAATGATTGAATAATGACAAAAAGAAAAAAAAAAAAAAAATGTACAAAAAGTTGTCACTAAATGATATATTGCTCACACATGCCATGGTTATATGTGAAATTACACCCCAAAATACATTGTGCTGCTTCTCCTGAGTACGGGGATACCACATGTGTGGGACTTTTTGGGAGCCTAGCCGCGTACGGGACCCCAAAAACCAAGCACCGCCTTCAAGGTTTCTAAGGGCATAAATTTTTGATTTCACTCCTCACTACCTATCACAGTTTTGAAGGCCATAAAATGTCAAAATAGCCCAAAACCCCCACAAATGACCCCATTTTGGAAAGTAGACACCCCAAGCTATTTGCTGAGAGGCATGGTGAGTATTTTACAGCTCTCATTTGTTTTTGAAAATTAAGAAAGACATTTTTTTTTCTTTTTTTTTTCTTTTTTTACATTTTCAAAACTTTGTGACAAAAAGCGAGATCTGCAAAATACTCGACATACCTCTCAGCAAATAGCTTGGGGTGTCTACTTTCCAAAATGGGGTCATTTGGGGGGGTTTTGTGCCATCTGGGCATTCCATGGCCTCCGAAACTGTGATAGGCAGTGAGGAGTGAAATCAAAAATTTACACCCATAGAAATCCTGAAGGCGGTGCTTGGTTTTTGGGGTCCCGTACGCGACTAGGCTCCCAAAAAGTCCCACACATGTGGTATCCCCGTACTCAGGAGAAGCAACAGAATGTATTTTGGGGTGTAATTCCACATATGCCCATGGCATGTTTGAGCAATATATAATTTAGTGACAACTTTTTGTACATTTTTTTTTTTTTGGTCATTATTCAATCACTTGGGACAAAAAAAAAAAAATATTCAATGGTGCTCAACATGCCTCTCAGCAAATAGCTTGAGGTGTCTACTTTACAAAATGGGGTCATTTGGGGGGGTTTTGAACTGTCCTGGCATTTTATGCACAACATTAGGAAGCTTATGTCACACATCATCCACTCTTCTAACCACTTGAAGACAAAGCCCTTTCTGACACTTTTTGTTTACATGAAAGAAAATTTTTTTTTGCAAGAAAATTATGTTGAACCCCCAAACATTATATATTTTTTTAAAGCAAAGGCCCTACAGATTAAAATAGTGGGTGTTGCATTTTTTTTTCCACACAGTATTTGCGCAGCGATTTTTCAAACGCATTTTTTGGGGGAAAAACACACTTTTTTTATTTTTAATGCACTAAAAAACACTATATTGCCCAAATGTTTGATGAAATAAAAAAGATGATCATAGGCCGAGTACATGGATACCAAACACGACATGCTTTAAAATTGCGCACAAACGCGCAGCGGCGACAAAACTACATTCATTTTTAAAAGCATTTAAAAGCCTTTACAGGTTACCACGTTAGATTTACAGAGGAGGTCTACTGCTAAAATGACTGCCCTCGATCTGACCTTCGCGGTGATACCTCACATGCATGATGCAATTGCTGTTTACATATGACGCTAGACCGACGCTTGCGTTCGCCTTTGCGCAATAGCAGGGGGGGACAGCGGTGCTTTTTTTTTTTTTTTTTTTTTTTATTATTTATTTGGCTTTTTTATTTTATTTTTAAACTGTGCCTTCCATATTTTATTTTTTTACCATTTTTATCGTTATCTCAGGGAATGTAAATATCCCCTATGATAGCAATAGGTAGTGACAGGTACTCTTTTTTTGAAAAAAATTGGGGGGTTAGACCCTAGATCTTTCCTCTGCCCTCAAAGCATCTGACCACACCAAGATCGGTGTGATAAAATGCTTTCCCAATTTCCCAATGGCGCTTTTTATATCCGGGGGGGGGGGACATTCCCTCCCACTGCTTGTAAAAGCAGTCTAGAGGCTAAATATCTGCTAGAATTGCTTTTACATGAAAGCCGGCTGCTGGCTGAAAAGAATGATACCAAGATGATACCTAAACCCGCAGGCATCATTCTGGTATAAACATTCAAAGTCCAGCAACATACCAGTACGTTGCTGGTCCTTGTTGGACATGTATTGTAATCTTTTTTTTCACACAGCCTATTGGCTGAACGAAAAAAAGAGATTGATTGGTGGGTATGCCCACCATTAGAATACCTCCCTTCATCCACCCACTTCTAATGATGGGCATATATGCCGAAGCATGGGGGCATCCTCCCGCAAAAAAGTTATGCCGCGTACACACGGTCAAGCCTTCGTCGGAATTTCGACCGTATGTACGCGGCATAAAAGGTTATGCCGCGTACACACGGTCGGACTTTTCCACGGATAAGCCTCCGTTGGAATTTCGACCGTATATACGCGGCATTAGGAGCAAAATCGCTCCTCCGCCCCTGCTGCCCCCATGCTTCGGCATATATGCTCTTTTTTTTAACTGTGGTGGTGAAATCACCTCCTACAGCGTTGGAGTCACGGCTTTATGTATCGTGGGAGCAAACGCTGTTGCTGTCAAGATAAATAGATCCGTGCTGCAACTGAATGGCGTACCTGCTAAGCAAATGGTGGTTAACATTAAAACAAAGTAACATTACAGTACAACAGTAAGACCTTACCATGCCATACCTGCAAAGCAAATACCAAAACAAAACCTAGTAAAAAATAAAAAAATGTTTTAACGCAACCTGTGCCTAAAATATATATATGCCGAAGCATGGGGGCATCCTCCCGCAAAAAAGTTATGCCGCGTACACACGGTCGGAATTTCGACCGTATGTACGCGGCATTAGGAGCAAAATCGCTCCTCCGCCCCTGCTGCCCCCATGCTTCGGCATATATGCTCTTTTTTTTAACTGTGGTGGTGAAATCACCTCCTACAGCACTGGAGTCACGGCTTTATGTATCGTGGGAGCAAACGCTGTTGCTGTCAAGATAAATAATTCCGCGCTGCAGTTGAATGGCGCACCTGAAAACAAAAAATTACATACCTGAAAAGCAAGCATGATAAAACATTGCAGAATAGAATACAGTAAAAAAGAGCAGAACAATAGAGAGAAAATAGAGAGAGAGAGAACAATAAAACGACAACTATTTTTGGTTTTTTTATTTTATATTTTTTTTGTGTTTTGTTTTTTACGTTTTTTTTTTTCTTTTTTACACTTTTTTTTGTAACTTTACAACTGTAATGGTTCGGGTCTCTCAAAATGTAATGGCATCTTGGGAGACCCTGTGTAAGTGTGTCCTTGTCTGTGAAATGCTGTACCCTACGCTAAAACTTCACTTTTGAGTGGTAGCGTTCAAAACATTCACCTTGGCAAAGACCAGGCTTGTCAGGACAGCGTGGACAAAAACTACGGGTGTCACGCCTAAATCCGCGCTTGCTACAGACACGACATCTTTTTTGGGGGTGGCTTTGGGTAGGGGTACTCGGGAGGACATACGAATAATGCCTCTCATGCAGCCGGCTTACTGCATTTGGTTGGGGATGGTGAGGTGCAGAACCGCCTGGATACAGGAGTTCTGTGACTATCTCATTCTGGAATTTTAGAAGAGATAACGTCCCGCCTGAAGCTCTGTATAGCACATGAGCGTTCAGCAAAGCCAATTGGAATAATGATAGAGACACTTTTTTGTACCAGCGTCTTGCCTTACGGTCAATTAGATACGGCGCCATCAACTGGTCGTTGAGGTCCACCCCTCCCATATTTTGGTTATATTCGTGGACACAGAGGGGTTTCTCCACAACACCAGTCGCCGTAGGAATTTGGACTGTCGTGTCTGCATGAAGGGAGGTAAGAAGGAAAACATTCTTATTGTCCCTCCACTTCATAGCGAGCAAGTTATTACACTTCAAGCAGGCTCTCTCCCCCAGCCTAAGACGGGCATCTACAAGCCGCTGGGGAAAGCCCCGGCGATTAGGTCGCACGGTGCCACATGCTCCAATCTTATGATCAAACAAGTGACTAAACAGTGGCACGCTCGTGTAATAATTGTCCACATACAAGTGGTACCCCTTTCCGAATAAGGGTGACACCAAGTTCCACACTATCTTGCCAGCGCTCCCTATGTAATCCGGGCAGTTGACCGACTCAATCTGACTGTCTTTTCCCTCATAAACCGTAAAGTTCACTACATAGCCTGTTGCCCTGTCACAGAACTTGTAGAGCTTGACCCCGTATCTGGCACGCTTGCTGGGAAGGTACTGCTTGAAAGACAAGCGGCCAGAAAATTTAATCAGGGACTCATCAACGCAGACAACTTGATCGGGAGTAAACAAGGCTGCAAAACGTTCGTTGAAGTGGTTTATGAGGGGCCGAATTTTATAGAGCCGGTCGTATTCAGGGTCCCCACGTGGACGACAAAGTTCATTGTCGTTGAAGTGCATGAACCGCAAAATCTGCTCGTATCGTGCCCTGGACATGGAGGCAGAGAACACGGGCATGTGGTCAATTGGGTGCGTGGACCAATAAGCACGCAATGACGGAAATTTATGTGTGCCCATGTTGAGGGAAAGGCCCAGAAAGGTCTTAAATTCGGAAACCGTAATTGGTTTCCAATTTCTGGCAATTTTAGGCAACTGGGGGTTAGCGGCGATAAATTGACCAGCATATAAATTACTCTGGTCCACAATAGATCTATAGAGATCTTCCGTGAAAAACAGCGAATAAAAATCGATTGGCATAAAATCAGCTGTTTCCACCTGAATACCGGGTTGGGCAGTGAATGGGGGAAGTACGGGTTCTGCAGAAGTGGTGGGGACCCAATCAGGATAGGCGAATTCTGCAGGAAGGGCAGTATGGGCACGACGGGCCTGCCTTTGTCTTCTTGGTGGCAGCGGGACACTACTTGTGCTTGCCACCTCGCCAGCTTGAACTGCACTTATGGGACTCGCCACGTCACCAAGTGTTACTGCAGTGCTGGATGTACGTCCAGGCTGTACTAGGCCGCTGGTGCTTGCCAGTTCACCAGAAGGAATAGCGGCGCTAGTACTACTCTGCTCCATGATACGAGAGACCTGCGGTTCTTGCTCCTCAACAACCTCAGAAGATCGGGATCGGGTACGCCTGACCTTAGCAGGGACCTCAACTTCGTCGTCAGAGCTATCTGACGTGGGGCCGCTGACGTCACTGTCTTCTACGGGAAGATATTCTGAGCCTGAATCTGACAGATACGTGACCTCCTCTTCACTATCTGTCATGCTCAGAATCTCGTAGGCCTCTTTACTAGTGTACCTTCGACTTGCCATTTTGGGCTCTAAATTTAGGGGTACACTAGTAAGATTCACAGGAAAAAAAGCACCTGACTGTCGTCAGCAAATATATCAAACGCTACAAAAAAACTGTTAGCGATCGCAGGGATCAGGCCTGTCTCTGCGAACGCTGCAGTTATGTGTGTTGTGTTTGGTAAGTGACAGTGATCGATCGATACTGCACTTGGGTGGGCTGGGCTGGGCTGGGCGGAGGGGCTAAACGCAGGCGCTAGCAGGTATCTGGGCTGATCCCGCTAACACTGCGTTTTTGGGAACCCTAAAACCGCTGGGGATGCTAGTATAGATCTGATCAGATACTATACCACTAAGGGGGGTGTATGCTTTGCGCGTGGGTGTTAGCGTTACTGGCACTAACCTAACACTGCCTGGGGCGACGCAGACCCTCTCTGGCGCTAAAACCTAATTGATCTCACCCGCCGGGCGATCAGGGGGGTTAAACCTTTATTGGGTTATATACGGCGGGTGCCCTGATGCTATAAAAAGCAAACTAATCAACCAGCGTCACCCGTAACCTTTATATGGTGATCACTGGTGAAAGGGTTAACTAGGGGCAATCAGGGGGTTAAAACCTTTATTAGGTTAAATATGGGGGTACCTGACACCAATAAAAACCTGCGGCGAACCTAAAAAAAAAATAACTGCCTATCTAAAACACCAGCGACACGAATACAGCGATCGGAAAAACAATCGCTTAGTGACGCTGAAGTTAGGGGGTGAAAGGGTTACCTGGGGGGTGATCAAGGGGTTAAACCTTTATTAGGGGGGGTTAGGGGGCTACCCTGGACCTAAAGGGGCCTAATCCTAACTGCCTTGCAACTTTTTACAATCACAGATGACACTAAATGCAGTGATCAGTAAAATAAATGATCACTGCAATCAGTGACACTGTGATTGGGGGCTTTGGGGTGACCTGGGGGGTGATCTGGGGGTGACTGGGGGGTGATTTGTGTGCCTATGTGTACCTACGTGTCAGTGGACTGTTGGAGCACTAACCTCTGTCTTCACTCCTCGGCGCCGGGAACGAAAAGACCGCGGCGAGGGAGATGACATCACTTCCTCCAGCCTGTGTTTACATCACATGGCGGAGGAAGCAATTTCATTGGCCGGGAGCGATCGCGAGGGGGGGGGCGGAATCGAGCGGCCGCCCCCTCATGCCTGATCGCTCCCGAACACTTAACGGCCGCTCACTGCAGTGAAGGGGGGTCCGGATGGACCCCCCAACTGCACAAAGGCGATCACGTAGATCTACGTGATTCTGCCTGTCCGTGCCATTCTGCCGACGTAAATCGGCGGTGGGCGGTCGTTAAGTGGTTAATACATAGTCGCGATAGATATATGGATGATAGATTACAATAGTAGATATATATATATTGATTTATCGCACTCGTTCCAATAGTCGCCTACGGAAATTTTTAAGTACCGAAGTTTGGCGCAATTCCATGAGTGTGTGTAATTTTAAAGCATGACAAGTTAGGTATCTATTTACTCGGCGTAACATCATCTTTCACATTATCCCCAAAAATTGGGCTAACTTTACTGTTTTGTTATTTTTGAATTCATGAAACCGTATTTTTTTCCAAAAAAAGGGCGTTTGAAAAATTATTGCGCAAATACCGTGCGAGATAAAAAGTTTCAATGACCGCCACTTTTTTTCCTAGGGTCTCTGCTAAAAAAAATATATAATGTTTGGGGGTTCTAAGTAATGTTCTAGCAAAGAAATTATTATTTTTACATGAAGGAGAGAAGTGCCAGAATAGGCCCGGTATTGAGGTGGTTAAAGAAGGTCTGCTGGTTTACATCATCCAATCATGTGCAACCAAAAATGCTATTTTTTATTTTATTTATTTCCCATGCACGTGATTGGGTATTCTTTGCAAAGTGAAATTTCAGCACAATTCACTAAGCTTTGGAGAAATTCCCTTGCAAAGTGCAACTTCTCTTGCAAAGTAAACAGCCTATTTGACTTTAGTAAATTAACCCCAGTGTTGTAAAATGCCAAAAAGCATAGCAAGCAGTATTTTCATTACCACGCAACATGTTTCATCAGACAGATATGGTGAATTTTCCAGGTTCATTAAGTTTAATGTTGTTCTGTATATATGAGCACACTTTACACAGATATTTGCTTTTTATAATATCATTAGCTTCTGACTTGGGTGCAGAGTGAGTTTCTCTTAGATGTCTTTTGAAGAGAATATAAAAAGAAACCATGAGAAGTGCAAAAAAAAAATGTTTACAAGAAATAGAGGCTTTCAAAAGTAAAATGTCCATTGCGTGTGAAATGGTAATTGCACATTTTAGTCAGGTAAACTAAAATATTGCATAAATATTTTGTGTGGTCTTATATCCAGCCAGCCCTTTCCTTCTGTTTAAGAAAGCTCATGTTTAAAGAGCTCAGTAGCTCAAGCTGAAATGTACACACATGGATGAATGGGACTGAATGGGACTGAATGATGTCTCATCTCTTATTGAACTGTGCCCAACCTGTGGCCCAGGGGCTGCATGTAGCACGTTGGCACTTTTTTGGCCTTCAGGAACTCTGCAGACAGCAGTTTGTGCTTACTCAAGCCCTTATGCCTTGTACACACGGTCGGAATTTCCGATGAAAAAAGTCAGACGGAATTTTTTCATCGGATATTCCGACCTAGTGTGTGTGCCCCATCGAACATGTTCTCTTTTTTTCCGGCGAAAAAAATTTCTAGCGGAAATTCCGTTCGTCTGTATGGAACTCCGACAGAGAAATAAACATTCGTAGCTGTACATTGGTCGCTTTAAACGGTGTTAGCAGGCGCATTGCAGGAGTGCCGATGCTCGTGACCGGCGGTCACGATGACCGATGGCCGCAAGCGATCTCCGGACACGAGAGGCAGAACAGGGATGTGCATGTGTAAACACGCACATCCCTGTTCTGTGAGCTGAGGAAATGCAGATCGTGATGCACAAACCAATCAATATATGCTTATTGCGATTTTTATTACCAAAAATATGTAGAAGAATATATATCGGCCTAAACTGAGAAAAAATTCACTTTTAAAAAAAAAATGGGGACATTTATTATAGCAAAAAGTACAAAATATTGTGTTGTTTTCAAAATTGTTGCTCTTTTTTTGTTTATAGCGCAAAAAAAAAAAAATCGCAGAGATGATCAAATACCACCAGAAGAAAGCTCTATTTGTGGGAAAAAAAGGATGTCAATTTTGTTTGGGCACGACCGCGCAATTGTCAGTTAAAGCGGCACAGTGCGGAATCGCAAAAAATGGCCCGGTCTTTGGGCAGCCAAATCTTCCGGGGGTGAAGTGGTTAATGTATTTATTTATCTCTATTTAGATGCTAGAAGAAGCTGGCATGCTGAATGTCATCTCAAGCTACTGGATTTTTCTATACTGTATGTAATAGCTTTGCACATTTTTCATAATATCTTATCTCATGATTCAGAATATTAAGGCATAATAAAACTAGATCTATGCCTGGAACGTCAAAAAATATGGACATTCATTATTGTCTTTTTTGTAGTTAAGAGAACATGACCATTGTTTCTTGAAAAGAACAAATTGCATTTTTAAAGTATGTTAAATTGCTTGAAGTGATAAGAAAGGTTGTTTTTTTTTGGGCTTAAAATAGAAATTATGTTATACTTACCTGTTCTGTACAATGATATTGCACAGAGCGGTTGCTTACTGCCTCTTTTGCAGTTCCCCTGCCTGGCACTGTCCACTCCTTATTCTTCTGAGTGCCCCCTCAACAAGCTGGATGGTAAGGAGGAACTGTGCACACATGCTCCTGAGCCAGGCTGCATGCATACATAGACACACATAGTGCAGCTCAGTCACACCTCCACTCCCTCCTCACAGGATTTGACTGAAAGCAAATGGTTCCTGCTGCTGCTTGGGTCTCCTGTGAGACCAGAAAGTGGAAGAGCAGTGCTGCAGATAGGACAGCGCTGGGTGGGTGAGAGGAGCCAGATAAGTGTTTAAGAGTGAGGCTAGTGGGGTGTTTTTTACCTTAATACAAAGAATGCATTAAGGCAATGAACTTTACAGCCACTTTAAAGGATAAGTTTACTTTTCATTACATCTTACACCCATATTCAGGGTGTACCATGTAACATGTTATGAACAGACTGGCCCCCGCTCCCTCCCCCCTTGATCCCCCCATCTGACACCTACCAGGGATCTTCTCCCCCCGCTAGCTGTCACAATAAAAAAAAAAAAACATGGGTAAGCAGGGATCCGCCTACGTCACTCATTCACAATCCTTTCTGAATGGAAAACTACAAGTCCTGACAGCCTTTGCAGCTGTTGGCTTGTAGTTTTTAATGAACTACCACGGCGTTGTGGAGCGTCGTGGTAGTTCATTGAGTCTTCCTGGCAGATTGTATCTGCTTGCCCTTATGATGTATGGGCACACTGATACATTGACAGGTCTGCAGGAGGGATATTTATTATTGCAAAAAGTAAAAAATATTGAATTTTTTTCAAAATTGTCGCTCTTCTTTTGTTTACAGTGCAAAAAAATAAAAGGTGATCAAATACCACCAAAAGAAAGCTCTATTTGTGGGAAAAAGGACGTCAATTTTGTTTGGGAGCCACGTCGCACGACCGCGCAATTGTCAGTTAAAGCGACGCAGTGCCGAATCGCAAAAAGTGCTCTGGTCTTTTGGCCAGCCAAATGGTCCGGGGCTGAAGTGTTTAATCACTACACATACAGTGGTTAGTGATTTATCAGAGACAATCACTAAAATTTTAGCAGTGTGATCACGCTAGCAAAAAATCCCCAATGTGTACCCAGATTTACATTTTACAAAGGTTGTAAAATGTCTTTTTGTTTTCAAAACCAAAGTAAAAGGTGTGACTAGAGTTCCGCTGTAATCTTGCAAGGTAATGAATTTTCTCTAGATGTTGCCATGTTGACTAATTCCCTGCGCGCACCCAGGCACAGAGCAGTGCTGACAGATCTGACTTAATACAGGTTCTATTGAGAGAATATCTGAAGTCTCAGGCAGTCCAATGTGACCTTGCTTCATGTAAGAAACATTTGCTTTAAGTATAGCAGGCATTGTCTAGTTTCTATCATGAGTCCTAATTATTACACTTGTAATAGAGAGAATAGAATAATTTGTTTTAGCTCAGGTACAGTATTTGTATGTTTATAACTGTTCTGTATCTAAAGAGTCGACATACAAATGGATTGTGTCCTCAAAGAGAATTCAAGGTTTCACTATAATGAACAGAGCAGCAATAAGCAAAACAAATCTTCCTGATTCTTTGTGGAAATTCCCCATGGCTTATTTACTGAGCAGCAGACAAGCAGTGCTACTTTTACAAGAACCATAAATTAGCGGTTTATTTGTGGTGTAGTCAGAAAGGAGGTTTTTCGTAAAGGAAAAAATTGATATTGCAACTATATTTAATATTGTAACCATTTTTACATTTATTTTTTCTTTTACTTTGGTAAAGAACTCTGCTAAGTATTCTTAACTGACAACAAAGACTTCATGCAATTTTAGTTAAAGCGTACCTAAACTCAAAACCAAAGACGCAATAAATTGCAGATTACTGTTTTGTTTTTCAAGCTTCCCTTGCTTTATTTTTATTTTGTAATCCTGCAAAAACACACCCTGTCCCTTGGTGGCTACATCACTCCTCCACTGTATCAATGGAGAAAGCCATGGTTGTCACCAACGCTGTATCCTGGCCAACAAGGCCCAGGTCTAGGGCAGCACTTTGCAGGGGGGCAGCACGGAAAGAGTCCCCGCCGGCTTGCACTACACTGTTTAGTGTAACGCAAGCTGCTTCTAATTTTGACTGTCCTATCATCCTGGACCATAAACCATCATCACTGTGCTATATGTTTTCTGCTGCACCACTGGCATGACTATATCTTCTTAGCAGGGATGAGCCGAACACCCCCCTGTTCGGTTCGCACCAGAACCTGCGAACAGACAGAATGTTTGCGTGAACTTTAGAACCCTATTAAATACAATGGACTTGAACGTTCGAAATCTAAAGTGCTAATTATAAAAGCTAATATGCAAGTTATTGTCCTAAAAAATGTTTGGGGACCCGAGTTCTGCCCCAGGGGACATGTATCAATGCAAAAATTTTTTTTAAAAATTTACGTTTTTACGGGAGCAGTGATTTTAATAATGCTTAAAATGAAAAAATAAAAGTGAAATTTTCCTTTAAATTTCGTACCTGGGGGGTGTGTATGATATGCCTGTAAAGCAGCACTTGTTTCCTGTGCTTAGAACTGTCCCTGCACAAAATGTCATTTCTGAAGGAAAAAAAGTCATTTAAAACTCACTCGCGGCTATTAATGAATTGTCAGCTCCCGGCAATACATAGAAAAGTCATTGATAAAAAGAAAAAAAAACGTGGGGGTTCCCCCAAATTCAATTACCAGGCCCTGTCAGTTTATTTTTTTACCATACCTGTCCCATTGCAGAGATTTCCCTTCACTTCCTGCCCCATAGCCAAACAGGAAGTGAGAGGAAATCTATGCAAATTAAGGGAATCCATTGCCCCCCCCCAGGCCCGAAGAACTGGTATCCCCACTCAAAAATTTCAGGGCGGGTCTTAAACAGAAAGGGGTGTGGCCTTGACAGGAAGGGGTGGGTCATATTTAAATTAAGGGGTGCGCGAGTTTAGTCAGGCCTAGGGCAGCACAAAACCTAAATACACTACTGGTTGTCACCCAAGGCTGCTCTCCTGATATGCACTCCGGACATATCTTTATCTCTTCATCTACATTACATAGAGGATAGGGCAATTGGTAGTTAACAGAAGATAGCTAGGAAGAAAGATATTCTTTGGTGTAGTTCACATGCAGTGACAAGGACACTGCATTGCTGGCAAGATCAACAGCCAGGTATTTACTGAAAATGTTCTTAGCTTGAAAAAAGAGAAATATAATGCAGCTACCACATCTGAGGACTGTAAGTTGCAACATATTGCATTTTTGTTCTTGAGTTTAGTTTTCATTGACAACATGAAACAGAGCCTATAGGCCCGGCTTGTGGTTGGATAAACAAGTTTGGTAGTTTTTAGGCTTAGGGGCTCAGTTTTTAAGGAGTTAAGTATCAGTGTTGAAGTTTGAGTAGTAGAGGTGTGGCCAAGGGCTTAAAAGATAAGTTTGCTTTGTTTGTTTTTTTCTAAATTATACTTACCTAGGTGGATGCAGTATCGGTCTGATGTTGCATCTGTCCCCCGCCGGCTCTAAGACTGAGAACCGATCATACACCGCTGATCGCTCGGTTCTCAGAGCTCCGTGAGCAGAGAGTCGGTGACTGTCAACTTTGGGACAAAGTTCTACATGTACCCACACGTTGTCCCATGAGGACAGAACTGTAAAAAATTATAATGATAGAGCTTCTTTAAATGCTTATTTTAGTGATAGGTTACGTGTACCGTTAATAAAAGGTTTTAGAGTGGGTGTGCTTATCATTAGGGGCATATGTTTTTTTTTTTGCTTTTTTATGTTAGAATTTATTTTTAACGTTTTTTTTTTTTATAACAGATAAACAACAGCCAAAAATAAAGGCCACCAAGGTCAAGTTGCCATGCTAAGCAATAACAGCAGCAATACATTTGGTACATTATCATCTAGTTTTCCACAAATATTCTATAATATTCAAAAATATTCAGAAATATAAAAAAAAAATCAGGGGCATTTGTTGTTGCTTTAAATTTTTTTCACTATTGGAGAGCTACAGCTTTTCTGTGCCTGTACCATAAGCCTGTGCCCTATACATAAGCTTGAAAAAATGTATTGCCAATTTTTAACATCTTTTTTTTTTTTTTTAACAGCCTCAGAGGCTGAGTTAAATGTGTTAATAGTCTACTGTTTAAACCTGAAATCAATTTGTGTTTAAACCAGGGCAATTATTTTGTTACAGTTCGTTGCTATTTCATAATCCCGTGATCTGTTTAAGTAGTCTACCTAATTTATTAGAACAATTGATTTATTTCAAAATTGGTTTGCTCACAATTCTAAAGAGCAGCATGTAAACAATGATCAGAAACAACTGCTTCATTAACCACTTAAGCCCCGGACCATTTTGCTGGTCAAAGACCGGGCCACTTTTTGCGATTCGGCACTGCGTCGCTTTAACTGACAATTGCGCGGTCGTGCAACGTGGCTCCCAAACAAAAGTGACATCCTTTTTTTCCCACAAATAGAGCTTTCTTTTGGTGGTATTTGATGACCTCTGCAAATTTTATTTTTTGCGCTATAAACAAAAATAGAGCGACAATTTTGAAAAATATATATATTTTTTACCATAATAAATATCCCCAAAAAATATATAAAAAATTTTTTTCCTCAGTTTAGGCCAATACATATTCTTCTACATATTTTTGGTAAAAATAAATCGCAATAAGCGTTTATTGATCGTTTTGCGCAAAAGTTATTGCGTCTACAAAATAGGGGATAGTTTTATGGCATTTTTATTAATATTTTTTTTTACTAGTAATGGCGGCGATCAGCGATTTTTATCATGACTGCGACATTATGGCGGACACATCGGACACTTTTGACACATTTTTGGGACCATTGTCATTTTTACAGCGATCAGTGCTATAAAAATGCACTGATTACTGTGAAAATGACACTGGCAGTGCCCTAGGGAGCGATTCTTACTGTAGGGGGAATGGGCTGTGTGTGACACGGCAGTGATCACAGTTTCCGATTACAGGAAGCTGAGATTACTGTCCTGTCACTAGGAAGACTGGGGAAATGCTTGTTTACATAAGCATTTCCCCCTTCTTCCTCACCGTGACACGATCGTGGGTATGCCCGTGGACATCGAGTCCATGGGACCTGCAGTCGGAGTATATATACTGTACATCCTTTTGCCTGCCCGTGCCATTCTACCGACGTATATCTGCGTGCGGCGGTCGGCATGTGGTTAATATAAAGCAGATTCCATATAGTAAGTTGTTTTGATTGTTGACTAGCATAGGGTTAGAAATGCTGGCACTTTGCACACAACTTTAAGATAACTAAGGAAGGTATAATGATCAAAAGGACTTTGTGTAATGTATGTGATGCTTGGCTTTATCAGCTGCGTGAAACAAAATCCTTGTTAAAAGTATTTGCCAAATAAGTATAAAGGGCAGAAGTGAAAATATCTAGCACTCTGGGGCTGATTTACTAATAACAGTGCGCTGCGCTGGTTCTAACCTTAATTGGTGCGCCGGATAACTCCTTCACTGGGCGCAGGAAGCAGCGGCGCACTGTTATAGTAAATAGAAATGTCAGCGGCGCTCTATTGAAAATGAATGGTTCCCTATGGGAGCCCATTGATTTGAATAGAGGTCGCCCGGGAAGTCGGATCCGACTTGTGGGGCGACTCGTGTGCCGGCTGACACAGGGACAGCGCGACTTTGTGAGGCGACCTAGGTGGCCGAGAATGTCTCCAGCGCGATGTCATCGCGCTGGTCCTCGGCAGCCTCGCTGTCCCATGTTTGGTATGAATCATGAAGGGGAACTCCAGGCCAAATTTTTATGAAAAAACCGTCATGGGTTCCCCTTTAGGAGCATACCAGGCCCTTAGGTCTGGTCTGGATTCTAAGGTGAACCCCCTAAGCCAAAAAACGACGTGGGGGTCCCCCCAAAATCCAAACCAGACCCTTATCCGAGCACGCAACCTGGCAGGCCGCAGGGGAAAAGGGGGGGACGAGAGCGGCCCCCCCTCCCTCCTGAACCATACCAGGCTGCATGCCCTCAACATGGGGGGTTTGGTGCTTCGGGGCAGGGGGGCGACCTGCGGCCCCCCCACCCGAAAGCACCCTGCCCCCATGTTGATGGGGACAAGGGCCTCTTCCCGACAACCCTGGCCGTACCCCTACCCATTCACCTGGTGGCAAAATAAGTCAATAAAAAAAAGACAACACAGGTTTGAAAAGTAATTTATTGGGCAGCTCCGGGGGTCTTTCTGCCGGGCCCCCGCTATCTTCTGCTAGCTATTTTGCTAGCGGGGGTCCCGGTCTTCCTTGCCGTCTTCTTCTGACTTTGGGGGTCTTTCTGCCGGGCCCTCGCTATCTTCTGCTAGCTCTTTTGCTAGCGGGGTCCCGGGCTTCCTCGCCATCTTCTTCCGACTTCGGGGGTCTCTTGTTCTGTTCTCCGGTTGTTCTCCCGCTCTCCGATGCCTTCTCCACGATCTCCGGTTCTTTCTGCCGGCCGCCCCGCTATCTTGTGCCAGCTCTTTTGCTAGTGGGGGCCGGTCTTCTTGGTCGCCTTCTTCCTTCTTCTCTTCTCCCGATGTTGCCTCGTCGCTGTCCACCGCCGCAATGATCTGTCCGAGCAGCGGTGCCACTTTTATTGGCATGGGGCGTGGTCACCGGATGATGCCACCGCTGACCCCGCCCCCGTTTCACGTCACAGTCCCATCATTCCCCGGGACTGTGACATCATACGGGGGCGGGGTCAGCGGTGGCATAAGCCGGTGACCACGCCCATGCCAATAAAAGTGGCACCGCTGCTCGGTACAGATCATTGCGGCGGTGGACAGCGACGAGGCAACATCGGGCGAAGAGAAGAAGGAAGAAGGCGACGTAGAAGACCGGCCCCCGCTAGCGAAAGAGCTGGCACAAGATAGCGGGGCGTCCGGCAGAAAGAATCGGAGATCGTGGAGAAGGCATCGGAGAGCGGGAGAACAACCGGAGAACAGAACAAGAGAACCCCAAAGTCGGAAGAAGACGGCGAGGAAGCCCGGGACCCCCGCTAGCAAAAGAGATAGCAGAAGATAGCGGGGGCCCGGCAGAAAGACCCCCGGAGCTGCCCAATAAATTACTTTTCAAACCTGTGTTGTCTTTTTTTATTGACTTATTTTGCCACCAGGTGAATGGGTAGGGGTACGATGTACCCCATACTCATTCACATAGGGTGGGGGCAGGTATCTGGGGTCCCCCTTATTAAAGGGGGCACCCGAATTCCGATAAGCCCCCCTCCCGCAGACCCCGACAACCAACGGCCAGGGTTGTCGGGAAGAGGCCCTTGTCCCCATCAACATGGGGGCAGGGTGATTTGGGGTGGGGAGGGCCACAGGTCGCCCCCCCTGCCCCGAAGCACCAAACCCCCCATGTTGAGGGCACGCAGCCTGGTACGCTCTCTCGTCCCCCCCTTTTCCCCTGTGGCCTGCCAGGTTGAGTGCTCGGATAAAGGGTCTGGTGTGATTCTAAGGGGACCCCACGCAATTTTTTTTTGTTTTTGGCGCGGGGTTCCCCTTAAAATACATGCCAGACCTGAAGGGCCTGGTATGGATTCTGGGGGGACCCCCACGCCATTTTTTGTTCATTTTTTGGGGGGTCCCCTTTGAATCCATACTAGACCCAAGGGCCTGGTATGGACCTGGGGTGGGGGACCCAACGCTGTTTTTTTTTTTTGGTTTTGTTTTTTGAACCGTTTTTTTTTTTTTTTTAGATTTCCTTTAACAACCAGCTATAAACAGGTCAAACAAAAAATCGCCGCAAAATTGCGGTACTTGCGTTTTGGATGCGGGTCCATTGAATTCTATTACATCCAAAACACTGTTTTTGTCCTGGCAAAAAAAATCTGCAGTTGTGTTTAAAATCGTTTTTCACAAACCCTCAAAATGCCTTCAGACGCCAAAGATTTCCACGTTTCAGACGCGGTACCAGCCTTTATCCACATTTTAGTTTAGAAGCATTTTTAAAGGTGACCTATTTTTTTACATTGATAAACTCCAAATTTATGGCAAATGAGGAAAAACCATAATATATATATATATATATAATGTATGTATGTATGTATGTATGTATGTATGTATGTATGTATGTATGTATATATATATATATATATGAAATTGCTTCCATTGCATTGTGGACAATCCACAACTTGGGGCAGCTGACGTGGCAAGTGGACAATCCACAACTTGTGGCAAGTGACACGCTAAATACAACTACACTGCTGCTCTCAGCTGCTCATATCACTCTGGTCTCACTAAATAGCTAAAATCGTAAATAATACTGTTTTTGGAGCTTAGGGCGGCTCCTTATCATATACACGCAAATGTGGTAAAACACGGCATGCAAACGCCACAAAGCGCGCCTTTCTAAACGCCACTTTCAACCTTACTTCTGAACACTTTGCACCAGCGTCCCGTTTACGTGGGGCCTAAAAACGCCTATGCCATTTACAGCTCAAAAACGCCATGGTGGCCATGAGGCCATAGGCTAACATGGAGAGATGTTTTTAAGCTGCAAAAAACGCTCAAAGAAGCGGCTTGAAAAACGTCCGTGTGCATGTAGCCTTATATTAACCACTTGCGCACTGCCCAGACCAAGTTTCACATTTCAGCGCTGATGCACTTTTAATGACAATTGCGCGATCATACAACACTGTAACCCAATGAAAATGTTTTATTTGTTGGCACACAAATAGAGCTTGCTTTTGGTGCTATTTGATCACCTTTGTGTTTTAGTTTTATTTTTTTTTCTATAAATACAAAAGACCGAGTTTAAAAAAAAAAAAATGGATATTTTACCCACTTCAGCACTGGGCCTATTCTGGCACTTCTCTCCTTCATGTAAAAATCATTTATGGCTATAAAATTACTTCAAAACACCAAACATTATATATTTTTTTGGAGCAGACACCCTAGGGAATAAGATGGCGGTCATTGCAAATTTTTATCTCGCTCGGTATTTGCGCAATAAATTTTCAAACGCCTGTTGTTTGCTAAAAATATTACAAAACAGTAAAGTTACGGCCAATTTTTTGGTATAATGTGAAAGATGTTGTTATGCAGAGTAAATAGATACCTAACACGTCACGCTTTAAAATTGCGCACACACATGGCATGACACCAAACTTCAGTAATTAAAAATCTCCCTAGGCGATGCTTACATTTTTTTTACATGTTACCATTTTGGCATTACAGAGGAGGTCTAGTGCTAGAATTGTTGCACTCGTTCTAACGCACACAGCAATAACTCACATGTGAGGTTTGAATGGCGTTTACATATGTGGGCGGGACTTCGTGTGTGTTCGCTTCTGAGCGCGAGCTACCGGGGACATGGGCGTTTTTTCTTTTTTTTTTTTTTTTTACTTTTTTGTATTTCTTATTCTTTTTTTATTATTTTACATTTTTTGGGATCACTTTTATTCCTATTACAAGGAATGTAAACATCCCTTGTAATAGGAATGTGTGTGACAGGTCCTCTTTATGGAGAGATGCAGGGTCAATAAGACCCCGCATCTCTCCTCCAGGCTGGAAAGCATGATATTGTTCCAAAAAAATCACCAATCTCATGCTGACAGCCGAGATCACGGCTTGGTTAACATACGGGAACACGGCGTGATGTCATAACGTCGTGCCCGCGCCTCCGACGGTCATAGAGATGACTGATGACCATCTGGTCACCAGTCATCTCCAAATTGTTCTCCGAGCCCCAGATGGCACGGGAGAGCCCGGAGAAGCACCGGATGGCGGCAAGAGGGGGGGGGAACGTCCCCTCCCCCCGCCTATAAGAACGATCAAGCGGCGGAACTGCCACTATGATTGTTTTTATTGTGCACAGAATCGCCGGCTGAAAAGAATGATATCTGAATGATGCCTGCAACTGCAGGCATCATTCAGATGTCACCGCCCAAAGCCAAGGATGTCATTTGACGGTGGGCGGTAGGAAACTGGTTAATATTTTTAAAAAAGGTAATTTTTCTTTTTCATTGATGTACACTGATGAGACTGCACTGATGGGCACCGATAAGGTGGCAAGGGTGGGCACTGAGAGGTGGCATTGCTATTTGGCACTGGTGGGCAGTGAGAAGTGGCACTGCTAGGTGGCAATGATAGTTGGCAGTGATGGGCACTGATAGGCAGCACTGCTAGGTGCCACTGATTGGCACCAGTGGTGGGCATTGATAGGTGGCACTGGCAGGGGCTACTAATTGTCACAGATGATGCAGAATTGCCTCTTCCTCTTCGGGCCCCATGTCCCTTGCACATAAGCCGGTGATTGCCTTTTTTTATGCTCACGCTGTCAGCACAAGGAGAAAACAAAAACCATTACCCAGCTTTTGTTTACATCACGTGATCAGCTGTCATTGGCTGACAGCTGATCACATGGTAAAGGGCAGGTATCGGCCCCTTACTTTGATCTGTCATCACCCGAGTCTCAGTGACTCGGTGACCACAGCGCACGCGCGCGAAGGGGAGGACGTTTATTGACGGACTCCCGGCAATTGAGGACCATGCTGTGGCCGTCGATCAGTTATAGCGCTGATCTCAAGTGATTAAAGAGGGTCTAAATGGGCCATTGACATGCATCACAATTCAACTTAGGAATGAGTCTTTGAAAAGTTAAACTAAATAATTTGGCCACTTTATCCTTCCAAATAATTCACTTCCTGTCACATAGCCACGCAGGAAGTGAGGGTAAATCCCTAACAATGTCTTTCCTTGGGGACACACAGGTCAGTCTAAATACTTTCCCCATTATGCACATTGCACTCCAGCATATTGCGGGGTACACCACAATTTATTAGGTAGTTTGGACTGTGGGGTTTATTTACTAAAGGCAAATCTACTTTGCACTACAAGTGCACTTGCTGTATATCTGAGGGGGACATGCAAGCCAAAAAAAAAAAAAACATCTTTGCTTTTACATGATTGTAACATCCAATCACCAGTACTTTCCCTGGAGATTTTCAGCAGCTACACTTTTACTGCAGAGTGGATTTGTCTTTACTAAACCCCAAACTACCCAATGATTTGGGGTGTACACAACAAAGTGCTAGAGTGCAATTTGCTTAATGGGGACACTAGTTAGATTGATCTGTGTGTCCCCAAGAAAAGCCATTGGTAGGGTTTTACCTTCACTTCCTGTTTAGCTGTGTGACAGGAAGTGAAGCCAATGTTAAGAAAAGGAGACAAAGGCCAAACTACAAAAAAAAAAAAAAAAATCTAAAAAAAAAAAAACACACACGCAGGGGTTCTAACACTTACTTTGTTTCCCTCAAAATGCCCACAATTAGAATTGTATGGCCTTGAGCTATTTTTAAGTGCAGTGCTCTAAATCAGTGCTTCTCAAGTACCCCCAACAGGCCATGTTTGCAGGTTTTCCTTCATCTTGCACATGTGCTTTAAATCACAGTCAATGGTTCTGATTTTTGGACAGCAATTCTCGATAAGATAAATTCACAAAACATGTCCTGTTGGGGGTACTTGAGGACTGAGGCTGAGAACCACTGCAGTAAAAAAAGGAAAATTGAATACTTACCGCTCTGTATTTTTCATTTCCTGGTGACTTTCCATGGCAGCACACAATCCATGCATATAGTACCATGAAGGCACCAGATTAGACAAATCACACCAGTTTTGTTTTGACATGCCAATCAGCTGTCACATTTGTTGCAAAGAAAACACAAAACAAACATCAAAACTTTGCATCTAATTTTATTGTTCAACAAAACAAAAGGGAAGGCAAAATAAAAAACATGGTCAATTTGAAACAGTTACAGACTCAACATCTTGAGCAATTTTTGGCCAAAAAAATGCAGCACAGACAATTAAATCAAAGTGAACAAACAACACACATTAATAACATCAGAATTATTTCAGGGGAACATATCTCCCCCACACCAAAAATATACAATCCACAAAAGTTAACCAATCACCTGTTTTGCAAAGACATAACAAATAAAATACATGTGTTACAAACTCGATAAGGACACCAACATGTACATTTTTCCCCCCACACACTTGCCTATTCTCAAGGCAAGCGACCGAATGCTCTGTGAGCTTTATATAACATATGTTTGTGTGCTAATGAGGCAATTGAAAACACATGCACAGTCCATGAAACACCCAAAATGCAAGTTCACTCAATGTAGAGTCTGAAATTCAAAGTGGGTACACCTGTTAAGGATGTCCTTCAATTTCTAACCCATAAAAACACTCTCTGAGTGAGCATGCCCAGAAATATCCAAGCGCTGTTCACACACAAAAAGCACGCCAAAAAAAAATAACTGGCTGGGCATGTGCAGAACAACACCAATGCAGCTAGCAAAAAATAACCCCCCCCCCCCTCCCCCCATCCAAAATTAAGCACATCATCCAGCATGCTACAAAATTAGAGATGGGACAATCACCCCTCCCCCCCACCAACAAATCCTATTGCAGTCTATGGGAACTGACTTGTTAATTTTGCTAGTCCCCACTTGGCTGGCTTATCTTCTAGTTATTGGCCTTAAAATGGGGGCCCAGATCCCACCCTAAGGGACATATATCAATGTCACCAATTTGGAAAACACCAAAAACAAAACAAGGAGAAGTGCCTTTAACCACTTAACGACCGCCCACTGTAAAAATACGTTGGCAGAATGGCACCGACAGGCAGAATCACGTATATCTACGTGATCGCCTTTGTATAGTTGGGGGGTCCGATCGGACCCCCCTTCTTTACAGTGAGCGTCCGTTATTCATTTGGGAGCGATCAGGGATGAGGGGACGGCTGTTCGATTCCAGCCACCCCCTCTCGATCGCTCCCAGCGAATCGAATCCTTCCCCTGCCTGTGTAATGTTTACACAGGCAGAGGAAGTGATGTCACCTCTCCTGCGGCGCTCACATATACCGAGCGCCGCACAAGAGAAGATGCAGGTTAGTGCACAAAACACTACACTGACACCAGGACACATAGGCACATAAATTGCCCCCCCAGACACCCCAGATCACCCCCCAGATCACCCTCCAGCCCCCAGTCACAGTGTCACTGATTGCAATGACCATTTATTTACTGATCACTGCAATCAGTGACATTTGTGACTGTAAAAGTGTCACTAAAGTTAGTTTTAGGTCCAGTGTAGCCCCCTAACCCCCCCTAATAAAGGTTTAACCCCCTGATCGCCCGCCAGATAACCCTTTCACCCCCTAGCACCGCCGTCGCTAGGCGATCATTTTTCTGATCGCTGTCTTAGCGTCGGTGATGCCGATCGGTAGCCAGTTATTTTTTTAGGTTCGCCGCAGGTTTTTATAGCGTCGGTTACCCCCATATATTACCTAATAAAGGTTTAACCCCCTTGATCGCCCCCCAGATAACCCTTTCACCCCCTATCACCACTGTCGCTAAGCGATCATTTTTCTGATCGCTGTCTTAGAGTCGGTGATGCCGATCGGTAGCCAGTTATTTTTTTTAGGCTCGCCGCAGGTTTTTATAGCGTCAGGTACCCCCATATATTACCTAATAAAGGTTTAACCCCCTTGATCGCCCCCCAGGTAACCCTTTCACCCCCTATCACCACTGTCGCTAAGCGATAGTTTTTCTGATCGCTGTCTTAGTGTCGGTGATGCCGATCGGTAGGCAGTAATTTTTTTTAGGTTCGCTGCAGGTTTTTATAGCGTCAGGTACCCCCATATATTATCTAATAAAGGTTTAACCCCCTTGATCGCCCCCCAGGTAACCCTTTCACCCCCTATCACCACTGTCGCTAAGCGATCGTTTTTCTGATCGCTGTCTTAGCGTTGGTGATGCCGATCAGTAGCCAGTATTTTTTTTTTAGGTTCGCTGCAGGTTTTTATAGCGTCAGGTACCCCCATATATTATCTAATAAAGGTTTAACCCCCTTGATTGCCCCCCAGGTAACCCTTTCACCCTCTATCACCACTGTCGCTAAGCGATCGATTTTCTGATCGCTGTCTTAGTGTTGGTGATGCCGATCGGAAGCCAGTCATTTTTTTTAGGTTCGCCGAAGGTTTTTATAGCGTCAGGTACCCCCATATATTATCTAATAAAGGTTTAACCCCCTTGATCGCCCTCCAGGTAACCCTTTCACCCCCTATCACCACTGTCGCTAAGTGATCGTTTTTCTGATCGCTGTCTTAGTGTCGGTGATGCCGATTGGTAGCCAGTATTTTTTTTTAGGTTCGCTGCAGGTTTTTATAGCGTCAGGTACCCCCATATATTATCTAATAAAGGTTTAACCCCCTTGATCGCCCCCCAGGTAACCCTTTCACCCTCTATCACCACTTTCGCTAAGCGATCGTTTTTCTGATCGCTGTCTTAGTGTTGGTGATGCCGATCGGAAGCCAGTCATTTTTTTTAGGTTCGCCGCAGGTTTTTATAGCGTCAGGTACCCCCATATATTATCTAATAAAGGTTTAACCCCCTTGATTGCCCCCCAGGTAACCCTTTCACCCCCTATCACCACTGTCGCTAAGCGATCGTTTTTCTGATCGCTGTCTTAGTGTCGGTGATGCCAATCGGTAGCCAGTATTTTTTTTTAGGTTCGCTGCAGGTTTTTATAGCGTCAGGTACCCCCATATATTATCTAATAAAGGTTTAACCCCCTTGATCGCCCCCCAGGTAACCCTTTCACCCCCTATCACCACTGTCGCTAAGCAATCGTTTTTCTGATCGCTGTCTTAGTGTTGGTGATGCCGATCGGAAGCCAGTCATTTTTTTAGGTTCACCGCAGGTTTTTATAGCGTCAGGTACCCCCATATATTATCTAATAAAGGTTTACCCCCTTGATCGCCCCCTAGGTAACCCTTTCACCCCCTATCACCACTGTCGCTAAGCGATCATTTTTCTGATCGCTGTCTTAGTGTCGGTGATGCCGATAGGTAGCCAGTAATTTTTTTTTAGGTTCGCCGTCAGGTTTTTATATAGCGTCAGGTACCCCCATATATTACCTAATAAAGGTTTTAACCCCCTAATTGCCCCTAGTTAACCCTTTCACCAGTAATCACCATATAAGTGTTACGGGTGACGCTGGTTAGTTAGTTTGCTTTTTATAGTGTCAGGGCACCCGCCGTATATAACCCAATAAAGGTTTAACCCCCTGATCGCCCGGCGGGTGATATCAATTAGGTTTTAGCATCAGAGAGGGTCTGCGTCACACCCCAGGCAGCATCAGGTTAGTGCCAGTAGCGCTAACACCCACGCGTGAAGCATACACCCCCCTTAGTGGTATAGTATCTGAACAGATCAATATCTGATCTGATCAGATCTATACTAGCGTCCCCAGCAGTTTAGGGTTCCCAAAAACGCAGTGTTAGCGGGATCAGCCCAGATACCTGCTAGCACCTGCGTTTTGCCCCTCTGTCCAGCCCAGGCCACCCAAGTGCAGTATCAATCGATCACTGTCACTTACAAAACACAACACACATAACTGCAGCGTTCGCAGAGACAGGCCTGATCCCTGCGACTCCAGTGCTGTAGGAGGTGATTTCACCACCACAGTTAAAAAAAAAAAAGCATATATGCCGAAGCATTGGGGCAGCAGGGGTGGAGGAGCGGAGGAGCGATTTTGCTCCTAATGCCGCGTACATACGGTCGAAATTCCGACGGAGGCTTGCCCGTGGAAAAGTCTGACCATGTGTACGCGGCATAACTTTTGCGGGAAGATGCCCCCATGCTTCGGCATATATAAATGGTGCATGTATGCCCATCATTAGAAGTGGGTGGATGAAGGGCAGTATTCTAATGGTGGGCATACCCACCGATCAATCTTTTTTTTTCATTCAGCCAACAGGCTGCATGAAAAAAAAGATTACAATACATGTCCAACAAGGACCAGCAACGTACTGGTATGTTGCTGGACTTTGAATGTTTATACCAGAATGATGCCTGCGGGTTTAGGTATCATCTTGGTATCATTCTTTTCAGCCAGCGGCCGGCTTTCATGTAAAAGCAATCCTAGTGGCTAATTAGCCTCTGGACTGCTTTTACAAGCAGTGGGAGGGAATGTCCCCCCGGAATGTCCCCCCCCCGGATATAAAAAGCGCCATTGGGAAATTGGGAAAGCATTTTATCACACCGATCTTGTTGTGGTCAGATACTTTGAGGGCAGAGGAAAGATCTAGGGTCCAATAGACCCCAGTTTTTTTCAAAAAAAGAGTACCTGTCACTACCTATTGCTATCATAGGGGATATTTACATTCCCTGAGATAACAATAAAAATGATAAAAAATAAATAAATATGGAAGCAACAGTTTAAAAATACAATAAAAAAGCAAAATTAATATAAAAAAAAAAAAAAAAAAAGCACCCCTGTCCTGCCCTGCTCTTGCCCAATGGCGAACGCAAGCGTCGGTCTGGCGTCATATGTAAACAACAATTGCACCATGCATGTGAGGTATCACCGCGAAGGTCAGATCGAGGGCAGTAATTTTAGCAGTAGACCTCCTCTGTAAATCTAACGGCGTAACCTGTAAAGGCTTTTAAAGGCTTTTAAAAATGTATGTAGTTTGTCGCCAATGCGCGTTTGTACGAAATTTTAAAGCTTGTCGTGTTTGGTATCTATGTACTCAGCCTAAGATCATCTTTTTTAGTTCATCAAACATTTGGGCAATATAGTGTGTTTTAGTGCATTAAAATTTAAAAAAGTGTATTTTTTCCCCAAAAAATGCGTTTGAAAAATCGCTGCGCAAATACTGTGTAGAAAAAAAAAATGCAACACCCACCATTTTAATCTGTAGGGCCTTTGCTTTAAAAATATATATAATGTTTGGGGGTTCAACATAATTTTCTTGCAAAAAAAAAAATGTTTTCATGTAAACAAAAAGTGTCAAAAAGGGCTTTGTCTTCAAGTGGTTAGAAGAGTGGATGTAAGCTTCCTAATGTTGTGTATAAAATGCCAGAACAGTTCAAAACCCCCCCAAATGACCCCATTTTGGAAAGTAGACACCCCAAGCTATATACTGAGAGGCATGTCGAGTCCATGGAATATTTTATATGTTGACACAAGTTGCGGAAAAAAGACAATTTATTTTTATATATTTTTTTTTTTGCACAAAGTTGTCACTAAATGATATATTGCTCAAACATGTCATGGGCATATGTGGAATTACACCCCAAAATACATTCTGTTGGTTCTCCTGAATACGGGGATACCACATGTGTGAAACTTTTTGGGAGCCTAGCCGCGTACGGGACCCCAAAACCAAGCACCGCCTTCAGGCTTTCTAAGGGTGTAAATTTTTGATTTCACTTCTCACTGCCTATCACAGTTTCGGAGACCATGGAATGCCCAGATGGCACAAAACCCCCCCAAATGACCCCATTTTGGAAAGTAGACACCCCAAGCTATTTGCTGAGAGGTATGGTGAGTATTTTGCAGATCTCGCTTTTTGTCACAAAGTTTTGAAAATTGAAAAAAAAAAATATATATTTTCTTTCTTCATTTTCAAAAACAAATGAGAGCTGTAAAATACTCACCATGCCTCTCACCAAATAGCTTGGGGTGTCTACTTTCCAAAATGGGGTCATTTGGGGGTGGGGTTTGTGCTATTTTGGCATTTTATGGCCTTCAAAACTGTGATAGGTAGTGAGGAGTGAAATCAAAAATTTGTGCCTAGAAATCCTGAAGGCGGTGCTTGGTTTTCGGGGTCCCGTACGCGGCTACGCTCCCAAAAAGTCCCACACATGTGGTATCCCCGTACTCAGGAGAAGCAGCAAAATGTATTTTGGGGTGTAATTCCATATATAACCATGGCATGTGTGAGCAATATATCATTTAGTGACAACTTTTTGTAATTTTTTTTTTTTTTTGTCATTATTCAATCACTTGGGACAAAAAAAAATATTTAATGGGCTCAACAGGCCTCTCAGCAATTTCCTTGTGGTGTCTACTTTCTAAAATGGGGTAATTTGGGGGGGTTTTGTGCTATTTTGGCATTTTATGGCCTTCGAAACTGTGATAGGTAGTGAGGAGTGAAATCAAAAATTTGCGCCTTTAGAAATCCTGAAGGCGGTGCTTGGTTTTCGGGGGCCCGTACGCGGCTAGGCTCCCAAAAAGTCCCACACATGTGGTATCCCCATACTCAGGAGAAGCAGCAAAATGTATTTTGGGGTGCAATTCCACATATAACCATGGCATGTGTGAGCAATATATCATTTAGTGACAACTTTTTGTAATTTTTTTTTTTTTTAGTCATTATTCAATCACTTGAGACAAAAAAAAATATTCAATGGGCTCAACATGCCTCTCAGCAATTTCCTTGGGGTGTCTACTTTCCAAAATTGGGTCATTTGGGGGGGTTTTCTACTGCCCTGCCATTTTAGCACCTCAAGAAATGAGATAGGCAGTCATAAATTAAAAGCTGTGTAAATTCCAGAAAATGTACCCTAGTTTGTAGACGCTATAACTTTTGCGCAAACCAATAAATATACGCTTATTGACATTTTTTTTACTAAAGACATGTGTCTGAATACATTTTGGCCTAAATGTATGACTAAAATTGAGTTTATTTGATTTTTCTTATAACAAAAAGTAGAAAATATCATTTTTTTTCAAAATTTTCGGTCTTTTTCCGTTTATATCGCAAAAAATAAAAATCGCAGAGGCAATCAAATACCATTAAAAGAAAGCTCTATTTATGGGAAGAAAAGGACGCAAATTTCGTTTCGGTACAACATTGCATGTCTGCACAATTTACAGTTAAAGCAGCGCAGTGCAAAATTCTGAAAACAGCTCTGGTCCTTTAGCTACAAAATGGTCCGGGGCTTAAGTGGTTAAATATGCCAAATTGCTTAAGGGCCATTTCACACCACATGCAGTGCATTGCGTTTTTTATGCATCCAAAATGCATGGAAAGTTGGTTATATGGTTCTAAATGGCAGTGTTTATTCCAGTGTGTTCCAGTTCCACCAAAAAAGTAGAACATGCTGCATTTTACCTGCACTGGACTGTACTGGAACGCATCAAAACGCATCATAAACGCACTGGAACGCACAGGAACACACCTAAATGCACCAAAAACGCACTGGAACACACTTGTCCTTATCTATGGTTAATAAAAAAGAGGGGTGAAAAAAAAGTACTGGACTGCATCAAAAACTTCCCAAAAATGCACTGGAACGCATGAAAAACGTGCATGCAGAAAAGCACCTGGAACGCATCCGGATTGTGTTTCTATGGTGTAAACTGGCCCTAGTTCACACTATAGAAACGCAGTCTGGGTGTGCTCCAGGTGCTTTTCTGAATGCGCGTTTTTGACACATTCCAGTGCATTTTTGAGGCGTTTTTGATGCAGTCCAGTGTTTTGTTCCCCCTCTTTTCACTTAGGACAAGTGTGTTGCAGTGCGTCTTTGGTGCATTTAGGTGCGTTGCGGTGCATTCCAGTGCATTTTTGGTACGTTCCGTTGCGTTTTTGATGTGTTTTACTGGGGTCCAGTACAGTTTTGTACCTAAAAAATGCAGCATGACCAATTATTTTTTGGCTTTCTGAAATGCACTGGAACGGACTGCAGTGGTGTGAACTATGCCATTGGCATTAATATGATCAACTTTCTTTGCGTTTTTCAGGCATCAAAAAAACACACTGCACTGCATCCGGTGTGAACTGGCCCTAAATATCATCCCCGGGGGGTGTCTATAGTATGCCTGTAAAGTAGCACATGTTTTCCATGTTTATAACAGTTGGAGAGCAAAATGACATTTCTAAAGTAAAATAATAGTAATTTAAAAGTCCTTGCGGCTGTAATGAATTGCTGGTTCCTGTCAATACAGATAAAAGTCATTGAAAGTCTTTGCTAACCCAAAAAAAAATGCGTGGGGGTCCCCCAAATTCCATAACCAGGCCCTTCAGGTCTGGAATGGATATTAAGGGGAACCCCGCTGCAAATTTTTAAAAAAAATGACGTGGGGTTCCCCCAAATATCCATACCAGGCCCTTCAGATCTGGCATGGATTTTAAGGGGAACTCCACCCCAAATGTAAAAAAAAAATGGCGTGGAGTCCCCCTAAAAATCCACACCAGACCCTTTATCCGAGCACATAACCTGGCCAGCCGCAGGAAAAGAGGGGGGGACGAGAGCTGCCCCCCCTCCCTCCTGAACCGTACCAGGCCACATGCCCTCAACATGGGGAGGATGTCCCCATGTTGATGGGGACAAGGGCCTCATCCCCACAACCCTTGCCCGGTGGTTGTGGGGGTCTGTGGGCGGGGGGCTTATCGGAATCTGGAAGACCCCTTTAACAAAGGGGACCCCCAGATCCCGGGCCCCCCTGTGTGAAATGGTAATGGGGTACAAATGTACCCCTACCATTTCACAAAGAAAGTGTCAAAAATGTAAAAAAATGACAAGAGCCGGTTTTTGACAATTCCTTTATTAATGTCTTCTCTTTTCTTCCATCTTCTTCCTTCTTCTTCCATCTTCTTCTTTTCTCCATTCGGGTTTCTTCCTCCATCTTCATCTTTATCTTCATCTTCATCTTCCTTCTTCCTTCGGTGTTCTCATCCGAATCTTGCCCCGGCGTCTTCCCTTCTTCTTTCTTCTCCGCCGCTCCGTTTGAATTGGAGGTTCCCGCTGTGCGACGCTTCAGTTCGCCTCTGGGTCCGCTTACACCCAGTGACCCCGCCCCCCTCTGACACACATGGATTTCACGAGGACTTTCCCCGTAGTGACAGAGGGGGCGGAGCCACCGGGTGGTAGCGGACCAAGTGGAGAACTAAAGCGTCGCACAGTGGGAACCTCCAATTCAAACGGAGCGGCCAGAGAAGAAAGAAGAAGGGAAGACGCCGGGGCAAGATGCGGACGAGAACACCGAAGGAAGAAGGAAGATGAAGATGAAGATGAAGATGAAGATGAAGATGAAGATGAAGATGAAGATGAAGAGGAAGAGGAAGAGGAAGAGGAAGATGAAGATGGAGGAAGAAACCCGAATGGAGAAAAGAAGAAGATGGAAGAAGAAGATGGAAGAAGAAGATGGAAGAAGAAGATGGAAGAAAAGAGAAGACATTAATAAAGGAATTGTCAAAAACCGGCTCTTGTCATTTTTTACATTTTTGACACTTTCCTTGTGAAATAGTAGGGGTACATTTGTACCCCATTACCATTTCACACAGGGGGGGCGGGATCTGGGGGTCCCCTTTGTTAAAGGGGTCTTCCAGATTCCGATAAGCCCCCCGCCCGCAGACCCCCACAACCACCGGGCAAGGGTTGTGGGGATGAGACCCTTGTCCCCATCAACATGGGGACATCCTCCCCATGTTGAGGGCATGTGGCCTGGTATGGTTCAGGAGGGAGGGGGGCCGCTCTCGCCCCCCCCCTCTTCCCCTGCGGCCGGCCAGGTTGCGTGCTTGGATAAGGGTCTGGTGTGGATTTTTGGGGGAACTCCACGCCATTTTTTTAGAAAATTTGGGGTGGAGTTCCCCTTAAAATCCATGCCAGATCTAAAGGGCCTGGTTTGGATATTTGGGGGGAACCCGCACGTCATTTTTAAAAAAAAATTGCAGCGGGGTTCCCCTCAATATCCATTCCAGACCTGAAGGGCCTGGTTATGGAATTTGGGGGACCCCCAAGCTTTTTTTTTTGGTTAGCAATGACTTTCAATGACTTTTCTCTATATTGCCGGGAGCCGACAATTCATTATAGCCGCGGCTGCTTTTAAATACCTTTTTTTTCCTTTAGAAATGTCATTTTGCTGGCGCACTGGGAAGTTCAGAGCTGCGCCTGTTCAACTTATGCAAATTGAGTTATGTGACTTGACATTTACTAAGATTTTGCCGGCGCAGTGTCTTGTCGCATTTGAACCACTGAAATTCCCGCGCTGAGCTCAAAAAAACCTCCCGCAGCTCGAATCGTACTTGCCGGCGCAGCGGGCTGGTTTTGAAAAAGTTACTTTCTCACTATATTTTGGGCATGTTTGTTATTTGGGCATGTGTCACTACACTTCCTCACATCACCCCACATCACCCCCATTATATTCTCACTTCCAGCTTCTTTATATTTAGATTTTTACATGCCGTGCGCCAGGTCCATAGTGGCACACTGAGTGCCTCCTCCCGTCCGCCGAAAACACTATAGTAAATGGGAAATAGGGCTGCGCTACTGGCGCTAATGTTTTGTAAATACCAAAACAGCCATTGCGCACGCAGATGCGCCAATACTCATGGCGCAAACGTTTGGTAAATCAGCCCCTCTGTGTCCTTTCTCACCTAGGTGCATGCAGGCATTTTAATGTATTGCATTATTGCATGCATTTTTTATTATGTTTTTATCCTGCATTACAAATTATTACAGTGCATTCTGTGTTTGGAAGGGTTTCAGAAAGGCACAATCAAGTTAACCTGAAAAGTGTTCTGGCAAAGTAGTCCTTTAAACGCCTTAACAGTTCACCATGGCACTATAAAAAAAAAAAAAAATAATATTATTTATTTTACTTTTTATTTTTACACTGTCCCTTTAATGAATTTTATTTATTTGCCGCTTTGTTCATTGTTTTTTATGAAGTTACATTGCAGGGAAACTTTAATGTCTTCATCATGCATTCATTTTGAGTTAAAAGTCATCTGAAAGAAGTTTTGCTGTAATTTCACATTTCCGCTTGCTTGTTGTCAGCATCCTTGCTGAAATACTATTGCAAGATAATAAATTAACAGATAAGCCTTCTAGAGATACTCCTATAAATCTTTTAGGATCTGAGCTGATAAGCACACGTGAGTTAAAAAGAGGAGTAAAGCGCAACTGTGGTTAGTGCTACATTAAAATGGCTATAGGTGTCTTTTATTAAAAATAATAAAGTTTGTTTTATCATAGCAAAATACAGGGTAGATGCACAGTTGCATCTATTTTCTTTGCATTTTGATAATAAATGAATTCTGCATAATAGCTGTAAATAGAGAACAATGATGGATCTCATATCTCAATCTGGCATCTATAAATCTTTTTTCCATAGGTGGAAAAAAAAAACTGATGCATTGCAAATCTTAATATCTTAAAAAATGATTCAAGAATGACCAGATATAACTTATTTTCCATTATGTAACACAGACATCATCTTTTGCTGCTTTAGCCATGATTGCTATAAATGATACCTTTCATGGTAGAATTATAATACCTGCCATTGCTGTATCTCGTTCTGAAACAGATAGATTGCCTTTTTTTTTGTTTTATAGTACTTCTACGTTATGGACCAGGTACAAGCATGCAGGATATGAAATTCAGAGAAAAGTCAAATCTCATTATCTGTTCATTTTTACCAGGTCTGTGATTCAGAAAGTATTGAGGCCAAGGCAACAAAATGGCAGCCAACTAGCATTTTTAGACAAGGTCATTGAAAGCCTACTGTATTTCTGTTGTTACAAGTTTCCTTTAACATTTACTCAAAATTACTCCTAAAAAATTACATATCTCTTCTTTCAAGAACTTGGCTGTTTGAAGTATTTTATTAAATGTACACTGAGCTGTGCATGCACAGCACAACATACATTTCTCAGCATGGTGCCAGTGTGCCAGGATAAGTGGCTCCCATGTGAATCTCCTCTGACCAATCAAGAGGCCAAAACACTGGCATGTAGAAGATGTCTAGGAGAAAATGGCAGTGGCTGGTGAGGGATCAATGGTAGCATGGCTGGCACGGAAGTGAGTATTGTGTTTAGTTGAACTGGGCTGGGTGTGAATGGGACACACTGGTCTGCATGTGGAGAACTTGCTCTTATATAAAGCAGACTGTTTCAAGAACAACGTAAAATGTATGGGTTCAGTCAGCGCAAAAACAAAAGAACAATCCTAACGCAAGCAGCTGGACACTCAAGGTCAATATATACGAATCCTTGGAAGAATAATTAGACAAAAAAGCAGTGCAGCGCTACTAACAGAATGATAACTAAAAATACATAGGAACAAAATGAATAGCAAAAAGACATAAAAAGTCCCAATTTGTGTGGTATGAGAGCAAAAGATGACATGAAAGGATGACATCAAAGATAAGTAGTCTCCTCAGCGGTGATCAGGGTGCTCAGAAAACATTATAATAGTGCGTCCTTATCCGTGCCTCCACCACCGTATATGCAGGCTGCTCACCTCAAACGCTAGACCTCTGAATTAATTGATAGGTCAGTCAGGTATTCCCCTCTGGGGTAATCAAGGATGAGGAAATGCTTCTAAGGGATCCAAAGATCGATAACCAACCCCTTCACAGCAGACCGCCAGATGTCACTCTCATGACCAGTGGATAGGACCGTGATGACCATAGAAAATCAATAAACATATATAGTGCTCTCTGTATGGCTAAAAAACGTTCTTTATTGCTAAAAAGTTACTCACAAGTATAGAACTGTCTTCCCAGTGCTAAGGTACAAAACACGTAACAAACCTTTTCTTCAAGACAGAGAAGGTGGCTGCAGTGACGTCACAGAGTCCTCCCGCACGCGTACCGTCCCTATGGGCGGGACTTCCTCAGCGATTGTTTCAAGAACAAGAAAGATCCTCTTCATAATGTCATGAATGAGAATCCAAGAATCAATATTTATATAATATATAGGAGGAATGATGGTGAGATTAATGCTTCAGAGGGATTTTACTCCTAATAAAAGTAAAACACAAAAATACCTGTATGAGGCTAATGCACTCTTGTCTTAGAGACAACAAGAAGCAGCCACTCCTACCTAGGGGGGGGGAACAGACTTTAACGCTCCAATCCAATGCAGGTGGCCTCAAGCAAAGTCCAAAAAGGAGAGCACTTTCTGGGGGGGGGGTCCTATGCGCTTTTATTTATTTTGAAGAAGGTGATCCTGTTGGATCAAAAGGGGTGTACCTGACCTACTGTATGCTGACATGAGAGGAGGCAGGAAATGCCTCTAACAGTAACACAGACAAAGGTAAAAAGGTTTTTTAACGTAATTATGGGGATGTAAGAACCACCTGTCAGCTTTTTATTACTGTCTGTTTCCCTGTTGAAGCACATAATCCAACATCCTGGATTGCAGTAAAACCTAACAGGTGTTCCAGCATTTCCTCATAAACAAAAAATGAGGATACATTGTATACAGATACATTGTAACTTGACAACTTGCACACAAGCCAATCCAATCTTGCATAGTAAATAACAGTTAAGTGATGCCCTTCAAGACATATTCTGGAAATATAAGTGATAGAACATTAAATAATATTGAATTATAAATTTTTTAACATTATTAAAAAATATATATACTAGAAAGATCATTGAATAAAATATAACAGAGGTTATATTTAAAGACTCTTTGAGTGCTAAAATTTACAAGTTACAAAATGTGACCCTTCCGTTCATTTTCCTGTTGTCAAGAATGGAAAGTTCAATTACAATTGTAGTAATGGTACATATGGGTATAAACAAAAACAGCATGCATGCTAAGGGTTTGTTTTTGGGATTTCTGGAGTTCTATTTCTCCCACAATTTTTGTACATAAGAAGTGTGAGATTGGAGAGAAAGTGAGATTAGAATGGTGCTGTATGCAGAAGTATTGCCTTATATTTAAAATGGCATTGGGTATACATATGCAGCTTGCAAAAAATTGATGCTAAAAAAGGAAAGAATTTTTACATTTCTGATCTGTGTGTGGCTGGTACATTTCTGCACAGAATAGACGTTATCTGTGTTGTCTTATACTGCTCTCTGACTCGCTCTCGACTCTATTTTTTGTTTCAGAAATCTGTCAAGAGAGGCAAAGAAAACTGAGCAGCCATGTGCATATAAAGTAAGAGCCCATTCACACTAGGCAGCAGAAAAAAAATGGCAGAACTGCTAGCAGAAAAAAAGCAGCCGTAAAAACACTCCGATGGAGCATATTGTACATGCGTTTAAGCACATTTACATGCATTTAGGTGAGTTTGCATGCATTTAGTTATGTTTGCTTTGTTAAACCTTTTTTTCCCAACACACTAGAAAAAAATGTATACTTAAAAGCACTTTAGGTGCGTTTAGGCATGTTTAGGCACATCAAGTGTTTTTTCTGCCTGAAAGCTCCTCTTAAAAACGCACTTGTGATGTTTTTTTTCCAGCCTGTAAATGCTCCTTAACAAATATCCCTGTAAACACCCATGCACACATATGTAGGCTAACATAGAGTTGCTTCTGCAGGCTGAACAAAGAAATGCCAAATGCCTGAATAAGCAGCATTTTAATGCCCAGTGTGCATGAGGCCTAAAATATCCTAATTGGTGGTATTTAAAGGGGAGTTCCAGCCTTTTTTAATGTTTATTAAAAGTCAGCAGCTACAAAAAGTGTAGCTGCTGGCTTCTAATAAACATACACTTACCTGTTCCACTGTCCAGCGACTCGACGCCCGGAGCTCCGCTCCGCTCCCCTCCCCCCCTTCTCCGCTGGCGCCTCCATTCATAGTGTGGTCACCTGGCCGTGACAGCTTTCGGCTTCACGGCCGGGCACTCACTGCGCATACGCGAATGGCGCAGCGCTCTCTGAGTGGACAGGTGATTGCCTGGGACCTGTCACGTCCCAGGTGATCGCCTACAGGGAGGGGACGCCAAAATGACAAATCGCTTAGGCGGCCCCAGGGCGTAAAGAGGAAGTGGGACAGGAAGTGTCACTCCTACTGAAGCCCCCACTCCCCCCCAAAAAAATTACATGCCAAATGTGGCATGTAAGGGGGCGAGGAGTGGATTAAGCGGAAGTTCCAAATTTGGGTGGAACTCCGCTTTAAGGACAAGTTTGGAAATCAGTGTAAGATATTTATAAACCAAATGCAGGCAACAAACTGGACCATTTCTACAGTTTCTATTTTACTCAGTGCACTTTCCAGTTCCATAAGTTAAATAACTAAGGAATGAGTAAACACCCAGGAAAACATTATATATATATTTTTTTATTCCAAAAATATACTTTACTTTATGTTGTATAAGGCTAGCTTCGCACTCATGCAGGTACTGGATTGTATATAAATCACACACATTCCTGCACCCACAGGCACCAGCACTGAAAACACGCTGTTCTTTTAATATACCAATTTGGTGTTGGAGTACAGCACTTATATCCATTGTTTGGTTTACATTGGATACAGGACTATTTAAATTGTGGACTTGTTGACGGTACTTTTTCAAAACCTGATTATTACCTTAGCATGGTGGTCTGAGATATTTTGGATCAGTGGTCGGTGGCACTACTATATACATTTAGTGTCACTAAACCCACATCATAAAATAACTATCAATAAATGGTATATTGCATGCTGTTCATATTCACTTAGTCACTAAAAGATTTATTTTCTGTATTCTGCAAAAAACCTGGTTGATCCTGCTGCTCTCTATCTCGACCTTCTGTTAATGTCCCTAACTTAGTTAGGGATTTTGCAGCTGTGGTGACAACCCTGAACATGCTCAGTTTTCAGTGAGTTTCTATGCTGAGCATTTCCTCTCTATCACATCTGAGCAGCCCATTTAACTATAGAGTTACACATGTGGGTGTATACATAGTGGTAAATGACAGCCCACTCCCCCCCTCCTCCTCCTCTATGCCCACTAACCAGCTAAACATAATGGGGGTGGGATATTACATGTAGTTTAATAATATCTTCATCTTCCTCTTATTCTAAGACACAGGCTAGAGGGGTGTGACACAGCCTGTGACTGGCAGAAATCCACCCACACAATGTTATTTCCACAAAATATTAAAGTGGTTGTAAAACCTATAACCCGATTACTTTCGGGTATCGCCGCTCCAGCCAATCACAGCGCCGCTCCGGCGCTGTGATTGGCCGGAGCAGCGAAGACGTGACTCCGCGCATGCGTGCGGGAGCCGTCAAATCCGGCTAAGCCGGATTTATGAATGGGATTAACCATACGAATGCGCCGTTGTCTACAGCGCGCATGCTCCGTAGATATCGGTGCATGTCATTTTTATCAAATATCTCCTAAACCGTGTAGGTTTAGGAGATATTTCTTGCACCTACAGGTAAGCCTTAATCTAGGCTTACCTGTAGGTGCAAGTTGCAAAAATGGGTTTATAACCACTTAAAGATTTGATTTCAAATATATATTTGTATGCCAATTTAAAACAGATTATTGATATTATTTATACCAAAGCCTCATTTGGGTTTTTTACATGTAACCAGTAGCAGAGGACTAGAAGCTCTGCCTGCTTATGCTTCCCTGCAGACAGGCTGGGAAAGGTCTAGGTCATGTGACAGCTGTATAGCGATTAGGAAAACTGTACTTTTTTTTAAAATAAAATAATTACAGTGCCATATACAGAAATAGAAGGGACAATGTAAATGAAACAGGGTGTATTTAGTATCACTTTAAGTCTTCTCTACAGGCTGGGAGGGTTTTGATTGCCTTCATTGGGATATGCTGTGAGTTTGACAAATAGACGGGATTGTGTTGCTGTTAGGCACGTTTGTAAGGCATGTCCTCAGAGGAAGCTGAATATTTATGAAACGTGTAGACAACATGACATTATTATTACTATTAGATAAGCAGTGATGTAAGTAACTGAGTTAGAATAAACGGAGTTACGTAACGCAGTTACTTTAGAGGGTAACGAGTAATCTAACTGATTACTCTTCCCCTCATGGTAACACAGTTACCATTACTTGGGCGGCGTTACCCCAATTACATCTACCGCCACTAGATGGCAGTAGTGTAATTCCTCCTCTCCTCTATGACCGGGTCTCTCTCATGTCACGGCACTGACGGCAGTCACGCTGCTCCCCGCGGCCCCTCCTCTCTTCTCGTCCATCCCCATTTGCTTGTGACATCATCTGGGATGGACGAGAAGAGAGGAGGGGCCGCCGGGGAGTAGCGTGACTGCCGTCAATGCCGTGACATGAGAGAGAACTTATTACACACACTTCCTGCGCTACTCTGCATGGCTGGTAAACAATGTGCTATGTGCCCTGCCCTGATGTGCTATGTGCCCCACCCTGATGTGCTATGTGCCACATGTCCTTATGTGCCCTCATGTGTTATGTGCCCTGTGCCCCATGCCCTGATGTGCCCTGATGTGCTATGTGCCCCATGCCCTGATGTGCTATGTGCCCTGATGTGCTATATGCCCCATGCGCTATGTGCCCTCAAAAAAAAAATCAGTTACTTTGCTGAGTAACTTATTACTTTTTTAATGTAGTAACTGAGTTACTAATGCAATTACTTTTTGGGAGAAGTAATTTGTAACTGTAACTAATTACTTTTTTTAAGTAAGATGACCAACACTGTAGATAAGCACCTGAATGACCACAACATACAGACATATACAATGTAATACTGACATATAATCACACACATAGGTTGGATTACATGGACTTGTGTATTTTTTCAACCCCCGCCTACTATGTAACTATTATATCGTCAAGACATTTGACTTCCCTAATGTTTTTCATCATTTTATTTGTTTTTGTTTTTTTTTTTTTTTGTTAATATTGTATTTTAAAATGTATGTAATAAAAGGTGTGAATTTTTAAATGTATGTTTCTGTGTTTAAATATGCTTCCCAGGAAAGCATAACCAAAGTCCCTACGTTCTATTTGGATGTTTGTGTTCTTTATAGTCCATTTGTCATATTCTCTTAGTTATTATGGTTGAGACTAAAAAGCACAATCTAATGTTTTTTCTTTTCGTCAAATAAATATATAATATTGCCAGATCTTTAGTTTTAGGCTCATTTTGACATGTTTTTTGATATTTCCTTTTCTGATGCAAAAAGCCCGTTGTTTTTCGGAACTCAGTAGCTTGCTTAACTAGAAATTAAGACTCAAAAGTGACACAAAAGTCAGAAAAATGTCTCAATCTTTACCAGACAACTCTGTCTGAGGTTTTAGGGGAGACTGAATGCAAGAAGATTTTGCTTTACTGCCTAATAAGTTAACCCATAATACTTTTTTTTTTGTCATGTATTAAATGCTCATTTGGAAAGCAGAGTTAGTATATATATAAATATATATATATGTGTCATGAAGTTATAAAAATATTTTAGATAAAATACTAGTCTGTAAATGTCTTAAAATAAAATAAAATATCTTAAAAGAAAATGAATTCAAAATGTTGTTTCTCCTTTAAAGAGAAAACATTTGAAATGTATACCCACCAGGTTTCTAGAGTTGTTAGAAAATGTAGAATTACATGTCTGGGTTAATTTTACCAGTACAGATTGTTTGCTTCGGCTTCTTTGCATTTTACTTGACTTAGTAGTTTGTTTGTTTTATACATCAGGAATGTACTTTAGTTTTGAGATCCCTTAAGTTCACTAGTCATGTAGTATTATAGTAATAGTCAGCTTTGTCTTGCTTTGTAAGTAGAAGTGACTTGCAGCTAAAAGCATCCTTTATGAACAGCATACCAATAAATCTGGACACCCCTTTAACTTGCTGTAAACTCTGATGGATTTAATAATCCTTTAAGCTGTCAGAACCAGAGAAGCAGAAAGGCTTTGCTAACTGCAGTAACTATAGAAACTACCAAATGTGGCACACATACATTTAGCATTCATCTCGATACAGAAATATGTCAATGGAAGAAGCCAGCAAATCATGTAAGCCTAGAAAAGGTAGAATTAAATAGGTTTTAAAACAGAGGCTTTCTCAGATGAAATAAAGTACACTTTTTATATTTATCTCCCTTACACGCCATCTGCACAGTGTGAAATGTGCTTTTTTTTTATACATCAAGTCCTGGATAAGCTGTGTAAACTGCAGATATGTGCCTTTTTATGACACTTCTTCAGGGAAAAAATAGAGTTCGTAGGCACGTGAAAAAAGGAAAACTTGGGGCATTAGAGGAAATGTATGCCACAGAATTTAAATATGAAGATTCTGAGAAGTCAATGTATATCGACTGAATGCTTAAATACAGGAACAACTTTACTATACCACAACACTATGCATTAAAAGGATTTTGGATTTGACTTCTAAATAAATATGTGTTTAAATATTTAGTAACCTAGCATGCCAAATTAACTTAAAGAAAGTAACATATTTTGATTAGAACCATTAAATGCAGTGTTTTTTAATGTCCAAATAAGCGGATTTAATAAATAAGTATTGCCACTGGTCTTACGATGTCAGGTGATGCAACAGAGATTCCTGACTCTGATTTACGAAGACGTCGTTTACACTTGTGTTCTTCTCTGAAGAGCAATCTGCATTCACCTCCTTACTGCCTGTTGTAACCCCCTAAATTCTGGACTACTGCATTGCACGCAGTTGTGGGGCAGTAGCAGCGAGGCCCCATTTACTTGAATGATTCATGTTCAGCAAGTGGTAGTGTCCTCCAAATGCAAAAAGGGGGTATAATTCCTGCTGCTGCTGTGAAGCAAAGCATCGTGGCCATGCCATGTGTACACCTTTGGATGCTGCCTTTCCAGCTAAAGGGAGAGTGCTTTAGAGGAAGGAAAAACTTGGCTCAACCATGGGGTTTTAGTACCTCCCAACTGCTAGTGTAAACGAACCCTAAAAGGGATACGCGATTCATGACACGCATGTACGTGGTTCAGAACTATGCACACCCAAAATTGCCAAAGTCAATTACTATGCTCAAGGTGGCGTGAATCCCCTAAACTCACAGCAACAGAAGAGCAGGGATTATAGTAATAAAATAAAATGTTCTGGATTTTTTTTGCAATTCTAAAATTGGGCAATTCATTAATATTTGGTAAAAAATTATAAACAAACTGTTCTGCCTTTCCATTCCAAGCACTGAAGTCTGCAGTGTGATCATTATAACTGATCCAGTTGTGACAAAATAGCAGTAACTTACAGTCTCAGTAGAATTGGCAGACAGTGACTCGATCCAAATTGCATCTTGCAGATCTTCGAAAGCTTTAATCAAAAATAGTGCAGATCTTCAGAGATGAACATCAGATAGGTAAACAAATAATAGTGGGGTTAATTTACTAAAACTGGAGAGTGCAAATCTGGTGCAGCTGTGCATGGTAACTACTCAAATTCTAACTTCAACTTGTTCAATTAAGCTTTGACAAAAAAACAGGAAGCTGAATGGTTACTATGCAGAGCTGCACCAGATTTTGCACTCTCCAGTTTTATTAAATCAGTCCCTGTATGTCTAGCTCCAGCAATTACATGTACTCAGAGCAGAAACCAAAGACACACACCAAAAAGAGGGTGCAACTAGCTATACGGAGTATATACTATCTACGGAGTGAGGAAGGGACACAATTATTTAAAGGCAAACAAACAACAATGCAGATTTGAAGTGCATCTAAAACTACGTTGTGCGACTATTTTTCATTTTGGCTAGAGTAGGGAATGGCTAAAACTCCTGTCCGTTTTTTTGCCATCTGTGTCATACTTGTAGATTTCTCTTCACTTCCTGTCCTGTAGACACAACAGAAAGTAAGAGAAGATCTCTGCTATGTAATCAAAATCCTCTTATAGACAGATGCCACTGCAAAAAGTATCCCCAATGGACCATTTCCCCTCTATCCCTGTTCTGGTTACAACCAACATTCTCAGTCCTTATATATTACCTAAATATAGCATAAAACTATAAAAATACATATAATATAGGCCACTATTTTCACATAGTTTTGATTTCTCTAAATTTCCCCCTACTATTTAGGCTAGCCTAATTACTTTATATTAGCAATATACTGCTGGTCATAGTATACATAGTTGGAAAAGTATCTAAACTAAACCTGCTAATACCAGTTTACAGCACCTGATAGGTGCCAGGTAAAGTTCCCATTACACATTAGATGAAGACTTTTTTTCCAACTGGAAAATGGGAAGATTTTATGTCTTTAAGGATAGGCCAATATTCACCATCCATCCACTTTCATGAACAATATTCAATTGCAATGGTTCTCCACTGAGATACAGTAAGTGGCGCTGTGAGTGTTCATGCTGATGGATTGCTGTGCATAAATGGAGCCCTTGGATTTTTACATACAACTTAAGTCTTGCATAAAAATCATACCTTGGGAAGTCATACCACAGAAAGACACCAGTCAACTGCTGACTGGCATACCGAGTGGTAGCGGTAATTTGAACAGCGTACATGCTCGGAGAACCTTTTGTTTTTATTAATACTAATACTTTAAATTTAATACTTAGTGTAGCCATCTCAAAGGCATTTGCTATGTTGCTTACTGTTTACATTTATTGAAAAATTGTTTAATTAGTAAAGCAGACACATTCACCTGTTATGTGGTAGAATTGATTATCATTCCACACAGGCTATTTTCCATTATCAGAGTCCACTCTGTTCATAAAAACTTGCCAGCAATAGATTTCAGACTATCCCAAAATGGCTGCTACAACTTACCTTTATAGGATGGCCACTAAAAAGGGAGACACACATGCCAGCCTGTAGAATTTGTGGCATCAGTGGGAGGAATGTTCTGCCTGGGAAGAAAGAGATCAGTAATAGAGACTTCAGTGGGATATCCTACTGGATTTTTCTGGCCAGATTCCCGTTGTTTGGTGCCTGATAGTGATCAGATTTCTAGCACTGCATTATTTTGCTGCAAAACAGTACTACCACATCTTTAGCTAGCTGTTCATTCTATCAGAAGCAATTATGAGATACTGTATTGCAAAGTCATGGAAAGGAGGAGAAAAACTGGCGCGTGGATTTGCATTCAAACATTCAAGCCTACTAAGGAGAAATGTCTCTAAAAACATATAATGACATGGGATTAAGAGGCAGTCCATAAGGATCACTGGGCTATGATGGTAGGTGTATGCTGAGATGGTATATAAGGGACCACCTGCGGCTTCTGTCCTCAGAGTTGTGGCGGCTCTGTTAAAACCAGGACCTTGATGACGCCTTGTGAGAGGGCAAAACGCGTTGACGTAATTTGCGATTTAGAGTCCAAACTACGTCACTTCCGGTATCGGTGGAATGTACGGTGGATGCAGCATTTCCTGGATTTATCTCTGAAACATGACATGCGATTTTAACAGTTTTTTCTTGTAAGTACCCATCCGCATTTGCACAAATAAACCTTTGTCAAACTGTACTTCACTATCAGACCCTTTTTTTCATTTTGGTGTCTACATTTGCCTGTAACCATTACCACTGGGGGAGATCTTCCTGGGACCCTTCTGTGTGTTGCCTGTATGGTCAGCGTTCTAGCCTGAATGACCCCTAGACTGAAAAGCTAGGGGTCCATTTCTTTTGGTGAGTGGGGACACAGGAGGGGTGTGTGGTGTACCTTGAAGCTTGGAGCACAACTGCACTTTAATGATTGGAGCAGCTACACAATTTATGTGGACATTTATATTTTGTTTTATATATATTAATTTGAATTATTGCAATATTTTGTGAGCGCTATATTTATATGCATATACATACTTAGATTTGCCTGTTTTACTCATCAACCATGTGAGTTGCTAAATGTTGTACCTTCATTAAATGTAACCATATTGCTACACTTAGAGGCGCCTCTTTTCTCTTTTATAATCTGTTGTGACATGACGCTACTTGTATATCAAGACATCGCTTGTATATCAAGTCAAAATTTATTTAAAAATGTTGCTTGTCTTGCAAAACGCTCTCAAATCAAGTTACTCTCAAACCAAGGTTTTGCTGTATACGTAATTCTGCATTTCTGGGTAGGGGGCGCTTGCACGCGCCCCTGGCTCGCCGGCTGTGCTGTGATTAGACACAGAGCACAAGCCGATCAACGGGTGCCAGCCAATGAATGACTGCTGCCACACGCTGATTGGCGAGGAGGAAGACAGGACAGAGCTCTGCATATCTAAACAATACAGAGCTCTGTCCTGTCAGTGGGGATGTGCCGGTTTTTGTTTCCCTGCAAATCTGGGAATAAAAACCAGCACATCCCTTAGTGAAGGCACCTTACAGTAAACACATAAACACTGGTTAGGCACACATTTAACCATTTGTTCGTCCTAGATGTTTAACTCCTTCCCAGCCAGTGTCATTAGTACAGTGACAGTGCATATTTTTAGTGCTGATCACTGTACTATAATAGTCCTGCTAAAAGTCACTAATCACTGCCATTACTAGTATAAAAATAAATAAAAATTCCAGTATATATACTATAGCTTGTAGACGCTATAACGTTCACGTAAACCAATCAAGATACACTTGCTGTGATTTCTTTTTACCAAAGACATGTAGCAGAATACATATTGGCCTAAATTTATGAAGAAATTTCATTTTTAACCACAGAAGAATTTACCCCCTAATGACCAGAGCATTTTTTGCGATACGGCACTGTGTTGCTTTAACTGACAATTGCATGGTCGTGAGACGTTGCACCCAAACAAAATTGACGTCCTTTTTATTCCCACAAATAGAGATTTCTTTTGGTGGTATTTGATCACCTCTGCGGTTTTTATTTTTTGCGCTATAAACAAAAAAAGACCAACAATTTTGAAAAAAAAGCAATATCCCCAAAAATATATAAAAAAACGAGTTTCTTCCTTAGTTTAGGCCGATATGTATTCTTCTACATATTTTTGGTAAAACAAATCCCAATAAGTGTATATTTATTGGTTTGCGCAAAAGTCATAGCGTCTACGAAATAGGGGATAGATTTATGGCATTTTTATTATTATTTTTTCTTTCTCGTACATCACGGGACACAGAGCGACATAGTCATTACTAATGGGTTATATAGATACCGTCAGGTGCTGGCACTGGCAACTTCCAAAACCGGAAGTACCCTCCCCTATATAAGCCCCTCCCATCCGGGAGCACCTCAGTTTTTTGCCAGTGTCTAAGGTGTTGGCCAAGAAGAAACATGTGTTTTTCACTGAGCTTGCGTACAGGTTCTTTTGGGCCTCAGTAAGCTATTCCGGATCCGACCAAAAAAGCTTCATAGCTAAACGGTCGGTACCCGGGCCTTGCAGAGAAGAGCAAGGTTTTGCCTGTAATGCTTCTCTTAGGAGAGCTGGACCCTGGGATCCAGAGCTCTGGTCATACCCACGACCAAGATGTTTTCTGTGCAGGGTGCTATACAGGTCCAGGGGAGTGGAATCCTTGGGAACCCGGTCCCTGAAGGTTTGATTACAATGCCTGCCGTGATAGGTGAAGTTTGGGCTTTTGTGGACCAAACAAAGTCCTGCGGCGGGGAACAGGTAAGTGGGGGCCCCCAGGAACTTGGTTCTATTGGGGGACCCCCAAGCCTAATTTGTCTTTCTGTCTGTTACCTAATGGTATTCCCGCAAAATTCTGTGCATGCCTGTAACTACTAAAAAAAATGTAATAATTTTTAATGGTGGTCAAGAAAAAGAAAAAAAAATTTTTTTTTATATATTTAATATATTAGACTGCGGTACCTGTGTTTGTCCACTAGAGGCCGCTGTGGAATGTTTTCTTGTCATGTGGACTAGTTTCTTCTCAGCAGAGCAAGTCCAGGCAGATGGTGAGTTCTCTTATGGGAAACTGCTTCCTCTGCCATGTTGCAATGCTCGTCCATCCCCCGGCCTGCGGCAAAGAGGGGCCCTGGCTCTTGTCCCTAGTTTCCATTTTTCGAAATTAGCGCCAAAGGCGCACGTGGCCGCGCGCGTGCGCGTGCACGCGCCTCTATATATAGAGGTGAGCCGGAAAAGGGGGCGGAGCCTGGGGGATGACGCTCTGTGCGCGCCGCAGCACTTCTGCGCATGTGCGGGCGTCCCAGCATGTTAAAAATCACAATTTTGTGTGGTGAGCTGGCTATGAAGTACAGAGACAGAGCTGGCAACATTTAAAAAAGGGCATACAGCAAGCGGTTGATACAGGCATCCCCTAGAAAGGCACATTAGTAGACACCAACTGTTTCTTATAGCAGCATTTATGCTAGACTATTGTCAGTAACTGGTGTATTTCGGCTGGAATACCTCAGCTTTGTGGCTTAGGAATATGCCGTCTAAAAACTCCGGGGCTAGAAATTCCAGGAGGAATAGGGGGTCTCCATCGGGCTCTGAGGATCTTGGGCATGCTTTGGCTGCACCAGTCTCCCCTGAAGAATCAGAGGTTAGTGACCGTAGAGCACCCTCAGGAGTACCTGGTACTGTGGCTGTCCTCAGTTCACCTGCTCCTGTGTATGTAACAGAGGAGGTTTTTTCCTCAGCTCTGGGAGGGCTGGAAGAGAGATTGTCAGCATTGATCGCGGCTTCCCTGTCACAGGAGAAAAGCGCCCGATCTCCGTCTCCTCCCTCAGAGTGCCTGTTAACAGAGCAACAGTCCCATACAGGGATCGACCTACCTGAAGGGGATCAGGATGAGGTCGATTCGGTTGTAGAGGAATCAACAGTGGAAGAGCCGTTCTCAGCATCACATGCTGAAAGGTTATGGGTTCAGTCCCTGACTAATATGGTCCGATCAGCATTTAAAATGCCACTTGCGGAGCCATCATCCACTTCTGTCTCCTCGTTGGGGTCGCTAAAAGCTCCCCAGACTGTTTGTTCCTTTCCGATCCATCCTTTACTGGAAGGGCTCATTTACCAGGATTGGGAGCATCCTGACAAAATATTTACTCCCCCTAAGAGATTTCCGGTGGTCTATCCCATGGAGGATAAGTTCATCAGAAAATGGAAGGTCCCTACAGTGGACGCAGCCATCTCGTGTGTGAATAAATCACTGACATGTCCGGTGGATAATGTCCAAATGTTCAAGGACCCAATAGATAAAAAATTGGAGTCCTTATTAAAATCTGCTTTTTCTACAGCAGGATTGGTGACACAACCAGCAGTGGCAGCTATTGGGGTCTGCCAAGCAGTGAAGGATCAGTTGAAACAGGTCTTAAGGGACTTGCCAGATCAGCAGGCTCTTGCCCTAGCTGATCTACCTAGAGCCTTATGCTTTGCGGTGGACGCCATAAAGGATTCAATCCATCAGGCCTCCCACCTTACGCTGTCTGTAGTACATATGCGCAGGCTTCTATGGCTCAAAAACTGGTCTGCTGAAGCTCCCTGTAAAAAATTGCTGGTCAGCTTCCCATTTCATGGTGAGCGCTTATTCGGGGAGGACCTGGACAAGTATATCCAGAGAATTTCCAGCGGTAAAAGTACACTTTTGCCAGTTAAAAATAGAGTTAGAAGTCCCTCTTTTAAGAGGCCAGCTTCTCCAGTCCCTAGGACATCGGCTGTGAAACAGTTCCGACGGCCTCCTCGGTCAAATCCCGGAGGTAAAAATCAGGGACAGTTGCAGGGTAACAAGAAGCCCTGGAGCAGGAGAGGTACAAAACCTCCCCCAAAGTCAAATGCATGAAGGGTTGCCCCCACTCAATCGGGTGGGGGGAAGACTTCAGTTGTTCACAAAGACCTGGCGGGACACGATCCGAGACAGATGGGTGCTCTCCGCAGTAAATCTGGGATACAAATTGGAGTTAAAAAACTCCCCTCCTTCCCGCTTTATAAGGTCAAACGTGCCAAGGGATCCCCAGAAGAGAGGATCCCTCCTGTTGGCACTGGAACAATTATTGCTCCAAGCAGTAATTATAGAGGTTCCCCTGGAAGAATGGGGGTTCGGGTTTTACTCAAACCTCTTTACAGTTCCGAAGCCAAACGGGGACGTGAGGCCCATATTAAATCTAAAAGGGCTAAACAAATTCCTACATATCAGGACTTTCCGGATGGAGTCGATCCGATCGGTAGCCACTGCCCTACAAGGGGAGGAATGGTTAGCCTCGATCGACATCAAAGATGCTTATTTGCACATTCCCATCTTTCCAGCCCACCAAAAATTTCTACGCTTTGCGGTAGAAGGGCGCCATTTTCAGTTCAGAGCCTTACCCTTCGGTCTGGCCACAGCACCAAGAGTGTTCACAAAAATTCTGGCCCCATTATTGGCCAATCTAAGGACACGAGGTGTAACGATAATGGCATATCTAGACGACTTGTTGCTGATAGACCACTCAGTGGAAAAACTAGAAGTGGTTGTTCACGAGACAATCAAGTTTCTGGAATATCACGGTTGGATTATCAACCGAGACAAGTCAGCCCTAAAACCAGTCAAAAGTCTGGAATACTTGGGGCTAAGGCTGGATTCAGACCAGAGAAAATTTTTCTTGCCTCAAGAAAAGGGGTCGTCTTTGAGAGATTTGATCCACTTAGTGGGTTCAAAAAGACAGCCATCCATACGCCTGTGCATGAGGCTGCTGGGAAAAATGGTGGCATCATTCGAAGCAGTACCCTACGGTCAATTCCATTCAAGGAAATTGCAAAGGGCCATACTGTCAGCCTGGAACAAAAAAGTTCAGGCTCTGGACTTACCAATGTCCTTGTCCCCTTCCGTTCGCAAGAGCCTCCGCTGGTGGTTGGTTCCCCAGAATCTGGAAAGAGGGAAATCCTTCAGTCCGATTTCCTGGAAGGTGGTCACTACAGATGCCAGCCTTATAGGCTGGGGAGCAGTACTGGAGCAATGGTCTCTCCAGGGCAAGTGGTCAGAAGCAGAAAAGGCCCTGCCCATCAATCTCTTAGAGATACGAGCAGCCCGGTATGCCCTAGTAGCATGGACATCCAAACTCCAAGGGTCCCCTGTCAGAGTTCAATCAGACAATGCCACAGTAGTGGCATATATCAATCGTCAGGGGGGCACCAGGAGTCGTGCAGCCCAAAGGGAAGTAAATTACATCCTGAGATGGGCAGAAAGATATGTCCCAGCCATATCTGCGGTATTCATTCCAGGAGTGGAGAATTGGAAGGCGGACTTTCTAAGTCGCCAACAATTATGCCCAGGGGAATGGTCCCTTCATCCCGAGGTTTTCCGGACAATATGTCAGCGGTGGGGAACACCGGATGTAGATCTGCTAGCATCCAGATTCAACACAAAAGTGGACAGGTTTGTCTCTTGGACAAGGGATCCCCTAGCGTGCGGCTCGGATGCCCTAGTGTTCCCTTGGGATCAGTTCAAGCTGATATATGCATTCCCACCGCCACAATTGTTACCTCGATTACTCCGCAGAATCAGGGTAGAAAAGAAACCAGTGATTCTGGTGGCTCCAGCGTGGCCCCGAAGAGCATGGTACGCGGAGATTGTAAAAATGTCTGTGGGGAGTCCTTGGACCCTCCCACATCGTCCGGACCTGCTTTCGCAAGGACCGATATACCACCCTTCCTTACCAGCCCTAGGTTTGACGGCCTGGCTATTGAAGCCCACATTCTAAAAAAGAGAGGGCTCTCTAATTCTGTGGTATCTACCATGATCAATGCCAGGAAGCCGGTATCCAGGCAGATCTACTATAGAATCTGGAAGGCGTACATCGCCTGGTGTGAGGCCAAGAAATGGCATCCACGTAAATACGTAATAGGTAGGATTCTGGACTTCCTACAATGGGCTGTAGATAGGAAGCTTGCCTTGAGTACTATCAAGGGTCAGATTTCGGCCTTGTCAATATTTTTTCAAAGGCCCTTGGCTTCGCATTCACTAGTCAAAGCCTTTATACAAGGAGTGATGCGTATTAGTCCTCCGGTTAATATTCCCATATGTCCATGGGATCTAAACTTGGTTCTGTCGGTTCTACAGAAACAACCATTTGAACCATTACAGCATATTTCCTTGGTGCTTCTCACCAGGAAATTGATTTTTCTAGTAGCCATTTGTTCGGCTAAAAGAGTATCGGAATTAGCAGCTATGTCCTGTAAGGAGCCATATCTGGTTATCCATAAGGACAGAGTAGTGTTACGTCCTCATCCAGCCTTTCTTCCTAAGGTGGTATCGAGTTTTCATTTGAACCAAGATGTGGTTCTTCCTTCTTTTTTCCCCAAACCTACTTCGGTAGAGGAAAAGTTATTGCATTCTTTGGATGTAGTAAGAGCAGTTAAAGCTTATCTAAAAGCCACTGCTCAGATTCGCAGAACGGATACTTTGTTTATTCTGCCGGAAGGCCCCAGAAAGGGTCAGGCAGCGTCAAAATCTACTTTAGCCAAGTGGATTCGACAGGTCATAATACAAGCCTATGGCTTGAGAAGGAGACCGCCTCCGTTCAAAGTTAGAGCGCACTCCACGAGAGCAGTTGGAACTTCATGGGCAGTGCATCACCAGGCCTCCCTGGCTCAAATCTGTAAGGCCGCAACATGGTCTTCAGTACACACGTTTACTAGGTTCTACCAGGTGGACGTTAGAAGTCAGGAGGATGTCGCCTTTGGGCGCAGTGTGTTGCAGGCCGCAAAAGATCCTCATGTCTGATAGCGCTCAGATTATATATGGTGTATCCCCCCCCTCATTTGGCATTGCTTTAGGACATCCCATTAGTAATGACTATGTCGCTCTGTGTCCCGTGATGTACGAGAAAGAAAATAGGATTTTTATAACAGCTTACCTGTAAAATCCTTTTCTTGGAGTACATCACGGGACACAGAGCTCCCGCCCCTCTTTGGGGACACTTATTGCTTTGCTACAAAACTGAGGTGCTCCCGGATGGGAGGGGCTTATATAGGGGAGGGTACTTCCGGTTTTGGAAGTTGCCAGTGCCAGCACCTGACGGTATCTATATAACCCATTAGTAATGACTATGTCGCTCTGTGTCCCGTGATGTACTCCAAGAAAAGGATTTTACAGGTAAGCTGTTATAAAAATCCTATTTTTTTGTATTAGTAATGGCGGCGATCAGCGATTTTTATGGGGACTGCGACATTGCAGCGGACAGATCGGACACTTTTGACACTATTTTGGGACCATTGACATTTATACAGCGATCAGAGCTAAAAATAGCCACTGATTACTGTATAAATGTCACTGGCAGGGAAGAGGTAAAACACCAGGGAGCGATCAAGGAGTTAAGTGTGTTCCCTCAGTGTGTTCTAACTGTAGGGGGGAATGGGCTCACTAGGACATGAAAGAGATCACTGTTCCTGATGACAGGGAGCAGTAGATTCCTGTTATGTCACTAGGCAGAACAGGGAAATGCCTTGTTTACAAGGCTACTCCCCATTCTGCCTCTCCTTGCCACGATCGCGGGCCACCGGCGGACATCGAGTCCGCAGGACCCGCTAGCCTGCGATGACGGAGGGACGTACGGGTACGCCCATTTGAGCACCCGCGCCATTCTGCCGACGTACATCGCCGTAGAGCGGTCGGCAAGTGGTTAAAAAAATTAATTGGATATGTTTAATAGTAGAAGAAGAAAAAAAAAAGAAAAATATATATATATATATACATATATATTTTTCTAAATTTTCTTTTTTATTTTCATTTATAGTGTAAAAAACAAAAACAAAAAAAAACAGTGGTGATAAATATTACCAAAAGAAAGCTCTATTAGTCGGGAAGAAATTATATAAATTTAGTTAGAGTAGAGCAGCCATTCTCAACCAGGGTTCCGTGGAACCCTAGGGTTCCCCCAGAGGTGGCTAGGGGTTCCTTGAGCTGTGGCTGATTTACCTCCTGTTTGATGGTGCCTACATAGTTCTGAGCCAATTTCACTTGGAGGAGCCAGTGGTATGACACCAATGATCTTTATAGCTCTCTGTAAAGGGGGCCATTCTTGCCACCACTGTAAAAAAGGGCATTCTTCTCACTGACCACCAAAGTAAGGGGCATTGTTCCCACTGACCCCCAATAAAGAAGTTTTATCAGGGGTTCCCCGAGATCTGAAAATAATTTTAAGGGTTCCCCTGGGGTAAAAAGGTTGAGAAAGGCTGGAGTAGAGCATTGCATGACCATGCAATTGTCAGTTAAAATAAAGCCTCGTACACACGATCAGATTTCCATTGGACAAATCCATGGAATTTTGTGCGAAGGGCACTGGCTGTGAACTTTGTTCTGCATACAGACGGCAGAACTTTTTCAGCCAACATACACGAAACGATGTGTTTTTTCAGCTCTTTAGCGCCACCCTTTGGGCAAGTTCTGCTAATGTTGTGCTATGGTTAGCAATGGTTCGGAGCATGCGTGTTTGTACTTTGGATTTTTTGTGTACACACGATCGGATAATCCGACAAGACACATTTGTTGTCGGAAAATTTGAAAGCATGCTATAAAACATTTGTTGTCGTAAATTCCGACAACAATTGTCCGATGGAGCGTACAAACGGTCGGATTATCCGACAAAACCCTGCCCTCACACATTTGTTGGCAGAAAATCTGATTGTGTGTACAAGGCTTAAAGGGGTAGTAAAGGTAAATGTTTTTTCACCTTAATGCATCCTATGTATTAAGGTGAAAAAATATCCGACAGTACCGCCCCCCCTGAGCCCCCGTTTTACTCGGTTCTCAGCTTGGCCGTCGATTGGCTACACTGGATGGATTGAAAGCAGCGCAGCCATTGACGTGGCGCGCCGGGGGGGGGCGAATGATACAGTCGGTGGCTATGGCCGCCGCTGTATCACGGGAGCGTGCCCGCAATAACTCCACACCATGCGAGGTGTGGAGTCCTTGCGGGAAGGAGCCGAGACAGCCGCCGAGGGACCCCAGAAGACCAGGATCGGGGCCACTGTGTGCAAAATTAACTGCACAGTGGAGGTAAGTATAACATGTTTGTTATTTATTTTTATTTTTTTTAATTCCTTTACTGATCCTTTAACGCAGTGACAAATAGCAAATAATGGCCTGGTCATGAAGGGGGTAAATCTTCCACAGAGCAAGTGGTTACACTTACTGATGTCTTATGTCAATACTGTGATCCCGCTTGCAGTTATTGAACTTGATGCACTGTTTGCTTTAACCTTTTCTCCTATTTCAGCATGCTGCCAGAGCGGAATAAAGAGGCCTACTATTTACAATTGTCTAATTCACTTGTCACAGCATTTCGAGGTAGCCAGGAGATTTAACCTGCGCAATTATCAATTGCAGCACTTACGACTCCACTGTATTGTAACAGACAGAATGCATATAACAGACATTGGCATAGACTGGGCAGCCAGCTGGGTAAGAAGATTTTTCTTTTTATTCAGTTTTCAGAATTACAGTAAAATGTTATAATGTCATTTTTTCACCTTGCATCCTACTGTATGTAAAATACAAGCAGAATATTGCATATGTATGTGTAATATATGTAATGTATGTGTATGTAATTCGATTTTTCCTGCTATTCACTGGCTCGTAATGTGCAAATTGTTTACTGTATCTGTCACAGTTTTTAATTACACTTGTTGCAATAAATTTCAAATACATTTTAGTTTGCAAATTTCAATGAAATGTGGAAAAAGGAGAGGACATTTTTGCATCAGAGGATACAAAAAAATGATCTACATGTATTCCAGTGTTTTGCTTAGCCAGCAGCACAGTTTTGCATAGCTAGCACACAGCTACAGGAATAGAACTGAACTAAATATAATATTTGAATTTGCCTAGGGTTTAACTTGTTCAGTTTCTCCTTTGCTTGTTCAAAGCATAAACCAAGCCTGTGCTGATCTTGTCAGTGGTGGTAATAAAGAAGCCTGGATGTGAATGGAGTGCTTGTAATTGCTTGCAGCTAAAGAGTTCTGTATGTTGCAGAATGAATGACTTGGGGATATTTCTGGGTACACCTCAAGCAATGTCAGTATGCACTGGTCAATAAGTAGTTGGAATAAAACAATCTCTGGGTGAAATTGCTTTTGTGGTTTCTTTGGAATACCACAGCTGGTCTTGGATAGAAAAGGTTTATATATCCTTGATGCTGAAATTGTTCTGTATCATTTATTTCCTAACACCACCTTGCTGCAGCTACATACATAGGAATGTTTTTTTTTTATTCTTAAAGGCTAACATTGTACACTTTTGTTTATTTAATTAAAACAATTCTAGATTGTGTTTACAAGTTACATACATAATTTATGCAATCGCCAGTGGCGGCTGGTGCTCCATTTTTTTTGTGTTGGGCCAAACAAACCCCCGAACCCGCCGGTGTTCTATCGATATGTGCCCTCCCTTGAAAAGTGCCTGCGCATACGCGGAACGGAATGACACTCCAGCTGAGTTGCCGTACAGCTGGAGTGATGTCCCTTAGTGCATGCGTAGGAGCCTTTTTTCGATGGGAGATACCATTTCTCGGCACCAATTTAATGCTATGCAAACAGCGGAGGGACACCGTATTTGTCAATTTGTGCCTCGCTGCTGCGCCTCGGGTTTACAGTAAGGCACAATTTGACATGTACGGTGTCCCTCCGCTCTTTGGATAGCTTTCAATTGTGCCCATGAAATGGTATCGTTCGTCGAAAAAAAACCTTTCTACGATGTCCACATGCGCTATGGTCATGTCACTCCAGCTGATCGGCAACTCAGCTGGAGTGCCCTTCCGTTCTGCCCATGTACGGGCACTTTTCGATGGAGGGCACATATCAATAGAACACTGGCTCACCAGCCCGGCCCACCGGCTCACCAGCCTGCCAGCCCCACACTTACCCCATCCAGGTCATGGGCGACTTTGGCGGCTTCCCCAGCTTCTCCTCCCGGCTAATCTGGTCGCTTCCTCTCCCAGCCAATCCGCTGCCTGTCCTGATTGGCCAGGAGGAGAAGCAGGATGACAATAGCAAATGTTGATTTGCTAATGTCACATGTGGGTGGGCTCCGAGCCTAACCTTCGGCCGTAATGTGCTTAAAAATAAAAAACTTGTAGAGCTTCGCATGGAGATTGGGGGCCGGTGCATAGAGATTAGGAGGACGGCGCCCCTGCGCCCCTTATGAACCGGCCCCTTATGAACTGGCCGTGAATAGTGAAAAGCATATATATATATATATATATATATATATATATATATATATATATAAATATATGTATGAAAACCAGATGAAGAGTATCACGCAGTTCGTTAATCTTGTTTGTTGGGGTTCTCGGAATGTGTAATTCTTTGCAAATCAGATGGTTCTACATGGAAAAAATTCTGAAGCATCAACATGTGATACAGTAAATCTACTATTCTCTAGATTCCATTATTCCTAGTCATTGAGTTCAACTGTTTATAAAACCGGTAATAAAATGTATCCAATGCCAAAAAGAAATCTGAACTGAAAGACTGCCATTTCTGTCCGGCTTTTGGCTGTCTGTGGATTCAATATTTCAGAGTCACTGGCCCTGAGAGGTATTCAGCAAGAAAAGGCAAAATAAAATCAGAACTCCCTATCTCCATACTTATGGGTCAGGGACTCAGGTACAGTAAAGTGAGTGTTTAAACCTCCAATAGTATACATTTGGTGTCGCTGGTCAAGTAGGGCTTCCTGTCTTTTTATCATTAAAGTGATTGTGAACAATCACCTTTTAAAAAAACTCATTCAGTTTAACATAGAAATGAAAGGCAAAACATGTGTATAGATATTTAAAAAAAACACATTCTAAATACCTATTTTTCCTTTTTTTATAGTGATCACATGCCCTCTGTTCTCAGCTGCATAAGAGTTGGAGGAGGAGAAGCAGCAGCACACTGAGCTTCCCAGTGAATGGTTTTGCAGGGGGTGTGTGTCAGAACAAGTCTGGTCATTGGAGGAAAACAGGCTGAGTTCCCAGCATAACTAGGGAACTGACCACAATGTGTTCTCCTGCTTAGTGTGGTCAGTTTTTAATAGGAAAGCAGAGGGACTGTCAGGAACACCAGAGATTTCACACAACGGAAGCAATACAAAGTGAACAGGATACTTTTTTTACAATCAACTACTGTTCAACTGCCCTGTTGGATTCTCCCCACTTGGACAGAGCTGCAGGCTATAGCTTGCAACGCTCCCTGCTGAAGGAATACAATAGCTCAGAAGGGAGAATTCCCCTATCCACGTCAAATGTGTGGATGGGGGAATCGATGCAGTTTTTTTTTTCGTTCAGTTTGCTGGTTGTAAATAAAAACTGCCCCATCTATGGGCTGCCTTAGGCTGGCCATACATTATACAATTTTCTTCTATAATTTTCCTTTAGATTCACCAAAACCATATAATATGAGGTCAAACTTAAACACTTTCCATTTGTATTCAATCAGGCAGGCCCTTACACACGACCGTTTTTGATGACGAGAAAAATGCAATTTTTTTAATTTGGTCATTAAAAACGATCGTGTGTGGGCTCCAGAGCATTTTTCGCGACGTGAAAATGGCCATTAAAAATTTGGAACATGCTCTATTTTTTCTCGTCGTTTTTCTCAACGTGAAAAACGGCTGTGTGTACTGTTTAACGACGTGAAAAAAACGTGCATGCTCAGAAGCAAGTTATGAGACGGGAACGCTCGTTCTGGTAAAACTAGCATTCATAATGGAGATAGCACATTCGTCACGCTGTGACGGACGTAAGAGCACGAGGCTGAAAAGCGCGAATCGTCTCTCACCAAACTAACACGAGGATCAGCAAAAGCAGCGCTAAGGGTGGCGCCATCTGAATGGAACTTCCCCTTTATAGTGCCGTCGTACGTTTCGTACGTCACTGCGCTTTGCTCAAGCATTTTTTTTTCGCGATCGTGTGTAGGCAAGGCAGGCTTGAGAAGAATCACGTAGAGAAAAACATCGTTTTTTTCAATGACATTAAAAACGGTCGTGTGTACGCGGCATAAGACTACATAGATTAAGGTAAATCTAAGGCCCCTTTCACACTGGGGCGGGCAGGAGCGGTGGCGGTATAGCAGCGCGATTTGCAGCGCTGCTATACCGTCGTTCTTACCACGGTATGCGGTCGCTAGGGGGGTGAATTTAACCCTCGCTAGCGGCCGAAAAGGGGTTAATACCGCCCGCAAACCACGGCTATTGCCGCAGTTTGCGGGCGGTATTACCGCGGTGTCCCATTGATTTCAATGGGCACCCGCGGTAAAGGAGCGGTGAACACACCGCTCCTTTACCGCTGTAAAGAAGCGGCTAGCAGGACTTTTGGAGCGGTCCTGCTAGCGCACCGCTTCAGTGTGAAAGCCTTCGGGCTTTCACACTGAAGGCTACAGGGCAGGAATTTTTCATGCGGTATAATAGCGCTATTATTAGCGCTAAACCGCATGAAAAACGCCCCAGTGTGAAAGGGGCCTAAAGGAAATTGAATGAGAAAATTGTATAATGTGTGGCCAGCCTCTGTCAAAACATGCCTGCTGATTGGACAATGCTCTCCTGCTGTCAACGTGTTCTCTGTCAGCACTCCCAAGCTGAATGTTAGTGAACAGGGATAGCTGTTATCCAGACACATGTAATTGCTAGTTTTATTAAGAAAAACATTCTATTATTTTTAATGAATAACTGTATTCTTTTTTTTATTCTGCTTGGACTTCAGTTTCAAACTACATAAAAATGTTTAATCATGCATGCAACCTTTCTTCTTTTCAGCTGAAACATACAACATGTCCAAGAAGGGATTGGTGAGATTGTGTAGAAAAGGTCGAGATTTAACCTCACGGAGCAGACAAAGAGTTAACTACGGTGAAAAATCCTCTAACCTTGAATGTAACCTCCAGTTTCTCTTGTTAGGAAACACCAGCAGTCAATAATTTTTGCATGTCTTGCTGAACTTTGAAATGATATACGTAAGAGTTTCCAGGCATTACCTATTTCCTTCTATGCATTACATATGGATTTCTACACATTTATAAAAAGACATTCAGTAGGCAGTTTATCTGCATATCCTATTGTTAAGCTCTTCGATCATGCTAAAGATTATTACATCAGTTTCTGATGAGGGTTTGAGATATTTACACCAATGTAAATGATTAGCTAGATAAATGTTGTAAATATCAGTTTGTATATATCTGATCTTAAAGCGTTTGTTACCCCAACGCTTCATATTCCTGATATGTCTCTGCTGTCCTATGTACCGTATATACTCGAGTATAAAAAACCACTGTGAATAATGACAGGAAAAACGAGGGAACCGCTTGGTTCCCTACACACGGTCGTTTTTCCCGTAATTTTTTCTCTTGACGAGAAAAACGACCGTCTGTGGGCTCCGCGGCAGTGTTTCCCTATGGGAAAACTGCCGCAGAAAAAAATGCTGGAAAAAACGACGAGAAAATTTAGAACATGTTCTAATTTTTCTCGTCGTTTTTTATGCCGTTTTTCTCGATGAGAAAAACGACATAAAGCCCACAGACGATCGTTTTTCTCGGCGAAAAGAAAAAATGCAGTTTTTCTTGTCGAGAAAAGCGGTCGTGTGTACGCGGCATAAGCCGAGTTTTTCAGCACATTTTTTTGTGCTGAAATCGCCCCCCTCGGCTTATACTCAAGTCACCTTTTTGTCCCTGATCTCCTGGACTTTGGGGACCCAGTACCGGCCGGCCGTAGGTCCCCTGGACCCCAAACTTGGCACACATATAGCCACACTCTTCCTCTACAAGTGTGCAAAGTTTGTTGTCCGGGGGACCTAGGGCCGGGGAGCACCGATTTTTCAAATCCGGGAACCCCTTCCATAGACTCCTATGTTAAATGTCAGTGTAGTCATGGACACAGTGAGGCATGGGCACAGTGAGGCATGGGCAAAGTGAGGCATGCACATGGACACAGTGAGGCAAAGTGAGACATGGACACCCTAGGCTTATACTCGAGTCACCTTTTTGTGCCTGATCTCCTGGACTTTGGGGACCCAATACTCGCTGGCCGTAGGTCCTCTGGACCCCAAACTTAGCACACATGTAGCCCCACTCTTCCTCTACAAGTGTTCAAAGTTTGTTGTCCGGGGGACCTACGGCCGGGGAGCACCGATTTTTCAAAGCCAGGAACCCCTTCCATAGACTCCCATGTTAAACGTCAGTCTAGTCATGGACACAGTGAGGCATGGACACAGTGAGGCATGGGCACAGTGAGGCATGGGCACAGTGAGGCATGGGCACAGTGAGGCATGGACACAGTGAGGCATGGACACAGTGAGGCATGCACATGGACACAGTGAGGCAAAGTGAGGCACAGTGAGGCATGCAGATGGACACCCTAGGCTTATACTCGAGTCAATACGCTTTCCCAGTTTTTTGTGGTAAAATTAGGTGCCTCGGCTTATAATCGGGTTGGCTTATACTCGAGTATATACAGTACTTGTATGAGAAAAAAACCTGTTCTCTTTGTATTGCTTCCTTTATGTGAAATCCCTGGTGTTCCTGCCAGTCCCCTTGCTTTCCTATTAACTATTTCAGCTCCGGAAGTTTCACCCCCCTTCCCAACCAGGCCATTTTTTGCGATACTGTGTTGCTCTACCTAACAATTGCGTGGTCGTTTTTTTTGGTGTTATTTGATCACCTCTGCGTTTTTTTGTTTGTTTTTTTTTTGCTCTATAAACAAAAAAAGGCAGACAATTTTGAAAAAAACAAAACAATATTTTTTACTTTCTGCAATAAAAAAAAAAAGTAAGAAATTTAAAGTGGAGCTCCACCCTAATTTTACACTTGTGCTGATCGGATTCCTCCCCCCCTCCGGTGTCACAATTGACACCTTTCAGGGGGGAGGGGGGTGAAGATACTTGTCTAAGACAGGTATTTTCACCCACATCCGGGAGTCCTCTCTCCGGGAATCTGCGGGAGTGACGTCACTTCCCCCAGACTTCCCGTAGTGTTCTGGGAGACACTCGGCTCCCAGAACACAGGAGGACGAATCAGAACGGCGCAGCGCGACTCGCGCATGCGCCGTAGGGAACCGGGCATGAAGCCGCAGGGCTTCACTTCCTGGTTCCCTCAGCGAGGATGGCGGAGGGAGCAACAGAGTGACGAGCGATCGCTCGTCCTCTGCTGCGGACGGCGCTGGACTCTAGGACAGGTAAGTGTCCAAATATTAAAAGCCAGCAGCTGCTGTAGCTGTAGCTGCTGGCTTTTAATATTTTTTTCCGGCGGAGCTCCGCTTTAATTTCTTAATCAATTTAGGCCAATATGTATTCTGCTACATGTTTTTGTAAAAAAAAAAAAAAAAATCCCAATAAGCATATAACGATGAAATTATGAGATAAATTTATGGACTTTTATTTTTTTTTACCAGAAATGGCGGCGATCATCGATTTTTGATGGGACATTGCAGCGGGCAAATCAGACACCTAACTGACACTTTTGGGGACCAGTGACACCAGTGCTAAAATGTGTTCCCTGGGAGTGCTTTCTTACTGTGTGGGAGATGGTTTAACTGTAGAAAGACAGAGATCCAGGTTCCTGCTTAGCAGAAACACAAGATCCCTGTCTTCCCTACAAGCAGAAAGGCGATCTACCTTGTTTACAATGGCAGACTGCCATTCTGCTTCTCTCGGGCCTCTCCGCCATAACCGCTGATTGGCTCCTGCTGTGTCCAATCACAGCGAGAGCAGGGCTGTGGCGGCACACTCGCGCCCCAAAGACCAAAGAAAAAAATAACGTACCTGTGCTTAAGGGCCGCCCTGCCGCAGTATATGTACGTGGGGCGGTCCTTAAGCGGTTAAACATGTACCAAACTAAGCAGGTGAGCACAGCGTGGTCAGTTCTCTAACTATGCTGGGAACTCAGCATGCTCTCCTCCAATAATCAGACTTGTCCTGACACCCCTTGATTCTGTACAGCTTTCTGAGATAGAATACAACATATCTGCCTTTTTTTTTTCAGCATGCTATATTGCAGTGTGAATGAGACACACAGAAACTATTTTTTCCTGTGTGTGTTTGTGACGACAATTCAGTAAAACACCTGTCCCCACACTGTGTGTGAATACGCCCTTAGCTGAGAAGTGATTTTAAGTTGGAGCTACATGACAAAAGGTTTTATTGCAAACTCTGGGGATTTTATAGAAAAGCATATCCTATAAGTTTGATATAAGCAGGGCTGCTGTTAAGCTGTGTACACGCGATCGGTTTTACCGATGAAAAAAGTCCGATGGACTTTTTTCATCGGACAAACCGATCATGTATGGGCCCCATCAGTCTTTTTTCCATCAGTGTTTAGAAATAGAACATGTTTTAAATAAAAAAAAAATTAAATAAAAAAACCGATAGCAAATTACTATCGTCTGTGGGGAACTTCATCGGATAAAAAACCCACGCATGCTTAGAATCAAGTCGACGCATGCTCAGAAGCATTGAACTTAATTTTTCTTGGCTCATCTGAGTGTTTTACGTCACCGCGTTTGGAACGGTTGGTTTTTTGACTGATGGTGTGTAGGCAAGACTGATAGAAGTCAGCTTCATCGGTTTTCCGATGGAAAAATCCATCGGTTTAAAAACCATAGGAAATCCGATCGTGTGTACAGGGCTTTAGAAATCACGGGGCCCCGTACAGCCTACCTGGCAGGGCCTCCCCAATATATCAAGACCATATTTTCACAAGGCAAATAAGTTGTGGGGATTTCCACTTAGCTTAGTGAATGAAGTAAAGCTCTGCTGGCTTTCGTCATCCAAAGCAGAATTGCTGTTTTTACTTTTTTTTATTATTATTATTTCCCTTGCATGTAAATGGGTATTTTTTTTAATTTTTTTTTGCAAAGTGAATTTTCACCACAGTCACTAAGCTAAGGGAAAACTCCCTTTCAAAGGGAACGTCCTATTTGTCTTTAGTAAATCAACCCCAATGCATTATGAACATCAGAAAAGCTTCTTATTGTTTTCTCAATTGAAATCACATTGAAGCCTCATTCACACCTATGCATTTTTTAGAAGCAGAAACACACTACAGTCCATTTAACATGGTTTCCCATGATTCACGATCACATCTGTGCATTTTATGGAAAGGGCCAGGGACTTTTTTCAGACTTTTGGTTCCAAAGACTTCAATGGATCGAAAACGTGTATTGAAAAAGGTGAAAATTCACTTGGAATATGCAAACTGCAACCTGCATAGGCATGGGCGTCCGCTCCATAGGGCAAGGGGGGTCAATTGCCCCCCCCCCCCCTGGAGACACACTATATTTATATGGACAGGGAGTGAAGCGGAATTATCCTCAAGAGCTATTTCACACTGCCAGCTGGCCACGTTATCAGTAAAGCGCCGCTAGTTTTAGCGGCGCTTTACCTTCATTTTAGTGCCGCTATTCGGCCGCTAGAGGGGGGGTGGTTTAAAAAAAAATGAAATTGCTAATCAGACAATGGCAGCTTGATCCTTCTATTAAGCTTTTGCATCAGGTTTCTCAAACCTTTGCATGCCTGCGCTTTATGTCATAATAACTAAGCCCCTCCCCTTCATGACATTGTCAAAAAGGGACCGAGCATGGATGACCTTAAAATGATGCCCCCCCCTGAAAAAAGTTCAGCGGACGCTCATGTGCATAGGTGTGAACCAGGCCTGAATGTACATTTGCTGCAGTTTGCACTATACAATACAAGATTCATTATATTTTTTCAGTTAAACAATTTAAAAAGGTGACAGTTCTTTTTAATCCTTACAAATATATTGGTGTTACTTGCTTAAACAGGCGGCGCTGTCCATCACAATTTAGTAACCTGGGAAGAACTCTTTTATAAGCATTGAAGACATGCAATAATCTGAAGCAGTCAGGGTAATGGAGCACACTAATTTAATTTTGTTCAGCCATTACATTAATGGCATTTAACATATTTGAAGCACAGCTTCAGTCATTGTTTTACTTCTTTGTGCAGAATATTGATTAGGAGATCTGTACAGTACTTTGCACACTGGCTACATCTTTGTGACACCTCAGTAATTAGAGCCATGCAGGCTGCACAAAGCTGCTAGGTGTTAGAGTGCCATCTGCTGTTAGTATGCTCTTATTGTAGCAACTACTGAGGTTGATATCAAAAAGCTTTAGCTTCCAATAAAATGTTTATTTTTTATTTTTCCATAAGTAGAAAGGAATAACAGATGGACATAACACCACTCTTTCTCCTGTACTTTTAACTTAGGCCAACTTTTTAACCATGCCAAGCCCCTTTAACCCCTGTCATGCCAGTTGACTTTTTGATGATGTTTACAGTGAGCTAATACACATGTTCTCAAGCACACCATGGATTTCAAAATTGCAGTCCAAAGCTTTTATTGTAGAAAGAGCACATCACAACAGGATAAGTGCAATGTTTCGGAACCACGCAGGACTACTTCGTCAGGCATGTTGCTGGACGAAGGGGCCCTGCGTGGCTCCAAAACATTGCCCTTATCCTATAGTGGTTTTGTGATCTGGCTATGGGTAGACACCTAATGTAACGCACCTCATCCCAAATTATTGAGACAAAACATAGGAAAAAGTAAGCGGGACTATAACGGTGCTAGTAAATTAGTACTGAACACAGTGGAAGACTCGACTACCAATTGGTAAAAAAATACATAGTATCTTTTATTATTGACAATTTTTACAAAAATATTAAAAATATGAGCAATATCACAGAATTCAAAGTAGGGAAATTACAAAAATGGTGGTTGCATCAATGTTCAACTGAGAGGATCATACACAGTCCCAACATGTTTCGCCCATTGGGGCTTCGTCAGGGGAAGTATGTCTCAGACGTCTAAACGAATGATCAGCTAATAAATGAACAAAAAGAAGAGATTACCACTTGGAAATCAGTAATGGACAGTTAGTTTAGAAGCATTAGAGATCAGCCTGTAGACAGGTCCACAAATGATATGACGCTGGCAAATTACCACCAAAGACCCTGATCATTCGTTTAGACGTCTGAGTTATATTCCCCCTGATGAAGCTCCAATGGGCGAAACATGTTGGGACTGTGTATGATCCTCTCAGTTGAACATTGATGCAACCACCATTTTTGTCATTACCCTACTATGAATTCTGTGATATTGCTCATATTTTTAATATTTTTGTAAAAATTGTCAATAATAAAAGATACTGTGTATTTTTTTTAACAATTGGTAGTCGAGTCTTCCACTGTGTTCATTACTAATTTACTAGCACCGTTATAGTCCCGCTTACTTTTTCCTATGTATTGCCCTTATCCTGTTGTGATGTGATCTTTCTGCAATAAAAGCTTTGGACTGCAATTCGAGATCCATGGTGTGCTGACGAACATGTGTATTTAGCTCACTGTAAACATCATCAAAAAGTCAAATAACTGCTCGCAAAGGGGCTACCTGTCCCATTGTCCTCAGGACCATTTTTACACCAGCACATGTGTGACCAGTATAGAATTTTAGCTGGTGTCTCCACCTGCAGCTGCTAGTAAATCCCTTAAGGAGAATCTGGTAAATGAACCATTCATGGGTCTCAGAGCTGCCCATGCATGGAGCATCACCACGTCAGGCTGCAATACAGGTCAGGAGCACATTCATAAAGGTGACTCCAAAGCCACCCAAAAAAACAAAAACAAAGGTTAGCAAAATTTTAACTGCAAATTACAGAAATATGACAGGAGGAAAACAGCAAACATTAAACAAAGTAAGTACAAATATATGTAAATTTTAAAAAGGGAGGGTTTTAAAACACTTTCAATAAGAAAGGTTTTAAGCAGGCTTGATCTCAATGAAATTTCAGACAATGGTGTCACAACAACAAATCACTATTCTGACTTATTCACTTGCGTGCAAAATATTTCAGCTTGACCTATTGAGCTGTGTAAACCTTTGGCTTTTTTCTGCAGCAGGTAATCAGTCCAGAAAAAAAAATGTGAAAAGGAACCTAAAGCTCCACCTGCTAGATCAAAAGGAGAATTTCAAAAGAACTTTACTCTATCAATCAACATTAACTATGTTTAATCCTTATGCTGCTACCTTCCTATAGATAGGAAGGTATAATATATTCACTTGTTTCAAACTTTTCATTTACATTTCTTCAGTTGCTTCCTGGTTTCTGGATGTCATACATGGGCATTATTTTGCTTTCATCTGAAGGAGGGGAGGAGGGGCTTTCTCAGCTAAGCCCACCCTCCTGACTACATGCCTGACCTTGCGGAAGTGTACCGGCAGCCCAAGTGTATTGCACTGCCAATGGACAAAATTTTCTAGGTTGTCATCACAGTAAGGGCAGATGGATTCCAGGAAGTGAATGCTACATGAATCATCTACACTACAAGATGACCAAGGCTAGGAATGCTGGGGGGTTTCAACGTGATTTCTCAGCAAAATAAATCACGGAAACATGGATGGATGGGTGTGTTTGCATTAACCACTTGCCAACCGCCTCCTGTACATATACGTCGGCAGAATGGCACGGACAGGCACATCAACGTACCTGTACGTCCCCTTTAAGTGCCTGTCCATGTGGTCGCGCTCGCGACCCTGCCGCCATCCCTGTGAGTTGGATTGCGGGTCCCGCGGACTCGATCGCCACGGGGATCCCCGCGATTGTCTCACGGAGGTATAGAGTGGGGAGATGCTTGTGTAAACAAGCATCTCCCCGCTCTGACTAGTGACAATGACACTGATCTCGGCACCGTGTACTCGGAGCGGAGGTCGGTGTCATGTGACACAGAGCCCATCCCCCCTACAGTAAGAAACACTATGCATGGAACACTTAACCCCTACAGTGCCACCTAGTGGTTAACCCCTTCACTGCCAGTGTCATTTTCACAGTAATCAGTGCATTTTTATAGCACTGATCGCTGTGAAAATGACAATAGTCCCAAAAATGTGTCAAAAGTGTCCGATGTGTCCGCCATAATGTCGCAGTCATGAAAAAAATCACTGAACGCCGCCATTACTAGTAAAAAAATGTTTTTTTTTATAAAAATGTGATAAAACGATCACATATTTTGTAAACGCTATAACTTTTGCGCAAACCAATCAATAAAAGCTGATTGCATTTTGTTTTACCAAAAATATGTAGAAGAATACGTATCGGCCTAAACTCAGGAAAAAAAAATTTTTATATATTTTTTGAGGAAATATATTATAGCAAAAAGTAAAAAATATAGAATTTTTTTCAAAATTGTCGCTCTATTTTTGTTTATAGCGCAAAAAATAAAAACCGCAGGAGGTGATCAAATACCACCAAAAGAAAGCTATATTTGTGGGAAAAAAAGGACGTAAATTTTGTTTGGGAGCCACGTCGCACGACCGCGCAATTGTCAGTTAAAGCGACGCAGTGCCGAATCGCAAAAAGTGGCCTGGTCTTTAACCAGCCAAAATGGTCCAGGGGTTAAGCGGTTAAATACTACAAATTAATTAAATATTATTTTTTAGTTTGTATTGCTTAGATGCAGTTCGTTCTGCACTCCTGTGCTAAAGCTTGCTGACGGCAGACGTCACAGAGCAAGTCCAGGCTCTGAAAAGATGGTCAGAATCAACCCAGAAGCCTGGATCGGCACCTGGCTCAGCCACTCAATGATCTGCAGAGAACCTGGGCCAGCCCCTCCCATCCCCTCCGCAGCCTAGTGCTCCAGTGAGTGCTGGAGGGGCAGAGGGGAGAGCCGGTGATTGACAGTCCCAGCTCTCTTCTCAGATCGGAGAGGGAGAACTGAGCGATCACCCCAGCCGGGGACAGATGCAGCATTAGATCTATGCTACATCCACCTAGGTGAGTATAAAGTTTGTTTTTTTTGCAAAGCCCATATTTCTCTTTAAAGTATAAATGTCATTAGTTAAATTTTTTATGCAGTGTTTTTTTATTACAGTGTAAAAATGTTTTTGGAAAGGATTCTGAAACAATAGGAAACCCATGTCACACTGTCTTTTTTGTCTAATTTAAAATGAAATTGTGTAGTGAGAAATGAGTCTCCCATGGTGAGACATGTATACAAGATTACAAACCTGCCCAACACGATAAGGTACAAGAAAGACTCTTTTACAGCAGGACCCACACTAAACTATGCTAGTCATTTTTTCCAGTGATGGATATGTATTTGCTCCAGGATTTATAATAAAGTCTGTTTGTAATCTGCTGTATAGTAATTGGTTGTCAGTCTGTTTGCATTGCTCTTATTCTCTGTGTACTGTAGGTCAGCGAATGCCACTGAGTGTATGTTTCTCTGTGAATGTTTGCCAATTAACATGTTATGTCTAGGTCTAAGGTTTTGGGTTTAAAGGGTTAAAATATGGATTTTTATAGTCAGAAGGTTATGGATTAAATAGTTGGTAATAGGGAATATAATTAGATAAATTAATTTAAGGGGTTTGGTTTAGTGGTTTAGGCTTTAGTTTAGGTGGTTTTAACCACTTGAGACCCGCACTATAGACGAAAGACGTCTGCAGCGTGGCTCTCAAGTGCCGGGTGGACGTCCCTGGACGTCCTGCTGTTTACATTTACCCGCGCGGCGGGGAACAGCTGTGCCCGCCGTGTCACATGTTGTCCGCCTGGTACGCGCAATCGGCAGTTTCAGAGGCAGGACGTGGATCTCTGTGTGTAAACACAGAGATCCACGTCCTGTCAGGGAGAGAGGAGACCGATGCTGTGTCCCTTGTACATAGGGACACAGATCGGTCACCTCCCCCAGTCACTCCCCTCCCCCACACAGTTAGAATCACTCCCAGGGAACATATTTAACCCCTTGATCGCCCCCTAGTGTTAACCCCTTCCCCGCCAGTCACATTTATACAGTAATCAATGCATATTTATAGCACAGATCGCTGTATAAATGTGAATGGTCCCAAAATATTGTCAAAAGTGTCCGATATGTCCGCCGCAATATCGCAGGCCTGACAAAAATCGCAGATAACCACCATTACTAGTAAAAAAAAAATACATATAATAAAAATAAATCTATCCCCTATTTTGTAGGCGCTATAACTTTTGCGCAAACCAATTACTATACGCTTATTGCAATTTTTTTTACCAAAAATATGTAGAAGAATAAGTATCGGCCTAAACTGAGAAAAAAATTTTTTTTTTTAAAAATTGGGATATTATTATAACAAAAAGTAAAAAAAATTGTGTTTTTTTTTCAAAATTTTCTGTCTTTTTTTGTTTATAGCGCAAAAAATAAAAACCGCAGAGGTGATCAAATGCCACCAAAAGAAAGCTCTATTTGTGGGAAAAAAATGATAAAAATATCATTTGGGTACAGCGTTGCATGACCGCGCAATTGTCATTCAAAGTGCGTCAGCGCTGAAAGCTGAAAATTGGCCTGGGTACGAAGGGGGTTTAAGTGCCCAGTAAGCAAGTGGTTAAAGGCTAGGAGTTATAGTTTATTGGGCTTAAAGGGGACTTCTCTCTACAGCTACAGTAAGGTGCCTTTAAAACTCACACTTACCTGCCCAGCAAATTCAGTGTTGTCTGGTATAAGCTGGCACTCAGGAGTTTGGATCCCAGACTGCCGTCTTCTCTCCTGATGTCATCAGGAAGCCGGATGTCCCTTCCTTCCTGATTATTGCAGCCACCCTTCTGATGACAGAGGATGCTCGGAGCATGCACGCTGCAGTAAAGATTCTCCTGTCTCCTGTATCCTCCTGGGATACATAAAATCAGTAAGGCAAAATGGAGTTGGTGGAGGGGGGGTCATTCTCCCCTAGGCAAGAAAGCTGGAAGTGTGGGGCTGGGACCTGTTGAAAAGGTACTTTACCCCCCCAAAAAGGAAAATTAATAAGGTAATGGTGGGGGGGGGGGGGGAATTCATGGGAAGTCATAGATGAGGGTAATGGCCTGCTTTAAAGTTTGGGGAAATAAGTTTAGGGGCTTTAGGGTTAAAGGTTTTAGGGTTTAATTTAAGGGTGTTTAAGGGTCTGGAGCTTTAGTTTAGGGAACTTTAGTTTGGGGAACTTTTTTGGTTAGTAACTTTAGTTATAAGGGCTGTAGAATAGAGGGTATTAGGGGTTGGGGCTTTAATTTACGGGCTTTATAAGCTGTTGCCTTTAGTTTACAATGTTTATAGTTGGGATTTAGTTTAGTAGGTTTTAAAAGCTGGAGGCTTTAAAGATCAGAGGCCTTAATTTAGAAGGTTTGAGGCCCCTTTCACACTACGATTTTGAGGCAATTTCTGGGAATGCCTGTGTAACTCGCACCAAAGTAGCACAGGGACTACTTTGAAGTCGGCACGACTTGAAGTCGTACTAATATGAATGGTTGTCATTGGAAATCATGGCGAACAACTTGTCATGTGACTTTGCAGTACCAAGTCGCAGGACAAGTTGTACAAGTGTGAAAGGGGCCTAAGGTTGCACTCACAACTGAGCGTTTCAACGTTTTTAACGCAATCTTGCAGCGATTTTGCCACGTTTTACCGCGTTTACCATGATTTTGTCGGGTTTTTGATGCCATTTTGTTCAGGTCAACAATGTAAAAGGCAGAAAAACGCCTGTAATCTGCCCCAAAGAATGTTCTTTTTTGAGCTTAGGGCGTTTTTGAGGCATTTTGCTTCAGGTAACAAAACGCTCAGATGTGAACATGTGCCATTGAAATTAATGGGATTTTGCTTGTTGGGCGTTTTTCAGGCATTTTTTCTGGTGTTTTATGAGCATTTTATGAGCTGAAAACGCTCAGGTGTAAATGCAGCCTAAAGCTAAACTCCAGTCTTACGGTCAGTCTTGCACATTTGCACAGTGTGCATTAGAAGCTGCAGCAAATCAGAGAGAGCCCACCTAATTTTCATGCTGAAGGATATCCCGCATTATCTAGCCCCCCTATTGCCTAGGTGGATCTGCATACAATTCTCCAGACTGACATCCACCCATCAAGTGGAGTACTGGGAGTCTGGGACAAGATGCTGTGATGTTTTCAGAAAGCTTGGTATAGCACCTTACTTTCCCCTCCCATCAGCATGATCTGCCTGCACTGAGATGAGACCCACTGATACCTACTGGGTCTACCATAAGGTATGCAATAGAAATGCAAAAGTTTTACTTGGAAGACAAAACATAGGAAGATTAAACTTTTGCTTTAAGGTTTAGGGGGTTTATGGTTGGATTGAGTTTAGTTTAAAGGATTTTAATATAATTTAGTTTAATTTAAGAAGCTTAATATTAAAGTGGAACTTTATTCATAAAATTAAGTCCTGCTAGATTATTTCAGGCTGCCCCTTTTGTTGATATAGCTATGTAAAACATAAAAAAAAGTCCCTATACTGTTTAAAATCCAGTAATACACTGTCGCACTCTGTTCTGCACATGCTCAGTTGCTCTAATTTTTAGTAATTTTTAGGCACTGCTAAGTTTGTAGAGGCCAATTTGCTGACAGCCTCAAAGAGGAAGTAAACCCTCCTCTCCTTTAGACCCTATTCACATCAAGAACTTTTTTTTTGGGCGACAGGCATACCGCAATTCTGTTTGTGCAATTTTACCGCGATTCGTCAGGCGAATAACCGGCAAAATTGTGCCGCGATCGGGGTGCCATTGGCAATGACAGGGATCGCACGGGCGTCCAGCGATTTGCCACTATTTCGAATTGCGAGCAGAATTGCGGCGATTCCGCCCGCGATTACGCTCGCTCAGATGTGAACGGGTCCTTGCAACCAAGAAAGCTGATTCTTTTTGAACTGAAACTGCCATGGTCCTGCACATGTGATCAGTTAGGACACCAGCCATTGAATCGTTTGACAGTTTGCTTGAGGACACAATCAAACAATTTTTTTAAACTGGCTAATCAATGGGTTTAGTTCCACTTTATGATTTACAGCTGGGATCTGGGCTTCAGCAAAATGGCAGCCTCCAGCAAGAAGTAACAATAGCAATGCTGGAGGCAATTTACAGCACACACTAATTTTGGTAGAATAATTATTATTGTGAAATGTATGTTCCTTGCTAAAGAACATTATTTGTTATGGGTAGAGTTCCACTTTACCAGAATTTAGTTTTGTGGGGGGAAGGGGGCGGGTAGGGTTGAGGGCTTAGAGTTGGCAGCTGCAGGATTGAGCCCTTCAGGATTGAGGGCTTTGAAGCCTTTACTTTAAGGGGCATTAGGATCAGGGACTTTAATTTAGAGACCTTAGCCTAGTTAATAGTAATTTTAAGAGTCTGGCAATTTAGCTGTGAGGACTGTACACACAAGGGGTAATGCCGCGTACACACGACCGTTTTTAATGTCATTGAAAAAATTACATTTTTCTTGACGCGATTCTTCTCAAGCCTGCCTTGCCTACACACTATCATGAAAAAAAATGCTCGATCAAAGCGCAGTGACGTACGAAATGTACGACGGCACTATAAAGGGGAAGTTCCATTCAGATGGCGCCACCCTTTGGGCTGCTTTTGCTGATCCTCGTGTTAGTAAAGTTTGGTGAGAGACGATTCGCGCTTTTCAGCCCCATGCTCTTCAGTCTGTTACAGCGTGACAAATGTGCCATCTCCATTACGAACGCTAGTTTTACCAGAACGAGCGCTCCCGTCTCATCACTTGCTTCTGAGCATGCGCGTTTTTTTACGTCGTTAAAGCCTACACACGGGCGTTTTTCATGACGAGAAGGACGACGACGTGAAAAATGACGAGAAAAATTAGAGCATGTTCCAAATTTTTAATGCCCCTTTTTCAGGTTGTGAAAAATGCTCTGGAGCCCACACACAATCGTTTTCAATGACCAAATAAACAAATGGCATTGTTCTCGTCATGAAAAACGGTCGTGTGTACGCGGCATTAGTCTTTGAGATTTAGGGTTCAGGGGATTTAGAGGTTTTGGGTTGCAGATTTTATTTTTGGAGATTCTGGGGGTTGAGGCCTTTACTTATTGGGCTTACAGAGTCAAAGACATAGTATAGGGAGCTCTACATGTCAGAGGCAATAGATTAGGCAGCATTAATGTCAGGAAATTTATCTGGGGGGAGGGTTGTTTATAGGGTAGGTGACTTAAGGGTAAGAAATTTTTATTTTAGATTGGTTTAAATTAGAGGGCTTTATAAGTCAGGGAATTTCGTTTATGGGATTTAGCTGGATATATGGTAGCTAAAGATGAGGGAGAGGGACTTTCATTTAGCTGGAATTAGCATAAGGGGCTTTCGTTTTTCAAAGCCTAACTTCCAAAAGATGTGTAACATGCTTGCATCCTCCACCACATTCTGTGGTTCCTTTAAGAGTAAGGTAGGAGTAAGGAATAACATTTATAGGGCTTTAAAGATTGTGGGTTATCGTGTAGTGGCCCTTAAATTGTTATTCAACCCATAAGCAAACTTTTTTTATTTTTTAAAGCTTACCAATTCTTAGATGCGGTGGCTGCATTCATTTTCATTTTAAACTATCTTTGTTTTATTTCCACCTGGTGATCCTGCCAGTAAGTCTGTTGCTTTTCAAAAGGACAAACCATTTAACACCGGTTTTACTGCTTACAGTAAAACAAAATGCCCTGACTCTGTCTGTGAAATGATGCATCTTTGCAAAATATACAACTTACTACAGTAACACTGAGTGTACGTTCTCTACTTCTCCTCTACCTTAACAGGCAAAAGTTTGGGTGTTAGTCCAAACTCCCAAACAGTCACATTTGGCTCATCTCAATTATCCATGTAGCACCCTCTAGTGTGTTCTAGAAATAGTGTAGGTTGTGTTAGATTAGGTAAATTTTAGTTAGCTCAAAGCTGAGCTGTGAATCTGGATCAGGGTTCAGTAAGTCAGGGCTGGATGACTCATTCTGACAGCTCCTCTGGTGCCTCCCCCTGTTTCTGGGACATTGAAGAATGTTCTAGAGCCAATGGTGGAGGTTAGGAGGAGCTGTCTGGAATATTTATGAGGCCTTGGCCAATCCCCAGTAGTGGGCTGGCAGAGCTTACCTTATAAATAGGCACGAGCCATGCCAGCAGGACAGTCAGGTGGAAGATGGAGATACAGTGCTGAGGAGGCTTTTGGTGGCCCTCAGGGGTGCCACCTAGTCTTGGGGGGGGTGCCCTGCCTTGGGCTGAGGCTTGGGTGCTGGAAGGATCCTGCCATAACACACGGGAGGAAGCCCTTTCTGGAGATACAGGAGCAAGAGAGGACAGTGTGAGTAGATCAGCACTGCTGGGGACTGATAAGGGGGAGACTGCCACATGTAGCCAGTCTCCCTGAAGACAGCGGTGTGCTTAAGTCTTCATCCTTCCCTGGGAGATCTCCTGAGAGTCAGCCGGGTGGATTGGTGAAGAGTCAGTCTGAAGGACTGGTGTGGAGAAGTTAGCCTGGAGGTCTAGTGAAAGGGCATGCTGCAGTTAGCTAGGTTGGCAGTGCCTGAAAAGGTGGTACTGGAATCAGTAGCCACAGAGGAGAAGTGCAAGCTGTTCGCTGTAATCTTTGCTACACAACAAGGGACTATGAGTTCCTGCCTGTAAAGGGCCATTGCTAAAAATCTGACTGAGAACCTGTCAGATCAACTAACAGTGATTCAGCTGGAGTGAGCAAGAAAGTGTGTGCAGGAGGAGAGTAAAGGAGACTGTATATAGGAAGATGTCCCTGAAGTTGTTGCCAATGTTTTTGCTGAAGTCAAGTGGGCATCCCATAACCTCCCATCCCTATCCAAGTTATTAATCCTCAATAAATAACAAAAACAAAGTCATGGACTGTTCTCTGACTCTAAGCCTGAGAACTGAGCGATCACGTGACTGCTGATTACTCAGTTCTCAGTCTGCTCAGAGTGAAAAACAGTGACTGTCAGCTCACTGAAGCGCCAAGCTGGAGAGGGCCAGGTGCAGCTGGCTCTGGCTCTCAGCCTTGTGCTGAGATGCTCAGCCAGCTTTCAATCAGGCAGCTGGGGGGTTCCAGACAATATTGTCAGGATCCTTCCAGAGTCTGGGGTGGCTTTGCCACATCAGCTGATAGCAGACAATAGCCCTTTGTCAGCAGACTGTGGTCCAAAGGAGTGCATAAGCAAATACACTCCTGTGACTCACAAGGGAAGAAAAAAAATGCTTTGTACATACTCCTCTTTTACATTATATGATGGGGTTGTCTTTTCTGTACACCCTCTTTATTTCCTTTAGTTATACATCTGTTTTTGGATAACATACTGTATGTTAAAGAATTAATAAATGTTTTGGCAAATGTAAATTATGAGTAACTTTTTATACCCTTTACAGGTCTTTTACAATTAATTTTTATCTGAACAGTTTAGCCTTTCTGAACATAGAACTATTGGCTCAAAAAGTGTTCAGCAGGAGTTTTACTTATCTCTTAATTTGAGATAAAGGAAACAGTTTGAAACAAACGGGATTATCTATGGAAATAATCACAGTTCTCACTCATAGCATTTATGGGTTTATATTAAATAACTGTGTATTAAAAGAACAAATGAAGATCATGAAAAACATAAGATCCCCTTGTTTCTAAATATTTTAAGATAGCGGTACCCTCAGATGCTCGAATTTATTATGTATCTATAATTTAGATTTTTCACATGTAAATTTCATAATTGCATTGGATATGTTGTCAAAGGAATCACAGCAGATAATCTTAAGCCCTGTACACACGATCGGATAACCTATGGATTTTCGTCCGATGGATTTGACCATCGGAAATCAGATGAAACTGTTTTTCATCAGTCTTGGCCACACATCATCAGTCAAAAAACCGACCGTTCCAAACGTGGTGACGTAAAACACTCCGATGAGCCGAGAAAAATTAAGTTTAATGCTTCTGAGCATGCGTCGACTTGATTCTGAGCATGCGTGGTTTTTTTAACCAATGGACTTGCCCATAGACGATCGGAAATTACCATCGGTTTTTGATCCATCAGAAGATTTTAAAACAAGTTCTATTTTTTCCATCCGATGGAAAAAAGACCGATGGGTACCATACACGATCGGTTTGTCTGATGAAAACCATCCATCGGACGGTTTTCATCAGTTAAACCGATCGTGTGTACGGGGCTTAAGGGTATGAATCCTAATCAAAAAGTAGATTGAGTTGTTAGTCAGAGAAAAAAACCACAGCATCCTTTTCTAAAATGCCCTAAACTCCTGTTGAATGAACAAAGAATATTCAGATAGTCTGAGTGTCAGTAGCAAACAATTAAAAACTAAGGCCCATGGGCATATTTAACCACTTCCATACTGGGCACTTATACACCTTCCTGCCCAGACCAATTTTCAGCTTTCTGCGCTGTTGCACTTTGAATGACAATTGCGCGGTCATGCTACACTGTACCCAAACTAAATTTTTATCATTTTGTTCCCACAAATAGAGATTTCTTTTGGTGGTATTTGATCACCTCTGCGATTTTTATTTTCTGCTAAACAAATTTAAAAAAGACCGAAAATTTTGATTAAAAAAAAGTTATTTTTTTGTTTCAGTTACAAAACTTTGTAAATAAGTAAGTTTTCTCCTTCACTGATGGGCACTGATGGGGCTGCACTGACGGGCACTGATGGGGCTGCACTGACGGGCACTGATGGGGCTGCACTGATGGACACTGATGAGGCTGCACTGACGGACACTGATGAGGCGGCACTGATGGGCACCGATGAGGCGGCACGGATGGGCACTGATAGGCGGGATGGATGGGCACTGATAGGCAGCACGGATGGGCATGGGTAGGCGGCACAGATGGGCATGGATGGGCACAGATAGGCGGCATGGATGGGCACAGATAGGCGGCACGGATGGGCACAGATAGGCGGCACGGATGGGCACAGATAGGCAGCATGGATGGGCACGGATAGGCGGCACGGATAGGCGACACAGATGGGCACCGATAGGCGGCATGGATGGGCACTGATAGGTGACACGTATGGGCATGGATGGGCACTGATAGGTGGCATAGGTGGCACTGTACTGTAATGTGTTGTACCAATGGATGCCAATCAGTGCCAAACAGTAATGCCTGCCAATCAGTGGTGCCCATTGTGGGCACTGATTGGCATCCATTGTGGGCACTGATTGGCATCCATTAGGCATTTCTAAGTGGCATCCCTGGTGGTCTAGGGTGGCATACCTTATGGTGGGCATCCCTGGTGGTCTGGTGGCATCCCTGGTGGTCCAGTGTGGGCATCCTCGGGGGGCTGTGCTGATAATCGATCAGCACAAACCCCCCGTCAGAGGAGCAGCCGATCGGCTTTCCTCTACTCGCGTCTGACAGACGCGAGTGAGGAAAAGCCGATCACCGGCTTTTCCTGTTTACATCGTGATCAGCCGTGATTGGACATGGCTGATCACGTGGTAAAGAGTCTCCGTCGGAGACTCTTTACCTAGATCGGTGTCAGACTGACATCCTGCAACAATGATCGCCGCGGGGGCGCGCAGCGGCTCAATATCCTGCCGCCGTCATTTTTTCTATAGGGCGGACGGCAAGTGGTTAACATACTCTTTGACATGAAATTATTGTTATAAATAAAAATGATCTAAAGATAGAGTGGTTCCAGTCAGTCTAGGCAGACAGACTGCTCTGGGAGAATGGAAAAGTGAAATACAAATATATTTTTATATATTGTGAAGGACTAGCATCAAATGTAGAGCTTGAAGGACACCGCCACTCGCTGGTTCTTCTTTTTAAGGGCTTTGTTTGCCCATTTTTATTAAAAGAAGTCAAAACAAAATGAAAGGTTTCCCTCGCAGGGGTTTCAGTACTCCTTTTCAACAACAAAATGACATTCAGCCTCCTGGCTTATACATACAGCAGTGCTGCTCAGGCCTTCCACTTCAGGCTCTTGTCTGTCTCCTATAGACTATTCCATCTGCAACACCATCCATTTGGATAGCAGCCCCTTGCCGCTCTGACCCTCAGACCTGGGTCTCTGGCTTCCACTGTGCACACAAGCACTCCCTGACTGCTCCAGTGCACACTTGCACTCTATGGCTTCCCCAGTGCACACCTGCACTCGTCGGGAGGGTGGGGCCCAGAATGCTGGTCCTGATTCTACTATCAGGCCCACACACATCTGAACAATCAGTGTGCAGTTGAGTCTCAAAACCCGGATCCAGGACTGGGGATTTCATCCCACCCGGATCTCTAAGAAATCCCCAAGCTCCGGGTCCCAAAGTGGATTTTAGTAAATCATGAGGAAACTGAAAAGCCAGCTTCCTCCCAAACAAGCAAATACCCTGGAGCCCCTCAACCTGCCTGGTTGAGAATCCTGCATCCATACACTGGTGGGGTACCACACTACCACATACCCCCCCCCTCTTGTTTTGATCCAGAGGGAGAAACACCTGCACCCATCATAGTAGTTGGGACACCTCTGTGCTGGCCATCAGCCACGTAGGCCCAACCCTTTTTTCGGGTGTGCTTCCAGGTACGTCCCAGCTTGGATCTTAACAGGGTCCTATAATTCCGTATACTCTGCCTTCCCTCTCTTCTCTTTGGGTCCCTGAGCATACTCTCCTCTCTTGGGGGAACTCTGCCTACCCTGATCCTACCTTTCAGCTTACGTAAATAAGTTTTATCTTTCACCACAGGTCTTTCAGGTTCAAAAACCTCTCTCTTGTTACCCAGGGCAACCACATTGCTTTTAACAGCGCCAATCATTAAATCATATATTTTAATGTCACACTTTCCAACGTAATCAGTGCTGTCCATCTCAGTGCTTGTTAGTACCAGACCTGAAGAGGGACCACACATAGGCGAGAGATTAAATCCCACAGGACTAAAGCCAAGTTCTACCTCACCTGTTGTCCAACACTCCATGGGTAACTGATCTAACAGATGACACTGATCTAGGCACAAACTACTTCTTTCTGATGTACACATTACATTGTTGCAGCATTCACCTATAGCACTTTTTCTCACAGTGTCTCCGGGTACTTTAAGTTGTACCTCTTTCTGCTGAGTGATAGAAAGCATCTCTGCTAGTGCTGCATCTATTCTGGGCCCTTCCTTCTCATGAGATTTAGCTGCCGAGACAGTATCTGCGCCCTCTACTGACCACTGCTCAGCTGCACCTTGGAACACACCAGCAGAGATGTTTCCAGTCACTACACCAGCCGGAGAGACCTTTGATGACTCCAACAGTTCTGAGCGCCTTCCAGGCCACTCAGTAACTGGGAGCACCCCCTTAGAGAACCTCAGAACTATTTGCCACACTGTTAACAAGCTTCCCAGCACAGCCTGTACCACCTGGTTCCACCTATTGGTACCACGCAGCACCACCTGGTCCGACTGCGGTGGAGACACCCAAGTGTACAGTGAGGGCACTTTTACCAACTCCAGCATTTCTAATAAAGTTTTTGTCAACTCTATGCAACCAATGTCTAAATGCGTGACCTTTTTGGGAACCTTTCCCCTGTCCGAGACATGGAGGGGCTCATCCATTGCAGCTTGTGAGGTTGAGACATTTGAAGAGACCACCATCTCCTTGAAGGTACCCCTCATCCCAGCCTGTTGCTCCCCTGGAGCGCTGTCAGACACATGTCTCCTCTTCACCTCTAACGCTACACCAATGAGCCTCTGCGAGTCAACATTAGTCACATTGTCAACTTGACACTTGCCATTATTTAGTTGCTGGGCCGTGGACAACCCATCTGCCATGCCTGCGCCCAGAACCGTTCCTTCAGACTGGAGGGCATCAGCCTTTGCAGGGGCTGGCGTGCCCTTGAGCACTGGCCATTCTGCGATCCCTCCACTGGGCACAGCAGGTGTTCTGTCCACAACTCTGTCACACATCATTGCTTCGTAATTCCTTGTCACTTGGCCTAGTGCCGCAACTGCTTCCTTGCACCAATCATCCCAGTCTCCTGTGGTTCCATCACTGGTGCTCCACAGCACTGCATCACCTGCTCTAGAAGGCCCAACAGGAACCTGGGATTCACTAGCCAAAACAACACACTTGTCACTTCTATCTACCTCACATTGTGACAATATTTTTTTTCTCACATCACACTGGGAGATTGCATCCTCAACCAAGGCAAGGTGCAATACCTTATTTTGAACACCCTGCTTTGGTGGCGCTACAGACACATACAGCTCTTCACTTTCAGCTTTTGCAGGCTGATCTAACCCCTTGACAACTGGGTTACACTTAGGGTTGTGGGGCTGCACCCACACACACTCACTATGTAATACAGTCTTCCCTTGTTTCACCAGAGTAGTACCACAGCAATCCTGGAAAACCTCTGGCTCCAACACATGGAGGCCCCACGAGAGTTCCCTGGACAATCCTGCGCTTCTGGTTGTCATGGGAGATATCCTACTCCCATCATTGGTAGTAAACACATTTCCAACATTTTCAGACATGACACTAAAGGAAACACATTTTTCAATGTCATGATCACCAATACCATCACATTTGCCAACAGTAACACTTTTGTCAGCATAACCATCAGAATTTTCACTACGTGTAGACATAACTGCTACTTTTGTGGATTGTCTATTACCCACCAAAGCCTCTGAGTGACTCCTCACAGCGCCCTCCATTTTTAAAGGGGCACCCTTTCCTACATGGGCAGCTCCAAAGTTGACCTGGGAAACGCTCGGCTCCGTCACTGCGGGCTTCTTGGAAGTCTCCCTGGGCAACCCTGCAGTACTTGTCACTAGGGAACATGGCACAAGCACTGTTTTGGTCACCCCTAACTCTATTTTCCCAGCCACCTGCTGGACTATAGCAGGCACATGCAGAGTCCCCATGTCCTTTCCAGTCTTTAGCCCTGCGGCTAGTTGGGCTTTATTCTGTGCCTCCCCACTGCTCTGGGTAGCACACTGCCGCAAGTCTATGTCCATTGGCACTGCGGATCTCCCCACTGGATCTACTCCCACTTCACTGGGTTCAGTACCATAAACTGGAACAGTCTTACCATTTTCAGTGGCTGGCATCATAGCCTTCACTTGAGTGCGCTGTCTCTCAGCTGCATCCATACCAGTTACTGTCTCTTTGGGGCCATATGGCGACACTGCAGCCTTTCCAGACTCTTCAGCGGTGTTCCAGAACCTTGGGCAAGTAAAGATCCCATGCCCCACTTGACCACATTCCAAGCACGGTACTGGATGCTAAAATTTAATTTCTTGGCATCTCCTCAATGCCTGGCTCTCTCCAACATGCTGTATTGGCTCCTCCGGAAGCCACTTGTCACGACCCCTGGGAGGCACACCCCTTGGTCCACAGACAGCCCGACTGGCCTCCTCTGTGTTGCTATGGGCAACCACTCTCTGTCCTGGCCTTTGATCAGCCTCTCTTCTGGCATATAACACAGGCTTCTCAGACCTTTGTTTTGCTAGGTAGCTTTGCACTTGAGCCAGGGACAAAAGGCACTTGGAGACTGCATGCCCCCACTCACTGCACCGCAAACAGCGCACTTGGTTCCATGTCTTGTCAGGGTTTCCCACCCTGCATCTGCTGGACCCTGTCTCAAGCTGTGTCACTTTCACACTTTTCGCAACAGCAGCTGGTTTAACTGCAGCAGCGTTACCAGGGGCAACAGCACCCCTCTCCCAGGCATGGACATCCGGCAGCTCTCTTTTTGTATGGAAGGTTGGCTTGCCTTCCACTTTAGCTTGGTCCAATCCTGCCAGGTGTCGCTTGCACCAATCCACTGCAGATTCAAACGCTGGTGGACTCTCCACACTAGCAGTCATCTGTGCATTCATTGCACCAGGGTTGCTAGGGACAACAGCAGCCCTCTTTTCCCTTGGAAAACTCTGTTTAGGCATGTATGGGGTTCGATCAGGCGGTAACAACCCCTCCAGCCACAGAGCTCTATCCATCATCTCAGCCATCCTTGCTTCTTTTAGGCGTTTTGATCGCCCCATCCTTGCAGTCTTGCACACAGCAACTTGTAACAGTTCTTGGCGGAGAAAAGGGAAAAAAAATAAAAAATCTGTTTGTTTCTCCTTTCACAGGTACACAACCTGCATGTAACAGTCCATCAAATAAACTTCTGTGCAATGCAGTTTGCCTGGCTGCCACACACAGCTAGCAGCAGTTCACTGCAGAGAAAAAAAAATTGACTTTTTGTTCACAGGTACACCACCTGCAACAAATTGGAGCACTGTCTCTTCAAGGCTAGTTACCTTTCGCTTGCAGGGTCTCCTCACCTGCGCACACACAGATTATGCAGTCTCATGCACCAAAAACACAGTTCATATAACAGATGAACTTACTTGATTGTAGGGATCTCAGATTGTGCCAAAATCCTCCACCACTTGTGAAGGACTAGCATCAAATGTAGAGCTTGAAGGACACCGCCACTCGCTGGTTCTTCTTTTTAAGGGCTTTGTTTGCCCATTTTTATTAAAAGAAGTCAAAACAAAATGAAAGGTTTCCCTCGCAGGGGTTTCAGTACTCCTTTTCAACAACAAAATGACATTCAGCCTCCTGGCTTATACATACAGCAGTGCTGCTCAGGCCTTCCACTTCAGGCTCTTGTCTGTCGCCTATAGACTATTCCATCTGCAACACCATCCATTTGGATAGCAGCCCCTTGCCGCTCTGACCCTCAGACCTGGGTCTCTGGCTTCCACTGTGCACACAAGCACTCCCTGACTTCTCCAGTGCACACCTGCACTCGTCGGGAGGGTGGGGCCCAGAATGCTGGTCCTGATTCTACTATCAGGCCCACACACACCTGAACAATCAGTGTGCAGTTGAGTCTCAAAACCCGGATCCAGGACTTGGGATTTCATCCCACCCGGATCTCTAAGAAATCCCCAAGCTCCGGGTCCCAAAGTGGATTTTAGTAAATCATGAGGAAACTGAAAAGCCAGTTTCCTCCCAAACAAGCAAATACCCTGGAGCCCCTCAACCTGCCTGGTTGAGAATCCTGCATCCATACACTGGTGGGGTACCACACTACCACAATATATATATATATATATATATATATATATATATTGTGACAGCAGGAAGGTAAAGTCACCTGGTTGCATCCAGGGGGGTAGATATATTTCTCCCAGATTCAGGCTTTATGCCGACTTATACAACTAGGGAGTTGATGAAGCCCAGCTGAGGCTAGTGGGCTCATGGATGACTCATACCTCTAGGGAGAGGGCTGGGCGTCGTGCAGGCAGGGAGTTGATGAGACCAGCTGAAGCTTGTCAGCTCATTTAAAGGCCTCTATAAAAACTCCCAGATTCATTAGGTGTTAGCTCATGCCTGGAACCAGACCTGTGTGGACTGTCTAGGGAGAGTGAACCCCTGTGCGGTGAGGCAAAGCCTGTGTGGCTATTTGTTTGGACTTTTACTAAACCAGGGACTTGGGGACTAGGACAGCACCAGGCTGATCCCAGTTGTTAGTTTAGGAAACCTGCATGTTTAGTCAGAGGTCAAACTGACCAGGATTTATTTTGTTTATGTTTCTTTTTGGCTTTGCTGTGTTTTTGTCACTGTACATAGAGAAATAAACCGCACCTTTTGATTTTGAAAACCACAACCTCCGTCTGCTGGCCCTGTTTTTGTGTGGGGAGCCCAACCAGGGGGTCACACACACCCGCTACCGAGTTAACCCCCTCACAGTTGGTGGAGAACCAGTGGCAGTTTTTTTTAAGCCAGCATGGAGGAGATACTGAAACGGCTGGCTCTAGCAAATGCCAATCAACAGCAGACAAATGCAGGTTTGCAAAGAAGCCTTGCAGCCCAGCAGCAAGCTCATCAACAAGCCCAGCAGCAATCTGAGGCCCGCTTCATAGACCTGTTACAGAAGCAAGAGCAGAGACTACAACAAATGGAAGCAGTAATGCAGCAACGTCCGCAGACCAGTGAGGAAAGCCGTCCCACTAATACCGCGTCCTTTGGGGTGAGTCGTTTATTGACAAAAATGACTGGAGAGGATGATCCAGAGGTATTTTTGACCACATTTGAAAGGACTGCTGAAAGAGAAAAGTGGCCTGAGGAGCAGTGGGCTGGACTGGTGGCTCCTCTGTTAACTGGTGAATCGCAGAAGGCTTACTATGACCTAGAGCCTGACCAAGCAAAAGACTATGTGATGCTAAAAGCTGAAATATTGGCAAGGCTGGGTGTCACCCTGGCTGTCCGGGCTCAGCGTGTGCATAACTGGACTTTCCAGCTTGGAAAACCCCCCAGGTCTCAAATGTATGATCTCATTCACCTGAGCAGGAAGTGGCTACAGCCAGAGACTTTGTCCGCACCAGAGATTGTGGAACGTGTTGTAATGGATCGGTTTTTGAGAGCTCTTCCTACTGCCATCCAAAAGTGGGTAAGCCATGGAGACCCAGAGACGGCCGGTGGTCTTGTGGATCGTGTAGAGAAATACTTGGCTACAGAGAACCTGACGGCCTCTTCCAGAGACTCTCGGACTTTCCACCCTAAGACCAGACCATCCCCAGGGGCGGATAAGAGGATTCCAAGGGGTGAGGGTGGAGAGAGTGAGAGGGTGGGAGCTCTACCCAAAGTTTGGCGAGAACAGCCTGGGAAGTCAGGGGCTCAAGAGGCAGCCAAATGGATTGTTTGCTACCGCTGCCGGCAAGCGGGACATATTGCAGCAAATTGCCCGGTTGTGGAGGAACCCATGCAATGTGACTTTCTGATGGACAGACGTCAGTCGCTGTGTGCGACAGTCGCATGCACTGCCATTCGGGGAACTGAGAAACATTTATGCAAAATGTGTATTAATGGTAGAAATGTTGTGGTATTACTGGATTCAGGTAGCCTTGTGACCCTGATAAAGGCTGAATTAGTTAAAACAGAGGTCTCTGGGAATAGCAAGGTAGCTGTTATTTGTGTGCATGGGGACACCCGAGAGTATCCAGTGACTACAGTGTGTTTCGAGACCCCCAAAGGTACCCTCTCTCATCCAGTGGGGTTAGTATCTCAATTACCGCATGATGCCATTGTGGGAAGGGATTTTCCGAAGTTCTGGGAACTGTGGGATGATCCTGAGCCCCCCACTGGTGCCCCTATGTACCAGGAATGTGATAGCCAGAACTCCTCTGAGAGTGGTGAGGACTCTCCAGAATTTCCCTTGTCAGTATTGGCAGGGGAGACTCAAGAAACTGGAGAGGAGCCCACCTCCTCAGACGAAAACCTACCGTCTGTGGAGTTTTCTGATCTGGAGGTTCACAGGGAAAATTTTGCCACAGAACAGTTAAAAGACCCCGCCCTAATAAAGGCACGGGAAAACGTAGTGGAAATAGATGGCGAGTTAGTGAACCCAGATAATACCTGCACTTACCCATACTTCAGCGTAGAGAAGGACCTACTGTATCGGGTGGCAAAAAGGGCAGAAGAAACCGTTGAGCAGCTTGTGGTGCCCAAACCTTACAGGAAGTTGGTGTTGGAGTTGGCCCATGGGCACATTCTTGGAGGTCATCTGGGGACAGAGAAAACCCGAGAGAGGGTATTACAGAGATTCTATTGGCCTGGAGTGATGAAGGACATAGAAAATTATTGTTCCTCCTGCCCTGTGTGTCAGAGGTCGGCCCCGATGCCACATTTCCGTAGCCCGCTGGTCCCTCTACCCATCATTGAGGTCCCGTTTGAGAGAATCGCAATGGATTTGGTAGGTCCTATAATCAAGTCCGCTAGGGGGCACCAGTACATATTGGTTATAATGGACTATGCCACCCGTTATCCAGAAGCGATCCCTCTCAGAAATACCTCGGCCAAAACCATAGCCAAAGAGCTATCTCTTGTTTTTAGCCGGGTGGGTATTTGTAAAGAACTGCTTACGGACCAAGGTACACCCTTTATGTCCCGGGTTATGAAAGAGCTGTGTAAATTGCTCAAAGTGACGCAATTGCGTACATCTGTGTATCACCCCCAAACCGATGGGCTGGTTGAAAGATTCAACAAAACCCTAAAACAAATGTTGAAGAAAGTGGTGGATAGAGATGGAAAGGATTGGGACTGTCTACTTCCTTATTTGATGTTTGCTATTAGGGAGGTGCCCCAATCCTCTACGGGATTCTCCCCCTTTGAGTTACTGTATGGGAGACACCCAAGAGGGCTGTTGGATATTGCCAAGGAAACTTGGGAAAGTGAGAGTTCTCCCCACAGGAGTGTGATTGAGCATGTCGCCCTGATGCAAGATCGAATTGCACAGGTAATGCCCATCGTGAAGGAACATTTGGCCCAAGCGCAGTTGGCACAGCAGAGAGTGTACAACCGTGGAGCAAAGACCCGTACCTTTTCCCCGGGGGATAGGATATTGGTACTTGTCCCTACGGTTGAAAGTAAATTCCTTGCCAAATGGCAAGGCCCCTACGAGATAATGGAAAAAGTGAGCGAAGTGAATTACAAGGTCAGACAACCAGGAAGGCGAAAGCCCGAACAGATATATCACGTTAATCTGTTGAAAGCCTGGAGGGATAGAGAGTCCCTAGTCGCAGAAACTTGGTCACCAGCTCAAACTGGTTGCGTGATTCCGGAGGTTGGAATAGCAGCCACCTTGTCACAACCCCAACAACAGGAGGTTAAGGAGTTTGTGCTTCGCAACAAGGAGGTGTTCTCTGAGCTGCCGGGACAAACATCTGGGGTAGAGCATGATATTATTACCCCGCCCGGTGAAAGGGTGAAGTTAAAACCCTATCGGATCCCAGAGGCCCGACGGGAGGCAATACGGGAGGAAGTACAGAAAATGCTGAACTTAGGGGTGATAGAGGAGTCCCAAAGTGATTGGTCTAGTCCCATTGTGTTGGTGCCTAAACCGGATGGGAGCTGGCGATTTTGTAACGATTTTCGTCAGTTGAACAAAGTTACAAAATTTGACACCTACCCCATGCCACGTATAGATGAGTTGATCGACCGGCTGGGAACAGCCCGATACATGACGACTCTTGACCTCACAAAAGGGTATTGGCAAATTCCCCTGGCCAAGTCGGCCAAAGAGAAAACCGCATTTGTAACCCCAGACGGGGCGTTCCAATATAAGAGAATGCCGTTCGGGTTACAGAATGCGCCGGCCACATTCCAGCGGAAAATGGACCAGATACTGAGGCCCCATCGGAAGTATGCTGCGGCTTACCTGGATGACGTAATTGTCCATAGCACAGATTGGGCCTCACATCTGCCAAAAGTGCAAGCAGTCCTAGACTCTATCCGGGAAGCGGGGTTTACGGCTAACCCCAAGAAGTGTACCATTGGGCAGGAGGAGGCCAAATATCTTGGGTACACCATTGGCAGGGGAGTGATAAAACCCCAACTCAACAAAGTCGAGGCCATCCAGAGTTGGCCACGTCCCAACAGCAAGAAGCAGGTACGGGCCTTTCTGGGAATCGCGGGTTATTATCGGCGCTTCATTCCCCACTTTGCTTCTAAGGCTGTGCCCCTAACCAACCTGACGAAAGGGAAAGGGTCGGTCATGATTAAATGGACCCCCGAGGCTGAGGCAGCATTCCAATTCTTGAAACAAGCCTTATGTAGCCAGCCAGTGTTGTACTCACCCGACTTCTCTAAAGACTTTGTCGTACAAAGTGATGCGTCAGATGTGGGGTTAGGAGCAGTATTGTCCCAGGTCTGGAACGGGGAAGAGCACCCAGTCATTTACCTCAGCAGGAAGTTGAAGTCCCATGAGGTAAATTACGCCACGGTTGAAAAGGAGTGTTTAGCGGTGAAGTGGGCTCTAGATTCCCTTCGGTACTATCTGCTAGGTAGGCACTTTGACATGGTTACGGATCACGCTCCGTTAAAGTGGATGGCTCAAAACAAGGAGACAAATAGAAGAGTGAATAGGTGGTTCCTGGCCCTACAGGAATTCAACTTCACAGTAAAGCATCGCCCTGGCGTTCAAATGGGGAATGTGGATGCTTTGTCTCGAGTACATGAATGCCTGATTGCTGGTGTTCCAACCCCAAGGTTAAAACAAGAGGGGGGGGTATGTGACAGCAGGAAGGTAAAGTCACCTGGTTGCATCCAGGGGGGTAGATATATTTCTCCCAGATTCAGGCTTTATGCCGACTTATACAACTAGGGAGTTGATGAAGCCCAGCTGAGGCTAGTGGGCTCATGGATGACTCATACCTCTAGGGAGAGGGCTGGGCGTCGTGCAGGCAGGGAGTTGATGAGACCAGCTGAAGCTTGTCAGCTCATTTAAAGGCCTCTATAAAAACTCCCAGATTCATTAGGTGTTAGCTCATGCCTGGAACCAGACCTGTGTGGACTGTCTAGGGAGAGTGAACCCCTGTGCGGTGAGGCAAAGCCTGTGTGGCTATTTGTTTGGACTTTTACTAAACCAGGGACTTGGGGACTAGGACAGCACCAGGCTGATCCCAGTTGTTAGTTTAGGAAACCTGCATGTTTAGTCAGAGGTCAAACTGACCAGGATTTATTTTGTTTATGTTTCTTTTTGGCTTTGCTGTGTTTTTGTCACTGTACATAGAGAAATAAACCGCACCTTTTGATTTTGAAAACCACAACCTCCGTCTGCTGGCCCTGTTTTTGTGTGGGGAGCCCAACCAGGGGGTCACACACACCCGCTACCGAGTTAACCCCCTCACAATATATATATATATAAAAATCACATATGAATTTGGAAAATGTATAAGAAAAAGGGAAGCACAAGAAAAACTAAATCTAGCCCCTAACACAACCCAAATCACTTGTAATCGTTGCCTTCTCTAATGCAAGCAGACTCATAACCATATTTTAGGATCTCCCTTCCCTAGCTTAAATTCAAGCCCAGCTTGACACCCTGTGTCCTTCTTTTGTCCTTGCTCCTGGATTTCCTTATCTGTATGTTTACTGCCTAGTAGAATTGGGCATGCCTGTATTAGAAGACATCTGTGCGTGGACATTGATTTCCCTCCCATAATTCCCACACATGTTTAGCCTCCCCTGTGCTGGAAGTTGGAGGTAAATCCTGCTGATTCTAAAGTACCTGTGGTTCCTGGGCATTATGGTGTGGGCTTAAATGGCTTTTGCTTATGTGTGCATGGACACATAGGTTAACATGCAGGGGAGTTTAGAGGCAGAAAAAAAAACGCCTGACGCCCCTAGAAGCAGCTGCAAAAATGTCCAGTGTGCATGAGGCCTAATATGTCACTGTGGTAAATCACTGCTACTCTGTTACCCCTGAAAGACATCCCATCGGATGAAACGTACGTAGAGCAGTGCTCAGTGGTGACATCAGCACGTCCGTTCGGACAGCCAGCAGCTGTGCAAAATGCTTTTTTATATTGCTTTGCTTGTGAGTACCCATCAATTGTATTAATAATTCGGTCTTAACTGTACTTCACTGTGGGGTTTCCTTGTTTCTTTCTGGCTCTGTGTTGATGTTGCTGAGGCAAGTTTATGTAAAGCGAGGGTTTTGAAGAAGCACAATGTATGCGTGAAACGTCTTCACCACGTAGTCCAATGATTTAGTCCAGGTGGCAGTCTTTCAATAAACTTGTTTGACAGATGTTGGTGTGCAGCTAATTATACAGTTGAGAGCCGGAGCTAGTACCCAGCCCTTCCTATTTGGTAGATTATTAAACTCACCTGGAGCAGCGATCTGTCTCATTTCTTATGTAAAATGATCCAGTGGGTGTGTGGGGCATGCCGTTCTGAAGTGTGACAGGCTTGAGGCACGTCCAACTGTGAGAGAGGGAGCTGGAGCCATCCATCTGGGCGGGATCTATCATTCTAAAGCACTGTTAGACCTCTTGAGATGTGGGGTCTAGACATGTGCACTGCCGAAAAATTCTTTTTTTCTTTTTTTTTTCTTTTTTCGGAAATTCGGAATTCGGGAAATTTTAAAATTGTGTTTTTTACGTTTTCGTTTTTTTGCTTTTTTCGGAAATTCGGAAATTTGGGAAATTCAAAAAATTTGTTTTTTTCGTTTTCGTTTTTTTTTTTTTTTTTCGGAAATTCGGAATTTCAGAATTTTCGAATTCCAAAAAAACGAATAAAATGAAAACAACTAATTTTTCTAATTTCCGAAAAAATAAAAAAAACAAAAAAAAATAATTTCCAATTTTCGGAAATTTCGGAAATTCTAAAAATTCGGAATTTGGAATCTCAACTTTCCAAATTTCCCATTTTCGAATTTTAGATTTTCTAATTTTAGATTTTCGGATTTTGCAATTTCAAATCTCGAATTTTGGAAATTTTAAATTTTCCAATTTTCAAAATTCGGAAATTCGGAATTTTGGAAATCCGAAAATCCGGAAATTGAAAAATTCGGAAATCTGGAAATTTTGGAATTAACGAATTTCTCTAAATTTGTGAAAAACTAATTAGAAACTAAAAGAATTGCACATGTCTAGTGGGGTCTAAATGTTTGGTTATCTGCTTTATATACTGTATATTAGGGATGAGCTTCGTGTTCGAGTCGAACATACGTTCGACTCGAACATCGGCTGTTCGATCGTTCGACGAAGATCGAACGATTTGGGCCGTTCGCGCCAAATTCGAGTGACGCGAACGGCCCACAATGCACTACGCCATCGCAGTGTCATCCAGGCGCTGTGATTGGCCAAGCATGCACTGTGACCCCGCATGCTTGGCCAATCACAGCACCGGCAGCGAGGAGAGCAATGATTGGCCACAGGCAGGATGCCTGTGGCCAATTATTGCTGAGGGTGTTCAGTACACGCCCCACACTATAAAAGGCCGCCAGCACGGCGGCCTAGTGTAGTGTGTTCTGGAGCAGGGAAAGAGAAGCATAGGCAGGGACAGTGACATTTATTTTTTTCTTGCTTAACCTGGATTCCTTTAGTTTAGGGAAAGAGAAGGATAGGTAGGGAGAGTGTCAGTGTGTTTTACTGTGCGAATCCTTGTTTCTTGGGACAGGGAAGGACAGTGAGGGAATTCTCCTTGTGCTATAGTGTGCTTTAAAAAAACATTTTTTCTAGGGACAGAAAACTATAGGTAGGGAGAGTGTCAGTGTGTTTTACTGTGCGAATCCTTGTTTCTAGGGACAGGGAAGGACAGTGAGGGAATTCTCCTTGTGCTATAGTGTGCTTTAAAAAAACATTTTTTCTAGGGACAGAAAACTATAGGTAGGGAGAGTGTCAGTGTGTTTTACTGTGCGAATCCTTGTTTCTAGGGACAGGGAAGGACAGTGAGGGAATTCTCCTTGTGCTATAGTGTGCTTTAAAAAAACATTTTTTCTAGGGACAGAAAACTATAGGTAGGAAGAGTGTCAGTTTCTTTCACTGTGATAATCCTTGTTTCTAGGGACAAAGAAGGAAAGTGAGGGAAATTCTCCTTGTGCTATAGTGTGCTTTAAAAAAACATTTTTTCTAGGGACAGAAAACTATAGGTAGGGAGAGTGTCAGTGTGTTTTACTGTGCGAATCCTTGTTTCTAGGGACAGGGAAGGACAGTGAGGGAATTCTCCTTGTGCTATAGTGTGCTTTAAAAAAACATTTTTTCTAGGGACAGAAAACTATAGGTAGGGAGAGTGTCAGTGTGTTTTACTGTGCGAATCCTTGTTTCTAGGGACAGGGAAGGACAGTGAGGGAATTCTCCTTGTGCTATAGTGTGCTTTAAAAAAACATTTTTTCTAGGGACAGAAAACTATAGGTAGGGAGAGTGTCAGTGTGTTTTACTGTGCGAATCCTTGTTTCTAGGGACAGGGAAGGACAGTGAGGGAATTCTCCTTGTGCTATAGTGTGCTTTAAAAAAACATTTTTTCTAGGGACAGAAAACTATAGGTAGGAAGAGTGTCAGTTTCTTTCACTGTGATAATCCTTGTTTCTAGGGACAAAGAAGGAAAGTGAGGGAAATTCTCCTTGTGCTATAGTGTGCTTTAAAAAAACATTTTTTCTAGGGACAGAAAACTATAGGTAGGGAGAGTGTCAGTGTGTTTTACTGTGCGAATCCTTGTTTCTAGGGACAGGGAAGGACAGTGAGGGAATTCTCCTTGTGCTATAGTATGCTTTAAAAAAACTTTTTTTCTAGGGACAGAAAACTATAGGAAGGAAGAGTGTCAGTTTCTTTCACTGTGATAATCCTTGTTTCTAGGGACAAAGAAGGAAAGTGAGGGAAATTCTCCTTGTGCTATAGTGTGCTTTAAAAAAACATTTTTTTCTAGGGACAGAAAACTATAGGTAGGGAGAGTGTCAGTGTGTTTTACTGTGCGAATCCTTGTTTCTAGGGACAGGGAAGGACAGTGAGGGAATTCTCCTTGTGCTATAGTGTGCTTTAAAAAAACATTTTTTCTAGGGACAGAAAACTATAGGTAGGGAGAGTGTCAGTGTGTTTTACTGTGCGAATCCTTGTTTCTAGGGACAGGGAAGGACAGTGAGGGAATTCTCCTTGTGCTATAGTGTGCTTTAAAAAAAAAAATTTCTAGGGACAGAAAACTATAGGTAGGAAGAGTGTCAGTTTCTTTCACTGTGATAATCCTTGTTTCTAGGGACAAAGAAGGAAAGTGAGGGAAATTCTCCTTGTGCTATAGTGTGCTTTAAAAAAACATTTTTTCTAGGGACAGAAAACTATAGGTAGGGAGAGTGTCAGTGTGTTTTACTGTGCGAATCCTTGTTTCTAGGGACAGGAAAGGACAGTGAGGGAATTCTCCTTGTGCTATAGTGTGCTTTAAAAAAACATTTTTTCTAGGGACAGAAAACTATAGGTAGGAAGAGTGTCAGTTTCTTTCACTGTGATAATCCTTGTTTCTAGGGACAAAGAAGGAAAGTGAGGGAAATTCTCCTTGTGCTATAGTGTGCTTTAAAAAATCATTTTTTCTAGGGACAGAAAACTATAGGTAGGGAGAGTGTCAGTGTCTTTTACTGTGCAAATCCTTGTTTCTAGGGACAGGGAAGGACAGTGAGGGAATTCTCCTTGTGCTATAGTGTGCTTTAAAAAAACATTTTTTCTAGGGACAGAAAACTATAGGAAGGAAGAGTGTCAGTTTCTTTCACTGTGATAATCCTTGTTTCTAGGGACAAAGAAGGAAAGTGAGGGAAATTCTCCTTGTGCTATAGTGTGCTTTAAAAAAACATTTTTTCTAGGGACAGAAAACTATAGGTAGGAAGAGTGTCAGTTTCTTTCACTGTGATAATCCTTGTTTCTAGGGACAAAGAAGGAAAGTGAGGGAAATTCTCCTTGTGCTATAGTGTGCTTTAAAAAAACATTTTTTCTAGGGACAGAAAACTATAGGTAGGGAGAGTGTCAGTGTGTTTTACTGTGCGAATCCTTGTTTCTAGGGACAGGGAAGGACAGTGAGGGAATTCTCCTTGTGCTATAGTGTGCTTTAAAAAAACATTTTTTCTAGGGACAGAAAACTATAGGTAGGGAGAGTGTCAGTGTCTTTTACTGTGCAAATCCTTGTTTCTAGGGACAGGGAAGGACAGTGAGGGAATTCTCCTTGTGCTATAGTGTGCTTTAAAAAAACATTTTTTCTAGGGACAGAAAACTATAGGTAGGGAGAGTGTCAGTGTGTTTTACTGTGCGAATCCTTGTTTCTAGGGACAGGGAAGGACAGTGAGGGAATTCTCCTTGTGCTATAGTGTGCTTTAAAAAAACATTTTTTCTAGGGACAGAAAACTATAGGTAGGAAGAGTGTCAGTTTCTTTCACTGTGATAATCCTTGTTTCTAGGGACAAAGAAGGAAAGTGAGGGAAATTCTCCTTGTGCTATAGTGTGCTTTAAAAAAACATTTTTTCTAGGGACAGAAAACTATAGGTAGGGAGAGTGTCAGTGTCTTTTACTGTGCAAATCCTTGTTTCTAGGGACAGGGAAGGACAGTGAGGGAATTCTCCTTGTGCTATAGTGTGCTTTAAAAAAACATTTTTTCTAGGGACAGAAAACTATAGGAAGGAAGAGTGTCAGTTTCTTTCACTGTGATAATCCTTGTTTCTAGGGACAAAGAAGGAAAGTGAGGGAAATTCTCCTTGTGCTATAGTGTGCTTTAAAAAAACATTTTTTCTAGGGACAGAAAACTATAGGTAGGGAGAGTGTCAGTGTCTTTTACTGTGCAAATCCTTGTTTCTAGGGACAGGGAAGGACAGTGAGGGAATTCTCCTTGTGCTATAGTGTGCTTTAAAAAAACATTTTTTCTAGGGACAGAAAACTATAGGTAGGGAGAGTGTCAGTGTGTTTTACTGTGCGAATCCTTGTTTCTAGGGACAGGGAAGGACAGTGAGGGAATTCTCCTTGTGCTATAGTGTGCTTTAAAAAAACATTTTTTCTAGGGACAGAAAACTATAGGTAGGGAGAGTGTCAGTGTCTTTTACTGTGCAAATCCTTGTTTCTAGGGACAGGGAAGGACAGTGAGGGAATTCTCCTTGTGCTATAGTGTGCTTTAAAAAAACATTTTTTCTAGGGACAGAAAACTATAGGTAGGGAGAGTGTCAGTGTGTTTTACTGTGCGAATCCTTGTTTCTAGGGACAGGGAAGGACAGTGAGGGAATTCTCCTTGTGCTATAGTGTGCTTTAAAAAAACATTTTTTCTAGGGACAGAAAACTATAGGTAGGAAGAGTGTCAGTTTCTTTCACTGTGATAATCCTTGTTTCTAGGGACAAAGAAGGAAAGTGAGGGAAATTCTCCTTGTGCTATAGTGTGCTTTAAAAAAACATTTTTTCTAGGGACAGAAAACTATAGGTAGGGAGAGTGTCAGTGTCTTTTACTGTGCAAATCCTTGTTTCTAGGGACAGGGAAGGACAGTGAGGGAATTCTCCTTGTGCTATAGTGTGCTTTAAAAAAACATTTTTTCTAGGGACAGAAAACTATAGGTAGGGAGAGTGTCAGTGTGTTTTACTGTGCGAATCCTTGTTTCTAGGGACAGGGAAGGACAGTGAGGGAATTCTCCTTGTGCTATAGTGTGCTTTAAAAAAACATTTTTTCTAGGGACAGAAAACTATAGGTAGGGAGAGTGTCAGTGTCTTTTACTGTGCAAATCCTTGTTTCTAGGGACAGGGAAGGACAGTGAGGGAATTCTCCTTGTGCTATAGTGTGCTTTAAAAAAAATTTTTTCTAGGGACAGAAAACTATAGGAAGGAAGAGTGTCAGTTTCTTTCACTGTGATAATCCTTGTTTCTAGGGACAAAGAAGGAAAGTGAGGGAAATTCTCCTTGTGCTATAGTGTGCTTTAAAAAAACATTTTTTTCTAGGGACAGAAAACTATAGGTAGGGAGAGTGTCAGTGTGTTTTACTGTGCGAATCCTTGTTTCTAGGGACAGGGAAGGACAGTGAGGGAATTCTCCTTGTGCTATAGTGTGCTTTAAAAAAACATTTTTTCTAGGGACAGAAAACTATAGGTAGGGAGAGTGTCAGTGTGTTTTACTGTGCGAATCCTTGTTTCTAGGGACAGGGAAGGACAGTGAGGGAATTCTCCTTGTGCTATAGTGTGCTTTAAAAAAACATTTTTTCTAGGGACAGAAAACTATAGGTAGGAAGAGTGTCAGTTTCTTTCACTGTGATAATCCTTGTTTCTAGGGACAAAGAAGGAAAGTGAGGGAAATTCTCCTTGTGCTATAGTGTGCTTTAAAAAAACATTTTTTCTAGGGACAGAAAACTATAGGTAGGGAGAGTGTCAGTGTGTTTTACTGTGCGAATCCTTGTTTCTAGGGACAGGAAAGGACAGTGAGGGAATTCTCCTTGTGCTATAGTGTGCTTTAAAAAAACATTTTTTCTAGGGACAGAAAACTATAGGTAGGAAGAGTGTCAGTTTCTTTCACTGTGATAATCCTTGTTTCTAGGGACAAAGAAGGAAAGTGAGGGAAATTCTCCTTGTGCTATAGTGTGCTTTAAAAAATCATTTTTTCTAGGGACAGAAAACTATAGGTAGGGAGAGTGTCAGTGTCTTTTACTGTGCAAATCCTTGTTTCTAGGGACAGGGAAGGACAGTGAGGGAATTCTCCTTGTGCTATAGTGTGCTTTAAAAAAACATTTTTTCTAGGGACAGAAAACTATAGGAAGGAAGAGTGTCAGTTTCTTTCACTGTGATAATCCTTGTTTCTAGGGACAAAGAAGGAAAGTGAGGGAAATTCTCCTTGTGCTATAGTGTGCTTTAAAAAAACATTTTTTCTAGGGACAGAAAACTATAGGTAGGAAGAGTGTCAGTTTCTTTCACTGTGATAATCCTTGTTTCTAGGGACAAAGAAGGAAAGTGAGGGAAATTCTCCTTGTGCTATAGTGTGCTTTAAAAAAACATTTTTTCTAGGGACAGAAAACTATAGGTAGGGAGAGTGTCAGTGTCTTTTACTGTGCGAATCCTTGTTTCTAGGGACAGGGAAGGACAGTGAGGGAATTCTCCTTGTGCTATAGTGTGCTTTAAAAAAACATTTTTTCTAGGGACAGAAAACTATAGGAAGGAAGAGTGTCAGTTTCTTTCACTGTGATAATCCTTGTTTCTAGGGACAAAGAAGGAAAGTGAGGGAAATTCTCCTTGTGCTATAGTGTGCTTTAAAAAAACATTTTTTCTAGGGACAGAAAACTATAGGTAGGGAGAGTGTCAGTGTCTTTTACTGTGCAAATCCTTGTTTCTAGGGACAGGGAAGGACAGTGAGGGAATTCTCCTTGTGCTATAGTGTGCTTTAAAAAAACATTTTTTCTAGGGACAGAAAACTATAGGTAGGGAGAGTGTCAGTGTGTTTTACTGTGCGAATCCTTGTTTCTAGGGACAGGGAAGGACAGTGAGGGAATTCTCCTTGTGCTATAGTGTGCTTTAAAAAAACATTTTTTCTAGGGACAGAAAACTATAGGTAGGGAGAGTGTCAGTGTCTTTTACTGTGCGAATCCTTGTTTCTAGGGACAGGGAAGGACAGTGAGGGAATTCTCCTTGTGCTATAGTGTGCTTTAAAAAAACTTTTTTTCTAGGGACAGAAAACTATAGGTAGGGAGAGTGTCAGTGTGTTTTACTGTGCGAATCCTTGTTTCTAGGGACAGGGAAGGACAGTGAGGGAATTCTCCTTGTGCTATAGTGTGCTTTAAAAAAACATTTTTTCTAGGGACAGAAAACTATAGGTAGGAAGAGTGTCAGTTTCTTTCACTGTGATAATCCTTGTTTCTAGGGACAAAGAAGGAAAGTGAGGGAAATTCTCCTTGTGCTATAGTGTGCTTTAAAAAAACATTTTTTCTAGGGACAGAAAACTATAGGTAGGGAGAGTGTCAGTGTCTTTTACTGTGCAAATCCTTGTTTCTAGGGACAGGGAAGGACAGTGAGGGAATTCTCCTTGTGCTATAGTGTGCTTTAAAAAAACATTTTTTCTAGGGACAGAAAACTATAGGAAGGAAGAGTGTCAGTTTCTTTCACTGTGATAATCCTTGTTTCTAGGGACAAAGAAGGAAAGTGAGGGAAATTCTCCTTGTGCTATAGTGTGCTTTAAAAAAACATTTTTTCTAGGGACAGAAAACTATAGGTAGGGAGAGTGTCAGTGTCTTTTACTGTGCAAATCCTTGTTTCTAGGGACAGGGAAGGACAGTGAGGGAATTCTCCTTGTGCTATAGTGTGCTTTAAAAAAACATTTTTTCTAGGGACAGAAAACTATAGGTAGGGAGAGTGTCAGTGTGTTTTACTGTGCGAATCCTTGTTTCTAGGGACAGGGAAGGACAGTGAGGGAATTCTCCTTGTGCTATAGTGTGCTTTAAAAAAAACATTTTTTCTAGGGACAGAAAACTATAGGTAGGGAGAGTGTCAGTGTCTTTTACTGTGCAAATCCTTGTTTCTAGGGACAGGGAAGGACAGTGAGGGAATTCTCCTTGTGCTATAGTGTGCTTTAAAAAAACATTTTTTCTAGGGACAGAAAACTATAGGTAGGGAGAGTGTCAGTGTGTTTTACTGTGCGAATCCTTGTTTCTAGGGACAGGGAAGGACAGTGAGGGAATTCTCCTTGTGCTATAGTGTGCTTTAAAAAAACATTTTTTCTAGGGACAGAAAACTATAGGTAGGGAGAGTGTCAGTGTCTTTTACTGTGCAAATCCTTGTTTCTAGGGACAGGGAAGGACAGTGAGGGAATTCTCCTTGTGCTATAGTGTGCTTTAAAAAAACATTTTTTCTAGGGACAGAAAACTATAGGTAGGGAGAGTGTCAGTGTGTTTTACTGTGCGAATCCTTGTTTCTAGGGACAGGGAAGGACAGTGAGGGAATTCTCCTTGTGCTATAGTGTGCTTTAAAAAAACATTTTTTCTAGGGACAGAAAACTATAGGTAGGGAGAGTGTCAGTGTGTTTTACTGTGCGAATCCTTGTTTCTAGGGACAGGGAAGGACAGTGAGGGAATTCTCCTTGTGCTATAGTGTGCTTTAAAAAAACATTTTTTCTAGGGACAGAAAACTATAGGTAGGAAGAGTGTCAGTTTCTTTCACTGTGATAATCCTTGTTTCTAGGGACAAAGAAGGAAAGTGAGGGAAATTCTCCTTGTGCTATAGTGTGCTTTAAAAAAACATTTTTTCTAGGGACAGAAAACTATAGGTAGGGAGAGTGTCAGTGTCTTTTACTGTGCAAATCCTTGTTTCTAGGGACAGGGAAGGACAGTGAGGGAATTCTCCTTGTGCTATAGTGTGCTTTAAAAAAACATTTTTTCTAGGGACAGAAAACTATAGGAAGGAAGAGTGTCAGTTTCTTTCAATGTGATAATCCTTGTTTCTAGGGACAAAGAAGGAAAGTGAGGGAAATTCTCCTTGTGCTATAGTGTGCTTTAAAAAAACATTTTTTCTAGGGACAGAAAACTATAGGTAGGGAGAGTGTCAGTGTGTTTTACTGTGCGAATCCTTGTTTCTAGGGACAGGGAAGGACAGTGAGGGAATTCTCCTTGTGCTATAGTGTGCTTTAAAAAAACATTTTTTCTAGGGACAGAAAACTATAGGTAGGGAGAGTGTCAGTGTCTTTTACTGTGCAAATCCTTGTTTCTAGGGACAGGGAAGGACAGTGAGGGAATTCTCCTTGTGCTATAGTGTGCTTTAAAAAAACATTTTTTCTAGGGACAGAAAACTATAGGTAGGGAGAGTGTCAGTGTGTTTTACTGTGCGAATCCTTGTTTCTAGGGACAGGGAAGGACAGTGAGGGAATTCTCCTTGTGCTATAGTGTGCTTTAAAAAAACATTTTTTCTAGGGACAGAAAACTATAGGTAGGAAGAGTGTCAGTTTCTTTCACTGTGATAATCCTTGTTTCTAGGGACAAAGAAGGAAAGTGAGGGAAATTCTCCTTGTGCTATAGTGTGCTTTAAAAAAACATTTTTTCTAGGGACAGAAAACTATAGGTAGGGAGAGTGTCAGTGTCTTTTACTGTGCAAATCCTTGTTTCTAGGGACAGGGAAGGACAGTGAGGGAATTCTCCTTGTGCTATAGTGTGCTTTAAAAAAACATTTTTTCTAGGGACAGAAAACTATAGGAAGGAAGAGTGTCAGTTTCTTTCACTGTGATAATCCTTGTTTCTAGGGACAAAGAAGGAAAGTGAGGGAAATTCTCCTTGTGCTATAGTGTGCTTTAAAAAAACATTTTTTCTAGGGACAGAAAACTATAGGTAGGAAGAGTGTCAGTTTCTTTCACTGTGATAATCCTTGTTTCTAGGGACAGGTAAGGACAGTGAGGGAAATTCTCCTTGTGCTATAGTGTGCTAAAGCATTCCTCATCAACCATCTTTGAAATCCTTGTTTTTTTGGACAGTCAGGGAAATTGTCGTTGTGCTATTCTGTGCAAAAGCAATCATCCTCAACCATATTTAGAAATCCTTAAGTAAAGGGACAGAGAAGGACACCTGAAGGTAGCCCTTATTGCTTTTTTCCCATCTCCCTGCAGGCCATCTATTAGAATGTCTGGAAGGCAAACAAGGAGAGGCAGACAGTCAGGAGGCAATAAAAGAGGGCAAGCAGGCTCTGTGTCTGGGGGCAACAGTGCTGGTCGTGGACGCGGTGCATTGTCATCAGCACATGGCCATGGGACACGCTTGTCCTTCTTTTCGGCAGCTGGACATGTTGAGCCACATCATGCCAAAGACTTGGTAGAGTGGATGACCAAGCCCTCCTCCTCCTCCTCATCCTCTCTCACCCAGGCTCAGGGTACTGGAAAAGCAGCTGCCAAAGCGTCCTCTTCCCTGGTATCAATGTCAGACTCATCATCAGTCACTCCTTCCCTAGACCCACCATGTCCTCCTCCTGAGGAGTCCCCCGAACTGTTTGAGCACAGTGTTGGGTACATGCTCCAGGAGGATGCCCAGCGTTTTGAAGGGTCTGATGATGAAACCCAGCTACAGGAAGGCAGTAGCGTGAGAGCAGACAGAGGGGATGCTCAAGAAGGACACCAATCTGGCAGTCATGTTCCAGCAGCTGCAGCATACTGCCAGATTGGCTCCAGTGATGAGGAGGGAGGGGATGATGAGGTCACTGACTACACGTGGGTGCCTAATAGGAGAGAGGAGGAGGAGGAGGATGAGGAGGAGGCACATCTCCAACGAGGCAGGATGCCCTTTGGTGGCCAGCGTAAGGGCAGTACACCGACGGAATCACACCGCAGAGCTCCGCCTGTGCAGGGCGCTGCCTCTGCCCGTCATTCAAAAAGTTCTTTGGTGTGGGCCTTTTTTGAGGCTAGTGCATCAGATCGCACAGCTGCTGTTTGCAACATATGTCTCAAGCGTATATCGCGTGGCCAAAACATCAGCCGCTTGGGTACCACATGCCTGACCAGACATATGTTGACCTGCCATGCAGCTCGTTGGCAAGCCTACCTCAAAGACCCACACCAAAGAACAAAGCGGACCTCTCCTTGCACCGCATCAGCTGGGATCTCCAACCCCACTCCAACTTCAGTCCTCTCTGAAACATGCACTGAGAGGAATGAAGGTGTAGAATTAGGTGTGTCACAGCCAAGTACTTGCGGCCACTCTGCTAGCAGTACACCGACGTCCGATTCTAGCAGGCAAATTTCCCTGCCCCAGCTGCTGGACCGTCGAAAGAAGTTCACTCCCAGCCATCCACATGCCCAGCGGTTGAATGCTAGCTTGGCTAAATTGCTAGCGCTTCAACTGCTGCCTTTTCAGTTGGTAGACTCGGCCCCCTTCCGTGAGTTTGTGCAATGTGCGGTTCCTCAGTGGCAGGTTCCCAAACGCCACTTTTTCTCACGGAAGGCTATTCCGGCTCTCTACCGGCATGTGGAAGGCAATGTCTTGGCCTCGCTGGACAGGGCGGTCAGCGGTAAGGTGCATATTACCGCTGACTCATGGTCCAGCAGGCATGGACAGGGACGTTACCTTTCTTTCACGGCCCATTGGGTCACTCTTTTGGCAGCTGGGAAGGATGCAGGACAAGGTGCAGTAGTGTTGGAGGTTGTTCCACCGCCACGCCTCCAAAATGCTACTACTGGTTGTGACACACCTCTCTCCTCCACCCCCTCCTCTTCTTCTTCCTCCATGGCCTCTTCCTGTGGTTTGTCCTCGGAACCAGCGGTGCTCCGTAGGCGTTCAAGGGGCTACGCAAGTACGCAGGCAAAAAGATGCCATGCCGTGCTTGCGCTGGTGTGTTTGGGGGACAGAAGCCACACTGGGGCAGAGGTCCTGTCTGCTCTGCAGGGCCAGGCCGAGAGGTGGTTGACGCCACGCCAGCTTAAGCCAGGAATGGTGGTTTGCGACAATGGCACCAACCTCCTCTCCGCCCTCCGACAGGGACAACTGACCCATGTGCCCTGTGTGGCTCACGTCCTTAACCTGGTGGTGCAGCGGTTCTTGGGCAGGT